>CM019067.1:156511314-157808948 GCA_009667805.1 Leptobrachium leishanense | reverse complement strand
CTGTTGTTTGTTACTGCATGAAAACTCTCCAGGTTGTTTTCTGCAAGGTCTCCTGAGTACACCCATGCCCCCCATGCATAGGTTTGCCAGGATTTTGGGAAGGTTCAAATACAATTTTATGACTTTGTCATTGGAGTTGAAATTGAGATTATTTCTTCAGCTAGGCCTAGCTTTGGTTTTGGGTCTACCGCATACCCCAGTTTGAATTAGTGCCAGAAAATTGTTTATATTTGTTATGTTGACACCCCATGGTATTGCATATGGAGTGCTTTGATGCCATGGATGCAACGGTTTTAGCCCAAAACATTTGAGAAGGTGTGTGGCGGTAATTTTTCAATTTTCAGATTTTTACGCCCACATTAGATTTGGACTGTGATTTAGGAGACACTGTTGTTTGTTACTGCTGAGTGAAAACTCTCCAGGTTGTTTTCTGCAAGGTCTCCTGAGTACACCCATGCCCCCCATGCATAGGTTTGCCAGGATTTTGGGAAGGTTCAAATACAATTTTATGACTTTGTCATTGGAGTTGAAATTGAGATTATTTCTTCAGCTAGGCCTATCTTTGGTTTTGGGTCTACCGCATACCCCAGTTTGAATTTTTGCCAGAAAATTGTTTATATTTGTTATGTTGACACCCCAAGGTATTACATATGGAGTGCTTTGATGCCATGGATGCAACGGTTTTAGCCCAAAACATTTGAGAAGGTGTGTGGCGGTAAATTTTTCAATTTTCAGATTTTTACGCCCACAGTAGTTTTGGACTGTGATTTAGGAGACACTGTTGTTTGTTACTGCATGAAAACTCTCCAGGTTGTTTTCTGCAAGGTCTCCTGAGTACACCCATGCCCCCCATGCATAGGTGTGCAAAGATTTTGGAAAAATACAGCACCAATTGTAGAAAATAAAAATGTACGAATAAAATGTAAAAGTCTGGTGCAGTAAAAGAAAAAAAAAAAACTAAACTGAACTAACTAACTGGAGTGTGAGAAAAAATAGAATGGAAAAAAAAATCACAGATCACGCACAGTGTGATATAGCTTGAAACAGTCCCCAAGACACAGACCGGGTTGTCCAGGGCATTCTGGGCAGTAAAAGATTGTGTCTCTCCTCTGCCCCCTCTTGAAACACACCCTGAATATTTTTTGGGGTTTCTGTTTGCCCTCAGTAGGGGGGATTTTATAAATAAAATGTGTAGCCCCAACTCTGTCCCCCATCACCGCCGCGGGGAGCATGTGCATCCTGGTACAAAAACCCCGAAATGACCTGGAGCAGAAACTGTAAAAAGGACAGCGTCACTCCGGGGTTTGCCTTTTTGCAGAGCAAAAAGGCATTGTGGGTTGCAATTTGCATCAGGTAAATTGCAACCTTTTTGTACCAGGCCCTTGACTTCCGCAGAATCTGGTAGGGCTGGAGCAGCTGATCTGCCAGATCAACCCCACCCATATGCCGGTTATAGTCTTTGATGCACACTGGCTTCCTGATGCGCTCAGCTCTGCCACGTACAGAGACCTCCACAGACCTCTCAGTGTGGATGGTGGATAGAAGGTATACATCCTTCTTGTCTCTGTACTTGACCGCCAACAGCTCCTCTTGGCGCAGAGCTGAGGTCTCCCCCCTTTTTAGCCGGGTGCGGACAAGCTGTGCTGGGAAACCTACGCGGTTCTTGCGAACAGTACCGCATGCTGCTGTATCAAAACAATACAGCAGCTTGAACAAAGAGACACTCGTATAAAAATTATCAAGATGCAAGTGGTACCCTTTGTTCATCAGGGGAAAAAGTAGGTCCCACACAATCTTGCCACTGGTTCCCATGTGTTCTGGGCAACCTGGAGGGTCAAGGCTACTATCCTTTCCCTCGTACACCCGGAAGGCCTGAGTATACCCACTCTCGCTGTCACAGAGCTTATACACCTTCACTCCATACCTGGAGCGTTTGGAAGGAATATACTGCTTGAATCCCAGCCTTCCCTTGTATTTCATTAGGGATTCATCCACGCAGATATTCCTTCCAGGTGTATAAGCCTCTGCAAACCTGGCGGCGAAGTGGGTAATCAGGGGGCGGAGTTTATACAGCCTGTCAAACTGGGGATGCTCTTTAGGAGGGCACAGGCTGTTGTCACTGAAGTGCATGAAACGCAAAATGTTTTCATACCTTCTACGTGACATTGATTGGGGGTAAATGGGGGTAGAGCAGATGGGGCTACTGCTCCAGTAGGAGCGAATTGAGGGCTTCTTTATGATGCCCATCAGCATAGTAAGTGCCCAGAATTTCAGAAATTCTGGCACATCTAGCGGGGTCCATTGCTGCCTTGCCAAGTAGGAGTCTGGCTTCGCAGCACAATGCTGATGGGCATACAGATTTGATTGGGCCACGATGTGGCCCAACAAATCATCCCCCATAAACACCTGCAAAAACTGTGTGGCGGTAAATCCTGCAACATCAATATTGATGCCAGGATTTGCCGTGAAAGGAGGGATATCTGGCCTCTGGCGATGAGGCACTACCCACTCCTCAGCTGGAGCTGTGCGTCTCCTGCTGGCAGGTGGTGACCCAGGATCTGCATCAGAAACATCACTAGATACATCAGCCAGCGTAGATGATGTATCTAGCGACGTCTCTGAGCAGTTATCGGGGTCGAAATCAGGGTCTGAGTCTGACGCAGATGCCTCAGATTCTGACGCCAGGATGGCATATGCCTCCTCGGCGCTGTACACCCTCTCAGACATTATATATAATAGATTATAAAATTTTATAATTATTATATATATAAGCGGATTATTGGTTCTTAGAAGAACCGTTGGGTTTCACAAGAAAATACAAATAAACACCTAAATCTCTCTAAATCACTCTAAACCTGCCTCAATTCTTCTAAATCTCCCTAAATTCTCTCTAAATCTGCCTCAATTTTTCTAATCTCACTAAATCTACCTAAAATCTCTAATCTGTCAAATCTGATCTCTCTCTCTCGCTCACCAAAACACAAGTGAGGAGAGGGAGGGAGAATCACAGAGGTCAGAGCCAATATTTACAAAATATTGACCTGACCTGACAAATTAGAAATTTTATTTTGACTTTTTCTAACTTCTGATTGGATGTTGCTAGCCTGCCTCTCTGATGAGGCAGGCTAGGAACATCCCACTCAGCCCCAAGATGACCCTGCCCTTAGAAGGGCAGCGCCATCTTGGCTGTCAGTTTATTTTATTTTATTCATTTTTATTTATTTTTATTTAACTTTTTTTCTTTTTTTTACACTTTTTTTACTCTGCTGGGTGCCTTGATCCCTCGAGGCACCCAGCAGAGCACCTGATCACTCATGTGATCTATTATGTACTGAGTGCCACGATACCTCGTGGCACTCAGTACTTCCTGCCGCTACCGGAAGTGATCGCTCGGGGGGAGCGATCACTGAGCGGACCGGCGGCAGGTAAGCATATTGCAGGGATGCCTCGATGTCGAGGCATCCCTGCAATATACACAGAGCAGCTGGAAGCGATACCGATCGCTTCCAGCGCTCTCTAGAAGTGCCGGGCACCTCTCCGGTAAAACCGGATGTTGATCGCTCCCGGGGAGCGATCACAAGGTGCCCCGGCACTTCTGTCCGCCATTGCACAGATGCCTGGACTCCCAGGCAGCGTGCAATGGCCCTGGAGCTGCTGGAAGCGATCCGATCGCTTCCAGCGCTCTCTACAAGTGCCGGGCACCTCTCCGGTAAAACCGGATGTTGATCGCTCCCGGGGAGCGATCACAAGGTGCCCCGGCACTTGTAACCGCCATTGCATGGATGCCTGGACTCTCAGGCATCCTGCAATGGCGTTTGAGCTGCTGGAAGCGATCCGATCGCTCCCAGCGCTCAAAACACCGCAGGACGTACCATGTACGTCAGCGGGTCTAAAAGAGACCCGCTGCCATGACGTACATGGTACGTCTAAGGTCCCTAAGGGGTTAATTCCCTTATTCTTACCAACTTCTTTTGTATATTAATGAATTTAACACTTATCAGCAGGTTTTATACAGGACTTCTCTTTGACATCCTCTATTCCTTCTGTGCCGTTAGTTCACTTTTTACACTTATTTCTGTACAGGCAAACAATATAATTTCCATTGACTTGTGACACTGCCTGTCTTTCAGTATACCAGCTCACCTTAGTGTATTCGTCTATAGGCAGGACAAATGGTAATACTATTGCAGGGCAGCACTGGGACAAAAAAGCGGCACTGGACTTCATCCAGACCGGCCCAATCCTATATGCAAACACACAGGGTCGGATTAAGATCTTTATGGGCTGGAGCTAAAGATTTTGTTTGGATTTTGTGGCATTTAATGAAATGAAAACATATTTTATGTTATTTTAAATTGTGTGAAATTTCAGTGCTTTGTGTTTTGCCGCACTTTGGTGCTCTTCGATGAGTCCATTTTGCCGAAAATACAGTGAATTCACTATTTAGGGAATGTTCACCGTGTTTTGCTGAAAATGGAGTTGCCGAAACAGTTATTGGACGTCGGCGATAACTGCCGAAAATTCCTCTGAACAGTAAAAAAAGTCTCCTAATCTCCTAGTAGGAGCTTAAATCAATTGAAATGTGTCCGAATAATAAAAAAGTCCATTAAAATAATAATACAAAATTAAAAAGTCTTTAAAAATCAAAAATGTCTAATAAAATACAAAAAATACAAAAGGATCTTTTAAAAAAATTACAAAATAAAGTGTTTTTGCAAAATATAAAAAGAATGGTGTTTTTTTAAAAAAAAAAAGGCCAAGCCCAGGCGATCCCCAGGCTCGGCCGGTGGCCAGGCCCAAGCGATCCCCAGGCTCGGTCAGCATCCTGTCCCAGGCTTGGCCAGCTGCTCAAGCCCCGGCAATCGCGAGGATGGGCCAGGCCCAGGCGATCCCCAAGCTTGGCCAGCGACCAGGCCCAGGCGTTCGCCAGGCTCGGCCAACGGCCAAGCCCAGGCGTTCGGCCATCGGCCAGGCCCAGGCGATTCCCAGGCTCGGCCAATGGCCAGGACCAGACTCGGCCAACACCCCAGCCCACTGAGCCATTGGCCCACCGGGAATCTCCCAGTAGTCCTGATAGCCTGTACATGCCTGGACTATTGTATTCTTTAAGAAAATCTTTATTTACATTTATGTGCACCTTTATAAAAATATGCTGTGATGACAACCTAGAACAGTAAAACAAAAGCTTCTAACCAAGGGGAAAAAATACTGCTTTTTATGAATTCATGACTGGAGTTTCTAGCTTGTAATGCTGTAAGTCATAAAGGATTCTCTCTCCTTCAAGTCTTGCTCTTTTGCTCCTGGTTCGTGAATATTCAGTAGCTTGAAATATAAGGGTTACTGGTCTCTGGTCATGAGTTTGTAACATGTAACATGTGTTTTTACTGGAGAGTTTCTGAGGTCTATAAATATAGTAGGATGTTTCACAATTCATCGGTCCAACATGTAGTTTCACTATAAGGATAATTAAGTAAATAATAAGGTTCAGGAAAACAAAATATATATATATATATTTTTTTTTTTAGGACAAAAAAACATCGGCTCTAATGATTTTGAGATGCACAAGAGCAGATGCATGTCCAGTATTAGCAATTGGCTTATTCTTTAGGAGTCTGAAACATTTTATTTTGCCTCTTTTCTTGCAAAATACTGAATGATGCAACGTTAGTTATATTTTTTTAGTTTAGTTTTATTTATTGTTTTTGGAGCGATGCATTTTTAGAACACGCATGACAAACTGAATTTGTGTTAAGAATTTTCTAAAAATGGTCAAGTGTACCCGAAATATCTGCTACCAATGGGTTCATGACTATTTATAAATCTTTGAAAAGGATTGTCTAATGACTTTTTAGTTGAAAAACAAAACAGCAGGTAAATGTATTGTGTTTTACAGCTAAGGTTTTTGTCTTCATATCACTTAAACTGATATTACATCTATTGCCTCTGCACAGAACAGCATAAACCCATTCCAACACTGTGAAAAAAAAAGATAAAATGCAAATATGTAAATAAATCTGCTGGTTCCTTAAGGCCGCTGAATAAATAGGATTACACCCTTGTAGATAGAAAATAAATAAATATTTACAATTGTTGTAATGCACTCAACCAGACAAGATTTATTAAGACTTTCTTTAATATGTACTAGAATGACTCTCTAATGTCTTGGACCTGTATATGTAGATTGCAAACCATTGCCTGACTTTTTCTCTGGTGATTTGCTGCTGGTCCAAGCTTTGTCCACACCTGCTAGTTGCTCTTCGCCCTGAAACCATGAACCTATGCTAATGACTTCATAAAAGTCCAGAATGTTATATCCCTGCAAAGAAGAGCGCTTATGTTGTGGGCTCACAGCCTCCTGGCGTCAGATAGCCCTGCATTGAATGGCTCGTTATCTTTTATGCATGCTCTATCGGAGTTGTATGAGGGCAGCTACAGCAACATCAGCACTTTATGCCCTCAAGCAACAAAGATGCTTTGTGGAGCAATATACTGCTGAGCCCCTCCGCTGGAGTCTGGACAGTGCCTTCCCACTAAGGCTGCACTCCGGGTGGCCAGGATATTTGGGAAGTGCTAAATGCCAAGGACATCATCCCTGCACGAGAGAGCAGCAACCCCTGACGATCGTTTCCACCTTGTTCGTCCTCATCAGGAGGGTATACCTAACACCCCTGTAGGCGACTCGAGCAAGGGGTCCACGTCTGGATTACCCTGTAAACTTGTGTTTAGAAAAAAGATGTTTGCGAGGGTCCTGAGGACGGGCAAGGCACTAGTGACATGCTCTACAGTGTGACCCGCTCAGGTCTCAAAAGGTTTTAGCTCGATTGTGCCATTAGAGAGACGACTGCTCCATATGTAAATCAGACTGCTATACCCTCCTGACGATGCTTATCAAGACCGAAACAATCGTTGGGGGTTCTGCACCTCTCATGCAGGGATGTCATCCTTGGCACTTCTGTACTGGCCACCCTTTCTGGGTGATGGCAGTCTGCTTTGCATATGGAATTGTCATCCCTGTAATGGCACAATCAAGCTAAAACCTTCTGAGACCTGAGTGGGCCCCAATGGAGAGCAGGCCACCAGTGCCATTGCTCCTTCCCAGGACCCTCAAACCTTAGCTTTGTTAAATTATAGTATATGTTTTATTCATGATAGGTTTTTTCATCACCTATACTATTATGATACAGTCTACGCTTTGTTAAGCTCTTTAGAATCTTTTTTTGTACAATATTTATGATTTTCCTACTTGGTGTGCGTGCAATTTGTTGTATATAATGACTGTTGAATTTGAGGTGTAGAAAACATCTTTTTACTATTTGATATACATTGCTCTGCAGAAAAATGAAAAAATAATAGTAATTCAATTCCAGTAAACTCATATTTCTTTGATTACAAGAGCATCTTAAGATAGGAGCCTTTGTGGTTTCTGTGTTGCATACCTCCGAAATCTCGACAAATTAATGACCTTGTAAGGATTTATCAATGAATTCACAGACTAGAAAACTGGATACGTGGCTGGTGATTTTTTTTGAGGGGAATCAAGAAAACAAATGAGTACCCAGAGTTCTTTGCTGCATATGGGGAATGTAGCACAACAGCTCTGTAAAGCAGTTCTCTGAATTTGCTGGGGTGTGTAAAATGTCGTCTAGCATTATAAACATTCTTATTGGTATTATATTCATCCTGTTGCTTTCTCTTGCAACTGAGAAAAGATTGACTAATTCTTTCAGTCAACAAGGTCTTATTACCATCTGTTTTATTTTACAACAGCATAAGTGTTGATAAAAATTTAAGAGTAACAGGCTGGTTTTAGATTCTGGGTCCCCTTTCTCCAGTATCTCACTACCACCTAAACTCAATTGGTTCAGTGTTGACTTTCTCTATTGTCTAGTTTATTTTGCCATTTGCAATTTGCTACAAATCTCTTGGCGTATCAGGAAAACGTCAGTGACATAGACGCCAAATAGAGATCTGACAATACATGCTACATCTTAAATTAAGCCACAGGAGAAGTCTTCTAACCTGATAGTGTATATGTGCACATACAAAATCTAGTATAGAATGTCTTAAAACAGTTTCCTACAATATGTTTTTGTACATCTTGAGCCCATTGAAGGCTGCCATCCATGGCAATGAGTATGGCCCAGATAGAGATGAGTGAGTCTATAATTCCAGGCTCGTGAAATGCTTTTGAATATGCTTTTATACATTGGTATTTCACCTATACAGATATAGATACGTTACAGTCATATGCAAAAGAAAATACACCCCTCTTTGAATTCTATGGTTTTACGTATCAGGACATAGTAAAAAATCATCTGGTTTTTAGCAGGTCTTAAAATTAGATAAGTACAAACTCAAATGAACAACAACGCATGAAATATTAAACAGTGTAATCATTTATTTTACAAAAACTAGGTCAAAATGGAGAAACCACATGTGAAAAAATAAGTACACCTTCACTGACTTGTCAGGAATTTAGAGGGTGCTGCTAATTAAGGCTAGGGTCAGACTAACGCAGTATTAACGTGCGTTTAGCAGCACTAAATCATGGCCGTGCTAGCAGCAAATGACGTCCAATGCCAGGCAGCATACGAAGAACGGCCGCACAAAAGTGCGGCTGCGCAACGCAAGTGGCAAACGAACGCATTTTTGCAAGAACGTGATACCGCTAGTACTGACGTACAGAGTGCGCTGCGTCCGCTAGCGGCATGTGTGTGTGATTAGGAGATGTCAGACGCTGCTAATGTCCGGCCAACATAACGTCCAGACACAAAAAGTTTTTTTGATGATCCGTACCAAATCACAAGACGGAAATGCGCATCGTATGACCGCTATCGCGTATTCCGTGAAAAAATACGTCCATTCGTTCGAACGCACTTTTTCACGGACAACGCGAAAAATGCGTTAGTCTGACCCTAGCCTAAAAGCCCTGGATTAATTGATCAACTGGAAGAGTGTCCACCTCTATAAAAACAGACATTTTGTCAGTTTAATGGTCAGCAGCAGCATTCAGGTGTCTGTAAAACAATGCCAAGCAGGAAAGACATCAGCAATGATCTTAGAGAAGCAATGGTTGTTGCCCTTCAATCTGGGAAGGGTTATAAGACCATTTAAAACAATTTAAAGTGCATCATTCAACGCTGAGGAAGAGTATTTACAAGTGGAAATCAACAAATCATTCAAGACAGATGTCACTCTTCCCAGGAGTTGACATCCCTGCAAATTCACCCCAAGGTCAGACTGTACAATGTTCAGATAAACTGCCAAAAAACCAAGTGTTACATCTCAGACTCTAAAGGTATCAGGTAGCATGTTACATGTTAAAGTTCATGATCGTACAATAAGAAAATGTCTGAAAAAGTAGGGTTTGTTTGGAAGGGTGACCACGACAAAGCTTTTCTCTCTAACAAGAACATGGCAGCACAGCTTAGGTTTGCAAAGCCGCATCTGAACAATCCTTCTGGAACAATGTTCTTTGGACAGAGGAGACCAAAGTGGAGATATTTGGCCATAATACACAACAATAAACAGCACAAAAACCACACACAGCATATGAGAACAAACACCTTCATACCGACTGCCAACCATGGTGGTGGAAGGGTCACGATTTGGCCCTGTTTTGCAGCCATAGCACCTGAGTGTCATCCTCTGATGGGTGTCAAAATGCTGCACATGCCAAAGTTCCACCTGGAGTCATGGCCCCATAAGGACCCATGGATTGGACCCACCCTGATGGTCACACTGTAGAGTATCTCTTTACGTTCATGTACAGATTAATAATAGACATTGTTATTGTGTTACTCATTTAAATCTCCTAGTATTGCTGTCCTGTAATTCACAAAACACATTGCATCACTGCACAGCAAACCCACAAAGGATCACTCACAGCACACCAGTGTGCCATGGTATTGTGTTTGAAAATAACTACTGTACCAGTAGTACATGAATAAATTCTAAATTAACATTACTATCTAGTATTACTAAATGCTTCCAAATGTTTACCTAGAGTATGCACTCATCACAATGCTTATAATATCAGCAAAGAAGAAGGACCATGAAACATCAACAGGTCTATTCAAAGAAAGGTGAAACTCTGGAGAATGGCTGGAGAAGTGAAAATTCTAGGTCAAAATAGCCAAATCAGAAAAATTCGCCCATTTATCTCCCTTTTCAAATCAGCTATTTGGTCTAGATTGTTCTCTTCTCCTGACAATTCTCCTGATTTCCACCTTTCTTCGAATAGACCCGTATGTCTCTTTTCTATGGGTTTTTTCTGCTAGCATGTCCCCAAATTTTCTGTCATTACTTATTGACTACTGCGTTTTACAAAGGTATTCACTTTACTGCTTGAGGGATACACTGTGTTTATGTAGCAAGACTGTTGAAGTAAGACAGAATAGTTTCTGACAATGCCCCGTTTTGCTATCCCTCTGTGTTCTCTGGCCCTAGGCAACATTAGTTTTGTTCAGGGTTTTTTTTCTGTTTACTCTTTTGTTCTATTTTGTTTAAATATGTTATACTTCTAATGGATATTTATGTACAGCTGAACACACCTATCCAAGACAAGGATGCTGTGCTTTTAATTGGTATAGGATATGAGCTGTAGAAATTTACATTGCCTATTCTAGCAAATATAGGAAATGCTGTATATTTATTAAAAGGAAATATACATCATTGTAATTAGGTTTATTTGAGATATCTTTACTTGGCTTCATCTCTTTATGTGGTAGATACTGTAGATTAATCAAACCGTCATACCCGCTACAAAAATTATATTGAAACCTTCAAGTGTAGGTGGAAAAAATCTTTAACTCATAACATGTCAAAAATTTCAAGGCTCTCCAAATTTCCCAGATCTCAATCCAATTGTGCACCTGTAGGGTGTCCTGGAACAGCTAATAGAGGCCCCAACTTGCAGGCCATAATAACACAAGGCACATTTGTGGTCTTGTGGAGTCCATGCACTCATGGACACATTATAGCTGTTGCACACATGATAGCTGTTAGGCGGCATGAGGGGGACTACACAATATTAGGCAGGTGGTTTTAATGTTGTGGATTATCAATGCATCCAGAAACCATGGAAAGTACCATGGGGATTATTGCTTCCATACTTATCTCACATACCGTACAAACCAATAAAAATACATATCTTCAACATTGATACTCTCATTTAACTCCTTGGCTGCAGATGAGATGTGGGGGACGCCCTCCCCTGCCTACTTATGTCATCATGTATTGCCGCAATGACATCAGAAAGGGACCTCGCCTTTCCAACGATACCAAATATGTCCAGGTTCTATGTACAAAATAAAAATGTTTTTTATTCTAATGCAGAACTAGACTGGCAGTACACTGACACCGTAGTCGGTTCACCCGACTACAGACAATGCCATCAGCTGATCAGGGTCGCCCACTGGAAGAGTCTGTGGACGACCCAGATCAGCTGATGGACAGGCTGGCCAACAAAAAAAAAGAGAAATTCCACTGCAGCGCTGCTGCGTGGAGAAAAAAGGCTGTCTCTGGTGCTGAAACTCTGGAAACAAAAACTCATCAGACTGCAGGGGGGATTAAACCCATTTTCCCTGGTGCTGAATAGGCTTCAGCACCAGGAACTGCAACGCTGAATGCAGCTGGCTCACAGAGAAAAAAAAATGCAATAAAAAAACCTCATCTTTTTTTATAAAAATAAATCGGAACCTAAAATTTCATCAAAAAACCTCAATAACTAAATAGGCTATTTATTTGTGGATTATAAAAATAAACTGTTGGTTTAACTATACAATGCATCTTTAAACATGATGAGCAGAAAATGGTCAAAATGAGCTCAGCACGTGGGGTTAAATGGCTCAGCACGTGGGGCTAAATGGCTCAGCAGTGAAGGGGGTTAAACAGGAAAGGGTTTTTCAGAGAGATGTGAAAACCAGGAGAATGACTGGAGAAGTGAAAATTCTAGGTGATAATAGCTGATTTGAAAATACATTTTTCTGGTTTGGATATTTTGACCTAGAATTTTCACTTCTCCTGAGTTTCACCTCTCTCTGAATAACCCTGTAAGTACTTACATGTGAAATGGATTCTCTCTTGGGAGTGATTGCAGCTCTCTGCAACCTCAATCAATATTTTAGGAATGAAAACAAGGAAATGCAATTTCCTGGCTATCTGATTACAATGGCTTTTACTTACAGTTCTTGGGTGTGTTTTTTCTTTTTTGGTGTTTTTAAATTAGAGTTTTACAACTGTGGAATTAGGGTTTTGTTATGTGATCTCTATTTAGTACCAAAGTTGTTATGATGCCTAGAATGTACCTTTTAAGGTAAGATCCAAGTTTTCAACAGGTAATATACACATATATATTAATTCTACATTTGTTCAGTCACACAGCATTATTTTTTTCCCGCTATTCCGGCTGAGGGCCCTATTTCCCTCTTGATGTTGACATACCCTCTGGAGCTGTTATACATAACAACTACAGCAGTTATCTAGTCTGGAGTTGTTATTCAACTCATACCACAAGCTTTGTTTTACGGTCATAGCCCGTCCACGATATAAATTAATTTCTCCTATACCTTGTATAAGAGGCGCCAATTTGCATCTGGAAGTAGAAGAGCGAGCTATTCCAGGGTAGCTCATTCTTTTATTCTTGGGTGGTATGTCTCAAAAAAATACTGACACCCACAACCTAATGCTAAGTGGTTTTGCTTTTGCAAAATTACTTAACACAGTAAGGCCGGGTGCACACGACTGCATCTACTGCGCCCGCGCGCACGCACTTACCGGCACCTGGCGCAGCCATGTGATGCCTCGACGGGGACTGTCACACGCTTGTGCGCCCGCACGAAGTTCGTGCGCAGCAAGCGTTAGTCTAGAAAGCCTCCCCGTCGATGCGCTAGGATGCGCATCGACAGACTGCAAAGCGCGATCCTCCTATGGAGGATCGCGCTTTGCAGCGCTAAGGGGGGTGCAGGCGGGCGCCGAGTGGAAGGAAGGTCAACTCTCACAGATGTTCCTTCCACTCTGAGGGCGCTCGTGTGCACCCGGCCTCAGATAACCCCTCCAAAAAAAATCCCATACCCGACTCTCATCCAACGGTGGAGAGGGCAACTTGATCCACCACTTCTTCTCGCCACTGCATACCTCTGCAGTTCATCTGTGGCTAATGAGTGCGAGCTCCCACAGAGATCGTGGCAGGATCCCCATGGAGTCACTACCTGTGGCAAAGTGTGGCACCGCTGCCTTTATCACTCTAATCCTCCGTTTGATTTTGAGGCCAGCCCCTTATAGGGCCCTATTACATTCCTAACGCAAACATTAACGCTCACATGCATGAGCATTAACGTCTGCTGCGGTATTTACCGCATATTACAATCCAAACGCATTAAAAAAAACATTTGCGTTTGGTACCTTGCGCTCCTCTGCGCGAGGTTACTGTACTTTGCGCTCCCTATACTTAACATGGGGAGCACCAAGTGTTAATCAGCGCTGGATTACAAAGTCCAAGGCAAAAAAAATAAAACACAGATCCTATACTCACCCTCTGTCCCTGGCGAGGACCGCGGCTCTGTCCGCCTCCTCCATCCAGCAGGAGCAGGGAGAGACTCGGGGAAAAATTCCCCCCAGTCTCTCCCTGCAGATCACTATGCCGACCGGCCGAATCTCGCGGCCGGATCTGGTCTTGTGACCGCCAGCGTCTGCTTCAATGGAGTCCTACGGACTCAATTGAGAGGATGTGCGAGGCTGTGCTTAGCAGGCGCAAACAATGCAGGCAGCATTTTATTCCCCCGTTAAAACAAAGGCGGTAGGGGGAAAACTGCAGGCGTAGTTTTTTTCTCCCTACCGCCTCCGTTTTAGCGCAGGGATTGTAATAGAGCCCATAAAGCGATGGGATCAAAATAGGTACTTTAAAAGGGAGTCGCTACAGGAAATCGGCCTGTGAGGAATTTTTCCCCCCGTACAGGCTCTCTTTTAGCATCAACAGAGGAATGGGGCTCAGATTCATTACAAGTATGTAGTCATCAACTGCCATTAGTAAATAACAAACTTTTCTCCCAAGTCATAAATTTAAGCTTTTACTAATTTAATCTCCAGGCAATTATTATGTTGTATTATAGAGGCTTGATCGCAATACCTCAATCCACACTTTTTTCTTAAAATTGTGCCTTCTATAGAGAAAAATCGAAAGATTTCCCCTTTAATTTTGTCACTTACGAGAAATAAATACCAATACCTTTTACAAACATTATATAATATGCTGGCATATAGCTGCAATATTATCTCCCTGCAATTAGTAATCTGCCAGCCATCGACGTAAACAAAATGTTACTAACTGCGACTAATAATGACAGATTCCACAAGGAGCCCAGTAATCCCTAATTATTAATGATTTAAAAGGGCAACCCAGATGCACTATTTATTTGCATAACAGGATGTGTGACATTAAAAGAACAGTTCTTTTAATTAGGTAAAGTAAGCTTCCAATTAAAAGCAGAGATTTAAAGGAAGGAAAGGGAAATCTCTTATATCACAGCTAGAAGCTGGCTTTCCCCCCCCCCCGCTCATGAAATAAGGCACCTGTAGCGAGCCAGTACAAACATAATTTTAAATAGTACGCCTTAGTGGGCTTTATTTTATGTCGCAAATTACACTTGTGCTAGATTATCATAGTTTTTTTTCTCACTCCCTAGCTGTATCCATTATTTATTTTGATATATCCAAATATTGAGTTCTTCGCCCGTTTTGATCGTTACTGAACGCAAGCTGTGAATCTTCTAAAATTTACTTATGAATGGCTTCTTACGTAAGTCTCCTAGGTCTCGTTCAGTGATTCAGCAGGAGGGGGTGAGATGGGAGAAGGGGCCAGTCTAAAAGCTGGACCGCTGATTGGTGTGCCCTTTTGAAATCCTGTTCTTCCATTCACACTGAAAGTTGCTCGCCTTGGAAGTGAAAATGCAACTTTTATTGTCCTTCAGAGACAGTTAAACCTACTAAACTACCGTGCTTGTTGCTTTGCAGACACCAGAAATATCCTAAGTGGACAAGGGATGATCGTTTAAACCAGAGAAGACAAAGAACTTGGAACAGACATCAAAGAGGTAAGAGGTCCAATCACTAACACAAGCTTGTCGACGTGAATATTTTTGGATTTAAAAAATTGGACAGAAACATAAACTTATTTATTTATTTATAAAGTATTTTGCCAGGAAGGATACATTGAGATTTCTCTCGTTTTCATTAAGACTTCATTAATTAAGCTTTGTAAAGAGTCTTATGTCATTTTCTATCTGGATGGATAAGTCCATAAAACGTGCGGTAGCTAGAAGTGGTGTGTGTATTTACGGTTTAGATAAAACAGGTACATTTTTATATAGATGATATTTATTTGTATTTATTTATAAAGTATTTTACCAGGAAGGATACATTGAGATTTCTCTCGTTTTCAAGTATGTCGTGGGTTCAAGAACATTGAAATTTTACATATTCATGATTCTTATATCAGGTTAAAGCTATAGTTTAATAATAATAAGATGTGTTTTTTTTAATATTATGTTAGAAAATGAAGCAAATAAATAAACTGGCTCAGGTTAGGTTTATGATATATACTTGCATCCCATTGCGTTCCACATCCGTTCACTTATAACGTTACATGACTTTCATAATATTGTACAGTACGTTGGCTACATCAGTCATTCTGTGTATGTCCCAAACTAGATCTTACATATAATGCATCAAATACAGTACTATACATTCTAACTATAATAATTTAATTATTCCACCTGTTATTAATGCATTCGAGCTATCCAAGGATACAAATTAAATCAACACTGTATATTATATTGAATACGGAGTCTGATTTAAGAACCCAAGGTGCAATGAGATACAGGTAGAGAAATACTGCTCAGTTTCCTATACCAATCTCTAAATCACTTGTTTTATTTATTGGGACGTTAACGAGGCCTCTCGCTATATTTTTTTCAGAGTTTAATTTCCGTATCACCTTTTGTGACAACATGATGGAAATGCCTGCTTTAGCTATCTTAAACCAAGGCTGAATAATGACACTGATTGTTTCTCATTCATGTACACATAATACTGATTTGCCGTGCTTAGAAGTGAGGCATCATTTCCCTCTGAAATACTAATTGGGATTAAAAATGTGTTTTTTGTAAATGCTGCAGGGGGATCTTACTAAACAAACATTCACTTACATTCACACCCTAGTTCACACACCCTAGCTCATTGGAGATTCAAATATTTCGGAACGGAAATCGCTCGTTATGCTTAAAACTGGACTTAAATCAAATAAGCACTTCATTATTTTCTTTTATGTATATATGTGCTTTTGAGTATGAACCCAAGCTCCAAGGCAGAAATTAATGAGCAACAGTTCCTTTTCTTATATGCAGAAATCCAGTTTATTAATTGGATTCATTTCAAATGGCTTCAGGGGGAATTGTGCAGGGTATCTGTTTTGTATTTTCCACACAACCTTTCACAAGGTATCAATGAGGTTGTCCCTTTTCATTTGCAATGGAAGAAGCCCCCTCTGAATTAAGTACAAAGGAGCAGAGCTGTTGGTTCTATGAATAGACGAGGTTAGGGTACTTGCTAGGGGGTGCACATGTCATAGGATTTCTTTGATGCAAACTCGCTGCTGTAAAAGAATCAGCTTGCATAGCTAAGGGAAAGCATCAGGGATTCTGTGCCAACCAGCCACTCACACACTCCTGCGTTTGCTGAATTTTTTACACTTCTACATCAACAGTCATATTTTATACAACAAAGATGTTGTTAATGCTGAGATCCCCAAAAAAAGAGTTTTTTTCCCTCTTGCAATAGATCTAAAGTAAGATTCTGAATATTTCTTTTGACACTCAGGTCCCATCTAGCAGCACACTATAGAGTGATCCAATGAATAACCTGTCTAATTTTAATTTAATTCTTCCTGCAATGTTCCTTTTCCAGATTAGCCTCTAGGTGAAATAGTTTCTTAAATGTAATTACTTACAAAAGTCAATGGTTACTAATAGTCGTCTTCGGTATTTTAACGCGCAGTTATTTGGTTCTTGATCTAGACCACAATGAGGAGTGGATTTATGAGGCAGTAGCCATTGATTTACTCTGTCCTTTTAATGAAAGAACTAATTCTACACACATTTGTCAGGCCATTTTTTATACTATAATTATTGCACCTTGTTCATTAACTTTCTCGGTGCCATAGCAATGAGAAAATGCAAATTAATGGTTTTCTGCCACAAAATGAAACAGAAATCCTAGTGCCTTGCAATATGTATACTAACTGAATAAATATAATAAGGCAAAGTATGTAGCGCACATTGTGGCACTGCTATTGTTTATGTTAACTTTTTTTGAGAAAGGATTTTACCAGGAAAGATACATTGAGATTTCTCTCGTTTTCAAGTATGTCCTAGGTGGCGAGTATGTACCATTAGGTGTCTTGCCCAAGGATACTTACTGGAGAGGTGCTCCTGCTGGGATTCTAACCTGTGTCTCCACAGTCTGCACGGTTATAGAGCAGTGATGTTACCTCTACTCCACCCAGCCGGTATTAGTCTAAGACAGTGGTTCCCAACCGCGGTCCTCAAGTACCCCCAACAGGTCAGGTTTTCCAGATATCTGAAGCACAGTACAGGTGATATGATTTGCTGCGCAGTGATTGCAGGATTCAGTCTGCTTTTCCACAAGGGAATCCTCAAAACCTGGCCTGTTAGGAGTACTTGAGGACAGTGGTTGTGAACCTCTGGTCTAAGATCACTTTCTACTTTATATTGCTTCAGAAAGGTTTGACATCAGAATAGCACCAGCAATTTCCAGTTTATGCTTTTCTTATTTAACTGTCATGAGACACGTTTTGAATAACAACTACTATGACGGAAACACTGTGTAGATGCCACATTCAATAAATGCTGCATTATCATGTGACATAAAGAATAGTATGGTTACGATGGCACCACTGAGATATGGCTAAAATGTTGGCTTAACGTCTTCAGTCGCTATCACAACCAAGGAGCAAGCTCGGTTACTGTTACTGTTAAATGATTGGTATATGTCCTATACCTTTAATTAGTGGATAGTCAATGAAGAATGAGCTATTCCAACCTTGTTTGTTCTTCTAAACCTAAAGCATGATGTTAAGTGATATTATAAAAGCAAAATGACCTAAAACTTTGATTCAAATATATAATAAATGTGTTACCACTTAAATCCAAGGGCATTCTGCCACTTCCTTTTGTCCACACAAGCAGTGGAAGACTGGGATCAAAGAGTTCCCACTGTTCTTCCTTCGTCTCTGCGTAAGCCTGCATCCATGAGCGCACACAGAGATCCACGTGGAAAAAAGCAAACAATTGATACAGCTACTCAGTCATAACAGAGCCAATAAGTGGAAGCGTCTGTGGATAATGGGGTCCCACGATTTTCTTCCCCTACGGCCTGTGTCAGACGAGCGCAGTGTTCCCGTCCGTTTTGCCGCACATTAGTACGTCCGTCGCAGCATAGAATTATGACCAATAGAGTCCCACACACGAAGTACGTCCGCACTGAACTGCGGACGAACAATGGACGCGGCAAACGGACGCAAGTTAGGCAAGAACGTCAATCCGCTAGGACGGACGTGCAGAGTGCGCCACGTCCGCAACGTCCGCATAGCTTTGTGTGTGAGTGATGGAACGAAGTCAGCGGACTGCATTTTTGACGTCCAGCATTTTTGACGGACAAAATGTTTTTCATATTAATTTTATTTCCCATCTACATCAGTCAAAAAAAATGTCAGGCACAAAAACGGACTGTGTGGCCTCTACCTTGTCGTCAGTCAGAAAGTACGTCCGTTGTGCACAGATGCACAGTCCGCACAGCGCGCGTTCGTCTGACCTTAGCCTGAATCGGTGGGATTAGGGTGACAGGTGTACAATTGTGATAACATTTGATCACCGTTATAATAAATCTCATATGATAAGAAAACATAGCACAGGGAGAATACATGTCCCCACACTGCATGTAGATGCACCTGTTGGCATGATCAAAATGCAGTACACCCGATACACTCACATTTTTAGGTACATAGAACACCCCATCTTGGGCTATATTACAAAGCTGGTGCTCACTTAACCAGTGCTGTTGAAAATTTACCAGAGCTATTGGGCCATATTACATACTTGGTGCTAACTTAGGCTAGGGTCAGACTAACGCATTTTTCACAGCGACCGTCAAAAAGTGCGTCCGAACGCATTGCCGTAATTTTTCACGGAATGCGCGAAAACGGTCATACGATGCGCATTTTTGTCAGTGATTTTTTACAGATCCAAACCAGGAAACTTTGGGTGTCTGGACGTTATGTTGGCTGGACATGAGCAGCGTCTGACATCTCCTAATCACGCACACACGCCGCTAGCGGACGCAGTGCACTCTGTACATCAGTACTAGCGTCTCTGAGTTCTCGATAAAATGCATTCATTTTCCACTTGCGTTGCGCGGCCGGACTTTCGTGCGGCCGTACTTCGTATATTGGCCATCATTTGCATTAGTGCGGCCTTGATTAAGTGCGCCTAAACACACGTTAAAAGTGCGCTAGTCTGACCCCAGCCTTAACCAGAGCAGTTGTAAACTAAAACCATATTACATACTTGGTGCTAACTTAACCAGCAACTTAACCTAGCTGTTGTAAACTTAAAGGGCCGTATTACAAAGTTGGTGCTAACTTAACAAGAGCTGTTGTAAACTTCCCAGAGCCATTACAGCCTATGGAGGTTTTAAGTTTACAACAGCTCTGGTTAAGTTAGCACCAGCATTGTAATACTGCCCAAAACCTCCATAGGCTATAATGGCTCTGGTAAGTTTACAACAGCTCTGGTTAAGTTAGCACCAGCATTGTAATACTGTCCTTTGTATTTTATAATTATATATGCCAAGTTTCCATCATTGTGTTTTACCTAGGTGTATCACCTCAACTAGATAACATATGCCACCTAGGGTTAGGGTTATTCAAAAGTCAGTAAAGTACTTATTATTGTCTGAAATCGACAAATTTAGCAAAACACAAATGTGAAATATTACGCAGATTGCAGTTTGGAAATTTGCTAAGACTTTCGCCTTCTAAGCAGACGATACTATGGGCCCCAATACTATCAGGTCTATTCAAAGAAAGGTGAAACTCAGGAGAATGACTGGAGAAGTGA
The DNA here is from genome assembly GCA_009667805.1 of Leptobrachium leishanense. NCBI lineage: Eukaryota > Metazoa > Chordata > Amphibia > Anura > Megophryidae > Leptobrachium > Leptobrachium leishanense. Next base: position 157,788,756 of record CM019067.1, on the reverse strand, counting down.
AAATTCTCAAAATAGCCAAACCAGAAAAATTCTCTCATTTATCTCACTTTCCAAATCGACTATTTGGTTTAGATTGTTCTCTTCTCCTGTGTTCTCTTCTCCTGCCAGTTGTCCTGGTTTTCACCTTTCTCTTAATAACCCTGTAAATGTTACCTCCTAACAAATCGGCAGCTGGCTGAAAGTGAGAGAAAAAATAAGCTCAACCTCCTAATTTAGAAGTATGAACTTCTACATAATTTAATCTCTTTCCCCACTACACCCTTGTTGGGAGAGTGGAAGGGCCTTTAATCAATTCTTTCTTTGCAGGAATTATGCCACAATCCCTTTAAGGCTCCATTAACTATAGAGATTCTGTATATAGTATTAGGAAGGATCATAGCTGTCTCAAACTGGAGGCTCAGGAAATCCCTCTTTTAATTAGTTTTAACTATTTGCCTGCTGTCAGTACAGAAAATAGTAAGTAGCTCAGGACTGTGTTTGCAAACACGTTCCAGAGTGATTCCTGAGCCTGTCATGGTTTAGGGCTATTATGATTTGTTCTGGTGGATAGAATGAGTCAAAACACATTTATATCAATCCAGAGATAGTTTAGTAAATTTATGGTGAGTGTTCATTTAGTGAAATGCCATAAAACATCTTATTCCCAAATTGACCTTTTTTTCTTCATAAAGATTTGATCTGGTTGATCTGTTGAAACTAGACTAATTACTTTACCAGTTTTGCAAGATTTTGTCGTTTTGCACTGTGTAAGGGTGAGTCCGTACATCCAAAAGAGACATAGCTCTTTGTAGACAGAAAATAAATGCCCAGTGATGGTGAGGATCTACAAAAACAGCTGAAGCGAAGAGTCAGCATTTTAAAATAACTATCCAAGAAGATGTTTCAGAGAACTAGAACTGATGTTGCATATGACATAAAAGAGTCTTGCAGAGTTGTCAGATTTGTTGACAACATTTCAATCCCATTAGAAGCAAAAATTTATCATGCCACTTTTTTACTCCAAGGACAAACTTCCTTTGATTCTACTGAGATGATCCTTAGCAGATGTGTTGTATAAGATTTTATCCAGAAAGCATGTCACGTTTCACTTGTAGATGAGCCGAGGTAAAGTCTGCTTTGATACACAGACTCTATGCTGCTAGGAAACCCATAATAAAATTCAACTCCTTTAGCTACAAAAAATAATTACTTCTAAGCCTCTTTATATACACCTTTATTGGGGGATTAAATTTGTATCTCTTTCCTTAGAGTGGCCAAAAAGCTCTTTTAATTGTTACACTTTAACGGTTCTTTAAATTTATTAAAAGGAAGTGATACTAAACTTGGTTTTATTAGCCATAATTCCCTACTAAAACCCGTTACGAAACGTATTGTCAGTGGCACTAATAAAAGGGATTATTGTCAAAATATACCATCTTTAATAAGGTGAAATATAAACATGGATGTACATGTAAATGAAGTCAGTCGCAAAATCTCCAATCCAATGTTTTGCATGTGTACACGCACACACACATATAAACAGTATATATAATTTGCATAAGACACAAGGTCCCTAAATCTAAGGCCCGTGTCAGACGAACGCAGTGATCACGTCTGTGTTGCCGCACAGCTTAACGTCCGTCGTAGCATAGAATCATGAGCAATAGAGACCCACACACGAAGTACGTGCCCACCGAACTGCGCACGCACAACGCACGTGGCAAACGGATGCCACTTAGGCAAGAACATAAAACCACTAGATGGACGCGCAGAGTGCGCCACATCCACGTAGCGTTCTGTGTGAGTGATGAGATGTCAGACGCAGAGCATTTGTGACGTCCAGCACCTTGACGCACAAAATGGCTTTTCATATCCTTTTCAAATTTTTATCATTTTTCATATTAATTTTGTTTCTCATAATTCCCTTTTTATTCCTACATCTGTCAACAAAAATGGACCGTGTGGTGTCTAAAGTATCTTCCGTCAGTATGTCCGTCCGTTATGCACACACGCAGAGTGCACTCTGACTGCGTTCATCTGACTCTAGCCTAAACTGAAGATACAGATGTGTGTTTTAAACAAGCACATTTTTAAGTAAGCCATTTAACAGGTAATATGGATAGGGAGATGAATACATACATTTGCTCTGTTTGTGTAGTCACTTGTGCTGTGTATCTTACGGCTGTTTACTAAAATTCTCTTAAATGTTGATTAAGATGAAAACGTTAATGTTCTGTCATCCTTCTAGTAAACATTAACAACATTGAATGAAGTAATGATGTTTTTGTGGGGTTTTTTGAGTAGATGACTCAACTTCCCAGACCACCAGCCTGTCTCTACATTCATAGAGGTCTTCACGCTACCTAACAGAATTAAAAGTCACCCATGTAACTATTCAAATGTTTTCATTCACATTCTTAGTGCTAGCAAAAATGGGGGAAGCTTTTCATCCTGTGAGTGAATACAAAGGCCAGATGTGAGTCCCAAAGAGGTCAGTTATAAAGGATTTTCACTCCATTACTTCGAGACTTTACATGACCACATACCAGGATGATGGTGCTATGCACTAGCGTGCCCAGCGCATTAGGGTGTGCGCCCATGGTACATTTATTAAATGAAATCTTTAGAAGATTTTGCACAAAATGCAAATTTTTCTTTAGACATAACAAGTCTGTATTCAGAGATACAGTCAGTTTTTATGCTAATTTTAATGAATCAGATAAGGGACATCTAAAATGTCAATGTAGGAGGTGAAAGGGGACCTCTTCACCAACATTACAGTATGCCCCCTAATGTTGCACACTCCTTGCCCACACCTGTGGTTCTATGTTATTCAGCTAAGTTAAAAGAAAGGGATATTTTGTGTTCGGTATGTCGCTAACGAATGCTTTTACAGGAGGGGTGACAGGTTAGGCATGAAATTTGCGCACTGTATTGTATTGGAACACTGAACCTCAAATTATTCAAAATATATAAAAGGCAGGTAATGTCATAGCAGATGCGACATCATCATCTCTTTCAAGTAGAAAGCCTCTGCATACCAGAATGGATTGAACAATGTTTATCTGTTCCTCGTGAACCAAGACATCAGACATATCCATGAAGTATTTTTTTACTAACCATTGGTAATTAATTCCAATTAAATAATTCTCTTAAGTAATGAAGTCATTTAGGAAATGATCTCAGGAGTCACTAATTGTATAAAGGTCAAACACCCCCTTTAAAACTGGAATTTTTGGAGCCGTTTCAATGTTAGTGATTCTGGACCAGGGATGCTCTGTACCATTGCTGTCACCCAGGAACTTGGCTCTTGAGTGCTGCAGCAGACCATGGAACATTCTGGAAACTTCTGTGCAGCCCAAGCGTGTGATATGGCTCACGCCACCGACGCAGCAGGAAGGCCCAAACTGGTGCTACGCTGCCTTGAACACCATGGCAGCACCTTTCCTGCAGGGTCCGACTCCTAACTACTCCTCCACTGTACTGCAGCAGCCAAAGATGCTCCCAATCACTGCCTGTGCTTCCCTACTTAAGGGTGGAGCTCCCCTCAGGCAGTGCTTAGCACTCCTGAACTCTGCTAGCAAGAAGCCTGCTACTTGTGATCCTGTTTCTCAGCTTCCCGCCGTGTTCCCATCCATCCTCTAGCCGTATTTCCAACCAGTCTCCAGTCGTGCCCTCTGCCATCAGTGGTCCTGCCTGCTCCCAGCCAGCCCGTTTCATGTCCCACCTGTCTGCTGTCTTGTACCCCCTGTAAGACTCCTGGTGTGTTGCACACTGTGTCTCAGTCTTGTTACCCTGTCTTTGTGTAGTATACCTCCCCTCTGTCTTTCCCCCTTGCCTTGTTTAGCCCTTTTCCTGCCTGCTCCTCTCCCTTACTCTGGACCTCCATCCATACCATCCTGGTTTTGTGTTTGGATTTACTCCAATGGATCCATGTTAAACCTCATCAGCGTTTTCCCTGTGTGTTACTACATCCTGGGCCCATAACCATACTCCTCAGGTGCACCAGCAAGTGCCACATTCTGCCCAAAGTCTTGCTGACTCCAGAAAGCCTGTCCTTAAGAGACACTGCAGAACGCTCCATGCGTGTGTTCACGCTGAGAGCTGCAGCAGGAAGGAGATCTCGGCTCTCACGCAGTGATCTCCTGCCTCTGAAACATCAGATTCTCTCAGATTCTGAAATCCGGAAGAATCCAAAATCTGAATTACTCCAGATCCCCGAAATTCCAGATTAGGGATGCTCAAATTGTAATTCCAAATATAGAAACAAACTCATGAATAATATTATCATATTTAGCTGCTCACACCCAGCGTACACAATTAGCTTAATTTATTCATCTACCATTTTTGACCTTGAACACACGCTTTATAAGACAACTTAACACAAAGCATACTGCACATTTTGTTTTCAAAACACTGAAACATTTTACCTCCTTGTAGCAGTAGTTATTTAAAATTTTACTTAAAAGCAGAACATTTTGATTTTAAATACTCACACGAAAATGTGTGATGGGTTGTAGCATACTCATTCCATTTACATTCATATAGTTTAAATAATATTTTGCTTTGGATTATAAAGTCCATTGTGTTCAAGCTTGGTAGAAAAAAATAGTAATATAATGAACTAGGTCCATCAAGTTATTACCAATCTCAGTTTTATAGAGGCCATAGATTTTTATTTTGTTATTGCTTCAAGCAAGAATTTGTAGGAGGCTTCAGTGCAAAAATAATAAATGTTCCCATGATAATTTAAAAAGCAGTTTACCAGCTGTGCATATGTATTGGCTTCCCAATCGATCTGTCCCTTTCCCAGGGTTATCAATAAAAACTTCAGTGTATGCGTAAAATTCTTCAATTGAGTTTCACTCACTCATATTTTATTATCACAACACATCACTGTCTCTTCATGTCTGTTTTGTTTTGTACATTCTAAAAATGTGGGGCCCTATTACATTCTTCACGCAAAAATGCACAGTAAACGCGTGAATTTTTGCGCGAAGCGTCAAACGTTAACGCGCGTAAATCAACGCTGGTATTACAATCCTCGCGCATTTTTTGCATCCGTCAAAAAAATAACGTGCGTAAAAGCAACGCGCAAAAACGAGAGCGCAGTAACCTCGCCCGCAGAAATCAGTGTGCGGACTGTTTTTTTCACGCGATTCAGCCAATCAGAATTAAGAACCTTAATTGTCTCGCGTTAAGTTTTTGCACCTGTCAAAGTCAATCTGCGCATATATGCTGTATCAAAAAAAAAAACACGCACAACTTCTCAAATTTATTGGTTTGTATGAGTAGAATGTGTAACTATACTTTGCTGTATTTTTTTTTTTTTGGGCTGGTGTATTTGGTTTCGACCAGGTCCGTCAGATTTGCCATTAACACCAGCTTTTAGGAGTTGCTAAAATTATGCGCGCAAAGGCTGTGCGTTACAAACTGCGCATAGATTGTAATACCATCCGCGTACTAGTGCACAAACGCATTTGTGCTCACAATGTTAAGTATAGGACGCGCAAAGTACAGTAAGCTCGCTCAGCATTCGCGCAGATTCACCCGCGGTAGACATATACGCGCATTTGTTGCTCTGAGATTGTAATACGACGTTCAGCGCAAAGGGTTTTGCCCCTCGCGTCAATGCGTTTTTGCGCACGCGTTAATGTTTGTGTGAAGAATGAAATAGGGCCCATGGAGTTTAAGCTTTTTCAGTATAGCTCTAATATTGTTATGTATTGTACACTATCTTCTGCAGTTCATTTTTTCTCCGACATTTGATCTCTGTTTCTTTGATCAACCCAAGCAATAAAATTTCATCATTTGATCTCAAACTAATGAATGGATATAAAAGTTAAAAGAATATAAAAAGTTAGAAGATGAAATTCTATGCCCCTGAGAAACAATATATTTAGAAGCTATCTAGTAATAATACACACTCACTGGTCACAACGTAAAGTCTCAATCAATTCATGTCAGAATGTTCAGTTTTTAATGCAAGCTGTGTCCAGTGTTACAAATTTGTGTCAAGTGTAGTTTATTTTAGTGAATGCTGTATGTTTAAAGGAAAATAAGAAGGATACCATTTGAGAAAGTCAGAAGAACTGCATCCTTTGTGTATGAAATAACATTGGTAATAGTTTAAGACAGTGGTTCCCAACCGCGGCTCTCAAGTACCCCTAACAGGCCAGATTTTAATGATCGCCTTGGGGAAATGCAGACTGAATCCTGCAATCACTGAGCAGCAAATCATATCACCTGTGCTGTGCTTCAGCTATCTGGAAAACCTGACCTGTTGGGGGTATTTGAGGACCACGGTTGGGAACCACTGTCTTAGACTAATACCGGCTGGGTGGAGTAGAGGTAACATCACTGCTCTATAACTGTGGAGACTGGAGACACAGGTTCAAATCCCAGCAAGAGCACCTCTCCAGTAAGTGTCCTTGGGCAAGACACCTTACCGTACATACTCGCCACACAGGACATACTTGAAAACGAGAGAAATCTCAATGTTGGGGGTACTTGAGGACCGCGGTTGGGAACCACCAGTTTAAGAAATAGACTTTACCTTCAAACATCACTTTTGTAGACTGATCTTTTAACTTTGCATGACTACTGTGAGGCACAAAGGGCTCTGATTTGTTATTCAACTGCATTTATAGTAAAATAGTTGGGACAGGGACAGTAAGGATTTTATACATGTTGATATGAGAAAGCCAAATGACAAATGTTAGTTAATACAAAAATAATGATGGCTAGATGACTGTTACAGGAACTGGAGAGTACCAAAGGCCACCAAGCACTTGTGTGTCATTGATGGAAAATACCTGTCTAATACATGTGTAGCGCTCACTCCCGGAGGAGCCGCTAAAAATGAACCACGGGTCAGTCTCCCCGCACTAGGGAATAAATATACTCCAACACCGCTGTGAGTTTTTATCATTTAAATAGTTTACTAAAATAGTAAGCAGACGTTGAGACACGGTATTCACAGATATTATTACAGTACTTTCGTATCGCGGTAAAAGCGCGTAGCGGGAAAGAAACGAAACACGAGGCTTCGTATTTCGGAAAAAATATATTCACAACCGAACAGAAAAGAAATGCAATTGCACGAAATTCGAAAAGGGACACGTAGCGAAACCCAAAAATACAATCTCTTCGTATTACGGTAAACGCGCAGCGGAAAAGAGAAAAATATTATTCGGAACGTATCTTTAACCCCTGTTCCGAATCGTAACAGAATGAGTCCTGCACAGGTTAAGTCCCGGAATGTAAAAGGTGTGTATGTGTGTGTGGTACCCGGGTACTGTTCAACTGGCCAGTGAATTTACTTAAGGAATGTCTTCGACTAGTCAAGTTGGGGCCCTGTGGACTTTAAAGAGAAAACAGCAGCGTGTTCTTTATTTACAAACGGCCTTGGAGGCCTCTCACCCATCCACCGGTTGCTTTAGGCTCCTCTGACCCAGGACGTCTCTCCGCTCGATATTGACTGGGGATACTTGCGGCCGGATCCGTTGTCTGACTTTCCGTAGCTTGTCCACGACTTGTCCAGCTCACCGCCTGCTTTCCGTATCCGATCAACTCGCGGTAACTCCTCACTCGAGGTCTTCGGATTGTTCGATCTGCAGCAATCTCTGGAACTTGGAGGTCTCCTTCACTTGTGCTGAATGACCCGATAAAGAAACTGGCAGGTCTCACTCGCGCTCTGGCCTAGGCCCTCTCGCGATGTCTGGCACTGCGTCTGCTCTCTCTCGTTCCCTGGCGCGCTCTGGCGCGTTCCCCACGAGGTTCGGGATGTAAGCGTCCTGTGTCCCACCCACTTCCTGTATGTTTGCAAAGCACGCCGGGAAATGTAGTCCCAATGTCCAGTGTCTCTGATCGCGATTGTCTCCATCTTGTGGCCAAAAATAGGTACTGCCACAGCAAGATTTTAACACAGCGCTACACATGTTAGATATTGGGGGCCCTATACTGCAGTTGGTGCAAAAAGGGAATCTGTGCAAATAGTCTCACTCTGGTCACAGTGAGAAATGGCAGATCATGCCATTCTCACCATCTGCCTTGGGATGAGAGGTAAATATGGTATTTTTTCGGTGGGTTTAATTTAGCGTGTTAGGTTATTCTGCAAAATCACTTAACACCAACTTTTGGGAGTCGGTATTTCTTTGAGAAATACAGTAGGGAAGCGCTATGCACAAGCTACAAGAAGAGCTTGTGGTAATGATGGAATAGTGATTCCCAATGTTAAAATAACTTCTGGAGACATTATCAGGGTTATTCTCGTTCCCCGCACTTCAATGAGTCTGATTCACCGACCCTGCAGTGAATTCAGATTCATCAAAGGGTCCCCAAAGTGCAGGGAACAAGCTGGTGAATCGATCCGAAAAAACGGCAAAAAAACACTACTACTAATAATATAGGGCCATATTACATACCTGGTGCTAACACTTAACCAGAGCAGTTGTAAACTTAAAACCATATTACATAGTTGGTGCTAACTTAACCAGAGCTGTTGTAAACTTAAAACCTCCATAGGCTATAATGGCTCTGGGAAGTTTACAACAGCTCTGGTTAAGTTAGCACCAACTATATAATATGGTTTTAAGTTTACAACTGCTCTGGTTAAGTTAGCACCAAGTACGTAATATGGCCTATGAATAATAAAAAAAAGGTCTGTTACATAAAAAAAAATCAGAAAAATGCCTAAAAATATAAATAGACTTTTTGCTGCAAGTAAAAAGAATACAACGGTTGAATAAATATTTAGTAAAAACTGGGATTTTTTTTTTTACATTGAAACCTATGGGATTTGCCTGATTAAACCTGTCGAATTAAATCACCAAAAATCATGCCATGTCACTGACGTTTAGGTGCTGTTTGGTGTTATTATTATTTATTTTTTATTATTTATTAAGCGCCAACACATTCCACAGTGCTTTACAAAAGGTGCAATGGGTAAAGACAGGACATTTATACAATACATACAGGAGGCAGGTCAGTATTCCTGCCAGCAGATACAGGAGGACATGAGGGCCCTATTTCCGTGGGAACTTACAATCTCGAGGTTGGTCTCTGCATAGATTATCTATTACTTCTCTATATGGAGTTCACTGTCGTCAAATATCACTGTATTTTGCTGGCAATTTGTCTATATGTGGCGAATCACAAGCTTTTTGAATAGCAGAATGACTCTGAAATTGTACCATATGGGGAAATTCGCCAGTGCAATTTCGGGGCCAGTTCGGCTCTCTTTGAATAACCCTGTATGTAGATCATATCCAGCAGTTATCTTAAAGTCAACCTCTGAATAGGGCCTCTTCTGTAAACGTTTAATGAAATGAGTGCTTGGGCACCTTTAAAATGGATTGTCATTAAAGCATAGTTTGCAGTAGACCTGAATCTCCTAATACATACTGCACAGTAAATGCTACTGGAAGGTATCGTTGATTGTCAGTGTGAGAAACAAATTGCGATTTTCAGAGCTTCACATTTCGAGGTAGACAAAATGAGTACGGCCAAGGTAAGAGTAGCAATTCTGTCTCCTGCACACAATGTGGAAACCTCTAAATCATATTTAATAAGGACTTTTTATAACTTTCTTTTTGCCAGAATCCCAAATTCTCACATACGAGGCTAATTTATGGCACTATCAATGGTGTGGATCTTTATAGCATCTTATGTTACAGTTGGTCTTATATTGACATTCTTCACCCAACCATTGAATATGCAACAACAATTAGCACTTAAAAATCCCTTTACCTCTGGTCCCATGTTGGAGATGATGGTGCATCTTCTAGACAGAAATCTTTGAACAAATAGATATTACAGCGTTATTCAGAGAGGTCCGAAATGTCTCCGAAATGTAACCGGACACTGAAATTCAGGGTACTGTGACATTTCAGGGCCATTTGGCTATTCAGAGAGCAGTCAGTTTGCAAAATTTTGGCGAATTGCCTGCACGTACAGTGCCTGTTCGAAGGCAGTGAAATCCCCCATAGAGAAGAAATGGTTAATCTATTCAGAGAACACCGAACAGCAGTGAAAAGTTGTCGAAATGCCCTGATGTTTGGTGTTTTCATTCGGCAGGTTTATTCAGGCGAATCCCATAGGCTTCAATGTTAAAAATATTCCCGTTTTAATACAATATCTAATAAAGCATTTATTCTTTTATTCTGCAGTAAAAAGTCTCTTTATTTATAAAAAAATTTTAGGATCTTTTAGGTATTTTTTGGGATATTTTTGGGCAAATTTTTTTCTCCCTTTTTTTTAATAGTTTTTTCATTTTTCTTTAACTGCCTTTTTTAGGATCATTAATTGAACTGTATATGTAAATTTCTGGCATTTTCATTCAGCAGTTTTTTGCAAACGGCGTTTCAATTTTGAAACTTTCAAGCGTATTGTATTTTATTTATTTTTTATCCCGTTCGTCAGCTTGTCGCTGGTCTGCGCAGTGATCAGCTGCTCATCGGCTTTTTCCGGCGTGTATGGTATGGTTTTTGCGGCGGTTTCTGCAGGTTTTTGGTGAGTGTTCGGCAAGTGTTCGTTGGGTTTGCGACGGGTTTTCCCTGCACTCCGGGGACCCTGCAATGCTTGCTGAATACACTGTAGGGTGGGGAACTTTGATTCCCCGAAGTGCAGAGAAGCGTGGGGAACAAGAGGGCACCGAAATTTCATCGGCTCCTCTAAGTTATGAGTTAAGTCTGTCAGGGTTATTCAAAGAGATCCGAATGGCTGGAGAAAGGTAACCGGACACTGAAAATCAGCGTTCGGTTACATTTCTTGGCCATTCGGCTATCCAGAGAGCAGGCAATACGCCAAATCCTGGCGAATTGCCTGCACATTCGGTGCCTGTTCGAGGGCAGTGAAATCCCCATAAAAAAACACTGCTTCGGCTATTCAGAGAGCACAAATCAGCAGTGAAAGGTTCCCGAAATGCCCTGCCATTCGGTGGTTTAATTCGGCAGGTTTATTCAGGCGAATCCCATAGGCTTCAAAGTTAAAAATATTCCCATTTTAATCCAATATCTAATAAACCATTCATTATAAAATTCTGCAGTAAAGAGTCTCTTTTATATATAGATTTTTTTTTTTTAAAAGTCCGATGTTTTTTTTTTGTCTTTTAAGTTTACTTCTTTTTTCTGTAACAGCCCTTTTTATTATCATTCCCTGGACCTCATATGTAAATTTCAGACATTTTCGCTCAGTAGTTTCTTTGCAAACAGCGTTTCACTTTTCAATCATTCATGCAAACTGCTTTCCTAATTTATTCACTGCATTCGTCTGTGGTGTCGGCTTTTTCCGGCTGCTTCGCTGCGTGTGTTCGGCTCCTGCTCGGGTTTTTCTGGTGTCTTTGACGGGTTAACTCAGATGTTTTTGCGGGTTTTCGGGTGCATTCGCCAGGTTTTCGCCAGGTTTTCGGCGGGTTTTCGGCAGCTTTTCCCTGCACTTCGATAGCCCTGTGGTGCTTGCTGAATACACCGCAGGGTAGCCGAAATGGGAAAGCCGATTTGCACCGAATTGAGGAGAACGAAAAGTCACCGAATGTGAGGTGACTTTTCGAATCTTTTTGAATAACCCTGTATATATTACAGAGCCTCGCTGCTAATAGTGCCAGTTATCTGGAGCCATCAACTGACCCGATGAGCTGCTCAATAATTCTGGTAACTTTATTCTGGTTATGTTTAGATCTGGAGGATTCTAGCCCTTGATTTGGTGGAGTGAGGTGAAATAGGTTTGTTCTTAAAACTTTCCCTATCAAGTTTTTTGGTTGAAAATATATTAGTATAAAAACAAATTAAACATGAGAAGCTTAGATTCAAATGAAGTCCTTAATTTGTTGGTCGTAGTCTTATATCTCTTAAAACATGCTAAGGCCAACATTAAACAGGTTCTAATCGTACCCAACTTAGGGCAGTATTACAAAGTTGGTACTACCTTAACCAGAGCTGTTGTAAACTTAACAACTCCATAGACTATAATGGCTCTGGGAAGTTTACAACAGCTCTGGTTAAGTTAGCGCCAGCTTTGTAATATAGCCCTTAACAGTTTCAATGCCAAGTACATTTTGTTGAAAAAAATATGATTACATTTATTTGAAACAGGGATATTTTGACATGTAAATGTAGGGTATAATAGAAGCTCTGCCAAAATATTGTTGTTCTGACAGGGTTAACATATTAAAATAATGGGAATTTCCTTAGTTTTTTTCACATATTTGTTTATCCTTTAGTGAAATATTGCTAGGGTGAATGTTTCTAAACTCTAGAAAGTGTCCTTTATCTTGCCCAATTTCAATTGGGGTCTGCAATATTAGCATATAGGCAGAAATGGCCTTTGTGTCAATTTGATAAATATAGATAATAAAAATGGTGAAATATCCTGCTTATGGGTATTTGTAGTGATTATAATGAGATTATTAGGACTGTAGTGTCCACAAAATGCCAGTAGCATATTTAAATGTACTAGAGTCCAAGCCTAGTGTACACCTAACCAGAATTGTGGTAAACCTCACAATGCTATAGATTGAAAATGTTACTGTAATGACTAGCAGTTTCACTGTGATGTCCCATCAGGGGGTGGATAGCACAATGGTTTCAAAGATCACTGATAACTCATTCTTTGATAAGATATCCCAGACAATACTTTTATAACGCCATTTATAGGGAAAGGCGCCACCATGTTTCTACTTCTCTGGTCGGAACTTGTTGAGGGCCATTGTGGAGCACTGCATAATTGACCCTCGACAGGGATGTCTGCACGCTGACAGTCAAACAGGCAGAGAGAGCACTGGGCTGACCTCTAGAGCTAACAGATATTTGAAGTTATTCCTTGTCAAATGAACTCATTTTCACTTTAGTAGCTCTTTATTAGCTCTGGTACGTTGTTGTTATTATTATTATCCTTTATTTATATAGTGCCACAAATTCCACAGCATTTTACAAGATCAGTGTACAAGTAGGGAGTTGATATGATGGATGATGACCTGTTTCAGGGGGACACTGCTGCTAAGGGAATTTACAATCTATGAGATGTACAAGTATTTTGTGAGGTAGGTGCATCCATTTCGTTGGGTGTGTTTCCCAAGGAAACTCACTGGATTACACCAGTTTTGGAATAAAGCACAATATCTGTATGTGGGCATACTACCCACCCATGGCAATTACAGTAACATTGTACCAGGACAGTACAGTAATTTTCAGCAATTATATCAACTTGAAAGTAATGCCTGTACAGGAGTGAGTGATCTCAGAACTCCCCCTGTATTCTGTCCTCTAACGCAGTGGTTCCCAACCCTGGTCCTCAGGGCCCACTATCAGGAGAGAGTTTAAGGATCACCTTGGGGAAATGCAGACTGAATCGTGCAATCACTGAGCAGCAAATCATATCACCTGTGCTGTGCTTCAGATATCTGGCAAACGTGGCCTGTTAGTGGGCCTTGAGGACCAGGGTTGGGGACCACTTCTCTAACGGGCAGCTGTAATGCAGCACTGACTTGTGTTGAATGTTTTATTTCAGTGACGTATGGGGGCTGCTTCTTTCGATTGAAGGAAACTGCTGAAATCCATATATACATTGACTGTACATATATGTTCATTTAAAGATTCAATTAGAATAATATTACTGCTCCTTGAATCTTCATAAATGTTCTCTTGTGTTGATCAGCCTGAGAACTAGAGAAATGGGAATAATGGAATCAACCAAATGCCTCTTCATTACCATTTGTCATACTCCAAGAGGATTTTTTTCTAATGAGCTGAATGGAAGAATACCTGTTCCCATCCTCAAAATACATGCAAACTCTTAGAACTATCAGAATTTATTCTTATTGAAATTAAATACACATTGCCAATAATTGTTATAAACTATGCAGTTCAATGTTAAACATTTAGGTCTCTTTAAGAATCTAACAGCACATCCCCACTCATTAATCTAGTTTAAGATGATACTCTTCGTTTGACTCGCTCTCTCTGCTGATTTTTAATTTATAAGTTTCTGCGTTTCTAGTTTATTTAGAATTCAGGCTCTGTTTTCTTAGTGTAATCGTTTTGTGCTCCGTCCTTATCGTTCACCGCATATTACCCTCCTGGCTAATGTCCATAACAAAAATTACATTTGCAATTACAGACCTTTCTACAAAAAATATATGGAATCTAAAACACATAAAAAGTACTCCGGGAACTAGGCAAACCCTTACACAATTTACATAACTAGTAAGAAGATAACATGGAAATATTGAAGCATTGACAGTGATATTTACCCCATATTAAGTAGATGTGTGTGTTCCTACATTAGGAATGGGTATAGGTAAAAGCTTCTCAATTTTTCTCATGCATTCTAACAACCGACCAAGATCAGAGTTGTGTGATCCATAAATGTGTGAACTCAGGGATTAGAGACAACACAGAGTTCAATTGATTTCATTTCTAAAGCATATATTTGTAGATGACAAGTGGACTTCTTATTTCCCTGGGTTCCTGTGGCGGTCCTTTTTAGCTGAGCCTTTTCTCAGAATTCCTTCTCCTCTGAGTTTAGTTGATTATTTGCCTTTTATTTGGAGCCCGCTCTCCTTTTGAACAGGTCAATGCTTTGAAAGTTAGAACTTCTATTAAAATAGAGGAATGCAGTTCTAAAACCCAATCATTCTATTACTTGTCTTTTATCTTCAAAATGTCCTTGAAAAAAGCAACATCTTCATACAAACAAAATGCAGTGTTTGTGTAGCTATTATTAAAGAACATACAACAGCGTCCAGATCACACTACTTACCACTCGACTAACCCAATACACATAAGGGGTTATTCAGTAAGAGGGGAACTTGCCACCGAATTGCACCGAATGGAGAATTTCACCCTACGGTGCAATTTTGTGGCAGTTTGTCTATTCACTAAACTGTGAGTTTGCCAGATACAGGTGAATCCGGCGATCTGCGGCGGCAGCGAAATTGTCCCATAGATGAGTAATGGTTAATCTATTCTATAATAGATATACTGTAATAGATATAATAATCTATAACCTCAGATCCAGGACCAGCACCTTACTTGCAATACCACAATACAAAAAGAAAGTGGCTCGGTCCTCATTTTCCTGCAGAGCACCGCAAATATGGAATAACCTCCCAGACGCCATCAAATCTTCCCCCAGTCTAAAGACATACCTCAATACGGAATGCACCTGTAAACATGTGACATAATGACTTTATTTCCTACATATTTATTTTTCTGTTAATTTCTGGATTCTGTATATTTGTTTTTTGTGTTAATATCTTGCATTTTACTGTTTTGAATTTCTGTAACCACTCAATGTTCTTGAACCCAGGACATACTTGAAAACGAGAGAAATCTCAATGTATCCTTCCTGGTAAAATCCTTTATAGATAAATAAATAAAATATTCAGAGAACGCCATACCCTGATTTTCAGTGATTCAGTTTGACAAGTTTAAACAGGTGAATCCCATATGATTCAATGTAAAAATAATATTATCGCTTCTACCTTATTTAATTCACCCGCTTATTCTTTCATTTTCAGCAAACCATCTTTTTATTTCTTTCTTTTTGGGAACATTTTGTTGTATTTCTTTTAGACAAAGTTTTTGATTCCCAATTTTTTTTAAAGGCTTTTTTTTTTCATACTCTTACAGACCGTTTTATTATTTTTAATAGGACCTTTTTTATTATTCACAAACCATTCCATGAATTTTTATTGGTTTGTCCCCTTAAGGATGGGGGCAATTTTGCAAGTTCGGAACACTGAGCTAATTTTGACCGTTTTTGCTTATCATGTAAACACGATTTGAAGTCACGTTTTATTGTACAACCCAGAAAAATTATATCCTTTTTTTTATGGCAGACTCGGCAGATTCATAATATATCACTATTATATGTATACATCATGCCCTGCAAGAATGCTATAACAAAAAATGTAAAACAGTTGAGAATTTTCATTGAAATTCCAATCATATGCAGTGTGTAAAGTAATATTTTTCATCCAAGCCTTTGCGGATATATATTTTATGGGGTACGTTTGTTAAAAAAATTAGAACAGGGAGCCCATTACTTTATTTTTTGAGAAATGATGTGATTTTAGCAAAAAAAATCTCGTTAGTGCAGCATCATTGTTTACATTATAATTGAAATGTGAACAATACTGCTGCATTAACCACTTCCATGCGGAGGACGCGCTCAGCGCGTCCTCCGCATGGCTCCTGCTGTGCGGAGGACGCGCTGAGCGCGTCCTCCCTTTGGGGTCAGCGTTCGGCCGGGTTCCGGCCGATCGCTGGCCCCCCCGGTGCGGGCTGACATCCTCGATGTCAGCCCGGCATCCGGAACCGCCGCCGGGCTAATTAGGTGTCATCGCGGCAGCGCGATGACACCTAATTCAGGCGCCCCCCCCCCGCATGTGCGGAGGAGGCGCCTGAAAGGGAGGGGGGAGGTCCTTCGGACCTCTCTCCCTCCCGATCGGCGGCGTTGCGGGGGTTAACCCAGGCACCATTTGGAAGGGCACAGCCTGCCCTTCCAAATGGTGCCTGGCATTAACCCCTGGGGAGCTGGATCGCGTATCGGCGCTGAAAAGCGCCGGTTCGTGATCCTTTCCCGGAGCTGGCCGACATCTTGGATGTCGGCCAAGCCTCCGGGAACTCCCCCTGAGGACTGGCGTCATCGTGCATAGCACGATGACGCCAGTCCTAGAGTTAACCCCTAACTGCCACCAACGGTGGAGATAGGGAGTTCCAATGAACTCCCTATCTCCCGATCCATGGCAGCTAGGGGTTAAAGTTTGGTATGGTTGGATCGGCCAGAGCATGGCGGTTCCAACGATACCAAACACTACTGTGAAAAAAGTTTTTTTTTAAAAATTAAAATTAAAATTAAAAATAAAAATATATTTAAAAAAAAATTATAAAAAAAAAATAAACATTTTTTTTTTCTTTTTTTTGGTTCATTAATGCAGCAATATTGTTCCCATTTCAATTATAATGTGAACAATGATGCTGCACTAACGATTTTTGTATGCGGTGCGTTTGTTAAAAATCGTGTAATTTTCCCCCAAAAAAAATGTAACGAGACCCCATCTCTAATTTTTTTAAGAAGCGCACCCCATACAAAATATAACCGCAATTGCTCGCATGTTAAAATGTGAAAAAAAACACTTTACACGTTGTAAATTATTGAAAATACATATTTTATTGCATTTTTTGTTATAATATACAGACATGACATAACGTATACATATAATAATGACATATTATGACTCTACCGAGTCTGACGGAAAGAACGATATATAATATGTCTGGGTCATATACTAAAATAAGCCTTCAAAACACGTTTAAACATGATGAGCAAAACCGGTAAAAATGACCTCAGCACAGAGGTGTGAAAAGCCTCAGCAGCGAAAGGGTTAATTAACAAAAACAAAACAAAAAAAATGTGTTTTGTATTTTTTTATCATCTTGATTTTTTAAAATTCTATTTTTACTTTTAACATGTTACTGGCCTTTCCAATTATACCAAACATGACCCTTTATCTGCCACCGATCGGGAGATACAGGCGTTGAAAGAACTCCCTATCTCCACTATAGGATTTCCATATCCATGGGCAGCTAGGGGTTACCCGGCTAACTGACATCATTGCGTCAGTTGACAAGGGGGGACCCGGAGGTGGGCTGCCATCTGAAAATAGGCCTTGATCTGATGCCGATTGGTGCCAGATCGTGGCCTGGAACCTAAGCGGTTAATGAAATACATTGCTGGAAAGGTCAGACTGTGACCTTTCCAGGGATGCCTGTCATTAATCCCCCCCGGCGATGAGGAGATAGAGGGATCCAAAGGAAACCCCCCTTCCCTTCAGGTGCTCCCCCTGTTCTGGATGGGGTGCCTGAAACTGACATTGTGCCTGTCGTGATGATATCAGTGTGCCAGGAGGGTATAAAAACACTGATCTGACTTCATGCAGGGGGGGGGGGGCTTCAGACGCACAGGACGTGCTATGCCTTCCTGTGGCATTAAAGCCCACTTGATGCAGGACGGCATAGCACGTCATGCGTCGTAAAAGGGGTTAAACACCTTTTACTCATCACACATACCACTCATCACACACATGCTTTTAATGTATGACAGTTTATGGTTGAGGAAGGAAAATGCTTTGTCACCTATGTACCTTGAAATGCTTTCACTGTCCCAACCCTTAATTAAATTCCAGTATTGACTTTTTCCTGGCTAATACATACAAATCCCTTTGTATGCATATATCTTTCAGTGGGCATGGTAAGATATTACATTTTAGAATGGGGAATATATGGCGCTAGAGTTCAAATATAACAAACATGAATATATTAAATCATATAAAAATTAACAAAATATAGATTTTTTTTCTTTAGTTTACATTTTAAGAGATTTTCCATATTTCATCACTGTAAAAGTACTGTCCATAAAAGAACTACTTCCTAGCAACAGTATAAAATAAGGAGCTGAAAATAATTTTTTTTCTTTTCTAAAATGGAGCACTTTAAATACTATGAATTTCTGAAAATTTTTACTGCTTGCATGCTACCTTTACTTCAAGAAATGTCATACAGTCTCCTCTTGCCCAAAAACGCTCAAGGATTGTTTGTAAGTAAGAAAAAGCGAAAAAGGAAAATCATTTCCTCCAGATGTCTCCAGTTATATTAAAATATGTAAACTCGGCAAATAATACAAAACGCTTTATCATATAAGAGCAAAGTGTATTTTAGATGTAGTTTCCTTTGAAATAGCTCCTTTGAGCTGCTGCTTACTCGATAACCTTAACTGAAAGATATAAGTAAAAGCCTGTGTCAAGTTGTATCAGTTGTGGATTTATTGTTAAGCATAAAAGAATATAAACCGGTGGCAGGTTTGTCTGAAGGACAGAATTCACTTTTCTTGTCTTTTTTTTTATTTTTTATTTTAAAAAGGATTGAGTATGCCCTTCAGGTTGATTCCATAGTAAAAGCAGTGGAAATAGAGAAACAGTGTTTGCCATTTTCATTGGAAACAGGAATCATCTGTCATGTGTAAAGTCAAATAAGATTAATAAAAACAAAAAATGCTGAAATGTATGTAAAATTATATATATACTGTGTATATATATATATCTCCGTACACAATATGAGATGCACTCCAGGACTCCCAATATTGTGAGTCCTTGAGTGCATCTCATAGTGTGTACAGATGGATATTGTCTGAGATTTTTGCACTGGGCAAGTACAATTTTGGTGGTGAGTGCTGTACCTAGTGATATATGAATATACAGTACTGTGCAAAAGTTTTAGGCCGGTGTGAAAAAATGCTGTAAACAAAGAATGCTTTCAGAGATATAAATAATGATTGTTTATATTTGTCAATTTTCAACATGCAAAGTGAGCGAACAAAAGAAAAATCTAAATCAAATCAATATTTGGTGTTACTACCTTTTGCCTTCAAACCAGCATCAATTCTCATAGGTACTCTTGCACAAAGTCAGGGATTTTGTAGGATTATAGTCAGGTGTATGATCAGCCAATTATACCAAACAGGTGCTAATGATCATCAATGTCAAACGTAGGTTGAAACCCAGTCATGAACTGAAACAGAAACAGCTGTGTAGGAGGCTTAAAACTGGGTGAGGAACAGCCAAACTCTGCTACCAAGGTGATGTTGTGAAAGACAGTTTCATGTCATGGCGAGATTGAGCACAGCAACAAGACACAGGGTAGATATACTGCATCAACAAGGTCTCTCCCAGACAAAGATTTCAAAGCAGACTGGGGTTTCAAGATGTGCTGTTCAAGCTCTTTTGAAGAAGCAAAAAGAAACGGCAACGTTGAGGATTGTAGATGCAGTGGTCGGCCATCAAGCTTATTGCCCTTCAAAATCGGAAGATGTCCAACAGTGCCATCAGCTCAGGACTGGCAGAAACCAGTGGGACCCAGGTACACCCATCTACTGTCCAGAGAAGTCTGGCCAGAAGTGGTCTTCATGGAAGAGTTGCAGCCAAAAAGCCATACCTCTGACGTGGGAACAAGGCCAAGTGACTAAAGTATGCACGAAAACATAGGAACTGGGGTGCAGAACAATGACAGCAGGTGCTCTGGACTGATGAGTCAAAATTTGAAATATTTGGCTGTAGCAGAAGGCAGTTTGTTCGTTGAAGGGCTGGAGAGCGGTACAATAAGGAGTGTCTGCAGGCAACAGTGAAGCATGGTGGAGGTTCCTTGAACGTTTGGGGCTGGATTTCTGTAAATGGAGTTGGAGATTTGGTCAGGATTAATGGTGTTCTCAATGCTGAGAAATACAGGCAGATACTTACCCATCATGCAATACCATCATGGAGGGCGTATGTTTGGCCCCAAATTTATTCTGCAGCAGGACAACGGCCCCAAACATACAGCCAAAGTCATTAAGAACTATCTTCAGCGTAAAGAAGAACAAGAAATACTGGAAATGATGGCATGGCTCCCATAGAGCCCTGATCGAGATTCTCAACATCATCGAGTGTGTCTGGGATTACATGAAGAGACAGAAGGATGTGAGAAAGCCTACATCCACAGAAGATCTGTGGTTAGTTCTGATGTTTGGAACAACGTACTAGCCGAATTCCTTCAAAAACTGTATGCAAGTGTACCTAGAAGAATTGCTGTGGTTTTGAAGGCAAAGGGTGGTCACACCAAATATTGATTTGATTTAGATTTCTCTTTTGTTCATTCACTGCATTTTTCTCATTTATGAACATAAATGTGTAACTCTTCCATTTGTGAAAGCATTCTTTCTTTGTTTACAGCATTTTTTCACACCTGCCTAAAACTTTTGCACAGTACTGTATATTACTATAATAGTTAAATACAGTATTGGGTTGTTTTGGGGTTTTTTCATTTTCTTGGAGCTCTGCATGAAATATTTATTCAATAATCAAGACTGATTAAACAAATACATTTATATATACAGAAATCTTATTTCAAGATCAACATTTCTGCATGGAAAAAGATCACCCTGTTTCAGTGGAACATGGTTTGTTCAAATACATAGTGATAAAGGGATTCTACTGGCTTGTCAGAGCACCTGCTTGTTAACATTGTTTTAGTGTCTTTAAAATGGAAATAGCAGTTCTGCCAGAGCCTATATTGACTCATAGCATGCCAAAGATGGACTATCTCTAATTACTCTAGGCTTAAAAGGTGCCTAACTTTAAATTTAATTACATTTGTCCAGAGAAGTCCTTATTTAGACACATGTATGGTTATTAACCCTTTCGCTGCTGAGGCTTTTCACACCTCTGTGCTGAGGTCATTTTTACCGCTTTCGCTCATCATGTTTAACCGCGTTTTGTAGCCATATTTTGATATATGACCCAGACATATTATATATCGTTCTTTCCGGCAGACTTGGAAGATTCATAATATGTCATTATTATATGTATACGTTATGTCATGTCTGTATATTATAACAAAAAATGCAATAAAATTTGAATTTTCAATTTATTATGTGTAAAGTGTTTTTTTTCACATTTTAACATGCGATCGTTTGCGGTTATATTTTGTATGGGGTGCGCTTCTTAAAAAAATTAGAAATGGGATCTCGTTACATTTTTTTTGGGAAAAATTTTGCTTTTTTTAACAAACGCACCGCATACAAAAATCGTTAGTGCAGCATTATTGTGCACATTATAATTGAAATGGGAACAATATTGCTGCATTAACAAAACAAAACAAAATATTTTTATTTTTTTATTTTTATTTATTTTTTTTAAAAAACATTTTTCATTTTCATGTTTGGTATCGTTGGAACGGCCATGCTCTGGCCGATCCAACAATATCAAATATTAACCCCTAGCTGCCACGGATCGGGAGATAGGGGGTTCATTGGATTCGTGATCCGGCTCCCCAGGGGTTAATCACAGCCACCGTTTGGAAGGGCAGGCTGTGCCCTTCCAAACGGTGCCTGTATTAACCCCCTGCCCCCCGGCGATCGGGAGGGAGAGAGGTCCGAAGGACCTCCCCCCCTCCCTTTCAGGCGCCTCCTCCGCACATGCGGGGTGGGCGCCTGAATTAGATGTCATCGCGCCGCCGTGATGACATCTAATTGCTCCACTGGGGTCCCGAGTGCTGGGCTGACATCCTAGATGTCAGCCCGCACCGGGGGGGGGGCGCAGCAATATGCCGGAATCCGGCGGATTGCTGCCTCCTGTGCATGGACACGCTCAGCGCGTCCATAGCACAGGAGAACCACTTGGCTGGACGCGCTGAGCGCGTCCATAGCAGCCAAGTGGTTAAGAAATCCACCACCTGTTGATAAAAGGAAAACTATTGGTTATATACTTGCCATTGAAACGTTTGCTGTTTGCAAAAGCAAATTTGCTACCAATTGAAAAAAGTGTCAACTAGAATTTGTGCTGCAAGTTAACGACTTGCCAGTGATAAGTTTGCGAAACTTACAATTCAAATGTGGCACACGTTTGTGGCAACTTATCCTTGCTATCTGGGACTCTATCCAAAACCAATGTAACTACCCTGTAGGGAAATTTTTAAATTATTATATAGAAAGTAAATCTTGCTCTCCGAGCCACTTGCTACAATATCCCTGATAGCTGTGGAAAATCAATCAGTGAAAATTACATTATTTTGTACATACATTTTTGTCAAGGTAGCGAATTAAAGCAAATAGCGCTCACTCTGCAGATATATCATACCATAAACACTTACACGTGAATAGTTGATATCGTTCAGTAATATCTGCACAACATTGAAGGGATTACGTACGTGCGTAGGCCGAGGCAGCAGCTTGATTGCTTTTTGAACACATGGTTTAAAATGTGTCATGTTTTGCCTGTGCATACCAATCTCTATGGGTAAGAGATATTACAAAAAACAGGAATAACATGAATACAAGCATCTATGTGTGATTGTCTGAGGTAAAAGTACACTGTAGGAGTGCCAGCTTGTTTACTTTCTTCTTTTTCTTTGGCTTGCCTGCATAAGCTTTCCCGCCTCTTGCTCTCTTTGACTGAGAGCAGTTCCAACTGCTCAGATAGTACTGTATATCCCCTTATTAATACGTGGCCAAAGTAAGACTAATTAATAGACATGTGCATTCGTTTTAGTACTAAAACGATTTAGTCAGAATTTTGGGATAATTTAGTTTTAGTATGACTCAAGAGAAACGAAACAGCTCAGTACAAAAAACGAAAGAAACTAAAATAAAATGCACTACATTTTAGTTTCAGTCCTTTTTGTGATATTACATTGATGAGTGAAGGAGACCAGCAATGAAGAGCGCAACATCGCAACATCCGAAGTTCTGCACCCTCCACATGCCAATGCAGTAGGATGTTCTATACAGAGAGGGGCATTCATTAATGAAGGAGGATGTTCTATACATTATACAGAGAGGGGTATTAATGCAGGAGGATGTTCTAAACATTATACAGAGAGGATCCTTTTTTTTCAGCCCTTTAAATCCAGTGGCTGTGAGCGCTGAGATCGGCTGCTTGTTAGATTATCTCTCAGTACAATGTATCAGGCTCAGTTGTTACAGTAACTGACTGTAACAGCGCTCAGAGTTTCAGTAAAACAAGGAAATAATATTGTTCTAACCTCTCTGAGCGCTGTGATGAGCAGCAGTCAGTTACTGTAACAGCTTTGCCTGACACGGGGCACTATTACAATGTTGGTGCTAACTTAACCAGAGCTGTTGTAAACTAAAAACCTCCATAGGTTATAATGGCTCTGGGAAGTTTACAACAGCTCTGGTTATGTTACCACCAACTATGTAATATGGCCCACATTGTTCTGAGAGTGAGAGATACTGTAACAAGCAGCGATCTCAGCCCTCTGAGGAGCCACTACAATAGTAATTGTATCCACTGGTTTTCGGATGAATGAAATTAGTTTTCATACTAAAGAACTGAAAACGAATTTCTTTAGTAACTAAATAAATTGCATTTTAGGACTAATCCATTAGTTCAAAACGAAATTTTGTGCTGTGCACATGTCTACTAATTAAATAAAATAGCAACAGTTCATGGAATGACCTTAAAGTGAATCTATAACAGCCACGTTCCCTGCAAAATCCCATCAGGAGTTGGATATGGCATTGCTCTTAGGCTAATGTCAGACGAACGCAGTCTGAGCGCACTCTGTGTGCGTGCATAATGGACAGACGTACTGATGAAAGATACTGTAGACACCAGACGGTCCATGTTTTTTTGACGAACGTAGAAAAAAAGGGAACTATGGGAATTAAAATTAATATGAAAAATGCTAAAAATTTGAAAAGGATATGAAAAGACATTTTGTGCGTGGGGTGCTGGACGTCGCAAATGCGCTGCGTCTGACATCTCATCACTCACACAGAATGCTATGCGAATGTGGCGCACTCTGCACGTCTGTGGTAGTGTTTTTACGTTCTTGCCTAACTTACCGTATATACTCGCGTATAAGCCGAGTTTTTTGACTCAGATTTTGAGTAAAAAAAACGCGATTCGGCTTATACGCGAGTCAAGGAGCGCAGCAATCGGCAACCTACGGCCCGCGGGCCGTACCCGGCCCGCCGGCCGTAGAATTAAGGCCCGCCGGTGTCCGTGATAATTTCACGGACACCCGGCCTGCGCCGGCCTGCTCCTTCGATGACAGCAGCACCCCGTAGCGGAGGAGCCGGAAATGCACGTCTTCCGCTCCAGGCGCTGCTGTCATTTGAGACTGGCGGCTCGGCAGGTCTGTCTGCTGGGGCTCTGTGTTACTCCTTCATACTGTGATCAGTGCTGTGCCCTGTATTACTCCTTCATACTGCCCCTGGGTATCAATACTGTGCCCTGTATTACTCCTTCATACTGCCCCTGGGTATCAATACTGTGCCCTGTATTACTCCTTCATACTGCCCCTGGGTATCAATGCTGTGCCCTGTATTACTCCTTCATACTGCCCCTGGGTATCAATACTGTGCCCTGTATTACTCCTTCATACTGCACCTGGGTATCAATACTGTGCCCTGTATTACTCCTTCATACTGCATATCGGTCATCTGATATCGGTTATTGGCCCAAAAGGCGGTCGATAATCGGTATCAGTCTATACCTTCCAATGACCGCCATACATATGCAGTAATGCTGCATATGCAGTAACACAGCACATGCAGTAACAGTGCGTACCGTATATCATGAGCTCTGACACAGACTGCTCTATTGAGAATTCAATCGCTATGGTATGGCATTCTTTTTTAAGTCTTTTTTTTTTTTATCATGTTAGAAATGGATCCCGCTACTCCTAATCCCGAGTCAAAAACAAAGCGCAGGTCATACGACGCTGGTTTCAAACTTAAAGTTGTGTCAAGAGCAGAAGAAAGCAATAACAGTATTGCAAGTAGAGAATTTTGTGTTGATGAAAAACAAATGAGGGAGTGGCGGAAAACCAAAGCTGACTTGGAAAAGAGTCCAAAGACAAAAAAAGCTTGACGTGGTGCAAAGACTTCATATGGGGCTCTAGAGGCTGAATTGCATACATGGGTCATGGAGTGTCGTCAAAATGGTTACTGTGTAACACGCATGGGAATTCACATGGCTAAAGATGACAAACTAAAAGCACCAGGTATTGAAAATTTTGTTGCGTTAGCAGGATGGTGTACCCGCTTCATGAATAGGTTTGGTCTATGTTTGCGGCAAAGAACAAAGATTTCTCAGAAGTTGCCAAAAGACCTTGATGAAAAAGTGATGTCATTCCATTCATTCATCATAAAACAAAGGAGGATCCATAACTATGACCTGGGAGATAGTGGGAATATGGATGAAACACCTATGACCTTTGATCTTCCCAGCAACAAAACTGTGGCAAGTTTGGGAGAGAAAACTATTTTTCTAACAACCACAGGAAATGAAAAAAAACATTTCACAGTCGTTCTGTCATGTTTGGCCAATGGAACTAAGCTGAGGCCTGTCATTATTTTTAAAAGGAAGACCTTGCCTAAAAAGGTCAAATTCCCATCACGAATTACAGTGCGCACACATGATAAAGGCTGGATGGATGAAGACGGAACAAAAAAATGGATAGAAGAAATTTGGAACGGACGACCAGGAGCAGCCTTGAAGAAAAAAACATCATTGCTGGTTTGGGATATGTTCAGAGCTCACACATCTGATGACATAAAACAATTGGCAAAGTCTTCTCAAGTTACTTTGGCCGTTATTCCAGGTGGCCTTACATCTGTATTGCAGCCCCTAGATGTGTGTTTGAATAAACCTTTTAAAGACCGTGTGCGAAAGATGTGGCATGAATGGATGTCATCTGGTCAAGCCCAACTGACGAAAGTTGGAAATCTGAAGAAGCCTGAAATAGAACTGATAGCCAAATGGGTTCGTGATGCATGGGAAGAGATTCCAGAGGAAATGGTGCAACGCGCCTTCAAGAAATGTGGCATTAGTAATGCTATGGATGGCAGTGAAGACAGCGCTTTGTATGAGAATGACAGCAGTGATGGTGATGTTTGCGAAACTAGTGATGATGACAATGTTTATGCTGATAGCCTCACACAAGATGCAGCTGAAGCTCTGTTTGGACATACAGATGATGAAAAGGAATCCAGTTTTGAAGGATTTTAACTTTTGGATTTTACCTTGGTTACTGGTTGAGCTAAGGTTTTCTGTACCGTAATTTACGGTATATAAAGTTATTGTTGCTACCTTATTGTTTTTGTTGACCCTCTTTTACATTTACAGAGCTAGTTTACTGTTTTTATTTGAAATAAATATTGAAAAACATTTAACCTACTGATGCCTCATTGGTATTTTTTTTTTTTTGGTATCTATTTTTATTTTTGAAATTTACCAGTGGCTGCTGCATTTCCCACTTAGGCTTATACGCGAGTCAATAAGTTTTCACAGGTTTTTGGGGAAAAAGTAGGGTGGGTCGGCTTATACACGGGTCGGCTTATACCCGAGTATATACGGTACTTCCGTTTGCCACGTGCATTGTGTGTCCGCAGTTCGGTGCGCACGTACTTCGTGTGTGGGTCTCTATTGATCATGATTCTATGCTACGACGGACGTTAAACTGCGCGGCAACACTGACATGATCACTGCGTTCGTCTGACATGTGTAAAATGTCTTAATTCATGCATATTGCATGTTAATTAATGAAAGCCATTCTAATGTTTACCTTCAAGAAATATATCGTGAAAAATCATCACTTATTCATCAAATAGTGTATAATATACATAAGTCTGATTATATAAGCGCAATCAATGCCAGGCAATGTACCTGGGGGGGGCAAATAAACACCAATACTTAACCCCTTAAGGACCAAGGGTCTTTAAAGTCAATGCATTTATGATGGAACAGTTACGTCATTGATCCTTAGGGGGTTAAAATATACAGTCCTTCTTCAGATGGATCCATTGAGAATGTGTGTGATATTCCTCAAAAAAACAAAGCACAGAGAAACATTAAAAAGCAACATGTGCGATCTGTAAAGAATGCGTAATGTAAATAAATAAAGTATAACAGGTCCCACTCACATATACAAGAGCCTGATAATAGTGGCTCTCCTTTTAAGTGCAGCAGATCAACTTCTGATATACTTTATTTACACAGTGCAGCCCCTATCCTCTGGAATGCTCTCCCTCGTACTGTCAGACGTTCCCCTTCCTTCTTCAAACACTCCCTTAAGACATTCTTATTTAGGGAAGCCTACCACCCTACTCGCTGACACAACCAACCCATCACTCCCACCAGTCCATCACTCCCACCTTGCAGTCCTCTCCTTCTGTTTCTACCCCAACCCTTCTACATTGTGAGTTCCCACAGGAATAGGGCCCTCGCTTCCTCCTGTACTGGTTTGTCAATTATTGTTCAACATATTGTAACCCTGTCTCTATTGTGCCCATTGTACAGCGCTGCGGAATATGCTGGCGCTATATAAATTAAGAATAATAATAAATAATTAGCATTAAAGCTAAAAGCAATATCTTATTTCTTCATTAGATATGTAACAACGGTCACTTACTTGGTTCCAGCGTTGGGAGCCACCATGTTCATCCTCCGTGAGGGCTGTCGGATATCGCAGTGGTTCTCAAACGCAATCCTCAATTACCCCCAACAGGTCAGGTTTTCCAGATATCTGAAGCACAGCACAGGTGATATGATTTGCTGCTCAGTGATTGCAGGATTCAGTCTGCATTTTCCCAAGGTAATCTTTAAATTCTGGCCTGTTAGGGGTACTTGAGGACCGCGGTTGGGAACCACTGGTATATCGCACGATTACCCTCAACGGTGACAGTGGCTCACTGATATTCAAGGAGCACAACAGCCTGAAATCAGGTACACAGAGTAAGCAGAAGCTGTCCTGTAGGATGCATACACTCACATGGGAATGTCTATGGGTGTGTGTTCTAATTTTTTTTACTTATGCCTTCAGGTGTTTATTTCTAGTATGTTATCCTTTGCTGCACAGCTGAGTAAAGTGCTGAGTAAAGTGCTGAGTAAAGTGCACACAGAGACACAGACACAGAAATAGAATTAAGCCATGGGCTGGAAAAGATAGTTACAACAATTTTCTTAGATGAATTGCAGTTGGTTGAATTAATAAATAACAGGAAGCTAAACATTGAGAGATGTATTGTTCTATAATTGCCAGAGTATAAATAAAATTAAGTGCCATTGCTCGTTTGGACCAGATGGAATGGAGACAGCAGAAAAAGGAAGAGTAGGAAGGGGGAACTAAAGGGAATAAGTATGAAAGAGCTGTTAGGAGGCTTAGATTGAGAAAGGCAAATGCTTGTGCCATAAAAGATATTCAGATTGTTTTGACAGAGTTCCTTGAGGGCAGTGTCACCTCATTAAGGCCTACAAAACTGTGAAAGAAAAATCTGCTACATTCAATGGAACAGAGTGAGGTCACCAGCTAATCTGACTTTGTGACAACAAAAGGACCCTCAACTGATGAGAAAGCTTCCTCCATTGGAGGTCAGCATTCCTGCATCTAAACCAGCCATTCAGTCTTAAGAAAGAAAATCTGTTTATTAGGCGAGCACGGATATTAAACAATAGACGGTGAATAAACCCTCCCTTAAACCTCTTTTGAACAACACAATGATTAACTGACCATTCAGGCCCGTGATATGTCACATTAGCAGACACGATATGCTACTCAATAAAACCATAAGCAAGTGTGACATCTGAATGCCACAGCCAGCACAAAATTGTAATTAAGGTCAGCAAAGATACAGAATCACCTTTAAAATGTTGTTTGGTATCGTGTGGCAACAAAATATATATTTAGAAATAGCATCTGTCCTTGGAAATTGCTTGGTAGGTATTCTTTTTTTTTCTGGAAGTGTATGCTTATATTCAGCAGTTTCAAAGGGCTTCGAAGATCATAAATACTGTATTTCTGAGAACATGCTGTTAACTCTGGCAAATCAATAATACAGAGGAACCCTGTTGCAATCAAAGTTACCAAAGCGAATAAATCCTCCCTACTAACTACAACCCCCAATGTGCCGGTATCTAAAGGTACTTTGTTATATACGGAAAGATAACAGACCTCTTTGTTCTTAAATATATAGCTCGTATTTTATAATCACACTATCTTTCTAAAGGACTTCACGTTTTGTATCATTATTTTGATGAAAACTGTACTTTATGTTTTTTTATGCTTTATTTTCACCTTCCCAGGTATCTACCATCGCTCACAATTACCATAAAAGCCAGTTTTCGAAGATCAAACACCTTACATAAGTCATTCTATTTATTCTACATCAAGCGATAAAGCTCTTTCAAAATAGAATAAGAGGAAAAAAACGATTAATGAGAAACTTCAACAGAATGAGAAATGGAGAGAGCAACCTGCGTTTTAGTGTATATTGCATGTTGTTATTGGACCTGACAAATACAGCTTGTGGATTTTCAAGTCCACTTATCAGAGAGTTGGACGGAAACTCAGAGAACAGACAATTGCTACATCATCGACTCAAAAGAAGCTGGGTATGGAACCAGTTCTTTGTTCTGGAAGAGTACACAGGAACAGACCCGCTTTATGTTGGCAAGGTAAGCGTTTTGAAATGGCATAAAAGTGAATGAAGTGGAATATGTGAATATCAGGAAACATTCGTTTTAGCATGTTTCATTAATATTCCACAAACCTGGCAGAGACACAAAGCAGCTTATTTTCTGCATAAAAATGACTTCAATCCGATGCCACTATCAGATATGACATGATTTTTTTAAAATTATAAATCATTTATTTTTGTGGAAACCATTCAGAAATCTCCAAATAATCATATAAAGTAGATTAGACTACATTATTTTACTGAATACTACTGAATAATCAAGAACATCTAATTCCTAAGCTCTCCATAACTGCACCCCTGCCTACATCTTGTCCTTTATTATCAAGTATACCCCTTCCTGACCACTTCGCTCTGACAATGATCTGATGCTATCAGTTCCTCGTACCCCCACCCTCAACTCTCGCCTTCAGAACTTCTCCCGGGCTGCCCCCTTTCTATGGAACTCCCTCCACCACATCATTAGACTCTCCACATCTCTCCAGTCCTTCAAGAAGTCTCTTAAAACACATTACTTTAGAGAAGTCTAACGACTCACTCCATAATCCCGCACTGTCCATCTCTTTCTCCATCTTCCCAATCAGCCCACATGCGCCCCGCTACTTCACATACTCCAGGTACCCTCACCTACTGTGTCACCCCTCTCCTCTTAGATTGTAAGCTCTTGAGCACACGGTGTGTGTAACTTGCATGTATATTCATTTTTCTGTCTCTCCCATTGTACAGCGCTAGGGAATATGTTGGCGCTTTATAAATGCTTGTAACTGTATATGTCACTCACACCTTATTCTTTCTGTATGGGGGAATTATCTAATTTTTAATAATCAACAACTGTATCTGTAGACATCAATTCTCCATTGAATGACTAATGAAGTATAGGTAAAACACTGTGGGGGACGTTATTTGAGAAACGCTAGTGTTTGCCGATGTTATGCAATGGCAGGAAAAGCTTCACCAGTTTTTGCAACTTCAGAAAACTCCAGCATTCTATAAAAAAAATCCTTATGTCCTGATTTTCTACTTATCAATATCAAAAAATAATTCCAGCATACGGCAGTATTCGTCAATAGGATTTTATTCCATCACTAAAAGCAGAACAACGTTTCGAAATGCAATCAGGTCTTTGCAGGTCGAAACGTTGTTCTGCTTTTGGTGATGGGTTAAAATCCTATTGACCAATACTGCCGTATGCTGGAATTATTTTTTGATATTGATTCGGTCCCTGGAGTGAGGACTTTCCAGTGGCAGCTCTAAGGTGGGTGCTAACAATCAAGACACTACCCAGTTTTCTACTTAGGCTGGGGTCAGACCAGCGCACTTTTAAGGTGCGTTCTGGCGCACATAATTACGGCCGCACTAGCAGCAGATGACGGGCAATGACGGCCAATATACGATGTACGGCCGCACAAAAGTCCGGCCGTGCAATGCAAGTGGAATTTGAACGCATTTTTTTGAGAACGCTGAACCGCTAGTACTGACGTACTGAGTGCGCAGCTGCGGCATAGCGGTGTGTGTGCGAGATTAGGAGATGTCAGACGCTGCTAATGTCCAGCCTACATAAGGTCCAGACGCAAAAAGAGTTTTATTGACGATCCGTACAAAATCACGCCCGAAAATGCGCGTCGTCTGACCGGTTTTGCGCATTCTGTGAAAAAATACGTCAATGCGTTCGGACGCACTTTTTCACGTTCGCAGGGAAAAATGCTTTCGTCTGACCCTAGCCTTAGGTGTAGGTGTGCGCAGAGGGGGTTCATGCTGGATGAAATGGTCATGCTTGTCTATTTTTAGATCCCAATCTTCATTTTTGGGTGGTTCTTATTTGGTTTAAATGTAAGGCCTGAGACTAATGCTAGCACGCAGAAATCAGCTCTTTGACCTAGAAGAATAATAAAAATATCACAACAAGTTATGTCGACTTTTATCATTAATAAACCTGCATTAACAGTGTTTAAAAAGCATTAAATGAGGGAACTTATGTCATGCAAAGTCTAATTTACAGCCCTGTTGCTAACGGAAAATGACCCTTCTTTAAATATTATTCAATTTATTTTATTTTAATGGGAAACAAATTATTTTGTAAAATCTGCCACTCTGTTAACGACAAAGAAAATGAAGAGGGTGTTAATTTTATTTGCATATTTTTTTATACAAGGGTACAAAGCTTACAACAGTCTCTTATTGAACCACACTCCACTGAAGAATGCATTGTTCGTTATTTAATTCCAATCTACTAAACACAAAAAAGGCATGAAGAATGGATGGTAAAAACATTAACACAGGCTTTTATTTACCGATGTTGCCAGCATTATTGCACCTGCTGGTGCATCCCAGTGCTTGGAAAAAGCACAATGGTCTAGTCCATTTTTGTTCTAGCCAGATTTAATAGAAAAGCAGGCTGTGCAGAAGGGCACATTATGCATGTTGAGTGAGCACTTGCTAGTGCGTAGTGTTACTTTGGCGGAATAAAAAGCGAAACGTTTTACAGAATTAATTTTGCAGTATAACTTGCTGTTAGGCATAATCCAAAGCTTCCAGAATTATAGAAATGACTACCAATTAAATATCTTGCCATGTACAATTTATATTTTCAAACTAAGTTTATTGTGTTGTTTGGTTGTTTTTTTGCTGTTGTTCCGATCTCATAAAATCCATCTGTTGTGTATGTTTTCTGCTATTTTTAAAAAAAAAAAAATGATTTTTATATTTAACTTGTGTGAGAAATTGACAACAAAAGCATATTGGTTTGAATCGTACAACTTAACCCCTTCGCTACCAAGCGATTTTTGTTATAAAAATATTATGACAATATTTATTTGAAACATGGGACGTTAAGTTAACAATTAAATATAGGGTAAAACAGACGTTTCGTACAGATATTGTTATTCTGAGCTAGTTAAAAAATTTAAATAATGTTAATTTGCTCATTTTTAATTTTTCATGTGTTAGTTTATCCTTTACAGAAATGTTCTTGAAATGTAAGATTTTGAGCTCTAGATGGTGTCCCTTATTGTACACAATTTCAAACAGGGTCTGCATTATTATCATACAGGCAGAAATGGCCTTTGTGTCAGATACAATAACTGTGATAAACATAAATAATAAAAATGGTCAGATCTGCTGCTTATGGGAATTTTTAGTGATCATAATGAGATTATTAGCAATGCAGCTTTCAAAAAATACCAACGGAATATAAAAATACTATCTGTATACAGCATAATACCTGTATAAAATTACAGAAACACCTTGTATCTGTACTTTACAGGGATTTTCACTTATTCCCGTACAGCAGTGAGTGACCCCAGGTCTCTCCCTTTATTCTGCCCTCTCCCTGGTATTTGCATTGTAGCAGTAATCAATTTGAACTTTTTGTTACAGTGCAGTTTAGGGCCGCTATTTTCAGCTGGTTTTATGTCTCTCCAGGGTGCTTGGAGAGAAATGAAACAAAGGATTTTGTTTCTCCACAGGGGGACACTAATCTTGCTTTAAAAGGTGTGAAAATAGTCTTTAGATATGCTAATGAGTGCTTTTCATTGTACTGCAATGCAAAATCGAGTTATCTCAATTTTGGTTATGAAGGGGTTAAGAAGCAAAGTAAATGCCACAGCAATTTGGCACTGTGAGTGGCGACCTCCCATAGAATACAGAGTGAGTAAAGCAGTAACATTTTTTACCGTCATTCGTGACAATTAAAGTGTTGCTGCATACTACTTTTCATATTTCACAATATACAGCACTACATAATAAATTGTACAGATCATCATAGATTGATATAGATTTTATGTAATACTAGGCTTCTAAGCATTAGTGCATTATCACAACAAATACAATTATACTTGATTTGAATTTTGCAAAAAAGGAGGTCAGGAATATATTTTCCCTTTATTTACTGGCATACATTAAAACACGTAAGTAAACATTCATAAAATAGTTAATATATTTATTTATCCTACTTTAAAAGGATAAAATGTCTCTTTACTTATTGTAATTATCTTTTCCCATCTATGTTTCCATGACAAATGGCATATTTAGTTCATCAGTCCTCTACAGTTAGGACATAGAAATCAAGGCCACATTCATTCCCATTGAATGTATTATAGCTAGTCTTGAAACAAATTTCAATACCAGAAAATATAAAAAATTATACAACTATTTAAAAAAACGAGACCATGTAAATATACATGAAAAAACTACTGTCAATTAGTATATATTGCTAAAAATAATAAAAGCTACCAAAAGTCCAAGAACAATATAAGTTACCACAATACAGTACAGCATAAAAGTATATATATATCTGTGCACTGTATTGTATATATACTGGAAAACAATTCTTATGTGTTTTACAGTGATTTCAAATCAAGAAGTCCTCAAAAATGCAGAAAACACCACTAATAATGCAATGCAAACTGTCAATAATCTTGAGATAATAATGTAGTCAATTTAGCACTCACATATTCTGCAGCCTTTAGAATTAGCTCTGTATGTTGTGCAAACATGGGGGTTGGCAAAGCCCATGTAGTGATGCGATATCGAGACCACCTCAAAAAGAGATGTAGAATAAACTTTAAGGCTAGGGTCAGACGATGTCCGTGAAAAAGTGTGTCCGAACGAATGGATGTATTTTTTCACGGAACACGCGATATCGGTCATACGATGCGCAATTACGGCCGTGATTTTGTACGGATCCAAACCAGGAAACCTTGGGTGTCTGGACATTATGTAGGCCGGACATGAGCAGCACTCTGACGTCTCCTAATCACTCACACACGCCGCTAGTGGACGCAGCACACTTTGTGCGTCAGTACTAGCAGTTTGTCGTTCTGGAAAAAATGTGTTCATTTGCCACTTGCGTTGCGCGGACGAACGTTCGTGCGGCCGTTCTTCGTATGTTGCCCGGCATTGGACGTCATTTGCTGCTAGCACGACCGTGATTAAGTGCGGCTAAACGCACGTTAAAACTGCGTTTGTCTGATCCCAGCCTAAAGGGAAGTATATCACTGGTGATGTTTAATCTAGCAAAGTGTGCAATAGTTACACTCACCTTGTCTGGACACCTTATACTTAGCTCTAAGGGGTAAGCTTTTGACACCTTTATGTAGGTGGTGTCCTTCCTTCTTAATTTCCAGGTCTTCTAGTCAGGATAAATTATGCCTTGATCTGTTACAGGATTGGAAAAAAAACAAAAGTTACATATATTCAAAATTGGATGAATTGTTTTTTTCTAATACAGCACTATCTTTCACTTTTCAATTATAAAGTGAGCAATGCTGCTGCTGCACTTCGTAGCTCTGTAATACAATCATACCCTCTGCACATAACTGTGAGTTTATTGCTGTGGAACTCTGCGATACACTCATACCCGCCGCACATTACTGTGCATTTTATTGCTGTGGAGCTTAGTGATATGCTCATACACAACACTGCATATTACTATGAGTTTTGTTGCCGTGGAGCTCTGCAATAAGCATGGGTGTGTTTTGGTGGGCATAGCTTTTTATCATTGGACCCAGACAACACAACATCGTAGCCCAGCCCTGGCTCTGTTTATTGCAGCAACAAGAAAAAGTGTTGCAAGCACAGCTTCGATCAGAAGGAGCTACTCTGACAGCCAACCCCGGAACCTGCATAAAGAAAAAGTGTGTCATATGTAATTGGCACCATATATGCCTACAAAAAAAACACTAGTTTTTTATTCTCTTACAATGGTCATTCTAAGCATATGCCCACCAGCCTAATCAACACATATGACACACTAAACGTTGTATTGGCTGCACGCTTGCATGCTCCCTATATTCATTGGCTGCATGTGAGCAATGCATATGCCATCTTTTCATTGTCTGCTAGCTGCCTGGTGCGTTATGACGCTGCCCCCGCCTTTTTTCCTAGAAAAAAAGCAAAACTCCACTTTGGAAGGCTAGCACAGTCCAACTTAGAAATTTGAGGGTCACTCAGTTCACTATCATTTAAATTCATTCAATTATAGACTATCTGGCACTTGCAACCATCTAACTGTAGGTTTAGTCTTGAACTCTGAGGGTTCACAAAAAAAGGTTTTGATAGTCCTGGTTGTGATTTAAGGATATTATTCCATACATCATTGTTGTTAGGAGGGAGATGAAATACGTGTACAAGTTACATTATTAAATACTCCCCAAACACCATAGAACTGAGCAAGATGTGCTATAAGTATCCCACTACAGAGCCTTGCTTGTCTTTTGAGCATGGGTTTCTAGGGTGGGAAGAAATGTGTATGACCAACTTTGAGTCAGTATTCATGGTATAAATTGGTTTATCCCAAGAAGGCAATATATTGACCAAGAGTGACATGTTAGCTGGATGAAAAACAACCACAACCTGTGCGTGCCCTGTATTTCACACTTTTACAACTGAGAGGGAAGTTGTATAGAAAATAAGAGAACATTTAACTCATTCAAAAATTCAATGTCAGAGAAAGAAGCATTGGAATATTGCTGTTGTTGATATTGACCATGGAAACAACAAACGGAATTCCTTACCTGTTATACCACAGTCCTTACTCATCTTCTCATTTCCATGGCAGGAGCAAATTTGGTGTTTTATACATATTCATATTATTTATAATACACAATCCTCCAAAACCCAAGAGAAAATATTTTCAGTTTTGGCTAAAATTGCATGTTTTGTCAGAAAAAAATGCAATAATAGGTTTCCATTTATTTTTTTTAACAGTACCCCATAGAATATATAAACACAAAGGTTTGGGGGATAAAAATATTTTACATGTTGTAAAAGACTGAAATCTGAAGGGAAATGGACATTTTTTTGGTATAGCATTCTGACGGAATATGACGTATGCACATAATAATCCTATGTTTTGAATCTGCCGAGGCTGTTGGAAATAAGGATATACAGGGTGTCCATAAAGTCTCGTTACAATTTCAAAAATTTACTACAAAGGCAAATGAAAAGACAGATAAGTGAAAATTATTACAAAATGAGACGTATATATTTAAGTTTTTTTGCCTCATTTAATACACCTTTATATGGGCAACATTAGTTGCACGAAGCACATCAAGACGGTACTCGATATACGTCTCATTTTGTAATAATTTTCACTTATCTGTCTTTTCATTTGCCTTTGTAATAAATTTTGGAAATTGTAAAGAGACTTTATGGACACCCTGTATAATTTGTCTGGGTCCTATGACAAAACATGACTTCAAATCGTATTTAAACATGATGAGCACAAAACGGTCAAAATAAGCTCAGCACATAGAGGTGAAATGGCTCAGCGGCGAAAGAAGTTATTGCCTGCAAACACTGGCACTTAGTAAATAATCTCATATGTGAATACCCAATGGGTGAATTGCTTACTAGAGAAGAATAATATAACAAAAAATATGTCAGTCTATTGAATCACAATCTCAGTATAGTGACACCTTAGAAAAAATGTGAAAGCGAACAGTATAAAGTAAAAATAACAATTCTGTAGTATGAGGTATTAAAAGGTATTTAAATGTACTTCAGGAGTGTGAAACCCAATATATTTTCACTTTTATGTCCCACATTAATAACTTTTTTCAACTTTTCTTAGCTTCATTCAGACATGGATAAAGGAGATGGTTCAATCAAATACATCCTTTCTGGTGATGGAGCAGGAACTATGTTTACAATTGATGACACTACAGGTGATATCCATGCTATTCAGAGACTGGATCGAGAAGAGAGGTCTCAGTATACTCTCAGAGCACAGGCTCTGGACAGAAGGACTAGCAGGCCCATGGAACCAGAGTCCGAATTTATTATCAAAATACAAGATATTAATGACAACGAACCCAAGTTCCTTGATGGTCCTTACACAGCATCAGTACCAGAAATGTCACCTGTAGGTAAGTTGGATACAATTTTTTTCAAAAGGCACATTTTGAAATCAGTGAAATTGAATATAATCTCGAAAAAACACCACTAAATCTGATTATTGTACATTTCTTCTTTTTGATTTGGTGCTACAGCCATGTGTTTCTTTAACAGATAATATAATTTAATTACTTGAAGCCCCAGCATCTACAAAAATGATTTCTTTCAAATGTCTGCTGCTACAGACAAGAGTGTTATTAGAATGTCATCAGTAGAGCAACTGGACCACTGGAATACTATAACATGTGTCTATGTTTCTGACCCAGTAGAGTCATTTTTTTAAAAGAAAAATGCAGACAAGAGACATGACACGAGTGAGCAAAAGTATGTGAATGCCTTGAGAATGGGCAGCATCACAAGGTTTTTGAGGGTTCTGAGAATGGGCAACAGTATAAGTGGCCTGCCGTAGTGTGGTCCCCGCTCAGGTCTCACAAGGTTCTCGGGATCCTCACAAACCTTGTGACATTGCCATTCTCAGGGCCTTCACATACTTGCTCATTCATGATGTTAAGGATAATCCAGACGGAACCCTTGCTCAAGTTGCTAGGGACATATCCGCTATGCCCACCTGCAAATGCCTAATAATTAATAAAATGAGATTTATTAACGAGCCACCTTTGTTTCCCATTGTTGCACAAAAATAAACTTGGGCATTTCCCACAAGAGAAATTCATGAATTGACAGGAGAATATTCATCAATTAATCTTAAATTTTTCTTTCGGGATCACCAAAGTTTACATCATTGCAACGACTGTGAACTATGGTGCTGAAATAACCCTGAATGTAATTTTGTTAATGAGAATTAAAATCTAATGATGGTTCTATTGTGTAGAAGTTCAGATGAGAGTAAGCGTGGCGTTCAAGGGGTGTGACAGTGACAGGATTTGCCATCACAGCCATGCCCCCAAAACAGGCATGTGACATGGGTGATAATATGTTTGGTTATGAGATAATCAGCAGGTTATCCTTTAAACAAAACTTGCCTTTTAATATAATAATTAAAATACGACTGTCTCAGAGTGGATTGTAGGTGAGCAACATAGGCGTGCGAAGCCTATTGCATTAGGGTGTGCACCCAAATGATCAAACACACGTGTGTGTCTAATAAATATATTTATTATACACACATACACATTGATTGAAAAAATATCATTACTTTTTGCATAAGACATGTCATCGGAGAATGCTATGATGTAAAAAAAAATTACATTTCCAGTCGGATTTCAATCATTTGCAGCGTGTCAAATTATTTTTCTAAACTTTATCATCCAAAATTTGGGGTTATGTATTCTATAGCTTATGCTTGTTAAAAAAGAAATCAGAAATGAAAAAAATGCAGTAACAGTTTCTCTAAGAAAATACTAAAAAAAGAAAATGTTTCACTTATATTTTGGCACATTGCATATTATGACGATTTATAAATCTCTGAACTTGCTGTGTGAGAAATGGGAAGGTGAGTAATGGCAGAAGCATTATTCATTTTATATATTCCTCTCAAATGACACCTCACTTGTGGGTTGTACAGAATGGAGATACAATGTCCAAAGGACCCCTGATTTTCCCCACAGTGGTGCTGCACATTGTAAGATGAACCAATGCTTAATAACGTGGAGGCATGTCCGGTAGGCATGGTTTGGGTAGGTCCTTCCCAAGCAGTGCAAACTGCCCCTGTGTTGTCTTGCTGGCAGCTTGCCTTCCCAATGGGCGGGCCACTTGATTTGTCTGTCACCCAGCCAGATGGGTCCAAGAGGTATGGGGCGTGGGCAGGCCTGGAAATGTCAAACAGGCAACACAAGTTCGAAACCAGCGTCACACATTGGTGCATGTACTTCAGGTTGACTAGCTGCCCTGCCGAACATCTAATCTGTGCTGCTCATGCATGAGGGCTTCAAAATCTCAGCTATTAGCCATTTAAACACCCAAAGCATAAAAAAACAGGTGCTTGTGGTGTCATACGAGGGCACTGTCTGACTTGCCAAATATGGTAACTAATATATAATGCATGAGTCTTAGTTTTGGAAGACCATATTGTTTCGATGAAGATTCACCTTTAAACATCAGGTAGCTGCTGCAAAGCATTGTTCTTTTACAATCTCTTTTTTTCAGCATATGGTTCTCCCCACACTTAAAAGCTTGCTAAACGATGCAGAGGATAAAAACCTCAATATAATTTTTTACGTGAAGGGAAATGGCCCAAAAATGTTCTTGTATTACAACCTCCCATGCTGCTGTTCCGCCTCTGCCTACATTTCCTTGCTCTGAGCATAAAGCTTAAGTGTCGCCACAAATACGGAATATAATGCAGCCAGCAAACCTTGATTTAGGCAGCGATCATAGAAAATGTATTCTGATAGCACAATGATACATGAGATGATCTGCCAAAGAGTGAAGTAAAATTGTAGTAATTCTGAGCACAGGAACAGGTGGTTTAAACGGCCATCATTCCCAGGAACGAATTGTAAATCCAATATGTAAAGTGGACAGAGTTTCATTAATAGCCCCGTGAGCTTATCACGAAAAATGGTTTCTTCATTATATTGTTAGAACACATTAATAGAATGGATTCTGCATGTGGCAATTAATCTTCCGCTGACAGGTGGTTAAACAGTTAGTGTTGCTATCATTATGCAAACTTTGCAAGTTTTTTTTTTATATGAAGAGGCGAAATTAGATTCTCAGCTCTTAATTTAAAAAGGTCAATGTTTTCTATTTTCGGCAGGTACCTCTATTATCCAGGTGTCAGCAACAGATGCAGATGATCCTACTTATGGAAGCAGCGCCAGGGTTGTGTACAGTATTCTGCAAGGGCAGCCATATTTTTCCGTGGATTCTAAAACAGGTATTTACTGAGGTTGTTTATTTTATGCAGACGGCCTGCAGTTTTGTTGAAATGTGGAGCGGTATTCCTAGTAGTACTCTATAATATAGGTACTTTATGTGAATTGATATTTTATGTATGGTTCAATTTAGATGAACTTACTGTTGAGAATGTTCACATTAAAAAATGTGGCAAAAATAAAATGAGATTGCAAGCATGAGCATCAGATTCTGCTGTAGACGAGATGCTGCGAATGATCTAGCTAAATTGCAAGAATTTTAACTGGTGCAAACGCAAAAGGTAAACAATTTGAGCTGCTTCTACTTGCTGCAAACAAAACTGCAATATTCAATTATGCAGTGAGAAACAATCAATAGAAGAACAGTTGGAAAAAATGAAATTGGAAACTATGGGCCATATTCCTTAGCTAATGCTATAATGGGCATGCTGAAGAGGCAAACCTTGCCCGGGAACGAAGCACTACCCGCAGTGATACTCATGGTAGCGCTTCCGTACCACTGCGATTATCACCGCCTGGAGGCCATAGTACTACATGGATCGCGAAGCACCTCAGAGTGATCGTGAAGGGAGGCTGGGGACTATTTGTCCCCATTCACACTCTGCTCACGGCCAGGAGAAGCAGCGGATCAGGCCTCCGTTCTTGCCGCAGGATTAGAGTTGAGTATCAGATTTATTGGGGGGTTTAGGGGGTACTGAATGATTCGGCAAAAACTGAATCAGTTAGCACCAGGTTCTAGGTGTCGCTAAAATTTCTGTTAGCGCATCGGTGTGGTACTTAGCGGTAGGACATTGTGTAATACCTTACTTATCATAACGCTAATTACTGATTGAGTTCTCCATGTTAAGTATAGGATGAGCAACGTACAGTAAGCTCACGCAAGCTAGCGCAATCACCATTGCATCACTGATTTTTCATGGCTTTAGCGTCGGGAAGATAATATGGGTGGCATACGTTAAAGTCACTTATCCTGGAATTAACGCTTACTTACCCAAACACTACCGTTAGCGTTCACCAGGGAATAGGGCCCTATGAATTTAATGGAATTGGGATGAATAGAAGCAGGATACATGGTAAAACCAATTACTCAAATATATATTATTTAGCTCACTTTTTGTAGATCACCAAATGGTGGCAGGTCCAAACTGGAACTAAGTCCACACTGACTCACTCAGAAGTGGATGCATTACAGTAGCAGGAAGGGTTTCAACTAGCCGACCACCTTCCAGTATTTTAGCCCTGGTGTAGACTTAAACAAAGCCTTAACATCTCCATAGTCTTCAATTTCTGAAGTTAACACCAGGGTTTATGAGTTGTTATGAGCTTAACACCGGTTTGTTGGAGGTGTTAAAATTCCCTAGTTTGCACATAGGTAATTCATCACTTTGGAATAGCGCTATTCTTGCAGTTCTTATTGATTGTGAGTCCCATGTAAAGTATAGTAAACAAACGCAAGTCGCAAGATGCTACAGTCAGAACGTCTCCTTTAATGACAAGGTAAATTAAGCTTATAACGCCGTCTTTATGTTGAGCATCTCGAATGCTAAGCGTAAGGACAACCTAGGAATAGGACACCTTGTGTGTATTTACTTAACAGCAATTAAGCCATACATAATACCTATTAGAATTGTTTTTCTTGGTGACACAGTCCATTCATATTGAATTATTCATATTATCTCTAAATGTGCAATTTATGAGCCAATCACATTTTTCTGCCTTTACTATTTAATCCAAGATGGCCCTTTGGTAGCCTGAGACCTTTTCCTTAGTTCACATAGACTGTACTATATGACCATGAATGAAATGCATAGGCCATTCCACATCAGATAAAACCTCTGATCTGTAATTTATTATTATTATAGAGCTGGCAGCCTTGTGAACATAGATAGTATAATCTTCCACTGGATTTTTAACCCATGTATTAATTAGTAAACTATCTTCTGTCCTTTCAACAGATAACAATTAATTGTGTTTCCTTATTACTAACTGTACTTGGATTATTACAGCTGTAATGTTTTCATAGCTTCATGTACTTTTTATTAGTATTGTAACTGTTTTCAGTACAAATAATTGTTTTTCTTTGGGGCATATGAATGTCCTTTGTGCTTGAAACCATTGTATGTTTTTGTTCGTATGTATCCTCACGTTACCTTTCCCTTTATAAACAATGCTTCCTATACAGTTTTCTAAAGCCCTGTGATCTTTGATTCATTATTATCCTCTCCCCTTTTTGCTTTTGTAATTATTCTTTG
Source organism: Leptobrachium leishanense (assembly GCA_009667805.1). Classification (NCBI taxonomy): domain Eukaryota; kingdom Metazoa; phylum Chordata; class Amphibia; order Anura; family Megophryidae; genus Leptobrachium; species Leptobrachium leishanense. The sequence continues at coordinate 157,745,762 of CM019067.1, read as the reverse complement.
TCATAATTGCTTCTGTCACTGTCTCTGCAATTAACGAAGACTCACCAACTATCCTTAAACCCATGTACAAATTATTTTTTCTTTGATGGTTAAGAGTCTTTTATGCTTTTTATATCTATGTTGTTTGTCTTTGTGCTTACACTAAATTATACCTCTTGTGCCTTTTAAATATTGGACTTACTTAGCATCCCAAGGTACATTTTATTTACTGAATCCCATCCTGAAAGGCTATTTTATTTCCTGGATGAACAAGTGATTTCTTGAAGTACTGTTAATGCAATGTGTATTGTAGTCTGTCTCCCGTGTGTTGGAGATAATAAATGATGGAAGGATAGAAGGATTTGGTGAAAGCCCTCTACATTATTCAGTCTCAAATAATTACTCATTATTTTTTTTATTTATGTAATTGCTTGGTTAAAAAAGCACAGTAAATTGCAATTTTGCTATTTATTAAAGTACTACATTAGGTTCACTGATTGTCTGCAGGACTATCAGGGTTATTGAAAGAGAATCGAAAAGTCACTGTACGTTCGGTGACTTTTCATTCGCTTCAATTCGGCGTGATTTGGTGATCCTATTTCGGCGACCCTGCGGTGTATTCAGCAAGCACCACAGGGTCCCCGAAGTGCAAGGAAAACCCGCCACAAACCCAACGAACACTCACCGCCAACCCACCGGACACTCACCGCAAAAATGTACGCTGAATTTCACTGTTTGGTTACCTTTCGGCCACAATTCGGATCTCTTTGAATAACCCTGTATATGTTTACATCTGATGTACTATTATTTGCTACAGTATACAAATTGGTATAATATATAATGAAACAGAAGATAATATCTACTGTTTGACATTGAAATATGAAAAAAAAAATAGATTCCACTACTCATGCTTTGCTAGTGACATGTAAAAAATACATGGTATGCTCACCTTTTATTATACATTTACCATTACTATATTCAGTACTTAGTATGAGTATACCCTGTATGTATTCCGACAGTCTGTGATCTAGCTTTGCTAAAACTTTCTTGAGGAGTGAAGTGCGTATCAGTGACAATAACATATACAGTATTTAAAAGTAGCATAAAACCTTAAGCATAGCATAAAAAAGCAATTTGGTATACAGATTGTAAAAGAATGTAAATAGGCACATTTTTTAATTTTTAGTTTATTCGTTTGACTGTCACAATAAATATCGCTGGAAAACTTCTAGAAATTAGATGCACAGTTACAAAACAGTTCTGTTTCATTACCGTACAAGCAGAAATGGCCTGCTGTAGATGAATTCAAACAGACAGATATCCTGCTTACAGATATTTCTATTGAATGTAATAGCAATTTACTTTGCTAAAAATCCCAACAAAATAAAAAAAAGAGAATGTAAAGATGCAGGGTTATTCAGAGAGAAGTGAAAACCAGGAGAATTGCCAGGAGAATGAACAATCTAGACCAAATAGCTTATTTGGAAAGTGAGATAATTAGGAAAAAAATTATGATTTGGCTATTTTAACCTAGAATTTTCACTTCTCCAGAAATTCTCCTGGTTTTCGCCTCTCTGAATAACCCTGATAGTGTCACAAGATTTGCATTTATATGTACTATATATACACTATCAGAGTTATTCAAAGAGAGTCGAATGGCCCCGTAGTTGCACCGAACAGTGAATTTCTCCTGTACGGTGCAATTTCGTGGCCTTTGCCTATTCAAAAAGCTGGCCAAATATTGGCGAATTGCCAGCAGCAGTGAACTCCCCATAGAGAAGTAATGGTTAATCTATTCAGAGAACACCGAACAGCAGAGAAATGTCAATGAAATGCCCTAATTTTCAGTGGTTTCATTCGACAGGTTTAATCAGGCGAATCCCATTGGTTTCACTGTAAAAAAAAAAAATTCCCTGCTTTATTAAATATTTATTCAACCATTTATTCTTTTCATTTGCAGCAAAAAGTCTCTTTGTTTATTTTTTTAGGAATTCTAGGCATTTATGGGGATTTTTTCGGCTAAATTTTTTTTCTGATTTTTTTTTTTAAATGGTGTTTTTTTCTATAACAGACCTTTTTATTATTATTCATAGGACCGTATTATTGCAAAGCATTTTCATGCGGTACTTTGTTTGAAAACACCTTTTAAAAGTTGCGGTGGTTTCTTTTTTTATTTTTTAACCCTGTCCGACAGCTTGTCAGCTTTTTCCAGCAGCTGGTCGGCGGTCTGTTTGGCAGGTCGCTGGCTTTTTTCGGATTGATTTGTTGTTTTTGCAGCAGATCGCCGGATGCATTGTTCGGGTTTTCGGCCTTTTTTCAGATTCATTCGGCAGTTTTGCGGCAGATTGTGGATTTGTTTGGCGGGACGATACGCGGCACTTTCGGGGACCTTACGGTAAATGCTGAGTACACGGCATGGTCAGCGAATCGAACTTGTTAAAATGTGGGGAATGGGAGAACACCAAAATGTCAAAGACATTTTGGTGCTCACTGAATAACCCTGTATATTGTAACAACCTGAAAGGTTTCCTTGAACAGTAGTTTAAGATCCCACGGCTCTCCCTCTGGCTTGTCCCTCTGGCTAGTCGAGCGGGAACGCGTGGGAACGGCGTTCCCACACTTCTCCCGCTGCGGGAACGCAGCGTTCCCGCTGTGGCCCGAGCCCGAAAGGCTGGAGCAGGCGGCCGCCGCAGATTGCCGGCGGCCGCGTGCTTCCTGTTAGAACGGCCCACTGACAGGAAGTGGAGCCGCTCGCCTGGCTGTTTCATCGATCCCAGGCGAGCGGCTGCACTTCCTGTCAGCGGCCGTTCTAACAGGAAGCACGCAGCTGCCGGGCGCAGAGAGGTGAGCTGGGTGCACTATCCATGAAACGCTGGGGGGCATTCCATGAGACCTGTCCTGGGGGCACTATCCATGAAACGCTGGGGGGCATTCCATGAGACCTGTCCTGGGGGCACTATCAATGAGACCTGTCCTGGGGGCACTATCCATGAGACCTGGGGGCATTATCCATGACACCTGGGGGCACTATCCATGAGACCTGGGGGCATTATCCATGAGACCTGGGGCAATATCCATGAGACCTGGGGGCAATATCCATGAGACCTGGTGGCAATATCCATGAGACCTGGGGGCATTATCCATGAGACCTGGGGGCAGTATCCATGAGACCTGGGGGCATTATCCATGAGAGCTGGGAGCATTATCCATGAGAGATGGGGGCATTATCCATGAGACCTGGGGGCATTATCCATGAGACCTGGGGGCAATATCCATGAGACCTGGGGCATTATCCATGAGACCTGGGGCATTATCCATTAGACCTGGGGGCATTATCCATGAGACCTGGGGGCATATATCCATGAGAGCTGGGGGCATTATCCATGAGAGCTGGGGGCATTATCCATGAGAGCTGGGGCAATTATATCCATGTGAACTGGGAAAATATATCCATATAACCAGTGCCGTGTATATTATTCTGGTGGTCCAGTGCTGTGTATATAATTCTGGGGGGTCTGTGCCTGGATATATATATAGATTATATATAAAACGCGTTAGTCCAGTTGCCAAAATCGCGAGTATACCTGTACGTAGTGATACCTTTCACTGATCAGTATAGTTTCCAGTTTACACTCTTGAAAGATTGTCTTTTAAATGTAAAGTTAACCCAATAAAAATGGTATCACCGGCTCGTCCGGCTATACTCGTGATATATATATTTTTTCTTCAGGTAATAGGGGTTGTGGAATTCGTGGGTGAGTTCCCTCACTTTTTTTCCCAGGACTTGACCCCTGCCTGCTGTTGTATTGCAGAAATACAGTTTGTTGAAATTTATTTACAGTGATGGTGGGAGCAGCTCCTTTCAGCTCCTTTCCAATAATACAAGGTGACAGGATGAAGTTCTGAATGAGAATTCCGTTTCTCTCCAGGGAGAACATCACTCCTGCATTAAAAAAGTATGTGCGTGATATTCCATGGGTCACATATGTAGTTTTTCAAGGCAGAACTGTTTTTTATGTTTTTAGTTGCACAAAATTTAAAGGACCTTACAGTTGGCATCAACTAATATTAACCAGAAGCTGTTTATATCATATGTACAAATCTAATAATACATAGAAAATTCTGAGAAGACCCATACTGCCCCTTCCCTTTGTGAATGGATTAATTAAGTCCACCTAACCCATAATATAGAGGACCTGATTCACCAATCCACTGGCTCTATCGCTGCGCACCTGAGGCGCTGGTACTACTGGTCCATCTCTTACATTTTCTCTACCGGGAATGGCTCCGTTCATGAGTACTACTCTTTCCTTTTTTGCTACAACACAAGTGACCCCCCTCTTTAAGGGGACGTCCCCTCCCGTTTAAGCTCTATAATATGTCATTCCGTTCGTGAAGCATTGTTTCGCTTTGTAGTTTGCATATTTTGTGGTCTTTGATATTTATTTTTAACTATTGCTTATTGTCGCTATATTACCACTGACAGTGCCTCCTAGACACTGCCTATTACTGGTGATGGTGATCTACACGGGTGCCAAAGAAGAATTGTTCCCTGTCTGCCCTTTGTGTTTATATGTACAAATCTATAAGTTCTAATAGACACAACTGTATGGTTAATAAAGTTTTGCAATTTATTTATTTTTTTATTATTTATTTATGAAGTATTTCACCAGGAAGGATACATTGAGATTTCTCTCGTTATCAAGTATGTCCTGGGTTCAAGAACATTGAAATTTTACAGTCGTTACAGAAATACAAAGTAATAAATGCAAGATATTAAAAACAAAACACAAATATACAGATTAACACAGAAAATAAATATGTAGGAAATAAAGTCACTATGTTACATGTTTACAGGTGCATTCTGTATTGAGGAATGTTAATAGGGGCAATTGCCACCTGTTTACAGTTCACCTGTAGGCTTCTCTGGAATAAGGTGAAGCACTGTATATTTTAGAAATACAGGTGAAACTCGAAAAATTTGAATATCGTGCAAAAGTTCATTTATTTCAGTAATGCAACTTAAAGGTGAAACTAATATATGAGATAGTTCAAGCTGTGATTTGTCATAATTGTGATGATTATGGTTTACAGCTCATGAAAACCCCAAATCCACAATCTCATAAAATTAGACTATTGTGAAAAGGTGCAATATTCTAGGCTCAAAGTGTATCACTCTAATCAGCTAATTCAGCCATAACACCTGCAAAGGGTTCCTGAGCCTTTAAATGGTCTCTCAGTCTTGTTCAGTAGGAATCACAATCATGGGAAAAACTGCTGACCTGACACTTGTGCAGAAAGCCATCACTGACACCCTCCATAAGGAGGGAAAGCCTCAAAAGGTAATTGCAAAAGAAGTTGGATATTCCCAAAGTACTGTATCAAAGCACATTAATAGAAAGTTATGTGGAAGGGAAAAGTGTCGAAGAAAAAGGTGCAAAAGCAGCAGGGATGACCGCAGCCTGGAGAGGATTGTCAGGAAAAGGCCATTCAAAAGTGTTGGACTTTCACAAGGAGTGGACTGAGGCTGGAGTCAGTGCATCAAGAGCCACCACACACAGACGGATCCTGGACATGGGCTTCAAATGTCGTATTCCTCTTGTCAAGCCGCTCCTGAACAACAAACAACGTCAGAAGCGTCTTACCTGGGCTAAAGAAAAACAGACCTGGTCTGTTGCTCAGTGGTCCAAAGTCCTCTTTTCTGATGAGAGCAACTTTTGCATCTCATATGGAAACCAAGGACTCAGAGTATGGAGGAAGAATGGAGAGGCACACACTGCAAGATGCTTGAAGTCCAGTGTGAAGTTTCCACAGTCTGTGTTGATTAGGGGAGCGATGTCATCTGCTGGTGTTGGTCCACTGTGCTTCATTAAGTCCAGGGTCAACGCAGCCGTCTACCAGGAGATTTTGGAACACTTCATGCTTCCTTCCTTCTGCAGACGAGCTTTATGGGGATGCTGACTTAATTTTCCAGCAGGACTTGGCACCTGCCCACACTGCCAAAAGCACCAAAACCTGGTTCAATGACCATGGTATTACTGTGCTTGATTGGCCAGCAAACTCGCCTGACCTGAACCCCATAGAGAATCTATGGGGCATTGTCAAGAGAAAGATGAGAGACATCAGACCAAACAATGCAGAAGAGCTGAAGGCCGCTATTGAAGCATCCTGGTCATCCATAACACCTCAGCAGTGCCACAGGTTGATAGGTTCCATGCCACGCCGCATTGAGGCAGTAATTTTGGCAAAAGGGGCCCAAACCAAGTACTGAGTACATATGCATGCTTATACTTTTCAGAGGTCCGATATTGTTCTATGTACAATCCTTGTTTTATTGATTGCATGTAATATTCTAATTTTCTGAGATTGTGGATTTGGGGTTTTCATGAGCTGTAAGCCATAATCATCACAATTATGACAAATCACGGCTTGAACTATCTCATATATTAGTTTCACCTTTTAAGTTGCATTACTGAAATAAATGAACCTTTGCACGATATTCTAATTTTTCGAGTTTCACCTGTATTTATTACTTATTTATTCCTTTTTGTGATCTGCAAGCACCCAAAGGCAAAATACATAATCTTATTTCACTTGAATAACGATTTCCAACATGTTTTATTAATTGTTTGTTATCCTGGAATACCTTATCCTCCCACTGCATGAAGGCTGCCTGGAGTATATTTTGAGGGAAATTAAGTACGGTAAGATCTTGTTTTTTTTTTTATCAAGTCTTCCCCATATGAGGAGATTTTGAGCATACTCAGCATGATCCCAGAAGGGATGTGTTATGTCACACATTCACTTTGCATTGCACATGGAAGTCATACTACTTTATCATCTAGAACAAAAAGAATAGAAAAGTAAACATTTTCATTTTAGCCTTCTACTGTCAATATAAACACCTAGCTGCCATCTTCTTGATAATAACACTTATAGTTTTTTGAAGAGTAGCAAAGAAAGAGAAGCGTCAAAGTGAGAGCAGCCTCACAAAGTTAAAATGTACAAATATTTGGATATTTACAATGGCTTATCAACTCTGGAATCCGAAAAGCTGAAGACAGCTTATATGTTTTGAGCACTTGAATTAAAGATAATTGTAAACCAATGCTTGGAAGAGTTTTGACTTAATTCAAGTGAGTCTTCCAGGAACAAAGTATATGTATGCCAGATGAAGGAGATCTGACAGCATTAGTCATCATCATGGGTTCATCAAGAGGATTAAATTAGATTGTATTGCATTTGATAGCACATTCCTGTATTGCATTCGGTAGCACATTTTTCTTTCATCTATATACAGTATTCTGTTGCTCGAAGAACTTTGTAATAAGCTTATTTAGATAACTCTTATAATTAAAATCATCATATTCAGGTTGATAAAACTCCTGTTTTGTAACTCACTATATGCTGGCCTATAACATCACCTAGCAGCACCCTATTACTGGCTCTTTTACAACTGAGACACTTTTTGAAGTCAAATCCTACATGAGCTTTTTCTGAGCTTGTGTAAATTGGTCCATTGAGGGACAATGCAAGCTATGAGCCCTATTACAACGTTAACGCTAGCTTTAGTGCTCAGATATATGAACGGTAACACTAGGTTAAGTGACTTTACCGCATGCCCCCATATCATAACCCTAGCGCTAATGGGTTAAAAGATCCATTAGCACATCAGAGATTGCGCTCGCTTCCGTAAGCTTACTGTACTTTGCACACCCCATACTTAACATGGGGAGTGCAATCAGTAATTAGTGCTAGAGTTACAAAGTCTTAACGCTAAAAAGTTAACCACAATTAAGAAACTGGTGCTATCTGATACGGCTTCTGCGGAATCTGTTAGCACCAGCTGAAACCTCCCAAAAATCTGACACTCAACTCTCATCCCACAGTCTAAACGGTGCCCCGATATGCCGCTTCTGGCCCACCGGCAGCAGACTGAGACTGGGGACAAATAGTACTCAGTCTCTCTCTGTGAATCTGGGAGCACAACCTTCCATGGAGTCCTATGGACTCCAAGAGGCAGTGGTGTATTTAGGTTTTGTGCTGCCCTAGGCCTGACTAAACTCGTGCACCCCCTAATTTAAATTTGACGCACCCCTTCCTGTCAAGGGCACACCTCTTCCTGGTTAATCCCCACCCTTCCTCTTTAAGCTCCACCCTTTCCACTTTAAGCTCCACCTTTTCCTCTCTTTATATTAAAAGTGGATACCAAGTGCCTACTTGTATATTTTGTATACCATTTCAAATGTATCTATTGAAATAAAGAAAATTATGAAATGTTTAAATTCAAGCATTTTTACAAAGAACAGCCACGCATGTCAAGTAAACGGGATCACAGGCGCTCTAATTGGTTGAACAATAAAATCCAGAGAAACGTGCACTGCATATGAGCGTATCACAAAGCTGCACAGCAATAAAACCCACAGAAATGGGCACTGTGTATGAGCATATCACAGAACTGCACAGCAATAAAACTCACAGTAATGTGCAGTGTGTATGAGCGTATCCCAGAGCTCCAGGGCAATAAAACTCACAGTAATATGCAGTGTGTATCACAGAATCCACAGCAATAAAACTCCCAGCAATGCAATGTTTGGTGTGTGTCAGCGTATCAGAATCCACAGCAATAAAACTCCCAGCAATGCAATGTGCGGTGTGTATGAGTGCATCAGAATCCACTGCAATAAAACTCACAGCAATGCATTGTGTGGTGTGTGTCAGCGTATCAGAATCCACAGCAATAAAACTCCCAGCAATGCAATGTGCGGTGTGTATGAGTGCATCAGAATCCACTGCAGTAAAACTCCCAGCAAACCGAGTGTATATGAGCACACAGCAATTATGCTGTGGAGCCATCTTGTCAGCAGTGGGGTACCACTGCCAGAGGGTGCACTGTAGCTTTGATTCCCTTCCCGGTGGGTGTTCAGTCCAGAATAGAGTCTGTGTTAACGAAATGGCGGGCAGCTGCGCGCGTGCGTTTCACGTGGTTCAGCCAGTCATGTGGTACTGAGACTCAGAGAAATGGCAGTGAAATGCCCTGATGTTCGGTGGTTTCAATCAGCAGGTTTATTCAGGCGAACCCCATAGGTCTCAATGTTAAAAATATTCCTGTTTTTATGCAATATCTAATAAATCATTTATTATTTTAATCTGCAGTAAAAAGTCTTTACTTACTGATTTTTTTTTAGTACCTTTTAGTCATTTTTCAGATTTTTTTGGGCAATATTCCCCCCCCTTTTTTTTAATCGCAGTTTTTCTTTTTTCTGTAACAGAACTTTTCATTATCAATCATAGGATCTTATATGTAAATTCCAGACATTTTCGTTCAGTAGTTCTTTTGAAAACAGCAGGCCACGGGTTTGCAGTGGCAGCATTCAGCGGCCGACTCCATGCACTTTGGGGACCCTGCGGTGAATGGTGAATTCACTGTAGGGTGGGGAAATTTTATTCTCCTAAGTGCAGGGAACTACAGAACACCAAAAAGTTGGCATCATTTCGGTGCTCTGCGAGTAACCCATCTAGTGGTGAGGTTTTTTGCTGCCCCCTGGAAAGTGAAATTGAAAGTGTAAATTAGTGAAATCTCAATGTATCCTTCCTGGTAAAATACTTTGCAAAAGTTAAAAAAAAAAGTAAAATTTTTTTTTTTTTTGGTGGGGCCACCCATTGCGGGCCGCCGCCCCCTGGAAAGTGCCGCCCTAGGCCTGGGCCTAGTCGGCCTAGGCCAAAATACACCAGTGCCAAGAGGTTATACTCGGGGCGACGTTTTAGCGATGTCGCGAGTATCCAGGAGGGTAGCACTGTGTTACGGGGCAGGCTGCTGAATCAGCACCTGTCCGTTAATATGGCGCTAAAATGGTGATGCTAAGGGGAAACCTGCAGGCGTAGATTTTTTCCATTCGTGTCCCTGTTTTAGTGCCATGTTTGTAATAAAGCTCTATGGGGTTATTCAGAGAGATCCGAAATGTGGCGGAAATGTAACCGGACACTGAATTTCAGCAAACGGGGACATTTCGGGGACATTCAGCTATTCAGAGAGCAGGCAATTCGCCAAATTTTGGCGAATTGCCTGCACGTACGGTGCCTGTTCAAGGGCAGTGAAATCCCCCATAGAGAAGCAATGGTTCATCTATTCAGAGAACACCGAACAGCTGAGGAATGCCAGTGAAGTGCCCTGCCGTTCAGTGGTTTCATTCGTTGGGTTTATTTAGGAGAATCCCATAGGCTTCAATGTTAAAAATATTCCAGTTTTAATTCAATATCTAATAAACTGTTTATTATTTTATTCTGCAGTAAAAAGGCTCTTTATTTTTAGGATCTTTTAGGCATTTTTGGTGGTTTTGTTAGTCAAATTTGTATTTCCATTTTTTTTAAAATCGTTTTTTCATTTTTCTGTAATAGACCTTTTTATTATCATTCATTGGATCTTATATGTAAATTCCAGACATTTTCAGTAAGTAGTTTTTTTGCAAACAGCGATTCAATTTTGAAACTTTTAAGCGTACTGTTTTTTCTTTTTTTTTACCCCATTCGTTAGCTTGTCAGCTTTTTCCGCGGGTTTTCGGTGAGTGTTCGGCGAATGTTCATCGGGTTTGCGATGGGTTTTCCCAGCACTCCAGGGACCCTGCAGTGAATTCTAAATACACCGCAGGGTGGGGAACTTTGATTCCCCAAAGTGCAGAGAAGCGCGAGGAACGAGAGAGTACCAAAATGTCAGCAACATTTCGGTGCTCTCTGAATAACCCCTATAGTTCTTAAAAAATGTCTGGAATTTACATATAAGATCCAATGAATGATAATAAAAAGGTCTGTTACAGAAAAATGAAAAAAAAAATGGAAATTTTTTTGACGAAAAATGTGTCAAAGATCGTAAATAATCTATAAATAAAAAGACTTTTTACTGCAGAATAAAACAATAAATGATTTATTAGATATTGTATTAAAATGGGAATATTTTTAACATTGAAGCCTATGGGATTAGCCTGAACAAACCTGACGAATGAAACCACTGAACGGCAGGGCACTTCACTGACATTCCTCAGCTGTTCGTTGAATAGCCGAACCATTGCTTCTCTATGGGGGATTTCACTGCCCTCGAACAGGCGCCGTACGTGCAGGCAATTCACCAAAATGATAGCGAACTGCCTGCTCTCTGAATAGCCGAATGGCTGCGAAAATGTCGCTGTACGCTGAATTTCAGTGTCCAGTTACATTTCGGTGACATTTCGGACATCTCTGAATAACCTCTAATGTTACTGTTTATTTCTATGTATATGTGAACAGGAAAAGTTTGATGTCTGACACTGTATGTGAACCAGCTAGCGTTTTAGCAGCTGTGATTTATTATAAAGTGGGTGCAGATTGACAAAGTCCAGTGGCCTCGGTGAAATGCGTAGCATGTTTCATCAAGGCAGCTCACAAACTTCAGCCTCCAATATACGCACTTTCTTCTCCGGACACCAAGGTGGGCAATCCTTTACAACAGCCAGGGTCATCCAGAACATTGTAGCTACAAGGCTCCAGTCTGTTAACCCCTTTGCATACATATATGTCAAGACAGCTCTGCCCTCTGAGTGCACCGAAGACAGTGCTCCATTCCTCATTTATTTCCCAGTTTGGGTTAAAATTTTTTTTTCCAGAAATACCTCTATGTGACTTTGCTCACTTGTATGACTACGTCCCTTGATATTTCTTGGATGGCTGAAAGATTTTGCTGAAGGGCTACCTTTTAGCCAGAAGGCATACAAGTTTGTATATTTCTGTTGAATACATTTTATTTTTCTGTTTGAGTATTCTGAAAACTAGAGCAATTGGTGGATCCAGCATCAGTTCTGATCCTCCCCAGTGTGATAAGAGCTTGAGTATTATTCTGATATATTCCCTGCTTGGGAGTTTTATTCCTTAACTCTTGTGTTATCTTTATATATTTATATGGATAATATCTGCAATATGTGTTTTTTGCCATTTGTGCAGGCTTTCTATAAGAGTCCTGTTTGGATACCTTCGATAAGTAATTTTATTATATTATGCTTTTTGTATATATTTTTCTTTTAGAATTGTTATGCCTTTATTGATTTTAGTATTTTATTTATTCCTGTGTGTTTATTTCATTCCCTACTAGAAGACACATTTTGATTAAGTTATGTCAGGCCTAGACATGCTTTAAGGTGTCTGGCAGCAATTTCAAACTTATTAAATGTTTTAGGCTGGCGTCAGACGAGCGCACTACGTGCGCCCGTTCTGACGTGCCTTCCGGCATCCGTCGCAGCATTGAGATCCTGCGACAGGGCCAGCCACACGCTGTTGCAGGCGCAAGAATTGTGTGCGCAACAGCGGCCGTCCTGCCTCCGTGCAGCAACCCTCTCCATCAAAGCACTAAGCCGCGCGTTCACGGAGCTGCAAAGAGTGATTCTCCATAGGAGGATCGAGCCTTGCATCGCTAAGTGCGCTCAGCCAGGTGGCCAGATAGGCGTCGAGTGGAAGGAACGTTCACTCTCGCAGATGTTCCTTCTGCTCTTCAAATACACTCGTCTGACACCAGCCTTAGTGGCCAAGAAAAATATACTGATGAAAAATCATGGATGCAGAAAATACCATTGTGTCAGGGATCCTTAAGCCCCAATTACACTGTAATTGTAAGCATTTTACAGCCTGTTCCAGGGTTAGTTTGCTGTGGACCAGTCTTTGCCTCAGGTTATTGGGTTGCTTGAATGCCAATATGGTGGGCTGTGGGAATATTTCTTAGAGCGCAGGGTCCTCTGTGGTCAGTGGCTGTGGATCTTTGATTATTTTGCATATTCCCTCTAGCGTTGGGCTATAGGATACAACTAGAGCAGTGGTTCTCGACCGCGGTCCTCAAGTACCCCCAACAGGTCAGGTTTTCCAGATATCTGAAGCACAGGTGATATGATTTGCTGCTCAGTGATTGCAGGATTCAGTCTGAATTTCCCCAACGGATCTGTAAAAACCTGGTCTGTTGGGGGTACTTGAGGACCGTGATTGGGAACCACTAAACTAGAGGGATCTATGTGGTGCTTTTCTTTTCTTTGTACAACAACAGTTGTTGAAGTGTTGATCTCTCCTCTGTTTGTTTACCTTCCTGGACCATACGGTTCCACTACTATTTCACACACTTTTCTACTTCCGTTTTTACAACATCCGATCCTAATCCCTACCTTTCTGCTCTGCTCTGCTCGTTACCATTCAATCCTATCATTTTGCTTAGTATAGCTTCCAGACCTGAGGAAGAGAGTTATACTCTTGAAAGCTTGTCTTTTAAATGTAACGTTAGTCCAATAAAAAAGGTATCACTACATACTGCTATACACTAGTGATTTTCAACTTCTTTAAATATATGTATATTTTTTTTACTTCAAAACCTCAGTGTAGAAAAAAATGTTCTTTAACTGTATGCCTTTAGTGAGATGTAATATTTTTTTCTCTTTGTGCGCTACACGTAATTTATATAATGTGTCATCTTAGAATGGAGTAAAAAAATAAATGGAAGACGCGTATACTTTCATTTTAAATATGCCTTATGGGAATTCATTAATTTTTTTATTGCTCAAATTGAGATAACTTTGAATGCTCTTTTTACATTCTTCGTACTAAAACTTTTTAGAATGTTCTTTGTAACATCAGTTGTGCAGTGGAGTCTAAGATTGTTTGAGTTAATTATTGGAACCATTGTAATAGCAGCTGAGAACGCTAACTCTCCTGTATCATTATGTTTTCAATTCTGGCTGAGGTTTTCTTTATATTGCAAATATACAGCGAATAACAAAAAATCTTGGTTCTTGCTGGTACCATAGCAACGATGCTTTATATTAAGAAAGTAAAGGATTGCTTCACATTGTTACTAAACCATCCAGATTTAGGTCTTACAAAACCAAGTCAAATGTGAGTATGCTTGTCCTGATTTTCAGTAATGATCCTGTTGAAAAATGTGTATACAGTAGAAATGAAAGTATCTGTTGCGGGATACATCATATAGATTAAAAAAAAGTGTTTCTACAGATCTTGTTATAGAATAATATGTGTTTCTAAGAATAAGTTGAAATAGAAGTCCTTCCTCCATACGGAAACATTGGCTATCAAGTAGTGATGGGCCAAACACCACCATGTTCAGTTCACATTCGAACTCGAACATCGTAAAAAGTTTGAACGTGAACACAATTCGAGCGCAATGCAAGTCAATGGGGCTCAAAAGTTTGAAAATTAAGGTCCCCTCCGGAGGGCATATATGCAAGATATTGGTCATAAAAGGTGTATGGGGGTCCGGGTAGTGCTCTGGGGGACAGGAAACAATGAAAAACAAATAAAATAAAAAAAAACGTTTTTAACCATTTCACTGCTGAGTGCTCAGCCATTTCACTGCTGCGCGCTGAGCTAATTTTTACTGCTTTTGCTCATGTTTAAACGCGATTTGAAAGCGCAGATGACATTTTTCTTCTGGTTATGTTTTATACATGTTGCTGGGCTGGATACAATTTGGTGGTTGCAGCTGCCCCATCGGGGAATAGGCACGACCCCGCTCCTCCTGTACTATGTATGTTTTATTGTACCTCCAGCCAGGTCATAACTGCAGCTGTTCCGCTCTGTGTCTTTGTTTTTTGATCCCAAGGTGAATTTTGTTTCTGGGAGGGCATTAAATAAAGGCCCACCAGTCTACCTCATGACTGAAAAGCAGCGTAAGTAGTGATGGTTTGCTACACAGCAGCCTGTGGTTTCATTTTTGGATAGGACTCACCTTCACTAGAGGTGCCTTGACGTTGGCAGGTGACCTTACACTCTTAATGGCCATTAAAAGAAACCAAAGCCTCTAATTGTGCTTTGTTTCACACAGTGTAATAGGAATAAGCGCAGATGACATTTTTCGCCTTGTTATGTTTTGTACAATGAAATATATTCTAAATAGGCAGAAAAAGAAGACCTCGCTAAAGAAAAAAATACGGGACAGATCGCACAAGGAGGTCCATAGTGCCTGCCCTGGGTGGATTTTTATTTCCTGCAAACACTCCTGAAAACCACACTCTACAACAAAAGACTAACCTACAGGAAGGCTTAACACCTAGTATATATAACAATGATTGCACTATATTTTCGAAAACAAGAAAATTTCGAAGTGACTCTAAAGTTTTGAACAGTAGTGTACATGGTCTATCTCTAGAAGATACTGAATTCTCTTATGCTATTCAATTCAGAGGTGTAACTAGAAACATCAGGGCCCAGGTGCAGGAACCATGACACCCCCCACCTTAGGCAAAAACATATTTTGTCACCCCTCCCGTCAACATGCATTGGTCCCCTCCAGGTCCACAATGTTGACTCCAGACAATCAGTGTCCCATTTTTTCCATGTCCACTATGACCTCTTCAGTCCATCCCATTTTTAATGTAATGTGCACTATTTGTGTGTTGTCTTGGCCTCCAAATTCCCCAGGTCACAATCCAATTGAGCATCTGTGGAATATGCTGGGGCAACAAATCCAACCCATGGAGGCCCCACCTCACAATTTGCTGGTCTTAAAGGATCTGATGCTAATGTCTCAGTGACAGGATACATTCAGAGTCTTGTGGTGTCCA
The DNA here is from genome assembly GCA_009667805.1 of Leptobrachium leishanense. Taxonomy (NCBI): domain Eukaryota; kingdom Metazoa; phylum Chordata; class Amphibia; order Anura; family Megophryidae; genus Leptobrachium; species Leptobrachium leishanense. The sequence continues at coordinate 157,730,202 of CM019067.1, read as the reverse complement.
TACCTCAAAGCATCAGAGCTGTTAAAGCAGCACAAAGGGGACCTACACAATATAGACAGGGAATTTAAAGGTTTTGGCTAATCAGTGTATATTAGTTTAGGACTGTTAGACTGTGTACAGGATATCCTTGCGCTTTGAGATTATTCACTAAGGGCTATATTACAAAGTTGGTGCTAACTTAACCAGAGCTGTTGTTAACTTAACAGCTCCATAGGCTATAATGGCTCTGGTACGTTTACAACAGCTCTGGTTGAGGCTAGGGTCAGACGAACGCATTTTTATGTTGTCTGTGAAAAAGTGCGTTCGAACGAATGGACGCATTTTTTCACAGAATACGTGATAGCGGTCATACTATGCGCATTTTCGTCCGTGATTTTGTACGGATCATCAATAAAACTCTTTTTGTGTCTGGACGTTATGTTGGCCGGACATTAGCAGCGTCTGACGTCTCCTAATCACACACACACGCCGCTAGCGGACACAGCGCACTCTGTACGTCAGTACCTGCGGTTTCACGTTCTCGAAAAAATGCGTTCATTTTCCACTTGCGTTGCGCTGCCGCACTTTTGTGCGACCGTACTTCGTATATTGGCCGTCATTGCCCGGCATCTGCTGCTAGTGCGGCCGTGATTAAGTGCGGCTGCACGCGCGTTCGCACTGCCTCAGTCTGACCCTAGCCTAAGTTAGCACCAACTATGTAATACTGCCCTAAAAGTGGTATTTTATAATCATATCTACTATGACTGAGGGATACCAAAATGTTTTCACCTTAGCACAGCAGCATAATTTAATTTTATTATTTTATTTTATTACATCTTTGATTTGTTCATCTTTCAATTGGCCCAAAATATTAACAATAGCATAATACACTATTATGATCCTATATTTTATTTTATTATTATTATCCTTTATTTATATAGCACCACAAATTCTGCAGTGCTTTACACGATCAGTGTACAAGATGTTGATACATTAGAATACCACACATGGATCAGGGCCAGATTAAGGGTATCATGGGCCTGGTGCTGAGGATTTTGGTGGGCCTTTTTATAAATACCTAGGAAACAATCGGTCTGCACTGCTTTCTCTTTTAGAGAGTGAGGTGGTACACTGTGCATATGTCACCCAATCCCAATGTCAGAGCGAGTGGGAAACCTGACTGGTGACTCTGACATGGTGTTCTGTGACTCATAGTGCGAGTTACAGTGCGTCGGGTCACAAGTCCCCTGCTGGATTAGCGTTCGTAGCCCATATATGAGTCAATCGCTACAACTCAACTAGAGAAGCTAGTAAGGATGGACCTGATCATTAAATGAAGCAACCATATATACATTTGTTAAAGGAATATGATTGCTTCATTTAGGGATCAGGTCCATCCTTACTAGCTTCTCTAGTTGAGTTGTATTGTATTTCTAGTAGGGGTCCCCGCTGTGGACCTGTCCAATATATTGCACATTGAATCCCTTGCTTTAGTTATGAGTCAATCACTGCCTGGTGGCAGATAGGCTCCTGCTGCTGTACCTGTTTGGTTCGATATGTTCAGAGTTCGATTCGAACATCGCCCGTTCGAACTCCGAACATTTCCGCGTGTTTGCCCACAATGCACCACAAGCACGTTTCCACTGGCCTGAAGCTTGTAATTTGCTACAGCCTTGCACCTGACCACAGGTCAGGTGCAAGACAGGTGCAAGACTATGCCAATCACGGCTCAGAATCCTGATTGGGCAAATTTTGCCCAATCATGGGCTCACAGAGCTAAGTCCCGCAGCATACTATATAAGGCTTCACACAGCGCTTCAGCACGCGTTTTTTGAGAGGAGATTGTTCTGTTAGTGTGTCTTCTCAGACCCAGCAGCTATTGTGGGGGTCTCGGTTCTACAAAATATCTGGGAATTGTTGTAATCTGTGTCTTCTCACTGCCAGCTATCAGGGGGTCCTATCAGGGGGTCTCACTGATTTATAGGTGGTTTCTGGGAATTGTAATCTGTGTCTTGTCACTGGCTGCCAACACCTGACTGAGGTCTAAACAGCAGGGATTAGGTTACAAAATATGGCCATAAACTGGATAGAAGTAAAAAAAAGAAATTAAAAAAACAAAATATCACCCATTTAAAACCTAAATCATGTTTTTAATCTTTCAATGTATTTGCCTCATATTCTAAATATTTTAATAAAATCAATGTTCTTCTTTACATCAAGAACATTATAGATTCTCAGTATTTCTAAGCTCCTTCCACATGAAATCCTAAAGCTGCAGGGAATGCTTTGTTATGTGCTTGATACACTTCACCATACAATCCCTGGCTTCCATCAGATGGATGGGATGGATTTACAGCCTCTCACATGGTGTAGTGTGTTTTCCTGGCCTGGGTGAGATTAAAATCAGACTCCAAAAGCACACATAGAAGGGCTGCTTATCACTCCCATCTGGTACAATCTGAAGACCACAGCATGAAGGACCCAGACAGCCAGCTCCCAGCTCAGCCCAAGCAAAGCAGGGGAGAGCAGCAGCAACAGGAGGGGGTAAAATAAATAAAGCACTTTGAAACACCATGATCTGGCTACTGACCAATTATTTACAGCTCGGCCTAACACCTTCCTTCTTGTAATTGTGAAGGAGCGCCTCCCTGGGGACTAACACAGTTGGGGTGTTGAATAATCCTAATTTTGGCTGATCCTTCCTCCCCTGCTGTAAAAGTGTTCTCCATCTCTTTGGCCAGCATGCAGTGTCTCTCTCCTTTGTGGGGCAACAGCCCCCCAGCCCTCTGCTGCCTGTGACCAGGGGAGATAAGAGCAGGCGGAGCAGCACAGGGGGCATCAGCTGGATGTATGTATTCAAAGGGACAATGACCAGGACACACCCAGGAGGAGGAGGGCAGGCAGGTGTGCAGAGGAAGGAACTATGCAGTGGCAGAGGTAGGGTCAGATCGCATGGAAATTATGCCAGGGAGCACATGGAGCAGTGGAGGTGCAGGGGAGGGGATTTGCCACGTGATACCCGCGTGTGGGCGCGTGGGATCTCGGCTCTGCTGCAGAATGAGATCCGGCCTGCCACACGCCCCTTAATCTGGTTCTCGTTTAATCTGGATCTGGTTTTATCAACTGCACCGATAAAAAAAATAGTACCTCTTTTCAGGCCGGCTGAAAAAAAAACCTGCGTGCAGGGTTCTGCTGCAGGGCTGATGAAAGCGTACACTGCACTTGCTATCAGCTGGCCAGCCAGCTCCTGCTGCTGTAGGTCTATTTCCAGAACGGGGCCTGGAGCGGCCGCTCCATCCGCCCCTATGTTAATCCGGCCCTGACATGGATGATGACCTGATTCAGGGGGACACTGGTCCCAAAGGAATTTACAATCTGAGATGTACAAGTATTTTTGTGAGTTAGGCACATCCATATCATTAGGTGTCTTGCCCAAGGCCAATCGCTGGTGGCGTCTTCTGAGTGGGATCGGGTTATCTTTCCATGATTGTATAGTCGCGACCTAGTGGTTAGGTTGAACATGCTTCTCGTAAAGTTAAGACTTCTCCACAATTGTATTGGAGGGATGTGCTGAATGTTATTTTTGACTTTCTTCTCCATGGTTGAAGAATAGAGATGTTGCCACTGGACTCCACAGCCAATATTGTGTGGTTGGCAAATTGGCATATCGTTAGGTGTCTTGCCCAAGGACACTTACTGGAGAGGTCCTCTGGCCGGGATTAGAATCTGGGATTTTAACCTGGGTCTCCACGGTTATAAAGCAGTGATCTTACCTCTACGCCATCCAGCCAGTAATCAGCAGGCCATTTCACTAAACAGCATATCAGAGATTCCATAAATATTTAGGTTGAATACATATCACTAACTGGTTCAACAACTCACAGATTATGCAGGATGGAAAGTTTTTCGTAAAATTAAAACTCTATCTGATTTTAATGTTACATCACATATATGTTGTAAGTTTTTTTTATATATATATACCAAACGACCGGGTACAGCACTCACCAAGACCTTAAAAAACTAGCCTGGTACAAAACAATCCAGTAATATATATAGATTCACAATGCAGGATGTACTCCAGGACTCATCTATATGAAAAAATAAAAAATCTTTATTAAAGCATTTACATGTTAATCCGACATTTCGGCTCGATCTGACCTTGATATAAAAGGCTCAGATGGAGCTTGCAAAAAAGACGAAACAGAGGAGATATGATAGAAACATTTAAATACGTAAAGGGAATCCATAAAGGTAGAGGAAGGGAGTATATTTAAAAGGAAACAAAGTAGCAAAACAAGAGGACATAGTCTTAGATTAGAGGGGCAAAGGTTTAAAAGTAACATCAGGAAGCATTATTTTACTGAGAGGGTGGTGGATACATGGAACAGCCTTCCAGTTGAAGTGGTAGAGGCCAAAACAGTGATTGAATTTAAGCAGGCATGGGATAGGCATAAGGCTATCCTAAACAAAGATAAATCCAGGTCAAGTATCCATGTAATTGGGCAGACTAGATGGGCCGAAAGGTTCTTATCTGCCGACATTTTCTATGATTCTATGTTTCTATTAACATGTAAATGCTTTAAGGAAGATTTTTTATTTTTTCATATGAGTCCTGGAGTGCATCCTGCATTGTGAATGTATATGTATATGTATATGTATATGCTTGTGTGTATATGCGCATTTAAGTTGTGGTGGAGGGCAAAAAAGTAAGATTAAAAACCTCCACACAGCAAGTAATATAGTTTATAGTTGCAGAGGACATTTACACATCCCAGCAAGTCAGAGAACCGCTTATGCCCCGTTCACACCTGGGCGTTTTACAGCGCGTTCCTGCGCGCTGTAAAATGGCCAAACACAGAAATCCCATGATTTTCTATGGGGCCCGTTCACACCTGGGCGTTTTACAGCACGTGGGAACGCGCTGTAAAATGCCATATGCCCAAAGAAGTACAGGAGTTTCTTTGGGGCGTATTACAGCGCATTCACGGGCGTAGACTGCAGCGTGATCATGCTGCAATGCTCGTTTGCGCGTTTTTCACGTTTGCGCGAAAGGCGTGTATTACGCGCATATGAAAAAGGCTGAGGTGAGATTCCAGCCTTCCCGAGCTCATGTGCTACATTCCTCATATGCAGCAAAGAACTCTGGGTAGGACATGCAAATGAAGTCCAGATCGTCTCACGTTTTGTATCTAGGCTCTATAACAGTGCTTCCCAAACCTGTCATCAGGACCCTCTGCCTCGCCAGGTTTTCCAGATATGTGAAGCGCAGCACAGGTGATATGATTTGCTGCTCAGTGATTGCAGGATTCAGTCTACATTTCCCCAAGGTGAACTGCAAAATCTGGCCTGGTTGAGGGTCCCAAGGACAGATTTGGGAAACACTGCCCTACAATAACACAGAAACCTCCTTATCCAATGCTACGCTATACTCGATGGCTTTTTTTCATAAGCAAAGAACTCTGGGTAGGGTATGCAAATGATATCCGCAGCTTCTCACTTTTTTTTTGCATCTAGGCTCTGTAATAACACATAATTCTCCTTTGCTGCACATGGGGAATGTATTACAAGAGCTCTGTAAGCTGCTCTCTTAATTGCTGGGATGTGTAAAAGTCCTCTGCAAATATATATATATTTAACAATTTTTAAGGTCTCAGGAGTGGTGAGCATTGATTTGCCATGAAATCGCTGAATACTACTTCAGGATAGAAAGGTTTAAATGCCAAGAAATGATTGCTACTTCATAAATATAGCTAAAAAATATCATATAACGCTTGAAAGTCCGAGGTAGCACTTTGCTATTCATCGTGTACAGATTGGGAACTGGAAGGGTTACCTCTAATCATCAATATTTATAGACTAATGCATTTTGCCAGTTAGACATCATGCTCTCCTGGTCTTATCATATCATGTCGAAATCTAATTGAAATTCTCTACAGCCCAAGACATCCGTACGGAAACTGGTTTTATGCTCTTGTACAAAACGAGAGTAGACGTTCCAAAAAATCCTTCTCTTAGAGGGAATATCCTATGAAGAGGTCAGATTTATGATAGTCTTTTCAGGAAGCGCAAATGCATCTCTGTAGCAGCAGTTCAGACCAAGCAATTCTGTCAACCGCTAATTATTTGAGAATTGAATTGATATAGGCCTGTTACAAGAAGTGTCACTGCCACCTACTGAAATTGTATGGTAATTCAGTGCAAGATTGCATTTCAGAAATTGCAATAAAGATGGAAATGTGCATAACTCGAACGGTAAAGTCACTTGTGCAGAGCAGGCAGTCAGTGAATTGATCGTATTTATGACCTTACAAACCATATATGACTATCATACAGCTACATTAAATATGCTTTAGGATTGCTTAATTGGACATAGCACAGAAATTACCTTCTTTGGGTGATTTGAGCATATGCACAATTACCTCTGGATTTCTAAATGGACTGCATCATGCCATATGGAAGGATATCAAAATGGGTTATTTTCTCAAAGTGTTTTACAATATGCTGCAAAGAATATAAAGACGCCATTTAAAACACATAGTCAAATTATGTCTGTCCCCTAGGTATAATAAGAACAGCTTTAACAAACATGGACAGAGAAGCAAGAGAATATTATGAAGTCATTATCCAGGCAAAGGATATGGGTGGACAGCTGGGAGGATTGGCTGGAACTACTACGGTTAATATCACTCTCAGTGATGTGAATGACAACCCACCACGATTCCCTCAGAGTAAGTATGTGAAACCATATGAAACGCTATGAAAACCATTGTATAACCGTGGCAGGACATGTCATAAAACCATTGATATCTGTCTGCTTATCTGTCAGTCTATCTATCTACAACTGTTTTTGTGTCTGCTGTTGTCGTTTATTTTTAATAATTCCTGGTGGTGTAATAGTTCTTCAAATTTGTCACATCTATTTGTACTGGAACAGGGGTAGAGTAGATACAATAAGAGATTCTACCCTACAAGTGTTCAGTGAGTACATTAATGCAATAGTAGAGTCAAACATTAAAGTTATTTAGAGAAAAGTGATGTATAACATCTCAAGATGTTATCCTATTGCCAGCATTGGAATAGAACCCAGTGCTCGGCTAGATTTCAATCCAAGCGTAGTATTAACCTGAGCCTTTGTAAACTTAACAGAGCAACTATAGGGCCCTATTCTATAGTTGATAAGGCAGAATGTGACTAAAAGGCAACTAATGCAAAGAATTAAGGTGAGGTGTTAAACATTAGCGTCTGCCCATTACCGACCTATTACAAAGCTGGCGCAGATGTTGGCACTCTAGCAGTTTGCGTCTCGAAGCGAGACGTTATCTTTTCAACTCAAGGCATTCTGTTTAATGTCTCCAGGTGCAAAAGGGGGATGCGCGTGCAGTTTTTGACTTGTTTTTCTTACGGAGTCAAAACTGTAGACTCTCTGCCTTAACATCCTATTCTCAGCTGCCCTCTATTGTCCAGGTGCTATAAATAGTCTGCACATGCAACTTCCGACTGAGCTTCACTGAGCTGGACAAAGTGCTAGACAAATAGCCAGGCGTTGGAGGTATTTGTGAGTGCGTGAGGGTGTAGAGTATAACTGCTGAAAGTAGGAAGTATTTTTTTTCTGTTACTGTCTATTGCTACCCTTGTTAACCCTGCATTACATTTTAGATGAGTCCCTTATTTCTCATAAATATATATGTCACATATACACATTGTGGTAGGTTGACCGAGTTTCTCCTCAGACAACCGGATAGTTCAAAAATAAATATGCTTTATTTGCATATGGGCGTTACAGCAGGCATATAACAAAACAAAGGCAATAACAAACAAAACTCCTAGAAGACTAACTCACAAGTATTTCCCTTACTCTCCGACTGATCAGCTACCCTGATTCCAGTGGTATCAATAGTTCAACACTTAAACGGTTGTTTTAAACAAACTCACAGTTCATATCTTGCTGCCTCTCTGGCAGGCTTCCAGTGTCTTTCCTTAGCACACCCCTCACATGTGAGAGACTAATCTCCCTCAGAGATTTTGTAGTTCCCTAATTAGCATACCTGGTCTTCTTAACTCCTTGGGCGCTGCAGCTATGCAGGGTACTCTGCTACAACATACACATAGGCCTATACATCAATGCACACCACACACATATCAGTCAATACTTTTACCTTTGCTGCCTCTTCTGATCATTTGGGAAGAATTTATAGTTAAACTAATGCATTATTGTACTTACAGAGTGGTGGGTAGATGTGTTGGACTGTCCTGTTAAGCTCTGTCACTCAGTGTCAAGATATACAGTGATAAATGCATACATTATTAGTAACACATCCATCAATGCGCACTTATCAATATCAATCACAATAGATACAATATCAATCACAATAGAGGCTTGGTATATTTCCAGGTAATAATGGGAGCACTTTTTTCAGTGTCAATAGCTAAATGATTTATAGAAATAGATGTTAAGGGACTTGACTCATTATACTTGTAACTGTAACTATCCATTGTTATGATGGCGTCTAATCCCAGTTATACGTAACACATGTTCAAAGCATTATTGTATCTATCTCATACATATTTATACATCAGCAGGGAGATGCTTTGCAAACAGCTAACACACACATTTGATCAATATATGCAGTCCCAATTTGATGGTGGTGTGATGTCCTGGATTTCACCATTCTCCAGTGTGCAATGTACAGCAATGGGGCTTGACAAACCGGTTTAAAGCCCAAATGCTATTTTATTGCCACTTTGCACTGTGCAAGCATCCTTCCTGAAGGCTGCTTTCATGTGCAGCATAATCGTAGCTTTAGACTCGCAATAGGTGTGAACTATGCCTTTTTTCTGGCATACTAATACACATTTCTCTATGTATTTATGTTTGCCAGATTGGCCATGTTACCTTGAATACATAACTATTTCATACCAAAGGGAGGAAAAGGAAAAATGCTGTCTTGCAACATAAATAATTGAAATACAGCAAAAAAAATTAAAAGCAGGTCACTTGACATCCCTTTTTTAATTTCTAAACTGCAGCATACTTCAGTGAAAATTTAAACAATAACATATCAAACCCTGGAAATTTTTGGAAAACCATAACTAACATACAAGCACCCCCCATTCACTCCCAACCGGCTGCTGTCTAAGTAAACAACCAACCTGTACAACACCCCCTAGATGTAGCAAATGCTTTTAATAATAATTTTGTTGGACGTGCCACCACCCTGATTGCTAAGCTAGGAAATGACATGCAATCAGAAAGGCCGTACACAGGTCAGGCCCCACCAACTGTGCAAAGACCCTGTAACACAGAGAAATTCAGTTTTAGACCAGTGTCTGTCAGTGTCAGCACTAAACTTCTCCGTAACCAAAAAATGAAATACCAGTCTGGACCTGATCAAATCCCAGCAATGCCGCTGAAAATCAGTGCGCCAGCAATTGCAAAACCTGTTGCAACCCTAATCAAGGAATCACTGGCGACTGGATACATACCCAAACTCTGGAAGACTGCAAGGGTGCTACCTATCCATAAAAGTGGAGACAATACTTTGGTATCCAACTACCGCCCGATATCACTGCTCCCTGTAATGTCAAAAATTCTGGAAAAATGTGTCTACACTCAATAACGTGATTATTATCAGTATCGGAACTATTTAACCCCAGATCAATCAGGCTTTCGTCCAAATCATTCAACTACAACTGCCCTTTTAAAAGTTTGTAATGATATCCAAGCGGGCATGGAACAAGGAAACCTAACTGGAGCCATCTTCCTTGATTTTGCCAAGGCCTTTGACACAGTAGAGCATGGCATTCTATTACAAAAACTTAAAAACTCCGGTATTGATGATAGCAGGCTAACCTGGTTTCAATCATATGTATCTGATCGGTCGCAATATGTGTCCATTTCTGATAGCTCCTCCCTCACCCTCCCAGTCACATGCGGTGTACCCCAAGGCTCAATACTCGGCCCCCTTCTATTCACGATATTCATAAATGATCTGCCCAATGTCTGCAAAGCCTCAACTGTACACATGTACGCAGACGACACTGTAATCTATACCAGCAAACCAAATCTCCCGCAGCTGGAGGCAGTGCTGCAAGGACAATTCACAGCGGTAGAAAAGTGGATCGCAGATAACAAACTTTTTCTAAATATTGACAGAACTGTTACAATGCTCGTTGGAACAGCACCTAAATTACACAAATTTCAAACACCCCATCTATGTGTCAGGACAAGATCAAATGGCATGCTGACTACAGTCACTTCTCTCAAATATCTCGGTATGTGGTTAGACACAAATCTATCTTTTGGCCCCAAACTCTACCTCAAACTAGGTGCCCTGTAAAGAAACAAATCCAGCCTGAGCCCCGCGGTAAGAAAGCAGATTGTACAACAAATGCTTTTGCCAGCCATTGAATACGGAGATGTAGTGTATGCAGCTGCCCCTCACACACACCTCCAGGAACCTACTACATTGTATAACTCATTCTGCCTCATTGTGCTGCAATGTAACTACATGACCCACTATTGTGACATGTTAAAATAACTAAACTGGCCATCACTGGACTCTAGACGTACCCTTCACCTTTCCAACCTGGTGTTTAAGAGCTTTAAGAGCTTTTCTGGGAAGCTATCACCCTACCTGAATAGGCTGCTTGCCCCAGCAGCTCCCTCATCCTATAACCTCAGATCCAGGACCAGCACCTTACTTGCAATACCGCAATACAAAAAGAAAGTGGCTCGATCCTCATTTTCCTACAGAGCACCGCAAATATGGAATAACCTCCCAGACGCCATCAAATCTTCCCCCCGTCTAAAGTCCCTTAAGAGCTCCCTATTAACATACAGTACCTCAATGCGGAATGCACCTGTAAACATGTAACATAATGACTTTTTTCCCTACATATTTATTTTTCTCTTAATCTGTATATTTGTTTTTGTGTTAATATCTTCCGTTTTACTATTTTGTATTTCTGTAACCACTCAATGTTCTTGAACCCTGGACATACTTGAAAACGAGAGAAATCTCAATGTATCCTTCCTGGTAAAATCCTTTATAAATAAATAAATATGGATTCTACATGCATGTGTCCAGGAAAACATGGCCAATCTGACAACCCTATATGTAGTATGCACATAAACACATACAGGGTTATTCAAAGAGCTCCGAATTGCTGGCGAAAGGTAACCGAACGCAGAAAACCAGCGTTCGGTTACCTTTCTTGGCCATTCGGCTATCCAGAGAGCAGGCAGTTCGCCAAATGTTGGCAAATTGCCTGCACATACCATGCCTGTTCATTGCCTGGTCGAGGGCAGTGAAATCCCCATAGAGAAGCAATGCTTCGTCTATTCAGAGAGCAAAACCTAGCAGTGAAAATTTGCCGAAATGCCCTGCCATTCGGTTGCTTCATTCGAAAGGTTTATTCAGGCAAATCCCATAGACTTCAATGTTAAAAATATTCCTGTTTTAATTCAATATCTAACAAACCGTTTATTATAATATTCTGTAGTAAAAAGTCTCTTTATTTCTAGTTTTTTTTAGGATCTTTTAAGCATTTTTTGGGATTTTTTTGCAAAACATTTTTCTTTTTCTTTTTTTTTAAAAATTATGTTTTTTATTTTTTCTGTAAAAGCCCTTTTTATCATCATTCATTGGACCTCATATGTAAATTTCAGACATTTTCGCTCAGTAGTTTGTTTGCAAACAGCGTTTCACTTTTCAAACATTCAAGCGTACTGTTTATTGTTTTTTTCACTCCATTCGTCTGCGGTGTCGGGTTTTTCCAGCAGCTGCACTGTGCTCTGATCAGCTCCTGCTCGGGTTTCTCCGGCGTCTTCCGCGGGGTTAATCCAGATGTTTTTGCGGGTTTCGGTGTGCATTCGCCTGGGTTTTGCGGTGAGTGTTCGGCAGGTTTTCGGCGGCTTTTCCCTGCGCTACGACGGCCCTGTGGTGCTTGCTGAATACACCGCAGGGTCGCCGAAATGGGATCGCCAAATCGCACCGCATTGAAGAGAACAAAAAGTCACAGAACGTGCGGTGATTTTTCGATTCTCTTTTAATAACCCTGATAATAGCAAGGAAGATATATGATTGTACATCATACCTGCAAAATACTGCTATATGATCCTGTCCTGGACTAGGGATGAGCCGAACACTCCCCGAGTTCGGTTCGAAGCCGAACCCGAACTTTCCAAATGTTCGGATCCGAACCCGAACTCGAACCCCATACAAGTCAATGGGGCTGAAAATTCGGTTTTTAGAGTGCCCTCCAAGAGGGCATATATGCTAGATATTTGCCATAAAAAGTGTATGGGGGTCTGGGTAGTGCCCTGGGGGACAGGAAACAAGGACAAAAAGTTAAAAAAAAAACTTTTTAAAGGGACAGTGAGTTTTCCATGAAATAAGGGTTAAAAATAAAAACGAGAAATTCCTTCAAATATCGCGCCTAGGAGGTCCCCATAACCGGCCCGTGAAGTGGCGGATTTCTAGGATGAATAGAAATATGTAAAAACCAAAAAATTACATTTCAAATGACGGTAAATGCTTTTCCTTTAATCTATCCATAAACAACTGCTTGGGACGGCAGTCTGTATGAAAAGAGGAGACATTTTCGGACACGCAGAAAAAGTTTACTGATTTTTTGGCGGTGAAAAGCAGGAGAATGACTGGAGAATGGAAAATTCTAGACCAAATAGCCGATTTGGAAAGTGAGAAAAATGGGAGAATTTTTCTGGTTTGGCTATTTTGACCTAGAATTTTCTCTTCAGTCATTCTCCTGAGTTTCACCTTTCTCTGAATAACCCTGACAGGGTTATTCAGAGAGCGGTGTAGAGCAGGAGAATGACTGGAGAATGGAAAATTCTAGGTCAAATTCTCCTATTTAGGCTAGGGTCAGACTAGCGAATTTTTAACATGCGTTTAGGCGCACTTAATCACGGCCTCACTAGCAGCAAATGACGGGCAATGACAGCCAATATACGAATTACGGTCGCACGAAAGTCCGGCTGCGCAACGCAAGTGAAAAATGAACGCATTTTTTCGAACGCAGAACCGCTAGTACGGACGTACAGAGTGCGCTGCGTCCACTAGCGGCGTGTGTGCGTGATTTGGAGACGTCAGACCCTGCTCATGTCCGGCCAACATAACGTCCAGACACCCAAAGTTTCCTGGTTTGGATCCGTAAAAAATCACGCACAAAAATGCGCATCGTATGACCGTTTTCACGCATTCCGTGAAAATATAAGGCAATGCGTTCGGACGCACTTTTTGACGGTCGCTGTGAAAAATGCGTTAGCCTGATCCTAGCCTTATCTCACTTTCCAAATCGGCTATTTGGTCCAGATTGTTCTCTTTTCCTGGTTTTCACCTTTCTCTGAACAACCCTGAGAGAGAGGTGAAAGCCAGGAGAACTGGCAGGAGAAGAGAACAATCTAGACCAAATAGCCGATTTGGAAAGTGAGATAAATTGGAGAATTTTTCTGGTTCGGCTATTTTGACCTAGAATTTTCTCTTCAGTCATTCTCCTGAGTTTCACCTTTCTCTGAATAACCCTGTGAATGTTTAATCCCGAGGTGAAAAATAACATTGCTTAAGGCTAGGGTCAGACGAGCGTGATTTCTACGGACTGTACGGGCAGTACGGACATCGTCAGTACGGATGACGCAATAGTGGTCACACAGTCCGTTTTTTCACTGAAGTTATTTTTGACGGATGTATGAGGGAAAAATAAATTATAATGAAAAAACATTCTGTCCGTCAAAAATTCTGGACGTATAAATGCAGTCCGTCTGACCATGCTCCATCACTCACACACAAAGCTATGCAGACGTTGTGGACGTGGCGCACTCCGCACGTCCGTTCTAGCAGTATTACGTTCTTGCCTAACTTGCGTCCGTTTGCAGCGTCCGTCAGCCCCCGCACTTCTGTGCGGACGTACTTCGTGTGTGGGGCTCCATTTAACACAATTGTATGCTATCACGGACGTACTTATGTGCGGCAACACGGACGTTAACACTGCGTTCGTCTGACCCCAGCCTAAGGCTGGGGTCAGACGAGCGCAGTTATCACGTCTGTGTTGCCGCACATTTGTACGTCTGTGGCAGCATAGCATTCTGACCAATGGAGCCCCACACACGAAGTACGTCCGCACGGAAGTGCGGATGCATGGCGGACGCCGCAAACGGCTAGGGTCAGATGAGCCTAAGGCTAGGGTCAGATGAGCGCATTTTGTACGGACTGTGCGTCCGTGCAGTACGGACGCACTTTCTGACTGACGACAAGGTAGTGGCCACACAGTCCGTTTTTTTTTTCACTGACGTATTTTTTGACTGATGTAGCAGGGAAAATAAATTACAATGAAAAAACATTCTGTCCGTCAAAAATGCTGGACGTATAAATGCAGTCCGTCTGACCATGCTCCATCACTCACACACAAAGCTATGCAGACGTTGTGGACGTGGCGCACTCCGCACGTCCGTTCTAGCAGTATTACGTTCTTGCCTAACCTGCGTCCGTTTGCAGCGTCCGTCATGCAGCCGCACCTCTGTGCGGACATACTTTGTGTGTGGGGCTCCATTGGTCAGAATGCTATGCTGCCACGGACGTACTTATGTGCGGCAACACGGACGTTAACACTGCGCTCGTCTGACCGCAGCCTAAGGCTAGGGTCAGACGAGCGTGATTTCTACGGACTGTACGTCCGTGCAGTACGGACATCGTCAGTACGGATGACGCAGTAGGGGCTCCATTTAACACAATTGTATGCTATCACGGACGTACTTATGTGCGGCAACACGGACGTTAACACTGCGTTCGTCTGACCCCAGCCTTAGATGTTATTTTTAATTTTTTTCAAACACCAGTTAACCACTTGGCTGCTATGGACGCGTGTCCAGCCAAGCGTATCAGCGCGTCCAGCCAAGTGGTTCTCCTGTGCTATGGACACGCTGAGCGCTTCCGTGCACAGGAGGCAGCAATCCGCCAGATTCCAGCGGATTGCTGCGCCCCCCGGTGCGGGCTGACGTCTTGGATGTCAGCCCAGCACTCCGGGACCCCGGCGGAGCAATTAGATGTCATCGCGGCGGCGCGATGACATCTAATTCAGGCGCCCCCCCCCGCATGTGCGGAGGAACGCCTGAAAGGGAGGGGGCGAGGTCCTTCGGACCTCTCTCCCTCCCGATCGCCGGGGGACAGAGGGTTAATCCAGGCACCGTTTGGAAGGGCACAGCCTGTCCTTCCAAACGGTGGCTGTGATTAACCCCTGGGGAGCCGGATCACGAAAAAATTATTAAATTCAAATTTTATTGCATTTGTGTTATAATATACAGACATGACATAACGTATACATATAATAATGACATATTATCAATCTGCCAAGTCTGCCGGAAAGAACGATTTATAATATGTCTGGGTCATATATCAAAATATGGCTACAAAACGCGGTTAAACATGATGAGCGAAAGCGGTAAAAATGACCTCAGCACAGAGGTGTGAAAAGCCTCAGCAGCGAAAGGGTTAAATAGGTTAAAATAATAATAGGTTAAAAACCACTCATTCTGAATAATAGTGGTTCCTTAGAAGCACTTTGGTTTCTTATGGAAAGCTACCCAACCACTCTGGATAATTTGATTTATGTGAAGGCAGTTTCTGAAATCTATGAATAATAAAATATTCATCTTTAATCTATACTAAAATGAAAACTATGAATCTGCTAGCAAATAAATATAAAATTAGTATTAATTACCGCAGCTTCATTTGTAATATGAGCACTAATCCGCTAGTAGTTACCATTTCTCCGACCAGAAAAGTGGTTTCAATTTTCCATGGCTGCACACCCTAATACAGCTATCAACATTTTTGCCCCTCCATATTTTTTGGGAATGCAGCACTCACATTTTTTGTATTTGCTTATAAATAGAGATACTTCACATTCATTTTGAGAGTTTATATTTAACAGAGCCAATTCACTCTAAATGGCGACAGTTGTTCATCACTGTGTTTGCCTAATATTTGGCTACATAACTGGAAAATGGTGTTTCAGAGATCCAACAATCATTAGAACTAATTAACAGGTTTATCCTTCAAGTGTTCTTGTGGCATATTGCCCAATTCCCTGAGGTAATTTCTGCTTTCAATTGGCATCTTTTGAGAGGAAAGAATGCAATATAATGAAGCAAGCTAAAGACCCATCCAAATGCTACAGCTAATGTAGAAATCTAAGGTTCTGTTCACTAAACAGTGAGTTGAAAACCAACACATACGAAATGGATGAGTTGGGAAAAATATCCAAGTTTGTTTAAAGTTTTATTATATTTTTTCCAGTCAACTCTCGTTGTCATTGTTTTGATAGTCAATTGTCATCTCTCTGCAATCCTGTTTGAGTATACTGAATAAAAGAACAGGCAGAATTTATACAGTACAAAAATATCTTAAATGTTTTGTGTCTTTTTTTAAGCAAAAATAATGTTAGTGCATGGTTTAGAAGGACGGCCTGAAAGGTGTAAAAGTGTAATTTTATTTAGTAAATAAGCACCTGGTTCCTACAGTCCATTACTGTCAATCTCTCCATTCCATCTCTGTTCGTTGACATTAATGACAGTTACGTTACTGGGTCCATTATCCTGTCAGTTTGTCCACAGTGCGACAAATTGTAAAGGATGGACAAAGATGGCTTAAATTGGCCCTGAGATAATACATTGTATGTAAGCATTTTAGCCAACATTAAAGCTATATGCAGAATTAGACTCTTGTTTTTAATGTTTAAGGAGTACTCGTTCTGCTGAACAAGGAAGCCCCTTCAAAACGAATTCACTCATGTAACTGTTAAAGGGACATTATAGTCATTTTTTGATTTTAACTAAATCAATTCAGTGTGTTAAAATAAGCATTCTACATATTTAGTTACATTATTTCTTTACTACTTTTAGGGAGGTATTCATATTAAAAAGAGAAGTCCACAGGCTTCTCCCTCCTGACCTGACTTAGGGCCACATTACAATCGTGTTGCTAACGTTAGCGCTCACCTGCGTGAGCAGTAACGTTAGCTGCCGTGTCTACCGCATATTACAATCCAATTGAAAATGGGTTAAGTAACCCGTTTGCGTTTGGTACCTTGCGCCTTTCAGTGCGAGGTTACTGTACTTTGCGCTCTCTATACTTAACATGGGGAGCACCAAGTGTTATTCAGTGTTAGGATAACAAAGTCCTAACGCTAATTAACATCCGGCTCTGGTTAGTGGAAAGTTAACCAGAGCCTGGACTTGGTGTTAACAGATTCTGCTTTTGCATAATCCGTTAACACCAGCCTAAAAAACAAAAAATTAATCGCATACTCACCTCCTGTCCTGTGGTGAGGACGCGTCTCCAACCGCCTCCTCCGTCCGGTGGGAGCAGGGAAAGACTGGGGGGAAAAGTCCCCACAGTCTCTCTCTGTGTATCACTACACTGACCAGCCGGATCTCGCCTTCATATGACCGCCGGCGTCTGGCTCAATGGAGTCCTATGGATTCCATTGAGTGGATGCTCGCTGCTCCTGGGGCGTAGTGCCCACTACCAATGCAGGCAGCATTTTTTGAGCCTGCATTGTAATCCCCCGTTAAAACGGGGGCGGTAGGGGGAAAACTGCGGATGCAGTTTTTTCTCCCTACCGCCCCCGCTTTAACGCAGGGATTGTGATTTAGCCCTTACTCTTTATTTTCTCATGTGAGTCACAGTAGTTATCAGCAGACGCAGTAGTTGGCTGCCCAGAATATGACCAGATTGAGTTTACTCAATGTTGGGATCCTGCAGGTTTTGAGCATTGGGTATACGCAATAAGGTGTTAATACCTAAGTAGACAGATATGTGTATTGATATTATTTTTCTTTTTCTCAGAGCACTACCAAATGAATGTTCTGGAATCATCCCCTATGAATTCTACGGTTGGGAGAGTTCTAGCAATGGATCTGGATGAAGGGGTAAATGCAGAAATGAAGTACACCATTATAGATGGAGATGGGACTGATGTATTTGATGTCAGCACAGATCCCACGTATCAAGTTGGAGTTATCACAGTGAAAAGGGTATGACGTTAAACGAGTATTATTTGTACATACTGATTTCTATTTTGTTGTAAGATCAAAGTCAACGGTGATAAAAATGTGTGTGTTCCAAGTATACTTTTTATAAAGATCATTAGTTTTTAGCGAACATGTGACTCTACAGGAGGTAGATACAAAGTTCATCATTCCATCAACTATCAAATGTTGAATGATATCATGTTACACCTATAAAAACTCACAGAAAAAGAAGTCAACTAACATAATCCATAGTCAAGAAAAGAAATGATTTTGTCCATGATACTGAGGATTTTAATTCATATCAACCATTGAAAGGCCCAAATAATCAGAAAATTAATAGAAATGAAAAAAGTAATGAAATATCCACGTAGTGTGAACACTTAATACCCTTCTGTAACACATACAGGGTTATCCAGAGAGCACCGAAAAGTCACCGACATCTCGATGCTCTCCCATTCGCGAGTTTGATTCGCCAACCCTGCGGTGAATTCAGCATTCACCACAGGGTCCCCGAAGTGCGGCAAATCGACCCGCAGAACGAATCGAAAATCCACAACAAAACCACCAAATTGATCCAAAATACCGCCGCAAAACCACTGAATCAATCCGAAAACCCACCAAATGCATCCGACGATCCACCACGACTGCAGAATCTATCTGAAAAAAGCAGACGACCTGCCGAACAGACTGCCGAACAGACTGCCGACCAGCCGCCGTAAAAAGCCAACAAGCCGCCGAACGGGGTAAAAAAAAATACAACTTTTAAAAGAAGTTTTCAAAAAAAGTACTGCATGAAAATGCCTGAGAATAATATATAAGGTCCTATGCATAATAATAAAAGGTCTGTTACAGAAAAATAAAAATCATTTTTAAAAAAATTGGAAAAAATATTTAGCCGAAAAATGCTTAAATAAAACTAAAAAATAAATAGAGGCTTTTCACTGCAAATTAAAAGAATAAACGGTTGAATAAATGGTTAAGAAAAACAGGGACCTTTATTACATTTCTGTTTAAACCTGTCAAACGAAACCACCGAAAATAAGGGCATTTCATTGACATTTCAAAGCTTTTCGATGTTCTCTGAATAGATTAACCATTGCTTCTCTAAGGGAATTTCACTGCCGCGAAGATCATCATATTTCGCTGGCAATTCGCCAATATTTGGCGAACTGCCAGCTTTCTGAATAGCTGAATGGCCACTAAATTGCGCCATATGGGGAAATTCACTGTTAAATATTTGTGTTTTTTTCTATTCTTTGATTTGCGTTTGTGTTCGATTGACACTGTTGAATACAACCATTGTGAAAATACTTTATTTGACCATACTCTTTATTGTGCCAAGAAATAGTAGAAGACTTGATGTGACCAAAATTAAGAGAAAATATTCCCTGGTTTTACAGAAGGTAGTTTTGGATAATGTATTTTACTAATTTAACTGTTGGTATATATATATATCTTATATAAATATATATATATATACAGACAAAAGGAGATGCACTCTGGGTCTTGGTAAGATAAAACAACAAACTTTATTAAATCAAAAGATTAAAATGCATAGGTCCGACATTTCAGCTCAGGCTGAGCCTTCATCAAGGTCATACTTGTGATTTTGGCATCTGGACTAACACAGCCTATCGAATTTATTTATATATATATACATATATATATATATATATAATGAGAGAGAGAGCTGAGGGCTAAACAGGTACTCTAGCCTCATCACCATGTAACTTAATTGACTCCATTCACTAACAAGATTGAGTATACTTGATCTGCACCTGCTGGTGCCCTGATGTCAAGTATACTTGATTTGTTTTACAGCAATGCAAAGGAATTGAACTTATGGCAAGTAAAATTCCTCTGCATTTGAGCTCCACAATTGGCCCCAAAGGTTTTAGCACCTTGGGACTGACAACTGAGGTTCTGTAACATTTTGAGCACCCGGGACTCTGAACCTAAAACACTCATCCCCAATTCCACACAGAGCCCCTATTGCAGTAGCTTTTTTTGGCCAGCAGATGGTGATGTCTGCCTTTCAAATGGGCATACTACAGTAAAATAAAATATGTTGAGCTATGAAAGTTGATTTTTCAAAAAAAAACACTGGTTCCGGACAGTGGTTTTATGGAAAATCCCTTGATAGTGAAGGGGTTAACTGATCATAGTGTTATGTGTGTCTAGACAATAAGACCGTAGATCTGTAATCACTACTATCTCCAGTACGTGAAGGTAATATCTGCGGTTTGCTGAATAAATTTGACACTAATAAACTAAGTGAATCCCACAGCCTAACTGACTTTGCTCCCAGCTGTCAGAAGCAGCGGATCAGGCCGTCGTTCGCACCGTGGAATGAGAGGTATTTATTTTTTGTCGGGGGGCTTTTCAGCTGGTGATAACTGATTCCGCAGAAGCAGAATCAGTTAGCACCCGCTAAGAGCTGTGGGTAACTTTTCAGTTAGCTGCAGCGGTTAGTAATTAGCATTAGGACTTTGGGAGCCTAACTCTAACTACTCTTTGTGCGCCCCATGTTAAGTATAGGGAGCGCAAAGTACAGTAAGCTCACGCTAGAAAGCGCTATTACCGATATTTTTCACCTGTTAGTGATGGAGATCGTTCTTGGCGTAATGCTATCACCTCAATTAACCTAATGCTTACTTATGTGAGTAACTAGCTAGCGCTAGCATTAAGGAGGGGATAGCGCCCTAACTATGCTATTCTCGATCTACATGTCGTTTTGTATTAAACCTTTACTGTTATTGTTGATTAAATGGTAAAATGAAAAAAAAATCAAACACAGCATATTATGAAAAAAAGATTATGTAAATAAAAATAGGACAGATGGGCTTTGTAAACTAATGGGAATAGAGCAATAGCAACATGATTTGGCATTTTAGCGCCTTTTTAATATGATTGACTACAAGCTCCATATGGTGATTATAAATTTAATAGAAATGAGACTAAAATATGATCTGGGAGTGAAAGAAAGCTTTGCATGTCAGATTTGTTTACTTAACATTGAATTATTTATTGCATTTCTATAAAAGCAAAAGTCTTTCTCTTTATTTTTCCAGCTTATGGTCGCTTCATCCCAATCACTTTGGGTGCTATGCAACATTATTCAAGACAAATAACTTTCAGCTGATTTGACGTTTTCCTGTTGGTTTAGTTTCCTTTTTTTTAAGTAACTTTTCTTTAATATTAAAATCAATATGTGCTTGGAGAGATTGGGAATTTGCAGTGGTTTGCAAATACACTTTTAGTGATACACTAGTAAACCTTGAAAATTGCAAAATGGCATTTGCTGCAACAAACAGCTTGAATCCCTCTTGCAACACAGCTTGGTGGCAGTTTCCTTGGTGTAATACTGTAGATACTCGAGTATACCCAGGACATACTTGAAAACGAGAGAAATCTCAATGTATCCTTCCTGGTAAAATACTTTATAAATAAATACATTTTGGTGACAAAAATTTACCTTAAAATTGGAGGGGTCGCGTTATATTCGAGACATCTGCATCGCGTGTAAAAACAAAAAAACCTTGCCTTGCTCTGGATCCCAAGTCTCCTGGAAGTTCCGGTAGTCTCACTGAGGTGAATGCAGGCTCCCTGACGCACGCAAACACTTCAGGAACTCCCGGATGCGGGAGAGGTGGGATCCAGCATGGCCAGAGGGCAAGCTCGGTTTAAGCCAATCATTCATCTCGCTGGCCTCCACACGCCATCTAATCGATAGTAAAGAAGAAGAGGTGGCCGGCGACTTCATACTTAGTAACAGTTGCAATCATTCTAGAGCAGAGCACCCTGGCCTGAGGGGGAGCCTTACTGTGTTAAGAGAACCTGGAAGGATTTTAATTGTTTACCTGTACAGTATAATTTTGCTCCTCATGTTATATTCGAGTCTTGAGTATTCGCCTCATTTCCATAATAAATCTCTATCCATCACGTTATGTTCTTTTTTTTGAGAAAGGATTTTACCCGGAAGGATACATTGAGATTTCTCTCGTTATCAAGTATGGCCTGGGTGGCGAGTATGTACCGTTAGGTGTCTTGCCCAAGGACACTTACTAGAGAGGAGCTCTTGCTGGAATCAAACCCATGTCTCCACAGGCTCTCTCCATGCAGAGCAGTGATGTTACCTCTACTCCACCCAGCCGGTACTCGCGCTATACCCGAGTATCTACAGTAGTAATATGTGGAATACTATTTGGCAAGTATAAGATCCACTGTCTTGGTAGTATCAGTTTTACCTGGGCAAGTCAAAGTTTATTACAATTTCTAAATGTACCCGTAACACGTACACTACATAATTGTGAAATTACATGCAGGAGGTCATAGGATAGGACGCTCTATTTTTAAAAAGCTACTTAAGGGGTTATTCAAAGAGAGCTGAATTTGCCACCGAATTGCCCCGAACTCTGAATTTCACCGTACTCTGCAATTTTGTGGCAATTCAGCTATTCACAAAGCTGGCAATTTCCCAAATATTGTGAATTGCCAGTGAAATACGGTGCAATTCATCAGCAGTGAATGTAACCTATGTAATTTTACATAGGACAGCTTGCTGAATATATCATGTTTTTTTGCCTCATTGATGGAGTATTTTTATTTATTTTAAACTTAATCTTCACTAAAGATCAATAATACTTCTTGGTTTACTCATTCAAATGATTGGCAATTGCAAAATTTGAGGCTGAGTACCGAGCCAAATCATATCAGACAATATAATTTTAAACTACCCTCCTTTGATTTCAATACTATTTTTCCAACTAAAATACAAAACTGTGGTTTGATGCTGTTGAAGGTCAGAATAGTTTATGGGCTCTATTCCATAGATGTTGCGAATGTAGCGTCTCGATATGTAAGCATTAACGCTAGGAGAAGTAAGTTTAACATCTGGCATCGATATTCCAATCCTGATGCTACACTGAGGTGAAAAGGTTTAGCGCTTTGCAGTATTGCCCGAGCTTACTATACTTAAGCATCTCCTACGCTTAACATGGGGAGCGCAATATTTTTTTAGCATCTCGACTAGTGAGGTATTACAAAGTGCTGGTGAGATTTACAGTCGGGATGCACAAGCCAAAATTTTAGCACCTTCTAAAAGCTGGTGTTAAATGAGTCTGTATATACAAAATTATTTAATGCGCTGTAAACCCCCCCCCCTTAAAAATTCTATACTCACCTCTCGTCCCACGGTGAAAATGGTGGCCTGATAAACCGCTTCTTCTCACCAGGAGCAAAGTTAGACTAGGATCAAATAGTTACTAGTCTCCCTCTATGTTCACTCCATGGCACTGTGCGATCTCATGAGAGCGAGGTCACGCAAGTCTCCATGGAGACCTATGGACTCCAGGAGCTGATACTCCTGGAAGCGCTACTGTGAGTATCTGTAAGGTTAGCGCTGCACTCTGGGACGAGGTACTGAGATAGCACCTTCCCTGGAATACAACATTACCAAGGAGATGGTAAGGGAAAGTCTGCAAGCGCAGATTGTCCTGCTTACCGTGTCTATGTTAGCATCAACATTGGAATATTGCCCTATGTTTCTCATTCTTTGCTTTTCAAAATGTGAGAAGCTTTGATATATAGTTAACTCCTTCCTGCTGCAAGACGTTCTATGCCATCCTCACGGAGGGTGGGCTTTGAAGCCACAGGGCGTATATGTACGCCCCGCGGACTTCAATGGGCCGACTTGGCCCCTCCCCGCAGCCGTCACGGGCCACGTGCCATTGGCTGCAGAGAGATGGCCTGAACTCTGCTGCGAGGCAGGCTGAAATCAGCAGCACATGTTGATGAAGCATAGCTGTTGGCCTCACAGGCATTGACCCCGCCCGTCCTTAAGGGGTTAACATAGAAACTAGGAAACAGTTATTTTATGTACATTATGTTTAGAATTTCTTCAACCAGCAGTGGAGAAAAGGGAAAGGTATGTGGAAAAAATCCAGAGTTAGCCTGCGTATCAACAGGAATGGCAACGTATGGGTTAACAAAGAGAAAACAATGTTCAAAAATAACAATATACACAGGTGTTTTTGAAATGTTACACCATGGTTTATCTACTTGGATCATCTTTTTAGCCTTTGTGGATTTATGGCATACAGCGGGGATGTGTTTATCAATATCTGCATCTGTGCCCCACATCATGTATCACTCCAGTGTACTATAAACAGCAATAAAATAGGGATTAAATTATTTATGAAACAATAAAACTCATGCACTTTTTAATTGGAATCTTTAAAATCCATAAATGCTTATTAAGTTCTAGAAGAAGCTTAGATGTAACAGATGGGAATCTAGTATTATACAAAGGAAAAATAAACCAAAGTATGTCCTTTAAGACTGTATCTTCAACTATATACTGCATCAGTCCGCATCATTTATCTCATTCAAATATGCAAACCTTGCTTTAGCTTTGATTTTTTTTTTTTTAAATGGCCCAGTCAATAAATTAATAAAGTAGACATAGACAGTAGCATTTGTATTGGGGCCGTATTCCATCCCAGTCGTTAAGTTAAGACTGGATTTGTTGTCATAATAGCAGCAACAGAAGTCAAGCCGAATCACAATCTTTGGTTGTGGCTCGGCCGTAGTGGCTGCTTTCTGTAAAGTAAACATTCTATACTTTGTTGTATAGGAATCTTTAACAGTGGGTCAGCCAGGGGTGAGTGAGTTATTCCCTGGTAGCGCTATATTCTTGGCTCAAGAAGGTATTCTGAAAAGTGTTCCTCCATGTCTCGAATATGTGAGTGAGCTCACAGAACGCTTGCACAAGGTCTTGCTTTTCTCCATGGAGTCCGTAGGACTCCAGGAGACGATAATAGCTATGATGCTGCCGCCAGAATTGTGTACCTGCTACCTGTTACATTGTAATAGGGCCCATGGTGATTTTATTCCACATATGTTGTAATGCAACTAGTCCCTTAATCACTTCTCACTCCTCTTTAAATAGAAACTATTCATTGAAACATGCAGTGCTTGCGATTTCTGACATCCATACAGAATTAATATGTATGTCTGTATATACATAAAAAGTAGTGAGAAATGCAGGAAAAATAATTCAAGATGAGGGGAAATAAGAACAAAATGTAAGATGTTACATTCCTGTTAATTAATCATTAGTTATACATTTTTATTGGTTTGGGGACGTGTACTGGAAATAAATGAGTGAAGCATATAAAATCATTAAATGACATGAGATGTTTGTCCTTCAGTAGTAAATAAATTATGACAACACTTAAAATAACCTGCACTGCAGTGTATGCATATACCATGGATTTCATTCTGAGAAGTGTATAATGTATGCTTTCAAATGATCTAAATACATCATATGACTGTCATAAGTGCTTATGGTTATAGTAACCTGAATGACACAAAAATCAATATTTCCCAGATTCTGGTTGATTAATTAATGGAGAGACTGACACTTTAGATGTATAAGATATAGCACAAAAACAAAGCAATATTTAACTCTTAGGCTAGGGTCAGACTAGCGCAGTTTTAACGTGCGTTTAGCCGCACGAAATCACGGCCGTACTAGCAGCAAATGACGTCCAATGCCGGGGAACATACGACGAACGGCCGCACGAAAGTTCGTCCGCGCAACGCAAGTGGCCAACGAACGCATTTTTTCGAGAACGTCAAACCGCTACTACTGACGTACAGAGTGCGCTGCGTCCGCATAGCGGCGTGTGTGTGTGATTGGGAGACGTCAGACGCTGCTAATGTCCGGCCAACATAACGTCCAGACTCAAAGTGTTTTATTGAGGATCCGTACAAAATCACGGACGAAAAAGCGCATCGTATGACCGCTATCGCGTATTCCGTGAAAAAATACGTACGCTCGTTCGACCGTACTTTTTCACGGGCAACGTGAAAAATGCGTTCGTCTGACCCTAGCCTTACAGGAAAGAGAAAGAACATATTTAACATAATTAATGATATTAAATATTAATACGATTTGAATCATTTAGGCTGGTGGCACACGAGCAGAGGAAGGAACGTCCGTAAAAGTGGACGTTCCTTCCACGCTCTGCGCTCAGCGTACAAAGCGCGATCCTCCTATGGAGAATCGCGCTTCGTATCCTTTCAGCGTCCGTTTAGCTTTTTGACGAGGAGGGCTTTTTCACGTCCGGTGGAGGACCTTCCCCATCAAAACCCCACGGACGCAGGGAAGTGTGGGCGCATTTGAGCCATAAATACGCTCGTGTGCCGGGGTCCTTAAAGAGTGTAAATTACAGTTTAAACCACAAGCAGGTTCTGTCTGAGATATATATATTTATATATACTCGTTTACGTTATGGTGGAGGGGAAAAAGTGAGATTAAAAGCCTCCACGCAATAATTGATTACGTTTATTGTTGCAGAAGCCATTTGCACATCACAGCAATTCAAAGAACTGCATCCCAGGGCTCCTGTGCTACATTCCCCATATGCAGCAAGGAACTCTGGGTAAGATATGCAAATGACATATGTCTCACTTTTTTGCATCCCAGACCCCGGATGCAAAAAAGTGGGACATACACTATATTGCCAAAAGTATTCGCTCACCTATCCATATGCGAGTCAAGGCAGGTGAGCGAATACTTTTGGCAAGATAGTGTATGTCATTTGCATATCTTACCCAGAGTTCCTTGCTGCATATGGGGGATGTAGCACAGGAGCCCTGGGATCCAGTTCTTTGAATTGCTGTGATGTGCAGATGACTTCTACAATAATAAACTATATATATATATACAGTATATTTGTAGTAGATATCTACATATCCAAGCAATTCAGAGAACTGCTTCACAGAGCTCATGTGCTACATTCCCCATATGCAGCAAGGAATTCTGGGTAGGACATACAGGTGAAACTTGAAAAATTAGAATATCATGCAAAAGTTAATTTATTTCAGTAAAAGTTGAAACTAATATATGAGATAGTTCAAGACGTGATTTGTCATAATTGTGATGATTATGGCTTACAGTTTATGAAAACCCCAAATCCACAATCTCAGAAAATTAGAATATTGTGAAAAGGTGCAATATTCTAGGCTTAAAGTGTCCCACTCTAATCAGCTAATTAAGCCATAACACCTGCAAAGGGTTCCTGAGCCTTTACATGGTCTCTCAGTCTGGTTCAGTAGGAATCACAATCATGGGAAAGACTGCTGACCTCACAGTTGTGCAGAAAACCATCATTGACACCCTCCAGAAAGGAGGGAAACCCTCAAAAGTTAATCACAAAAGAAGTTGGATGTTCCCAAAGTGCTGTATCACTGCACATTAATAGAAAGTTATGTGGAAGGGAAAAGTGTGGAAGAAAAAGGTGCACAAGCAGCAGGGATGACTGCAGCCTGGAGAGGATTGTCAGAAAAAGGCCAGTCAAAGTGTTTGGGACTTTCACAAGGAGTAGACTGAGGCTGGAGTCAGTGCATCAAGAGCCACCACACACAGACGGATCCTGGACATGGGCTTCAAATGTCGTATTCCTCTTGTCAAGCCGCTCCTGAACAACAAACAACGTCAGAAGCGTCTTACCTGGGCTAAAGAAAAACAGGCCTGGTCTGTTGCTCAGTGATCCAAAGTCCTCTTTTCTGATGAGAGCAACTTTTGCATCTCATTTGGAAACCAAGGACCCAGAGTATGGAGGAAGAATGGAGAGGCACACACTGCAAGATGCTTGAAGTCCAGTGTGAAGTTTCCACAGTCTGTGTTGAGTTGGGGAGCCAAGTCATCTGCTGGTGTTGGTCCATTGTGCTTCATTAAGTCCAGGGTCAACGCAGCCGTCTACCAGGAGATTTTGGAGCACTTCATGCTTCCTTCCGCAGACAAGCTTTATGGGGATGCTGACTTCATTTTCCAGCAGGACTTGGCACCTGCCCACACTGCCAAAAGCATCAAAACCTGTTTCAATGACCATGGGATTAATGTGCTTGATTGGCCAGCAAACTCGCCTGACCTGAACCCCATAGAGAATCTATGGGGCATTGTCAAGAGAAAGATGAGAGACATCAGACCAAACAATGCAGAAGAGCTGAAGGCCGCTATCCTGGTCTTCCATAACACCTCAGCAGTGCCACAGGCTGATAGCTTCCATGCCACGCCGCATTGAGGCAGTAATGATTTTTTTTTGAGAAAGGATTTTACCAGGAAGGATACATTGAGATTTCTCTCGTTTTCAAGTATGTCCTGGGTGGCGAGTATGTACTGTTAGGTGTCTTGCTCAAGGACACTTACTGAATTGCTGCAAAAGGGTCCCAAACCAAGTACTGAGTACATATGCATGCTTATACTTTTCAGAGGTCCGATATTGTTCTGTGTACAATCCTTGTTTTATTGATTGCATGTAATATTCTAATTTTCTGAGATTGTGGATTTGGGATTTTCATGAACTATAAGCCATAATCATCACAATTCTGACAAATCACAGCTTGAGCTATCTCAAATATTAGTTTCACCTTTTAAGTTGCATTACTGAAATAAATTAACTTTTGCATGATATTCTAATTTTTCGAGCTTCACCTGTACATATGAAATCTTCAATTTCTCCTTTTTTGCATCCAGGGTCTGTTTAACACAGAACTCTCCTTGCCAGTGCAATGCCACACTAGATGGTTTTTAGCAAAGGTCAGGTTATGCAACGAGTCACAGTCACTCCTAGGCAGTTGTTTCGGGCTTGTTATGCCCTCGTCAGCAGAAATGTATCACATGAGCTCTGTAAAGCAGTTCTCTGAATTTCTGGGATGTGTAAGTGTCTTCTACAATTATAAACCTTTATTATTTGCTATGTGGAGGATTTTAATCTCACTTTTTCCCCTCCACCATAACTTAAACGAGTGTATATATAATAAATAATTACTGCTAACTTGCTATAGATTGTTTGTGGAAAATAATATCAATGTGTTTGTGTTACTGGTTTCAATTGATTTGAGAATGATAATGTTAGATGACTATGCAACTTAAGTAAGACTACTGAGGTTACATGAATTAAATCTTCATATTTGCACTTTTCTTGTCAGCCATTGAACTTTGAAAGCAAGAAAAGTTACACGCTTAAAATTGAAGGTGCTAATCCACACCTAGAAGTTCGGTTCCTCAACCTTGGTCCATTTCGGGATACAACATCAGTACATATCAATGTTGAAGATGTAGATGAACCACCTGGTTTTGAGTCCAATTTCTATTTTGTTGAAGTGTCTGAAGATGTTGATCTTGGAACCACAATACAGATTCTTTCTGCAAGAGACCCGGACGCAGCAAACAACTCAATCAGGCACGTTATTATGGTCAATCCTGCAAATGTAGTCATTGATTCACGAGAATGCAGTTATTTTACATAATGAAATTATCGTATGAGTAACACATCGTTTTTAATTTAGTTTTCTCCTTACTTTACTTTGATACTTACAGCTTTCAACTGATCTGATCACTGCCAAACCACAGAAGAGGTTTGTGGCTGCCTACTGTATATTAACGCTTCCTATACTGTGTACAGGAAGTGCTGAGGGGATTCCAAGGTCACACTATTCACGCTAGTAATGACAAAAAATTAATGGCTGCTTTAGCAAAATCATTCATCACAAAAAGTCTTAGTATAAAATTCAATGATGATGAGGAAGATGGAGCAATCTCCTTCCTCCTCTCACAGTAACCAGAAGAACACGGAGAACAAATATTTCTCTACTGTCCTTAGGCTGACTCTGCACAAATTTTTGAGATATAGTGGACATAAAATCTGACGCAGGGATTGTACAAGTCTCAGAGAAGTCCTATAGACTCCAAAAAAAGATATGATTAGTGGCTCGTGGCAGAACTGTTAGTATCACCTAGCAGCTCCCTAATTTTACAGAGTCTCTAACATAGCAGCTTGTTTATAACATAACTGTTAATAGGGTGCTGATAATACTAAATGGTGACGTGCAGCCTTTTCGGCTCCCCATTACTTGCAGGGCCTGAATGCGGCCAAAATGTACAGACTCCATTCTGAGTCCAGCAGTAATTGAAAGCAGTAGTTCGTTTAAATACTGCATCTCTTTATTTCTTGTAGGAAACCTTTTGTATTCAACTTAATCTAAATCCACCACAAGGGGACTATTTGGCATCGATGTCCTTAACCGGTGACTGACGATGTCTTTGCAAAAAAAAAGCATGTTTTGTTGTTTCTAACATGATTTCACTTTTTGTTTATGTTCATTTTCTATCTCATCTCTATTGTTAGTAATAAGTAGTGTTTGGGGACAGTTGCACTAGCTCTATACTAATGCAGAATTAAAATTTTCTGCTACTTTTAACCTCTTCCCAACAAATAAACAAGATGACAAGGTTTTCTAATGAAAGCAAATAAAAATTATAATATGTATAAAAGCTAAATATCATGTGTAATATGAAGTATGTTTTTATACTATAATCTTAATACTATATACTTACACTATAATCTTAATACTATATACTTATACTATAATATTTTAATTTATATGTAGGCATTATGCCCACAAACATATTCTGTTGTAATTTTATTTGGAAGCTGCATTCCTATTTTTTTATGATTACTACATATGACGGAATGCGATGTTGTTCCGCCTGCGGGTGTGCTCAATCTGCGTGGCCCCTTCGCTTACCGCTGGCCCGACTACCGAGTGACGCGCACTCGGCGTCTCGTGCGGCCTGGCGTGACCCTGGGGAAGGGTTAGCGGGCGGTGGAGGGGACCCCTGCCTGGAACCAGCCCGACCACTGAGCCATACGGCACTCAGCGTCCCGAGCAGCTGGCTCACTGACCTTGTGGGTGTGGGACGTCCGTGGAGATCGGATCTGCCAGCCACGGAGGAATCTTCGGATCTATGTGGGAAACGTTTCCGATCTTGCGGGAAACGTTTCCGATCGCGGTGCGGGTAACTTTTCGGATCTCAATGGAGGGATGACCTTTCGGATCGGATCGGCTGAAGGGAACTTCGGATCTGGCAGAAGGGGCGAGGGATTCGGATCTTCCCGCAATCCCTCGCAATACCGTAGCGCGGTACGCGGCCGCGCCCTTCGGTTCGGATCTCCGTCTCTCTGAGAACCGAATCTTCATGCGCTGCGCCTCTGCCCGGCTACACGATGCAGGCCCAGAGCGCTCGCTTCGGTTCGTACCTGGATGGACACCGTACCCTGAGATCGCGGGGGACTCTCAGATACGAAAATACGGTGGAGAATAAAGTCACACCAGTCAAAGCTGAATGCACTGCAGGATCTGCCTTTATTGTTTACAGTCCAAGCATTTATTACCTCTGCACACAATTAGAATACAATGGGACTCCTTGCCCGCCCTCCCAGGACCCATTGGCCCTTGGCCTTCAGGGAGTCGCCAATTCGGACCGGATGGTCCGAATCGGCCATTTTGCGATCCGAACCGGATGGTTCGGATCGGCCATTTTCCGAATCGAGAATTCTTAACTGCGCCACAAGGTGATCGGAAAATGGCGGCGAGCAAGGCAACAAAGGGGAAAATACATTACGCAATAAATCAACGGGGACACTTTATTACACCACACAATCACATCTAATAAAAGTACTTGTAAAACTGGGTGCGTGCCACCGCACCCGAGTGTCCATAGCCACCACTGTCACCGCACCGCCCCTGGCTGAGGGTGCTGGGCCATTCCGTGACACTCCTCCCCCTCCCCCAGTTCGACGCACCTGGTCTGACCCCACCGGGTCATACCGGGGAAGTCTGTGCTCCCAGGCCCATAGTCAGTCTGTGGAGGCCGAGTCACCAGGCCTCTCCATTTGGCCTTGCGGCCGTGCCAGCTTGGTCGGGCCCCCACGTCCTCAAGGTTACCCCGGCTGGGCAAAGGTACATACATCCGGGCCGGAGTACCCCTGTGTCCCCCCCAGGGTTGTCGCTCACCTGGGGAACCCGGGTGCCAACTGCACACGCCCCAGGTGCCCAAGTCAGCCGTGGAACAGAACCGTGGCTGCGTGAGGCCCCCGAGCCCAAGGGTTGCAAAAATGGGCAGAGGCCAGCGGCGCTCTGCCCCGTTGCCAGCTCTTCCACTGGATGGCCCGGTACGGACACGGCAACCGAAGGAGCCCCTCGAGCCAGACCTGGCTGCTCTTCCTGGTGGCCGACGAGGGGGACCAGGGAATGCAACCGCGGTCGCACGGGGACAGCCTCGCTCTGCCCCTCGGCAAGTTGGGAGAAACGGGCAGAGGCCAGCGGCGCTCTGCCCTGGTGCCAGCTCTTCCGCTGGTTGGCAATCTCCTTGTGGCGGGATGGTCTCTTCACCCCCCGGGGCAATCAGTGGTTGCGCGCAACCCATCCCGGGGAAACCCTCCGTCTGCTCCTCCTGGCAGACGTTGAGTAGTGGGCAGAGGCCAGCGGCACTCTGCCCCGTAGCCAGCTCTTCCGCTGGGTGGAGATCTCCTTGCAAAAGGATGGTTTCTTTTCCCCCCGGGACCGTCACTGGCTGCGCACAACCCAGCCCGGGGAAACCATCTGTCTGCTCCACCTGGCAGACTGTGGGTGGTGGGCAGAGGCCAGCGGCGCTCTGCCCCGCGGCCAGCTCTTCAGCTGCGCGAGGATCTCCTTGCGGAAGGATGGTTACTTCACCCCCCGGGGCAAACAATGGTTGGGCACAACCCCTCCCGGGGGAACCATCTGTCGGCTCCACCTGGCAGATTGTCAGCAGGGGGCAGAGGCCAGCGACGCTCTGCCCCGTGGCCAGCTCTTCCGCTGGTTGGCAATCTCCTTGTGGCGGGATGGTCTCTTCACCCCCCGGGGCAATCAGTGGTGGCGCGCAACCCATCCCGGGGGAACCATCCGTCTGCTCCTCCTGGCAGACGTTGAGTAGTGGGCAGAGGCCAGCGCACTCTGCCCCGTAGCCAGCTCTTCCGCTGGGTGGAGATCTCCTGGGGAAGGATGGTCACTTCACCCCCCGGGGCAAACAATGGTTGCGCACAAACCATCCCGGGGGAACCATCCGTCTGCTCCTCCTGGCAGACTTTGAGTAGTGGGCAGAGACCAGCGGCGCTCTGCCCCGTAGCCAGCTCTTCTGCCGGTTGGAGATCTCCTTCGGGAAGGATGGTCTCTTCACCCCCCGGGGCAAACAATGGTTGCGCGCAACCCATCCCGGGGAGACCATCCGTCTCCTCCCCCGCTGGACCCGTGGCCTCGGCCACCCTGTCCTCTTGCGGGGTGCAGGGGGTAACTTCCTCAGTCGACCCCCCCACGGGCACCCATGGGTCCGCCTCGGCCTCCCATAGGTCCCAAACTGGGGACTGTCGACTTCCTCCGCCGACCCGTCCCACCACGGGGAGCTCAGGCTCGACTGCGGAACGCCGTCCAACAGTCTCCGATAAGCCACCTCGAGCTCCCACTCTCGCTCGGCTAGGGACTCCAGCTCCTCAAACACCGAGTCCCTGCTGTCTGACGGGATCTCCAGTTCCCGTCGCTCCAGGATGTCTTCCATCCGCTCCTCGGTCTCCTCTCCAAACTCGGGGTCGGCGGCCATGCCCTCGTAGAGCAGCCCCGTACCCCCGTAGCGAGGCCCTGCAGTAGAACTGCCTTCACTAGGGCGCACGGTCGGGGAGGCGGTTAGCCACCGGAGTGCGCGTGTACTCGGCGTCCAGTGCGATCTCCTGCTGCACCAGACTCCGGAGCTCGTCCTCCCACTCCTCTGGGGCCCGCCCCTGCAGGAACGCTGCTCGCACATCGTACTGCACTCGATGGACGACAGCGTCGGAGGGAATGTACACCCCATGGCAGTCCCGCTCATGGTCCAGGGCCTCGTACCACAGTTCCTCTGTGGACCTCTGGTCCTGCTCCAGGCCCTCCTGCAGCTCTCTTGCCAACCCGACCTTCATGTCGGCGAAGGTGCCAGCACAGGAGCACCGCTCCTCAACGGGGAATGGGGCGTCCTCAGATGCAGCTCCAGGCGGGCTGTGAGTCTTCATCCGAGGGTCGCGGGGATAAGTGACGTCCTCAGTACAGGCTCCAGGCGAGCTGAGAGTCCCGCAAGCGTAGTCACTGGGGGTTGCAGATTCCCCAGGTGAAGCTCCAATCGAGCTGTGAGCCTCGACCCAGGGTTCCACAGGGTAGGGTTCGGGGTCAACATAATCAGTCTCTGCTCCACGGAGCTCTGCCAACCGCAGCTCGTGCTGGCGTTCCTTCTCCTGCTCAACTTCCCGGTAGAACTCCCGAATCACTTGATATCTGGCCCCCTCCGCCGGGGCATCACCGAGCAGGGCAATCCGACGCCGCAACTCCCTGAGGCCAGCATCTTCCTCCACCTCTGCGCGGACAGGGCTGGGGACGGGCATCATCGCCTCGTCCTGATCCATCCTGGTCAGTTCCTTGATCAGCGTCTTTCTTTTCTTGTTACCCGGCGTTCCTCCCCGGTTCTCCAACATCCCACGCAGGGTGTCCCGGTCGTAATAGGTGTACACCACCATGGCGTAGGTCTCTAGGGGGCCTGCAGAGAGCGATCCCACCGCTGCCACCAGTATGACGGAATGCGATGTTGTTCCGCCTGCGGGTGTGCTCAATCTGCGTGGCCCCTTCGCTTACCGCTGGCCCGACTACCGAGTGACGCGCACTCGGCGTCTCGTGCGGCCTGGCGTGACCCTGGGGAAGGGTTAGCGGGCGGTGGAGGGGACCCCTGCCTGGAACCAGCCCGACCACTGAGCCATACGGCACTCAGCGTCCCGAGCAGCTGGCTCACTGACCTTGTGGGTGTGGGACGTCCGTGGAGATCGGATCTGCCAGCCACGGAGGAATCTTCGGATCTATGTGGGAAACGTTTCCGATCTTGCGGGAAACGTTTCCGATCGCGGTGCGGGTAACTTTTCGGATCTCAATGGAGGGATGACCTTTCGGATCGGATCGGCTGAAGGGAACTTCGGATCTGGCAGAAGGGGCGAGGGATTCGGATCTTCCCGCAATCCCTCGCAATACCGTAGCGCGGTACGCGGCCGCGCCCTTCGGTTCGGATCTCCGTCTCTCTGAGAACCGAATCTTCATGCGCTGCGCCTCTGCCCTGCTACACGATGCAGGCCCAGAGCGCTCGCTTCGGTTCGTACCTGGATGGACACCGTACCCTGAGATCGCGGGGGACTCTCAGATACGAAAATACGGTGGAGAATAAAGTCACACCAGTCAAAGCTGAATGCACTGCAGGATCTGCCTTTATTGTTTACAGTCCAAGCATTTATTACCTCTGCACACAATTAGAATACAATGGGACTCCTTGCCCGCCCTCCCAGGACCCATTGGCCCTTGGCCTTCAGGGAGTCGCCAATTCGGACCGGATGGTCCGAATCGGCCATTT
The DNA here is from genome assembly GCA_009667805.1 of Leptobrachium leishanense. Taxonomy (NCBI): domain Eukaryota; kingdom Metazoa; phylum Chordata; class Amphibia; order Anura; family Megophryidae; genus Leptobrachium; species Leptobrachium leishanense. The sequence goes on along the minus strand of CM019067.1, from coordinate 157,694,890 downwards.
TGCGATCCGAACCGGATGGTTCGGATCGGCCATTTTCCGAATCGAGAATTCTTAACTGCGCCACAAGGTGATCGGAAAATGGCGGCGAGCAAGGCAACAAAGGGGAAAATACATTACGCAATAAATCAACGGGGACACTTTATTACACCACACAATCACATCTAATAAAAGTACTTGTAAAACTGGGTGCGTGCCACCGCACCCGAGTGTCCATAGCCACCACTGTCACCGCACCGCCCCTGGCTGAGGGTGCTGGGCCATTCCGTGACACTACACATATCCATAGATAGGATATTTGATAATTTTTACTATATATCCTTATCACATTTACTGTATTTGACACATTGGCCATTTTGCATTCTGCCAATAATGCAGAACCAGTTAGAGATAATGGACACCATTTAGTGTCTAGAACCTTTCATACCAGCGATATTTTTGTAGAGGATGAACTAATAAACAAAACATTTGCAAATTTATATTTTATGTTAACTCTCTAAACCAGCTCAGAAATAAAATGTCAGTGTTCTATGTGTTTACTATTTCTTGCAGAGGAAGAGCAAAGGAAGGTTCTATTCTGCAATATGTATACATAACTTAAAGCCTTCAGTAGCATATTCAATTACCTCATCCAATATACACTATATTGCCAAAAGTATTCGCTCACCCATCCATATGCGAGTCAAGGCAGGTGAGTGAATACTTTTGGCAATATAGTGTATATAACTACCCTTTAGCAAGAATATATTTTATGTGTTTTAACATGGAAGATGAAGCAACCTTACACACATTTCAAATAAAAGGTATGCTGCACTGTAGATTATAGTATGTTTCATTAAAGCGTAAGTACACTGCTGATGCTAGGCAGTTGTACATTTTAGGGTCAAACTCCCTCTATCATTATTCAAAAACCCAGCTATTTAAAAAAAAAACTACTAACCTTAACACTGATCACAAAGGTAAGAATTCTTAAAACTGGCCAGCTTTTAGGCTTTATTTACTTATGTCTACATGGAGTCAGTTGGTGCAACTTGGCTATTATAACGGAGATGCTGTTGTCAACGTTGACTCACGCATTCACCAAATTCGAATGGCAGCTAATATGCCTGAATTAAACAATGTTTTTATGCAATTAGCAAAGTCAATGATGACACGTGCATCTCGACTGTAACGACCAAGTTGCTCTAGTCCAGGGGTCAGCAACCTTGGCTCTCTGATGTTTTAGGAACTATCTACATTTCCCATGTGGCTCAGTCAGCATTGTCAGGGATCAGTACCTGTATGTGCGCAGGAACCTGCCCTGCAGGTGTGCATACAGGAAAAGTACTGCCTCAGTCCTGTCCAGCACCTATATGGGTTAATCCCAAATAAACAGTTAAGCACAAACACTCACCACACCTCTGTCTGTCAATAAAAGGGAATCCTCCCCCTGTGCAACTTTGCTTTTCATTACAAGTCAATCCTTTGTACTGTACAGACCTGCTCTATACTCCTATTGATAACCGTGTACCATACCCTGATTTACCCACCGACCTTGCCTCCTTGCTGCCCGCCTATTCGACCCTCCAGACTGTCCTAGAAATGAGGAGAAATGAGAAATGATCTGTCCAGAAATGAGGATTCAAAGTTGTCCGATCAATTTTTTTGGTTGAACCCAGTATTGTTTTCATACGTTTCTGTGAAGGTTTAATAAAGTTCCAGCATTCCATCTGACTGCTAGAAAAAACGTAAGTCTGTTCTATTAAATGTAATCTCAGGCCAGTAAAAAACAACGTATAAGGTCTAAATACTTGAATGTTATCAGCCCCCTAATCCTGCTGAGTTCTTTACATGTTACTAGAATTTTTAATTTTAGACCGCCATCCCATTTGTACTGCGCTATGGACTGCTACCAACCAGACTATTCTAAGGTACAGTCTGAATACTCCTGCCTAAAGGGCTCAAACCCCCTGCAATGGGGTCCCACCACGGCGTATGCCAGGTGCCACCTTGACAGCCTAATGGGTGACTGAGCATCGTGGGAGATGTAGTTCCCAAAACATCAGGGAGCCAAGGTTGCTGACCCATGCTCTAGTCGAAATGCAAATCAGCCTTTAGTGAAAAGACATTCTTTTAAGAGACATCTATAGGATTTATGCAGAGGATGTAGGGTCTATTATTAGTTACCTTAGAATTTTCCTTGTAAGCCCATCACAAATAATGTTTTACAATGCCTGCAATACCATTCAATGTGATAATCTAATAAAAGTGGCCCTGGAAGAAAAAGGGAGCAAAGTTTTAAAAATGAAGCAGTTACCATAGAAACCGAATGTTCATACAATCTCCATTGTTTTGCAGGGTGATTATCTTCTTTTAGCAACACATTTCATACACACTCTATAGCATTTCCATCCCCACTCAGTTTATTCCAGAGCCGTGCTAATGACTCTCTGCTATATTTCAATAGTCTGGCACATTATTTATTTGCACATATAATAGTCAGAGACAAAAGCGCTGTATTTGAATTGACATGACCTAGTCTTCTTGCTACCTAGTTACTATATGTAAAAAGTGATTAGAATATATATTTCATAATGCACAAGTGATGGATAGTTGGATAATGATACATTGTACTAAAGGTCATTTAAAGTAAATGAATAGAAGCAGCTGAATGGCTAAATGTCCATGATCAATCAAGTACTGTTTAAAATGTGGCCATTTTTAAATCTTCACATTCTTAAAATGCAAACTATGCATTAGTGTGCTGTGTGATATAATGGATATTTGTCTCATCTATAAAGGTTGCCTAGTGAGTAACAAATGAGAAACATTGTAAGTTCAAAGTCTGGTAATTCACAGAGAAAATAGGGAATGGAGAAAACAAGTAATGTCTCTGCAAGTCCATATCAGTGATTCATTTAACATAATACCCCTAATCGCAGTTCACAAAACTGACCTTCAAATGTCAGGAAGAAATGGAAATGTGTTAAGACATTTCCGCCTGGAGTTTGCCTGAAGGTCACATTTATCTGAAGAACCTAAATATACTCCAATCAAGTTTATCTGGATCACTAATAATTTGATAATGGTTGTCTTAAGTTTAAATTCAACAATTAAGCACCATGTTTAATGTTTCTTTGAGCATAATATCATCAATTCATTCATGAATACCAATATTGTAGAGAGGGTGTTAATCATCTAAGGACAGGTCAGCAAACTTGGCCCTCTAGGGGCTCTATCACCTCGTTAACACTAGCGCTAGCTCACATAAATGAGCATTAGCACTCCATTTGTATCACCTCCCAATCGCTAACGGGTTAATAAAAACATTAGTGAAACGGTATTAGTGCTTTTTAGCTCAAGCTTACTGTACTTTGCGCTTCCTATGCGAAGCATGGGGAGCACAAAGTGTAAGCACAGAGTATCTAAATCCTAACTCTAATTACAAAGAGCTGTCGCTAACTAAAAGTTTGCTACAGCTCAGAGCGTTCGCGCTGCCCCAAGCGTTCCAGGACCCTAGTGGCAGCTATGAGGCTGGCTGCTGGACCCAGCGCCTGCCCCATAATCTAATGGTAAAACAGGGGGGTGCTAAGGGGAAATTAGCAATTTGGGTTTTTTAGTGCCATGTATGCTTTTGTTTCAGCTGCACTTGACCAATTTAGGCTAGGGTCAGACGAGCGTGATTTCTACGGACTGTACGTCCGTGCACACAGACGTACGTCAGTACGGAAGACACAGTAGTGGCCACACAGTCCGTTTTTTTTCACTGACATATATTTTGACGGATGTAGGAGGAAAAATAAATTAAAAAGCAAAACCATTTTGTCCGTGAAAAATGCTGGACGTATAAATGCATTCCGTCTGACCACGTTCCATCACTCACACACAAAGCTATACGGATGTTGCGGACGCAGCGCACTTTGTGCGGCCGTTCTAGGGGTTGTACCTTCTTGCCTGCCTTGCGTCCGTTTGCCGCGGCCGTTGTGCGTCCGCAGTTCAGTGCGGACGTACTTCATGTGTCAGGCTCCAATGGGCTTTCTGTCATGCTATCACGGACGTACTTTTAGGCGCAATCACGGACGTGAACACTACGCTCGTCTGACCCCAGCCTAAATGTTCATTTTTTCCTACCTTATTTTCAGTAGTATAAACTACTGCAGTTTCCTATACCTAGTATGGTGGGGAGATTGTGGCTCCTATGCTGCTACATTTCTTCATTAATTTGGGGTTTTTCAGCTATAATAGTCCTACGAGATTAAAAAGATGCTTATATGTTGGTTTTTTCTACAATAATAAAGCTAGTTTATCACATTTTGACTGCTATTTTATCCCTTTTTGCACTTAATATGAAATCTCCTCGGGGTCAAATAATACAGGGCAGTGAACACTAAGGGAACATGTGAATGAATGTGTATGAACTAATTTGAAGGTCAATTAGACAGACTTTTGGAAACTGTGGGATTTTGCCTACTGAGATGAAGTACTAGGCAAATGATAGGAGACTATGTGGGGCTGCTATGTTTCATGATATAGCTCTGGTTTATTGATCAGTTGTCTTTTCATTTTGCTTTGTTCAGGTTTAAAAGGTTTAAACCTTTCATTAACAATGTGTGTGCGCTATTTTTCTTTGAAATACGATGAAAAATGAGATCTATATATACAGTATATAGCAACAACAGGGGGGTTGCACTCACCTCAGCAACATCAGCGGGTGCATCGGACATACAATACAAAACACCAAAAATAGAGCACTCCATATCAATGATGTGACGTTCTGGGTCTCTGGCGCCCCCTCTGGCAATACTGGACATTGCTTTTAGTTCTGGACATTTGGTTCACGTCCAAGCCTGATCAGTACCTGGACTCCATTGGTTCACCCTGGACCATTTTGTATAAATGGAGACCACTCCCTTAGTAGGGTGCGGTCTCATTCATCCTGGATCAGTCATTCAGCTCATGTCTGGTTTGCCTTGCTCTAGATTCATCCTGAATCATCTATTCAGTTCAGTCTGTCTTCAAGCTCCTGTCTGGTTTGCCTTGGTCTAATTTTATCCTGTTCAGTCTGTCTGTCTTCCAGCTCGCTCATGTCTGGTCTTTCCCTGGTCTAGATTTATCCTGTTAAGCCTGTTTTCCTGGTCATTCTGTTTACAGGCTCATGTCTGGTTTGCACTGTTTTTCTTGCCTTCTTGTATCATGTTTAATTCTGCCTCCCATGTTTAGTTGCCTATTTTGTTTATACCTGGTTTTCTTTATATTTCTTGCCGTGAGGTTAAAGGCTCTGTTTATTGTATTTAAGTTCTTGGTTCCTAGAATAAATTATATATATTTATTTTTCTAGTTCAGGCTCATGGTCTATTTTCACTGCTCATTAGGCTCACACCCCTCTCTGTTAGGTCAGGTCCCTGACCCCCATCGTGACAAATGACCACATTCATTTCGTTTGGAGCCCTCTATCTCCCCAACTGTGTAAGTTAAAACCAAACAAATTACACCGCTGGAAAGGGGAGAGTCTCCCCTTTTCAGCAGTATACCGCATTACTGCGATAAATTGTGATTCAAACCCAGAGGTGGCTGACATCTTGGATGTCAGCCAAGCCTCTGGGTCACTATCCACCCACTGACATCCTCACCATATGTGTGAGGATGTCAGTAGGCCAGTTAACCCCCTAGTTGCCAAGTGGAGAAAGGGGGATCATTTAGATCCCCAGATCTCCCGAGCTGTGGCCGCTAGAAGGTCATGTTTGACATCATTGGAAAGGCCTGATCATGGCCTTTCTATTGATACCAGGTGTGGTGTAAAAATAATAATAATAATAATTAAAAAAAAAAATTCAATTCTTTTTTGTCTGGAGGGGTTTAATTAAATAGGACCTAGGCTGTCATCTAAAAATTATGAGCATAAAATGGTCATAATGTGCTCAGCGCACATAGGTGAACTGTCTCTGCAGTGAAGGGGTTAAAAAGCAAAAACATGTAAAAATTGGGTGTTTCTACTCTCGGGACAGAATTCGGAAACTATTTAGCTGGGGTCTTTTTTTGTGGTAGTAGACTTTGGGGATTAAATTCAGAAAACGTGTATTTTTACCATTTTTTTCATCATATTTCATTTTTTTATGGTAAATTGTAGGATATGATGGAAATAATGGTATTTTTAGAAAGTCCATTTAATGGCGGGAAAAACAATGTATAATATGTGTTGGTTGCAGAAATGAGTAAGAGGAAAATTTGACCTAAACACAAACAGTGCAGAAACTTAAACAGCAGCGGGCACTAAAGGACAGAATTGCGTGAAAACCGCCTGGTCACTAAGGGGTTAAGGACCAGTTTTCTATTGTTCTTTTTCCTTCCTATCTCCATTTTGTTAATTCCTGCTTATATACACCATCAAAAGACGCATACTCTGCATTCTTTGCCTGCCAGGTCCCTGAATATATATATATATATATATCAAGATGGCGAATGAGATACTATAATAGATACAGCATGGTAGTTTCATCCTTTATTCTTAAATATTCAATGTTTTTTTCTTTTTTTTAAGCAATGTGATACTGAAGTATAAATGGAACACTATTTGATTATTCTTACCTTCAGGTACTCAATTGACAGGAACAGTGATCCTGGGAGGTATTTCTATGTTGACATCACAACTGGTGCACTGATGACAGCGAGGCCGCTAGACAGAGAAGAAGTATCCTGGCATAACATCACTATTTTAGCAATGGAGATGAGTAAGTGATATATATATATTTAAAACCTTTATACTGTATTCAATTAATATAATTCTTCCCATTTTCACTATTCTTGGTTGCACTACTCATGATTTGAATAAAATACAAAAGGTAAAAAAAATAAAACCTATGTCAAACAATCCTTACAATTTAAACTTGGCTGGATACTAAGCAATGGGAAAAATCCAGAGCTGATTTGTCTGACACGGAGTCCGACTGACACACTACGGGCCACCTGCCTGCCGCCGCCATCTGACTGACTCTGTGAGAGGCCGGGCTAACAGCCGCTGCAGCGTGCCTGCCTTCCAGTGAACACAAGGTTGGGAACGGCACTAATGCTGTATTGGGGCCACCCTCTTCACCTACCACGTGACGCGAGGTGTCGCACAGGCGCAGACCGTCCCCACTCGTCTAACTTGTGGCTGCACAACAGAGGAGGATGGCAGCCGCTCAGCCAGAAAAGTTATCCGCCAACGCAGGGGTCAAGTCCTGGGAAAAAAAGTGAGGGAACTCACCCAAGAATTCCACAACCCCCATTACCCGAAGAGAAAACAAAAATAAATTTTATATATATATATATATATATATATAATCAAGATGGAGAATGAGATACTATAATAGATACAGCATGGTAGTTTCATCCTTTATTCTCAAATATTCAATGTTTTTTTCTTTTTTTTAAGCAATGTGATACTGAAGTATAAATGGAACACTATTTGATTATTCTTACCTTCAGGTACTCAATTGACAGGAACAGTGATCCTGGGAGGTATTTCTATGTTGACATCACAACTGGTGCACTGATGACAGCGAGGCCGCTAGACAGAGAAGAAGTATCCTGGCATAACATCACTATTTTAGCAATGGAGATGAGTAAGTGATATATATATATATTTAAAACCTTTATACTGTATTCATTTAAAATAATTCTTCCCATTTTCACTATTCTTGGTTGCACTACTCATGATTTGAATAAAATCCAAAAGGTCAAAAAAATAAAACCTATGTCAAACAATCCTTACAATTTAAACTTGGCTGGATACTAAGCAATGGGAAAAATCCAGAGCTGATTTGTCTGACACGGAGTCCGACTGACACACTACGGGCCACCTGCCTGCCGCTGCCATCTGACTGACTCTGTGAGAGGCCGGGCTAACAGCCGCTGCAGCATGCCTGCCTTCCAGTGAACACAAGGTTGGGAACGGCACTAATGCTGTATTGGGGCCGCCCTCTTCACCTACCACGTGACGCGAGGTGTCGCACAGGCGCAGACCGTCCCCACTCGTCTAATTTGTGGCTGCACAACAGAGGAGGATGGCAGCCGCTCAGCCAGCAAAGTTAGCCGCCAACGCAGGGGTCAAGTCCTGGGAAAAAAAGTGAGGGAACTCACCCAAGAATTCCACAACCCCCATTACCCGAAGAGAAAACAAAAATAAATTATATATATATATATATATTTCCCGAGAATCATGTATAACAAGGCACAGACCCCCAGAATTAAATATACACAGGCACAGATCCCCCAGAACTGAATATAGCCAGACACAGACCCCCAGAATTGAATAAAGCCAGACACAGACCCCCCCCAGAATTGAATATAGCCAGACACAGACCCCCAGAATTAAATATAGCCAGACACAGGCCACCAGAATTATAGCAAGGCAGGGACCCCCAGAATTGAATATACACAGGCACAGATCCCCCAGAACTGAATATAGCCAGACACAGACCCCCAGAATTTAATATAGCCAGACACAGACCCCCCCAGAATTGAATATAGCCAGACACAGACCCCCAGAATTAAATATAGCCAGACACAGGCCACCAGAATTATAGCAAGGCAGGGACCCCCAGAATTAATTCTAGCCAGGCACAGACCCCCTGAATTAATTATAGCCAGACACAGACCCTCAGAATTAATTATAGCCAGGCAGGGACCCCCAGAATTAATTATAGCAGACACAGACCCACAGAATTAATTATAGCCAGACAGGGGCTTCCAGAATTAATTATAGCCAGACACAGACCCCCAGAATTAATTATAGATAGGCAGACCACATCCAGAATTAATTATAGCCAGACACATATCCCCAGAATTATTTATAGCCAGGCAGGGACCCCCAGAATTAATTATAGCCAGATACAGACCCCCAGAATTAATTATAGCCAGGCAGGAACTCCCAGAATTAATTATAGCCAGACACAGGCCCCCAGAATTAATTATAGCCATGCAGGGACCCCCAGAATTATAGCCAGGGACCCCCAGAATTAATTATAGCCAGACAAATGCCCCCAGAATTAATCATAGCCAGGCAGAGACCCCCAGAATTAATTATAGCCAGACACAGACCCCCAGAATTAATTATAGCCAGACACAGACCCCCAGAATTAATTATAGCCAGACACATGCCCCCAAAATTAATTATAGCCAGACAGGGACCCCTAGAATTAATTATAGCCAGGCACAGACCCCGAGAATTAATTATAGCCAGACACAAGCCCCCAGAATTACTTATAGCCAGACAGGGACCCTCTGAATTAATTATAGCTAGGCAAGGAATCCCCAGAATTAATTATAGCCAGACACAGGCCCCCAGAATTAATTATAGCCAGACACATGCCCCCAGAATTAATTATAGCCCGACAGGGGCTTCCAGAATTAATTATAGCCAGACACAAACCCCCCAGAATTAATTATAGCCAGGCAGGAACCCCCAGAATTAATTGGAGCCAGACACAGACCCCCAGAATTAATTATAGTCAGGCACAAGCCCCCAGAATTAATTATAGCCAGACACATGCCCCCAGAATTAATTATAGAATTAATTATAGCCAGACACAGACACTCCGAATTAATTATAGCCAGGCAGGGAATCCCCAGAATTAATTATAGCCAGACACAGACCGCCAGAATTAATTATAGCCAGGCAGGATCCCCCAGAATTAATTGTAGCCAGATACAGACCCCCAGAATTAATTATAGCCAGGCAGGGACTCCCAGAATTAATTATAGACAGACACAGACCCCCAGAATTAAAGCCAGGGACCCCCAGAATTAATTATAGCCAGACACATGCCCCCAGAAATAATTATAGCCCGACAGGGGCTTCCAGAATTAATTATAGCCAGACACAAACCCCCCAGAATTAATTATAGCCAGGCAGGAACCCCCAGAATTAATTGGAGCCAGACACAGACCCCCAGAATTAATTATAGTCAGCACAAGCCCCCAGAATTAATTATAGCCAGACACATGCCCCAGAATTAATTATAGCCAGACAGGGGCTTCCAGAATTAATTATAGCCAGACACAGACACTCCGAAATAATTATAGCCAGGCAGGAATCCCCAGAATTAATTATAGCCAGACACAGACCGCCAGAATTAATTATAGCCAGGCAGGATCCCCCAGAATTAATTGTAGCCAGATACAGACCCCCAGAATTAATTATAGACAGGCAGGGACTCCCAGAATTATTATAGACAGACACAGACCCCCAGAATTAAAGCCAGGGACCCCCAGAATTAATTATAGCCATGCAGGGACCCCCAGAATTATAGCCAGGGACCCCCAGAATTAATTTATAGCCAGACAAATGCCCCCAGAATTAATCATAGCCAGGCAGAGACCCCCAGAATTAATTATAGCCAGACACAGACCCCCAGAATTAATTGTTAGCCAGACACAGACCCCCAGAATTAATTATAGCCAGACACATGCCCCCAAAATTAATTATAGCCAGACAGGGACCCCTAGAATTAATTATAGCCAGGCACAGACCCCGAGAATTAATTATAGCCAGACACAAGCCCCCAGAATTACTTATAGCCAGACAGGGACCCTCTGAATTAATTATAGCTAGGCAAGGAATCCCCAGAATTAATTATAGCCAGACACAGGCCCCCAGAATTAATTATAGCCAGACACATGCCCCCAGAATTAATTATAGAATTAATTATAGCCAGACACAGACACTCCGAATTAATTATAGCCAGGCAGGGAATCCCCAGAATTAATTATAGCCAGACACAGACCGCCAGAATTAATTATAGCCAGCAGGATCCCCCAGAATTAATTGTAGCCAGATACAGACCCCCAGAATTAATTATAGCCAGGCAGGGACTCCCAGAATTAATTATAGACAGACACAGACCCCCAGAATTAAAGCCAGGGACCCCCAGAATTAATTATAGCCAGACACATGCCCCCAGAAATAATTATAGCCCGACAGGGGCTTCCAGAATTAATTATAGCCAGACACAAACCCCCAGAATTAATTATAGCCAGGCAGGAACCCCCAGAATTAATTGGAGCCAGACACAGACCCCCAGAATTAATTATAGTCAGGCACAAGCCCCCAGAATTAATTATAGCCAGAGACACATGCCCCAGAATTAATTATAGCCAGACAGGGGCTTCCAGAATTAATTATAGCCAGACACAGACACTCCGAATTAATTATAGCCAGGCAGGGAATCCCCAGAATTAATTATAGCCAGACACAGACCGCCAGAATTAATTATAGCCAGGCAGGATCCCCCAGAATTAATTGTAGCCAGATACAGACCCCCAGAATTAATTATAGACAGGCAGGGACTCCCAGAATTATTATAGACAGACACAGACCCCCAGAATTAAAGCCAGGGACCCCCAGAATTAATTATAGCCATGCAGGGACCCCCAGAATTATAGCCAGGGACCCCCAGAATTAATTATAGCCAGACAAATGCCCCCAGAATTAATCATAGCCAGGCAGAGACCCCCAGAATTAATTATAGCCAGACACAGACCCCCAGAATTAATTGTAGCCAGACACAGACCCCCAGAATTAATTATAGCCAGACACATGCCCCCAAAATTAATTATAGCCAGACAGGGACCCCTAGAATAATTATAGCCAGGCACAGACCCCGAGAATTAATTATAGCCAGACACCAAGCCCCCAGAATACTTATAGCCAGACAGGGACCCTCTGAATTAATTATAGCTAGGCAAGGAATCCCCAGAATTAATTATAGCCAGACACAGCCCCCAGAATTAATTATAGCCAGACACATGCCCCCAGAATTAATTATATAGAATTAATTATAGCCAGACACAGACACTCCGAATTAATTATAGCCAGGCAGGGAATCCCCAGAATTAATTATAGCCAGACACAGACCGCCAGAATTAATTATAGCCAGGCAGGATCCCCCAGAATTAATTGTAGCCAGATACAGACCCCCAGAATTAATTATAGCCAGGCAGGGACTCCCAGAATTAATTATAGACAGACACAGACCCCCAGAATTAAAGCCAGGGACCCCCAGAATTAATTATAGCCAGACACATGCCCCCAGAAATAATTATAGCCCGACAGGGGCTTCCAGAATTAATTATAGCCAGACACAAACCCCCCAGAATTAATTATAGCCAGGCAGGAACCCCCAGAATTAATTGGAGCCAGACACAGACCCCCAGAATTAATTATAGTCAGGCACAAGCCCCCAGAATTAATTATAGCCAGACACATGCCCCCAGAATTAATTATAGCCAGACAGGGGCTTCCAGAATTAATTATAGCCAGACACAGACACTCCGAATTAATTATAGCCAGGCAGGGAATCCCCAGAATTAATTATAGCCAGACACAGACCGCCAGAATTAATTATAGCCAGGCAGGATCCCCCAGAATTAATTGTAGCCAGATACAGACCCCCAGAATTAATTATAGCCAGGCAGGGACTCCCAGAATTAATTATAGACAGACACAGACCCCCAGAATTAAAGCCAGGGACCCCCAGAATTAATTATAGCCAGACACATGCCCCCAGAAATAATTATAGCCAGACAGGGACCCCCATAATTAATTATAGCCAGACACAGACCCCCAGAATTAATTATAACCAGGCAGGGACCCCCAGAATTAATTATAGCCAGACAGGGAATCCCCAGAATTAATTATAGCCAGACACAGGCCCCCTGAATTAATTATAGCCAGACACATGGCCCCAGAATTAATTGGAGCCAGACACATGCCCCCAGAATTAATTATAGGCAGACAGGGACCCCTAGAATTAATTATAACCAGACACAGACCCCCAGAATTAATTATACCCAGGTAGGGACCCCAGAATTAATTATAGCCAGACACATGCCACAAGAAATAATTATAGCCAGACAGGGACTCTCATAATTAATTATAACCAGACACAGACCCCCAGAATTAATTATAACCAGGCAGGGACCCCCAGAATTAATTATAGCCAGACAGGGAATCCCCAGAATTAATTATAGCCAGACACAGGCCCCCTAAATTAATTATAGCCAGACACATGGCCCCAGAATTAATTGGAGCCAGACACATGCCCCCAGAATTAATTATAGCCAGACAGGGACCCCTAGAATTAATTATAACCAGACACAGACCCCCAGAATTAATTATACCCAGGTAGGGACCCCAGAATTAATTATAGCCAGACACATGCCACAAGAAATAATTATAGCCAGACAGGGACTCTCATAATTAATTATAACCAGACACAGACCCACAGAATTAATTATAGCCAGGCAGGGAATCCCCAGAATTAATTATAGCCAGACACATGCCCCCAGAATTAATTATAGCCAGACAGGGACCCCTAGAATTAATTATAGCCAGACACAGACCCCCAGAATTATTATTACCCAGGTAGGGACCCCCAGAATTAATTATAGCCAGACACATGCCCCCAGAAATAATTATAGCCAGACAGGGACCCCCATAATTAATTATAGCCAGACACAGACCCCCAGAATTAATTATAACCAGGCAGGGACCCCCAGAATTAATTATAGCCAGGCAGGGAATCCCCAGAATGAATTATAGCCAGACACAGGCCCCCTGAATTAATTATAGCCAGACACATGGCCCCAGAATTAATTATAGCCAGACACATGCCCCCAGAATTAATTATAGCCAGACAGGGACCCCTAGAATTAATTATAGTCAGACACAGACCCCCAGAATTAATTATACCCAGGTAGGGACCCCCAGAATTAATTATAGCCAGACACATGCCACAAGAAATAATTATAGCCAGACAGGGACCCCCAGAATTAATTATAGCCAGACACAGACCCCCAGAATTATTTATAGCCAGGCAGGGACCCCCAGAATTAATTATAGCCAGACACAGACCCCCAGAATTAAATTCAGGGACCCCCAGAATTAATTATAGCCAGACACATGCCCCCAGAATTAATTATACCCAGGTAGGGACCCCCAGAATTAATTATAACCAGACACAGACCCCTGGAATTAATTATAGCCATGCAGGGACCCCCAGAATTATAGCCAGGTACCCCCAGAATTTATTATAGGCAGACAAATGCCGCCAGAATTAATCATAGCCAGACACAGACCCCCAGAATTAATTATAGCCAGACACATGCCCCCAGAATTAATCATAGCCAGACAGGGACCCCTAGAATTAAATATAGCCAGACACCGACCCCCAGAATTAATTATAACCAGGCAGGGACCCCCAGAATTAATTATAGCCAGACACAGACCCCGAGAATTAATTATAGCCAGACACATGCCCCAAGAAATAATTATAGCCAGACAGGGACCCCCATAATTAATTATAACCAGACACAGGCCCCCAGAATTAATTATAGCCAGGCAGGGAATCCCCAGAATTAATTATAGCCAGACACAGACCCCCAGAATTAATTATAGTCAAGCAGGGACCCCCAGAATTATTTATAGCCAGACACAGACCCCCAGAATTAAAGCCAGGGACCCCAGAATTAATTATAGCCAGACACATGCCCCAAAAAAATTATTATAGCCAGACAGGGACCCCTAGAATTAATTATAGCCAGACACAGACCCCCAGAATTAATTATACCCTGGTAGGGACCCCCAGAATTAATTATAGCCAGACACATGCCCCCAGAAATAATTATAGCCAGACAGGGACCCCCAGAATTAATTATAGCCAGACACAGACCCCCAGAATTAATTATAACCAGGCAGGGACCCTCAGAGTTAATTATAGCCAGGCAGGGAATCCCCAGAATTAATTATAGCCAGACACAGGCCCCCTGAATTAATTATAGCCAGACACAGGTCCCCTGAATTAATTATAGCCAGACACATGGCCTCAGAATTAATTATAGCCAGACACATGCCCCCAGAATTCATTGTAGCCAGACAGGGACCCCTAGAATTAATTATAGCCAGACACAGACCCCCAGAATTAATTATACCCAGGTAGGGACCCCCAGAATTAATTATAGCCAGACACATGCCCCCAGAAATAATTATAGCCAGACAGGGACCCCCATAATTAATTATAACCAGACACAGACCCCCAGAATTAATTATAGCCAGGCAGGGAATCCCCAGAATTAATTATAGCCAGACACAGGACCCCTGAATTAATTATAGCCAGACACATGGCCCCAGAATTAATTATAGCCAGACACATGCCCCCAGAATTAATTATAACCAGGCAGGGACCCCCCAGAAATATACTTACCCGGCCTGCAAACCACAGGACCGCGTGTTCCTACCACCTCCGGCGTGCTCCTGCACACAGCTGCCTCCTCAGCCCCCTGAAGGCTGTGACACGATCTCGCGAGATCTCGGCTGTAGGCCGCGTCACAGCCTTCAGAGGGCTGAGGAGGCGGCTGCGCTAGGGATCATCATGCAGGGCTCAGGGGGAAACACGCGGCCAGGGCCTGCTAGATGAATGCTACAGCTGGGTGGAGTAGAGGTAACATCACTGCTCTGCATGGAGAGAGCCTGTGGAGTCATGGGCTCGATCCCAGCAAGCAACCTCTCCAGTAAGTGTCCTTGTGCAAGACACCTAACGGTACATACTCGCCACCCAGGACATACTTGAAAACAAGAGAAATCTCAATGTATCCTTCCTGCCAAAATTCTTTCTAAAAAAAAAAAAAAACTTTCCCTCTGCGGGAGACGTGCGGGATTGCCGTTCCCACACACTCTCGCAGAAATCAAGCCCTGCACCAACGTGTCGCCCGATACACGCAGGAGTCAGAAGACCACAGTGCTGACGGGTCTGGAAGGATTCCCTGCACAGACCAGGCCAGCACATTATTCTATCTCTCGGTCAGTTGTTAACAGGCAGCGGCAGTGCTTTTATAATTATGTCTGTCTTCTATAATTCTAATGATTCTAATCAATACATTGATTGACCAGATTGTATATACTAGTGCCAGAGGGCCGGCGTTTGACTAAAATTCTTATAATTGGATGTTTCCTTTTGGAAATTAAATTTGTATATGTTTTGTTTTAAAAGTTTAATTAAGAGGATGGAGGATGGAGGACGGTAATGGATAAGGGCTTGCAGATGAGGAGACACAATGTAGGCCCTATGGGAAGTCCGGATCAGCGAAATGATTTGGTTCATCACGAGGCTGTCACCTAGAAGAATTGGACCATGAACCGAATCATTTGGGTTGCTATAAGAAGTGCAGAGGGGAGGGGGTATGACTGACCAGTAACTGCTTCTCTGGGTCACTCCCTGTGCTGCTGATTGAATAAAAACTCAAAAACCCACAATAAAGCATCAAGTAGATTAATTCCAACACCAAAAAGGACGACGTTTCTACCAGAACTGGTCTGTGTCAAGACTTGACAAAGACCAGTCCTGGTCAAAACATCGTCCTTTTTGGTGCTGGAATTAATCAACTTGATGTAATATTGTGGGTTTTCGAGTTTTTATTCAATTTGTTTAAATTGGGGCCGTGGAGCAGGGACCCCATCCTTTTGCCCACTGTCGTCGATGGTGCCCGGGCTTCTATTTTTCATGATTCATGTCAATTTGTTTAAAAGAGGAGGGATCATGTTCAGGAGTAAATTAAACCTCTGTGGTCCAAAACCATGACATGAGATTAATTTGCCGACACTGCGTAGATACACATGAGCATAAACATACACAGAATAGAACACACACACTGACACAAGTTACAGTCCTTACAATCCCAAAGAGAGTATATTTTATATAAAGCTGTAATGCATTGATACTGAAACATGTGTGTGTTTTGCGTTTTGGACAACCTTAAACTCTGTCATGATCACATAATCAACACACTTATTGCAAATGCTTAGTGGAATATCACTCCTTATGCCCTTTATGTGACTGCTGCTAGTCTATAAAATTAAGCAGCAGACGGTTGACGCGTCCCAGTCAATCCTGGTCCTCTGGTCCCAATACTCAGCACATCCAGAGCAGCGCTGCCCAGTGACAGACACAACAAGTGTGATTTTAAGGAGTGTGATTATAAGGAGAATGGCAGGAAAAGAGGAGCCCACTTTTTTCTTGGGGATGGAGAGCAAAATTATGCGGTGGGTGGGCTTTCGGGGGGCCCTAAGAAAATGTTTGCCCAATCAATATTAAAGACGGGCCTGTATTGGACGTTGGTGAAAACTGACGAATTACACTGATAACGACCAAATTGCGCTGAAGTAGCATCGGCAAATTCTATACTACTAATAGGAGTATAAATTAATAAAATTTAGTAAAAATGTGTCTGAATAATGAAAAAATACTTTAAGAAAGAATAAAAAGGTCAGTTACAAAATTTAAAAAAAGAATATGTAAATACTCAAGTATTCCGCTAGATTTTGGTGACAAAAATTTACCTTTAAAATTGGAGGGGTCGCATTATATTAGAGACATCTGCATCGCGTGTAAAAAAAAAAACTTGACTTGCTCAGGGATCCCAAGTCTCCCAGAAGATCCGGTAGTATCCCTGAATTGAATATGGGCTCCCTGACGCTGCAAACACTTCAGGAACTCCTAGATTCGGGAGAGGAGGGATCCATCACGGCCAGAGGGCACACTCAGATTAAGCCATACCGGCTGGGTGGAGTAGAGATAACATCACTGTTCTATAACTGTGGAGAGAGACTGTGGAGACACAGGTTTGATCCCGGCAAGAGCACCTCTCCAGTAATTGTCCTTGGGCAAGACACCTAACGGTACATACTTGCCACCCAGGACATACTTGAAAACGAGAGAAATCTCGATGTATCCTTCCTGGTAAGAACTCTTTCTCCAAAAAAAAAAGCCAATCATTCAAGATTGCCTTAAAGCCGAGCTTGCACCCTCGCTCCATGATGCGGTGGTTGAGCCTGCCTGCTGGAGCTGGAGGTGAGAAAACGACACCTCCCGGCATACTGGCTATCAGTGAATGATTCACTGCGCTGGTCACCTCAGTCTGCTGGCCATCTTATAGCAAGTAAAGAAGACGGGTGGCCAGTGGCGCTTCATACTTTGTAACAACTACAATCATTCTAGAGCAGAGCACCCTGGCCTGAGGGGTAGCCTGACTGTGTTAAGAGAAGCTCGAATAATTTTAATTGTTTACCGGTACAGTATACTTCTATAATTTTGCTCCTTGCGTTATATTCGAGTCTTGAGTATCCTCTCATTTCCACAATAATTCTCTATCCATCGCGTTATATATGGGTCGTGTTATACTCGAGTATCTACGGTAAATGGTCTTAAAATAAAAGGAATTACGTTTTTACATTGAATCCTATCGGATTCGTCTGTTTAAGCCTGTGGAATTGAAACACTGAAAATAAGGGCATTTCGACGGAATTTCGGTTCAATACGGCATTCTGTGAATAGAAAACATGATAGTCTTCTATGCGGCAATTTCGGTGCTGCCGAACACCACAGAGTTGCGGCGCATTGCACCATATGAAATTCACTGTCCGGTGCAATTCGGGACCAGTTCAGAGGTTGGTGAATAAACTCTCAACTCTCCAAAAAAAAGTGTAATAACAATGTACTGTCCACTGAAGTATATACATTACTTTTTATTATTTATTATCATCATTTATAAATAACAGTTTCTGCGGTGTTTTACAATAACCAATGGGGAATGAGACAAAATTACAACAAACATAGGAACCAGAAAAAGAGGTGTAGAGGACCCTGCTCTGAAGAGCTTTAAATCATGAAGTGATTTTGTTTCCTTACAGATAACCCATCACAGATTGGCAGTGTCCCAGTAATGATTAAAGTTTTAGATGTTAACGACAATGCTCCAATATTCACTAAATTCTACGAGACCTTCATGTGTGAAAATGCAAAGTCTGGGCAGGTAAGTCACCGTCTTCACTTGAAATATGCATGCATATACATATTATCCAAAAACGTGTGTTAAACCATTAAAGTATTCAGATTTTGTTCCTAAATCATGCAGGTGCATAGATAAAGACCGTGTGTACCAAACAGAGAAGGTAATTTATACTTTGGCATACAGTTGCTGGAGTAGAGAAGTGGGGTTTAATGAGCAAATTTGCTTTTCTATTTCCTTATATTACCAAACATGGTAAAACAAGTTCTTTCTAAATCTAGGCATACAGTATGCATTTTAAGAACACTGGTATTTCCTACTGTAGCATACACATAGGACTTAAAATGACCTTACCATGGACTTTTTAATTCAAATTTAAATTACAGCTCCTTTTAGTTCTAACTTTTTGTTGGGTTCACAAAATGGCTAGGAATTATGTGATTGGACCAACACCCCCCTCAGCTATCATTTATTTGTTCAGTATAGATCTTTACACTACCTTGGGCCATACTACATTCCTAGCGCTAACGTTAGCACTCACCTGTGTGAGCATTAACGTTAGCTGTGGTTGCCCTAGCCTGGTGCACCGTATTAGAATCCGACCGTTAACGATTCGGACCTTCCGCTTTTCAGAGTGAATTCACGGTACTCTGCGTTCCTTTGCTTAACATGGGGAGCGATAAAGTGTGAATTATAATAGCATTAGGATTACAAAGTCCTAACGCTAATTACTGTCCTCCTGCGTTTAATTGAGAAGTTAACCACAGCTAGGACCCCCCAAACAAAATCACATACTTCCTATCCCACGGTGTGGATGACGGCTCCATCTGCCTCTTCTTGCCGCTGGGAGCATATCTTGCCTCCGACATCAGATTGATTTGCAACCTCGAAAATCGGCAGCTTGTGGTAATTTTGCTGTGTTTCCTAAATTATTTTTGTCCTAGATGAGAGGGCAACCACATTCTTGTCTGCTAATTCCTTTGGTAAAGAATGATTACTCGTTCTCTTTTTCCGAGGTATTTTCTATATTGTCTTACACTCCCTTGCCCATTTATCTTAAGACTGTTTGAGATATCCTGGTAAAAGTAATCATGTGAGTGATGGCTTCCTTCATAACTTGTAAATCTTCATAAAACGAATGTCGACGTGTAACAATATTGTGATATGTTATACTTTATTTACTGATGATTCTATAGAGAACAATTATTCTCTTTCTGTTCTCATTCTTCTGTTCTTTGCTGATTTTTTCTTTTTAGCTGATTCAGACCGTAAGTGCGATAGACCAGGACGATCCGCAAGAGGGAAAGCACATCCACTACAGCTTGGCTCCTGAGGCAGCCAATAATCCAAATTTCACCTTAAGGGACAACCAAGGTAATATATTTAATGGACTGACCTTCAGTTTCTGTATATATGAAATAAAACACACTCTGAAATGTCAAGGTACTTTGATTATTGTGTGCGTGTTACAGAAACTTTGCTTGCTTAGAAGCATCAATTTCGAAAGGCACAACACAGCAATACATGGCATGATAACAAAAAAGTAAACTTTTCCATAACTGTTTCAAAACTGCCACCTATTAAAAACTATGAGATTTGAAATGTTTTATGACTGACCAAATTTAGATTTGTAATTGACTGTTACAAAAACAGAAGTCCATTGATATTTTTTTACCAATTGCTTTCATCGGATTTCGATTTTTGTAAGTTGGTTTCCTTGTCATTACAGATGTCTTTTATGTATAAAGCTGACTGAGATTCATTAAAGGGGTTATTCAAAGAGAGACAAATTGGCCCCAAAATTGCACAGAACAGTGAATTTCCCTGTACACAGTGGCGTCACTAGGGTTGGTGTCACCCGGTGCGGTAACTTATGGTGTCACAACCCCCCCCCCTGAGTTTTACGTGGTTTTTTAAACTACTTTCACTCATAAATCAGTACTCCCATAGAACACTAAATGCTCATAGTACACGGCACACATTACTGTGAGGTTATTGCTGTTGAGCTTTGTGATATGCTCATATGCTCATACACAAATTTTGGCAAACTGACAGCAAGTACGGTGTCTGTTCGAAGGCAGTGAAAGTCCCCATAGAGAAGTAATGGTTAATCTGTTTAGAGACACCAAACAGCAGAGAAATGTCCTGATGTCTGGTGTTTTCATTTGGCAGGTTTATGCAGGGCGAACGAACACCATAGGTTTCAATGTTAAAAATATTCCTGTTTTTATCCAATATCTAATAAACCGTTTATTCTTTTAATCCATAGTAAAAAATCTCTTTATTTATTGATGTTATATATTTTTTTAGTATATTTTAGTCATTTTTCAAAAAAATCCATTTTTTTTTCTAATAGCAATTTCTCTTTTTTTTGTAACAGACCTTTTTATTATCATTCATAGGAACTTATATGTTAATTCCAGACATTTTCGTTCAATAGTTCTTTTTAAAACAGCAGGTGACGGGTTTGCAGCAGCATTCGGTGGCTGATTCCCTGCACTTCAGAGACCCTGTGGTGAATTCACCGGGGAAATTTGATTACCTAAAGTGCGGGGAACAACAGAACACTGAAATGTCTGCGTCATTTCGGTGCTCTGTGAATATCCTCTTTGTGGTGTTTTTTTTGCCACCCCCTGGAAAGTGCCAGCCTAGGACTTGCCTACCCAGGACATACTTGAAAATTAGAGAATTCTCAATGTAGCCTTCCTGGTAAAATATTTTTGTGTAAAAAAAATAAAATAAAAAAATAAAAAAAAAAAATTACATTTTTTTTTTTAGGATGTCACCCTAGGGAGTGGTGTCACCCGGTGCGGGCCGCACCCACCCCCACCCCCCTAGTGACGCCCTTGCCTGTACAAGGCAATTGTGTGGCCATTCAGCTATTCAAAAGCTGTCAATTCGCTAAATATTGGCGAATTGGCAATGAAATACAGTGATCTTCGGCAGCAAGGAACTCCCCATAGAGAAGTAATGGTAAATCTAGTCAGAGAACACCGAACAGCACCGAAATGTCAGTGAAATGCCCTGATGTTCGGTTGTTTCATGTGGCAGGTTTAATCAGGTGAATCCCATAGGTTTCAATGCTTGTTTAGGTTAAATTCAACCTTTCCACTGTTGTATGTTATACATGGATTGAATTTGGTATAGGAAGGTATTGCCTTTAAAAGAATTTGATCTGCATATATGGTGGTATTGTCCAGTGATACAGCCTGTCTGGCATAATTGTATCCATAATTTGAATACTTTTGTGGGCATTACCATCAAAATTACACCCGCTGCCGCCTTTCTGCATATCAATCTTCCTAATGCTCCCATTCGGACAAGAAAATTTATAATTCACTATCTAACGGCCATAAAACTAGCAATTGCTAGAAATTGGAAATCGGTGAACACTCCTAATTGGTATCATATAAAAACATAATTATTATTTCAATGTAAAATGGAGAGAGGTATTAGTGCACAATAACCATAGAGATATAGCCTATTGGAAAGAGTGGATCGACATTGAGGAAGACAAAGCTTTAATAACTTTTTAATTCCAAGGCAAAAAGTATAGATATTATTAACCCCTTAGTGACCGGACGGTTTTACACAAATCCATCCTTTAGTGACCACTGCTGTTTTTACGTTTCTGCGCTGTTAGTGTTTAGGACAAATTTTCCTCTTACTCGCTTATGCAACCCACACATATTTTACACTGTTTTTCTCGTCATTAAATGGACTTTATAAAGATACTATTTTTTTCATCATTTCATATAATTTACTATAAAAAACATTGTGAAATATGACAAACAAATTGAAAAAAACACCACTTTTTCGAACTTTGACCCCCAAAATTTCTTATGTATCAACAACTGTCAAAAAAATGTAATTCCTTAGTAGTTTCTAAATTTAGTTCTGAGTTTAGCAATACCCAATGTTTAGATATTCCTCGCTTTTTTCCTTATTTTATGCAACAATAAGTGCAAGTAGCACTTTGCCATTTCCAAAGAGTTTATTTTCAAAACTAGTGATAGTGACATTGTAACACTGATATCTGTCACTAATTCCTGAATAACCCTCCACATATACATATTTTTTTTAAGTACACAAATCAAGGTATTAAACTTGGGGTATTTTGACTCTTTCCATGCAAACCATTTTACCACAAATCTATGCCAAAGTTTGAGAAAAAAAAAGTTTTGGTGATTTATTTTTTTTGAACGCAATTTAAGAATACATCTACTGTGAACTTTAAGGTTTACTGCCAAAAACCACCCCAAAATATGTTCAACAACATCTTCTGAGTAAATTGATACCACCCATGTATAGGTATGTTGGGTCATTTGGGGGCTAATAGGCCTTATTTGGGGGGTGCGCATTTCAGTTTTCCAACTTGGAATTTTCAAATTTCGTCATCATGCACACATGTCCTATTTGGGACATTTTTGAAGCCGGCCAAAGAAATTTACCCCCATCAAACCATATATTTTTAGAAAGGGCACACCCTAGGGTACTTCAAAGAGTTGTATTTTAACACTTTCCATGCACTAGCTGTATGTCAAACTTTCAGGTAGTCACTTTTGTGTTATTTTTTCACACACATTGTACTTTAGGCATGAATTGTCAAATCCAGTTATGGGTTACTGCCAAAAAACACCCCAAAATATGTTCAGCAACATCTTCTGAGTAAAGTGATACCACCCATATATAGATTTGTTCTGTTGTTATTGGGGTGCTACGCCAATCTTTGGACATGTGCTTGTCAATTTTCTAATTTGACATACAGTATCTTCTTTGCTTATCTTCTTTTTAGGGGCCTTTTTACATACCCCAATTTTATGAACGTGCATATATTTGGTAAGCTAACACCCCAAAGTATTGTAAATTGAGTGTTTTTATGCCATGGATGCAACCGTTTGCTCCAAACAAATTGGATACTGTTTGGTGGTCATTTTTCATTTTCACACCCACATCAGTTTTGGACTGTGATTTAGGAGACACTGTTGTCGGTGACTGCATGAAAACGCTCCAGGTTGTTTTCTACAAGGTCTCCTGAGTACAACCATGCCCCCCATGCATAGGTTTGCCAGGATTTTGGGAAGGTTCAAATACAATTTTTATGACTTTGTCATTGGAGTTGAAATTGAGATTATTTCTTCAGCTAGGCCTATCTTTGGTTTTGGGTCTACCGCATACCCCAGTTTGAATTATTGCCAGAAAATTGTTTATATTTGTTATGTTGACACCCCAAGGTATTGCATATGGAGTGCTTTGATGCCATGGATGCAACGGTTTTAGCCCAAAACATTTGAGAAGGTGTGTGGCGGTAATTTTTCAATTTTCTGATTTTTACGCCCACATTAGATTTGGACTGTGATTTAGGAGACACTGTTGTTGGTTACTGCATGAAAACTCTCCAGGTTGTTTTCTGCAAGGTCTCCTGAGTACACCCATGCCCCCATGCATAGGTGTGCAAAGATTTTGGCAAAATACAGCACCAATTGTAGAACATAAAAATGTAGGAATAAAATGTAAAGGTCTGGTGCAGTAAAAGAAAAAAAAATGAAACTGAACTAACTAGAGTGTAAGAAAAAATAGAAAGGAAAAAAAAATCACAGATCATGCACAGTGTGATATATCTTGAAACAGTCCCCAAGACACAGACCGGGTTGTCCAGGGCATTCTGGGCAGTAAAGGATTGTGTCTGTCCTCTGCCCCCTCTTGAAACACACCCTGCATCTTTTGTGGGGTATCTGCTTGCCCTCAGTAGGGGGTATTTTATAAATAAAATGTGTAGCCCCAACTCTGTCCCCCATCACCGCCCGGGGAGCAGGTGCATCCTGGTACAAAAACCCCAAAATGACCTGGAGCTGAAACTGTAAAAAGGACAGCGTCACTCCGGGGTTTGCCTTTCTGCTGAGAAAAAAGGCATTGTGGGTTGCAATTTGCATCAGGTAAATTTCAACCTTTTTGTACCAGGCCCTTGACTTCCGCATAATCTGGTAGGGCTGGAGCAGCTGATCTGCCAGATCAACCCCACCCATATGCCGGTTATAGGCTTTGATGCACACTGGCTTCCTGATGCGCTCAGCTCTGCCACGTACAGAGACCTCCACAGACCTCTCAGTGTGGATGGTGGATAGAAGGTATACATCCTTCTTGTCTCTGTACTTGACCGCCAACAGCTCCTCTTGGCGCAGAGCTGAGGGCTCCCCCCTTTTTAACCGGGTGCGGACAAGCTGTGCTGGGAAACCTAAGCGGGTCTTGCGAACAGTACCGCATGCTGCTGTATCAAAACAATACAGCAGCTTGAACAAAGGGACACTTGTATAAAAATTATCAACATACAAGTGGTACCATTTGTTCATCAGGGGAAAAAGTAGGTCCCACACAATCTTGCCACTGGTTCCCATGTGTTCTGGGCAACCTGGAGGGTCAAGGCTACTATCCTTTCCCTCGTACACCCGGAAGGCCTGAGTATACCCACTCTCGCTGTCACAGAGCTTATACACCTTCACTCCATACCTGGAGCGTTTGGAAGGAATATACTGCTTGAATCCCAGCCTTCCCTTGTATTTCATTAGGGATTCATCCACGCAGATATTCCTTCCAGGTGTATAAGCCTCTGCAAACCTGGCGGCGAAGTTGGTAATCAGGGGGCGGATTTTATACAGCCTGTCAAACTGGGGATGCTCTCTAGGAGGGCACAGGCTGTTGTCACTGAAGTGCATGAAACGCAAAATGTTTTCATACCTTCTACGTGACATTGATTGGGGGGAAATGGGGGTAGAGCAGATGGGGCTATTGCTCCAGTAGGAGCAAATTGAGGGCTTCTTTATGATGCCCATCAGCATAGTAAGTGCCCAGAATTTCAGAAATTCTGGCACATCTAGCGGGGTCCATTGCTGCCTTGCCAAGTAGGAGTCTGGCTTCGCAGCACAATGCTGATGGGCATACAGATTTGATTGGGCCAGAATGTGGCCCAACAAATCATCCCCCATAAACACCTGCAAAAACTGTGTGGCGGTAAATCCTGCAACATCAATATTGATGCCAGGATTTGCCGTGAAAGGAGGGATATCTGGCCTCTGGCGATGAGGCACTACCCACTCCTCAGCTGGAGCTGTGCGTCTCCTGCTGGCAGGTGGTGGCCCAGGATCTGCATCAGAAACATCACTAGGAGATACATCAGCCAGCGTAGATGATGTATTTAGCGAGGTCTCTGAGCAGTTAACGGGGTCAAAATCTGGGTCTGAGTCCGACGCAGATGCCTCAGATTCTGACGCCAGGATGGCATATGCCTCTTCGGCGCTGTACACCCTCTCAGACATTATATATAATAGATTATAAAATTTTATAAGTATTATATATATAAGCGGATTATTGGTTCTTAGAAGAACCGTTGGGTTTCACAAGAAAATACAAATAAACACCTAAATCTCTCTAAATCCCTCTAAACCTGCCTCAATTGTTCTAAATCTCCCTAAAATCTCTCTAAATCTGCCTAAATTTTTCTAATCTCACTAAATCTACCTAAAATCTCTAACCTGTCAAATCTGATCTCTCTCTCTCGCTCACCAAAACACAAGTGAGGAGAGGGAGGGAGAATCACAGAGGTCACGGACAATATTTACAAAATATTGACCTGACCTGACAAATTAGAAATTTTATTTAGATTTTTTTATAACTTCTGATTGGATGTTGCTAGCCTGCCTCTCTGATGAGGCAGGCTAGGAACATCCCACACAGCCCCAAGATGACCCTGCCCTTAGAAGGGCAGCGCCATCTTGGCTGTCACATTTATTTTATTTTATTCATTTTTGTTCATTTATTTTTCTTTTTTTACACTTTTTTACAGTTTTTTTAGTCTGCTGGGTGCCTTGATCCCTCGAGGCACCCAGCAGAGCACCTGATCACTCATGTGATCTTTTTTGTACTGAGTGCCACGATACCTCGTGGCACTCAGTACTTCCTGCTGCTACCGGAAGTGATCACTCGGGGGGAGCGATCACTGAGCGGACCGGCGGCAGGTAAACATATTGCAAGGATGCCACTTCTGTAGAAGTGCGGGGCACCTTTCTGGTCAAACCGGATGTTGATCGCTCCCGGGGAGCGATCACAAGGGGCCCCGGCACTTCTGTCCGCCATTGCACGGATGCCTGGACTCCCAGGCAGCGTGTAATGGCCCTGGAGCTGCTGGAAGCGATCCGATCGCTTCCAGCGCTCTCTAGAAGTGCGGGGCACCTTTCCGGTCAAACCGGATGTTGATCGCTCCCGGGGAGCGATCACAAGGTGCCTGGCACTTCTAACCGCCATTGCATGGATGCCTGGACTCCCAGGCAGCCTGCAATGGCGTTTGAGCTGCTGGAAGCGATCCGATCGCTTCCAGCGCTCAAAAGACCGCAGTACGTACCATGTACGTCAGCGGGTCTAAAAGAGACCCGCGGCCGTGACGTACATGGTACGTCCGCGGTCTCTAAGGGGTTAAGAATAGCACACTTTATCACCATTAGATTTTGCAACATGCATATATGCACGTGTTTTTGGGAATATGGGTACAGGTGTTTACTTATATGCACATATAAATGTTTATGTATTTTTTTCAATTTTTTATTTTATTTATTTTTATTTATTTATTCTTCTTTTTTTATGGCAATAAAGCTGGTAAACACCTTGAGGCAAATATGGATAGTTAGGTCCGGTATTAGGGAAGGGAGAACCCTGGGGAGAATGGACTCTTTAAGTTGAGAGGTCAATAAGGAAGTAGAATGATTTTAGGGAGAAATTGAAAAAAAACAAAAAACTTTAAAGTCTGGGAATATCAGGAAGAGATAACAGTTTTACGCACCATAGTTAGTGTGTATAAGGTGTGTATATATGTTTTTGTTTTATGTAGTTGAAGCTGAAGAAGCTGATAATAGTGCGGGAAACTAGGTAACAATGTGTAATTTGCATAGTCTCTAATTGTATATGTTTTATGTTTGTATATTATCTTGAAAATTTCTAATAAAAAAAAAACAAAATTGCACAGAACATTGAATTTCCCCGTACAGTGCAATTTTGGGGCCATTTGGCTATTCAAAAGCTCGCAATTCGCTAAATATTGGCGAATTGTCAGCGAAATACGGTGATCTTTGACAGCAATGAACTCCCCATAGAGAAGTAATGGTTAATCTATTCAAAGAACACCGAACAGCAGTGAAATGTCAATGAAATGCCCTGATGTTCGGTGTTTTCATGTGGCAGGTTTAATAAGGCGAATCCCATAGGTTTTAATGCTTGTTTAGGTTAAATGCAACCTTTCCACTGTTGTATGTTATACATGGATTGAATTTGGTATAGGAAGGTATCGCCTTTAAAAGGATTTAAATGTAAATAATACTGCAATCACTATAGTAATGTTATTACTACATTTTTTAGATTTTGTATTTGAATTCTAAATTCAGGTTACATATGAAGTTAACCCCTTAAGGCCCTCGGGTCTTTAAACTCAATGCATTTATGTTTTAACAGTTACGTCATTGGTCCTCAAAGGGTTAATATGTGCCAAATGTTATATGTTATTATATTAAAATTAAGCTACAATGTACAAGAAATGTGAAAAATCCATTTATACTCAGACTCTTTAAGGGTTAACGCACTCATTGAATAATAAACTCTTGCAATCCACATTTCTTTCTGTATCTCAAGAGGATTAATGGCATTCAGCATAAGAGTGTATGATTTGTATTCTTCTACAAGTTCATTGTAAAACAACAATACCATTTTATTAATAAATATAGAAATATCTGGTCTACAAACGTTATGCTGGTAATTTATATCTTTTATATTGTCTATTTTAAGTGCTTTTTTAAACAAAAAAATAGGTGGGGGTACTCTGGCTATTTTCATGTCCTAATAAACAATAGTTGTAGCTCACTTAACCACTTGGATGCTGAGGACGCGCTCAGCGCGTCCTCAGCATTCCCGCTGCTGTGCGGAGGACGCGCTGAGCGCGTCCTCCCATTGGGGTCAGCGTTCGGCCGGGTTCCGGCCGATCGCTGGCCCCTCCGGTGCGGGCTGACATCCTGGATGTCAGCCCGGCATCCGGAACAGCAGCCGCCGGAATTTGGTGTCATCGCGGCAGCGCGATGACACCAAATTCAGGCCCCCCCCCGCATGTGCGGAGGAGGCGCCTGAAAGGGAGGGGGGGAGGTCCTTCGGACCTCTCTCCCTCCCGATCGGCGGCTCTGCGGGGGTTAACCCAGGCATCATTTGGAAGGGCACAGCCTGCCCTTCCAAATGATGCCTGGCATTAACCTGTGGGGAGCTGGATCGCGAATCGGCGCTGAAAAGCGCCGGTTCGCGATCCTTTCCCAGAGCTGGCCGACATCTTGGATGTCGGCCAAGCCTCCGGGAACTCCCCCTGAGGACTGGCGTCATCGTGCGTAGCACGATGACGCCAGTCCTAGAGTTAACCCTTAACTGCCACCAACCGTGGAGATAGGGAGTTCATTGGAACTCCCTATCTCCCGATCCGTGGCAGTTAGGGGAAAAAAAACACTTTACACATTGTAAATTATTGAAAATACATATTTTATTGCATTTTTTGCTATAATATACAGACATGACATAACGTATACATATAATAATGACATATTATGAATCTACCGAGTCTGACGGAAAGAACAATATATAATATGTCTGGGTCATATACTAAAATAAGCCTTCAAAACACGTTTAAACATGATGCGCAAAACAGGTAAAAATGACCTCAGCACAGGGGCGGGAAAAGCCTCAGCAGCGAAAGGGTTAAAGGAAGACGCTATAAATGGGAAACATATTTTTTATCACTGTGTTCCTTTAAATGAACTACAACTATTGTTGTAACCCTATGGACCTTATCCACTAAGTGCCTCTGGTGCAAAAAAGTCTGTATTGCAGTGCAGTTAGATGGTTTTTTGGGAGTTTTTTGCAACGCTGGCACTGAGTGGATAATCCCCTAGCATTTGTGAACACCACAGCAATGAAACTCACAGTAATGCGCAGTGTGTATGAGCTCCACAGCAATGAAACTCACAGTAATGCGCAGTGTGTATGAGCTCCACAGCAATGAAACTCACAGTTTTGCTGAGTATGTATGAGCTCCACAGCAATGAAACTCACAGTAATGCACAGTGTCTATGAGCTCCACAGCAATGAAACTCACAGTAATGCGCAGAGTGTATGAGCTCCACAGAAATGAAACTCAGGTTTGCTGAGTATGTATGAGCTCCACAGCAATGAAACTCACAGTAATGCGCAGTGTTTTTGAGCTCCACAGCAATAAAACTGTATTTGGAAGCAGCAGCATTTTTTTTCTTTGTTCTGAGGCCTGCCTGTCACTGAGTCCCTGCAGAGCAATGCAGCCAGGACTTAAATTTCCACCTTCTCACCTTCCAGGGTGCACCACACACTGTCTGGAACTGCTGGGGAGGCTGGGGGTAAGGCGACAGTGTAGACATCTTTTGGCATGTCCTCCTTTTGACATCATCAGAGGGGGCCAGGCACCAGCAAGGAGGAAGGGACCAGGAGGAGAGAGAGAGCACAGGCTTCCATATCCAGCACCGGCGGGGGAGTCCATATCCAGCGGGGGAGTCTGCTCTCTGATCTGGCAGATACAATGCAGCTCACTGGGCACCGGCTGCATCTTAGAGGAGGAGCAGCAGGGATACCGCACCAGGCAGATAGTTTAAAAATGTGGATCCCTGTCATGGCAAGTTAGGAAATTTGTGTGATTAAGTCATTTAAATGGCCACTACCACCAAAAAATGAATAATGATATCATGTTGCCAATACATGTGCTTTATTTTTCTCTTGTTTAGTTAAGAAAATATTTTACTCTATGTGTCACTGTGTGCATTCACTGTGTGAACTTTTGTGTTGTATACTGCCCCCCCTACTCACACACACACAGGGTTATTCAAAGAACTCCGAATTGCTGGCGAAAGGTAACCGAACCCTAAAATTCAGCGTACGGTTACCTTTCCTGGCCATTCAGATATCCAGAGAGCAGGCAGTTCGCCAAATGTTGGCGAATTGCCTGCACATACGGTGCCTGTTCGGTGCCTGTTCGAGGGCAGTGAAATCCCCCCATAGCTTTGTCTATTCAGAGAACAAAAACCAGAAACCTGAATAAGTATACTCTGACCAGCACCCCGGAACCAGCCTAAGGTAGCAGGATCTCAGAATACCGTCCTATGCTATCCTCCAAAGAACCCCATTCTTGCAACTGTATTTTATTTTTAAATGTATTCATTTCTGGCTGATTCCTTGGTTCAATGTTCCCTCCATTTTACTTATAAAAAGTTACCTCTTTACCTCTGCTTCTTACCCCCCCTCTTCCTGCTCCTCCTCCTTCCCCCTCCTGCTGTGTAGTTTTTAAGGGCACACTTAGCAAATCTCCATTCTATTTTGCAGCACACACTGACCATCACAGACCCAAGATTCTCCACTCTGCAGTCCCTCCCACCCTCTCCATCCATCCATCCATCCGCCCGCCCGCCCAGGCCCGGTTGCCCAGGCCCGGTCCATAACTTAAGGGCTCCTTTACAGCTGTTTCCACTTCTCTCGCTAATTACTTTTACTCAGCCCCACCTTCTGGTCCTTCCCATGCAACCGTCACAACATTTCTTCTAGCAACCAGCTTCACCTTCCCTCTGCTCCCATCTGTTTCACTTACCCCGTCCCTTAGATTGTAAGCTCACGGGATGTCTGACTGAGCACTTGGTTAAAGTGCTGTACTTTCTAGACAAGCTATCCTTTGGGCAGGGTTGTCTTTTCCTTATTTATCATGTATGTCTCATGTTTGTGCTGCCCCATTGTACAGCGCTACGGAATATGTTGGCGCTTTATAAATAAAAGATAATAAAAGCAGTGAAAGTTTGCCGAAATGCCCTGCCATTCGGTGGTTTCATTCGACGGGTTTATTCAGGTGAATCCCATAGGCTTCAATGTTAAAAATATTCCCCTTTTAATTCAATATCTAATAAACCTTTTATTATAATATTCTGCAGTAAAAAGTCTCTTTATTTATAGATTTTTTTAGGATCTTTGAAGCATTTTTTTGGATTTTTTTGCAAGAAAAAATTCAGATTTTTTTAAAAATTCTTTTTTATTTTTTTTAAACGTTTTTTCTTTTTTCTGTAACAGCCCTTTTTATTTTTAATCATTGGACCTCATATGTAAATTTCAGCCATTTTTGCTCAGTAGTTTGTTTACAAACAGCGTTTCACTTTTCAAACATTCAAGCGTACTGTTTTTTTTTCCACTTCATTCGTCTGCAGTGTCGGGTTTTTCCGGCGGCTGCTCTGCGCTGTGATCGGCTCCTGTTCGAATTTCTCCGGCGTGTTCAGCGAGGTTAATCCAGATGTTTTTGCGGGTTTCGGTGTGCATTCACCTGGGTTTTGCGGTGAGTGTTCGGCAGGTTGTCGGCGGCTTTTCCCTGCACTACGACGGCCCTGTGGTGCTTGCTGAATACACCGCAGGGTCGCCGAAATGGGATTGCCGAATGAAGCTGAATTGAAGAGATCAAAAAGTCACCGAATGTGCCGTGACTTTTCGATTCTCTTTGAATAACCCTGACAGTATCTTCTTTACCTCACTTGGTTCTCACTGTGTGGTTTTGGCCACATCATTGCATTGTGTGGGATGTATTCAAATGACATCGCCAGGGGGTAGATTAGAAGTCTTTTAAGCTCCCTGTTTTATCTCATTCAGCTGCTATCTCTTATCTCAGGTAACCTACACCATACAATACACCCCCTGCCACCTTTTCAAATCATTTCCTCCTCCACCTCATTAACCGGTAAATATTGTATATAAAATAAAAAAGAACCAAATAGAAAAAAGAGAGACCACAAACATAAGTTTTTAATTTTTTGAAATTTATTTCTATGTTTATATTATTATTATTATTATTGTCATCATTTATATAGCGCAACAGTTTCCGCAGCACTTTACAATAACCAAAGGGAACGAAATACATATAAACGGACATAGGATGGAAACAAGAGGTGTAGAGGGCCCTGCTCATAGGAACTAAGGCTAGGGTCAGACTGAGGCAGTGCGAACGCGCGTTCTGGCGCACTTAATCACGGCCGTGCTAGCAGCAGATGCCGGGCAATGACGGCCAATATACGAAGTACGGTCGCACAAAAGTCCGGCTGCGCAACGCAAGTGGAAAATGAACGCATTTTTTCGAGAACGTTAAACCACTAGTACTGACGTACAGAGTGCGCTGCGTCCGCTAGCGGCGTGTGTGCGTGAATTGGAGACATCAGACGCTGCTAATGTCCGGCCAACATAACGTCCAGATGCAAGAAGTGTTTTATTGATGATCCGTACAAAATCACGGATGAAACTGCGCATCGTATGACCGCTATTGCGTATTCCGTGAAAAAATACGTCCATTCTTCGAACGCACATTTTCACGGACAACGTGAAAAATGCGTTAGTCTGACCCTAGCCTTACAGTCTAGAGGGATTGGGGTTGAGGAAGACCAGAGGAATTGCACTAGATAGCAGGATCATTAGTGCCAGTGGTTTGGGAATGGTGGGGCCATACAAGCGGCTTCAATCGAGTGTGAGTAGATGAGCAGAGGGATGAGTTGCATCAGTGATGTGATATGCTAATCTGAAGAGATGGGTTTTGAGGGATTTCTTGAAGGCCTGAAGGTCAGGGGAGAGTTTGATAGGACGAGGCAAGTCATTCCACAAGACTGGTGCTGCCCTTGAGAAGTCTTGGAGGCGAGAGTTGGCTGTGCGCGTGTAGACTGATGACAGGTGGAGATCACCTGCAGATCGGAGTTGTCTAGATGGGACGTTCTTGCTGAGTAACGAAGACATATAGGGAGGGGTTGAGTTATTGAGTGATTTGAACGCGAACATCAGTATTTTAAACTGTATCCTGAAACGTACAGGAAGCCAATGGAGGGACCGGCAGAGGGGGGAGGTACGCGAGGTGCGTCTGGTGAGAAAAATAAGCCTGGCCCCTGCATTCATTACAGATTGCAAAGGGGCGATACGGGAGTTGGGGAGGCCAATAAGGAGCGAGTTGCAGTAGTCAAGTCGTGAAATGACAAGAGCATGAACCAGCATTTTTGTGGTATCTTGTGTCAGAAAGGGGTGGACACGGGCAATGTTTTTGAGTTGAAAATAACAGGATTTGGTCACTGTCTGGATGTGGGAAGAGAATGTTAGGTCAGAGTCAAAAGTGACTCCAAGGCAGTGAGCTTGGGGTGTTGGGCTAATGGGTGTTCAATTTACTCGTAGAGAGATAGGTGTTATTGGGTTCTTCTTGGAGGGAGGAATGACGAGAATTTCAGTTTTGGCAAGATTGAGTTTAAGGAAGCGGGAAGCCATCCAATTTGAGACAGCAGAGAGACAGTCAGTGACTCGATCCAGGAGACCTGGAGAGAGATCAGGGGAGGAGAGGTAAATTTGAGTGTCATCAGCGTATAGGTGGTACTGGAATCCAAAGGAGCTGATCAGTTTTCCTAGAGAGGCAGTGTAGACTGAAAAAAGTAGAGGGTCCAGTACTGAACCTTGGGGCACCCCAACAGAGACAGGCTGCCGGGAGGAGGTACTTCCAGCAAAAGAGACACTAAACGATCATTGGGACAGGTAGGAAGCGAACCATGAAAGAACAGAACCTTGAAGGCCTATATCACTAAGAGTTTGAAGGAGGATTGAGTGGTCAACTGTATCAAAGACAGCAGAGAGGTCAAGAAGAATCAGCAGTGAGTAGCACCCATTGTATTTAGCAGTTGCAAGGTCATTGGCCAGTTTTGCAAGAGCTGTTTCTGTTGAGTGCAGTGAGCGAAAGCCAGATTGCAGAGGGTCAAGGAGAGAGTAGGTGTTGAGGTAGTCAATCAGACGGGCATACACAAGCTTTTCGAGGAGTTTGGAGGCAAAAGGGAGCAGGGAAACGGGGCGGTAGTTGGAGGGAGCAGTCAGATCCAGAGATGTTTTTTTTAGGATTGGGACTACTGTGGCATGTTTGAGGGGAGCAGGAAAGACCTCAGAGGTTAAAGACAGATTAAAGGTGTGGGTCAAGGATGGTACAAGAGAAACAGAAAGAGTTTTGGCAAGATGTGAGGGAACGGGTCGAGCATGGCAGGTAGTGGGTTGAGAGGATCGTAGTAGTTTCAGGACCTCTTGTTCAGTAGCTGAAGGGAACGAGTTAAACATGTGAGGATGGACATGGTTAGCATCTTCCTGCATGGGTGAAGATGGCGTTGTGGAGATTTCAGTTCTTATCTGTTCAATTTTCGCTGTGATAAAGCATGCTAGGTCTTCGGCTTTGAGGTCAGTGTGAGGAAGAGTCACCGCAGGACGGAGAAGGGAGTTGAAGGTGGTGAACAGGCGTTTTGGGTTCCGGGAGTGGGTGTGTATGAGGGCTGTAAAATATGACTGCTTGGCTAGGAAAAGCGCAGAACTGTAGGACTGGAGCATAAATTTATAGTGAAGAAAGTCGGAGTGGGAGCGGGTCTCCAATAGCGTTCAGCAGTTCTAGAACATCTTTGGAGATGCCGGGTCAATTTGTTGTGCCAGGGTTGCAAGTTTTGTCGCCTCATTGACCAGAGTTTTGATGGCGCCAACTTATCAAGGGTAGAGGAAAGAGTGCCTTATAGGCACTTAGGGACAGCTTTTTATGTATCCCCTTTACTTTTTTGGTATTTATTAGGGTGTTTTGTTGTTATTATTTAATTACAGCTATTGTGTTACTAGTCACACCACACTGATACTCCCTTCATTTAGGTAACTTATTCAGGGTGTATGTTTTCTTTATTTTAATTTTCCTTTTTCGTACATTACATTTAATTTTCAATTACATTTAAGTATGTGTATATTTATAGGTGTCCTTTAATGACAGCATGTTACATGTATAAAGATATCTCTTTATTTACTATCAGGGTTATTTAGAGAAAGGTGAAACTCAGGAGACCTTTTGGAGATGTGAAAATTCTAGGTCAAAATAGCTGATTTGGAAAGTGAGATAAATGGAAAAAAAATTCTGGTTTGGTTATTTTGACCTAGAATTTTCACTACTCCAGTCATTCTCCAGAGTTTTACCTTTCTCTGAATAACCCTGCATGTTTTTTTATGCTGGATATTTTCTGGTGTGACATTGTTTATTTAGAATTTATTACTGGTTCCACAAATTATCCCTGAGGACCCCCCCCCCCCCCGGTTAAAGTAATTTACTCTGGTCGTGGCCTCACTTTGTTGTATTTCTTTGTTACGGGTCATCCCCGAGTGGTGGTATGGGTATATTCTGCCTTTGTGCTTATAAATTTTTTTCTTTTTTCTCGCAAATGTTGCATCATGGGAAAAATCCAGGAACTGGAACCCAGAGATAAAATGTCTAACTTTATTTTTCCTTCTTACATGCAATTACTTCAAAAAAGAAAAAAAAAAACAGTAGCATGTGTTTTATTAGGTTTTGTTTGTAATGCACAAGTTACAGCTTATGTAAATGGTAGTGTCCCTTTAAGCAACCCAAAAGTACTGTTAGTAATATGTTGGTATTGTCTGCATTTTCTTTTGTATCTTATTTTAGTTATTAATTAACAGTATTATTGTTGTTGTTGTTTTACAGCCTTTCTTGTCATTTTTGCACTGAATTAATTTAACTTTGGAGTGTGACTGCCACCTTGTGGCTTGACATGGGAATTGTTATACTACATTTTCTTCTTGTAAGCCTTTGACAGTTTCCTAAAAGTTAGACTCAATGGTTGGTGTCCTGAAACATTTGCATGGTGTCTTTTCCAAATTACATAATATGTAGGCAAATGTGGATGAGAACATTGAGTATTTTGCCGATAACCCCTGTGTCAGCAAGGTGCCGAAGCAGGCAGGGGTGGATGGACTGAGAGCCATTGGCCAGTCAGAAATGTATGACCTATATTCTGGAAAGCTGATCAGCTCAAATTGAGCTTTATGGGTGGGAGAATTCTCAAACCACCAGGAAGGTGGGAGAGGGGAGACACTCAGTTCACCATGGCCATTCAATATACAATTTTTATATATGCATACTTTACTATTATTCGGTATTGTAAATACGATTGTTTTTCATTTGTATCTTTTTCCAATCCTATACAGGATATAAGTAAATAAAATATATTTTTTGTTCCTCCAGATAACACAGCTTGGATTTTCACCAGAAGATCAGGTTTCAGGCAAGCTGAACAGAGCACATTTTTTATCCCCATCTTGATATCAGACAATGGACAGCCCATGATGAGTAGCACCAGTACCCTAACCATCCAAGTGTGCAGCTGTGATGATGATGGTGATATAATGTCTTGTAATGCCGAGTCATACACTTTACCCATAAGTCTTAGCAGAGGCGCACTCATCGCTATTCTTGCCTGCATATTTGTTTTACTAGGTAATGTTTACTATTTTTATAAACCTTAAAATCTCTAATGATAATGATCATGCTAACAGCAATGATGGTTCTGATCATACACTCAATTCTAACCCTGCCATTCCTTGTCTTTTTTCATGTCATTATTCTTTCATATGTGCGTGTAGAGGCGGGGTTTTCTGGCAAAATATCATAAAATAAAACCTTTATTAGTTTATATGGATAAAAATATGTCGGACAATACGGCCTAGAGTCACAGAGTCACTAGACATGGACAATAAACATACAAAAATTAAGGGAAAAAAACAAGACCAATAGGTGCCAATGCCCTGGGACTTGCCTGAAAGTCCTGATGTTGGATGAAAAAGTTTAATGGTAGCTATATATGATAGCATCATCCCACTTTAAACCCTCTGCTTGCATAGCACCAACTGTCCTACCTGTCCTATTACCGCAGATCCTTGAAGGCCTGTTTCTTTTCTTCTGTGTAGGTTGTAGTTTGGAGCATCTAAATTACAGCACGGAGGGCCAGTGGGGCAAGCTATATGTTTATTAGGAACCCCATGCATTGTTGAACTATGTGTGTTTTGAGTAGCCTATCATATATAGCTACCATTAAACTTTTTTATCCAACATCAGGCCTTTCAGGCAAGTCCCGATGCACTTGGCACCTATTTCTGTTTTTTACGCCGCAGGGACCGCTGGGCGTACCATGCAGTCCCCACGGTGGGTGGTCCTTAACTCTGTGGGGTGGCTTAGAACGCCCCGTTGGCGTCTATGGGCCGTGCCTGTCCCTCCCACCAGATGGTGCATGGCACGCGCCGTCATTGTCTTCCAATGACGAGTGGTGCACGTCAGCAGAAAAGGCGGACTGGAGAAGAGGCTTGCTGCAGCAGCCAGCTAGCGGGGTGTACTAGTATGTTCCGCTGGCGTTAACACCCTGTAAGGGGGGTAAGCTAACACATTTTTCATACAAGCATTTAAATTCAATGTAATGAAATAACACAGTGAATTATAGAGTCACCCAGCCCATCATGTTCTTTTGGACACATATTACTTCTTTGAAAGGACACAGGGAAATTGCTAATCCATAACATAAATCAAGAGAGCAATCAATTATTTAGTCACTGCAGCTCATATCCAGAAAAACAGGGAAAATACAACAATGCATTCGGCACATTCAAAAACATATCTAAATATAACATGATTTTTCTATTATGATTAATACTTATAGAAGACGTATATGATGCTTATATATTGCTCTCTTTGAAATGCATGTAGTTTTTTTTTTTTTTTTAGAAAGGATTTTGTCAGGAAGGATACATTGAGATTTCTCTCGTTTTCAAGTATGTCCTGGGTGGCGAGTATGTACCGTTGGGTGTCTTGCCCAAGGACACTTACTGGAGAGGTGCTCTTGATTGAACCCATGACTCCACAGGCTCTCTCCACGCAGAGCAGTGATGTTACCTCTACTCCACCCAGCTGGTACCTTACTATACTGTTTTGTGAGGGCAGGAAATGTAATTCCCAGGATTTCTGACTGCCAAGTCTTCAGGGAAGAGTTACAATAACAACTCCGATGCCCTGTTACATAATTTTTCAAACCTGGACTCCAAGACAGAATCTTTATGCTATAACATCTTTATTAAGATGAATTCGTTTTTGCAGACACTCCCTTTAAATCCTGATCACTATTTTAACTGGTATAGTATCCCTGTGTGATGCACTACATGTAGTATTGAATGTGGAATTTTGAAATATTTGACGTGACTATTAAAAATGGATTACGTTTTGCTAGCTGCTTGCTAAGTGATCCTCACATGCAAAATAACTAAAGCGCAAGCTAAGAAACGATTACAAAGTAACAATTATGTTAATGATGTTAAATTTCAATAGCTAAAGGGTTTAAGAGAAAAAACAGCGTCTCTAAGGATTTGTAATAATTGGATTAAGTTTTCACTAATTATTTTTCTTTCTGCAGTCCTGGTCCTTCTGATCTTGTCCATGAGGAGACACAGAAAACAGCCGTATACTATTGATGAGGATGATAATGTTCATGAAAACATTGTGCGCTATGATGATGAAGGTGGAGGAGAAGAAGATACAGAAGCATTTGATATTGCAGCTATGTGGAACCCAAGGGAAGCCCATGTTGGGAAAAGCAGACAAGATATGCAACCCGAAATCGAAAGCCTTTCTCGTTATGTACCTCAGACGTGTATGATAAACAATAACGTTCATAGCTACATGCTATCTAAACTCTATGAAGCAGATACTGATGTCTGCTCGCCTCCATTTGATTCCTTACAAACATATATGTTTGAAGGAGAGGGATCGGTGGCTCAGTCTTTAAGTTCATTACAATCGTTCAGCACAGACTCAGATCAGAGCTATGACTACCTTACTGATTGGGGTCCACGTTTTAAAAAGCTTGCTGAAATGTATGGCGCCAAAAATGACAATAGTTCTTTGTGATGACAAAAAAAAGACATTCACTTACGTTCAGGGCATGGAGCCCACCCCATTTGAATACATTTGCTCGGTATTTAATTGGAAATACAGCAAAGATGAACATACGTGAGCATATTATTGAATATGAATGGTGACAGTTGAGGGATTGACTTGCTCTGGATCAGCTTTACTTGGTCAACAAAATGAAGTACATGTGTACGAAGAAAAGCTTGTGGATAACACTAATACAGTGAAGAAGATAGAAAGAGATCTTGGAATTATGAAAGAACTTATTGCCAAAAGTTCCCAGAGTAATATGACATATATTTTTATACAGCACTCACTTCTCTGTTATAAAAGAACTTTGGAACTATTAAAACATGAAGACTTTACAACACATCGCAAAAGCCTCCAGCACTTAAACATTTTTAAAGCTGACATAAAATGTTATTAATTAAAAGTAAATATTATTTGCCTAAATTAAGTTATGTGATTGTGCGCACACAACCCAAATGTGTTAAAATGCAATTTAACACGCTACAACTGCAATCCCCAACCTGAGAATACGCCACAATTTCTCTTATCTTTCATAGAAAACTTCTTATCAGTCAAATATAACAATACTAATTCTATCTCTATGTATGTAATATAAATGTTTTGTATTCTCCACAATATATCAGTGGTGCTTGTCATACAGAAATTGAACCAAACAAGTCGCACAGGTGTTATTTCCATGTGCCAAATGCAAATAGTAGACACCGTAAAGAAATGAGATCCAAGTACATCGTCCAACAACATGTGTATGCAGAAGCTTTGACCTGCACGCAACCCTGGCACTTCTAAAGTGCGATTGACAAAGCAACAATGTTGCAAATCCCTGGAAAAATCGCCAGTATTTTAGTACCAACAAACGACGGCGTTTCACAAAACTAAAATCCGAAAGGCAAAAGGAACTGCTTTATGGAGAAGCTTCTCCTGACATTCTTTGGATTCCAGTTTTGTGAAACACTGGCATCTGTCAGAGCTGCAATTCTGGCGTTTTTTTCACCAATATTTGCAACACCAGCAGACACCAGCACTTTGTGAATAAACCCATATAGTGTTAAAAGAAATGCTTCAAGCTATAGGTACTTTAGAGGGCTTTCCTAATATATGTCAGTATATACCAAGGACTATTTCAGTACATCGACATGAGTAATGCTGAACAAACCGTACATTGCTGAAAACTGAGATGTAAAAAAAAAGTCTTTTTGTACATTTGTCAATAATTTTGGTAATGAGTTATGATGTACTGAATGCCCAGTACTTTAGCACTTCTATAATAAAACATTGAACTGACAGTGTTTGGATAGAATTTATTAGAGAGTGATCCAGCCAATAGTAATATTTCTAGTTTTTATGTGAGCAAGTCCCATGATTTTACTGTGTTTTATATATGCATATGCTACATTTTATATATTCTTTATTTATATCACATGATACAGTTTACATAATAATTAGAGGTAAGATACAGAAAGTGCACTAGCAGTTATTGGACAGTATATTAAATGTATTAGAAAAGGAGCTTATATCACAAAGAGCTTATTCTCTGAATGGGAGAGAAAGACAATTTCTTACAATTCTGTTTGCATATGAGTCCATTTTGCCATATATACTTGCCCACACACAGGTATTAATTTATATTCTACTGGTATTTTTTGGAAACCGCATTACTAATAATCTTATTATGATTACTGTAATTCCCATATACAGCAGATTTGATCATTTGTGTTATATAACTTTACCACATTTACTGTATGTGAAACAAATGCAATTTCTGTCTGCTAATAATGCAAACCTCATTTGAAAATGTGTACGATAAGGGACACCATCGAGAGTTTAGAACCTTTCATCCTGTCAGGCTTCAACGCTGGTGGGGTACCAGTCTGGGTGGTATGAGCCCAGTTTGCAGAGGATTCACCCGGGCAGACTGACAGGAGGGACCAGGACGTTTTGGAAAACACTGGAACTGTACCTTGGGGAGTCAAACAGGACACAAGGGGGGACTCCAGGCGAGGTACAGTGGTGTGTCTCAATAAAGTGGTCGGGACGGTCCTTTGGTCATAGGCTGGTAGAAGGCTGGTAAACGTTGATCAAGCAGGGGGTCTGGTACACAGGAATTCAGTATATATTTTCAGGGAGCTTCAGGAGGCACTCTGTTTCACACAAGCCAAACAGGATTAATGCAGAAGCATTGGTGAAGGGGTGGAACTGGACTTTATGAAAGGCAGGGGTGTGGTGCGAGTGTGTGTCAGGTGAGTTAACTGTGTGTGTGCATGGTAGAAGTGCTGAACATAAGGGCAACACTTTTCATGGAGCTGCCTGAGCAGCAATTGTGCGCACAGCAGCATAGATCTTTTCCACAGCGACATAGGCAGGATAGCATGGC
The DNA here is from genome assembly GCA_009667805.1 of Leptobrachium leishanense. Taxonomy (NCBI): domain Eukaryota; kingdom Metazoa; phylum Chordata; class Amphibia; order Anura; family Megophryidae; genus Leptobrachium; species Leptobrachium leishanense. The sequence continues at coordinate 157,652,843 of CM019067.1, read as the reverse complement.
ACAGGAGCGGCATGGGCATGACACATCCCAGCAATACTTCTGTAAGTCGCTCATCTTTTAAAGTTATCAGAATAACACAGGGTTATTGTCACATCCTCGGCTGCTGCGGACCTTCAAAGGGGATCTGGACACTCGGCGGCATCGCTGGCTGGCCGGGTGCCAGAAGTTCCGACTGTTCGTGTGCCTGGAGGGGCGGGGTGCAGCGTGATGACGCAAAGCCGTCGGTCTTAGATGCAGGGAGCGTGAGACGGCTCATCGCCCTGACGTGGAGTTAGTTCCAGCATCACCTGGTGTATTCACTTCATTGATTCTCTGATTACATTGCTCAGTTGCCGAATCGAATTGTATGAGGACCCTGATTGTTGCTGACTCGGACTGCCTTCTTGACCATTCTCTTTCTGACTACGTTTGCATGTGTATTGTGCCCAAAAGCAGATTCAGAGCATATGTTGAATTTGTACCACGCTGACTCAGAGTGTAGAACTATTTTGCACAACCTTGATACAGAGTATATGTCTGTCCTACATAGCTCTGACTCTGATAATCCATCGATCTGCCCTGTTGCTGAACCAGAGTGTATGAGAACCTTGTTTGTTGCCAACTCTCTGTTGCCGACTCAGAATGTTTAAATGACCATGCTTCTGTTAATCCCTGGTGTATGAGCACTAAGCTAAAACCTCTTCCTGACTGCTTTCCTCTTATCAGTGTAGTTAAACCGTTTTGGCTCAGTAGACACTTGGTCTCAAAACCATTTGGTACTGGGTTATACTTACAGGGTTATTCAAAGAGAATCGAAAAGTCACCGCAGGTTCGGTGGCTTTTCGTTCTCTTCAATTCGTTCGATTTGGCGATCCCATTTCGGCAACCCTGCGGTGTATTCAGCAAGCACCACAGGGTCCCCGAATTGCAGGGAAAAGTCACCGCAAACCCCCTGACAACTCACCGCAAAACCCGGCGAATGCACACCGAAAACCAGCAAAAACATCTGGATTAACCCCGCCAAAAATGCCAGAAAAACCCTAGCAGGAGCCGATCACACGCAGCGTAGCCACCGGAAAAAACAGACACCGCAGACAAATGGAGTGGAAAAAAAAAACTGTTTGCTTAAATGTTTGAAAAGTGAAAGGCTGTTTGCAAAGAAACTACGACGGAAAATGTCTGAAATTTACATATGAGGTCCAGGGAATGATAATAAAGAGGGCTGTTACAGAAAAAAGAAGTAAAGATAAAAAAAATCTGATTTTTTTTTTGAAAATCCCGAAAAATTCTTAAAAGATCCTAAAAACTCTATAAATAAAGAGACTTTTTACTGCAGAATATTATAATCAACGATTTATTAGATATTGAATTAAAATGGGAATATTTTTTACATTGAAGCCTATGGGGTTCACCTGAATAAATCTGCTGCATGAAACCACCGAATGGCAGGGCAATTCGGCAACTTTTCACTGCTGGTTTTTGTTCTCTGAATAGACGAAGCTATGGGGATTTCACTGCCCTCGAACAGGCACCGAACAGGCACCGTATGTGCAGGTAATTCGCCAACATTTGGCAAACTGCCTGCTCTCTGGATAGTTGAATGACCAAGAAAGGTAACCGAGCGCTGATTTTCAGCGTTCGATTACCTTTCGGCAGCCATTCGAATCTCTTTGAATAACCCTGATAGTGTTGTTGGTTTGTCTGTCCTCCCTGGCTGGGAGTACTAGGGTTAGCAGTCCCGACCGTTTGAGGCTCACAGGTCTTAGAAGTCTGTCCAAAAGGATTCCCACCACGGTTGTGAGGGGTGAGTGGCACAGCGAACGTGACAGTTATTCAGAGAAAGGTGAAACTCTGGAGAACTTTTGGAGAAGTGAAAGTTCTGGGTCAAAATAGCCGATTTGGAAAGTGAGATAAATGGACTTTTTCTGGTTTGGCTATTTTGACCTAGAATTTTTACTTCTCCAAAAGTTCTCGAGAGTTGCACCGTTCTCTGAATAACCCTGATGGTCTTTATTGTAAACTTCAGCATTTAGGTGTCATCTACATATCCCACACAAATGTTATAATATTTTTTAAACAAAAGTGCTCGGCACGGAAAACGTTTAGCTGTCTATGGTTTGAACCTGCTTAATGTTGGCATTATTGTGTATGAAATGTAGAAGACCAACAAATTTGGTTCGTCCTTTCAAAACAACCACATCTAATTTTAAGAGCTCATGATCCATAATAGAACCAACAAAAGCCTAAAGAAGATATTCATGTAGACTTCAAATTATCCTAAAAATATCCTGTCTGGTACCAAACCGCATCATGATTCTCTCTGAAAGTGAAACCTATGCTACTTTTCTGTTGCTATTCCTTTTACTCTATCCTCCTGAAAGCTGATCTCAACTCCCAAAAAATTCTACCCTCTGAACAAGAATGATAATTACCAATGTGCCCAAAGTCCAGTTAGTTCCGTTGGGACATGAAGGGTGTTCTCATCCACCAGATACATAACACTATTGGTCGCAAAACTATGATATCGATGTGACAGCCATTTTTGAATATATGGCTGCAGACACTTTGATAGGCTGCACTAACTTGCCTCTGATGAGTCTGCTAAAGTAATTCCAAAGTGGTCCTCTTGAGCAAGGGTTCACATTACAATGTGTCAAGACAGTCACTTGTGCTCCTGGAAGAGTTGTTTTGTGCCTGTCAGAGTAGGTCACACAGCTTGAAAGGGTTAAGGCTGATGAAGAAACTGGATAAATAAATTCTAAGAAAAATTCTAACATTTTCAATTGCTAAAATTTTACTTTCAGGTTAAGCAAGTATACCCAACTGGTACACAGAACAGAATTTCACCCTTCAGAATGTAAATAGACTAAAGGCTAAAGAACCTTTCTATACAGTTCTCATTGAAAGACAACTAGTTTGTGGACTTGTTCTTTCAATAAAGATGTAGAAACTCTTAAAGATAAATATTTAACAAAAGCCATAATATCTATATTATTGGTATTTTTTTATAACAAAATAATAAATGTAACAGAAACAATTATCCATTAAGATAATTTTCAGGGTTATTCAAAGAGAATCGAAAAGTCACCGCACGTTCGGTGAATTTTCGTTCTCTTCAATTCGGTGCGATTTGGCAATCCCATTTCGGCGACCCTGCGGTGTATTCAGCAAGCACCACAGTGCCGTCGTAGTGCAGGGAAAAGCCGCCGCAAACCCGACAAACACTAAACGCTAAACCCATCGAACGCACACCGAAACGCGCAAAAACATCTGGATTAACCCTGCCGAACACGCCGGAGAAAGCCGAGCAGCCACTGATCACAGTGCAGAGCAGCCACTGGAAAAAGCCGACACCGCAGACGAATGGAGTAAAAAAAAAACTGTTTGCTTATATGTTTGAAAAGTGAAACGCTGTTTGCAAAGAAACTACTGAGCGAAAATAGCTGAAATTTACGTATTAGATCCAATGAATGATAATAATAGGGCTGTTACAGAAAAAAGAAAAAACGATTTAAAAAAAGGAAAAAATCCCTAAAAATGCCTAAAATATCCTAAAAAAATCTAAAAATAAAGAGACTTTTTACTACAGAATAAAATAATAAACGGTTTATTAGATATTGAATTAAAACGGGAATATTTTTAACATTGAAGCCTATGGGATTCTCCTGAATAAACCTGCCGCATGAAACCACCGAACAGCAGGGCAATTTGGCAACTTTTCACTGCTGGTTTTTGTTCTCTGAATAGACGAAGCATTGCTTCTCTATGGGGATTTCACTGCCCTCGAACAGGCACCGTATGCTGCGCCAGGATTTGGCGAACTGTCTGCTATCTGAATAGCCGAATGGCCAGGAAAGGTAACCGTATGCTCAATTTCGCTGTTCGGTTACCATTCGGCTACAATTCAGATCTCTTTGAATAACCCTGTTATTTTACTTTTACAATACTTACAGGTCTATTCAGAGAGAGGTGAAAACCTTGAGAATGACTGGAGAATTGAAAATTCTAGGTCAAAGTAGTCAAACCAGAAAAATTCTTCACTTTATTTCACTTTCCAAATTGGCTATTTGGTCTAGATTGTTCATTCTCCTGGCAATTCTCAAGGTTTTCACCTCTCTCTGAATAGCCCTGTTAGTTTTCAGTCGTGTCATTCAAGAAATAAAAATAATACATAACTTATTGATCACTTTTCTAGATTTTATTTCCAAAATCCTAGAATTTGTGTATTTAAATTATATTTATTTGTCCTAAAGTTTGATGGGTATTTATTTAGAGAGCATGTAAAACAACCTTATTATTAAAACACCACTAGATGGCAACAAGGGCCCAGAACTTGAAAACAAAAACCTGGAAACAAACAAAGCTTGTATATTATCCATACAAGTAATGGAGTGGTAAGGAGAGTGTAAAAATAAGAGAGGACACAAATACAAAATATGCAGTGAGTGAGCATAACAATTTGATTTATGGTTTTTAATGCACAAAACACATTTTGAAATATAAAGATTTTTTATGTTCAAAACTAATTTTGGAATAGGTCATTAGAGAAATACCTTGTTAGATATTTCTTTTTTTATTCTAAATTTAACAGAACATATAGGAATTCTTGCATAGAAAATTTGCTAGATCTGATTCAGTAGATCACTCACTTTTTCAAATAATGATTATTTACCAAACCAGACTACTTTAATAATATTTAAAAAATTGCTTACCAAGTAAATTGGTGTCCTCGTTCTTTCTCATTGAAAATTGAAAGGCAGCTTTAAATATGGAAGCTTAGAAAAATTCACATATTACTACGCATCCTGTCTAACCACTCTTTCGGAAAGAATTGATCAGAGACCAGCAATTACAACCCATTTTAGTAATTGCCCGGACAATCTAGATTTAGTCCTCTTAGTCTTGTGTAATGAATCAACCTCAAGCATGTCTTTCTCCTTTTGAGACCACTATTTGCCACAATAAATTTATTGCAGTTAAACAGTAAGGGATATATAACATTCTTCACACAAAAAGCCTCGCGCAAAGTGAAAATCTTTGCGCGCAAGCTTTAAACCTTTGCACGCGCAAATCACTGCTGGAATTACAATCCTCGCGCCTTTTCTCCTCCGCTGATCAATTGCACGCGCAAACAGTATGCATACAAATGCAGGCTCAGTGCTGTCTCGCACAAAAATCTTTGCGCGCGCAGTTTTTTGCACCCATTTAGCCAATCGAATTGAAGAAACATACCTATCAAACGCAACTGCGACTGCCAGAGGCATCGGAGACGGGTTCTGTGTCTATGATGCAAAATGAGCACATATGCTACAGTAATAATACACACGCACCTGCCATCATCCATATATTGTTGCTGCATTCCTTTTTATGGGCTGTTTTTTTGGGGTTAGCCAGATTGTTCAGATATGCTGTTACCACCAGCTTTTTGCAGTTGCTAAAATTATGCGCGCAAAGTCTATGCGGTAATTACCGCGAATAGATTGTAATACCATCCTCGTACCAGTGCATATTCGCATTTGCGCTCACAATGTTAAATATAGGACTTGCGCAGTACAGAAAGCTCGCGCAGGGTTCACACAGGTTCACCCGCGGTAGACGATTGCGCATGGTCGTTGCGCTGACTATGTAATATGGGATTAGGTGCAAATGGTTTTACCCCTCACGTTAATGTTTTTTTGCGCTGGCGCAAACGTTTGCGTGAAGACTGTAGTTTAGCCCTAAGTGTGTAAAAATGCAGAAGTCACTGAATAGGGATGAGCTGTTCGGTTCGATCTGTTTGGAGTTCGCATCGAACATCGGCTGTTCGACAGTCCGCGAACTTTGAACTTTTTGGGACGTTCTGCAAAAGTTCTAAAAATTTTTTTTGAAAAAAGTATAAAAAATGCTTAAAAAATACAAAAAATCTAGAAATAAAGAGACTCTTTACTGCAGAATATTATAAGCAACGGTTTATTAGATATTGTATTAAAAAGGGAATATTTTTAACATTGAAGCCTATGGGATAAAACATTCTTGTTACTAAAACATCAGGCAGACACGGCCCTCTAATCAGGAACTGTAGAGGGCAGCCTATTGGGGCCTCCCAAGGATCCCCTTGAGGAGCATGCGGCCGCCGGATGACAGAGCTGCGACTGTGCGGGCTAGCCGCCCGGGTGCATGTGGCAGAGACAGGCAGTGCAGGGAGGGAGCCACTGCACCTGCGGCCACGGCAGACCCCCCCCCCCACACAACCAGGATCCAGGGAGACCCCACTGACCACCAGGGTAAGGTAAGGCGACACATTTCTAAAAAAAATAAAATCCGAGGACATTTTTAAATATCCCCGGGAACATAAAATAAAACTTTTTTTTTTCTCTAACTAGCTAAATGTATTTAATTATATATATTAGATACATCCAGCCAGGTAGAGGGGGGTGTCATGTGGGCTGCACGGGGTCTCAGGCAGTGGTTTGATTTTTTTGTTTGTATATTTTTAGCAAATTTATAGGGGAAGGTAAGAGCAGGTATAATATATATATATAGACAAGATATATATCTATATTCTTATAAATATATATATCCAGACTTGTATTACACACACATTTTGGCAACTAATTGCCCCCCCCCCATTTGGCTGATCCCTCCAGAAGAAATGTTGAACCCAATAGAGCAGAGAATAATATATATATTCTCTGCTCTGTCGGGTTCAACATTTCTTCTGAAGGGATCTGCCAAATGGGGGGCGCATTTAGTTGAGGTTGTCCACATGCCACCCCCCATGTGCGTATGTGTATATATGGTCTGAGATCTGTGGGTGGGTTTATATATATATCTGCATGTTGATATATACGTATATATAGGTCTGCGTGTTGATATATACGTATATGTCTGTGTGTGGTATCAATGCATCCCTACTCTATACACAGCGCTCCGTGTCCCTATAAAATATATGATCACAGGTTACCTTTTTTTTATATTTTTATACTATTCCTATTAAATTAACAGTAATTTTTGATGTATTTTATTCAGTAGAAACTTTTTTTTGCCAATATAACATGTGCTTTGTGAAAATAAAATGGTTTTGTGTGTACATTTTAATTTAGTTAGTGGATTCCTGTCCAGTGCGGTGAGAAGCAAATGTAATGCAGTGTAGACACGCTGCGAGGCGGAGTGGAGTGAAGTGAATCCTGCAAAATGTTTGCTTCTCTTCGCTTTGCTACGCTGTGCGTCGCTACACGCTCAGTGTGTCTCAGCCTTTATTCCTGCATCACTAGCTTACCGAATAAGTTTGTATACTTGTTACTGACCCTGCTTGTTCTGAGGACCCGATCTGTTGCCGACTTTGCTTGCCATTTGACTATTCTCTCTGTGTATTCCCTGCCTGTTCTGTTTGCTTCTTCTTGCTACTGGTGTGCGCCGATTCTCACCATATAAAGTGGCGCAGTACAAGGGCCTAAACATTGCTGACCCGGTTTTGTTATAGCTGCTGATGTAACTGAATAGATCGGGGATCTCTTCTGCATTACCAAAACCTCCACCACTGCACTCTTCCACAATACCTCAGAGGGGTTACGGTGTGAAGGCACTTGCTGCCACCAAAGGCACAATATTTGAGTGCACTGCCACTGACGCCTATACCAGTTTCATATCATTTTAATATTGGACCGCAGGGTCCAACCCTGCACTCTTCCACAATACCACAGAGGGGTTACGGTGTGACGGCACTGTTGCCGACACTAAAGGCCCAATTTTAAAGCACCTATTGTTACTTTCATCCAAAGCCTGCATAAGTTTCACCATAATTTAGCCAAAAAATCACTAAACTTGTTCTGCGTGTCCTAAAATGTCTCCTCTTTTCATACAGGCTGCCGCCCCAAGCAGTTGTTTATGAATAGATTAAAGGAAAACTATTCACCGTAATTTGCAATGTCATTTTTTTGTTTTTAAATGTTTCTATACATCCTACAAATCCGCCACTTCACGGGCAGGTTATGGGGACCTTCTAGGCACGATACTTGAAGGAATTTTTCGTTTTTATTCTTAACCTTTATTTCATGGAAAACTCACTGTTCCTTTAAAAATGTTTTTTTTAAAACTTTTTGTCCTTGTTTCCTGTCCCCCAGGGCACTACCCAGGGCACTACCCGGACCCCCATACACTTGTATATATGCCCTCTTGGAGGGCACTCTAAAAATCGAACTTTCGAGTCCCATTGACTTGCATTGAGTTTGGTTCGTGTTCGAGTTCGAACTCGAACTTTAGAAATTGTTCGAGTTCGAATGCGAACCGAACACGGGGGTGTTCGGCTCATCACTATCACTGAAAGCCATTGAAAACATGATCGTGTTAGCAGACTTTTTTTATATTGTCTCTACTGCTAATATTTCCCTGTTTTGTGGTTATGTTTAATTTGTCCTAGTTATACCCGTTTTGTTTTGTATTATTGTACTGTATATGTATGTTTTATCTTCAGAATTGAATTTTGTTCATTTTATAAATAATGGTTTATTGTTTTTCAGTAAGTTCCATTTTTCATCAATACTATTTAGCACTATTTGATTCTGATGTTGACATAAGAATCACAGACATAAGGACAGAGTAGCAGGGTTATTCAAAGAGAATCGAAAAGTCACCGAACGTTCGGTGACTTTTCGTTCTCTTCAATTCGGTGCGATTTGGCGATCCCATTTCGGCGACCCTGCGGTATATTCAGTAAGCACCACAGGGCCATCGTTATGCAAGGAAAAGTCGCTGCAAACCCGCCGAAAACTCACCGCAAAACCCGGCGAAGGCACACCGAAAACCCGCAAAAACATCTGGATTAACCCCGCTAAAAACGCCGGAAAAACCCAAGCAGGAGCCGATCACATGCAGCACAGCCGCCGGAAAAACCCGACACCGCAAACGAATGGAGTGAAAAAAAAAACAGTTCGCTTGAATGTTTGAAAAGAAACTACTGAGTGAAAATGTCTGAAAATTACATATGAGGTCCAAGGACTGTTACAGAAAAAAGAACAAATGTTTAAATAAAAATAAAAAATTTAAATCGGCCAAAATATCGCAAAAAAATGCTTAAAATATCCCAAAAAAATCTATAAATAAAGAGACTTTTTACTGCAGAATATTATGATCAACGGTTTATTAAATATTGAATTAAAATGGGAATATTTTTAACATTGAAGCCTATGGGATTCGCCTGAATAAATCTGCTGCATGAAGCCACCGAATGGCAGGGCAATTCGGCAACTTTTCACTGCTGGTTTTTGTTCTCTGAATAGACGAAGCTATGGAGATTTCACTGCCCTCGAACATGCACCGAACAGGCACTGTATGTGCAGGCAATTCGCCAACATTTGGCAAACTGCCTGCTCTCTAGATAGCCGAATGGCCAAGAAAGGTAACCGAACGCTGATTTTCTGCATTCGGTTACCTTTCGGCAGTCATTCGGATCTCTTTGAATAACCCTGTAAGTATATATGAAGTGTCAAAATATGTAGCAATATAAAACACTGATGTTGATTTCGTTCAGTGTGAATTTGGGAATTGTTAAAATCCCAGCATTCAAAGGAATAACACCAGTTGTTGGGAGCAATGCTAAAAGATTAAATTTATATAGGAAGTTATCCAAGAGATCAGATTTGAGGAGTTAGGGGTGAAATATTTGATATACAGTATGTATCATTAGCAATTTCAATTTTAGGTACCTTACAAAGGGTTACCATACAATCAAAACTGTGGACCAACAATGCTAAGATAGAAGGTCAGCCTGCACATTTTCCCTTACATAGGTTAGCGTTCATATATTAATCCCTTCACTGCTGAGTCATTTCACCCCTGTGTGCTGAGCTCATTTTGACCGTTTTTGCTCATCATGTTTCAACACGATTTGAAGTCATGTTTTATTGTGGATCTAGACAAATTATATATCCTTAGTACAGGAAGAGCGGGGTCGCACCTATTCCCCACTGGGGCTGCTGCAACCACCAGATGTGATCAGCCCAGCAACATGTATAAAACATAACAAGAAAAAAAGATGTCATCTGCGCTTATTCCTATAACACCGTGTGAAACAAAACACAATTAGAGCTTTGGTTTACTGCAATGGCCCTTGGAGTGTAAGCTCACGGCACCTCTAGTGATGGGAGTTCTAACCAATGAAACCACAGGCTGCTGTGTAGCAAACCACATATGCTCCCGCTGCTTTTCAGTCATGAGGTAGACTGTTGGGCTTTCAATTATACCCTCCCAGAAACAAATCTCCCTTTGGATCAAAAAACAAAGCCACGGACCGGAAAATGGTGCAATGATGACCTGGCTGGAGGTACAATAAAACATACATAGTACAGGAGGAGCGGGGTCGCGCCTATTCCCCAATGGGGCGACTGCAAATGTATCCAGCCCAGCAACATGTATAAAACATAACAAGAAAAAAAGGTGTCATCTGCGCTTATTCCTTTCACACCGTGTGAAACAAAACACAGTTAGAGGCTTTGGCTTCTTTTAATGGCCACTAAGAGAGTAAGCTCACCTGCCAACGTCAAGGCACCTCTAGTGAAGGTGAGTCCTATCCAAAAATGAAACCACAGGCTGCTATGTAGCAAACCATAACTTGCTGAGGCTGCTTTTCAGTCATGAGGTAGACTGCCCTCCCAGAAACAAATCCACCTTGGCATCAAAAAACAAAGCCACGGAACGGAATATGCTGCAAAGATGACCTGGCTGGTGGTACAATCAAATTTACATAGTACGGGAAGAGCGGGGTCACGCCTATTCTGCCTATTATACATCCTTATTTGTTTTTCAGACTTGGCAGATTCATAATATATCTTCATTATATGTATACATCATGCCCTGTCAGAATGCTATAAGCACAAATGTTAAAAGTAATGTAAATTTCCATTCAGATTTCAATAATTTCCAGCTCCTAAAATTATTTTTTTCACATGTTATCATCCAAACCTTTCTGGTTATATATTCTATGGGGCTTTTTCTATCTTCTGCCCCCCCCCCCACAATACAGGTTGCTTAAACTGTGTAGATTGCAGTGACACGTGTCTTTTCTCTCGCTACTTGCAGTTTGCTTTCCTTGTGCTGTTTGCAGCTATTACTTGTCTTTTCACTGTTCTGCCCTGAGGTACCTGAGACTGATTTGTCTGAATAGACCTGTACTCACACGATGAAGCTCAGCAGACAGCGTCAACTCAGCAAAACTGACATGTAGAAGGGATATTTCAGCAGAAGCTTAATCTTCAGGCTGACAATCCTTGAAGTGTGTACAGAGATGCAAGTGAAAAGACAGTTGTTTGCCAGCTTGAAGAGAAAATGGCTGCTGCAAACCAGAATGAAGAGCAGCACAGGAATGAGACAGAAAGGGCCAGATTAAGTACACCAGGAGGGTCAAAAATATAGGAGCCAGCAGCAAACAGCATATTCAACACAGAACACAAAATAATAATAATAAAAAAATAAACCCTGAGTCATGGGACATGACAGCAGCAACATAATATATCGACCAATCCGCCGGTCCCAACACGACTCATACTGTATTAGATCAGGATTCGGTATCAGCTGATCCCAATTGCAACACGACTCGGATCGGATCAGTGGCTCAAATAGGCTGATCAGGAGTGGACATCCTTACTTAGAATCATAACCACAAGGATTGATAAAATGTGGAAAAAATTATTTTACATACTGTAAATGATTGAAATCCAAATAGTGATCGACACTTCTTTTATCCAATCTCTTTTATTAGTTCAGGTAAAAGAGCAAGTAAAAAAACATCCCGCCCACTGCTGAAATAATACCGTGACATGATACATTTACAATGTGGTAACAACGCATGGTGTATATTTGTTAAGGACTGGGCAGTGGCTTCAGAAGCCCCATATTTAGTACTGGCAATACAAACGAAGGTAACAGTAAAATACTATAGACAATATATCCAGCAAACTCAATCCTTTAAACTTAAATCGTGCAATCGCAGAGATTATTTATCGAGGTGTAAGGGATGGTGGCTGGGTCAGTGCAGCCGAATCTGCTGGGTCTTTGACCTGCAGGTCCTCAAAGAAGATACAAATTTGCCTTGAATCGTATCATACCTCATTTGTAGAGAGTTCTTTTATTTTTTCCACACGGTTGACAATAGAAATTAAATAGATATACAAAATAAAAAAAAGTATTTTAAAAAACAAATTTAAAAAACAAAAATGTTGTCTAAAAAACACAAAAAATACAAACTCTTCTTTTAATAAAAAAATAAGACTTTTTTCAAAAAATAAAAAGAATAAATGGGCTTTTACGTTTTTTAAAAAAAGAAATATATACTTTTTTACATTGAAACCTATGGAATTCGCCTGTTTAAACCTGTTGAATTGAAACACTGAAAATTAGGGCGTTTTACTGGAATTTCAGTGCAATTCAGTGTACCGTGAATAGAAGACACGTTAATCTTCTTGGGACAATTTTCGATGCCACCAAACTGTGGCGAATTGCACCGTATTTTGCTGTCAATTTGCCCATATATGGCAAATTGACAGCTTAATGAATAGGCCAAATTTACCTGAAATTGCACCGAACAGGGAAATCTACCACTGGGTGCAATTCGGGGCCAATTCGATGTTAGTGAATAACCCCTTAAGTGATAATTTTAAAAGAAACTTAAATTAGAGATTGCCGCTTAGCTCGATTCTTTTCAACAAATATGGCTTAGTTAGTCTAAGGATAGAATGACTGGAGAGGATCTCAACAAAGGTTCATCATTCAGATTAATCAATATTAATATGATCAGGAGCTAAACGAACACTAATAAAATCAAGTGATGCCCAGCTTAGTTTGTGTCCTTTAAATGCTCATAGACTTTATTTGTTTATTGACTGAACAGCCTGCACATGATTTTGTTTTTGAGCTACAGTATTTACTTTTGTAGATTAGTGACATTTTATTTAGCAGATTAATGCCACGGGTGCCAAAATAGTCATCTCAGTTCTGTATTTTTGGCTTCGTTAAGCAGTGAGTTGTGAGGAATTGTTGGCCAAGTAAAATCTTAGTCAGTTTAGAGGTATTGCTTACATTTTGCAAGTCAGTTTTCATCTCATTAGATCTGTCTAGTAAAGGAATAAACCCACCATAAATATTAATTCTCAAACTACAGTGGGTACTGAAGTTATATGTATTAGTTTACTAGTGCAGTAAAAGAATGTTATGTCTCTTACCATTCATTAACTCATATTCCGTATTATTAAAGTAAGTGATGTCAATGAACCACCAGGTCGTACTCTACAATCATGAAAAGACGACCTGATGCCGCTCAGAAGATGCCACCAGTGAATGTCCTTGGGCAAGACACCTAACGATATAGATGCGCCTACCTCACAAAATAATTTTGTACATCTCATAGATTGTATGTTCCCTTGGGAACAGGGTCCCCCTGAATCAGGTCATCATCCATTTGTAGTATTCTAATGCATCAACACTGATCTTGTAAAGCGCTGCAGAATCTGTGGCGCTATATTAATATAGGATAATGATAATAATAATAACGGGTGATGGTGAAGAATACAAGGCCTTGTATGAAGGATATTCCCATTTAATAGCAGTAGCTGCTCATAGAGATGTACAGCCCATAATATTTATGTGTGCAGACGTAGATCATTTAATAATTACTTTAAATAATTATTTACTGTATTCTGCTTGTTATCATGGAACAGATAAGGAACATCCAAAAAGTATAGATGAGGACCTAAACAGTGAGCAAGCAGGGCCAATTAACCAAGCAGACACCTTGTCTGAGCATGCTAATGCCAAACTCTGACATGTTGACACACTAACAAATCCATTCTTGGGGATACTAAATGCAGGGCCGGTGCTAACGTAAGGCGGCACAGGCGGCCCCCTTACTATCTGGCTTCCTGCCAGTTTGAGGGGGCGGAATTTTTGAACTGCCGGCGGCCGGGGAGAGACCCGACGCAGTGCAGCACTACCTCACTCTGGCCCAGCGAGTGGAGGTGGTGCCCTGCCGATGTCGTCATTGGTGGGGGTGGGGCGGGCGCCGCCATCTTGGTGGAGACCAATAGGGGCAGAGTCTGCCACTATCTTGGTCTCCACCAAGATGGCGGCACTCGGGGGGTGGTTCTCCCTAGACGAGCGGCCGCTGGAAGCATGCAGCTTCGCCGCTCGCCAGGGATGGGAACCACCTGGCCAGCGTGCGATCTCACGAGAAAGCGGCTGGTCAGGTGTTTCCCGGTGAGAGGCCAAGCTGCAGTATGCCAGCGGCCGCTCGCCTCGTGAAGAAAATGCCAGCGGAGCCAGCATAGGGACAGGTGAGTTGCTGCCTGGGGGCAATATATACCCATATGTGAGCTGGGGCAAATATGCCCATATGTGAGCTGGGGGCAAATGTACCCATATGTGAGCTGGGGGCAAATATACCCATATGTGAGCTGGGGCAAATATACCGATATGTGAGCTGGGGGCAAATATACCCATGTGTGAGCTGGTGCAAATATACCCATATGTGAGCTGGGGCCAATTATATCCATGTGTGAGCTGGGTGCAAATGTACACATATGTGAGCTGGGGGCAAATGTACCCATATGTGAGCTGGGGGCAAATATACTCATATGTGAGCTAAGGGGCAAATATACCCATATGTGAGCTGGGGCAATATATACCCATATGTGAGCTGGGGGAAAATGCACCCCATATGTGAGCTGGGGCAAATATACCCATGTGTGAGCTGGGGCAAATATACCTATATGTGAGCTGGGGCAAATATACCCATGTGTGAGCTGGGGCAAATATACCCATGTGTGAGCTGGGGCAAATATACCCATGTGTGAGCTGGGGGCAAATATACCCATATGTGAGCTGGGGCAAATAAACCCATTTGTGAGCTGGGGCAAATATACTCATATGTGAGCTGGGACAAATATACCCATATGTGATCTGGAGGAAAATATACCCATGTGTGAACTGGGGGCAAATATACCCATGTGTGAGCTCTGGGGCAAATATACCCATGCGTGAGCTGGGGCAAATATACCCATGTGTGAGCTGGGGCAAATATACCCATATGTGAGCTGGGGCAAATATACCCATGTGTGAGCTGAGGGAAAATATACCCATGTGTGAGCTGGGGGCAAATATACCCATGTGTGAGCTGGGGTAAATATACCCATATGTGACATGGGGCAAATATACCCATATGTGAGCTGGGGGCAAATATACCCGTGTGAGCTGGGGCTATATATCCATGTGAGCTGGGGGCAATATATATACCCATGTGAGCTGGGGGAAATATATATACAGTTGTGAGCTGGGGCAAATATATCCATGTGAGCTGGGGGCAAGATATATGTATCTGGGCATGTTCTGGTCTGAGGTCGCTATATATATATATATATATAATCTGGACATGTTCTGGTCTGTATATATGTATCTGAGTGGGCATGATATCGGTGAGTACCTGAAAAAAGTATTGGTACTTGTACTCGGTCTTAAAGTGGTATCAGTGCAACACTAGAGTGTGTGTATATGTATGTGTGTATATATATAGAGATTATTATGGCACCTCTATCCCGATCGGCTTGACATGACACGGATGGGGGGGGCACCAAAATGCACCTTCACCTGACTAGACAAAAATGCTTGCACCGGCCCTGACTAAATGTCCCTATGAAGGAGCGTTGAGGACTTCCTACCAAAGAACCGTAAAAGTGCTATCCACAGACAATGCATCAGCTGTCTGTGGATAGCAATTATTGTTACAGTTCTTTGGTAGGCGGTAGTTGTTAAGCTGATGATCATCTGACCCCAGAGATGTTTGCTACTGGATACCATTTATTTAACATTTGATTAACAAATTGGGACTCATTTGCATGTTTGTATTTACTCTTCTCATCTAGTGAGAGGAATCAATAGGATATTATAATTGTGTGAGATGAGATTACATAATGCAAATCATATTAACACAGTTAAATTGTATATGAAGCTTTGCTCTTCCCATAATAAAACATGTTACTTTTCCCACCTCTTCAGCTACTGGTTCCAGATATACGGCTAACGAGCCATTCTACCAGTGGAGGTTAATGCATAAGGGCAGTTGGGGTCAGTGCCCACAAGTATTTGATATTAATATTATTGATGAACAAAAAAATAATAAGGCGGTTCCTCTCGTGTAGAGGAGGCTGCCTTGCCACCCCTTTTGGGTGATAGCAGTGTGATTTGCATATGGGTCATCCTCCTTTATAATGCTACCATTGAACTAAAACCTTGAGAGACCTGAGTGGGTACCCACCATAGGGCATGCTGCTTATGCTGTTACTCATTTTCAGGACCCTCGCAAACCTTATGATATTGGCTGTTCTCAGGCCCTGAGGGAAAAAAACACAATAGTAAGGTATAAACCAGACCAAATAAATACATAAAATAAGTATCTTGTGAGTGTAAATCCCTGAAGGATGTTTCCTCCTCGCTTCATCCAATAAAGTTGACCCTAAACTCAAAAATACAGGGATTGTTCTATAAAACAAAACATATATATATATATATACACAAGGGTTGTAGTGGAGGACAAAAAGTGAGATAAAAAGCCTCCTATAATAAGTGTGTTTATTATTGCAGAAGCCACTTGCACATCACAGCAATTCGATGAATTGCATCCCAGAGCTCCTGTGCCACATTCCCCATATGCAGCAAGGAATTCTGGGTAGGATATGCAGTGTATCATCTGTCTCACTTTTATGCATCCTGGGTCTGTTATTACAAAGAGCCCTAAAATCAATGCTATGCCACACCGTGGCTTTGTAGCAGAGATAAGGTTTATGCAACTTGGTCAAAGCCACTCCCAGGACAGCGCTGTTTCGGGTTTGTTGGACCCTCATCAGCTAGGAGCTAGGCATGATGACCAGTTGCAGTGGATGCTTGGGACCCATAGGGCAAGCAGTATCTAGAAGGGTTGTAGTGGAGGACAAAAAGTGAGATAAAAAGCCTCCACACTATAATAAGGGTCTGCAATAATAAACACACTATATATATATATATGTCAGTACCGACAGTACAATATTCTCTTAAAAGCCCTTGCTAATATATCATGCTCACAGGCTGGTAATGAATAGTGTGCATATGAAAGATATACTCAGCCATCTTCTGTTCCTGGATGTTCTCTGGTGCTGGATAATGGGGCTGACCCACTGGAGTGGGACCACGGGATACAGACAGTAATCTCAGATGATAAATACAGACTAGTAGTGGCTGTAAGTATGCTTTAAAACAAAGTATTGCCGATAAAACATAAAATATGTGGAAAGGACAATATTATGACGCGTTTCGTCACTCTATGGTGACTTCTTCAAGATATAAGTCCTAAAACAATCATACCGTGTCCTGTTTTAAATACCGTTCATTACTACACCCAGCTTGTCTTCATCCTGTCGCCACGGGGAAACCGTTGCAGTCTTTAGTCACTCTCCTGATGACGCGTTTCCTCTGCGTCTCCAGCGGTTCTTTGCCTGGCGGTACGTCATTTCGGCTCACAATCGCCATCTTGATAGTCCGTATTATACCTGTCGCGGCCTATTCCAAAACCTTATAACTTGTTGAAATCTTATGTATAAAACATGGATCCTAAAATCATATAGTTAAACCATAAATGCTGTGAATGAAAATATATTGTACACATCAATATTCCAGCATCTGCCCATCTCAGCTATCATAAGCATTGCTGAAAATATTATATACAATTCTTTAAATCTATATCTACATTCAAACATGTTTCCTTCAAGACTCCTAGTTGTACTATCCATCATGATTCCCTAAGGGCTAATTGTCTAAGAATGTCTCCTCCACTAATATCCTGAGTAACTTTGTCTATGCCTATACATAAAAATTCCTTTGCACTGTCCTCAAGTATCCCTTATGGCTAGGGTCAAACGAACGCATTTTTTGCATCGTCCGTAAAAAAGTGCGTCCGAACGCATTGACGTATTTTTTTCACGGAAGACGCGAAAGCGGTCATACGATGCGAATTTCCTGCGTGATTTTTGACGGAGCTATTAAAAACAAATGGATGTGATGTTGGCCGGACATGTGCAGCGTCTGACATCTCCTAATCACGCACACACGCCGCTATGCCGACGCAGCGCACTCTGTGCGTCAGTACTAGCGGTTCTACGTTCTCGAAAAAATGCGTTCGTTTGCCGCTTGCGTTGCGCGGCCGAACTTTCGTGCACCTGTACTTCGTATATTGGCTGTCACTGGATGTCATTTGCTGCTACTACGGCCGTAATAAAGTGCGGCTGCACGCGTGTTCGCACTGCGTTCGTCTGACCTAATAGGCCAGCATTACCAAATATTTAAAGCACAGCACAGGTGATATGATTTGCTGCTCAGTGACTGAAGGATTGAGTGTGCATTTCCCCAAGGTAATCCTTAAAATCTAGCCTGTTAGGGGTACTTGAGGACAAGGTTGAGAACCACTGGTCTAGAACATGACTGTTGCTGCATCAAGTGGATTCAAGTTGAAGATAAATTAGGGAAAATAAGGGGTCAAGTTTGACCTCAAGCCTTTGATAGATACTTGGCATGGTCGTCTTACATTAACTTTATCTTTGTGAACACCAAATACTTTGTTCGCTATATTATAAAAATATATAAACTGTGGCAATACAATACATACGCTCTGGCAATGGGTTACATACCCTGTTTTAAGGCAGCATTACCTATGGTTCATGATAAAGAAACAACATTTATCATGTTTTGCTTTTAATTTATTCATAATGTTTTTTTGTAGAAAATAGAATTCTCTTCTGAATGTTGTTGGGGTGATTTAATGGGTATGAATAGAAAAGTGTTTTTTTTTATCTCCCCAATGGATTGTCTAACATTTCATGCTGTTTGTTTCTTGTGCACGCACTCTCTGGTGGCTTTGAAAAAGAACATTTAACAAATATGAGATCAGCAGAACATCAGTCCAAATAAAAGCGCATTTAGTGAAGCTTTGAAGCACTCAATACAAGTAATGGAGTTTGGGAAGTAGGCAACGATTAGATTACACTTTAAAATGAA
This sequence comes from Leptobrachium leishanense, assembly GCA_009667805.1. NCBI lineage: Eukaryota > Metazoa > Chordata > Amphibia > Anura > Megophryidae > Leptobrachium > Leptobrachium leishanense. The sequence goes on along the minus strand of CM019067.1, from coordinate 157,633,820 downwards.
TTGAATTTGCTACTTTTTGCATCAAGTAGGACTGCCAGTGTTGGTCATTAGAGCACTATCCTAAATACATGTTTTATCATTCTGTAATTGTTTATCGGATATTTTTTGTGTATGGACAGATTCTGAATCTGCCAGCTGGTTTTATTTAGTATAAAACCAAATACATGTTATGTGCACATTCACCTGCGTAATTAGCAACCCTAGTGGCAGCTGAAGAAGTATTTATATTGACATAGTGAGAGTGGCAGCATGGCCACCGAGGGATCCTGGCCTTGGCACTAAATGCATCATCAGTTGCGGCCACAACCTCAAAAGAGCATCAATGGTCATGTATTGGATTCAAGGCCCTGATTTTAACTATTAAGACACTGTGAGCTAGGGTTGCCAGGTCATCCACATATACAGTATGTTATGTTATGTTCATGCTGATGGGCTATGAATGAAAAATTTAACCCCGTGTTCTGTGGAATTCATATGCTGCAACCAAGAAACCAGAGGAATCCCAGGTGACCTGCCTTAATTAGGTAATTGATTTCCCTAGTCCTGCAGAATGCGAATTATACAGGGCAGCACCTTGCCTGTGATTTCCCTCTGGATGAAATAATACTGTGTGTCAAAGAATCATTGCCAGACTGGCAACCCTACTGCATACACCTGTTTAGCGTGTTTTTCCCTCAGGCCTCCTGAAACTTGGTGACAGCCTAGGGATGCTGAGTGATTTGAAAAACAGGAAAATCCCAAAGATGCTGTTAATGATTGAGTTAAGCAGGTGTCAGACAAGCGCACTATGTGCGCCCATACTGACGTGCCTCCCTGCGTCCATCGCAGCGTTTCGACGCTACGATGGGGCCGGCCACACGCTGTTGCAATAGTGGCCGTGCTGCGGCTGTGCAGCAAGCCTCCCTATCGAAGCGCTACGACGCACGTTTGACGGGCTGCAAAGCGCGATTCTCCATAGGCAAACGAAAAAAAAATTTAATAAATATTTTAAAAAACTGAAAACAGTTTCTCTCTGTGCTCAATGAAGGGGCAGAATCTGTTGCCTTAGTTGAGTTAGTGCAGTGGCATTGTTTGATTTATATGTAAAAGCATATATTAATTGTGCATTTACTTTTTTTTTCAGTTTTTTATTTTTACACATTACATGGTCATGTTTGGTATCATTGTAAAGACCAGACTCTGACCTTTCATGACACCTTACTTAACCTTGTGCGTTGTACAATTCAGAGATGCAGGTTCCAAAGTCCCCCTTCTCTCCTCACTGCAGTGCCACGGTCTAGGTTGGCAATGAAACAATGCATTGCATGCTCCACACTTTCTGGCAGCGTGGGAAATGAGAAGGTGAGTTAGCGTAGCATCACTGTGCACTTTATAATTGTAAACTTAATAATAGTGCTGCGTTAGAAAAAAAAGAGGAAAATATTATTTTATTTGTTTTATTTTGTGAGCATTTTTCCATATTTATAATTATACGTATCTGGCGGCGCGATTGCAGTCGCTTCTTGGTATTCAGATGGTCCTCACGGTGTGAATCATAAATGTCCAATATGGATTATATATAAAAAAACACAAATGGCAGAATGATAGTGCAGGGTGTACAAGCAATGTTGGAATAGATGACAATAAATTGTTCCACTCACAGACAAAGAGCCCCGTCACTGGCTCTGAGTGGTTCCAAACATCTGGGTCCTTTATCTTCTTAGTAATATTTAAAGGAGACCCACTCCCTTTAAAGTTGGTATTTTCTTTATCTCATCAAATATGGAAGAAAACATAAAAACAAGGACCTTCTTGTGTAGATCTACCACAATATTGATAATATATATAATAGTGGTATCAACTCACATTGGGTGGAGCTTATAACCAAGCTCTAGGTGGGAATGCCGGTGGATTTATTGAATAGGTTAAATCCACGAATACCTCTGAATTCCAAAACAGCAGGGACCAGACTTTTCTTTATAAAAGAAAAATCTTTAATTTAAAACATAAAATAAAATAGAACATGTTAAAATTAACACAAAGATGCTCTGTAAGTCGCCAGAACGCGTTTCGCCATAGGATTAGGCTTCTTCAGCTGGTTTACAGAGATACTCTGCAGTGTACCATACATATAGTCCCTTAATTGGGTATTAAAAGGTCCCATGTGTTTGGAATGTCCGAAAATAGGTTGGCGTGCGTGTCACGCCTCCATCTATCTGCTCCCGTTGTGTGCCGCCATCTTGCGCATGCGCAGTAGTGACCCATGCGTTCCATGTGCTCTAGCTTGATGTTTCCGGTATTTCCCATTTGATTGGTGGATAAAGAGCAACTTCCGTGCGGAGATCGCGAACATATGCATATATGCATATGTTCGCGATCTCCGCACGGAAGTTGCTCTTTATCCACCAATCAAATGGGAAATACCGGAAACATCAAGCTAGAGCACATGGAACGCATGGGTCACTACTGCGCATGCGCAAGATGGCGGCGCACAACGGGAGCAGATAGATGGAGGCGTGACACGCACGCCAACCTATTTTCGGACATTCCAAACACATGGGACCTTTTAATACCCAATTAAGGGACTATATGTATGGTACACTGCAGAGTATCTCTGTAAACCAGCTGAAGAAGCCTAATCCTATGGCGAAACGCGTTCTGGCGACTTACAGAGCATCTTTGTGTTAATTTTAACATGTTCTATTTTATTTTATGTTTTAAATTAAAGATTTTTCTTTTATAAAGAAAAGTCTGGTCCCTGCTGTTTTGGAATTCAGAGGTATTCGTGGATTTAACCTATTCAATAAATCCACCGGCATTCCCACCTAGAGCTTGGTTATAAGCTCCACCCAATGTGAGTTGATACCACTATTATATATATTATCAATATTGTGGTAGATCTACACAAGAAGGTCCTTGTTTTTATGTTTTCTTCCATATTTGATGAGATAAAGAAAATACCAACTTTAAAGGGAGTGGGTCTCCTTTAAATATTACTAAGAAGATAAAGGACCCAGATGTTTGGAACCACTCAGAGCCAGTGACGGGGCTCTTTGTCTGTGAGTGGAACAATTTATTGTCATCTATTCCAACATTGCTTGTACACCCTGCACTATCATTCTGCCATTTGTGTTTTTTTATATATAATCCATATTGGACATTTATGATTCACACCGTGAGGACCATCTGAATACCAAGAAGCGACTGCAATCGCGCCGCCAGATACGTATAATTATACCTGTTGTCACATTGGTTTGGGGGAGACCTCTATATATCTGGTCTGGCATTGATATACTGGTGGTGGAACGTATTTGGGCGCTGACCATTTTCTGTATTGTATTTTTCCATATTTACCACATCACTTATACACTGTATCCTTTTAAGTTGAAGCGCTGTCCCCATTTCTTTACTTTCACATTTTGTTAATTTATTTTTACCTAAATCTAACCTAGTTATAATTGGTATCGCTGGAAATGCCATAATCTGGTCTTTCCAATGAAATGTCATATGTCCCTCTAGCCCTGAGGGCTCCAGAGATTTAAGAAGTTATTCGTTCCCTGCACTTTGGGGAATCCAATTTCCCGACCCAACCCAGCATTCACCACAGGGTCCCCGGAGGGCAGGGAAGAGACTCAAAAATCTGCCGCAAAACCAGCACAAAACCGCTGAAAATATGCTGAAAAAAAGCTGAAAATCTGCCAAAAAAAATGCAGCCGATACGATCCGAAGTATCGGAACACTTGGAACCGCTGCAAAAAACACATCAAACACATCTGGAAAAAGCTGACAATCCACCAAATGCAATGTCAACCAGCCGCTGGAAAAAGCCAACAAGCCGACTAATGGGGTAAAAAAAAAACAATTGAAAGTGTCAAAATTTAAACGCTGTTTGCAAAAAAACTACTGAACGAAAATGACTGGAATTAACATATAAGGGTCTATGAATAATAATAAAAAGGTCTGCTACAGAAAAACTGCCTGAAAAATCCTATAAAATAAATAAAGAGACTTTTTACTGAAGATTAAAATAATAAACGGTTTATTATATATTGAATAAAAACTGAAATATTTTTAACATTGAGGCCTATGGGATTCGCCTGAATAAACCTGCTGAATGAAGACACTGAACAGCAGGGCATGTCGACAACTTTTCGCTGCTGTTGGGTGTTCTCCGAATAGATAAACCTTCTCTTTGGGGGATTTCACTGCCTTCGAAGAGGCACTGTATTTCCTGGCAATTCTCTAAAATTTGGCGAACTGCCTGCTCTGTGAATAGCCGAATGGCCACGAAAATGCACTGTACTGGGAAATTCACTGTTTGGTGCATTTTCGGGGCAAATTCAGATCTCTGTGAATAATCCTGTTAGTGTTCTAAATGATTGTACAAAAAAACACCTTTTTTTTACAGAGCAAGACACCCCCTTGTGGCAGGTGTCTGTGGGCACTTGTCTACTCTGCCTAGCTATAAATCCGGCCCTGCATAGAAGTACTTATCCGAAGTGTGCTGTCAAGAAATTAATGTGCAATCAGTAACTGAAAATGATGATGCTTTGTAATGAGCATTAAAATATGTCCATTGTATGTAACTACTATATACAGGATGGTATTCCAAATGCACCAATAATAGCGGCTTGCTAATGGATAACTTTTGCACGAGCCTTATCTATTAGCGGCTCTCTGTTAGCAGCTTTATTCCCACTGAACCACTGTATGAGCTGCAAGAGTTGGAATATTTGCGAGCAGCTGATTAATAATGGCAGCAGAGCAGAGCCAACATCAGGGCATTACAGCCCATGCTGGTATAAGGGGCCTGGGGACTGGGGGGGCCCGCCGGCGGCGGCAACCTTGTTAAATTTAGGCCACAGGCCTCGGAGGAGATTCTGCGGCCTACATTATCCCAGCCGCCGGTGAACAGGGCCTCCAAGATGGCCCCCCTCTGATGATGTCAGAGTGGGCCCGCCGAACATCTATAGCTTTCAGACGTTTGGCGGGCCCTCTCTGACATGACATCAGAGGGGGCATCTTGGAGGCCCTGCTCGCCGGCGGAAACCTTGTTAAATTTAGGCTGCAGGCCTCGGAGGAGGTTCTTCGGACTACATTAGCCCAGCCGCCGGTGAGCAGGGCCTCCAAGATGGCCGCTGGCGGGCCCCCTTTGATGATGTCATGTCAGAGAAGGCCCGCCAAACGTCTGAAGGCTACAGACGTTCAGCGGGCTCACTCTGACATCATCAGAGGAGGCCCAAGGGCGGCCATCTTGGAGGCCCTGCTCGCCTGCAGCCTAAATCAGAGGCGGATGGGGGCAAATAGGTGAGTTGCTGGGGGCAAATATATCCATGTGAACTGGGGGGCAAATATACTCATGTGAACTGGGGGGAAAATATACCCATGTGAACTGGGGGCTAATATACCCATGTGAACTGGGGGGCAAATATACCCATGTGAACTGGGGGCAAATATATCCAGGTGAACTGGGGGGCAAATATACCCATGTGAACTGGGGGCAAATATACCCATGTGAGCTGGGGGGCAAATATAACCATGTGAACTGGGGGCAAATATATCCATGTGAACTGCGGGGCAAATATATCATGTGAGCTGGGGGCAAATATACCCATGTGAACTGGGGAGCAAATATACCCATGTGAACTGGGGAGCAAATATACCCATGTGAACTGAGAGGCAAATATACCAATGTGAACTGGGGGCACTATATATATATATCCATGCGAGCTGGGGGAAAATATATCTGCCTGTCACTGTGAACCCAACAACAGCTCTTGGCCAAAACTGGAAGAATGCCCCCCCCTCCGAAACCTGTGTCTGGATCCGCCCCTGGCCTAAAGTTAAGGTTAATTAATAAAAAAGAAACCAACTGAAATCACCCTTTAAGAGGAAGAAGTAACGCCATGGGATGCCGAAGGAGGAGAGAGGTGGCTCAGAACCCAGCTGCGCCCCCTGGTTCGAACGGGGGGGGGGTTAGTGAAAGGAAAGGAGTGGGGATGGGGGAGTTAAATTAAATGAAAATAGTGTGTGTGGGGGGGTTGGGGTGAAAAGAGGTGGGGGTGCTTAATGATATGAAAAGAAAAGAGTGTGGGGATTAATGAAATGAAAACAGTGGGGATGAGGGTGGGGAGATGGACATGATAAAGGAGACCCCCTGTCTATACCGTTAAGTCTATTGCTGTGGATTCCTGTGTATGTTCATACTTACTGCCTTTATCGCTAGAGGTCTATTGCTGTGGATTCCTGTGTACATACATACTCATTGCCTTTACCATTAGAGGTCTATTGCTGTGGATTCCTGTGTACGTTCATATTCCCTGCCTTTACCATTAGAGGTCCATTGCTTTGGATTCTATGTATGTTCATACTCGCTGCCTTTACTGTGAGAGTTCTATTGCTGTGGTGCTCTGATATGCTTATCAGAGTACACATTACTGTGAGTTCTATTGCTGTGGTGCTCTGATATGCTAAACCAGTGGAATAATATAATTATACTTTTATGCTACATTGTTTGTACTAATACACATTTTATGTGATTTTAAGGTATTGGGAGTAACACTATGTAATACGTTCTTGATTAATATTATTTTTTAATCACAATTTGAATTTCATACTGTCTTAAATTATTTAAGCCAGATAGATACCTTTTTTATGTTAAATGTGCTGTTGTGCAAGCAATATGGGTGATTTTTAAGATATTGGGACTAACACTCTGTAATGTGACCACGATTCACAGTAAATATTGATTTCCTATGGGAAGAGGGGATTGTGGGGGGGTATTCTGAGGGTCAGTAAGGGCCCCAAAATTTCTGATGGCTGGCCTGCAGCAGAGGCACGTCACTACTGGTGTCAATTTCAGAAGTCCATATTATTCCATGAAGCCAAGCAAGACCCTCCAGAAGTTCTGTGCGGGCTCTAGTTTGTAGGGTCCACAGAAGGACCCTGGGAGCTATCTCTTTCCAATGTTACGCTGAATGCAGCCAGAGGAAGCAAAATGCACCAACATCTGCCCTGTTAGACCAGGGTAAGCATGGTATAATTCAGCGTGTTAGAACGTAAGCATTATGGGATTTTTAAAAAGTCAAATTTTTATTATTCTTTATTTATAAAACACAAGCGTATTTCGCAGCATAGTACAATGGGCACAATATAGACAGGGTTACAATACATTGAACATTATTTTGACAAACCAGTACAGGAGGAAACTAAGGTCCTATTCCTGTGGGAACTCCCAATCTAGAAGGGTTGGGGTTGGAAACAGGAGGAGAGGACTGCAAGGGGAGAGTGATGAACTGGGTGCGTCAGTGAGTCGGGTGGTAGGCTTCCCTAAATAGGAATGTCTTAAGGGATCGTTTGAAGCAAGGGAAACTAGGGGAAAGTCTGATAGTACTAGGGAGAGCTTTCCAGAGGATAGGGGCTGTGCATGAGAATCCAGCAGCGTATCATGGGAAGAGTGTCACGTATCCCTCTATATATATCACAACGCAAGTCCCTTTAGACAGTCCCTATCTCCCACTCCGATCCTTAGGCGGTCAGTAATTTCGCTACCTCTAGGGACACAAACACATATATATCTCTTTATAAGGATATACACTGGACAGGGTTAAATGGAGGTAGCCTGGATAGCAATATGAAATAAAGCAACACAGAGAGGATCTAGGATCGCCAGACACTGGCACCTAAAGGGTGGTAATACAATAAGCCCAAATGTAGAAAAAAGGACCGTTTTGCACTCACTGCATTGAACAACAATATATCAAGGGTGCTCTCCAGAAACACAGCCTCCCTCTAGGGCTGTAAATTACAATAGTGAAAAAAGGGAACTGGATGCACACCAATAAAGTAGTCTCTATAATAAATTTTATTAGAAAAATATACACACAATTATCAAGAGCAAGGAAGACCTGACATTAAGCCATAAATACATAAGCATTGCCATAAAGATTGTCCAAAGACTAAAAGAACAATTGGTATAAAGAAAACTAGCAGGGTATTATGAATAAACCCACTAATAAAGATAAACCAAACATAATATGGCTCTGCAAAATCAAGAATCTGGATAATACCAGTGTCCTATGCACCAGTAAATATCCATAAATAAATAAATATCCATAAATACCTCACATAAACAAAGTCTGTGAAAAAGATATCAGAGAAGAAAGTGAAACTGAGGAGAGGCGCAAGATCTGCGACCAGGTACCCCCAATGTTTTGGCGTAATGCCTTTCTCAAGGGTTCTCAAGGTCTAATAAAATGTATTATAGAGACTACTTTATTGGTGTGCATCCAGTCCCCTTTTTTTCACTAATACAATAAGCCCAAACATGTAGAATCAGAGTGGTCAGGAATAGCCAAAAACTGGTACACAAGGGGTGGTTCTCATACAAGCTGGGTCTTTAACAGTGTAACTGAATCAATGCACAAATGAGTCATCGTACAGCGAATCACCCAGCACCGAGGGAAGGAACTCCACGGCAGCGCGATGAGCCGGATCGCGCTGTCTGCTTTTAAGCACGGGGGTCCGCATCATCACTCCACGCCCGCCTCCTGATCTCCCACGCAACCTCTTGAAGCCGGCGCAACTTCTGGCACCTGGCTGGTCGATGGCACCGCCGGGGCCCCCTCTGAGCCCCAGACGTGACAAAGAGGTGATGCGGGGAGAAGCTAGGCGCAGGTCACTGTTTGACCTTAGGGAGCGGGCTGGAGTGTATTTGATGATTAGTGAGGACAGGTAGTGGGGAGTTGAGTTAGTGAGAGCCATGGCCAGACTGGCCTACCGGGATGCCGGGAGAAATCCCGGTAGGCTGTTTAATTTTTGGGCTTCCTGTAGCTTAAATGTTCACTCGCGCGCAAGCTGCGTGCGTGCGTGTGAGTGAGTGAGAGAGAGAGACGCTCTGCCGGTCATTGACAGTGTGGAGGTGGATCTGGTGGGACGTCTCTTCCTCCCACTTGTCTCCGCCTCCTCCTCCCATCAGCCACTTGTTCCCGCTCACAGGAAGTTCGGGGCCACACGCTGATTTGTTTGGATGGAGAGGCAGCAGCAGGGCAGACTCCTAGGTGAGTTGTTGTGAGAGCAGCTGCTTTCAATCCATTCCTCCCTGCTTCTTCACTCACAGCCCTGCTGCCCCCTCCATGGTAACCAGCACTGCCCGGCCCAGGGTGATGTCATCATGCAGAATTTCTATGTGCTATGCAGGTGGATAGCTGCCCCCCTCCCCCTGCTGCATTTTGGGAGTGGCTGTGTGGAGCTGGGAAGATGGCAGCATCCTGTGTGATAGCAATTCGTGAACCAGGTGAGAGGCTGGCCTGGCATGCAAATTTGTGAACCAGGTGAGAGGCTGGCCTGGCATGCTCTGACTTCTAGAGATAGTCAAGTCTTTCCCCAAATTTACAGTCAGATCCCCCTGCCAGGGCACCACCTGGCCATCACTCTCCCCCAGTAAAATCCCCTCAGCCTTCACTCTCCCCCAGTAAAATCCCCCCAGCCTTCACACCCCCTGTAAAATACTCCCAGCCTTCACTCCCCCCTGTAAAATACCCCCAGCCTTCACACCCCCTGTAAAATACTCCCAGCCTTCAATCCCCCCATTAAAATCCCCTCAGCCTTCACTCTCCCCCAGTAAAATCCCCCCAGCCTTCACTCCCCCCCTGTAAAATACCCCCAGCCTTCACCCTTCCTATTAAAATACCCGCAGCCTTCAATCCCCCATTAAAATACCCGCAGCCTTCACACCCCCCTGTAAAATCCCCCAGCCTTGACTCCCCCCTGTAAAATACCCCCAGCCTTCACTCCCTGTAAAATACCCCCAGCCTTCACTCCACCCTGTAAAATACCCCCAGCCTTCACACCCCCTGTTAAAATACTCCCAGCCTTCAATCCCCCATTAAAATACCCGCTTCCTTCAATCCCCCCATTAAAATACCCGCAGCCTTCAATCCCCCATTAAAATACCCGCAGCCTTCACACCCGCCTGTAAAATCCCCCCAGCCTTCACTCCCCCCTGTAAAATACCCCCAGACTTCACTCCCCCCCCTGTAAAATACCCCCAGCCTTCACTCCCCCTGTAAAATACCCCCAGCCTTCACACTCCCTGTAAAATACTCCCAGCCTTCACTCCCCCCTGTAAAATACCCCCAGCCTTCACACCCCCTGTAAAATACTCCCAGCCTTCAATCCCCCCATTAAAATCCCCTCAGCCTTCACTCTCCCCCAGTAAAATCCCCCCAGCCTTCACTCCCCCCTGTAAAATACCCCCAGCCTTCACCCTCCCTATTAAAATACCCGCAGCCTTCAATCCCCCATTAAAATACCCACAGCCTTCACACCCCCCTGTAAAATTCCCCAGCCTTGACTCCCCCCTGTAAAATACCCCCAGCCTTCACTCCCCCTGTAAAATACCCCCAGCCTTCTCTCCCCCTGTAAAATACCCCCAGCCTTCACACCCCCTGTAAAATACTCCAGCCTTCAATCCCCCATTAAAATACCCGCTTCCTTCAATCCCCCCATTAAAATACCCGCAGCCTTCCATCCCCCATTAAAATACCCGCAGCCTTCACACCCACCTGTAAAATCCCCCCAGCCTTCACTCCCCCCTGTAAAATACCACCAGACTTCACTCCCCCCCTGTAAAATACCCCCAGCCTTCACTCCCCCCTGTAAAATACCCCAGCCTTCACACCCCCTGTAAAATACTCCCAGCCTTCACTCCCCCCTGTAAAATACCCCCAGCCTTCACACCCCCTGTAAAATAAGCCCAGCCTTCAATCCCCCCATTAAAATACACGCAGCCTTCAATCCCCATTAAAATACCCGCAGCCTTCACACCCCCTGTAAAATCCCCCAGCCTTCACTCCCCCCTGTAAAATCCCCCAGCCTTCACTCCCCCCTGTAAAATACCCCCAGCCTTCACTCCCCCCTGTAAAATACCCTCAGCCTTCACACACCCTGTAAAATACTCCCAGCCTTCAATCCCCCCATTAAAATACCCGCAGCCTTCAATCCCCCCATTAAAATACCCGCAGCCTTCACACCCCCCTGTAAAATCCCCCCAGCCTTCACTCCCCCCTGTAAAATACCCCCAGCCTTCAATCCCCCCATTAAAATCCCCCAGCCTTCACTCCCCCTGTAAAATACCCCCAGCCTTCACTCTCGCCCTGTAAAATACCCCCAGCCTTCAATCCCCCCCTGTAAAATACCCCCAGCCTTCACCCCCCCTGTAAATTACTCCCAGCCTTCAATCCCCCCATTAAAATACCCGCAGCCTTCAATCCCCCCATTAAAATACCCGCAGCCTTCAATCCCCCCATTAAAATACCCGCAGCCTTCACACCCCCCTGTAAAATACCCCCAGCCTTCACTCCCCCCTGTAAAATACCCCCAGCCTTCACTCCCCCCACAGTAAAATACCCCCAGCCTTCAATCCCCCCCAGTAAAATACCCCCAGCCTTCAATCCCCCCATTAAAATCCCCCAGCCTTCACCCCCCCTGTAAAATACCCCCAGCCTTCACTCCCCCCTGTAAAATACCCCCAGCCTTCACTCCCCCACAGTAAAATACCCCAGCCTTCAATCCCCCCCCCAGTAAAATACCCCCAGCCTTCACTCCCTCCAGTAAAATACCCCCAGCCTTCACTCCCCCCAGTAAAATACCCAGCCTTCACCCCCTCCAGTAAAATACCCCCAGCATTCACTCCCCCCAGTGAAATACTCCCAGCCCTCACCCCCCAGTAAAATACCCACCATCACCCCCCCATAAAATACCCCAGCCATCACTCCCCCATCCCCCCCGGAAAAAACCCCGCCATCACTCCCCCACCCAGGAAAATACCCCAGCCATCACCCCCCCCATAAAACACCCCACTGTCACTCGCCCCCACAGTAAAATACCCCTGGCCATCACACAAACACACACGTCCAGTCCCCCACAGACAGACATGCACATCCAGCCCCCCTCCACATACCCAGGCCCAACACACACACTTAACAGGTGTAGCCAGAGCCCCAGAGTGAATGGAGCCCCCACGTTCCTTAGGTATTACCCTCCCCCCAAGTGACCCCATTAACCCTCCAATTCCACATAGTGAGTGCCCACGCCCCTTCATTTCCCCACAAGGAAAGACCTCATCCCTTCCCGAAAATGAGTAGCCCTATTAACCCCTTCCACCCACTGTAAGGGCCCCAAAAACCCTCTCCCCAAGCATCAGAAACAGTGATGGCCCTAGGCTCTGGCGGCAGACGTCACGCTGCGCTCCCTGTAGCCTAATCAAAGGGCCAGCTGCCATCTTGAAGTCTGTAGGGTCACAAAGCTCCACAGTAATGTGTAGTGAGTATGAGCGTGTCGCAGAGTTCCACAGTAATGTGTAGTGAGTATGAGCGTGTCACAGAGCTCCAGAGTAATGTGTAGTGAGTATGAGCGTGTCACAGAGCTCCACAGTAATGTGTAGTGAGTATGAGCGTGTCAGAGCTCCACAGTAATGTGTAGTGAGTATGAGCGTGTCACAGAGCTCCACAGTAATGTGTAGTGAGTATGAGCGTGTCACAGAGCTCCACAGTAATGTGTAGTGAGTATGAGCGTGTCACAGAGCTCCACAGTAATGTGTAGTGAGCATGAGCATGTCACAGAGCTCCACAGTAATGTGTAGTGAGTATGAGCGTGTCACAGAGCTCCACAGTAATGTGTAGTGAGTATGAGCGTGTCACAGAGCTCCACAGATGCATAGAAACATAGAAAAATGTCGGCAGATAAGAACCTTTCGGCCCATCTAGTCTGCCCAATTACATGGATACTTTACCTGGATTTATCTTTTGTTTAGGATAGCCTTATGCCTATCCCATGCTTGCTTAAATTCAATTACTGTTTTGGCCTCTACCACTTCAACTGGAAGCTGTTCCATGTATCCACCACCCTCTCAGTAAAATAATGCTTCCTGATGTTACTTTTAAACCTTTGCCCCTCTAATCTAAGACTATGTCCTCTTGTTTTGCTATTTTGTTTCCTTTTAAATATACTCCCTTCCTCTACCTTGTGGATTCCCTTTACGTATTTAAATGTTTCTATCATATCTCCTCTGTCTCGTCTTTTTTCCAAGCTGTACATGTTAAGATCATTAAGCCTTTCCTGGTAACTTTTCTCCTTCAAGCCGTATACCATTTTAGTAGCCCTTCTCTGAACTCTCTCTAAGATGTCTATATCCTTCTGGAGATACGGTCTCCAGTACTGCACACAGTAATCCAAGTGAGGTCTCACCAGTGCTCTGTACAGTGGCATGAACACTTCCCTTTTCCTACTGCTAATACCTCTCCCTACACAACCAAGCATTCTGCTAGCATTTCCTGCTGCTCTATTACATTGACTACTTACCCTTAGATCATGCATGTTCTCCCTAGCAATACACAGGGCCATGCAACCTGCATGACTAATAATTATCTAAACCATGATGGCCCCCATGATGTTAAAACTGTTAATTAATGTTCATACACTCCACACATTGCTGTGAGTTTATTGCTGTGCAGCTCTGATACGTATCGTTTTCGTTTGCACGTATCACAATATGGGGCTGGTCTAAAAATTGTTTTCCAGGGCTGCTTTTTATTCCCAGTCCGGCCCTGGTGAGAGCTTTGTAGGTCAGGGTAAGGATTTTGAATTTAGTTCTGCAGTGGATGGGGAGCAAGTGATGGGATTTACACAAAGGAGCAGCAGAGACAGAGCAGCAGGTGATGTGGATGAGCCTGGCAGAGGCATGTAGAATGGACTGTAGATGGGAGAGGCAGGAGAGAGGGAGGCTAGCTAGAAGATTGTCACAATAGTCAAGTCGGGAGAGGATTGTAAGAAATGTAAGAAAGGGTAGAATTTCCTAGCACAGATGTGCTCTTTGGTGTATGGGACAACATCAAGATTCCTTTTCGGCTACTTTGACTCGTAGACTGGATTTTCTGACTGTCTTGTTTCAATCTGGTTTAGCGTAACTCACCTTGAATGTTTATTGATCAGCTTTGAACAGGCAAATATGAGCCTCCGAGTAAAATTATGGAATCTTCCTATTTCACAACGGAACATATTTCGAACCCTAGCAAAATCACTTAACACGAAGCTCTCCGAGCCAGGATTCATTTGTTACTACTGAGAACAGCAAGTTACAACGGAATAGCACACTGTTCCCACTCTGAGCCATTATTAGCATCTTGTATACAAAATATAGGAGCTGCTAATGTACAGTAAGGAGTCACTAATATCAGATTTGCACCTCGAGCCATTAACTTAATGGCTCAGTTGGAATCAAGTGCACAGAGTATTTTTTCACAATTTAAGGTATTTATATTTTACTACAATGAATTTTAGTTCCTGTGTTATTGCTATTGGAAACTTTGTTCTGCATTGATCACAGCAGCATTAAGTTTAAAGTCATTGCAGACAATAATAAAAAGGAAGGGGAAATGCTTAAAAATCCTCAACGGTATAGTGACTTTAATGGCACTACCCTATTATTTAAAAGCACTAATTAACTATGGCCCTCCAGCAAATGTGACTTAACCCACCGTTTTACTGCCTGTTCAGGCAGTGCAAATAAAAAATAATGGGACATGTAATTAAACGTGTCTGCTGAGTCTGTGGACCATGACAGAAAAAACTTCCATGAAGAATGTAACCTGTATTAGTTTCTCAGATTAAGTTTTTCCTGCACTAGTATACATTCAGAATTAATAACTTCCTCGACACAGAAAAAGCTTCTCAGCTCACTCAAAGATAATGACTGAAAATGTATAGACAGATGTTATGAACGTGTGTAAACTGTAGAGAAGTAGAACTGTTTTAGCTCTTCATACGTTTTTTTTAAATGGCACTTTTGAGTTCCTGCAATGAAAACAATGCAATGATTTGTGGTTCTTCTCATGAAAGTAAGCTGTGGTAAAGTAAATTAACGTACACTGAAAACTATCATCAATTCTAATCTGCTTCAGTGAGAGGTTTGCATTTATAGATTGACTTTAAGGCTAGTGTCAGTTGAGCGTCTTTGGGGAGCGGAAGGAACGTCCGTGAGAGTGGACACTCCTTCCACTCAACGCCCGTCTGGCCACCTCGCTGAGCGCACTCAGTGCGCTCAGCGCCGCAAGGCTCGATCCTTCTATGGAGACTCGAGCTTTGCAGCTCCATCAATGTCCGTCCTAGCGCTTTGTCGGAGAGGCTTGGATAAAAGGCGCTTCACAAGCGTGTGACCGGCCCCGTTGCAGCATCAAAACACTGAGAAGGACGCCGGTAAGCAGGTCAGTACGGGCGCACATAGTGCGCTCGTCTGGCGTCGGCCTAAAATCTAGTTCAATAGATTCTACAGAAAGCCACTTGGAAGCCCTAGCTGCACTCCTTGTCTGTGGTTGAATTAGACAGGCCTCACCTGACTTCTTTTTGCGCAAACCTGGTACTCACAACGATCAGTAAAACACAGCTCTGTGGTCTATATCTGTATAGCCTGAGATCTGTCTGACATCAAGAGACCTACAGGCTTATTCAAAGAGAATCGAAAAGTCACCGCACGTTCGGTGTCTTTTCGTTCTCTTCAATTCGGTGCAAATCGGCTTTCCCATTTCGGCCACCCTGCGGTGTATTCAGCAAGCACAACAGGGCCGTCGAAGTGCAGGGAAAAGCTGCAGAAAACCCGCCGAAAACCTGGCAAAAACCCGGCGAATGCACGCCGAAAACCCATAAAAACATCTGGATTAACCCGTCGAAGACGCTGGAAAAACCCGAGCAGGAGCCGATCACAGGCAGCGAAGCCTCCGGAAAAAGCCAACACCGCAGAAGAAGGCAGTGAATAAATTAGGAAAACCGTTTGCTTGAATGATTGAAAAGTGAAACGCTGTTTTCAAAGAAACTACTGAGCGAAAATGTCTGAAATTTACATATGAGGTCCAGGGAATGATAATAAAAAGGGCTAAAATAAGTTAACCCTTTCGCTGCTGAGGCTTTTCCCGCCTCTGTGCTGAGGTCATTTTTACTGGTTTTGCTCATCATGTTTAAACGTGTTTTGAAGGCTTATTTTAGTATATTACCCAGACATATTATATATCGTTCTTTCCGTCAGACTCGGTAGATTCATAATATGTCATTATTATATGTATACGTTATGTCATGTCTGTATATTATAACAAAAAATGCAATACAATATGTATTTTCAATAATTTACAACGTGTAAAGTGTTTTTTTTCACATTTTAACATGTGAGCAATTGCGGTTATATTTTGTATGGGGTGCGCTTGTTAAAAAAATTAGAGATGGGGTCTCGTTACATTTTTTTTTGGGGAAAATTACGCGATTTTTAACAAACGCACCGCATACAAAAATCGTTAGTGCAGCATCATTGTTCACATTATAATTGAAATGGGAACAATATTGCTACACTAACAAACCAAAAAAAAGAAAAAAAATGTTTATTTTTTTTTATAATTTTTTTTTAAATATATTTTTATTTTTAATTTTAATTTTTTTTAAAAACTTTTTTCACATTCGTGTTTGGTATCGTTGGAACGGCCATGCTCTGGCCGATCCAACCATACCAAACATTAACGCCTAGCTGCCACGGATCGGGAGATAGGGAGTTCATTGGAAATCCCTATCTCCACCGTTGGTGGCAGTTAGGGGTTAACTCTAGGACTGGCGTCATCGTGCTACGCACGATGACGCCAGTCCTCAGGGGGAGTTCCCGTAGGCTTGGCTGACATCCAAGATGTCGGCCAGCTCCGGGAAAGGATCGCGAACCGGGGCTTTTCAGCGCCGATTCGCGATCCAGCTCCCCAGGGGTTAATGCCAGGCACCATTTGGAAGGGCAGGCTGTGCCCTTCCAAATGGTGCCTGGGTTAACCCCCGCAACGCCGCCGATCGGGAGGGAGAGAGGTCCGAAGGACCTCCCCCCTCCCTTTCAGGCGCCTCCTCCGCACATGCGGGGGGGGGGGGCGCCTGAATTAGGTGTCATCGCGCTGCCGCGATGACACCTAACTCCAGCGGCTGCGGTTCCGGATGCCGGGCTGACATCGAGGATGTCAGCCCGCACCGGGGGGGCCAGCGATCGGCCGGAACCCGGCCGAACGCTGACCCCAATGGGAGGACGCGCTCAGCGCGTCCTCCGCACAGCAGCGGTAATGCGGAGGACGAGGCTGAGCGCGTCCTCCGCATTGAAGTGGTTAAAAAAAAAACTGACTTTTTTTTTTAAAAAAATCCAGAAAAATGCTTAAAATATCCTAAAAAATCTATAAATGAAGAGACTCTTTACTGCAGAATTTTATATTGACCGGTTTATTAGATATTGAATTAAAACGGGAATATTTTTAACATTGAAGCCTATGGGATTCTCCTGAATAAACCTGCTGCATGAAACCACCGAATGGCAGGGCATTAGAGGAACCTTTCACTGCTGGTTTGTGTTCTCTGAATAGCCGAAGCAGTGCTTTTTTTATGGGGATTTCAATGCCCTCGAACAGGCACCGAATGTGCAGGCAATTCGCCAGGATTTGGCGTATTGCCTTCTCTCTGAATTGCCGAATGGCCAAGAAAGGTAACCAAACGCTGATTTTCAGCGTTCGGTTACCTTTAGCCATTCGGATCTTTTTGAATAACCCTGCAAATGAATAAAAAGTTAAATAGAAAATTAGAAAATTAACAATAATACAACAGAAATTAAAGACACTGGGCAGTATTACAAAGCTGGTTCAAACTTAGCCACAGCTGTTGTAAACTTAGCAACTCATAGACTATAATGGCTCTGGTACGTTTACAACAGCACTGGTTAAGTTAGCACCAGCTTTGTAATACTGCCCAATGGGGGATATTCACAAAGTTTAGCGTCGTTGACAAAAACAGTGGAAATCGCCATTGTTGCAAATACGACAAACACCGGCATTTGAAAAATAAATTAAATGAGAGCAGGAGAATCTTCATCAATGAAGCTCCTCCTGCCACTGTTTGAATTTCCCTTTTCTGAAAAACAAACGTTTGTCACAGTTGCAACGTTGAATGTTGCTTGCAACTACTGCAAACAACACGGCTTTGTGAATATCCCCAAAAATAATTGGACACATTGACACTAAGTTCTCTCTTAACTGTTAATGTCACACTGTTGTGTAGAATGGTGGAAGCCAGTGCAAATTGAGCTCTGCGGATCATTGGACAGCTGTGCTCTACTCTCTATACCAACTGCAAGAATTCTAATACTTTCTCACCAATGTGCAGTCTTTCTTGTCATCTTGTGTAATGAAGGCCGGACACCTTCCAAAGAATTCATGTGCTAGATCCCGAGGTAATACAACACTTTGGGACAATTGGATTACATAAATGCATGCATTCACACAGCTGCCTACTGAACCTAAATCAAAATATTATCACACTAGTTTCTGATATACACTGTTGGAGATTATTGACTTCCTTAATAGGTCAGGGATATATTAATTATGACGCATATTTTTCTTATTGTTGATATACATAGATATATATATATTATTGACAGTGCCTCCAATACCAGCGGTATAAATTGGTATTTAACCCCTAAGATAGGGATTAATAACCAATCAATGAATATACGTCTTAACAAATATATGGCGCGTTATCCCGAGTTCTTTTGATGCTCTCTAGATATTTTTAAACACAATAAAATCAATAAAGATATGAGACTGCGTAACGGTAAAACAATTCAAACCAAAATTTATTCACACGTCAAGTTTCATACAATCGTATGTTATCAACG
The DNA here is from genome assembly GCA_009667805.1 of Leptobrachium leishanense. NCBI lineage: Eukaryota > Metazoa > Chordata > Amphibia > Anura > Megophryidae > Leptobrachium > Leptobrachium leishanense. Next base: position 157,615,111 of record CM019067.1, on the reverse strand, counting down.
GATTTGCAAAATACAATTTACAAGTGATTATAGATCGTGATTAGTAGCGATACTGTGACACGCAATAATCTAATGGACAGATATTTTAGGTTTATAGACCGCACCACAGATATACACGCCTCAATTCTTAAACACCAAGCTCTATTCTATTCACTTAAACCTTTCCCATTATAAACCAATCCTCCACCTGGCTAAGATAAACACTCAGTTACTGGGCATCACCTGCAGCACAATTTATTATTGTGGGGGCCTATTCACTAAATGCAACTTCCTTCCGGGAGATACATAACACACTCGGTAGGGACACTATCTCTTCCACAGATCAATCACAGCACTTCATTCGATATACGTTTACCCAACACTTCTTATTGACTTACGGTACATGCATTCATTCGGAAGGGCTGCAAGATGGATATGGAAGGAGTTATGCTAGGTTATGAGTGGGGCGGACGGCACTTGACATATAAAAGCTATTTCACGGTCCCAGCGTATCTCACTATAGGTATATAATTGATATTTTTAGATGTCCACAACCAGTATTCTTGGAATATAAATAATTTCACTAAATTATGGCTCAAGTATTCAGCCGATGATAGTCTCTTCCTTAGCACTCCTCTGCAGTGGACTGTAAAGGCAGAATTTCTATTCTACTGATTATTAGGCTCAAACAGCAAAATAATTCATTTATATTCCTTTAGTTTGTGGTGGACATCTAAAGTCAGGACTATGCAATTAGAAAATAGATATCATATTATTCAGGTATACTTTACCATCTGGTTAGTGAAGATAGAGTGGTGGAAGATTAGGGTGTGGTCGGTCTTAAAGGGGCGGCCGATGGTGATTGCCTTTCTTCCCTCCAAGCGTCCCTCAGGTCTCTCTCCAAGCTTTTCTCAGTGTGTCTCAGTATCGCTACTAATCACGATCTATAATCACTTGTAAATTGTATTTTGCAAATCCGTTGATAACATACGATTGTATGAAACTTGACGTGTAAATAAATTTTGGTTTGAATTGTTTTACCGTTACGCAGTCTCATATCTTTATTGATTTTATTGTGTTTAAAAATATCTAGAGAGCATCAAAAGAACTCGGGATAACGCGCCATATATTTGTTAAGACGTATATTCATTGATTGGTTATTAATCCCTATCTTAGGGGTTAAATACCAATTTATACCGCTGGTATTGGAGGCACTGTCAATAATATATATATATCTATGTATATCAACAATAAGAAAAATATGCGTCATAATTAATATATCCCTGACCTATTAAGGAAGTCAATAATCTCCAACATAATGGAGGCTGCACTGCTGAGATGCTAAATGAATTTTTCACAATAAAATCAAGTTTATCTAAGATATTTGGAGGTTGCACTGTTGTGATGCTAAAGTAATTTTTCACAATAAAATCAAGTTTGTCTATCAAGTAAGAGAGCAAGTTAGTGGTTGTGAGCGCCAGATCAAGTATTTGTGAAAGTAACATAAACTTGCTGGTCGTCAAGTAGCAGATTAAGCTATTGGATTAAAACAGTGGTAATCAAGTAACGTTTGTTGTTGGCTGTGGATACTTTGTTTTGAAGTATTGTTATCTGATTGCTGTAGCGCAGAAACATGTCTGATTCAGATACTGGTAGCCAGAAGGCAATCTCTCAATCGAGACTTAAAAAAGTAACAAGACGTTTTGAAATATGTGAAGTGGTAGAACATATCAGAGAGTCATTGCATATTAAATCCAGTCTGATGGTGCTTGTTGATACTATCAAAGACCGCGCCCAAAGTCTTGTACACGATATGTGGGACAAAGAAGGGGATGTGTGTAAATTCTTGGATGTGTTTACAAACACAAAAGACAAGGAAACAAGGAATTGCATTATAATGGAATCATGGCCCTCCATAATGTATTTGTGTTGTGCATTGGATAAACAAAACACAAAACAAAAGGTTGTCATGATGGAGACCATCGCTAACTTAAATGCAAAAGTAGAAAATGTTAATGATTTAACAGTCAGACTTGAGAATGCCACAACAGAAATAATTACTTTAAATGAACAGAGCCGGAAACTGCAAGAACAACTCCAAAGCTTACAAGCTGTATATAAAGAGAGTTGTGTTGAATTAAACAGTTTTAAAGAGAAATATTCTAATTTAGAGCAGAAACTGTATGGCTATATGCAAGAAATAATGCTTTCAAGCGAGTCCGAGGTGTCAAGCAGTGATGAGAGTGTTGAAACTGACACAGATGAAATTCAATGCTCACTGAAAACCTTGAAGAAAGAGGTACTAAAAGCCCGGATAGACTCCATATCCCAGGTAAAGGGTAGACAAACAGAAACTGTTTCATCTGACCATAAGCCTAATGCTGGCCCTCATTTAAAAGAGCATGCCAAAGACAGCGGGGTAGATTCTGGAAGTAGCCCCGCCGATGATGTTAAACAGGGCGAAAGGGGGATCCCTTCAAGGCCTATAAAAGTGCAGGTCCAGCCATCTAATGAGACCAGTCATGGGAGTCACAGGTCAAATAAAAGGGCCCATACCACAAGCCAAGTTGCCCCTAAGCAACATCAGGATGCCTCCCAGGTATATGTTGCCAGGAGGAAATCATACGCTGAGGTGGTAAGAGGGAATAATCCAGATAGGAACCCCAGGGTCACGCCTGCCCCGCACCCACCAAGAAGTGGGGAGCAGAGGTCACCCAATGACTGCAGAAGGTATGAGCAATGGCCACGACCGCACAATAGTCACAGGGAATAGGCCCAAGGGCCTAGGCCTGCCCAAAGAAATAGGTATCCCCAATTTAGTGACTCTCCTCAAAGTGATGATCCCCCTCAAATAGGTAGGTCACCCCCTCGCGTTAAGGTCCCTGAAAATAGAAGGGGAGGTCAGACAGGAGACCCCAGGCCCAGATCACACCGTCAGAACAGAAGTAGTAATGCTGATTCTGACACATCAAATAATTCTAGGCCCGAGCGTAATAGGATCCGCAGAAATAGATACCTTAAACGAAATGATCAGAATGACCGAATAAACCAATTAGAATACCGGTTATATCAATTAGCTGAACAATTGGTGAAGATCACCGAGTATGTATTGGCACAGCGGCCTGATAACTCTTTAGGGATAAATCCAGTGGCCACCCAAGGGCCACAGGATCAATAACACCTCAGATGTTATTGAATCAGAGGGAACAACTGAATGAAATAGCATAGGTGGCACAACCTGACACCATTTAATCCCCAGGTCTACATATTAATAAGGAATCTAAAAGTATGTAAAGGGGGATTTCTGCTGTTGGATGCTAACCACTCTCCTATTTTTCAGCCTACTTCTAGTCCCTCTGATATAAACAGGTCATTAACCGCAACCGACTCTCAGGAGATCGTCGTAGCCAGATGCCCCGATGGAGAGCCAGCTACCCGTTGCGCATTAGCCTACAAGAAACCTAAGGTTCTCTGTACGGTGGGTAAGGATGAGAATCTCCCTACCCCAGGTAAAGTGATTTTAAACACCAGTTCATGGAGTTGCCCTCGGAGGTTAGAAACAGGTATTAACAAGGTCTGTTATAATAAATCCCTACGATAACTGCATGATTACAGGAGTAAACCTCGTGGGAAGGACGAATCCAATCACTGGTTTTAACTCGTTAATACGGTCAAAGAAATTAAATTTGTAGGAAATATATATATATATACACACGTATTTATATATATATATATCTCTACAGGGCGATATCCTATTCAGTCCCCTATTAGGAAAGCAAGCCCACAAAAGGGGGATGATATACTTAATGGCTCACAAGAATTGAAAGGGTTAATAATCTATGTGTCACTGTCCTGATGAAATGCATTAAAATTAAAATAAATGCCGCGCTGCATCTAAGGGAAAGCATGGAATAAATCAGAAATGGGGAAGATTACCCGTTTCCATTTACCATGATCCTAAAGTCACATAGATGAAGTGTTAACCTAAATATTTACATGTTGTGTATATCAATTCTTATGAAGTTCATCTCATTTTAGAAAGATAAGATGAGTAAAGTGACAATTGGTCACTCGCATGGAGACGTGTCCTAAAGACTCAGATGTCAGGAGCAGCCAGGCTGGAAGTGACAGAAAGTCATGGGAGCACCCTGTCATAAAGGATACCCAAAGAAACGGAAGGATGACGACAAGTGCATCATTGGTTATTTGAAAATCAACCTCCATAGATGAAAAGATCAACAAGCCACAAGATGTTTCGCTTGAAAGGTCTTTACCCGGGGAAAACACTGCTTGATTCAAATCCATTTTCATCAACTGGAATTCATTGATTCACCCTCAGATTACCCCGTTCGTAAAAGAAATGGGGGAACCACAAAAGGGGGATGGTCGTGAGAACCCATCATGCATTTACCAATTTTTTTTTCTCTTCTGCACCAATTATCGCATGGAGTCGATACCTAACAACTTGTTAAAGACTAAGGCTACCATACAGATGTAAAATTTCCTATCCAATTGGTCCATGTCAATTCCTACTCATGAATCTGGATGAGTAGATATTGAAAAGGGGGATTTGTCAGACCTTTTCAGATATGAAATTTCTATAACGCAGGAATGTTTAAATTTGGGGCCAGGAATTGCGTCACGCCAACAACTTGTCTGCGTCGTTAATATATAACAAGAACAAGAGACAAGCTAAACTCGTTAGTGTTACGCATACAAGAAAGGACATTTAACATTGATCAAAGACGGTCTAATGGACTCTGTTTATTTTATTTATTTGTTACAACCAAACAGGGTTTAGATCAAATGGTTTAAAAGTAAGGGAACACAATGACAACTAAGATAGATATCTCAGTATTGTGTTTATTTCGTCAGATCGAAACTCTGAAAGCCACGTAAACATGGAACAATAGGTTGCCCAATAAAGAAAAAAAAACCAAAGGTTAAATGGCTTGGGTAAACCAGCTTGTAATGCTATTCGGCAATATGTACTATATGGTATGAGGATATTTATTAGTTAGAACTGATAATTTTAGCATCTTATAAAAACAGAGGCCCTACCACATTTAGTTGATCAACACAAATGTCTGGTGTACTAATCCGCATGAAGCCGATTAAGTCGGGTAACGTGTGACTGTTAAAAACGATACCACGAATGAATGAATGGATATCCCCTCACATACACATCCCTGTGGATATAAGTAAAGGGGGTATGAAATGCACACACGCCGTGGCGAAGTATGCCGGCAATGTCACAATAGAAATAAATTTTAATTTGTTAATAAAATCTATGGAGTCCCGGGATATAGGAATAAAACGACCCCAAACCAGTAAAAGATTGGCCAAGCCCATAAATTAATTCCTGCAGAAGGTTGATGGTTGATCTGAGAGCGCCATCTGCTGGCCAGGTAACATAACACCTGGACAGACCCCTGGAGTTGATGAATATATATCCTCCAATCAAATGAGGCCACATAGTGATGGGCTAGATCTAAAACTGGGCGGAAGACCACTATATAGAGAGGACACTCCAGAGCAGAAGGAGACACACTGAGAAAAGCTTGGAGAGAGACCTGAGGGACGCTTGGAGGGAAGAAAGGCAATCACCATCGGCCGCCCCTTTAAGACCGACCACACCCTAATCTTCCACCACTCTATCTTCACTAACCAGATGGTAAAGTATACCTGAATAACTTGATATCTATTTTCTAATTGCATAGTCCTGACTTTAGATGTCCACCACAAACTAAAGGAATATAAATGAATTATTTTGCTGTTTGAGCCTAATAATCAGTAGAATAGAAATTCTGCCTTTACAGTCCACTGCAGAGGAGTGCTAAGGAAGAGACTATCATCGGCTGAATACTTGAGCCATAATTTAGTGAAATTATTTATATTCCAAGAATACTGGTTGTGGACATCTAAAAATATCAATTATATACCTATAGTGAGATACGCTGGGACCGTGAAATAGCTTTTATATGTCAAGTGCCGTCCGCCCCACTCATAACCTAGCATAACTCCTTCCATATCCATCTTGCAGCCCTTCCGAATGAATGCATGTACCGTAAGTCAATAAGAAGTGTTGGGTAAACGTATATCGAATGAAGTGCTGTGATTGATCTGTGGAAGAGATAGTGTCCCTACCGAGTGTGTTATGTATCTCCCGGAAGGAAGTTGCATTTAGTGAATAGGCCCCCACAATAATAAATTGTGCTGCAGGTGATGCCCAGTAACTGAGTGTTTATCTTAGCCAGGTGGAGGATTGGTTTATAATGGGAAAGGTTTAAGTGAATAGAATAGAGCTTGGTGTTTAAGAATTGAGGCGTGTATATCTGTGGTGCGGTCTATAAACCTAAAATATCTGTCCATTAGATTATTGCGTGTCACAGTATCGCTACTAATCACGATCTATAATCACTTGTAAATTGTATTTTGCAAATCCGTTGATAACATACGATTGTATGAAACTTGACGTGTAAATAAATTTTGGTTTGAATTGTTTTACCGTTACGCAGTCTCATATCTTTATTGATTTTATTGTGTTTAAAAATATCTAGAGAGCATCAAAAGAACTCGGGATAACGCGCCATATATTTGTTAAGACGTATATTCATTGATTGGTTATTAATCCCTATCTTAGGGGTTAAATACCAATTTATACCGCTGGTATTGGAGGCACTGTCAATAATATATATATATCTATGTATATCAACAATAAGAAAAATATGCGTCATAATTAATATATCCCTGACCTATTAAGGAAGTCAATAATCTCCAACAACACTATATTGCCAAAAGTATTCGATCACCTGACTTGACTCGCATATGAACTTAAGTGACATCCCATTCCTAGTTCATAGGGTTCAATATGACGTCGGTCCACCCTTTGCAGCTATAAGAGCTTCAACTCTTCTGGGAAGGCTGTCCACAAGGTTTAGGAGTGTGTTTATGGGAATTTTTGACCATTCTTCCAGAAGTGCATTTGTGAGGTCACACACTGATGTTGGACGAGAAGGCCTGGCTCTCAGTCTCCGCTCTAATTCATCCCAAAGGTGTTCTATCGGGTTGAGGTCAGGACTCTGTGCAGGCCAGTCAAGTTCATCCACACCAGACTCTGTCATCCATGTCTTTATGGACCTTGCTTTGTGCAATGGTGCACAGTCACATTGGAAGAGGAAGAGGCCAGCTCCAAACTGTTCCCACAAAGTTGGGAGCATGGAATTGTCCAAAATGTCTTGGTATGCTAAAGCATTCAGAGTTCCTTTCTGTCACGGTCCACCCGGGGTAACTGCTGATGTGCCTGTATTGCACACCTGGCTCTTAGAACTTTGCCCTGGATCTCTTTTTCTTGGATTCCATTCCAGGTTTTGCCCAGGCTCAGCACCTTGACCAGGCTCATGGAGATCCAGCCTGGGTCTTCGTTTTCCAGCCCTGGAGTTCCAGCTGAGGCCCATCTGGGATTAAGCCTCCTTAAAAGGCAGAGAGACCCAGCCAGCAGTGGTTCTGCATTGTGCTCCCTGACTGAGGTCATTTGTTGTGTGCATACCTGCTCTACCTGAACCAGTTAATCCTTTTGCTGTATAGTGTATCCTGCGTATCCAGTACCCATCTGTCTACCTTATTGTTCCTGGATACATCTCCGTCTGTGCATGGGACTCTCAGCGATCTCCACCTACGCTGTATCCAAGGTCCGTGGTCAAGATTCCAGGTCACTGCTCAAGTGGGTACTATCAACCGCGTAGCCCACTATCCCCTGTGTCTGGAAACCTACCTGTGGATTACAGTTGTACACCACCGTCTCTGACCTTTGATCAAGGTACCACTGTCAGCTATCCAGATTTATTATTGGTGGACCCTGTCTGCAGTCTGGGACTGCATTGCCCACAATCCACTGACTTTCCAAGACTACTCCCTGTACTGTATCTATGTGATATACTGTGTACCGAACCCTTGCTTTGGCATACTTAACCTGTCAGCCAGCTGCCAGCCACGACCCCTTGTATATGGACTTTAACCACGTCTTTGCCGGTACGTTCCAGATTTGCCTGCAGCCAAGGCCCAATTATGTTCCATTAAAGTTATATTCATTGCTTGAATCCTGTCTGGCCTCCCCTCTGTGTCGCTGCCTGCTGGGCTCATACCTGAACCGCACACGCCACGTGACACTTTCACTGGAACTAAGGGGCCAAGCCCAGCTCCTGCAAAACAACCCCACGCCATAATCCCCCCTCCACCAAACTTTACACTTGGCACAAGCAGTCAGACAAATACCGTTCTCCTGGCAACCTCCAAACCCAGACTCCTCCATCAGATTGCCAGATGGAGAAGCACGATTCGTCACTCCAGAGAACGCGTCTCCACTGTTCTAGAGTCCAGTGGCGGCGTGCTTTACACCACTGCATCCAACGCTTTGCATTGCACTTGGTGATGTATGACTTGGATGCGGCTGATCGGCCATGGAAACCCATTCCATGAAGCTCTCTGCGCACTGTTCTTGAGCTAATCTGAAGGTCACATGAAGTTTGGAGGTCTGTAGTGATTGACTCTGCAGAAAGTTGGCGACCTCTTTGCACTATGCGCCTCAGCATCCGCTGACCCCGCTCCGTCAGTTTACGTGGCCTACCACTTCGTGGCTGAGTTGCTGTCGTTCCCAAACACTTCCACGTTCTTATAATACAGCTGACAGTTGACTGTGGAATATTTAGGAGTGAGGAAATTTCACGACTGGATTTGTTGCAGAGGTGGCATCCTATCACAGTTCCACGCTGGAATCAGGGCCGGACTGCGGATAAATACCAGCCCCATAGCATAACGTCATTATTTTCTTGTTCATAAAAGCGATAAGACAGTAATGTGTGCTGTGTGTATGAGTGTACCACAGAGCTGTACAGCAATACAACTCACAGTAATGTGCGGTGTGTATGAGCGCGAGTTTTATTTCTGTGGAGCTCTGTGATATGAGTGTATCACAAAGCTCCACAGAAATAAAACTCCGGCTCATACACACCGCACGTGACATTACTGTGAGTTTTATTGCTGTGAAGCTCTGTCATACACTCATACTCACTGCACATTACTGTATCACGGAGCTTCACAGCACACAAAGTGGTGTGCTATGACTGACGTGTTTATATTACAGTTGATTTTAATATATAATTATAATATTTTAATAAAATTACATATACAAATTCTATATTAAGATAAATATTATTGAAATAATTCTGTAAAAAAAATAATTAAAATATACATGTTTCCCCTTCCCAAATTTGCATTTTTTTTTTACAGAAAGGGGGATAATTCTCTGGGGACCAAGTGGGAACAGCTACCAGCTCTGTGGGGTAGATTGGAAAGGGAGTTAAATCCTTCCTGCTCTGCAGGTTGGGGTTAAATTCTTCCATTCTATCTCTGCAGGGAGGGGAGGTTTGGGGAGGGGTTACATCTTCTGAGTTCTACAGCAAATGGGTTAAATCCACCCCCCATCCTCCCAGCTTTAACCCACTCCCCAATCCTTCCAGCTTTAACCCACTCCTTCCAGCTTTGCATGGAAGCAGTTACATCCTCCCTTTTCTGCAGTGAACTCTACAGGCAGGGACTGATTGGGGAGGAGGTAAGTCCCCCCCCCACCCAGCTCTACAGGGAGGGGAGGATTGGGGAAGGGTTAAATCCCCCCCAGTTGAAGTTCTACAGGGAGGATTGATGAAGGGGTTAAATCCTCCCCTTCAATCCTTCCAGATTTAACAACCTCCACAATCCTTCCAACACTACAGGGAAGGGGTTAAATCCCACTTTTCTGCAGGGAGAGGAATGGTTTAACTCCTACTTCTGTAAGAAAGGGGATTGGGGAGGGGGGCTAAATCCTCCTCCCACTCATCCCGAGATTTTTTAACCCCCTAACCTGCAGAGCCGGAAGCATTGGAAAGGGGTTATATCTTCACTTTTCTGCAGGGAGGAAGTATTTGACAGTTGGCTCACTCACCACTGCTCAGCCTCCATCTGTCTGGGTCCCCTCTCTCCTGCCTTCACAAGCACCAGCAGCACGTTGTAGGAGGCGTTGCTGCTGCGTCTCAGTGCAGCCTGCTGGGGGCAGAAGGCAGGCCAGGAGGATTTCTTTTTCTGCTGCCAGGCAGCCTCCGAACCCGTCCCTATAAGCGACCGTGCGGTTCTCACTGTTTCGGCCACACTCACGTGATCTCAGTCATGTGGCCGAGAGGGAGAGCTGCATGGGCACATAGAAGTGACGTGTTCAGAAGTGGCCTGTCAGTCGGTGATTTTGACAAATTGCCAATTTTGGCAGACCACCGGCCAGCGGATTATCCTCTTCGCTGTGGGCCTATTTTTAGGTAGGGGCCTGGAGCGGCCGCTCCATCCGCCCCTACGATAATCCGGCCCTGCCCGCTGCATAATAATTTCTCCCCGTATAACAATTCCCCCCCAGCACACATGACAATTTCTCTCCCCCCCCCAGCATAACAATTAATTTTTTCCCCCAGCATACCATATCTGGGAGAGTCCGCCAAGGGAGGGTGAGGTTCTCCTTCACTTCACGTGGCACAGCTTGCCTCGTTTTGCTGCTCCTTCCCATGTGATGAAATGCTGAAGACGGAAGGAGTTGAAGCCAGAGCGCGCGAACCAGGGGCATGTACGCTGCTGGCTCTGCGTGGAAACCCTGTCAGAGGCGGAGCCCACATCTCGCACAGCCTGCAGTGTGTGTACAAGCACTCATGCAGCCTGCTCGAGTTCTTGTACACACACTGCAGCCTCCGCTACTCGCATCATTTGGGGGTAGGGGCAAATTGTGCCGTGTGCCCCCTGGCTGGATCCAGCCATGGTCTGCAGTGTAGTGTCAGAGGGCAAGTCAGCTCCATCTCCCTCAGAGTCAGCCCAGTGACCCCTCCTCCCTCATGAGCACCGAGCGGAGTCACTCACTACTGGCGCCCGAAGCCCGCAGGCACTGACATGCGGCGGCCAGGCCGCTGCTGGCCACTAGTAGCAGCCCGCGGTTTCTCTAGTGATGCTGCGGGCGGCACAATGATTGCAGCAGCCTACCAGGATATCTCTCGGTATCCCGGTAGGCCAGTCCGGCCCTGGCTGGAATTCACTGAGCTCCTGAGAGCGACCCATTCTTTCACAAATGTTTGTAAAAAATGTCTGCATGCCTAGGTGCTTGATTTTATATACCTGTGGCCATAGAAGTGATTGGAACACCTGATTCTTATTATTTGGATGGGTGAGCGAATACTTTTGGCAATATAGTGTATATAGGATTTTAGTAATCTTACCCAGGGGTCAAGTACTACAAAAAGAAGTGTTGGAACTCACCAAGATTTTTGTCTTCCAATTAGCATTTATCATCTAGCACTTCACACAAACATATACGCAAATCTGGTATATTTATGTATATATGTAGATTTTAACAAAAATATATGACAAATCCTATAATTTTTGTGACATAACTAGGAAAAATATGATTGAATACTTGTATACAAGCTTTATTGCAGTGGTGGGCAACTACGGCCCTCCCGATGTTTTGAAACTACATTTCCCGTTATGCTCGGCTGCTCATTAGGTTTGCAGAGCCTCAAGGGAAATATAGTTCCAAACCATTTGGAGGGCCAAGGGTTGCTGACCCCTGATTTATAGAAATATTTAATATTACAATATGTCATTTTGCTGCCATGTCCTGGGATACTTGTAATTAATAGAAATCCTGGTGTCATTTGTTTCTGATAAACATTTTATAAATATCTATCAGAAACAAATTACACCAATATTTCTATTAATTGCAAGTGTCTCTCCTGTTTGCCCCACTTTGTGTTAAATTCCCGACCCTGCTGTGAATTCAGCATTCACCTCAGGGTCCCCGAAGTGCAGTGAATGACCTGCCGAACGCATCGGAAAAAATGCTTTAAAACCGCTGAATCAATCGGAAAAACAGTCGAAAAAACGACGCATTGATCAGAAAAAAAACGCTGAATGCATCTGACAATCCACTGAATTGATTAAAAAAATAAGCCGACAACACGCCGAACAGAGTGCCGCAGGCTGCCGGAAAAAGCAGCCAAGCCGCCGAAAGGGCTAAAAACAAACAAGACACAACTGCAATTTTTAAATGGCCTTTTTTTTTAAAAGTACAGCATGAAAATGCCTGGGAATAAGATATAACATCGTATGAATAATAATAAAAAGGTCTGCTACAGGAAAATATAATTCTGGAAAAAAAAATCACCGAAAAATGCCTAAAAAATTCAAAAAAAAATCAATAAATGAAGAGACTTTTTTTCTGCAAATGAAAAGAATAATTGGTTGATTAAATATCTCATATAATCAGGGATTTTATTTACACTGAAACCTATTGGATTCGCCTGATTAAACCTGTTGAATGAAAGAACCTGAAAATTTGTGCATTTCAGTGATGTTCGGTGTTCTCTGAATAGATTAACCATTACTTCTCTATGGAGATAGCACTGCCACCGAAGATCACCATAATTCGTTGGCAATTTGCCAATTATTTGGTGAACTGTCTGCTTTTTGAATAGCCGAATGGCCACAAAATGAAATTCCCTATTCTGTGCAATTCAGTGGCCAGTTCAGCTCTCTTTGAATAACCCTGTAAGATTTTTTTTTACGAAGTCTATGATATCTGAGATGATCAATACCTTTGAAAGAATGGCTTTGTATGAATTGAACAAGATCAATGTGAATAATAAGGGAGACAATCTGACAAGAATGGAAAAGCAGGCTTTGAAGCAATAAGAAGACCAAGACATCATAATCAAGTCAGCAGATAAAGGAGAAGGGATCGTGATTATGACTACTGTAGAGTATGAGACAGAAGCATATAGAATGCTGGATGACAGTTCTATATATGAGAAATTAAAACAAGACCCATCACAACGTATAAAAAAAAATAATTCATAAATACCTTCAAAAAGGACAGGCTCTGGGGAAACTCACAGACAAGGAATATCAGTATTTGAAAATTATATATCACAAACTTTATCACCTGCCAAAAATACACAAAAGTTTATCTAATTCTCCAGGTAGATCAATAATTTCTGGGATTGACTCATCATCCAGAAGGATTTCTGAATACATGGATCAGCTACTCCAGACAGTAGTGGAAAAGACCAAGGTGTATGTGATGGACGCACTGAATGCCATTGAAATTCTAGAGGAAATAGAACGGAAAGAATGAGATTTGCTAGTCACCGGCGTGTAAATCATTACACAGTATTATTTCACACAGGAAAGGAATCCAAGTGACTTGACATTTTTTTTACATAAGTCTAATAAATTTCAACCAAGAACAAGTACAGGGTTATTCAGAGGGTGGTGAAAAGCAGGAGAATGACTGGAGAATGGAAAATTCTAGGTCAAAATAGCCAATTTGGAAAGTGAGATGAAAGGGAGAATTTTTCAGATTTTGCTATTCTGACCTAGAATTTTCCATTCTCCAGTCATTCCTATTTATTCACTATTTATTTTTTGATTTTAATTTTATACACTAAATTTTAGTATCATAATATTTTATGGCACAGCACTAAAACCCTTTGGATTGTGGATCTATTTATATAAAATCCTTTATAAATAAATAAATAAATAAATAAATATAGACTTATTACCTTGTACATTTGCACATTTTTATAATTTTATGTATTGAGACAAATTTCATTGTATCATAATATTTATTTATTAAGAGTAAGTGTGACTCCTGATAGCAATTAGTATTTTATTAATTATCAGCACTTTAATATTGTGTGTCATTTTTAGCACTTTATCATAGGAATTGGCGTACTGCAACTACATTTGCACTCACATATAAGCTCCTATTACACGCTTCGCGCAAATGCGCTCGCGCAGCGCATTTTTTTTTACGCACACAAAAAAACGTTATTGCGCGAAAATTAACGTGCCATTCCGATCCAAGCACATTTTTTCAGCCTTCATGTTTTTTTGTGCTCAAATCCGACGCACAAATTCGTGCGCAAATGAACGTTGCGTACAGGAATCGGTGGGCAGACAGTTTTTTCACGGGATTCAGCCAATCAGAATTAAGAACCACCATTTTCTAAAGTTAGGTTGTTGCACCTGTCAAAGTCAATCTGCGTATATGTGCTGCAGCAAAAAAATTTTTGACAAATTATAAATTTTTGATGTCTGGGTATGTGTAGAATGTGTAACTGTACTGTGCTGTATTTTTTTTTATTGCTGAGTTATTTTGTTTCGGCCACAACTATCATATTTGCAGTTAACACCAAGTTTTCAAAGACGTTACGAAAATTCGTACAAACGTCGCTCGTACGACTTTGCTCGAAGATTGTAATAACATCCGCACTAACGCATTTGGGCTCACAATGTTAAGTATAGGATGCGCGCAGGAACTTGGGTTCGCGCAGGGTCAATCGCGGTAGACGATTACGGGTATCGTTTGCGCGAACATCGAAATACGACGTTCTGCGCAAATGGTTTTGTCCTCGCGCAAATGCGCTGCGCGAAGCGTGTAATGGGGCCGTAGTGTTTTACATACCATCCAAACCCATATATCATTTTTATTATTACGCTTCATCACAGCTTCACGAATAGACCATTTAGGTGGCGCCATTATTACACATATTTTGCGACCGTAAGTGCAGGCAATTCCCTGAAATTTGGCGAACTGCCTGCTCTCTGAATAGCCGACTGGCCGCAAAATGTCACCGTACGCTGAATTTCAGTGTCCGGTTACATTTCGGCAACATTTCAGACCTCTCTGAATAACCCCTTTAGTTTGCAATAAAATTAAATTCCATTGCATTGCTCTAGAAAAATTGTAGGTTGAGTTTATGCAATATCGGGGCACGTGCAGGAACTTTTGAAAATCAAGTATATTCGATCGTTGTAGTGAAGTGGTTAAACCAACAAATCAACGACATGGCTTAAAAGCTTCACTGTGTAAATAAAAGTTGCTTTCCTTTTAATAAATAGTATGATTTACATTGATTCATTAATTCATACAAAGTACTGCAACCTTGACTTATTAATCAGTGAGCAGTGCTAATATTTAACTTAGCCTCGTCTGAAAATTCTAACGATGCAAGCAATTTCCTCCACTGTTATTATGAAAAACAACCACACTTTAAGCGGAATATTTGCCACAAACAACTGAAGCATTGACATGTGATATGAAGGACACATTTACAGCAATTAGTTTTATGGCAACATGCTCAATAGCTTTGATTATTGACTAAAGTGTTAACTATTAACTATTAACTCAAGCACATAAAGTAAATGTGTGGCTGTGTGAGTAATCTATAAAGGATAACAAAACATATTCATATCTTAAACAGACTTTCACTTCCAGTAGATCTATCTTCAATAATTGTTTAAACAAAGTGTGGGATTAAAATATAAAATCAGCCTTTGAAAATTTGATTCAATGTCCACGGGACAGCGGTGCTTTAAAGGGACACGTGAAGGTAAAACACAGGAAATAAATGGAGGCAGTCATTACCAAAGTAACCTATGTGAATACTGACTACAAAATAAAATGAGAAGACTCCTGCAAAAAATGGGAACAGTTGAAGAAGCCACAACTTAGATTAGGCGAAACGCGTTCCGGTTTTAACCCCTTCACTGCTGAGCCATTTCGGGTCTAATTTTTCTTCTTTACTTTAAACATGGTCATGTTTGGTATCATTGGAAAGGCCATGCTCTGGCTGCCAACAGTGGGGAGATATCGTGGTTCAAATGAACCCCCTATCTCCACCCCTATCTTTCCTTAGGAGTCAATGAGGACTTTCCCCACACGTCCTCAGCAGTGACAGGGTTAAACCCCGGCGCCTCAAAAAACACCTTTTTGTTTTTTTAAAGGCAAGGTGGTAAAACAAGTGCAGGGTTTGACGAATTTACTTCGAATCTAGGAGCCAGGCAAAAAAGTTAGGAGCCAGTTTATTTTTTTGTTATGGTAATAAGTGGGTGGTAGTCTCCAGTGTCTCCCTTTCCCCTCACTGCTTATTACAGCATTGAAATGTTTGCATACCCTACCCAGAATTCTTTGCTGCAAATGGGGATGTGGAACAGGAGGCTCTGGAGTGCAGTTCTTTGAATTGCTGCTGTGATGTGCAGATGGCTTCTGCAATAATAAACATAACCAATTATAGCGTATATACATGAATACAGTATATATATATTATATAGGAGAGAGAAGAGGAGGAATTAAATGTTTCTATTTTGTTATTAATATTTATAAGTCTATTTTTTAACCAGTTTATTTAGGTGTTCATCTCGAACGCCAAGCCCAAAGACTACAAAGGCCGGTCAGGGCATGAGACTTAATGGGCAGCGTGAGAATCATCACCCCTGAAGCATCTACTGCACTGGAAGGCCTTTTTATAGGAAAATTGTGACATGACATAGTTCTAGAACCCTCCAACTAATCACCATCCAGGAGCCTGGTTTGAGTCCCCAGCCAAAACCATCTAGGAGTCAGACATGCCAACCAATCCCATCAAAGGACTGCAAATTGAAACATTTGCAGAAACTTTAACCCCTTCACTGCTGAGCCATTTCGGGTCTAATTTTTCTTCTTACTTTAAACATGGTCATGTTTTTAGTTCATTGGAAAGGCCATGCTCTGGCCTTTCTACTGATAACAAACATAACCCTCTAGCTGCGGGTTTCAAAGGAACCCCGTATCTCCACCCCTATCTTTCCTTAGGAGTCAATGAGGACTTTCCCCACACGTCCTCAGCAGTGAAAGGGTTAATAGTATTTTAATAGAAAAAATCTTTTAAAGATTAACCGATTGTCTGCTGTAATACTGAAAGATACCTGCAGTACTAGGAGTTCGATGAAGGAGTTTTGGTGGGGTACTCACAGAAAAGAACCCACAAGCGAAGCGATATAACCAGAGACAGGAAGGGCTCCAACTAATGTAAGTTGGCAATTGGCAAATATTTTTTGTGAATAGAACATATGGTATTGTGCTAGGGGACTGCCCTGATATTGTCTTTCCCTTTGAAGGAGACAGAAGATAAGAGATCATATGCAGATGATACAAAGGTGTTTGGGTGCCTGAGAAAATTGAAGAAAATACCCAGAGGCCTGACACACCTAGAGCCGGTATTAGGCTCTAGATAATGTGAGTGGTATTTATAAGCAAACATAATTTGCATCTATGTATTGATATACTGCACCATGATGTGTCTATTTTCAAGCATATACATTGGCATACCGCCCTATTGCAGTGTATGTATAAATTTTCATCTAGTCTCTATATGATCACTTGCAGGGTTATTCAAAGAGATCCGAATTGTGACCGAAAGGTAACCGAACAATGAAATTCAGTGTTCGGTTACCTTTCCTGGCCATTCGGCTATTCAGAGAGCAGGCAGTTCGCCAAATCCTGGTGAATTTCCTGCACTTACGGTGCCTGTTCGTTGCCTGTTCGAGGGCAGTGAAATCCCCATAGAGAAGCAATGCTTTGTCTATTCAGAGAACAAAAACCAGCAGTTAAAGGTTCCAGAAATGTCCTGCTGTTCGGTGGTTTTATTCGGCATTATTATTCAGACGAATCCCATAGGCTTCAATGTAAAAAATATTCCCGTTTTAACTCAATATCTAATAAAACGTTGATTATAATATTCTGCAGTAAAAATCTCTTTATTTATAGATTTTTTTAGGATCTTTCAGGCATTTTTCGTGATTGTTTTGCAAAAACATATTTTTCTTTTTTCTGTAACAGCCCTTTTTATTATCATTCATTCATGTATGTAAATTGCAGACATTTTCGTTCTGTAGTGTCTTAGCAAACAGCGTTTCACTTTTCAAACATTCAAGCGTACTGTTTTGTTTTATCCTCACTCCATTCGTTTGCGGTGTCGGGTTTTTCTGGTAGGGATGTGCGTTTCGGGTTTCAGAATTTCGGAATTTTCACGAAATTTCCCGATTCGTGTCTTCGGATTCGGCTGAATTTCCGAATCGGATCGGACCCGAAAACCGATAGATCCGAAAAGTTTTCTGAGCCGAAACGAAAAAATTTCGGAATTTTCAAATGGACTTGAAATGTGTCAAATCGAAATTTATTTTCGCTCTATTCATGATTTCGGTTCCATTCGTGATTTCGGTTCCATTTCGGTAATTCTGGACATCGTATATTTAACTATTATCGGTTATATCGCTGATTCTGTAAATTTTGTATTTGTAAATGCGTATCACTTGTTTCTTCTGGCATTCGGGTCAGTTTAGCGTTTTTTTAATCGTTTTGTTCATTTTTTTTGTTCCTTGGCTTTCATACCATTTTAATATGATTAAATAAAGTTGTGAAATGTATATTCAATTATTCATAAGAAAAAAAGGATCTTTATTTAATAAAAAAAAACACGATAGAATCGCCAGAAGTATCGTAGACACTTTGAAACGAGGAGAACAGACGTTCCGAAAAAACGAAAATTTCCGAAAAGTCGATACAAAAAACGAGCAAAGTGACCCGAAAATACGAAAAATGGTCGATATTCCTAAAAAAAATGTACACGAAAAACGATCCGAACCGAATCGAAACAGCAATCGGTCGAAACGAGCCGAATTGAAAAGTTTAAACATCCGAACAAATCGAATCGAACCGAAAAAAAAATCAGTGCACAAGCCTATTTTCTGGTGGCTGCTCTGCGCTGTGATCGGTGGCTGCTCTGGTTTCTCCGTCGTGTTCGGCGGGGTTAATCCAGATGTTTTTGCGGGTTTCGGTGTGCTTTCGCCGGGTTTTGCGGTGAGTGTTTGTCGGGTTTGCGGCGACTTTTCCCTGCACTACAACAGCCCTGTGGTGTTTGCTGAATACTCCGCAGGGTCACCGAAATGGGATCGCCAAATCGCTCCAAATTGAAGAGAACGAAAAGTCACCGAACGTGCGGTGACTTTTCGATTCTCTTAGAATAACCCTGAAGGTGATTGGCGCTGTACCAAATTTATGATGTTTTGACTCTACTTGGTTCTTAAGGAGACCACTATATGGTATTAAGCGAGTGAGGGAATTGCACTAAGGTTGTGGGCCATTACCTGGGGAGCGCTATACTGTATTCGTTTCCATATTTTTTTTTTATTTGTCTCAGGGAATAAGCCAATGAACACTTTCCTTAGACATAAATTAACGCCATGTTATGTTAATCCGAAGTCAAAATCCAGTAACTAAAATCACAAATTCAAGAACTCGCTGGAAATGCATTTATAGATAACTGAATGGCATAGCCAGTACTAGTTTATCAGCTAAAGCCACCAGAAACATATAGGGCTAAATTACAATCTTCGCGTAAACGTTTGCGTCGGCGCAAAAAACATTAACGCGAGACGTGAAACCATTTACGCCTAATCCCATATTACATAGTCAGCGCAACAACCGTGCGCTATCGTCTACCACGGGTGAACCTGCGCGAACCCTGCGCGAGCTTACTGTACTGCCTGAGTCCTATACTTAACATTGTGAGCGCAAATGCGACTGTACGCTGGTACGTGTATGGTATTACAATCTATTTGCGGTAATTACCGCATAGTCTTTGCGCGCATAATTTTAGCAACTCCTAAAAGCTGGTGCTAATGGCAAATCTGAACAACCTGGCCGAACGCAAATACACCAGCCCAAAAAAAAATTCAGCAAAGTATAGTTACACATTCTACTCATACCAAACCAATAAAATGAGAAGTTGTGTGTGCATGTATTATTGCTGCAGCATATATGCTCGGATTGACTTTGGCAGGCGGAATTTCTTAATGTGAGATAGTTGTGGTTCTTAATTCTGATTGGCTGAGTCGCGAGAAAAAAACTTCGCACACTGGTTTTTGCGCGAGATGGTACTGCGCGAGCATTTGGCCACGTCCTGTTTGCGCGTGGTATTAATCGGCGTATGAAAAGATGCGCGAGGATTGTAATTCCAGCGGTGATTTGTGTGCGCAAAAGTTTAACACTTGGCGCAAAACTTTGCGCTTTGCGCAAGGGTTTTTGCGTGAAGATTGTAATATAGCCCATAGAGTTTGATTTAATTCAGCATGATCGCCAAAATCAGACCTTTTTCGGACATTTTTCAGTTCATGAAAATTAAAAGCGGGAATACTGGCATTTGCACTACCAATAAAACATTGTCACGGTTATTCTTTTCAATGGAAATATTAGCTTTAGCAGTTCATTTCGATTTTATCACTGATTTGTGAAAAAATTACTCAAATGTGCCGAAAAGTGTTTATGAATGGATTTTCAAGCAAGTAAATCAATCAGGAAATTATGCTGAAATAATTTTTTTAACAATGGATATTTCAAATAGTCACGTTTAAAGGCACAAATCTGTATGATGCTGGCTGAAAATAAGCTTTTCTCGGCCATTTCACCAGACAGTTTTTTTTCGGGCCAGCAGCATTTTTCTAATATCATCTCGAGCCAAATATTTTCAAGTTTTTAAAAAATATCATCCACAACTAGCCAATATTTAAAAAAATAAAAAAACAATAGAATTAAATCGAGCCCATTGTTCCTAGTGTTTTTCCATTTCTTTGACAGCACCCCACATACACAAACTTTTGCAGAACTCACACAGGGTCTCTCTTGAATGCTATGAAGAGCAAGCCCAGACGGGTACAAAAAATAGGTCCGGGCATTTTACAGAGAACAACCCACTTTTATTTAGCTCTATACATAATAACACACACACACAAATATATATGCACCCCTATACACACACTCAATTATATATATATATATACACACACCTCTATATGCACCCCAATACACATCACCCCTGTGCATATGTAATCCCATATGTTCACCCATACACCCCTATTGTATACCTATATGCGTGCCCAAAAAAGCCTGATTATGTACCTATATGTGCACCCATGCGTCCATATTATCTAACTATACATGTGCCTATACACCCTATAATATACCTATATGTACACCTACACAGCCATCTAAACCATACCTATACATAAACACACACCTACAGTGGCAAGAAAAAGTATGTGAACCCTTTGGGATTACGTGGAGTTTTGCATGAATTGGTCATAAAATGTGCTCTGATCTTCATCTAAGTCACAACAATTTGAAAAACACAGTTAAAATAATACAATACAAGCATTATATGTTTTCATGTGTTTATTGAACATAACATGTAAACATTCACAGTGCAGGGTGGAAAAAGTATGTGAACCCCTAGCCTAATGACTTCTCCAAGAGCTAATTGGAGCCAGGAGTGAGCCAACCTTGAGTCCAATCAATGTGATATTATTGGATGTATTGCTGAAAGCTGTCCTGCCCTTTAAAAACACACACACACCAGTTTTGGATTTACTGGTTTCAAGAAGCACTGCCTGATGTGAACCATGCCTCGCAGAAAAGAGCTCTCAGAAGACCTACGATCAAGAATTGTTGACTTCCATGAAGCTGGAAAGGGTTACAAAAGTATCTCCAAAAGCCTTGATGTTCATTTGTCCACGGTAAGACAGACTGTCTACAAATGGAGAAAGTTCAGCACTGTTGCTACTCTCCCTAGGCGTGGTCGTCCTGTAAAGATGACTGCAAGAGCACAGCGCAGAATGCTTAATGAGGTAAAGAAGACTCCTAGAGTGTCAGCGAAAGACTTACAGAAATCTCTGGCACATGCTAACATTTTTGTTGACACATCTACAATAAGGAAAACATTAAACAAGAATGGAGTACATGGGAGGACACCACGGAGGAAGTCATTGCTGTCCAAAAAGAATATTGCAGCACATTTGAAGTTTGCAAAAGAGCACCTGGATGTTACACAGCACTACTGGCAAAATATTCTGTGGACAGATGAAACCAAAATTGAGTTGTTTGGAAAAGACACACAACACTATGTGTGGAGAAAAAAAAGGCACAGCACACCAACATAAAAACCTCATCCCCACTGTAAAGCACGGCGGAGGGAGCATCATAGTTTGGGGCTGCTTTACTGCCTCAGGGCAGCGAATTGTTGTCATTGATGGAAAAATGAATTCCAGAGCTTATCAAGACATTTTGAGGAAAACGTAAGATCATCTGTCCGCCAACTGAAGCTCCGCAGAGGATGGGTGATGCAACAGGACAATGACCCAAAGCATACAAGTAATTCAACAAAAGAATGGCTTCAACAAAACAAAATACGCCTTCTGGAGTGGCCCAGTCAGAGTCCTGACCTCAACCCGATTGAAATGCCGCGGCATGACCTTAAGAGAGCGATTCACACCAGACATCCCAAGAATATTGCTACACTGAAACAGTTTTGTGAAGAGGAGTGGTCCAAAATTACTCCAGATCGTTGGGCAGGTCTGATCTGCAACTACAGGAAACGTTTGGTTGAGGTTATTGCTGCTAAAGGAGGGTCAACCAGTTATTAAGTCCAAAGGTTCACATACTTTTTCCACCCTGCACTGTGAATGTTTACATGTTCTGTTCAATAAAAACATGAAAACATATAATGTTTGTGTTGTATTATTTTAAGCAGACTGTGTTTTTCAAATTGTTGTGAGTTAGATGAAGATCAGAGCACATTTTATGACCAATTCATGCAAAACTCCACGTAATCCCAAAAGGTTCACATACCTTTTCTTGCCACTGTATATATATATTGCTGATCTTATACATTTATGCTATTTGATATTATAATGTGTAATTTTCTATACGTGTCCAGTGATTTTATGATGGTATAATAAAGATTTGATTTTGTATATTGGATTTTGGTGTGCTTAGACTATTGTTTCGTTATTGGTTTAATTAGGAATCTGGGATATTGTCACGGATCCCCCTTGGGTCTATAATGCTTGTCCCTGTACACAGTACCCTATCAACCCCTCCAATCCTTGAATGGTTGGTACAGCTGCAGTGACTACCTTCAGGGACTTGATCTTATAACACCCAGCAAGAGTTAACAGGCCCTAAAGTAGTAGAACCCAGTAGGCCCTGAAAGCATAGGCCCTAATGCCTGGAGAGAGGGTCAGCATTATACCAAGGTTTACACTCAGAGCAGGGTTGTCAGGAATAGTGATGGTCAAACACAAAACAGGGTTCTCAGAAATAGCGGTGGTCATACACAAAGAAGGATACTGAGGAATATCCAGGTCAGAACACAAAGCAGGGTTCTCAGGAATAGGCGTAGTCATACACATAGAGGGTTCTCAGAAATAGCCAAAAGTCACAATATAAATCAGAAATCGCCAAAGCAATGGGGGAAGCAAACTCCACATCTGGGCAATGAGTCTGCCTGAGCAGACTGACTTTAAACCCAGTGGCGTCACGTCATCATGCAAAGCCCCGCCCCCTGACCACCCACGTGACTGCTGTGGGCTTGCTTAACACTTGGCGCCAGTGAGCAGCGAGGACCGTGCTGCTGGGCACCAGGCAGGGTCCTGGGCGCTGGATGTGACAGATATTCCTTTTGGTCTTGGAGCACCATGTTCTGTCAATAGATGCACATGGGATGATGTGACAGCTATTGTATTTAATAATATTGTCTTTCCAAAATATTTCAACTGGAGCTAGTAATACAGTGACTCACTTGGAATAGATCCCTGAATAGCAAGCTGTGAAAGGTTAACGGATCACACGCAAGTTATCCATTCACAAGCCGCTATTACATATAGGGCCATTGGGATTGGCGCTTTGTGTACTCAGAGCATAAAATATAAGGTGCCTGTATAGTTAACTAGATAAACAGATAAATGTATTTAAAAGCAACAACTTAGTAGTAATTATCAATGTGTAATGCTGGAACACTATGAAAGATATTTTCTTATAAACTAACTCCTATGAGTGCCATATGGAATAGCAATGCTAATAATTACAATAATAAAGTCAGGATATGATTAAAAACAATTGGCCAATGGAGACAAAACTAATTTCCATTCTAATTGTCATAATTAATATATGCAAATGAAAATCCATTTATTCTTGCGGTAGGTAATTAGATTCCAGGCATATTCCACATGGGATGAAATAATGATCTGAACGTAAAGTTCACTTAGTTCAAGTTCCAAAGATGTTCATGCAGCGATAACAAGCCTGTGTTCAAACAATTTTACCTTTCAGCAATTCTCTTTGAAAATATACGTTTTACAAATGCACTAGTTCTTTGGGATACATTGAGGATGGCAAGCTAAAAGTACTACAACCGCTCTGAATTCAAAGATCAACATATCAGGGATATAAATCAGGAGTATCTAAACTGTGTATGTTGTGCAGACCAGCCAAGTCACACTGCCTGGCCGTGTGACAAATGATTTTCCATCAGACCTCCCAATCACCAAGCAGCCCTAGACAGTCACCCAGTCTTTGGGAGGCCTGAGGGAATATCAACCACGAGTGGCTGTTAAATGGTGTTAGCAGCGCTTAAATGGTTAAAATCAAGGCTTTTGAAGCACGTAAAGTGCTCTGCATGCACCACTCATGTATGAGCAGCCGTAATTGTGATGCATGCGCCAATATGTTGTGTCCTTTTGCCTCACAGTACCTACCATTGGCAGTCACGCCCCCATCCTTCTGATTCCATACCTGACAAAAGTTGGCACTCGCAAAATAAATCTGATAGCCATGGTACAGGGCAGTAGGTATCAGTCTTGTCATAGATTTGTGAGGCCAATAGAACCCACAACATCTTTTATTACCTGCTCCTTTACAGTATTTTCAGATGTAAACAAGGAAGGATCACAATATGTGTCCATTTCTGGCAGCTCCTCCCCCTCCCAGTCATGTGCTGTGTACCCCAAGGCTCGATACTCAGCCCCCTGCTATGCACAATATTCATAAATGATCTGCCCAATGTCTGAAAAGCTTCAACTGTACACATGTAAGCAGACTACACCGTAATGTATACAAACAAACCAAATCTCCCGCAGCTGGAGGCAGTGCTGCAAGAACAATTCACAGAGGTAGAAAAGTGGATCAAAGATAACAAACCTTTTCTAAATACTGACAAAACTGTCACAATGCTATTTGGAACAGCACCTAAACTACATAAATTACAAACTCCCCATCTATGTGTTGGGACAAAATCAAATGGCACGCTGACCACAGTCACTTCTCTCAAATATCTGGGTATGTGGTCCGACCCAAATCTATCCTTTGGCCCCCACATCGAAAAACGCTGGAATTGTTATAATCCGTGTGTTCTCACTGGCTGCCACCCATCAGGGGGTCTCACTGATTTATAGGAGGTTTCTGAGACTTGTAATCTGTGTCTTCTCACTGCCACCCATCAGGGGGTCCAACATACTTTTAGCAGATTTATACTAATTGTAATTTGTGTCTTCTCACTGCCACCCATCAGGAGTTCCCACATACTTTTAGCAGAATTATGCGAATTGTAATTTGTGTCTTCTCACTGCCACCCATCAGGGGGTCCCACATACTTTTAGCAGATTTATGCGAATTGTAATTTGTGTTTTCTCACTGCCACTCATCAGGGGGTCCCACATACTTTTAGCAGATTTATGCGAATTGTAATTTGTGTCTTCTCACTGCCACCCATCAGTGGGTCCCACATACTTTTAGTAGATTTATGCGAATTGTAATTTGTGTTCTCACTTCCACCCATCAGGGGGTCCCACATACTTTTAGCAGATTTATGCGAATTGTAATTTGTGTCTTCTCACTGCCACCCATCAGGGGGTCCCACATACTTCTAGCAGATTTATGCGAATTGTGATTTGTGTATTCTCACTACCACCCATCAGGGGGTCTCACTGATTTATAGGAGGTTTATGCGAATTGTAATTTGTGTCTTCTCACTGCCACCCATTCGGAGGTCTCACTGATTTATAGGAGGTTTATGCGAATTGTAATTTGTGTCTTCTCACTGCCACCCATCAGGGGGTCTCACTGATTTATAGGAGGTTTCTGGGAATTGTAATCTGTGTCTTGTCACTGGCTGCCAGCTATCAGGGTGTCTCACTGAGTTATACCAGAGTTCTGTAAATCTTTAATCTTTATACCAGAGTTGAATCGGAGTTCTGTATATATTTAATCTATATATCACTCACCATGTCTGAAAGAACAAAAAGGACAGGCAGACGCTCCCAGACACAGATAAGAGGGCAAGCAGCCCCTGTGTCGGGAGGCTGTGCCTCTGGTCGTGGTGGACGGGGTGCATACTCTGCAGGGGCACGCTTGTCATTTCTAACTGGTGCTGGCCGTCTTAAGAAGCAGCAGCAACATACAGAGGATTTGGTGTATTGGCTAACCAGGCCATCCTCATCCTCCGAGTTCTCTGCCAGCCATGCTTGTAGTGCTTTACAGTCCACCTCAGATGCCAAAGCATCTAATGCAGCCTCCATGTCCACAGCTACTCCTGCCGTAGCCTCGCTATCACACACGGAGGAGTCAGCTGAATTGTTTGACTACAATCACAGTGACATGCTGCTTGAGGATGCGCAGCAAGTACAGTGCTCTGATTCAATCTCTGAGGTTGAAGAAGGGAGTATAATCAACCTAGAGGAAGGGGGTGCCAGTGATGACACACAAATAACTGGCACTCATGTTGCCCCAGCAGCTGCAGCATACTGCCAAGTTGACTCCAGTGACGAGGAGATAGGGGATGATGACAATGATGATGAGGTCACTGACTCCACCTGGGTTTCTGATCGAACAGAGGAATCAAGTGAGGAGGAGGGGGAGGAGGAGGCACAGCAAACACGAGGCACAACATCATCTATGACCAACCGTAGCACTAGCCAGTCCAAGGCATCAGATGTCAGAGCTGCTCAGGTGCAGAGCGCTGTTGTCTCAAAGTACACATGCAGGAACTCTGCTGTCTGGGGGTTCTTTAAGAAATGTGCAGCAGACCCCACCGTTGCTATTTGTAATCTATGTCAGATGAGGCTCAAGCGTGGGAAAGACACCGGACGCCTGGGTACCACGTGCTTGAGGTGACATATGACCTCCTGCCACACATCCCGTTGGCACAAAACTTTGCGTAGGTCCTCCTCCTCCTCATCTGTCTCTTCCACCACTATATGTCCTGCCATGTCATTGCCTGCTACAACCTCCACTGACAGGGATGATGATACAGTAATGGATGTACCAGCTCCTTCCTCACAATGTGACAGCATCCCATCAGCTGAAGATTTACGCAGTCAGATTACGTTGCCCCAGCTGCTGCAGCGTAAGAAAAAATATACTCCCAACCATCCCCAAGCACAGCGTCTAAATGCCAGCTTAGCAAAATTACTCGCATTGCAGCGGCTGCTTTTCCAGCTGGTGGACTTCTACTCCCTTCCGTGGATTTGCTGAATGTGCTGTACCACAGTGGTAGGTTCCAAAACGCCATTACTTTTCATGGAAGGCCATTCCAGCACTATACCAGCACGTGGAAGACAATGTTATCAAGTCGTTGGGAAAGGCAGTCAGCACTGCAGCAAGGTGCATGTGACTTTAGACACGTGGTCCAGCAAGCATGGACAGGGTCGTTACATTTCCTTCACGACACACTGGGTAACTCTGATTGCAGCTGGGAGGGATCCAAGACGGGGCTCTGTGCTGGAGCTTGTTCATCCACCACGCCTCCAGAAAGCTGCTTGTATGAGGTCTGTCTGCTCCACCACCACCTCTCCCTCTTCCTCCTCCTTCTGTGTCTCTGGCAAAGTGGCTGTTAAACCGACGCGTGGCAGGGGCTACGCAATGGCTCAAGCAAAAAGATGCCATACTGTGCTTGAGCTGGTTTGTTTAGGGGACAGGAGCCACACCGGGCCAGAAATTCTGTCAGCTCTGCACGGGCAGGTGCAGAGATGGTTAATACCACGCAAGCTTCAGCTGGGAATGGTCGTCTGTGATAATGGCAGCAACCTTCTCTCCGCTCTATGCCAGGGTAAGTTGACACATGTACCATGCCTAGCACACGTCCTAAATCTGGTGGTACAGCGTTTCCTAACAGGTACCCAGGGCTGGCAGAGCTTCTCAGCCAGGCCAGAAAAGTCTGAAGCCACTTCAGATGGTCATTCCCAGCAAGCGTTCACCTGGCAGAAATTCAAAGAGAATTCCACCTTCCCACAAATCGTCTGATCTGTGACATGCCCACCAGGTGGAACTCGACATTAGCAATGCTGCAGCGTCTGCACAAGCAGCAGAAGGCCATCAACGAGTACCTGTGTGAGTATGGCACAAGGACAGGTTCAGGTCAACTTGGTTTTTTTTCCCCCGCAGTGGCTGATAATCAAGGATGCATGCACTGTACTGTCACCATTTGAGGAGGCAACGGGGATGGTGAGCAGGGACAGTGCATTCATCAGTGACACAATTCCTTTAGTGTTCCTGCTGGAGCACACTCTGCGGGGAATTATAGATGTGGCTCTAGAGGCAGAGCAGCGGGAGGAAGAGGAGGCCTTCCCTAGCTCTGAAGGCCCCAGTCTTTCCGCAGACAGCATTCCAGCGGGTCCTCCTCAGATCAGACAGGAGGAGGATGAGGAAGAGGAATATTTGAGTAGTGTGGGCTTTGAAGGTGGGGATTCCTCAAGGGAGGGTTTTGTGTGCCCAGAAACACCAGGACTGGTACATGGCTGGGATCCCTTCTTGATCCACGATGCAAGGGTAAAGTTGCAGAGCTCATCCTGCCCGCACAGAGGGAACACAGGATGAAAAAACTTGAAGATGCTCTACAGCGACACTTGTGTAACACCTTTCCAAGCACTGGTAGGTTACCAAGTGATGACACAGGTGCTTCTGAGGCTGCGGATGATCAGAGGAATAGTGGTGAAGGCTGGGGCCGCTTGACTGATGCCTTTTTAAAAAAATTTATTCCACAACGCCCAGGGACGTCAAATGTAGGCACCCATTGCCAGCGTCTTCACCATATGGTGCAGGACTACCTAGGGGCAAGGGCAGACCTGGATAACTTTCCAGCAGATGATCCACTGGCTTACTGAGTGTTGAGATTGGATCACTGGCCAGAATTTAGCCAATATGCTATGCAGCTACTAGGTTGCCCTTCATCTAGCGTGCTTTCTGAAAGGACGTTCAGTGCCGTTGGAGGTTTTGTCACAGACAAAAGAGTGCGTCTGTCCACCGACTCTGTAGACCGGCTGACATTTATAAAAATGAATCAGTCCTGGATCAGCAGCTATCAATCCCCTGATGCTGACGTAACGGAATAGATCAGGGATGTCTTCTGCATTCACAAAACCTCCAGCACTGAACTCTTCCACAATACCACAAAAGGGTTACGGTGTGAAGGCACTTGCTGCCATGAAAGGCACAATATTTGGCTGCACTGACGCCTGTGCCACATTTATATCATTTTAATTTTTTGAACCACATGGTCCAACCCTGCACTCTTCCACAATACCACAAAAGGGTTACGGTGTGAAGGCACTTGCTGCCATGAAAGGCACAATATTTGGCTGCACTGACGCCTGTGCCACATTTATATCATTTTAATATTTTGAACCACATGGTCCAACCCTGCACTCTTCCACAATACCACAAAAGGGTTACGGTGTGAAGGCACTTGCTGCCATGAAAGGTGCAATATTTGGCTGCACTGACGCCTGTGCCACATCTATATCATTTTAATATTTTGAACCGCATGGTCCACCCCTGCACTCTTCCTCAATACCACAGAGGGGTTACTGTATGAATGCACTTGCTGGGCTGGCACCAAAAGCACAATATGAAGCACAATATTGCAGCACTGCAACCAAGGACAAAAATGAAAAGGTGGGACTTGATAAAAGCAATTGTTGCTGGGTGATTCTATCATAAGAGGTGTTGAGCTGGAGAGTAGTGGTTTGGTGAGATGTCTTCCTGGGGCTACTGCTCATAGAGACAAGAGACGTATTCTCAATATTGTCAAACAAGCAAAGCAACAAGGGGAAGTGGACGTTCTAGTCCATCTAGGGACAAATGACTTGGCTAGCAATGAGGTTTCTGAGATTAAGGAAGATTTTTGTGTTCTTGGAGGTGAAATACAGCAGATTGCGTCCACTGTGTCATTCTCTGAAGTTTTGCCTGTGCATAACATTCAAGATAGGCAGATGCGCAATAGGGAATTCAATTTGTGGCTTCGGGAATGGTGTCAGGAGCAAGGATTTGGCTTTGTGTCCCATGATAGCTCTAATTGGAGCAGAAAGGAACTGTATAAAAAAGATGGTTTGCATCTTACTCATAGGGGAACATATGTTCTCAGTGAGAAGTTCAAAGGTTTCGCAAAGAATATTTAAACTAGGAGGGGGGGGACAAAAGGGTAAAAAAACAATCTGCCCGATAAAAACGAACCAAATAAAAGTGAGCGAGTGAACATAGAGTCAGTTTGGGTTACGCTAACAATTGGCAATCATACAGTAGCTCGTGTAGGTGTGATCTATAGACCCGCTGGACAAGCAGAAGAACTAGATAATCTGCTGGTTGAGGAAATAGCCAAAATGGCAATGAAGGGGGAGGTTATTATCATGGGGGACTTTAATCTTCCTGATGTGAACTGGAAAACCAAAAACAGCTGGGTGCACCAGGAGTACAAATATTCTAAACTCCCTACTGGGATTATCTCTAACACAAGTAGTTGAGGAGCCGACCCGTAAAGAGGCCATATTGGATTTAATACTCACAAATGGAGGTTTGGTATCGGACGTTGTTGTAGGTGAAAATTTGGGATCTAGTGATCACCAGTCAGTATGGTTTAATATAACAACAGGGATGGAGCCGCACCACACAAGAACGAAAGTTTTAGACTTTAAAAAAAACTGATTTTTCTAAAATGAGATTTTGTGTGAAGGAGTCATTATCAGACTGGAGGAGTTTAAAGGGAGTCCAGGAGAAATGGGATTATTTAAAGGAAGCATTATTGAAGGCCACAGGAAATTGCATCCAGCTTGTTAGCAAAAAACAAAAGGGAAGAAACCACTGTGGTACTCAGCAGAAGTGGCCAAAATAGTGAAGAACAAAAAGATAGCATTCAATAATTATAAAAAAACTCAGAGTGAAGAAGATAGGCAAACCTATAAAATTATGCAGAAAGAGGCAAAGCAATTTATAAGAGCTTCCAAAGCACATGCAGAACAGAAAATAGCTCAGTCAGTAAAAAAGGGGGACAAAATTTTTTAGATACATAAATGAGAAAAGAAAAGTAAACAAAGGATTAGTTAGATTAAAAACAAAGGAAGGAAGGTATGTAGAAAAGGATAAAAGTCTCGCTGACTGCCTCAATGAATATTTTTGTTCAGTCTTTGCAAGAAAAGGAAGGAAAGGGACCTCAGTTAGGAGAGAACACTAAAGAGACATTTACATATCAGTTTACAGAGGAGGAGGTTCTATAGCAGCTGTCTAAAGTAAAGACAAATAAGTCAATGGGGCCTGATGGGATCCACCCTAAATTATTAAAAGAGCTCAGTGATGTAATAGCAAAACCATTAACAGATTTATTTAACCAATCCTTGTTAACGGAGTCGTCCCAGAAGACTGGAAATTAGCAAATGTTGTGCCCATTTACAAGAAGGGTAGTAGGGAGGAATCGGGGAACTATAGGCCAGTTAGTCTTACGTCAGTAGTGGGGAAATTAATGGAAACCATGTTAAAGGAAAGGATTGTTGAACATCTAAAAACACATAGATTACAGGATCAGAAACAACATGGGTTTACCTCAGGGAGATCATGCCAAACTAATCTTATTGATTTTTTTGATTGGGTAACAAAAATAATAGACACAGGTGGTGCAGTAGACATTGCTTATTTAGATTTCAGTAATATACATAAAACAGAAAAAATGGCGTCGCGCCCATACTCACTTATTTTCGGAGGGGCAGCAACTGCCAGGAGTAACAGCCCAGTCAATGCATAAAACATAACAAGGAAAAAGAGTGTCATCTGCGCTCGTTTCTATGTGTTCCATGTGCAACAAAAATGAGGTTTTTGTTTGTTTCAATGGCCATTGCAACGTAAGCCCACTCGCCACTTCAAGGCACCTCTTTAGAGTGGGTACCTAACAATTGTGACCAAAAGGCCGCTCTACTGAGCAGCTCCAAGCCCCTCCAGCTGCTTTTCAGCGAAGGAGAGGCAAAGATGGTGGCTTTATATTTATACACGCACCAAACACTTCCCATTTGGGATCAAAAACAAAAACATGGAAAGAGGAACAGCTGCAGAACGACGGACTGGTGTTACAAGCATGATATACATAAAACAGAAAAAATGGCGTCGCGCCCATACTCACTTATTTTCGGAGGGGCAGCAACTGCCAGGAGTAACAGCCCAGTCAATGCATAAAACATAACAAGGAAAAAGAGTGTCATCTGCGCTCGTTTCTATGTGTTCCATGTACAACAAAAATGAGGTTTTTGTTTGTTTCAATGGCCATTGCAACGTAAGCCCACTTGCCACTTCAAGGCACCTCTTTAGAGTGGGTACCTAACAATTGTTACCAAAAGGCCGCTCTACTGAGCAGCTCCAAGCCCCTCCAGCTGCTTTTCAGCGAAGGAGAGGCAAAGATGGTGGCTTTTATTTATACACGCACCAAACACTTCCCATTTGGGATCAAAAACAAAAACATGGAAAGAGGAACAGCTGCAGAACGACGGACTGGTGTTACAAGCATGATATACATAAAACAGAAAAAATGGCGTCGCGCCCATACTCACTTATTTTCGGAGGGGCAGCAACTGCCAGGAGTAACAGCCCAGTCAATGCATAAAACATAACAAGGAAAAAGAGTGTCATCTGCGCTCGTTTCTATGTGTTCCATGTACAACAAAAATTAGGTTTTTGTTTGTTTCAATGGCCATTGCAGCGTAAGCCCACTCGCCACTTCAAGGCACCTCTTTAGAGTGGGTACCTAACAATTGTGACCAAAAGTTGTGACCAAACCTCATTTTTGTTGTACATGGAACACATAGAAACGAGCGCAGATGACACTCTTTTTCCTTGTTATGTTTTATGCATTGACTGGGCTGTTACTCCTGGCAGTTGCTGCCCCTCCGAAAATAAGTGAGTATGGGCGCGACGCCATTTTTTCTGTTTTATGTATATCATGCTTGTAACACCAGTCCGTCGTTCTGCAGCTGTTCCTCTTTCCATGTTTTTGTTTTTGATCCCAAATGGGAAGTGTTTGGTGCGTGTATAAATAAAAGCCACCATCTTTGCCTCTCCTTCGCTGAAAAGCAGCTGGAGGGGCTTGGAGCTGTTCAGTAGAGCGGCCTTTTGTTCACAATTGTTAGGTACCCACTCTAAAGAGGTGCCTTGAAGTGGCGAGTGGGCTTACGTTGCAATGGCCATTGAAACAAACAAAAACCTCATTTTTGTTGTACATGGAACACATAGAAACGAGCGCAGATGACACTCTTTTTCCTTGTTAGATTTCAGTAAGGCTTTTGATACTGTTCCGCATAGAAGGCTTATCAATAAATTGCAATCTTTGAGCTTGGATTCCAATATTGTTGACTGGATTAGGCAGTGGCTGAGTGACAGACAACAGAGGTTGTGTAAAATGGAGTTTATTCGGCGCAAGGTCTTGTTACCAGTGGGGTACCTCAGGGGTCAGTACTTGGACCCATTCTCTTTAATATTTTTATTAGTGATATTGCAGAAGGTATTAATGGAAAAGTATGTCTTTTTGCTGATGACACAAAGATTTGCAACAGGGTTGACGTTCCTGGAGGGATCAGCCAAATGACAAATGATTTAGGTAAACTAAAAAAATGGTCGGAGTTGTGGCAATTGAGTTTTAATGTGGATAAGTGCAAGATAATGCACCTGGGACGTAAAAACCCAAGGGCTGAATATAGAATATTTGATACAGTCCTAACCTCAACATCTGAGGAAAGGGATTTAGGGGTCATTATTTCAGAGGATCTAAGGGTAAGTAGTCAATGTAATAGAGCAGCAGGAAATGCTAGCAGAATGCTTGGTTGTGTAGGGAGAGGTATTAGCAGTAGGAAAAGGGAAGTGCTCATGCCACTGTACAGAGCACTGGTGAGACCTCACTTGGAGTACTGTGTGCAGTACTGGAGACCGTATCTCCAGAAGGATATAGACATCTTAGAGAGAGTTCAGAGAAGGGCTACTAAAATGGTGTACGGCTTGAAGGAGAAAAGTTACCAGGAAAGGCTTAATGATCTTAACATGTACAGCTTGGAAAAAAGACGAGACAGAGGAGATATGATAGAAACATTTAAATACGTAAAGGGAATCCACAAGGTAGAGGAAGGGAGTATATTTAAAAGGAAACAAAATAGCAAAACAAGAGGACATAGTCTTAGATTAGAGGGCAAAGGTTTAAAAGTAACATCAGGAAGCATTATTTTACTGAGAGGGTGGTGGATACATGGAACAGTCTTCCAGTAGAAGTGGTAGAGGCCAAAACAGTAATTGAATTTAAGCAAGCATGGGATAGGCATAAGGCTATCCTAAATAAAAGATAAATCCAGGTAAAGTATCCATGTAATTGGGCAGACTAGATGGGCCGAAAGGTTCTTATCTGCCGACATTTTTCTATGTTTGTATGTTTCTATGTTTCTATATCTGGGTGCACTGACGCCTTTAACAGATTCATATCTTTTAATATAGGCCCGCATGGTCCACCCCTGCACTCTTCCACAATACCACAGAGGGGTTACTGTATGAATGCACTTGCTGACCTGGCACCAAAAGCACAATATCTGGGTGCACTGACGCCTTTAACAGATTCTAGGCTTGTGCACCGATTTTTTTTCCGGTTCGATTCGGTTCGATTTGTTCGGATGTTTAAACTTTTCGATTCGGCTCGTTTCGACCGATTGCTGTTTCGATTCGGTTCGGTTCGGATCGTTTTTCGTGTACATTTTTTTTTCGGATTATCGACCATTTTTCGTATTTTCGGGTCACTTTGCTCGTTTTTTGTATCGACTTTTCGGAAATTTCAGAAATTTTCGTTTTTTCGGAACGTCTGTTCTCCTCGTTTCAAAGATCCTTTTTTTCTTATGAATAATTGAATATACATTTCACAACTTTATTTAATCATATTAAAATGGTATGAAAGCCAAGGAACAAAAAAAATTAACAAAACGATTTAAAAAACGCTAAACTGACCCGAATGCCACAAGAAACAAGTGATACGCATTTACAAATACAAAATTTACAGAATCAGCGATATAACTGATAATAGTTAAATATACGATGTCCAGAATTACCGAAATGGAACCGAAATCACGAATGGAACCGAAATCATGAATAGAGCAAAAATAAATTTCGATTTGACACATTTCAAGTCCATTCGAAAATTCCGAAATTTTTTCGTTTCGGCTGGGAAAACTTTTCGGATCTATCGGTTTTCGGGTCCGATCCGATTCGGAAATTCGGCCGAATCCGAAGACACGAATCGGGAAATTTCGTGAAAATTCCGAAATTCCGAAACCCGAAACGCACATCCCTAACAGATTCATATCCTCAGAGGGGTTACTGTGCGACGGCACTGTTGCCGATGCTAAAGGCCCAATTTTAAAGCACCTATTGTTACTTTCATCCAAACCCTGCACCATAATTTAGCCCAAAAAAAATCACTAAATTTTTTCTGCGCGTCCTAAAATGTCTTTTCATACAGGCTGCCGCCCCAAGCAGTTGTTTATGAATAGATTAAAGGAAAAGCATTTACCGTCATTTTAAACGTCATTTTTTTGTTTTTAAATGTTTCTATACATCCTAGAAATCCGCCACTTCACAGGCAGGTTATGGGGACGTCCTAGGCACGATATTTGAAGGAATTTTTCGTTTTTATTTTTAACCCTTATTTCATTGAAAACTCACTGTCCCTTTAACCACTTCCATGCGGAGGACGCGCTCAGCGTGTCCTCCACA
This sequence comes from Leptobrachium leishanense, assembly GCA_009667805.1. NCBI lineage: Eukaryota > Metazoa > Chordata > Amphibia > Anura > Megophryidae > Leptobrachium > Leptobrachium leishanense. The sequence goes on along the minus strand of CM019067.1, from coordinate 157,579,365 downwards.
TGGCTCCCGCTGTGCGGAGGACGCGCTGAGCGCGTCCTCCCTTTGGGGTCAGCGTTTGGCCGGGTTCCCGGCCGATCGCTGGCCCCCCCGGTGTGGGCTGACATCCTCGATGTCAGCCCAGCATCCGGAACCGCCGCCGATGAAATTAGGTGTCATCGCGGCAGCGCGATGACACCTAATTCAGGCGCCCCCCCGCATGTGCGGAGGAGGCGCCTGAAAGAGAGGGGGGAGGTCCTTCGGACCTCTCTCCCTCCCGATCGACGGCGTTGCGGGGGTTAACCCAGGCACCATTTGGAAGGGCACAGCCTGCCCTTCCAAATGGTGCCTGGCATTAACCCCTGGGGAGCTGGATCGCGAATTGGCGCTGAAAAGCGCCGGTTCGTGATCCTTTCCCGGAGCTGGCCGACATCTTGGATGTCGGCCAAGCCTCCGGGAACTCCCCCTGAGGACTGGCGTCATTGTGCATAGCACGATGACGCCAGTCCTAGAGTTAACCCCTAACTGCCACCAACGGTGGAGATAGGGAGTTCCAATGAACTCCCTATCTCCCGATCCGTGGCAGCTAGGGGTTAAAGTTTGGTATGCTTGGATCGGCCAGAGCATGGCCGTTCCAACGATACCAAACACTACTGTGAAAAAGTTTTTTAAAAAAAATTAAAATTAAAATTAAAAATAAAAATATATTTAAAAAAATTATAAAAAAATAAAAAACATTTTTTTTTCTTTTATTTGGTTCGTTAATGCAGCAATATTGTTCCCATTTCAATTATAATGTGAACAATGATGCTGCACTAACGATTTTTGTATGCGGTGCGTTTGTTAAAAATCGTGTAATTTTCCCCAAAAAAAAATGTAACGAGACCCCATCTCTAATTTTTTTAACAAGCGCACCCCATACAAAATATAACCGCAATTGCTCGCATGTTAAAATGTGAAAAAAAAACACTTTACACGTTGTAAATTATTGAAAATACATATGTTATTGCATTTTTTGTTATAATATACAGACATGACATAACGTATACATATAATAATGACATATTATGAATCTACCGAGTCTGACGGAAAGAACGATATATAATATGTCTGGGTCATATACTAAAATAAGCCTTCAAAACACGTTTAAACATGATGAGCAAAACCGGTAAAAATTACCTCAGCACAGAGGTGTGAAAAGCCTCAGCAGCGAAAGGGTTAAAAACGTTTTCTATTAAAACTTTTTCTCCTTGTTTCCTGTCCCCCAGGGCACTACCCGGACCCCATACACCTTTTATGGCAAATATCTAGCATATATGCCCTCTTTGAGGGCACTCTAAAAATCGAATTTTCAGTTCCATTGACTTGCATTGAGTTCGAGTTCGAATTCGAACATTTGGAAAGTTCGAGTTCGAATGCGAACCGAACTCGGGGGTGTTCGGCTCATCCCTACTATTGAATACAGAGATGTAGTGTATGCAGCTGTCCCGTAAACGCACCTTCAGAAACGTACTACATTGTATAACTCATTCTGTCGCTTTGTGCTAGAATGTGTCACGGCGCCCCACTCACCGGACTGCTCATTTTTCTTCAGAGCACCGCAGTTATGGAATAACCTCCCAGACGCCATCAAATCTTCCACCCAGTCTTAAGTCACTCAAGAGCTCCCTATTAACCCCTTAAGGACCGCTGACGTACCCTGTACGTCCTGTCCACAGGTCTCCCTTAGACCCGCGGACGTACAGAGTACGTCAGCGGCGCCTAATCCCCTCCCGCCCGATACTCACCTCCCTCGCTGGATCCCTCGGCGATCTGGCAGGGAGGAAGCCTGCCCATGTGATTTACATGGGCAGGCGAGGCTGATGATGTCGCCACGCTGCGTGGTGACGTCATCACCAGGCGCCCCCATGCAAATCAATGGAGGGGAGGGCGGGCTCCTTCGGAGCCCTCTATCTCCCCAACCATTGAAGCTAGGGAGATGCTTTTTGCACCGCTGAAAAGGGGAGAGTCTCCCCTTTTCAGCGGTGTATGGTATTAACGTTACGCTAATTGGCGCCAAAACGGGATTCGAACCTGGAGGGGGGTTGACATCTTGGATGTCAGCCAAGCCTCCAGGTCCCCCCCACCCACTGACAACCTCACCATATGTGTGAGGATGTCAGTGGGCCAGTTAACCATCTAGCTGCCATGTAGAGATAAGTGGATCCTAAGTATCCCTTTATCTCCCGATCCATGGCAGCTAGATGGTCATATTTGACATCATTTGAAAGGCCTGATCATGACATGACAAGGTTTGGTTTAAAAAAAATAAAAATAATAATAATAAAAAAATTAAATAAAATAAAAAAAAATTTTTTTTTTAAGTTTTTTTTGTCTGGGGGGGTTTAATTAAATAGGACCTAGGCTGTCATCTTAAAATAATTAGCACAAAATGGTCAGAATGAGCGCAGCGCACATAAGTGAACTGGCTCAGCAGTGAAAGGGTTGAAAGGCAAAAACATGTAAAAATTGGGTATTTCTATTCTCGGGATAAAATTTTGAAACTATTTAGCCGGGGTCTTTATTGGTGGTTGTAGATTTTGGGGATTAAATTAGGAAAAAGTGTGTTTTTACCATTTTTTCATCATATTTCATATTTTTTTTATAGTAAATTATTGGATATGATGAAAATAATGGTATTTCTAGAAAGTCCATTTAATGGTGGGAAAAAGGGTGTATAATATGTGTGGGTTGAATAAACGAGTAAGAGGAAAATTTGACCTAAACACTAACAGCGCAGAAACGTAAAAACAGCAGCGGTCACTAAAGAACGGATTTGTGTAAAACCGCCCGGTCACTAAGGGGTTAACATACCTCGATACAAAATGCACCTGTAATCATGTAACATAATGACTATATTTCCTACATATTTATTTTCTGTGTTAATCTGTATATTTGTGTTTTGTTTTCAATAGCCTGCTTTTATTACTTTGTATTTCTGTAACGACTGTAAAAATTTAAATGTTCTTGAACCCAGGACATACTTGAAAACGAGAGAAATCTCAATGTATCCTTCCTGGTAAAATACTTTGCAAATAAATAAATAAATTACGAGCTGGTGGAGGCGCAGTTCCACAAAGAAGTCTCATTGGGACACAGATTTTTGTTAGACTGGACATCATTTTCATAATTTTTAGGGTTCAGTAGGGTATGATCTGCAAAACCAGCCCTGGAAATTACATTTCAGGTATTCTTCAAAATTTTATTTTTATTTATCACCCCCTTCGGCAGCTGATTGGCTTTTTTTGGCAGCGTGTGGTGGTCGGCGGATCATCAGATGTCTTCAGCGGATCATCGACGGTGGGCTGCCCAGTCCAAAATGCCAGGGTCTATTTTTTTTGTCCTAGTCCAGGCCTATGCACAAGTAATCTAGTTATAGTTTATGTAAGTGGTGGTGTCCCTTTTAGGCTAGGGTCAGACGAACGCATTTTCGCGTTGTCTGTGAAAAAGTGCATTCGAACGAATGGACGCATTTTTTCACGGAGTACGCGATAGCGGTCATACTATGCGCATTTGCGGCCGTGATTTTGTACGGATCATCAATAAAACCCTTTGTGCATCTGGACGTTATGTTGGGAGGACATTAGCAGTGTCTGACATCTCCAATTCACGCACACACGCCTCTAGCGGACGCAGCGCACTCTGTACAACCGTACTAGAGGTTTTACGTTCTCGACAAAATGCGTTCGTTTTCCACTTGCGTTGCGCAGCCAGACTTTTGTGCGACCGTACTTCGTATATTGCCCGGCATTGCCTGGCACTTGCTGCTACTACAGCCGTGATTAAGTGCGCCTGCACGCGCGTTCGCACTGCGCTCGTCTGACCCTAGCCTAAATCAAAGGGAGTGGTAAAGCAAAAATACACAAAAACAGCAAGATTAGAAGGAGATGACGCCACTCAGGTAAACTGCAACAGTGCTTCAGAGATTCAGTAGAAATTGGTGCCCAGGGGTCCAGCAAAGCAACCCCTATGTAGACAAAAAAGCAAGCAGGTACCCAGCACTCCAGAAGCAAGGACATATTTTATTTACCGCAGCGACATTTCGTCTGAACACTCAGCCTTTCTCTTTTGAAAACAGTAAGATTGTCAGAAACATTGGTTCACCATATCTGTATAAAAATAGGATTAAAAGAACATATACAAAAACACTCTTCATGAACTCCATGGTGAGAAAGAATAGAGAATGAGAAGGAAAAAAAGCAGGGGTGGAAAGGTGGAAAGGGAAGCCCATCATAGCACCTATTAGGTGGAAAGCTGGCTAACACTCACCTTGGGAGGGAACCATCTTAACCCACAGTTGGCATAGAGGTCTGTTGTATGTAAAGTCCAAGTATAAAAAGAGAGGTCTGATAGTAAGACCCGGTAGGCAAGGTGATGTAAGGGAGTAAGAGGTTGGGTATGGTGGATGCTAGAAGGTAAGAGGGGAAAAGATATAAAAATAAAGGGAACAGGGAGGAGATAAGGAACAGAAGGAATGGAGTAGAGAAAGAAGTCGATCCACAGGAGGAAGGGGGAGCAAGGAGCCCACTTCCCCCAAGGCCCTACCAGAACCCGACGCAGACAAAGTGGTGACAAACGGCAAAGGTGCGTCACAGTAGGACTCAGCGGGAGAAGCCAGGGCTCTGAAGGGAGAAGGGGAAAACATAGCCAGCCAGGGCGACTTCACGCTTTGGAAATGGGCCATACGATTGTGAATTACCAAGGTCAAATTTTACATTATAAGAATAAACCAGATCTTGGCGTTTAAGGTGTCTTGTGAGGATGGAGGGCCCTTCTAGGTACTGGCTAAACAGGCATGCACTGCTGCACAAATTTGGGAAACAAGGTTCTGTTCTCAGTGGGGCAATTGGGTCATCTGAAGAGGTCTATTAAGTAATGCTGTCCATGGGTAGAGGGGTGTGCAAGCAGGTACTAAAATCCTGAAAAATTTCCTCTCAGATTGATCTGACCACGCCACAAGTCCATCACAAATGGAAATAGGTCCCTGCCTCATCGCATCCTTTGAAGCAGGGTCAAGGGAATGTCTTATGTAAATAAGCTTATTTTGAACTGCTCCCTCCCCACCCAAACACCCTAATGTCACAGTATTCCCTAATGGCTAGGGACTCAGTCGAGAGCATCTGCAGCAGTAACAGTGGGCAAACCTTCCACGTCCCATTACTAATCTCAAAGTGGGGAGACAACGTGCCACCAGTATATACTCTAGCCTGGGGTGCCACATATAGAGCCCTTGTCCCAGTCAGAAAATCCACATTAAATGCATCTATCAACAGCAGAAAGGTCTCTTGTCCTGACAAGCGGTCCACGTGAATCAAGTTAATAGCTCGGCATATATTATCAGGGACTTCCCTCCCCGAGATGAATCCAACTTGGTCCAGGTGGACCCTTGGAGAATTTTGGCCACTTGAAACATCCTCTTCATAGTGCATTTAGACAGTATAGACCAGTGTTGGCGAACCTCGGCACCCAGATGTTTCAGAACTACATTTTCCATGATGCTCCGCCAGTCTTAATGCTACTAGAGCATCATGGGACAGGTAGTTTCAAAACATCTGGAGTGCCAAGGTTCGCCATCAGTGGTATAAACACACATCCTCTTCCAGGTTGATTCATAACATTTCCATTTCACTGGCACTTAATTATTGATAGAAATTGGTATTTTCAATGCATTTGCTATTTTCTTTTAGCCACTTCCTATTTTGTAAAGCTCAGAAAACTTTTGCAGCACAGCTATATGTCTTTCCCATTGTGATGAATGACAAAAGGGAATTCATTAAAGACTGTGGGAAATATTAATGGGAATATACCTCAAATATATTTTTCTCATGCATTCCAAGTATTGTGTCACACATATATTTAACAAAGATATATTTTTTTGATAAACCTGTGTTGTGTTTGCAGTTGTTTGATATCCATGAGAGCAGAGTATGTTTGTGCATTTTTTTTTAACAAAAGATCAAAAGGTTAGACAATACAGGCAATTTTTCACAGCTTTCTTTGCTCATATTTTACCAAGTATGCCAAAAAACATGGTTGCACACGAAACAGCCTTTACTATAATTTGACTATTTCAAAATTTAAAAGGATAGATGTTAATCCATTAAGCATGATAATCCACAAGGATTTTCCTAATTACCGAAATCACTTTCAAACCTAAATTCTTGAAGATCAAAAAAGACCATTAATCTATTTGTTCTTGATATTTTGAATAGCTGTAATGAACTCAATAAGGTCATAGCATGTTTCTATATTAACTGTAAACTGAGGAAAACAAAGCAATATAACGCTTGTTCTTTTCTGCTTATTTATTGCCCTTTTATTTAATTCGTCTTGTCATTCTATATTGTTGTCAAAAGTTTCAGTAACTCTATTGATCTTAGAAAAATCTGATACATGAAATCATCCTTGAAGAGCACTTTGAAAAGGTAACCTTGCAAAGTAAAGGTTAGTGACCTTTATCGAAAGAGCAACAATCACAAATAGGACCAAACAGTAAATTCATTATGCATTTAAATACCATGTTATGACATTACTGTGCAAAATAAACAAATATATATTTTTACTTTAATCCATAGATGCTCATTAATATATTTTGCACTCCTATTAATGAGTGTCAGCCCTAGTATAAAAAGACTAGATAAAAACTTATAAAGTCTAATAAAAAAAACTCTTCTGAATCCAGACAGCAGCTTATAAAGTTTCATGTGATTTACTTTTAGTTTCCAACTGAATTTGGTAAAAAATATAACAATATGATGGTAGTTGCTAAAATGATGACCAGGCCAAGTCAGGGTAATCTGTAAAACAAGGTAAATGTCCATATAACCAGACTGTGTTGTGTCTGCCAAAGGGGTAGCACTAGGACAGGTGGAAATAGTTCTCCAGCCAGACCCCTTCAGTCGAGGGAAACAATAAGGTGAATAATATATGAATAAAAATTACTTTAATTTACTTTAATTTAGTTAATTCCTAAACATACAGGGTTATTCAAAGAGATCTGGCCCTGAAAGGTAACCGGACACTGAAATTCAGCGTACAGCTACATTTCCTGGCCATTCGGCTATTCAGAGAGCAGGCAGTTCGCAAATGTTGGCGAATTGCCTGCATGTACGGTGCCTGTTCGAGGGCATTGAACTCCCCCATACAGAAGCAATGCTTCGTCTATTCAGAGAACACAAAACAGCAGGGAAAAGTTGCTGAAATACCCTGCTATTCGGTGGTTTCATTTGACAGGTTTATTCAGTAGAATCCCATAGGCTTCAATGTTAAAAATATTCCAGTTTTAATTCAATATCTAATAAACCGTTTAATATTGTATTCTGCAGTAAAAAGTCTCTTTATTCATAGATTTTTTTTAGGATCTTTTAGGCATTTTTTGGGTGTTTTTTTGTAAAGCTTTACTTTCTGTGTTTTGTTTTTTTACATCGATTTTTCTTTTTTCTATAACAGACCTTTTTATATCATTCATTGGATCTTATGTGTAAATTCCAGACATTTTTGTTTAGTAGTCTTTTGCAAACAGCGTTTAAATTTTCAAACTTTCAAGCGTACTGTTTTTTTTTTTTTCACCTAGTTCGTCTGCGTGTCGGCTTTTTCCGGCAGCTGCTCTGTGCTGAGATCAGCGGCTAGTCGGGTTTCTCCGGTGTGTTCGGCTTGGTTAATCCAGCTGTTTCTGCGGGTTTCGGTGCATGTTCGGTGAGTGTTCAGCGGGTTTGCAGTGAGTGTTCAGTGTGATTTTCCTGCACTATGGGGGGCCCTGCGGTGCATGCTGAATACACCACAGGGTTGGCGAACTAGGATCACTGAATCACCCTGAAGTGAACGAAACAACACCGAACTTGCGTTGACTTTTCGAATCTCTGTGAATAACCCTGATAGAATTATTGAAATTGCCACCTTTCTGCTAAAAGAGCCACTGCTTCCTCATTCTTTGAAAAGAAGGACACATAAGGGGTTATTCAGAAAGGTCCGAAATGTCGCCGAAATGTAACGGGACACTGAAATTCAGTGTACGGTGACATTTCGGGGCCATTCAGGTATTCAGAGAGCAGGCAGTTCACCAAATTTTGGCAAATTGCCTGGACGTAAAGTGCTGTTTGAAGGCAGTGAAATCCCTACAGATAAGCAATGGTTAATCTATTCAGAGAACACCAAACAGCAGTGACAAGTTGCCAAAAAGTTACTGGTTTTCGGCGAGTGTTCATCAGGTTTGCGGCGGGTTTCCCCTGCACTCCGGGGACCCTGCAGTTGTACTTTAATACACCGCAGAGTCGACAAACTAGAATCGCCCCGAAGTGTGGGAAACGAAAGGGCACCGAAATGTCGATGACGTCTCAGGCGTTCTTCCACTGGCAGACAGCGATCCTGTCTACTTGTACCCATTGGCAGCTCCCAAGAAATTATGAGCTAAGTCGCTTATATAGCTGTTGGCTTTTGATAGAGTCGACAGATGCCTTTTGGTATCACAAGCTGTTAACTATTACTGGCTTACCAGGAAAATAGCCTGTTACATGTTGGCACTACAAGAAAGTTATGAAAAATCTGAAAAAAACAAAACCAGTGTCACACCATCAGTGCCTGGGGCATCTCAGGAGGGGGTCAGGCACCCAAATTCCTCTATGGTTTCTCCCATTACAGCCATGACCAAAAATGGTGCTCAGAACCAAAAATGGAGCACTCAGGCCATGCAGGCTTTTAAAAAGCTTAAACAAGCATTCACTACGGCACCAGTCTTGTTGCACCCCGAGCCGAGTTTGCCTTTCCAGCTTGAAGTAGACACCTCTGAGATTGGCATAGGTGCAGTCCTATCCCAGAGAGAAAGTCCTGATAAACCGTTGCATCCGTGTGGTTTTTTCTCCAGGAAAATTACATCTGCAGAAAACAATTATGACATAGGTAACATGGAATTGCTTGCAGTGGCCGCAGCCCTGGCAGAATGGCAATATCTGCCAGAGGGTTCCAAAGACCCCATAATCATTATAATTGATCATAAGAATATGGTTTACATTGGGGATGCTAAATGCTTGAATGCCAGACAGGCTAGAAGGTCTCTATTCCTGTCCAGCTTTAACTACGTACTTAACTATCGTCCTGGTTCCAAGAATACCAAGGCTGATGCCTTGTCTAGGCAGTATGAAACATACGAGCATCATGTCTTTGACCAAAGTCCAATTGTTCCTCATGAGAGGATTCTCGCTAAGACTCTGGTTACTGTATCTTCTCAATTGCTTGAGAGATTACAGTCTGTCCAAGGTACCGCTCCCGCTGAGAAGCCACCTTGTAATCTCTTCATTCCTGAAGAGGAAAGAATACAGGTTATGTCGGTTTACCACGATACTAAACCTTTTGGGCATATGGGGATAACCCAAACCATGGCTACACTGGAGAAGTAGTTCTGGTGGCCAGGTATGCGGTTGGATGTTTCTGATTACATTGCCACATGTGAGATATGCTGTAGAAGCAAAAACCCAAAAACCTTGCCCATTGGGTTACTCCAGCCTCTGCCGGTTCCTGAGAGACCATGGGTGCAACTATCCATGGATTTTAACACAGATCTCCCTGTATCCCATGGTCATACGGTTATACTTACCATTGTTGATAGATTTTCTAAGATGGTTCATTTCGTGACTCTCGCCAAGTTACCCTCCGCCATGGAATTGGTGCCAGTCTTTATCTAGAACGTTAAAAACAAATATATACCGCAGTACATTCAGGAGCGCAAATAAATGTTAAAGTCCTCTTTGAGTTTTGCAATCTCAGGGATCTCCGGAATGAAGTCTCTTTTCAAAGAATGTCCAGATTGTTCTCCGATGGTATAATGGAAAATGCCGGAAATGGAAAAGAAAAGAGAAGAAAAATCGAGCAATATCGTTTATACCATGCAAAAAAATATATGTACCAAAGGAATAGAAACTCACAAGTCTAGAGCTATAATAGCTCAATATGAATCGCAATCGAGTCTCTATGGGGGACTCCTCCCTCGGATGATGGAGTTTCTGGTTTAACTATTCACCTTGGTCCAATGTTCCACATGGTATAGACATCAAGTACCTCGGGAAAAAAACATAAATAGCGTAATCCCGTTTAGGGTATAACTTCAAATGTACATCCAGATGGGGTACTCACATGTAGCAGAACCTCCTGAATAGGTGGTTCCGTATTGGGAGCAGTGGACCACTTAAAGGGGGTCTTATCCTTAATCAGACGAAAAAAATTCCTCCAGCAATAGGTCGATGGACCCAAAAATTGCGACCCAAAATTGCGACCATGCAGCTCCAAAAACGGATGAGGGTATCAAGCAAGGCAAAGCATATATAATATATATGAGTGGAGAGGTATAAGTGGAAAAAAAGGGTTTATTTAAAACACATAAAAGAAGTAAAAAGTGGGATAGCATCGAGACGCGTTTCCCTTACCAAAACTGTAAGCTTACTCCGTTCGACTGAGGAAGCTTACAGTTTTGGTAAGGGAAACGCGTCTCGATGCTATCCCCACTTTTTACTTCTTTTATGTGTTTTAAATAAACCCTTTTTTTTCCACTTATACCTCTCCACTCATATATATTATATATTATATATGCTTTGCCTTGCTTGATACCCTCATCCGTTTTTGGAGCTGCATGGTCGCAATTTTGGGTCGCAATTTTTGGGTCCATCGACCTATTGCTGGAGGAATTTTTTTCGTCTGATTAAGGATAAGACCCCCTTTAAGTGGTCCACTGCTCCCAATACGGAACCACCTATTCAGGAGGTTCTGCTACATGTGAGTACCCCATCTGGATGTACATTTGAAGTTATACCCTAAACGGGATTACGCTATTTATGTTTTTTTCCCGAGGTACTTGATGTCTATACCATGTGGAACATTGGACCAAGGTTAATAGTTAAACCAGAAACTCCATCATCCGAGGGAGGAGTCCCCCATAGAGACTCGATTGCGATTCATATTGAGCTATTATAGCTCTAGACTTGTGAGTTTCTATTCCTTTGGTACATATATTTTTTTGCATGGTATAAACGATATTGCTCGATTTTTCTTCTCTTTTCTTTTCCATTTCCGGCATTTTCCATTATACCATCGGAGAACAATCTGGACATTCTTTGAAAAGAGACTTCATTCCGGAGATCCCTGAGATTGCAAAACTCAAAGAGGACTTTAACATTTATTTGCGCTCCTGAATGTACTGCGGTATATATTTGTTTTTATTCTGTATTGGGTGAGGGATACACTCCACAGTGAGCTGCACAAATTGTACAATTCATCCTTTTCACACACGGTGTAATACCATCAGCGCCTATAACACTTTTGACCCTCTTTTGGGCCATTTCTTGTTTTTTGATTTTATCTAGAACGTTGTCATGCTCCATGGGGTTCCTCTAGGCATTGTGTCTGATAGAGGCACTCAGTTTGTGTCCAGATTCTGGAGAGGGTTCTGTGAAAATCTGGGTATACAATTAAGCTTCTCCTCTGCCTATCATCCACAGACGAATGGGGCAGCTGAGACGGCTAATAAAAATGTCGAACAGTATTTATGGTGCTTTGTATCTGAAAAACAGAATGAGTGGTCTGACCTCTTACCATGGGCAGAAATTGCTTTGAATAATGCAGTAGTGAAACCGCGGGTCATTCACCTTTTCATATGGTGTATGGGTTCGATCCTCCCTTGCTCCCCTCTAGCTTTCAGGATACCACGTTACCTGCTCTGGATGAGCATCTGGCCTCATTGAAAGGGACATGGGAGAAAGTCAAGGAGGTTATGGAGACCAGTATCCAAAAGCAAAAAGAGAAAGCAGACGGACGTAGAAGGCCTACCCAGTGTATACTGTGGGGGATCGAGTCTGGCTTTCCACACATAACATCAAACTCCTGGTCCCTTCTATGAAGATGGCCCCCAGATACATTGGTCCTTATAAAGTCTTGCGCAGGGTGTACCCTGTATCCTAAGCCTTGGCACTACCCCCACATTTGCATATACACAATGTTTTCCATGTTAGCCTACTCAAGCCTCTCATGTGCAACAGGTACACCAGGGTTAACGTGCCTCCTCCACCTGTTCACTCCCAAGGTGAGGAGGAGTATAAGGTCCATGCCATCCTGAAGTCTCGTATGGTCAGGGGTGTTTTACAGTACCTGGTTGATTGGGAGACATATGGTCCTAAGGATAGGACTTGGTTGCCAGCCAGTGAAGTCCATGCGCCTCGTTTGGTATGTCAGTTCCATGCTTCTCACCCCTCTGCGCCTGGTGGTCGTCCAGTGGCCACCCGCAAGGGGGGGTTATGTCACACCCTCGGCACCTGGGGGGTCTCAGGAGGGGGTCAGGCACCTGGCGGCATCGCTGGCTGACTGGGTGCCCAGTGCCCATGCTGATTTCGGCATTTGTGCGCCTAATTTATTTATTTTATTTATTTATAAAGGATTTTACCAGGAAGTATACATTGAGATTTCTCTCGTTTTCAAGTATGTCCTGGGTTCAAGAACATTGAACCCTAATGAGGGGTCGTGGTGTGGCATGATGACACAGAGCCGTCGTCCTTTATAGACAGGGCGTGCAAATTGACTCGTGCATCGACGTGGAGTTTGTTTCCCGCATACTAGTGTACCGTTCATTCGAGTCACTGATTCATTGTTTCATTTGCTACGTTGCTGTCCTGGTCTGTATGAGGAACCTGATTGTTGCTGACTTGGACTGCCTTCTTGACTATTCTTCCTCTGACCAAGCCTGTATGTATGAAATCCCCAGAACAGGCTCAGAGTGTATGCTGACCCTGCATATCGCTGACCCTGATTGTATGAACACCCTGTCTGTTGCCAACTCTGATTGTTTACCTGACCATGCCATTTCTGAATATTTGTGTATGAACGACCTGCATAAGCCTGACCAGGTTACTCCTTAGCTGCTGTTAAGATTAACCCTTGCTGTCTGAGTGCATGTTCTGTTCTGAGACCTGCTGCCAATATACCAAGGCTGTACTCTGTGTTTCTGGTGTGTCTGTTCTCCCTGGCTGGGAGCTATAGGATTAGCGATCCCGACCACTCAAGGATCAGAGGGTTTAGAGGTTTGTCCAAAAGGATCCACACCACGGTTATCGAGGGTGAGTGATCCAGCGAACGTGACAACAAGTAACCTGTAATGGGGGCAAGTTACGTCTTTTGTGTTAAAGGCATTCAAATACTGTGAGTTTTCTTTTACTGGGTGACATATATGTGTTACTGTGACCTATATTAGGGCTAATGAAAGCCACTGGGAATCCAGAATGTTTACAAATGATAGCAAAATCCCTGCTAGGATACCAATAGCAGACTGCCTATAGAATATATATAATCCAGGAAGGATTATGCCTCCAGCAAGTGCACTGATCCTGTAAATGCAGATTCAGTCAAGTTAAATAGGACCTCTCAACGATTGGATACATTGGCGATTGTGACAGGCTTAAGCAAAGTATAATCATACTTTGTGAACTAAATTCCCATAATTTATTCCTTCAGTTAGATGAATTATTATTCTTTAAAAAATTGTGTTTTTTTTTTAATGGAATGATGGAAGAATTTGGACATTTATACGGAGTGCTCTTTTTTTGCATAATATATATATATATAAAACAAAACAGAAAAAAAGCACCCAGTCCTGAACGACTGTAGGAAAAATAGTTGTGCCCAGCTGCTACCCACGAGTAGTAGCTATGAGCTTAAGTGGTAGATATGGAGCTTTAAAATGGAAGCACACCCGGACCCAGTTTTTGTTATATATATATATATATATATATACATCAAAGGGTAGGTGGACGCACTCAGGGTCTTCAATAATGAATAGAAAACCATGCTTTATTGGGAATCACATTAACCCCTTAGTGACCGGGCGGTTTTACACAAATCCGTCTTTTAGTGACCGCTGCTGTTTTTACGTTTCTGCGCTGTTAGTGTTTAGGTCAAATTTTCCTCTTACTCGTTTATTCGACCCACACATATTATACACCCTTTTTCCCACCATTAAATGGACTTTCTAGAAATACCATTATTTCCATCATATCGAATAATTTACTATAAAAAAATATGAAATATGAGGAAAAAAATGGTAAAAACACACTTTTTCGTAATTTAATCCCCAAAATCTACAACCACCCAAAAAGACCCCAGCTAAATAGGTTCAAAATTTTGTCCCGAGACTAGAAATACCCAATTTTACATGCGTTTGCTTTTTAACCCCTTCACTGCTGAGACAGTTCACCTATGTGCGCTGCGCTCATTCTGACCATTTTGTGCTAATTATTTTTAGATGACAGCCTAGGTCCTATTTAATTAAACTCCCCCCAGACAAAAAAACTTTTAAAAAAACATTTTTTTATTTTATTTAATTTTTTTATTATTTTCTTTTTATTTAATTTTTTTTTAATTTTTTTTTTAAAACCAAACCTGGTCATGTTTGGTATCATTTGAAAGGCCATAATCAGGCCTTTCAAATGATGTCAAATATGACCATCTAGCTGCCATGGATCGGGAGATAAAGGGATCCTTAGGATCCCCTTATCTCTACATGGCAGCTAGATGGTTAACTGGCCCACTGACATCCTCACACATATGGTGAGGTTGTCAGTGGGTGGGGGGGACCTGGAGGCTTGGCTGACATCCAAGATGTCAGCCCCCCTCCAGGTTTGAATCGCGTTTTGGCGCCAATTGGCGCCGCAACGTGATCCGGCGGCAAAACTGTTAATGCCGTACACCGCTGGAAAGGGGAGGATCTCCCCTCTCCAGCAGTGCAAACGGCATCTCCCTAGCTTTAATGGTTGGGGAGACAGAGGGCTCCGAAGGAGCCCCCCCTCCCCTCCATTGAAATGCATGGGGACGCCTGCTGATGACGTCACCACGCAGCGTGGCGACGTCATCAGCCTCGCCTGCCCATGTAAATCACATGGGCAGGCTTGCTCCCTGCCAGATCGCCGTGGGATCCAGCGAGGGAGGTGAGTATCGGGCGGGAGGGGGATTAGGCGCCGCTGACGTACCCTGTACGTCCGCGGGTCTAAGGGAGACCCGAGGACAGGACGTACAGGGTACGTCAGCGGCCCTTAAGGGGTTAAAAACATGCCTATATGCTTCTCCCGACGCTTCGGCCCTCTCAGGGGCCTTTATCAAGGCGCACATATATATACGCAATGGGTCTAAATTACTTTCCCAAAAGTCTTATGTCTAGCTGGGCAACACTGGGATTTTAATTCCAAGTCCTATGAGATTATAAATGTGTAGATATAGAATATATATTTTTATACTGTTAGTACATATGTATATCATTTTATTTTTGTGTGTTTTTATATGAACTCGTATTTAACATAAATTATTTAAAATTACTAGCACCTTATATAGTTAAAGGCAATGACAATTTAACGTTATTAGTTAAAGTCATTAAAGGCAATTAGGGCCAATTTCCTTTTATTGCTATAGTAACAGGACCAAAATACTTGAAAGTGAGCTGCAATTTTTCACTCCTAAAATATCAAACGTATACTATAATTTGTTTGTAATTGCAGAGTGGAAAGCTTGGTGATAGCAATTATCAGTTAACCTCTAAAAGTGTCATTCTCAGTACAAAACCACTTGGAAAATGTTAGGCGTTGCTCGGCAACTTAATTCATCAAAATAAACAAAAAATGAAATTGTTATATAAAAATGAATCTGAGATAAATGGACATTGTAAGAATGTAAAATAGCTAGAGTAGCCAATCCAACCTAATTGGACAGCACAATGTACAGCTGTACATCAGGGTAGCATGGTGGTATTTGGTACTTACTGAGAAATATGAAAAATGATTCCTTATGCATCCTTTTTGACAAATAAAAGATTATAGCAAGTATATCAAGCTCATATGATGAGATATCAGTTGAACAATCAATAAATAATATTGATATCTAATAATGCATAATGCTTAGCTGACTGTTGGTGAAGTAGTGTAATGGTCTTTCAATTACTTAACCCCTTAACTACCAAGTGAGTTTACAAAAATCCACTGTCAGGAACCAGTGTTTTTTTTCTTTTTTGGAAAATAATTTAAAATTATTTATACAGTAAGAAATATTTAAGAATATTCCCAATGTATCTTACTGTATCTTACTGTCATAACCTATATGATAGGAATATGTCGCCATCTACAGGCCAAATGGAGTTCCTACAATTACAACTACAGTTCAAGTTTCCGTGCATCGGCTATGGAACATTCGATAAAGGACATTCCTTAGCTGATTTTTACACAGTTTTAGCACCTTGGGAATTTTACCAACAGGGCTAAAACCTAAAGGTCATGTTCTGGAGCCCGAAAGCAAATGAAATTTGTTTGCAACCAACAAATTTCCTTTGCAGTGATACAGCACAGGCACAGATCCAGTGGCGTAGCGTGGGGGGGGCAGGGGGGCCGTGGCCCCAGGCGCAGTTTTGTTAGGGGCGCATAATTTCTTTTGAAATTATGCGCCCCTAAAACTTGTGGCCCGACTGACCCGCCGGGCCCTCGGGCGCCGCCCAAGGGCCCGCGGCTTGAGGGGACCCAGATGCCGGGCAGCGGGAGTGCCTGCCCGGTCCTAAACAGTGAGTCCGTCCTGTTGATTGAAGGGGAGGCGGCTGCGTGCAGGCGCAGGTCACGTGGTCCGTCTAATCAGGTGGTACTGAGTCTCTGTACCACCTGACTGGCCGGACCGCGTGACCTGCGCACGCACACAGCCGCCTCCCCTTCAACAGGACGGACTCGCACGCTGTTCAGGACCGGGGCAGGCAGGCACTCCTGCTGCCCGGGAGCTGGGGCAATATCCAGGTGAGAGCTGGGGCATATCCATGAGCTGGGGCAAATCCATGTGCTGGGGGGCAAATCCATGTGCTGGGGCAAATCCATGTGCTGGGGCAGTATCCATGAGCTGGGGCAAATCCATGAGCTGGGGCATATCCATGTGCTGGGGCAAATCCATGAGCTGGGGCAAATCCATGTGCTGGGGCAGTATCCATGAGCTGGGGCAAATCCATGAGCTGGGGCATATCCATGTGCTGGGGCAAATCCATGTGCTGGGGCAAATCCATGAGGTGCTGGGGCAAATCCGTGTGCTGGGGAAAATGTGTGAGCTGGGGCAAATATGTGAGCTGGGGCAAATCCATGAGCTGGGGCAAATCCATGTGTGAGCTGGGGCAAATCCATGTGTGAGCTGGGGCAAATCCATGTGTGAGCTGGGGCAATATTCATGTGTGAGCTGGGGCAATATTCATGTGTGAGCTGGGGCAAATCCATGTGTGAGCTGGGGCAATATCCATGTGAGAGCTGGGGCAATATCGATAACGTGTCCACAGGTTGGGGGGGGCGCACAATTCTTGGCTGGCCCCGGGCGCTGACAACCCACGCTACGCCACTGCACAGATCGTGTTAACACGATCTTGGACTGCTGTGTCTGCTACTGCTGATCATGTATATACACGATCGCAGTAGTGAAGGGGTAAAATAACAGAAGCTGCACGTGATGATCAGTACAAACCTAAATTTAACTCATACTTAGGACATAATAAGAAACTGACAACGTGGTACATAATGACCCAGGTTTATCCAGTCAGATAGCAAATAGAAAGGTATGATTTCAATGTTCTTGAACCCAGGACATACTTGAAAACGAGAGAAATGTCA
The DNA here is from genome assembly GCA_009667805.1 of Leptobrachium leishanense. Taxonomy (NCBI): domain Eukaryota; kingdom Metazoa; phylum Chordata; class Amphibia; order Anura; family Megophryidae; genus Leptobrachium; species Leptobrachium leishanense. The sequence goes on along the minus strand of CM019067.1, from coordinate 157,561,708 downwards.
ATGTATCCTTCCTGGTAAAATACTTTGCAAATAAATAAATTATGTTATCAGACGTCCCATTTCAGTCTGTAATTAATAGTGTATTTGTCAATGTTTTGATTATTCTCAATACAAACACCGTAGAGCACTGTTACCCACATTCCTGGTCCTCAAGTGCTCCCAACAGGCCAGGTTTGCCAGATATCTGAAGCACAGCAGATTCCATTAGCACCAAGTCCTGGCTGTGGTTAACTTTTTTGCTAACCGCAGTCGGACGTTAATTAGCGTTAGTACATTGTAATACTAATGCTAATTAACACTTTGTGCTCCCCGTGTTAAGTATAGGGAGCGCAATGTACAATAACCTTGCGCAGAAAAGCGCAAGATTCAAAACAGTAACGGGTCTCTTAACCCTTTAGCGTTTGGATTGTAATATGGTGCGCCCGTGTTAGGGCCACCAGGGCTAACGTTAACGCTCACTAACATTAACAACAAGTATGTAATGTGGCCCTCAATGTTTTACAGAGCAAAGTGCACCCCATCCCCACTGTAGTGGTCACCTGTAGGCACATGCCTACTTTGCCAAATTGAAATGCGGCCCTGGCCTCTATGCAATCAGGGATTAAACAAAGGAATTGACCAGAGCTCTGCAGTAGATTACCGCCTAGTTCTATTTCCAAAATTTCCTCATTTCTGTATTGAAACTCCCAGCCATTCTTAAGTGATAAACTTCTTGCCAACCATTATTGGACAGATTACATTGAATTTAGCCTAGGTGATAGCAATATCGCATATTTTGGCCAAAACAAATCTTTGGGTGCTTCTCTCAAGCCTTATAGGGATACTAAGGGCTTTAAACTGGAAGATGGAATGGAGGGGTTAAACATTAGCCACTCCTGACCCCCTCTGCACCCTTTCTCACATATTAACAGCAGAAATTGTTTTAAAACTTACCTTAAATTTGCAGCACTAGCTGGACATAATGATCAGATTTCTTCCTGTCAATCCGCAGCCGTTACATTGACTGGAGGGGAGATTGGACGCTGCAACAAGTATTAAAGGGATGCTCTACTCAACCCCCCCCCCCCGCTACTGACGTCGGGTTGCCACCCTCCGAGTCGCAGCAAACCCATCGCTGATGTCAGACACCAGCATAACCATGGAACCATTCGGCGATGCTGCTAGGCATAACCAGTGATTTGCTACTGGATGATGGTGAACCCAGGTGCATCCCCGAGGATCGGATGCCGGAACAGACAACGCGCCAGAGGGGTGAGTCGGAGCCACCAACCCCAGTGACACCCATCTTGACACCTAAATGCTTTCCTGATAGTATGTTTCAAGGTGCCTTGGTGTTTCTTCACCATTCTTAAATCCATGTTTATACCTCACATTTGCTTCTATATCCTTACTAGATCTCACCTATCTGGGGGGATTTGCCTTCCCAGATATGGTTCACTACTATCCAGTTTCAGCTCTCTTAATTTCTCTGGCAAGGTTCCAACTGTGATGGAATTATTTAATAATTAAGAATCTCAAAAGCCAAAGATTCATTAAGATATTCTAGATTCAAATTTCACTGCTTAAATAAATAAACACTCAGCACTGTTTTATGCCGAGAGTAACAAATAGAAATATATAAAAAGTTATTCAATAAGCACCATTGTCAGTGGCGTCGCTGGGTGGGGGCGGGGGGGCGGCCCGCACCAGGTGACACCCTTGGCGGGGTGACACCGTCACAAGCTGTTTGAGGTTTTTTTGAGGATTTTTTTTTTCTCGTCCGCCGTGCAGGTTACCCCCCCCCCCATGGAGGACCCCCCCCCATGGAGGAGGTTATCCGGATCGGATGTGGACAGTGGAGGATTCCATTTCCTGGTCTGGAGTGGACTGTGGATCTTCATCATGCCGCCACGCCGCCTGCGGCCATCTTTGATTCCAGCACCGCCAGTCATCTGGAGCCTGGAGCCGGAGGAAGGATCATGCTGCCAGTGCCGCCCGGCGCCCGCGGCCATCTTTGATGCGTCACGTGCAGCGTGGCGACGGCGTGCAGCTCGAGTGTCTGTGCACTGCAGATAGAGTAATGCGGCGCAACGCGGCAGCATGATCCTCCACATCCATCCATGATGGGTGGAGGTGGAGCATCATGCTGCCGCGCTCTGTGCCGCATTACTCTCTATCTGCACACAGCGACACTCGAGCGCACGCCGTCGCCACGCTGCACGTGACGCATCAAAGATGGCCGCGCAGATCCCACCCCCTCTGACGCCGCTCAAGGGAATTCAGAGCCGCGCCTGCGCGCTGACGCCTCTCATCGGCGGCAGCCTGCCCACCGCCCTAACAGCTCCCTCGTGCCGTGGCGCATTTTCTTTAGAAGCGCGCGGGAGCTGAGGCGTGTGTGCGGTGCGTGGTGCCTCCTGCTCGGCTGCTCCCAGTCCCAGTCCCTCTCACCTGCTGCCTGGGCAGCTCTGGGCTCTGGCTGTCTTCTGAGGACTCGAGTCGGGAGAGACAGAGCGTCTAGACAGTGTGAGTCTGTGTGAAACAGCTGAGCTGAGCCTGACAAATCAATTGTAAAATCCAATTAAAAGTAAGATCAAAAAGTGTTTTTTGCCTGTGTTCTTCTCATCTCAAATTCTAAAATTTTAGAATATATGGGGTTATATTATTATTTTGAAATCTTGAGAGAACACAGGCAAAAAACAGTCTGTTGTTAGTTACCACATTGCCAAAATCAAACACTGGCATTTTATGAAAATAAATAAGCCCCATATTATTTTATGGCATTAAGTTTATTCCTTAAAATAAACATTTTCTAAATGTTTTAAATAAATTCGAATTCCTTTGTATTCGTCATATGATCTGGTAATATTATGGTGTAATTTTGCTAGGAATTAATATATCTATTGTCTTACATTTAGCGTTATATGGGAGTGCTGCATATGAGTAACAATAGTTTACATCATTTTGTGTTAAACTGAGGGGCGGCTCGTCGCTCGAGTCGAGGGGGTGACACCATGAGTTTCCGCACCTGGTGACACCAACCCTAGTGACGCCACTGACCATTGTTTCAATTCAATAATGGACTTTCTCCAGTGGATTACACTAGCTGAACAATGGTGAACTCTAGTGAAGTGTCAAACCAGTGAATTTCCCCTGACACGAGACAAAGTTGAGACTGTTACTATTAAGGGAACATCATTGCTTTTCCACTGGTGGTTGACCATGGTTTGTAGAGTTCATGGAACAATCGTATCAGTAGGTCATATTCCTTATAGTCCATCTCTCTAGCAGTAGGATCCTTAAAGTGAACCTGTCATGTTCAGAGAGAGAGCATTTATAATCATGATGTCAAGGTTTCAACATGAGGAAGTCATTGGAAGCCGGCTAACAGAGAATGCGCTGTCGTCTCCTTATCACGTCACCGGTACCTGGAAGTGATGGACACGCAGACCGTGCAGAGATGCAGGTCGTCCGTACAAGAAAAGTTAGAAAAGGGAAGATAGGAATATTTCTCTGTTTCTCTTCCTATTTTTTGGGTGATTGCCACTGAGGAAGCGCCAAGAAGGTGTGAAATGCGTTTGGCTATTCCTGTGTTGATCCATGCTTATTGTTATCACATTTTAGTGATACATCTTTGTTGCTGTATTCTCTATTTAAGATTAAAATTCCTGTTTTTTAACCAACTACCGCTCTGTGAGAAAATTTTCCTATGTGTTTTTTTGACAAGTTGTACCAGGGACTACAACACAGGACCATGTGATCCCTGAGCCAGGTTCAGCTCTTTAACCCCTTAGTGACCGGGCGGTTTTACACAAATCCGTCTTTTAGTGACCGCTGCTGTTTTTACGTTTCTGCGCTGTTAGTGTTTAGGACAAATTTTCCTCTTACTCGTTTATTCGACCCACACATATTATACACCCTTTTTCCCGCCATTAAATGTACTTTCTAGAAATACCATTATTTCCATCATATCGAATAATTTACTATAAAAAAAAATATGAAATATGAGGAAAAAAATGGTAAAAACACACTTTTTCGTAATTTAATCCCCAAAATCTACAACCACCCAAAAAGACCCCGGCTAAATAGGTTCAAAATTTTGTCCCGAGACTAGAAATACCCAATTTTAACATGCGTTTGCTTTTTAACCCCTTCACTGCTGAGACAGTTCACCTATGTGCGCTGCGCTCATTCTGACCATTTTGTGCTAATTATTTTTAGATGACAGCCTAGGTCCTATTTAATTAAACTCCCCCCAGACAAAAAAAACTTTTAAAAAAAAACATTTTTTTATTTTATTTAATTTTTTTATTATTTTTTTTTTATTTAATTTTTTTTTTAAACCAAACCTGGTCATGTTTGGTATCATTTGAAAGGCCATAATCAGGCCTTTCAAATGATGGCAAATATGACCATGCCATGGATCGGGAGATAAAGGGATCCTTAGGATCCCCTTATCTCTACATGGCAGCTAGAGGGTTAACTGGCCCACTGACATCCTCACACATATGGTGAGGTTGTCAGTGGGTGGGGGGGGACCTGGAGGCTTGGCTGACATCCAAGATGTCAGCCGCCCTCCAGGTTTGAATCGCGTTTTGGCGCCAATTGGCGCCGCAACGTGATCCGGCGGCAAAACTGTTAATGCCATACACCGCTGGAAAGGGGAGGCTCTCCCCTCTCCAGCGGTGCAAACGGCATCTCCCTAGCTTCAATGGTTGGGGAGATAGAGGGCTCCGAATGAGCCCCCCCCTCCCCTCCATTGAAACACATGGGGGCACCTTCTGATGACGTCACCACGCAGCGTGGCGACGTCATCAGCCTCGCCTGCCCATGTAGATCACATGGGCAGGCTTCCTCCCTGCCAGATCGCCGTGGGATCCGATGAGGGAGGTGAGTATCGGGCGGGAGGGGGATTTGGCGCCGCTGACGTACCCTGTACGTCCGCGGGTCTAAGGGAGACCCGAGGACAGGACGTACAGGGTACGTCAGGGGTCATTAAGGGGTTAAAGGGTAAGTGGGCATTTGTCATCTGTCCACACTTTTAAATCATTACAAATTGGCTGCACTATGAAACATCTCCCATTATATCTTTGAGACCCTGATTCATCAGTTTGGGCATGTCAAGATAAAACAGCAGACTGTGAACAGCTCCATCAGGTTGCCTTCGAGAGTGACATCTCCCTATATATATTCACTTGAATGGAACGTTTCAAAGGCTTATTAGCTGAGAAACCAGCCCCATCAAGTTTTTGGTGGGAGTGATCTCTTTCTGCATATATCTATACGAACAAGACACCGATATTCCATCTCAAAGGTTCATAAATTAAGTGATTGACTATTTATTATTGATTGAACCTTAGACTGCTGTAACTGTATATACGGACAATCTTTTTTCAGGTTTTTTGGGTTCTATAAGAATTGATCACAGATACTAGACTGTTATGTGATTTGGGAGCGCTGTCCTCTATCTTTGTTATCATTCCATTTGTTTTTTTTTGTGGGTAGTGGAACAGACCACCCTAAGGGGATTATAGCAGCAACCCCAGACAACAGACTGGTTCAGCGCCGCGCCAAAGCTAAAGTTTACCTCTCTGTATAGCTGAAGTGCACTACAGTTGCACCAGTGATTTTTTTTTAAATTGCTGGCAATTGCGTTTTACTAGGGATGTGCGTTTCGGGTTTCGGAATTTCGAAATTTTCACGAAATTTCCCAATTCGTGTTTTCGGATGCGGCTGATTTTCTGAAAATTTTTAGATACGAAAATGGCAGATCCAAAAATTTTCCGAGCCGAAACGAAAAATTTTCGGAATTTTCGAATGGACTTGAAATGTGTCAAATCAAAATTTATTTTCGCTCTATTCATGATTTCGGTTCCATTTGTGATTTCGGTTCCATTTCGGTAATTCTGGACATCGTATATTTAACTATTATCGGTTATATCGCTGATTCTGTAAATTTTGTATTTGTAAATGCGTATCACTTGTTTCTTGTGGCATTCGGGTCAGTTTAGCGTTTTTTTAATCGTTTTGTTCATTTTTTTTGTTCCTTGGCTTTCATACCATTTTAATATGATTAAATAAAGTTGTGAAATGTATATTCAATTATTCATAAGAAAAAAAGGATCTTTATTTAATAAAAAAAAACACGATAGAATCGCCAGAATTATCGTAGACACTTTGAAACGAGGAGAACAGACGTTCCGAAAAAACGAAAATTTCCGAAATTTCCAAAAAGTCGATACAAAAAACTAGCAAAGTGACCCGAAAATACGAAAAATGGTCGATATTCCTAAAAAAAAATGTACACGAAAAACGATCCGAACCGAACCGAACCGAATCGAAACAGCAATTGGTTGAAACGAGCCGAATCGAAAAGTTTAAACATCCGAACAAATCGAACCGAATCGAACCGAAAAAAAAATCGGTGCACAAGCCTAGAATCTGTTAAAGGCGTCAGTGCACCCAGATATTGTGCTTTTGGTGCCAGGTCAGCAAGTGCATTCATACAGTAACCCCTCTGTGGTATTGTGGAATAGTGCAGGGGTGGACCATGCGATCCTATATTAAAAGATATGAATCTGTTAAAGGCGTCAGTGCACCCAGATATTGTGCTTTTGGTGCCAGCCCAGCAAGTGCATTCATACAGTAACCCCTCTGTGGTATTGAGGAAGAGTGCAGGGGTGGACCATGTGGTTCAAAAAATTTAAATGATATAAATGTGGCACAGGCGTCAGTGCAGCCAAATATTGTGCCTTTCATGGCAGCAAGTGCCTTCACACCGTAACCCTTTTGTGGTATTGTGGAAGAGTTCAGTGCTGGAGGTTTTGTGAATGCAGAAGACATCCCCGATCTATTCCGTTACGTCAGCATCAGGGGATTGATAGCTGCTGATCCAGGACTGATTCATTTTTATAAATGTCAGCTGGTCTACAGAGTCGGTGGACAGGCGCACTCTTTTGTCTGTGACAAAACCTCCAGCGGCACTGAACGTCCTTTCAGAAAGCACGCTAGATGAAGGGCAACCTAGTAGCTGCATAGCATATTGGCTAAGTTCTGGCCAGTGATCCAATCTCAACACTCAGTAAACCAGTGGATCATCTGCTGGAAAGTTATCCAAGTCTGACCTTGCCCCTAGGCAGTCCTGCACCATATGGTGAAGACGCTGGCAATGGGTGCCTACATTTGACGTCCCGATTCGTGTTTTCGGATGCGGCCGATTTTCCGAAAATTTTTAGATCCGAAAATGGCAGATCCGAAAAGTTTTCCGAGCCGAAACGAAAAATTTTCGGAATTTTCGAATGGACTTGAAATGTGTCAAATCAAAATTTATTTTCGCTCTATTCATGATTTCGGTTTCATTCGTGATTTTGGTTCCATTTCGGTAATTCTGGACATCGTATATTTAACTATTATCGGTTATATCGCTGATTCTGTAAATTTTGTATTTGTAAATGCGTATCACTTGTTTCTTGTGGCAATCGGGTCAGTTTAGCGTTTTTTTAATCGTTTTGTTCATTTTTTTTGTTCCTTGGCTTTCATACCATTTTAATATGATTAAATAAAGTTGTGAAATGTATATTCAATTATTCATAAGACAAAAAGGATCTTTATTTAATAAAAAAAAAACACGATAGAATCGCCAGAATTATCGTAGACACTTTGAAACGAGGAGAACAGACGTTCCGAAAAAACGAAAATTTCCGAAATTTCCGAAAAGTCGATACAAAAAACCAGCAAAGTGACACGAAAATACGAAAAATGGTCGATATTCCGAAAAAAAAATGTACACGAAAAACGATCCGAACAGAACCGAATCGAAACAGAAATCGGTCGAAACGAGCCGAATCGAAAAGTTTAAACATCCGAACAAATCGTACCGAATCGAACCGAAAAAAAAATCGGTGCACAAGCCTACGTTTTACTTCAGTGAAACGTCGGTGGTTATTGAATAATAATAAATTGTTGCAGTAGAGTTCATAGACACCATTCTATTTTGGCCGTGTCATTCAGGTAGAAGTATGGACAATTACAAATAGTACACTGGATATATTTTTATTCCAATTTAATCTAAAAGGGTAATAGTGATTTAAACATTTCTATTTCTGTTTAAATGCTAAAAAAGTATGAAGGATTGAAGGAAAAATTTGTCTAAACAAGCGCCAAATATTCGAACTATGCCTCTGGGTAAAATAATTTTCATTTTTATTTTTTCTCCATGAATGAAGGTTGACAGGCATACTATCTGCATGCAGTATGCTCCTTATAAAATCACGGTGGATTAAATTTATATAATTAAGAGAGACAAACTGAGAATTGTAATATTTGAATAAATGAATTAAAACCTTATTAAATATTTATAATTAAAAAGGAAACCATGCAAATATACAAATGCTGCTCATAGCCAAAAATATAAATACTACAATACTTAATTTACATTTGATGCATATACAAGGCTTTACAGTTATGTATTACAATCTTAAAACAAACAAAAAAAACTTTAAAGGGGGTTTAAATGTATTTAAATGTTAATTGTTAATGTTTTATGATTCACAGTTAAACTATTAACCAGTTCATTGCACAGAATGTACTGTACGTGGAGAGTCCTCCAGTTTCACTCTCGTGCGTGGAGGATGCTCCACGTACATCTTCACTCTGCCGCTGGTCTCAGTCTTGGGTCAGACAAACGCAGTGTTAACGTCCGTGTAGCCGCACTTTAGTACGTCCGTGGTAGCAGATAATCATGACCAATGAAGGCCCACAGACGAAGTACGTCCGCACGGTAGTGTGGACACACTATGGATGAGGCAAACGCACGCAGGTTAGCAAGAACGTTGAACCGCTAGGACGGACGTGTGGAGTGCGCCACGTCCGCAACGTTCGCATAGCTTTGTGTGTGAGTGATGGAACGTGGTCAGACGGACTGCATTTATACGTCCAGCATTTTTGACGGACAAAATGTTTTTTCATTTTAATTTATTTTCCTTCCTACATCCGTCAAAAATAACGTCAGTCACAAAAACGGACTTTGTGGCCACTACTGCGTCTTCCGTCAAAAAGTGTGTCCGTACTGCACGGGCGCACAGTCCATAGAAAACGCGCTAGTCTGACCCTAGCCTAAGAGTTCGGTCACAGCAGGCTGACATCTTTAATGTTGGCCCTTGCTGTTGGACTGCCGCCTGCCCCCCTCCCCCGCCAAAAGGAGTCCTCAATTGACCACCTATGTTTCAAAGACCTTTGCATCTCTTCTATTGGGATTCAATAGAAGAGATGCAAAGGTCTTTGAAACATAGGTGGTCAATTGAGGTGTCTTTGGAAAGGTCAGAATCTGACCTTTTCAATGCTACCAAACATAACCAGTATATATGAAAAAGTAATAAACAAATTGAATAAAATATAAAATTAAGCAGCAGCACAGCTGCAAGAAGCGCCAGGTGTACATTGGACCACTGCATCACCATTCTGTACTCCCCACAAGGTCAGGTGAGGTTTTATTGGAAAGGTGGGAGCCTCGCCTTTTCAATGATACCAAAAGTGACCACATAACGTTTAAAAATAGGTTTCAGCACCAAGGAAAGCAGCCACCAAACGCAGCCAGACAGAAGAAAAGAGAAAAAAAAACTGTGTTCGGCAAAAAAAAAACTTATTGCTTAACCCTTTCGCTGCTGAGGCTTTTCCCGCCCCTGTGCTGAGGTCATTTTTACCGGTTTTGCTCATCATGTTTAAACGTGTTTTGAAGGCTTGTTTTAGTATATGACCCAGACATATTATATATCGTTCTTTCCGTCAGACTCGGTAGATTCATAATATGTCATTATTATATGTATACGTTATGTCATGTCTGTATATTATAACAAAAAATGCAATAAAATATGTATTTTCAATAATTTACAATGTGTAAAGTGTTTTTTTTCACATTTTAACATGTGAGCAATTGCGGTTATATTTTGTATGGGGTGCGCTTGTTAAAAAAATTAGAGATGGGGTCTCGTTACATTTTTTTTGGGGAAAATTACACTATTTTTAACAAACGCACCGCATACAAAAATCGTTAGTGCAGCATCATTGTTCACATTATAATTGAAATGGGAACAATATTGCTGCATTAACAAACCAAAAAAATAAAAAAAAAGTGTTTATTTTTTTTTTATAATTTTTTTTTTAATTTTTTTTTATTTATTTTTTCATTTTTTTTTTTTTACAACATTTTTCACTTTCATGTTTGGTATCATTGGAACGGCCATGCTCTGGCCGATCCAACCATACCAAAATTTAACCCCTAACTGCCATGGATCGGGAGATAGGGAGTTCATTGGAACTCCCTATCTCCACCGTTGGTGGCAGTTAAGGGTTAAGTCCAGGACTGGCGTCATCGTGCTACGCACGATGACGCCAGTCCTCAGGGGGAGTTCCCGGAGGCTTGGCCAACATCCAAGATGTCGACCAGCTCCGGGAAAGGATCGCGAACTGGCGCTTTTCAGCGCCGATTCGCGATCCAGCTCCCCAGGGGTTAATGCCAGGCATCATTTGGAAGGGCAGGCTGTGCCCTTCCAAATGATGCCTGGGTTAACCCCCGCAGAGCCGCCGATCGGGAGGGAGAGAGGTCCGAAGGACCTCCCCCCCTCCCTTTCAGGCGCCTCCTCCGCACATGCGGGGGGGGCGCCTGAATTGGGTGTCATCGCGCTGCCGCGATGACACCTAATTCCGGCGGCTGTGGTTCCGGATGCGCGGCTGACATCCAGGATGTCAGCCCGCACTGGGGGGGCCAGCGATCGGCCGGAACCCGGCCGAACGCTGACCCCAATGGGAGGACGCACTCAGCGCGTCCTCCGCATACCAGCGGGAATGCTGAGGACGCGCTGAGCGCGTCCTCAGCATCGAAGTGGTTAAAATAATTAGGAAACCAAAAATTTCACCAAAAAAATTCCTTAAAAATAGAAAATAAAGAGACTTTTTTCTGCAAGTGAAAAGAAAAAAAGGTTGACTAAATATTTAGTAAAAACTGGGAATATTATTTACATTAAAACCTATGTGATTCGCCTTTTTAGGCTAGGGTCAGACTGAGGCAGTGCGAACGCGCGTGCAGCCGCACTTAATCACGGCCGCACTAGCAGCAGATGCCGGGCAATGACGGCCAATATACGAAGTACGGTCGCACAAAAGTCCGGCTGCGCAACGCAAGTGGAAAATGAACGCATTTTTTCGAGAACGTGAAACCGCAGGTACTGACGTACAGAGTGCGCTGCGTCCGCTAGCGGCGTGTGTGCGTGATTAGGAGACGTCAGACGCTGCTAATGTCCGGCCAACATATCGTCCAGACACAAAAAGTGTTTTATTGATGATCCGTACAAAATCACGGACGAAAATGCGCATAGTATGACCACTATCACGTATTCTGTGAAAAAATGCGTCCATTCGTTCGAACGCACTTTTTCACAGACAACATAAAAATGCGTTCGTCTGACCCTAGCCTTAAACCTGTCAAACGAACCACCAAAAATCAGAGCATTTCACTGACATTTTGGTGCTGTTCAACGTTCTCTGAATATAATTGCTGTTGCTGAACTGCACCATGGCGCTGTCCATGGCCTGTAGTGCTGAATACAACAGATTCAGCACCACGGCCAAAGGACAGGGACGCGGTGCCAAGTCTATTATACCGTTTAATTTTCGTTCTTTTTCGGACCGAATCGATTTGTTTTCATTCCATTTGGACAGAATCGATTCATATTCCGGAAGCACTTCCGCAATACGAATCGGTAAAATTTGTCCGAATTTTGATTTGGACCAAAACAAAACGCACATCTCTAGTTGGCACCAGGTATGTAAGTAGTAGGTAGTGTCAAGCAGAAAGAAAAGTACTTAGCAGGCCTTCTAAATTTCACTCCATTGAAGCCTACTTTGCATATTTTCACATTTATGCAAATGTATGAAAACAATAGAGTAATAGTGCAGTCCCAGTGCTGGTCACTGCCATGTTTCTCCTTCATGGGTCTCAGTGATGATGTTGGAGGACTGACTCTGCCAACATGGATGCTACTTGGAAATAAGTCTAAACAGCCTCAGCACCACAAAACAGTCTAAAATTCTGATTTCCTGTCACGAGCTGGTTCCAGGGTGGTAAGTTCGAGCCCAGTATGCAATGAACGAGGCAGATTTGCAGGTATAAATTAATAAGGATTTTTATTTATAGACACTTGGAGGACTAAACAAAGGTGATAAGTAAGTATAATAAGTGGCTGGACGAGACAGAGATAGGGAAGACACTGGATAAATAATAAACAGCAATAGGGTTAACTGAAGACACTGAGGAATAGAGAGGACGGGAAAAGTCCCGGCTGGATGGAGTAGAGGTAACATCATTGCTCTATAACTGTGGAGAGTGACTGTGGAGACACAGGTTTGATCCCGGTAAGAGCACCTGGTACTGAAAGTATAGGTATACAGGGAAATCAGAAGGGAGACATGGTACTATTGAAGGTTATGAGTAGAAGGGGATAGAAGCTGGAGCAGGGCTATGCCAAGTATAAAAGGGGTATGGATGAGGGTATTGGGAGTAGGAGCGGTAGGTATAAATCCTTAGTGCAAAAGTTGTAGGTCAGTCCTTAGGGCAGAAGCTGTCGGTAGATCCTTAAAGTGGAAGCTGTAGGTAGAAACTTAGGATAGAAGCTGTAGGTAGATCCTTAGGATAGAAGCTGTAGGTAGATCCTTAGGGTAGAAGCTGTAGGTAAATCCTTAAGGCAGAAGCTGTAGGTAAATCCTTAGGGAAGGTAATGATCTGGTCATGTCACGTACCAGTCACCGGCACCACAGGAAAAACAAATCCGGCGCTGGTATATTCCTAAGATCCTATATATGATTTGTTAATTTTGCATACTTGCCTATCTTGTTTCTATCATCGGATACTGGCCTGGGCTCGACCACGCAATCCTGTGAGATGAAACGTGACAGGTCAAGGAATCCGGAGGGTGGCTTCTTGCTTGTGTCCCGTTTGTTGGAACAATGCAGAAGCATTGAGGGTTAGGTGTGGCTTCCTCTTGTTGGCAGATCGTTAGGTGTATTAGCCAGCACCTGTTAACTAGACAGTCAAGGGTTGCTGGAAGGTTATTGCTAATCTCAGCACTAGCAGGCAGCGTGGTGTTAGCTTTCTTACGGCACTGGCGGCTAGGAACGTTACAATCCCCGACACTACCATAATAAGCCATGCCAAAATCCAAAGGTGGATTATAAATTGACCCAATTTCTAGCTTCAGGAGAGGAGATATGTATGCCCAGGGCACTTCAGCCCGGAGCATTTCAGCCCAGAGGACCCTCTGTTTGTTGGGCATTGGTAATTCGGCCTTCTCTACAGAAAGGAGGGAATCTATGCTACTGTGAACGGATTCTTCTTTGGTTTTGTTTGCACATGAGATGATCACCAAAGGATTTTTGTTTTGCAATAGTTTTTTAGCTTATTTAGATTGGTATGTAAGCACCTTCAATACTGTTTGCAAGATACAATCATCAATTTGTAAAGTCTCTTCACAATTTTTTTTCTCGGGATAAGAGACACAGAGAACGTCTGCCTGAGCATACAGCCTATGCACAGAGAAGTTGTCCAATGATTTAACAGCATCCACGGATGCAGATCTTCCGAAAGCAGCAGACATTCAGATGTGGTTCTTTTTTTAGGACCAGGCCTCCATATAAGTCAGCTGCTTTGTTGTTTTTTCACTCAGGGAAAATGTTAATGACAGAATTTCCATTTTTTTCCATGTATGCTGTGGGACAACATCAGACCCATGGGTTCTACAAACCACTAGGAATACATAATAGATTTTGTGATCCTTCCAGTACTTTAAATACTTCCAACCCAGATGTGCTTTTCAGGGGAGGAGGCCTTCCTTGTACGGACAAAACTCTCAAATTTACTAAAATAAGGACTCATACGGCAAAGAGATATGGAGACTCTGGGATTTGTAACACATATATTTCTAGTGAACAAGAAAGGTTTGATGGTACAAAAGGTAATGAATGTAACAGCAGTAAACAGCTTTGGTTTGTACCAACATTTCAAGATGAAGAGAATTTATTGTCTCAGAGCTGTTCTGATTCCACAAGGCACAACTGGTGAAGGAGAATCTCGCGGCTGTAAATGTCACAATACTGATCCATCTGGAACAACAGAATTATTTCCAGGTAATTTAGGATGGAAAGAAATACATGTTCACCCAATATACCATCCCACCTTTCCTCGGCCCCATGGTGTTCCTCCAAACGTCTCCAGCATGTGATTTCCCTGTTCCAATCTCTGGTTGTCTACTTGAAAGACAACATCTTTCTAATGGCAGTGGACAAAAAAGACACAGCATAATTAGAACGATATATCTTTATTCATTAATTTGTTTTAAGATACAAACAAAAGACATTAAACAATATTTGTTCATATAGAGTATATTGACGTCAGCAGTTCTGTTTCAACTCCCATGGGTTATAGAGAGTTTCAGATCTATATTTTTATCTTACGGGAAAGTGGCAAATAAAGGCAGAATTTTTTTTTTTTCTCTGATTTTAACATTGAGATAATAATGCTCAGCTATTCCAAGTATGTCATTATTTTTTTAGCATGTGGAATGATGCTGCTGAATATTGCCCTCTTATGTCTATAAACATAGACCTGTTTCAGGATCAAAATGATATTTACATACACATCTAATCTCATGTCACTGTGTTTTTTTATGTCAAAATTGTGAGTCGCAGGACACACAATGGAAAGAAGGTGAATGTGGTTACATAGACAAAACATTATTGTTCTTGTAAGAGAATTTCAAACAACACTGTAAATACACACTGTCAATATGATCCTATCCATCAATAACTGTTACTTGAGTAGGATTCTCTGCCATAAAGGAATATTGCATTCCAGTTAAACAAAAAAGATGCAGAAATATATTTAAAATTGGCTTCACAAATTGTGTTAATGCTAGTAGTATAAAAAGTAAAACCTCCTGTAGCCCTTACACACTGCACTGAAAAATATTGAAACATGAAATTTAGCCCACGGAACATCATCTACTTCAGTAGAATTAATGCTCTCCCCACAGAGAAATTCTCAGCGGAATCTCATTTCTATCATCCTGCACGGATTTAGAGAAGAAAAATTTCTCACCTGAAAGTATAGTTCATCAGCTTTCTTGCAGACTTACAAGAGCCAGATAGAGGATAGAACAAAAGAGGGACTCTGGGATCACTCACTAATTTAAATAGAAAAGGTAAAATAGGTAAAAACGGCAGTTTTAAAAGCAGATAATATATATATATATTATCTGTATATATATATATACACAATGTGTCATGCACTCACGGTTCTTAAGGTTTCATTGCCCGGTGCCTGTTACTTGGCTCCAAAGGTATATAGAAATACAAAAAAACTTGGCGGCACTCTGGGACAGAATCCTAAATTTTATTGTTCCATCAAAAGTCACAGACGAGTCAACGTTTCAGCTCTAACCCGGAGCTTTCCTCAGGACATATAACATAAACCTGTATTTTATCATTATTTATAAGAATAAAACCGAAACTTACCTGTCATGCTACCAGTTTGTCTGTATATAAAATCACGTGTCCTTCTGGTTTAGCATATATTGGGAAGAGGATCACACCATTGTGAGAGCGGATCAGAAATCATAGATCCAATATCCGAATAGCCTATAGAGATGGACAGTCAGACAAACCGGTAGCACAACACTTTCTAGAGAAAAAACATCCGTTGGCTACGTTAAAGTTTACAGCTACTAACCATATAACAAAACCAATCCGTGGATGCGATCGAGCTGCAATTGTGTTACAAAAACAAACATTTTGTATCTATGTGTTAAAAACGATATACCCTCACGGACGCAATGAAAAAATATTCTGTAACAGATCTCAGTACCCCGACATCTGCCAATGCCGCTTCCTTGCTGGGCCTCCGTGTTCTCCTCATGACTCTCATGCCTTTCTCCCAGTCCTTAGCTGCAGCTTGCATGCAGAAAGCCTTGCTAGCGTCCCCTAGAAATAAGCTGTGGCTGTAGATCTGAAGTCTTTGAGGGTTAAAATGGAACAGCAAACAGAATATAGCTTGTACCCAAACCATGAGTCGTAACTGCATGTAGGGTCAGAATAGAACTGGTTTATCAGGGACACACACATACATTTAAACGGTCACACATGGGTCATTTACATATACAAAATCTCCCCTAGAAACCGTCGGGGGGGCCCAACCAGACCGAAACAGACAATGGAACACATTTGCCTCTTGGAAGGCGAAACATAATTAGATTAGGTAGACAGTTAAATTAAACATTACGCAACATTTCTAAACGAGTCAAGACAATGGGAATCAGGATGATAATAGATTACAGTGAGCAGATTTAAAAACTATTCAAATATAAACAGATAAACAGATTCTTGAGACAGGGTAAACTGGGACGTTAATCCTTTCAACAGACAACAGATACACAAGGACCAGACAATAGACGGATAGACAATAACATTCTTGCATAATCACAGATTATACCAACAGTCTGCACACAAGAGAGCATTGGGCTAAAATTGAGTATGAGTCCTGCACCCTACAAATATGCCTCCATATCCATTCCCCCCAAGTCCAAAATGACTTACATCACATATTCTATTCAATGTTTTGTTAATAATGAGTGGATCTGTAAAGTGGGGTTAGATGCCTATGCGGTATGCTTAGCTGTCAGGAAAGAAATCATAATATACAGATATTTATATCTGGTGTTGTTTTATGTTGTCTTGGTCTAAAGTGTAGTATTGATGTATAGATGAAGGAATGGTGCACAATTGTTATATATATATGGTTAAGGAACTTTAGTACTTTTCAACTCAAAGTTAGGGATAACTCTTAATGATAAACATAGTTCACACTACTCGCTCTTGGCATTTTAATTCTCTAATAGAATTGAATGCACCTTGCTTTGTTACGCTGTATCACTAGTGCTAAGAGCAGTAGCACTGCATGATTGCACCCTATGCATCTTATGAGCTTTCATTTCACAATTGAGCATTAAATTAGCTATATTGCGGAGACTGGATAGGGCTATTTTCTGATTTTCACTTGGTTGATGGTGTTTGAACCATTATCTCACTTGTAGCTTCACAAGCTCACGATAGCACAGTAGTGTCTTGTCACCTAGCCAAATCTAGCACAAGTGTGATGACGTGCACAAGTGTGATTTTTATTGGACTAACGTAACATTTAAAAGACAAGCTTTCGAGAGGATTACTCTCTTCCTCAGGTCTGGAAGCTTACTGATCAGTTCCTAGAATTAAACATAGGGACATAAGGGATCATATGGGTGGGGGGTTAGATGTTGTAAAGAGTGAGAGTCAAATGGTATGTTCAAGATGGTAAAATGAACGCATGAGGGATCTTGGGCCCATAATAAAACAACAGAGATAAGATCATGCAACTTGAATGGAAAAGAGAAAAAAAAAAAGGGGGAAAAACAAAAAACAAAAAACACAGAACAGTAAAGGCTGAAAGAGACATGAAAAAAAAAACAAATGCATCAGCCAGAATTATGAATGTTATGTGACGTTATGATAATGGGTTAAAATCCCAGAGTCCACATTGAGCCCAGCATTTATACTGTTAAATTACATTTTGTCAGTATTAGTACCATGGATAGTAACAAGCCTGCCGTTATCCAAGGTGCTGATATGTAGAAATAGATTGATAATATGTGTTTCACCATCGTCGACTGTCCATGGTTCTGATCTAAGTCAGAACCATGGACAGTCGCCGATGGAGAAACACATATTATCGATCTAACGACAGGCATGTTACTATCCATGGTACTAATACTGACAAAATATATTGTATCAAAATTCATTGCCGAACAGAACACATACGGACAGACTGTGAGAAAATAATCCAGCTGTATGTGTTTTGCAAAGAAAAAAACAGACCTTGTTATACATTTAAAATAAATTAGGAAGAACCCTAAATATTAACCCAAAAATTCCCGAAAAATGCAGAAATAATCCTAACAAATAAATAAATGCAGATACTTCTTGCTGTAAGTGAAAAAAATAAATGCTTTAAGATATATTTAATAAAAGGGAATTTTGCACTGGAACAAGTGAAAAGTGACAGACAACACGAAATTACGAAATCAGCAACGGAACCGAAACGGACTCGAAATGATACGAAAATACGTTGTCCGAAAATTAACCGAAACAGAACCGAAATTGCGAATAGAACAAAAATGACTTTACAAATTTCATGTCCATACAAAATAACGATTTTTTTTGGTTTCGTATCGGGAATTATTTCGGATGGTGTGTATTTCGTTGCCGGTCTGCTTCGAAACTTCAGACGAATCCGAAGCACCGAATCGCCCTGTTTCGTGAGAAAAACGAATCGGTACGAAACAAAACTAGGGATGTGCGTCTCGATTCGGACCGATTCGTTTTTTTCACGAATCGGGCCGATTCGGTGCTTCGGATTCGTCTGATGTTCTGAATTGGATCGGCACCTAAATACACAGCATCCGAAATAATTTCTGATACGAAACAAAATAATTTCGTTATTTCGTATGAACGTGAAAGTTGTCATTTTCATTCAATGCGTGATTTTGGTTCCATTTCGGTCATCATATTTTTCGGTTCCATTGCTGATTCTGTAATTTCGTATCGTTTCGATCAAATTCGATAGTTACTCGATATCCATTTGATAGTTCATTTCAAATTCGGTAGTTACTCGATATCCATTTGATAGTTCATTTCAAATTCGATAGTTACTCAATATTAGACATGTGCACAGCACACAAAATTTCGTTTTGAACTAATGGATTAGTCCTAAAATGCAATTTATTTAGTTGCTAAAGAAATTCGTTTTCAGTTCTTTAGTATGAAAACTAATTTCGTTCATCCGAAAACCAGTGGATACAATTACTATTGTAGTGGCTCCTCAGAGGGCTGAGATCGCTGCTTGTTACAGTATCTCTCACTCTCAGCACAATGTGGGCCATATTACATAGCTGGTACTCACTTAACCAGAGCTGTTGTAAACTTCCCAGAGCCATTATAGCCTATGGAGGTTTTAAGTTTACAACAGCTCTGGTTAAGTTAGCACCAACATTGTAATACTGCCCCGTGTCAGGCAAAGCTGTTACAGTAACTGACTGCTGCTCATCACAGCGCTCAGAGTTTCAGTAAAACTAGTAAATAATATTTTTATATATAAGAGGTTAGAACAATATTATTTCCTTATTTTACTGAAACTCTGAGCGCTGTTACAGTCAGTTACTGTAACAGCTGAGCCTGATACATTGTACTGAGAGATAATGTAACAAGCAGCCGATCTCAGCGCTCACAGCCACTGGATTTAAAGGGCTAAAAAAAAGGCTTTTCTTTGTATAATGTTTAGAACATCCTCCTGCATTAATTAATACCCCCTCTGTATAATGTATACAGCATCCACCGACATTAATTAATACCCCTCTCTATATAATATATAGAACATCCTCCTGAATTAATTAATGTCCCTCTCTGTATAGAACATCCTCCTCAATTTATACCTTTCTCTGTATAATGTATATAACATCCTTCTGCATTAATACCCCTCTCTGTATAATGTATAGAACATCCTCCTGCATTAATTAATGCCCCTCTCTGTATAGAACATCCTACGGCATTGGCATGTGGAGGGTGCAGAACTTCGAATGTTGCGATGTTGCGCTCTTCATTGCTGGTCTCCTTCACTCATCAACGTAATATCACAAAAAGGACTGAAACTAAAATGTAGTGCATTTTATTTTAGTTTCTTTCGTTTTTTGTACTGAGCAGTTTCGTTTCTCTTGAGTCATACGAAAACTAAATTATCCCAAAATTCGGACTAAATCGTTTTAGTACTAAAACGAATGCACATGTCTACTCAATATCCATTTGATAGTTCATTTCAAATTCAATAGTTGCAACATATGAATCCTCATACTGCCGGCCAGCACCTCTACAGTATAATAATGCAGCATATGAATCCTTACACTGCCGGGCAGCACCTCTACAGTATATTTAATGCAGCATATGAGTCCGCACACTGCCGGGCAGCACCTCTACATTATATTAATGCAGCATATGATTCCGCACACTGCCGGGCAGCACCTCATATGCCGGAATCATATGCTGCATTACTTATACTGTAGAGGTGCTGCCCGGCAGTGTGTGGATTCATATGCTGCATATATGTAGAGGTGCTGCCCGGCAGTGTGCGGATTCATATGCTGCATTAATTATACTGTAGAGGTTCTGCCCGGCAGTATGCAGAAACATATGCTGCATTAATTATACTGTAGAGGTGCTGCCTGGCAGTGTGCAGATTCATATGCTGCAATAATTATACTGTAGCGGTGCTGCCCGGCAGTGTGCGGATTCATATGCTGCATTATTATACTGTAGAGGTGCTGCCCGGCAGTGTGAGGATTTATATACTGCAATAATTATACTGTAGAGGTGCTGCCCGGCAATGTGCAGATTCATATGCTGCATTATTATACTGTAGAGGTGCTGCCCGGCAGTGTGCAGATTCATATGCTGCATTATTATACTGTAGAGGTGCTGCCCGGCAGTGTGAGGATTTATATACTGCAATAATTATACTGTAGAGGTGCTGCCCGGCAATGTGCAGATTCATATGCTGCATTACTATACTGTAGCGGTGCTGCCCGGCAGTGTGAGGATTCATATGCTGCATTAATTATCCTGTAGAGGTGCTGCCTGGCAGTGTGCGTATTCATATGCTGCATTATTATACTGTAGCGGTGCTGCCCGGCAGTGTGAGGATTCATATGCTGCATTAATTATCCTGTAGAGGTGCTGCCTGGCAGTGTGCGTATTCATATGCTGTATTATTATACTGTAGCGGTGCTACCCGGCAGTGTGAGAATTCATATGCTGCATTAATTATACTGTAGAGGTGCTGCCTGGCAATGTGCGGATTCATATGCTGCATTATTATACTGTAAAGGTGCTGCCCGGCAGTGTGCAGATTCATATGCTGCATTATTTTATTTTTTTTCGTTTTTAAATCATTTAATTTGTTCTGTTTTTTTTTCGTTTAAGATAATTTTGTTCAGCTTTTTTTTCCGTTTTTTTTAAATATTTTGTTCTGGTTTTTATTTTTAAAGTCAGACCATTTGGGTCAGTATTTCATACCATTTTAATATGATTAAATAAAGTTGTGCAATGCATATTCATAAGAAAAAAAGGATCTTTCTTAAAAAACAATAAAATAGGAAGAATTACCGTATCGACTGAAATTTGTCTAAGTCAAAACTAATAGACCCTTTGAAACGAATAGAACAGACGACACGAAAATTTCCGATATCACAATAAAAAAGCTGATATGAAAAAGACGAGCTGAAACGAAACGAGCCGAAACGAAAGTCGGCCGAAATGATCCGAAACGCAAAGTTTAAAAACCCAAATGAGCCGAACCAAAAAAAATCAGTGCACATCCCTAAACAAAACGCACATCCCTATCCTATTCTATGGTTGGTATTAACTTAACCAGAACGGTTGCAAACCATTATAGTCTATGGGGTTGTTAAGTTTACACTGGCCTTGGAATAGGGCACTATATGAGTATGTTATACTTGATCCCCTAAACCAACGCACCAGATATGACTTTAGGATTGCTTTTTTTTTTCTTGCCAGTCACATATTTTTATCTGCTTTTAAAGGTTGAGTTTAATGTAATAGTGTCTTGACTGTATACGGATTTGAAAGTCATTTTAAGTTTAGTTTTAGCAGCGGCAGCCCCACTGGGAGTCATTTTGAGCACAGCTGAAACCCAGAGGCTTTGCTTCTTTATTCAGACTATATTTGAAATATGCAGCAGATGGTGCAAGTATGACCTGATTTATGAGCAGTTTTACGCATTTTATATTCCAAGCATTAAAAACAAACAAACAAAATTAAGGAAAGCATAAAAACATCAGTTAAAACCCAACAGCAGGTGAACAGTGCCAGCTTTTTCAAAGGTTGCCCTGAAATGTCAACTTTCAATAACAGAGCAATTGGCAGAGCATAGAATCTCCTGCTATTTGTATGTATTTTTAAAGTATGTATTCTGGTTTACATGTAGAGTTTCAAAGTGAATGTATTTTGTTCTTACAAAAAAAGGTTATTCATTGAAGTGGAAACTGTGAAGAATCTAAGGGAATTGAAAATTTAAGGTTGAAAGTGAAATTATGGAAAAAGATTCACTATATGATTTTTTTTTCCAGTTTTTCTTCACCTTATCAGACCTGCCAACCCACACGGCTAGGCCATGTGACAACCGATTTTTCCCTCTGTCCTCCCAATTTCCCAACTCGGCAGGGCAGCTGGCCGCTCTGCTGGCCATGCACTAGTGTGTGTCATGTCCCACGGCGATACTGACCCCTGGCAAATAGCTGACATACTCTCTGGTGATACTGACCCCTAGCAAAAGGCTGGCATACTCTCTGGTGATACTGACCCCTGGCAAACGGCTGACATACTCTCTGATGATATTAACCCGTGGCTAACGTCTGACATACTCTCTGCCATCTCTGTGTATCATTGTCTTGTATATCTTGGGTACCTGGTTTCTATATTCTGCTTCTAGATTGTGTATTGACTGACCATTTCGCGTATCGGAGGTTAGGATAGGTACTGTGTACAGGGATCAGATCCCAAGTATTGGAGGAATCGTGACAGTACGACAGCGCCATGG
This sequence comes from Leptobrachium leishanense, assembly GCA_009667805.1. Taxonomy (NCBI): domain Eukaryota; kingdom Metazoa; phylum Chordata; class Amphibia; order Anura; family Megophryidae; genus Leptobrachium; species Leptobrachium leishanense. The sequence continues at coordinate 157,538,991 of CM019067.1, read as the reverse complement.
ATCCCGCAGACCTATATGCTCAACTAGGCAGAATAGCTCCTCGACAAGAGGAGCAAGACCATCGTATGGACCAGATATCACAAGCCTTGCATACCCTATTACAACAGCCAGGCAGACTAAACACACAGGTTACCGCTCCTGTGTCTGAGTCAGGTGCTTCTGCTGCACCCAGCACTTTGGCTCACCACATTCACCTGACTGCTCCTATGAGGTTTGATGGTAGTGATTGTAGGGGTTTCTTGATTCAGGTCAAAATCCACTTTGATTTGAACCCAGGTATGTGTCCAACTGATAAGGCTAAAGTGGGTTTTCTTATCAATCAATTAGCCAATAAAGCACTAGCATGGACAACCCCGTTGTGGGAAAATAAGAAACCCGTTATCTATAATTATGTGGAGTTTGTGCAAGAGTTGCGGCGTACATTCAATCCCAGTCGAACAGCCAAAACCGCGGGTAGAACTCTCTTCAGGATCAGGCAGGGCAATAGGAGAGTATCTGATTACGCAATTGAATTTAAGACATTGACATCAGAAGTCAACTGGACTAATGAGGCTTTGGTTTTGGCTGTCACGTAAGGTCTATCTGAATCGCGCATGCATGAGCTTGCTCATATGCGGTTACCAGAGGTTCTAGAGGAGTTAATTGAGTTCTGTACAGCCTTGGATGATCAGATACCGGATAGGCGGGCTCCCTGAGAGCGAGTACACCGAATGTTGCCTTCTGTTCCTTCTTTTGCTCCCAATGTTCCAATAACCCCTGCAGTTGAATTCCTTCCTCCAGAACCTATGCAAATAGGGAATACTGGTATATCTGAGGAGGAGAGAGAGTACCGTAGACAGCAAGGGCTATGTTTTTATTGTGGAGGTAGAGGGCATTTCAGTTTACAATGCCCCAGGAGACCAAGGAAATCAGGGGGTTTGGGAAATGCCAAAGCTTCGGGTCATTAAGTACAGACCCTGGGCATGACTAACACATCTCCTACTATGAAACAAAAAAGATGCATGGTGGTACCTATCTCCCTGGCTTGGGAGAACACCATAATTCATACCATGGCATTTATTGATTCTGGGGAAACCGGGAACTTTTTAGATCAGGGGTTAAATCAGGGGTTTGCTTGTACTCACTCCCTCCCCCTGTCGAGAGAGACACCCCATTATTCGTAGAGGCCATCGATGGCAAGCCTCTCACTAGGCCCAGAGTTACACATAATACCACTACGGTGGTAATGACCACAGGTGTTCTGCACAAAGACAGTATTCCCTCACTAACTCAGCTCCCCACTACCTGTACTCACTAATCACCAAATACACCCCAGCCTGCTCCCTAAGATCAAACAGTTACCTACGCCTAGGTTCTCCCCGCATCACCTCTTCCCATAATAGACTGCAGGACTTCTCACACGCAGCCCCCATTCTCTGGAACACTCTCCCTCATACGGTCAGACTTTCCCCTAATTTCTTTTCCTTCAAACGCTCCCTTAAAACATTCCTATTTAGAGAAGCCTACCACCCAACTCACTGACGCAATCATCAATCACTCTCACCTTGCAGTCCTCTCCTCCTGTTTCCAACCCCAACCCTTCTAGATTGTGAGTTCCTATGGGAATAGGGCCCTCATCCCCTCCTGTACTGTTTGTCAAATGTTGTTCAATGTATTGTAACCCTGTCTATACTGTGCCCATTGAACAGCACTGCAGAATATGTCAGGGCTTTATAAATAAATAATAATAGTAATAATATTCATTTTCAAGTCATTGAATCTCCTTCCTGTCTGGTAGTTTTGGGGTTTCCATGGCTCACGAAACATAACCCCTCACTGGATTGGGAACAAGGGGAAATCACACCATGGAATTCTAGTTGATCTAAATGTCTCCATACTGTCAGGTTTATTGGTAGTCTTAACATACCTACCATTCCTCCTTTATCCACAGAGGTACATGTGAGGATGGTGTGAGGATCTAGGGGCAGTGTTTGACAAGAAAATTCTGACATTCTACCTCCCCACAGACCGTATGATTGCGCAATCGATCTACTCCCAGGTAACATTCCACCCAGGGGTCATGTGTATCCATTATCTCAGAAAGAAAATGACATAATGGAGGAGTATATAAAGGAAAACCTAACCAAAGGTTTTATACAGTGCTCTTCATCCCCTGCTGGTGCTGGATTCTTTTTTGTTTTGAAAAAGGAGGGCCATTAAAGGCCATGTATAGACTACAGGGTTTTAAACCGCATTACTATCCGAAATGTGTATCCGATTTCCCTCATCTCAGAACTGTTTGATAGGTTAAGGAATGCCAAGGTATACACCAAGCTGGATCTCAGGTGTGCTTATAACTTGGTCCGAGTTAAGGAAGGTCATGAGTGGAAAACAGCCTTTAATACTCGCAGTGGACACTACAAATATTTGGTTATGCCATTTGGGTTATGCCAGGGGTGGGCAAACATTTTTTATGGAGGGCCACATTGAAAACTTTATTGTTATCGGGGGGCTGCATATAAACAATATTGCATTCTTTTGATTCCTGGCTGTTAAAGCCATTATCAATAACACCCCCCCCCCCCAATTGAGAGAGTGTGCAGAGAATCAGTTGCTAGGGCTCAATTTTCAAGAGAAAACACCTCACCAAACAATGCCATTTTATTTAATTCTTTGCTTAACATTGGTCAAAAATTTGAATTTTTTCTTAAGAATATTAATGACAATATAGCGAATTGTCCTGGTCCTTTTTGGACTTTTTCCTCATCATTTATTATGAGTATATTTGCCCCCAGCTCATATGGGTATATACTGTATTGCCCCAGCTCAGATGGGTATATATTGCCCCCAGCTTATATGGATATGTATTGCCCCCAGCTCATATGGATGTTTTTGTTTTCAACCCCAAATGGGAAGTGCTTGGTACGTGTATAAATAAACCCACCATTTTGTCTTCCTCTCCTTAGCTGATAAGCAGCAGGAGGGGCATGGAGCTGCTCAGTAGAGCGGCTTTTGGTACATTGGTTAGGTACTCGCTCTACAAAGAGGTGCCTTGTCAGGGCGAGCGAGCTTAAGTTTCAATGGCCATTAAAACAAACTAAAACCTCCTGATAGTGTTTTGTTGTTCATGGAAATATATAGAAACGAGCGCAGATGGCATCTTTTTTCTCAAAAGGCATATTTTGACCTGCCCCTAGAAGATGCAAAGAATTATGACTGGCTGAAAGCTGAGGTTCTGGCCCGCCTTGGGGTAACTGTTGCTGTCCGGGCTCAACGTGTTCACTGCTGGAAGTACTGCCCTGACCAGCCACCCCGGTCCCAGATGCACGACTTAGGACAGCTGGTTAAAAGTGGTTGCACCCAGAGACCCTGACTACAGAGCAAATGGTCGAAAGGGTTGTGATGGACCACAACCTGAGGTCTCTACCAAAGGATCTACAGCGCTGGGTCAGCCATGGGGACCCCAAGACTGCAGCACTGGTAGTCGAGATGGTGGAGAGATACACCATGGTGGAGGACCTGCTAAGACCAGCCAGTCATCGGGGACCAGTCTTGCCACTGCCTGTGAGGCCTGCTTCAGTACCTCGGAGGGAAACGTCTCTGGACCCGGGAACCAGCACCCCAAAATCATCTTCCTTGGTTCTACAGAGGCCTGTCGCTATCCAAACTGCTGGCGATATACAGTGTTGGAGGTGTTGAGCCTGGGGCCATACCCGGGCGCAGTGTCCACTACAGGAGGAGCCCATGGAGTGTGGATCCGCTCGGAGAGTGTCCTTCTACACCCTCACAATGTGCACTACCCACCTTGACCTAGAGGGGGTCAGTTTGAATGTACTGTGTGGGTGAATCACCGTCCAGCCAAAGCTCTCCTGGACTCTGGGAGTATGGTCACTCTGGTGCATGCCTGGGTAGTCGGAAGGCTCGGTCCAGTACAAAGAAACCTCCGGGTTGTCTGTATCCATGGGGATACCCGGGAGTACCCGCTGATCCCTGTCACCATTTCCACCAGGAATACTTCGGTCACCCAAGAGGTCGGGGTGGTGAGTACTCTGATACATGATGTGATTGTGGGACGGGACTGCCCCTTGTTTGCTGAACTGTGGTGCTTGGCACAAACTGAACTGCCCATCGAACTGGGGAACAATTCAGGGTCACCCCCACCAAACATGACTGTGGACACTGTTAATGATGAGTTGCTCAAATGTGTTCAAAATGAGAATTTTGTAACTGATGTGAATGTCCTAGCTCCTCAACCTGAGTTGACACCAAAGGAGGGGGAATCGTCTCCCGTGCCGGTTATGGTAGGAGAGGATAAAGAGGAATTATCCCCTGTAGATGTTACACTTGGGGTGGATGAGGGGGAGGGTTCTTCTTATCCAGTACACCCTGACTTAGATGTGTCAAGAGGTGCATTTGGCAGGGCTCAAATGGGTGACCCGATGTTGGTAAATGCTCGTGAACAGGTAACTGTTGTCAGTGTGGTACCTCAAGCACCAGATGCAGAGAAAAGATTTCCTCACTTTGCGGTCAATAATGATCTGTTCTACCGTGTATCAGAAATTCGGGGAGAAATTGTGGAACAATTACTAGTACCCCAGCCCTACCAGACAATGGTGATGGATCTGGCTCACAATGATGCCCTAGGTGGTCACCTGGGAGCTGAGAAAACTGAGGAACGGATAACGGACCGGTTTTACTGGCCTGGGATCGGTGCCGCGGTTAAGAGGTACAGTTCATCCTGTCCCGTTTGCCAGTTAACTGCCCCAGCACCCCATTATAGGAGCCCCTTGGTGCCTCTGCCGATAATTGAGTTGCCCTTTGAGCGCATCACTATGGATATAGTGGGTCCCTTAGAGAAGTCTGCTCGGGGACACCGATATATCCTGGTGGTTCTTGATTATGCCACAAGGTATCCAGAGGCGGTTCCTTTAAGAAACCCTACATCAAAGGCCATTGCGCAGGAGTTGTTTTTTATGTTTTCGAGAACTGGCCTGCCAAGGGAAATTTTGACGGACCAGGGGACCCCATTTATGTCCCAGGTGATGGCAGATGTGTGCTAGGGATGTGCGTTTCGGGTTTCGGAATTTCGGAATTTTCACGAAATTTCCCAATTCGTGCATTCGGATTCATTTGTTCGGAATTTTCGAATGAACTAGAAATGTGTAAAATCGAAAATCATTTTCGTTCCATTCGTAATTTCGGCTCCATTCCTGATTTCGGTTCCATTTCAGTAATTTCGGACAACGTATTTTTTGGTTATATCGCTGATTCTGTAATTTTGTATCATTCCCATCTCAATGTATCCTTCGTGGAAAACCAGAGAAATCTCAATGTATCCTTCTTGTGAAACCAGAGAAATCTCAATGTATCCTTCTTGTAAAACATGAGAAATCTCAATGGCAGAATCATCATATCGACAGAATTATCGTATCGACAGAAATATCGGATCCGAAAAACCATTAGTTTACGTCAAAACGAATAGACACTTTGAAACGAGGAGAACAGACGTTCCGAAAAACACGAAAATTTCCGAAATTACGGAAAAAAGTCGATACGAAAAACGAAACGAAAACGAAACGAGCCGAAACGAAAATTTACAAAATACGAACGAACCGAACCGAATCGAACCGAAAAAAAAATCGGTGCACAAGTCTAATGTGTGCAAGTTGTTCCAAATCAAGCAGTTGCGAACATCTGTTTATCACAGATGGTCTGGTAGAAAGATTCAACAAAACTCTGAAAATGATGCTTAAAAGGGTTGTGCAGAGAGATGGAAGAGACTGGGATCATTTGCTTCCCGCACTGCTGTTTGCTATTCGAGAGGTTCCTCAGGCCTCCATGGGGTTCTCACCTTTTGATCTGGTGTATGGTCGCAGACCCCGGGATTGCTAGATTTGGTGAAGAAGACATGGGAAAGGGAGTCCTCTCCACACAAATCGCTCATTGAACATATCTCTCAGATGAGAGAGAAAATGTCTAAAGTGATGCCTTTGGTACAGTTACATTTGCAGAAGGCTCAGGAGGACCAGAAAAGGGTGTACAACCGGTCAGCCAAGCTGCAGCAATTTCAGATTGGGGACCGGGTAGCAGTACTTATGCCCTCGGTGGAAAGTCGGTTCCTAGCCAAGTGGCAGGGACCATGTGAGGTGGTTGAAAAAGTAGGGGAAGTAAACTACCGAGTACATCAGCCTGGGAAAAGAAAACCATACCAGATCTACCACATAAATTTGTTAAAACCCTGGAGAGACCGAGAGAAGGTGTCTGCCATGGTTGGGGTGGGTATAGAGTCTGATGGTGTTGACGCAGTACACATTGCTGCCACCCTGTCCAAACCCCAAACCCAAGAAGTTAATGAGTTTCTGCAAAGAAACAAAGGCATATTTTCAGGACTGCCGGGACACGCGTCCGGGATCAAACATGATATTGTGACGGAACCCCATGTAAAGGTTCGGGTAAAGCCGTACCGCATCCCAGAAGCCCATAGAAAGGCTGTTTCTGAAGAGGTTAAAAAAATGCTTCAGCTTGATGTCATTGAGGAGCCACAAAGTGAATGAATGGTCGAGCCCCATCATGTTGGTACCGAAGCCCAACGGCACTCTGCGATTCTGCAATGACTTCAGGAAACTTAACGAGGTGTCAAAATTTGACACGTATCCCATGCCAAGGGTGGGTCTGGCCTGTGATATAACCACCCTGGACTTTACTAAGGGATACTGGCAGATACCCCTGACTAAGGAAGCCAGGGAAAAGACTGCTTTTTCCACTCCAGAGGGTCATTTTCATTATAAGCGGATGCCTTTTGGGTTACACTCAGCCCCAGCAACCTACCTGAGATATACCTCGGTCTACCTGGACGACATTGTCATCTTCAGTCCAGATTGGGAGTCCCATCTTCCCCGGGTTCAGACGGTTTTGGACGGTTTGAGGAAAGCGGGCTTTACTGTTAACCCTGAGAAAAGTGCGGTAGGGATGGAGGAAGCTAAGTACCTGGGATATGTCATAGGCAGGGGTCTGGTAAAGCCACAATTTAACAAAGTAGAGGCTATCCAGAACTGGCCACGCCCCTCACGAAAAAGCAGGTTCGTGCTTTTCTGGGTATAGTGGGGTATTACCGGCGGTTTGTCCCCAATTTTGCCTCTATTGCTGCACCACTGAGTGACTTGATGAAAGGTAGGAAGTCAGTGATGATTCAATGGAATGCCAATGCTGACGAAGCCTTCGAGAAGCTTAAAATTGCGTTGTGTCAGCACCCAGTGCTGGTAGTCCCTGATTTCATGAGGGAGTTCATTGTACAGACGGATGCCTGAAGTGAGGGTTTGGGGGCTGTGCTATCCAAGAAGTCAATGGGGAAGAGCACCCCGTGGTTTTTCTTAGTAGGAAACTGACAGCAGCGAAAAAAACTATGCTGTGGTGGAAAGAGAGGGCTTGGCCATAAAGTGGGCCTTGGATTCTTTGAGATACTTCCTGTTGGGCAGGAAGTTCCGTTTAGTGTCTGACCATGCCCCATTGACCTGGACCACCATGCTAATGCCAGAGTAACCAGGTGGTTCCTGTCCCTCCAGGAGTTTAACTTTGTTGTGGAACCCAGGCCTGGGAAACAGCACCATAATGCTGATGCCCTGTCCCGGATGCACTGTGGGCTGTCTGCTGTTGCCTCAAACGCCTCCGCGTTGAGACAGAGGGGGGGATATGTAGAGGTTGGCAGGGCTGGGTCCTGGATTGGCAATATGTTTCACCCCTATTTGGGTTGTGGTCCCTTTAAGTGCAACCACAGGGTTAATCTTCCTGTCCAGGAAGAGGTTTAAAAGCCAGCAACTCCCAGACAGGATTGTGGGAGTTAAGAAAAAAGGAAAGTAATCAGTGGAAGCTGGGTGTGTGTTCCAAAAGCAGGAGACATGCTGTGCCTTGCTGGAGAGGCTTCTTCATTTTGGGGAAAGGATTCCCCAGGTTTGGGACTGTTTAAAGCGTTGGTGTTCTGATTCTCCACCAAAGCACTGAGAATGTGATCTCTTAACTTACTGTTGTGATGAGATGGCTATAGCTCCCAGTCTAGATGAATTACAGACAGTGACTCAATCGAGATGACACCTTGAAGATCTGTTGAAGTTTTATTCCAAAACTGTAGAAAATCCACAACAATATACATCCGATAGGTCAAAAAATCATAATGAATCTGAGTCCATAAGGCTTGCAAAGGATTACTGGGAAGGGAACAAGGGTGGAGCTATCTGAACAGGAAATCCCTACACCATGAGGAAGGGAGGGGAGAAACCCAGGGGGAAGATATGACATGTGCAATTCTTAAAGGCATATCACAAGTCATGTGAAACATGACACTCCCCGTCGAAATCTATGATTTCTATAATTAAATAACTTTGACTAAAGTTCAAAACAAATAAGTGAAGATTATTTTCCAGGAACATCTGAAAAACAAGAGGGAAGGGAAGAACAAGAGAAAATAATGCAACATTAACAATTCTTGCAGATCTTGATCTTGATGGTTCGGGCTGTGAGAAGAACAGTCAGTGAGTCCATCTTCAGAGGGGAAGGCAGCAACATGCACCAATCCTTCTTACCTCTCTTTAGTCAAATTGATGACTTGTGAGACTTTTCTTCCTCTTCGGGCAGAAGGAGTACTAGTTCCTTTATAGGCCTGAAGTAAAGTGTGGAGAATCTTCTTTCATGAATAAGTTGTAAAGTTTTCTGGTCCAGTACCAGTCCAGGAATTTTCTTGCGACTCCAATCATGCGTTCCCAAGAGTCTCCCATGTGAAAGGAGTGAGGTGGGTTGAATTCCCATTTACACTTGTCATTCAAGAAGTTCAGTATCTTTTCTGGTCGAGAGGCCTCCTGAATTGTGGGGGGGTCTTTACAGATGTGCCGCTTGTGACATTGTTTGTCCGTGTCAGAGTTGTTTGTAAATTGATGAGCAATGTGAATAAGACGTGCAATGGCTCGTACAACAGAAGACCACTTGGAAAAGCATTCAAAACGGTGAGGACTCAGCCTTATCCTTTCTTTCACAGAGGTGTTGAGTGTAACCGTAACAGCTCTAATTTCTTTATCCAATTCTGGTTCAACCAGTTCAAATGTAGAATTTGTAGAATTTGAGATGAGGTCTTCATTCAAGAGTATTGGTGGGGATAGCCATAATGTGTCCAGAAATGCAGTAGCAGGTACTGCACGCGTACCTCGATCAGCAGGGTTGAAGTTAGTGGACACATAGTGCCATTGTTCGGGTGTAGAGAACTTTCTTATACATTCCATTCTGTTGCCGACAGACAAGTGGAACTGTCTTGTCTGATTGTGTATGTATTGCTTTGTGAAGGGCTTGTCACAGGCTGATACTTGTAATGTGAACGTGTCTTGCTTAACGTTCCAAAGCAATCCAAGACTGCGCTGTGTAATGGAAAGGTCCGTTCCTAGTTGGAATTTCTTCACACTGACAGCGTAGTCATCAGAGGGAAAGGCTCTCATGGCCTTGTCGCTGTTCGAAATAATTTTATGAAGTCTGAGGTTTGCAGTGGCAAGCATGTTCTGAGTTCTAGTGAGAAGGTCAATAGCTTCTTCTTCTGTAGGCAGAGATTTGAGTCCGTCGTCTACATAGAAGTTCTTTTCGACGAACTGTCGTGCATCAAACCCAAATTCTTTCTCTCCTTCTTGAGCCGTTTTCCTCAGTCCATAAATTGCTACTGCGGGAGAAGGACTGTTACCGAAAACATGTACCTTCATCCGGTAGTCTATGACTTCATCATTGACATCATTATTGCGATACCATCGGAATCTGAGGAAGTTTCTGTTGTCTTCACGGACGATGAAACAGTGGAACATCTGCTGAATGTCAGCCATAATAGCAATTGGTTCTTGTCTGAAGCGAAGTAAAACTCCTATGAGGTTGTTGTTCAGATTAGGCCCAGTGAGAAGACTGTCATTGAGGGAGACACCTTCATGTCGAGCACTTGAGTCGAAGACCACCCTAATCTGATCAGGCTTGCGAGGATGATAGACACCAAAGCATGGAAGATACCAGCATTCTTCTCCTTCCTTAAGCGGAGGTGCAGGCTCAGCATGATCTCTCTCAAGCACTTTCTGCATAAAGTCCACAAAGTGTCTTTTCATCTCAGTTTTCCGATTCAAACTGCGTTGTAAAGAAGTAAACCGTGCTTCTGCATGTTCTCTGTTGTTTGGTAGTCTCTTTCTTGGAGTACGAAATGGTAGAGGTGCTACCCAGCTGTTGGAATCATCTTGGTGGAACTCTTTACTCATGGTCTTCAGGAATTCTTTGTCTTCTATGGTAGCTGCCAACTCGTTGTCTTTAGATGTTACCTCAAACACTGTGTTGCCGATGTTGTCATCCCAGAAATTAAGAGCTTTCTCTTCGTCCTGTATGATGTGTCGTTGTGCGCTCTTATGAAGCAGTCTTTCCTTCACATGATATTGGTGTGGTCGTCGTGCAGAACAAGAAGTCCGACCATTTGGCAGGACGTGTGTTTTAAAGGAGGACACAGAGTAAGGTTTTCTGCCTTTGTCTCGACAAACATTGCCTATGATGACCCAGCCTAGATCCAGACACTGAGCATATGGAGCATCATGTGGACCGTTGATTTGTTGACGAACTTTGTGCACACTTAAGATGTCTCGGCCGAGCAACAGTAGGATCTCAGCACTTCCGTCGAGGGCTGGTATTTGGTAGGCTATGTCCTTCAAGTGAGAATGGTGCAAGGCAGCTTCAGGAGTAGGGATCTCCTCTTTGTTGCTTGGAATCTGGTTGCACTCAGTGATAGTGGGCAAAGGTATTTCCACATTGTCGTCCAGAGGAGCAACCACAAGACCGCTGGCTCTCCTACCTAAGACTTCAGTAGTGCCAGTGCAAGTAGTTAGGGTATATGGTAGAGCATTTTCTTTTATGTTCAAAAGTTCAAAAAATTGTGTTGTTGCAAGAGATCTGTTACTCTCATCATCCAGAATGGTATACAGTCTTATGGCCTTTTCAGGTTGACCTCTTGGGTATACACGAACCAAACATATCTTTGCGCAGGATTTGTCACAGAGTCCTTCTCCACAGACATCCGTACATGAAGAGAACACTGAGGTGGAAGGTACTGCTTGATCTGTGCGCTCCCCGCCTTGCTTTGCCTCAGGAGGATTGTTTGTGGGCTTAGTAAAGTTGTGCGGTAATAGATGAAGAGCTTGTACATGGTCATCACTGTCACACTCTATGCATTTAATGATAGCTTTACAGTCCTTTGCAAAGTGTTCTGTGGAGGCGCAGCATTTGCAGCAGACCCCAAATTTCTTTAAAAGTTCTTTACGTTCTTGTAGGGTTTTCTTTCTGAAGCCAATACATTTCTTAAGTGGATGCGGTTTGTTATGTATGGGACATTGGCGATTTGGGTTCTCGATGTTCTTGTTTTGTTCAGTCTTTTCAAGAACTGTAGCAGGTGCAGGTAGAACAGTGGTCCTTTTCACGGACACTGGTCCTCGATGGTCTCTGTGTGTCATACGTGTGTTTGTAGGTCTTGGAGGGGGTGAACTGAGAGGGTTACCTTCACCATAGGAGAAACTTGGGTCATTCTTTGTGTCTGCAATTCGTTTGATGAACTCACAGAAGTAGGAAAAAGGAGGAAAGGCAACTTGATGTTTTTCCTTGTATTTTGATCCAAGCGCTGCCCAATTTTCTTGAAGGCCATACGGTAGCTTGAAAACAATAGGGTTGATGCCACGAGGGGTGTCAAGGTAACTGAGACCAGGTAAGCGGATGTCAGCTTTAGCGAGTTGAAGCTCCAATAAAACATTGCTGAGTTCTTGAAACTTTAAATTCTCTCTAGCGGAAATCCTTGGGAAACTGTGCAATCTTTTGAATAAGGCATCTTCAATGGCTTCTGGACTGCCAAAGGTACGTTCAAGTCTGTCCCAAGCAGCATTAAGGCCTGCAGCAGGGTTGTCAATATGAACCGCTTTGAGCCTCTTGATGCGTTCAGTAGACTGGGGACCTAGCCATCTGATGAGCAGATCTAATTCTTCTGTAGCAGTGATGTCTAGGTCACTCATTGTGGCTTTAAAGGTGGATTTCCATCCTCTGTAATTTTCAGGCTTGTCATCAAACTTGGTGATGCCTGTCTTTGTGAGCTCTCTGCGAAGCATGTATTTAGCAAACTGCGACATGTCCATGTTTTCAGACTTTGGGTGCATGACTGCAGGTGACTTGGGAACATATGTTGGTGCTGAGGCATTCAACACTGGAACTGGTTTAAAGTTCATTGGCATGTTGGTTTGTAGCTGTGGAGCAGTGTGCTTGCTAGTAGGTACTTGGCTGATGTCAAGGTAAGGTGGATAGTTTATTATGTGCATGCTATTGTTCACTGCTTGGTGAGATGCTGCAGTCTGGTGTACTCGAAGATATGAAGGCAAATTGTCTTGGAGTACAGTAGGTGCGGAGAAGAGACCTTGGTTGAGTGCTTTGGTTGCTGTGACAGGGAGCTGACGTTCTGGAGAGGAATGTGAAGAATCTGAGGCATAAGACACAGCTGAGTGTCTGCTGCTACTGTTGTCTCTTTCACTTTCACTAGCAGCCTGTTCTAAAACTTTTAATTTTGCCATGGCGTGGCATGTTCACATTGTTTTTCCAAAAGTTCCATTTCCACTTTGTGGCGTGTGGCTTCAGCTTCCTTGCGTGCGGCTTCAGCTTCCATTTCTGCCTTCTGGCGTGCGGCTTCAGCCTCCATTTCTGCCTTCTGGCGTGCGGCTTCAGCCTCCATGAGTGCGGCTTCAGCTTCCATTTCTGCCTTCTGGCATGCGGCTTCAGCCTCCAGTTCTGCCTTCTGGCGTGCGGCTTCAGCCTCCATGCGTGCGGCTTCAGCTCCCATTTCTGCCTTCTGGCGTGCGGCTTCAGCTCCCATTTCTGCTTTCTTTTTGGCGAAGGCTGCCTGAATTTTAGAAGCTTCAGCATCAGCACGGGCCTTTATGAGTTGTTGACTGAGTGTGGAAGACCTTGATTGTAGGGATTTGGAAGACCTTGAGGAGTGTCTGGAGGATGCAGAGCGGTGGGATCTGGATTCATGGAGCTGTGCAATTCTTACTTCTGCCTTTGTCTTTGTTTGCAGCACTAAATTTTCTCTTTCTAGATTGAGCTCATTGAATCTCTTTAGTTCTTCCAGTGACACTTTAGTGTTGTACCGCTTTAAGAATGAATATATTTAACACACAGTCTTTGATAATTCTGATAAGCGACATCTAATTGCTTAATAGTGCTCTCTAGTTGTAATGCATCATGACATGGTTGAGAGAGAGCTGACATGCATGTGACATTAGTACACCATAGATCATTCGTTTGAGACACCAACTCTTTTGCGTGAGATTCAAGATTTTCTTGTACTTTCCAGGTTGGTTTTGTTAATCTTTTTTCTCTTTTGTTTGGTTCAGGGTTTAATTCCTGATCTGAAAGGATTTCTGAGTCTGGTAGTGTGTCAGTTTGCATGTTGATTTGCTGGAACATTTTGCTGACAACGAGAGGGTTAATGATCTAGCTCTATAGCAGCAGAGAAATGTATCAATTTTGCTCAGCTCAGCTAGGATTTCTAGGCACTGGGTGAAAAAAGATTTGTTTTTACTTTCTTTTCACAGTCAAATCACATGCAATGCGTACAGAGAAATAAACTGGTTGTAGTGTACAGATGCACTGGATAAACTGTTTGTAAGGCACAGATGTATTGAACTTTCACAGCACTAATATCCTTTGTTGAATGCTATGCTGGGACTTGCTTGCAGGCACATACAGGCTTGTGGTAATGGCTGCACTGTGTGAAGCTGCTATTTCCACTGTCCCTACAGCGTCTCCCTGTGTATCCAGAGCTAGCAAGGATCCTATGGAGGATGTCTGACTGATCTTTCTTGATCTTTTGGCTGATCTTTCTAAGATCTTCTGACTGATATATATGATTTTTTGACTGTTCTGTTTCTCCACCAAAGCACTGAGAATGTGATCTCTTAACTTACTGTTGTGATGAGATGGCTATAGCTCCCAGTCTAGATGAATTACAGACAGTGACTCAATCGAGATGACACCTTGAAGATCTGTTGAAGTTTTATTCCAAAACTGTAGAAAATCCACAACAATATACATCCGATAGGTCAAAAAATCATAATGAATCTGAGTCCATAAGGCTTGCAAAGGATTACTGGGAAGGGAACAAGGGTGGAGCTATCTGAACAGGAAATCCCTACACCATGAGGAAGGGAGGGGAGAAACCCAGGGGGAAGATATGACATGTGCAATTCTTAAAGGCATATCACAAGTCATGTGAAACATGACAGTTGGTGAGCCACCATTATTTTTCTGTTTATTTGTGCTGAAGATCAGGACTTTGCTTTAATTTCGCTGAACCCAAGCGTGTATTTATTATGTTGCCTTTTTGCCTGTTCTGAAAGGGTGAATAAAGCTCTTCTGTTTGTCAAAGACATTGTGCACGTGCTCTGTGGGCCCCCTAAACATCACAGAAGGTTTATCAAGAATTTCTCCTCTCTGGCGACTCCACTGACCTCTGTGACGAAGAAAGGAATCCATAACCAGAAATGGAACCCTTTGGCCATTGAGGCTTTTGAATCTCTAAAGAAAGCTTTCACTACTGCCCCTGTGTTAAGACACCCAGATCCAAGACTGCCTTTTCAATTAGAGGTTGATGCTTCTGAAATATTTATTTATTTATTTATTTTATTTATTTATAAAGGATTTTACCAGGAAGGATACATTGAGATTTCTCTCGTTTTCAAGTATGTCCTGGGTTCAAGAACATTGAAGTGTTACAGTTACAGAAATACAAAGTAATACAATGCAAGATATTAAAAAAACAACACAAAATATACAGATTAACAGAAAAATATGTAGGAAATATAGTCACTAGGTTACATGTTTACAGGTGCATTCTGTATTGAGGTATGTTAGTAAGGAGCTTTTGAGTGACTTAAGACTGGGGGAATATTTGATGGTGTCTGGGAGGTTATTCCATAATTGTGGTGCTCTGTAGGAAAATGAGGACCGAGCCACTGTCTTTTTGTATTGTGGTATAGCAAGTAAGGTGCTGGTCCTGGATCGGAGGTTATAGGATGAGGGAGCTGCTGGGGGAAGCAGTCTATTCAGGTAGGGTGGCAGCTTCCCAGAGATGCTCTTAAACACCAGGCTGGAAAGGTGAAGGGTGCGTCTGGATTCCAGTGATGGCCAGTTTAGCAGTTTAGCAGTTTAGAAATAGGAATAGGAGCTGTTCTTTCTCAAAGGGAATCACCCAAGAAACCCCTCCATCCATGCAGGTTCTATTCTAGGAAAATATCTCAGGCAGAAATGAACTATGATATTGGGAATCAAGAGTTTCTGGCAGTGATATCTGCATTATCTGAGTGGAAGCATCTTCTCGAGGGGTCTAGTGTTCCTGTTGTAATCATTACAGATCACAAGAATATTACTTACATAGGAGATGCTAAACGATTAAACACTAGACAGGCAAGATGGTCCTTATTTCTGTCTAGTTTCAATTTTATTCTGACATATCGACCTGGTTCTCGAAACGTGAAGGCTGACGCCTTGTCCAGACAATACAAGACTTATGAGCATCATATGCAAGACCAAAATCCTTTTGTCCCCATGGAAAGTATTATTGCTTCCACATCCATCACGGTCTCTTCTCTGCTGGAACGTCTTCAGACAGCTCAAGTTTTCACTCCTGAAGAGAGACCTCCAAACAAATTGTTCGTACCTGTGAAAGAGAGAGAACCGTTAATCAGGTTGCATCATGCCACTAAACCGTCTGGCCATATGGGGATCTCCAAAATCATATCCAGTCTAAGACAATTTTGGTGGCCTACATTACGTCAAGACATAAAAGATTATGTATCAATATGTGTCGTGAAGTATGTGCCAGAAATAAGAACTCAAAGGGGGTACCAGTAGGGTTGTTGCAACCTCTACCTATTCCAGACAGACCCTGGTCCCATACAGAATTTTGAGATGGCATGGCATACACATAAGCAGGGCCGGCCCAAGACATTGTGCTGCCTGGAGCGAAGGTGAAATGCTGCCCCCCCATCATGCCACCCAAAATACACACACATAATGGACATATGGGATCATGCGAGTGGTGCAGGCAGGGTACAGACACCCAGCAGCTGTGGCCTGAGATTCGCCTTCTGCACCATCACAAAGCCTTTACCTGAGCAGTTCCTGCAGCACAGAGGACCAGCAGAGCCTCCAGTCCAAGGTCCTGCTGCAGAATCAGGCCTCAGATCCCATGTAATGCATAGTGTACCACTTGGCAGCAGAGCTAGCAATCACTGCATAAGGGGCACCAGGGGCAGGTACAGCTGCCTTACTATATGCCGGCAGGGTGAATATTGTCACATTGGGATAGATGGGTGACCCTGGATATACAGAGTTCTTCAACTATACCTGTCAAGGAGGGAAGAATTACTTAGCCAGGGGAGAAGACCTTGCGGCACTTGACACAAGACACAACAGAAATTCAGGAAGAAAATCACAGAGTATACTGACTGCATTGATATACAGAGTATACTGACATCCTTGCTACACATAGCATCATTACTATCTGGAATCTGAAAACCAGAGCACTATGTGCCTCACTGAGAACACTGACAGCCCTGTAATGTTCAAGGCAGCAGTATCCAGGCAGAGTATACTGAAGGTCACATAATACAGGGCTGGATTCTTGTGAATTTTTTGATTGATTATTGAGAAGGAAATTAAGAGGTTTGCAGGTCAAAACATGACAAGTGAGTCTGAATTAAAAAGTTGCATCAAACTACGTATAGTATCAGTGTTGCAGCGAAGTACTCCCAATGAGCCTGAGTGTCCACACATCCCCTGCACTCACACTGTCCTCACATCAGCATTCAGTACCAGGAGTTATCTAGATACTCCCTACTGATTAGTGATAACTTTACAGAGTCCAGAGTGAAGCTGCTGACGGAGTTCCTTCTATATCCATGAGAAGGCAGAAATTTTAATTCTTTAGTGACTCTGCATGATTTACACCCATCAGGGAGAAGTGAAATTGCTGAGTTGTAGCTGCCACGTTTATACATATGTAAATGACAGCTAAACATTAGGGATGAGCCGAACACCCCCGAGTTCGGTTCGCATTCGAACTTGAACTTTCCAAATGTTCGAATTCGAACTCGAACTCGAACTCAATGCAAGTCAATGGAGCTGAAAATTCGATTTTTAGAGTGCCCTCCAAGAGGACATATATGCTAGATAGATGCCATAAAAGGTGTATGGGGGTCTGGGTACTGCCCTGGGGGACAGGAAACAAGGACAAAAAGTTTTTTAAAAAAACGTTTTTAAAGGGACAGTGAGTTTTCCATGAAATAAGGGTTAAAAATAAAAACGAAAAATTCCTTCAAATATCGTGCCTAGGAGGTCCCCATAACCTGCCCGTGAAGTGGCGGATTTCTAGGATGTATAGAAATATGTAAAAACCAAAAAATGACATTTCAAATGACGGTAAATGCTTTTCCTTTTAACCCCTTAAGGGCCGCTGACGTACCCTGTACGTCTTGTCCTCGGGTCTCCCTTAGACCCGCGGACGTACAGGGTACGTCAGCGGCGCCTAATCCCCCCCCCCCGCCCGATACTCACCTCCCTCGCCGGATCCCATGGCGAACTGGCAGGGAGGAAGCCTGCCCATGTGATTTACATGGGCAGGCGAGGCTGATGACGTCGCCACGCTGCGTGGTGACGTCATCAGCAGGCGTCCCCATGCATTTCAATGGAGGGGAGGGGGGCTCCTTCGGAGCCCTCTATCTCCCCAACCATTGAAGCTAGGGAGATGCCGTTTGCACCGCTGGAGAGGGGAGAGCCTCCCCTTTCCAGCAGTGTATGGCATTAACTGTTTTGCCGCCGGATCACGTTGCGGCGCCAATTGGCGCCAAAACGCGATTCAAACCTGGAGGGGGGCTGACATCTTGGATGTCAGCCAAGCCTCCAGGTCCCCCCCCACCCACTGACAACCTCACCATATGTGTGAGGATGTCAGTGGGCCAGTTAACCCTCTAGCTGCCATGTAGAGATAAGGGGATCCTAAGGATCCCTTTATCTCCCGATCCATGGCAGCTAGATGGTCATATTTGCCATCATTTGAAAGGCCTGATTATGGCCTTTCAAATGATACCAAACATGACCAGGTTTGGTTTTAAAAATTTTTTTAAAAAAAAATGAAATAAAAAGAAAATAATAAAAAAATTAAATAAAATAAAAAAATGTTTTATTTTTAAAAGTTTTTTTTGTCTGGGGGGAGTTTAATTAAATAGGACCTAGGCTGTCATCTAAAAATAATTAGCACAAAATGGTCAGAATGAGCGCAGCGCACATAGGTGAACTGTCTCAGCAGTGAAGGGGTTAAAAAGCAAACGCATGTAAAAATTGGGTATTTCTAGTCTCAGGACAAAATTTTGAACCTATTTAGCCGGGGTCGTTTTGGGTGGTTGTAGATTTTGGGGATTAAATTACAAAAAAGTGTGTTTTTACCATTTTTTTCCTCATATTTCATATTTTTTTTTATAGTAAATTATTCGATATGATGGAAATAATGGTATTTCTAGAAAGTCCATTTAATGGCGGGAAAAAGGGTGTATAATATGTGTGGGTTGAATAAACGAGTAAGAGGAAAATTTGACCTAAACACTAACAGCGCAGAAACGTAAAAACAGCAGCGGTCACTAAAAGACGGATTTGTGTAAAACCGCCCGGTCACTAAGGGGTTAATCTATCCATAAACAACTGCTTGGGGCGGCAGTCTGTATGAAAAGAGGAGACATTTTCGGACACGCAGAAAAAGTTTAGTGATTTTTTTTGGCTAAATTATTGTGAAACTTATACAGGCTTTGGATGAAAGTAACAATAGGTGCTTTAAAATTGGGCCTTTAGCGTCGGCAACAGTGCTGTCACACCGTAACCCATCTGAGGATATGAATCTGATACAGGTGTCAGTGGCAGTGCAGCCAAATATTGTGCCTTTGGTGCCAGGCCAGCAAGTGCCATCATACAGTAACCCCTCTGTGGTATTGTGGAAGAGTGCAGGGGTGGACCATGCGGTCAGGGCCGGTGCTAGACTATTTTGCGCCCTAGGCAAAACCAGCTACTTGCACCCCCCCCCCCAAAAAAAACAAAAAGCGACACAACATGAAACTGCTAAATTTCTTTTTATTTAAGAATAAAGTTTGAAAAGCACCAATAGTAAAGGTAAAAAAAATATAAATAAACTGTATTAAACCATTTTAAATTAACTCTATTAAACAAATTAAAATTAACTGTATTGAACAAATATAAATTAACGAAAAAAAAATAAGAGTTGTCACGTATGTTTCAATTTCAGACACATCAAAATTTCACTTTGCATGCCTTATCCTTTGCAAATTTTCATCATGCGTATATATATATATATATATATATTGCCCAGGCTAGCTCACATCATGCGTATATATATATTGCCCAGGCCAGCTCACATCATGCGTATATATATTGCCAAGGCCAGCTCACATCATGCGTATATATATTGCCCAGGCCAGCTCATATCATGCGTATATATATTGCCCAGGCCCAGGTCAGCTCACATCATGCGTATATATATTGCCCAGGCCAGCTCACATCATGCGTATATATATATTGCCCAGGCCAGCTCACATCATGCGTGTATATATTGCCCAGGCCAGCTCACATCATGCGTATATACAGTCAAGTCCAGAAATATTGGGACATCGACACAATTCTAACATCTTTGTCTCTATACACCACCACAATGGAGTTGGAATGAAACAAACACATTGTGCTTTAACTGCAGACTGTCAGCTTTAATTTGAGGCCAGGCCAGCTCAAATCATGCGTATATATATTGCCCAGGCCAGCTCACATCATGCGTATATATATATATTGCCCAGGCCAGCTCACATTATGCTCACAGACAGTCACAGATGCACCATCATGCGTAAATATATATTGCCCAGGCCAGCTCACATCATGCGTATATACAGTCAGGTCCAGAAATATTGGGACATCGACACAATTCTAACATTTTTGTCTCTATACACCACCACAATGGAGTTGGAATGAAACAAACACAATGTGCTTTAACTGCAGACTGTCAGCTTTAATTTGAGGGTATGTACATCCAACTCAGGTGAACGGTGTAGGACTTACAGCAGTTTGCAGATGTGCCTCCCACTTGTTAAAGGGACCAAAAGTAATGGGACAGAATAATAATCATAAATCAAACTTTCCCTTCTTAATACTTGGTTGCAAATCCTTTGCCGTCAATCACAGCCTGAAGTCTGGAACGCATAGACATCACCAGACGCTGGGTTTCATCCCTGGTGATGCTCTGCCAGGCCTCTACTGCAACTGTCTTCAGTTCCTGCTTGTTCTTGGGGCATTTTCCCTTCAGTTTTGTCTTCAGCAAGTGAAATGCATGCTCAATGGGATTCAGGTCAAGTGATTGACTTGGCCATTGCATAACATTCCACTTCTGTCCCTTCAAAAATTCTTTGGTTGCTTTTGCAGTATGCTTTGAGTCATTGTCCATCTGCACTGTGAAGCGCCATCCAATGAGTTCTGCAGCATTTGGCTGAATGTGAGCAGATAATATTGCCCAAAACACTTCAGAATTCATCCTGCTGCTTTTGTCAGCAGTCACATCATCAATAAATACAAGAGAACCAGTTCCATTAGCAGCCATAAATGTCCACGCCATGACACTACCACCACCATGCTTCACTGATGAGGTGGTATGCTTAGGATCATGAGCAGTTCCTTTCCTTCTCCATACTCTTCTCTTCCCTTCACTCTGGTACAAGTTGATCTTGGTCTCATCTGTCCATAGGATCTTGTTCCAGAACTGTGAAGGCTTTGTTAGGTGTTGTTTGGTAAACTCTAATCTGGCCTTCCTGTTTTTGAGGCTCACCAATGGTTTACATCTTGTGTTGAACCCTCTGTATTAACTCTGGTGAAGTCTTCTCTTGATTGTTGACTTTGACACACATACACCTACCTCCTGGAGAGTGTTCTTGATCTGGCCAACTGTTGTGAAGGGTGTTTTCTTCACCAGGGAAAGAATTCTTCATTCATCCACCACAGTTGTTTTCCGTGGTCTCCCAGGTCTTGTGGTGTTGCTGAGCTCACCGGTGCGTTCCTTCTTTTTGAGAATGTTCCAAACAGTTGTTTTGGCCACGCCTAATGTTCTTGCTATCTCTCTGATGGGTTTGTTTTGTTTCTTCAGCCTAATGATGGCTTGCTTCACTGAAGGCTCTTTGGATCTCACCTTGAGACTTGACAGCAACAGATTCCAAATGCAAATAGCACAGTTGAAATGAACTCTGGGCCTTTTATCTGCACATTGTAATTGGGGTAATGAGGGAATATCACACACCTGGCCATGGAACAGCTGGGAAGCCAATTGTCCCATTACTTTTGGTCCCTTAACCCTTTCACTGTGGATGACGTCCTCAGCGCGTCCACCCGCAGTGCTGTTCCATGCGGAGGACGCGCTGAGCGCATCCTCCCTTTGCAGCCAGCGATCGGCCGGATTCCAGCCGATCGCTGTGCCCCCCGGTGCGGGCTGACATCCTCGATGTAATGATCCCTCTCCTTGATAGCACGAATCCTGGGGTCCTTTACCAGGCTTTGCATAATAAGGGAGCCCATGCAGCGTATGTTGGAGGTGGCATTAGCTTCCGAGTCTTCCTGCTCAATGAGGAGGATGACCCCATCGTGCACTTCCTCCTCCCAGCCACGTACCAGTCCTTGTGTTACTGGGCACACAAAACCCTCCCTTGAGGAATCCCCACCTTCAATGCCCCCTCTACTCAAATATTCCTCCTCCTCATCCTCCTCATCCTCCTCCTGTCTGATCTGAGGAGGACCCGCTGGAATGCTGTCTGCGGAAAGACTGGGGCCTTCAGAGCTAGGGAAGGCCTCCTCTTCCTCTCGCTGCTCTGCCTCTAGAGCAACATCTATAATTCCCCGCAGAGTGTGCTCCAGCAGGAACACTAAAGGAATTGTGTCACTGATGCATGCACTGTCCCTGCTCACCATCCTCGTTGCCTCCTCAAATGGTGACAGTACAGTGCATGCATCCTTGATCATCAGCCACTGCGGGGGGGAAACAAGTTGACCTGAATCTGTCCTTGTGCCATACTCATACAGGTACTCTTTAATGGCCCTCTGCTGCTTGTGCAGATGCTGCAGCATTGCTAATGTCGAGTTCCACCTGGTGGGCATGTCACAGATGAGACGGTTTGTGGGAGTGTGGAATTCTCTTTGAATTTATGCCAGGCAAACGCTTGCTGAGAATGACCGTCTGCAGACTTTTCTGGCCTGGCTGATAAGCTCTGCCAGCCCTGGGTACCTGGTTAGGAAACGCTGTACCACCAGATTTAGGAGGTGTGCTAGGCATGGTACATGCGTCAACTTACCCTGGCGTAGGGTGGAGAGAAGGTTGCTACCATTATCAAAGACAACCATTCCCAGCTGAAGCTGGCGTGGTGTTAACCATCTCGGAGGAGGAGGAGGAGGATCCAACACAGAGCCCCGTCTTGGATCCCTCCCAGCTGCAATCAGAGTTACCCAGTGTGCCGTGAAGGAAATGTAACGACCCTGTCCATGCTTGAAGGACCACGTGTCTAAAGTCACATGCACCTTGCTGCTGACTGCCTTTCCCAATGACTCGATAACATTGTCTTCCACGTGCTGGTATAGTGCTGGAATGGCCTTCCATGAAAAGTAATGGCGTTTTGGAACATGCCACTGTGGTACAGCACATTCAGCAAATTCACGGAAGGGAGCAGAGTCCACCAGCTGGAAAGGCAGCAGCTGCAATGCGAGTAATTTTGCTAAGCTGGCATTTAGACGCTGTGCTTGGGGATGGTTGGGACTATATTTTTTCTTATGGTGCAGCAGCTGGGGTAACGTAATCTGACTGCGTAAGTCTTCAGCTGATGGGATGCTGTCACATTGTGAGGAAGGAGCTGGTACATCCATTACTGTAGCATCATGCCTGTCAGTGGAGGTTGTAGGCATTGACATGGCAGGACATACAGTGGGGGTAGAGACAGATGAGGAGGAGGACCTACACAAAGTTTTGCGCCAACAGCATGTGTGGCAGGTGGTCATATGTCACCTCAAGCGCGTGGTACCCAAGCGTTCGGTGTCTTTCCCACGCTTGAGCCTCATCTGACATAGATTACAAATAGCAACGGTGGGGTCTGCTGCACATTTCTTAAAGAACTCCCAGACAGCAGGGTTCCTGGATGTGTGCTTTGAGACAACAGCGCTCTGCACCTGAGCAGCTCTGACATCTGATGCCTTGGACTGGCTAGCGCTATGGTTGGTCATAGAGGATGTTGTGCCTCGTGTTTCTTGTGCCTCCTCCTCACTTGACTCCTTTGTTCGATCAGGCACCCAGGTGGAGTCAGTGACCTCATCATCATTGTCATCATCACCCCCTATCTCCTCGTCACTGGAGCAAACTTGGCAGTATGCTGCAGCTGCTGGGGCAACATGAGTGCCAGTTATTTGTGTGTCATCACTGGCACCCCCTTCCTCTAGGTTGATTATACTCCCTTCCTCAACCTCAGAGATTGAATCAAAGCACTGTACTTGCTGCGTATCCTCAAGCAGCATGTCACTGTCATTGTAGTCAAATAATTCAGCTGACTCCTCCATGTGTGATAGCGAGGCTATGGCAGGAGTAGCTGTGGACATGGAGGCTGCATTAGATGCTTTGGCAGCTGAGGTGGACTGTAAAGCACTGCAAGCCTGGCTGGCAGAGGACTCGGAGGATGAGGATGGCCTGGTTAGCCAATCCACCAAATCCTCTGTATGTTGCTGCTGCTTAAGATGGCCAGCACCAGTTAGAAAGGACAAGCGTGCCCCTGCAGAGGATGCAACACGTCCACCACGACCAGAGGCACAGCCTCCCGACACAGAGGCTGCTTGCCTTCTTATCTGTGTCTGGGAGCATCTGCCTGTCCTTTTTGGTCTTTCTGACATAGTGAGTGATATATAGATTAAATATACACAGAACTCTGATTCAACTCTGGTATAAAGATTAAAGATTTCCAGAACTCTTTTATAACTCAGTGAGACACCCTGATAGCTGGCAGCCAGTGACAAGACACAGATTACAATTCCCAGAAACCTCCTATAAATCAGTGAGACCCCCTGATGGGTTGCAGTGACAAGACACAGATCACCTCAATTCCCAGATATTTGGTAGAAATTACTGACGCCCAAAATACTGCGTGGCACTGGCTGTGACAAGACACAGATCACCTCAATTCCCAAATATTTTGTAGAAATTACTGATGCCCAAAATACTGCGTGGCACTGGCTGTGACAAGACACAGATCACCTCAATTCCCAAATATTTTTTTTTGAAATTCAAAGTTTTATTCAAATAACAAGAAACAGATAACACAGAATATCAAGAAAGATACAAATACAAGTAATGTGAGGTGAAAAGATACAGATAATAATAGAATAAAAATAAACACAAAACAAAACAAAAACAAAAAAAAAAAAAAAAAAAAAAAAAAAAAGACTCAACTTGGGGGTTGTCGACGGGGTAGGATTGGGGACAGGGATAAGCACATGTCGGGGCATCTAATAGCAGCAGTTATGCATCTCTGTTCCTGCGGAAATCCATATAATCACCTAGGATATCCCATATAATCGGAAACTGCCTTGACGTACATAACCTCGTGTCCGAAAAGCCACTCCCGTCCATCCTCCACAGTTGCCAGATAAGGAATAAGAAAAAGAAAGAAGAGAGAGGAAATAAGAGAGAGAGAAAGAGGAAGAGAAGAAAAAAAAAAAAAAAAAAAAAAAAAAGGGAGGGGGAGGAGGGTAAAGGGGAGGAGGGTAAAGGGGGAGGGGTATTCACACCCGGGCCAGTCCGCCCCAGTGTCGGTAAACTTAGGTCTCCCCCAGCACGACGAGCAGTCGCCGCATAAGTGTCCCAGTGAAACATTTCAGCCCATATTCGTCTCCAGTCCCTAGCTGCAGCCTCCAAGAGATCAACCGAGTGAACTCAATTCCCAAATATTTTGTAGAAATTACTGACGCCCAAAATAATGCGTGGCTCTGGCTGTGACAAGACACAGATCACCTCAATTCCAAAATATTTTGTAGAAATTACTGACGCCCAAAATACTGCGTGGCACTGGCTAGTGACAAGACACAGATCACCTCAATTCCCAAATATTTTGTAGAAATTACTGACCCCAAAATACTGCGTGGCACTGGCTGTGACAAGACACAGATCACCTCAATTCCCAAATATTTTGTAGAAATTACTGACCCCCAAAATACTGCGTGGCACTGGCTGTGACAAGACACAGATCACCTCAATTCCCAAATATTTTGTAGAAATTACTTACGCCCAAAATACTGCGTGGCACTGGCAGTGACAAGACACAGATCACCTCAATTCCCAAATATTTTGTAGAAATTACTGATGCCCAAAATACTGCGTGGCACTGGCTGTGACAAGACACAGATCACCTCAATTCCCAAATATTTTGTAGAAATTACTGACCCCCAAAATACTGCGTGGCACTGGCAGTGAGTCACAAGACACAGATCACCTCAATTCCCAAATATTTTGTAGAAATTAGTGAGCCCCCAAAATAGTTGCTGGGAGTGAGAACACTCAGATTACCTCAATTCCCAAATATTTTGTAGAAATTACTGAGCACCCAAAATAGTTGCTGGGAGTGAGAACACAAAGATTACAACAGATGAGATCCCCCCCCAGTAGATGAGACCCCCCCCCAGTAGCTGGTGGCAGACTGGCAGTAAGAACACACACTAACACAACAACAATCTCCTCTGAAATCTCCTCTCAAACACGTGCAGAAGTGCTGTGTGAAGCCTTATATAGTGTGCTGCGGGACTCAGCTCTGTGAGCCAATGATTGGGCAAAATTCACATGCACAATCAGGACTCTGAGCCGTGATTGGCATAGTGTTGAACCTGTCTTGCACCTGACCTGTGGTCAGGTGCAAGGCTGTAGCCAATTACAAGCTTCAGGCCAGTGGAAAAGTGCATTGTGGTCCATTGTGGTGCATTGTGGGCGAACACACGGCGAACAGGCGGAAATGTTCGTAGTTCGCGAATATGCGAACAGGCTATGTTCAATGCGAACTCCGAACCGATTGAACCGAACAGCTCATCCCTAATCCTGGTGCGCAGTGACTCCTGACCGTGCCCACACACATGCGGCCGGCAGTGGGAAAGCGGGAAGAGACAGATTAAGGCGCGTGTGAGTGGGCCGGATCTCATTCTGCAGCAGAGCCTCTGCTCTACCGCAGAATGAGATCCGGCCCGCCCACACGCGCCTTAATCTGTCTTTCACCGCTTTCCCACTGCCGGCCGCATGTGTGTGGGCATGGTCGGCGGTCACAGCGCCTGATTCCAAGAGATGCTGGCACCGATAAAAAAATAGTGCAGCAGACACAGTATTGGCGATGGCGGTGCAAAAATTTGCCGCTCTCCATTTCGGCCACTTGGAGCAAGTGCTCCACAATGCTCCATCGTCGGGCCGGCCCTGCACATAAGGGTTTATTCAAAGAGAGGCAAATTGGCACTGCAATTGCTTGAACATTGAATTTCCCCGTACGGTGCAATTTTGGAGCCATTCAGCTATTCACAAAGCAGGCAGTTTGCCAAATATTGACGAATTGCAAGCGAAATACGGTGCTGTTCGACAGCAATGAAATCCCCCATAGAGAAGCAATGGTTAATCTATTTTAGAGAACGACGAACAGCAGAGAAACGTTAGTTACATGCCCTGATTTTCGGTGGTTTCATTCGGCAGGTTTATTCAGGCGAATCCCATAGGTTTCAATGTAAAAAATATTCCCTGGTTTTATACAATATCTATTAAACCGTTTATTCTTTTAATTTGCAGCAAAAGATTCTTTATTTATTAGGATATTTTAGGCATTTTTCAGGATTTTTTCGGCCAATTTGTTTTTCCGTTTTTTTAAATAGCATTTTTTTCTGTTGTTTATTATTATTCATAGGACCTTATATGTTAATTCCAAGCTTTCTCGTGCAGTTGTTTTTTTGCAAGCAGCTTTTAAAAGTTGCTGTGTTTTTTTTTTTTTTTACCCCATTCGTCGGCTTCTCCCGGCTGCTGGTCGGCGCTCTGTTCGGATTACAAAGTCCTAACGCTAATTACGTCCCACTGCGTTTAACTGAAAAGTTAACCACAGCTAGGACCTGGTGCTAACTGATTGTGCTTCTGCGGAATCAGTCAGCACCAGTTAAAACCCCCCAAATATCACATAGACACCTCCCATCCTGCAGCGAGAACAGCGGCTCCATCCGCTTCTTCTTGCTGCCGGGAACAGAGACAGACTGGGGGAAAAAGTCCCTCAGTCTCCCTTTGCGAATCACTCCACTGACCTGCTAAATCTCGCGAGGTAACATCCTGCAGGTCATGTGACAGGCAGTGGAAGCCTCAATGGAGTCCTATGGAGGTGATTAGCGTTGATATGCGGAGGTGATTAGCGCTGAATCGAGCATCTTGAGGCTTAGCGCTGCGTTATGGGACAGGTTGCTGGATTAGCGCCTACACCGTAATATGGAGCTAAAACGGGAACACTAAGGAGAGACCGGCAGGCACAGGTTTTCCTCCTTAGCGTCCCTGTTTTAGCATGAAGAATGTAATATAGTCCTAGGTGTAATGTTGGAAACATGAGAGTTAAATTATATATGGACATCCCAATGTGTCAAATTTGCTGATATGGAATCAATTACATAACTTTCATTAAGAAACTTATTTTCTTGACAGCTTTATGTTTAAGTAGCCGTGGTTAGAAGAGTCTTTGTTAACTCTTTCTCTATGTCCCTTATTGCCAGTGCAGGGCTTCAAAGTGAAGAACTAACTTGGCTTTAAAGGCTTGCAATCAGTAGCCCTGCCTCTGTTTACCTACACTTTTATGAGTGAGAAGCATTTGACTGACCTGCATGATCGTTTGTCTCAAATATGACAATTTACAAGTATTTATAAAGCGCCAACAAGCCCCGGAGCGCTAGACAATGGAAAATACAGGAGTAACAAATGTTCATACGTGTTAAAAACACAAAACAGTAGGAGAGAGGACCCTGTTCACGAGCTTACAATCTAAGAGGAGAGGGGTGACACACTAGGTAAGTCACCCCTACGCCCCCCCCCCAGTAGATTTTACACTTAAAATAAATAAACACAGTTTCGGTTAAGCGGGAGTTAATAGTTACCTTCTCCCTTTTTTCTTTTTTTGGGGGGAGGGGTAAAGGATATTTATAAAGATTTCAAGGATACATTCCTGAAAACAAAATGTTAAACTGGAACATGGAAAATTGCATGAATTGTAGCATAAAATTATCATAGTGTTTACCCCAAGGGATTTAAACATTTTTAGAATTCTGTTTATTTGTATTCAAGACGTAGAGTTATTTCAGATTCCACTGGGAACTACTGCCCAAGGAAATGCTCAAAGTCTTCTGTAATGGCTAAAAATGTAAATATAATAAATATGCACCATTTCCAATGATTCAGATCCATAAAGAAAATAAGAAATATAAATATGCTGAGCCTAAACTCCTGCAAGGGAAAATTCACAAACCAGTAAGATAAATCTCTCAGAAAATAAACTACTTGTATAATGTACTTTAAAATTGCAGAGATGGTGCAGAGGGAAAATATATCCGAGTGTGATCTGAAAAAGCCTCATTACATGAAGCGACATAAAACCAGGCGAATGTTGTTCTTCAGTAGAAAATTACCAAAATCACGTGAATAATAGACTTGTGAATGGCCAAATAGATGAATCAAATCATCAAAAGAGTCAAGATGATTTGGTTTTTTGAACATAGTTCATTACGTGGTTCAGTTTGCCTAAATTTAAGCTATTAAATTTGTTTCAGACTGAATCATAGCATGAAGCCCAACACCACAAGGGGCAAATTATTGTAGGCCGGCCATGTGTTGCTAGCGTGCCTGTCATTGCTCAAAGCTAAAAATATATAAATGACCGCTATAAAACATTATACCCTTGCCCGACATGGCATGAGTGAGAGCATATTGACTACATGGTGAACAGGGGCAACTACCCCAGAGCCGCTGAACAGTATTGCTGCCCAGTTGCTAAAATTGAAGGGTAGCGACTAGGGATGAGCCGAACACCCCCACTTTCCAAATGTTCGAATCCGAATCCGAACCCGAACTCGAACTCAATGCAAGTCAATGGGGCTGAAAATTCGGTTTTTAGAGTGCCCTCCAAGAGGGCATATATGCTAGATATTTGCCATAAAAGGTGTATGGGGGTTCGGGTAGTGCCCTGGGGGACAGGAAACAAGGACAAAAAGTAAAAAAAAAAACGTTTTTAAAGGGACAGTGAGTTTTCCATGAAATAAGGGTTAAAACTAAAAACGAAAAATTCCTTCAAATATCGTGCCTAGGAGGTCCCCATAACCTGCCCGTGAAGTGGCGGATTTCTAGGATGTATAGAAACATTTAAAAACAATAAAATTACGTTTCAAATGACGATAAATGCTTTTCCTTTAATCTATCCATAAACAACTGCTTGGGGCAGCAGTCTGTATGAAAATAGGAGACGTTTTAGGAGTCGGACACGCAGAACAGGTTTAGTGATTTTTTGGGCTAAATTATTGTGAAACTTATGCAGGCTTTGGATGAAAGTAACAATAGGTGCTTTAAGGCTGGGGTCAGACTAGCGCACTTTTAAGGTGTGTTTAGGCGCACTTAATCACGGCCGCACTAGCAGCAAATGACACGCAATGACGGCCAATATACGAAGTACGGCCACACGAAAGTCCGGCCGCGCAATGCAAGTGGAAAATGAACGCATTTTTCTAGAACGCTGAACCGCTAGTAGTGACGTACAGAGTGCGCTGCGTCCGCATAGCGGCGTGTGTACGTGATTAGGAGACGTCAGACGCTGCTCATGTCCGGCCAACATAACGTCCAGACACCCAAAGTTTCCTGGTTTGGATCCGTAAGAAATCACGCACAAAAATGCGCATCGTATGACCGTTTAAGCGCTTTCCGTGAAAAAACACCTCAATGCGTTCGGACGCATTTTTTGACGTTCGCTGCGAAAAATGCGTTCGTTTGACCCTAGCCTAAAATTGGGCCTTTAGCGTCAGCAACAGTGCCGTCACACAGTCTTACCTCTCTGAGGATATGAATCTGATACAGGCGTCAGTGGCAGTGCAGCCAAATATTGTGCCTTTGGTGCCAGGCCAGCAAGTGCCATCATACAGTAACCCCTCTGTGGTATTGTGGAAGAGTGCAGGGGTGGACCATGCGGTCAGGGCCAGTGCTAGACTATTTTGCGCCCTAGGCAAGACCAGCTACTTGCACCCCCCCCCAAAAAAAACGACACAACATGAAACTGCTAAATTTCTTTTTACTTAAGAATAAAGTTTGAAAAGCACCAATAGTAAAGGTAAAATAAATATAAATAAACTGTATTAAACCATTTTAACCCCTTAGTGACCGGGCGGTTTTACACAAATCCGTCCTTTAGTGACCGCTGCTGTTTTTACGTTTCTGCGCTGTTAGTGTTTAGGTCAAATTTTCCTCTTACTCGTTTATTCAACCCACACATATTATACACCCTTTTCCCCGCCATTAAATAGACTTTCTAGAAATACCATTATTTCCATCATATCGAATAATTTACTATAAAAAAATATGAAATATGATGAAAAAATGGTTAAAACACACTTTTTCGTAATTTAATCCCAAAATCTACAACCAACAAAAAAGACCCCGGCTAAATAGGTTCAAAATTTTGTCCCAAGACTAGAAATACCCAATTTTTACATGTGTTTGCTTTTTAACCCCTTCACTGCTGAGCCAGTTCACCTATGTGCGCTGCGCTCATTCTGACCATTTTGTGCTACTTATTTTGAGATGACAGCCTAGGTCCTATTTAATTAAATCCCCCCAGACAAAAAAAACTTTTTAAAAACAAATTTTTTTTATTGTTTTTAATTTATTTATTTATTTTTTAATATTATTTTTTTTTAATTTTTAAACCAAACCTGGTCATGTTTGATATCATTGGAAACGCCATGATCAGGCCTGTCAAATGTCAAATATGACCATCTAGCAGCCATGGATCGGGAGTTAGGGGGATCCTTAGGATCCCCTTATCTCTACATGGCAGCTAGATGGTTAACTGACCCACTGACATCCTCACACATATGGTCATATATCCAAGATGTCAGCCCCCCTCCAGGTTCGAATTGCATTTTGGCGCCAATTAGCGCCGAAACGAGATTCGGCGGCGCAACCATTAATGCAATACACCGCTGAAAAGGGGAGACTCTCCCCTTTTCGGTGGTGCAAAAAGCATCTCCCTAGCTTCAATGGTTGGGGAGATAGAGGGCTCCGAATGAGCCCCCCCTCCATTGATTTGCATGGGGACGCCTGCTGATGACGTCACCACGCAGCGTGGCGACGTCATCAACCTCGCCTGCCCATGTAAATCACATGGGCAGGCTTCCTCCCTGCCAGATCGCCGAGGGATCCAGCGAGGGAGGTAAGTATAGGGCGGGAGGGGGGTTAGGCGCCGCTGACGTACCCTGTACGTCCACGGGTCTAAGGGAGACCCGTGGACAGGACGTACAGGGTACTTCAGCGGTCCTTAAGGGGTTAAATTAACTGTATTGAACAAACTTAAATTAACGAAAAAAATAAATAAAAGTTGTCACGTAAGTTTCAATTTCAGACAGATCAAAATTTCACTTTGCGTGCCTTATCCTTTGCAAATTTTCATCATGCGTTTATATATATATTGCCCAGGCCAGCTCACATCATGCGTATATATATTGCCCAGGCCAATCCCCTGGTGGAGATAGGGGGTTCATTTGAACCCCGATATCTCCAGGCATCTAGTGGGTCATGGAGGGTGTCAATCGAAAGGCCTGAGCATGGCCTTTCGAATGATACCCAACATGACCAGGTATAAAGTAAAAAAAAGAAAAACATGTATTTTTTTTGTGTGATAATTTTATTAATGTAGCAATATTGTTCACATTGCAATTATAATGTGAACGATGATGCACTAATGATTTTTTTCTATGGGGTGAGTTTGCTATAAATCACGTAATTCCCCCCACAAAATGTAACAAGTCCCCATTTCTAATTTTTGTACAAGCGCACCCTATAGAAAACATAACCGCAGACGCTTATGTGCTAAAATGTGAATAAAAAAACACTTTACACACTGCAGATGATTAAAAATTCAATTTTTATAGCATTTTTTTCATAATATACAGCCAGGACTGGACGTATACATATAAAAATTATATATTATGAATCTGCGGAGTCTGCCGGAAAGAACGATATCTAACATGTCGGTCATTTAACAAAATGTGGCTTCAAAATCGCGTTTAAACATGATGAGCGAAAGTGGTAAAAATTAGCTGAGCATGAGCACACAGCGGTGAAATGCAGCATATTGGAAAAAGTTTTAGGAGGGAAATTAACACTTCTCACTCAGAAGCAGACACCACCCCACCCCCTCAGTATAGTCTACATACATACATACATACAATGTATCAAATTCATTACACCAGACTAAAAACACCTGTTGTTATGCCGTTTGAGAAACACAGGTCATTTAGAGGTGAGATTCTTTGCACGTTCACATTAGTTTTTAATTCAATATCTAATAAACCGTTGCTTATAATATTCTGCAGTAAAGAGTCTCTTTATTTCTTCATTTTTTAGTATTTTTTTAAGCATTTTCTATACTTTTTTTTTGCGAACTCGAACCGAACACACCCAAAAAGTTCGAAGTTCGTGAACTTTCGAACAACCAAAGTTCGGTTCGAACTCTGAACCGAACAGCTCATCCCTAGTGGTGACCTCTCACTGTGCCTCCCAGCCCTCACTCATGGACGGTAGGTGGGGGCAAGTAATATCAGTGGGGGGATATGTCATAGGGGACATGTCCACACCAAACCCCCTTCCCTTTGCGACAGGAATTATATTACCAATTTAAAAAAAACAACCACATAGAGCTTCCTGATCTGTCTTGTAATGTGTTAACCGGCAGAACGGTCAAATCTACTAATCAGAAGACTCTATCCTAGGCATAGGAAGACTTTATAAAGGCTGCCTGCTATCAAGAGCCCTTCTGCATTGGACCCTCCATGGGAGGAGAAGGGCTATAATTTTTATTTCCGTCTTGTTTTCTTTTCGTCACATTTTTGCGTTCTAGTTATTTTTAAAAGCCATGTCAGTTTATTTTTATGGTTTTTAGCCTTTGTTGGCACCGAGAAAAGCATATTAAAAAAAAATCAAGCCAACGGTTTGTAAGTCTATTTTTTTTTAGATTACTTCATTTATTTACCCTACCTAACTATTAATATTAGGGTTGGGGGGTAGGTAGTTTTATTCATTGGGAGAGAGGCTAGAGATCAGAAACTCCTTTCACCTTTCATCAGGGCAGCGGGGAGGAGGGGTTCATGAACATTCCAACCCCAAGGTCTATTGCCCACATGTGGAATTATAGCATTCCCCCTCCCTTTTGTATTAATTGCTCTACCCAACGAGCATGATTGTGATGTCTATTACCACCCACTTGGTGCCTGTGGGTAGGGGGCACTATGACATGGGCCCAACTTCTATTAATTACCCCCCAAACAATGTGGGCTGTAAAGAGATATCGCCATCCCCAATATCTATTATACCCTGCACAATATCCATGGGTGGGGAGCTGGGGGGGTCTTTGGCTGGCTTCCCTTATACTTGTATTTATTTTCTCCACCCGCACGCATGTATAAGGACTGATACTGCCACGTCCAACTCCCATGGCCTCTATGCAAGACAAAATGATGCACAAATGGATTACTAGCATGGGTAGTGTCTTTGAATGATCCTGTTGGTAAAGTAACAAGGTCCTTCAGCGAAAAAGAAAAAAAACCTCTGGTAAAACAAGTCAGTATTTTTTTACTTTATAAAATAGACAAATTTTTGCACAGTTGCAGATACAGTGATTTTGGTGAAAATGTTACCACATAAATAAGTTATGTTGTTGTCGACCAATATTTGATTTCAAGCTCCCATGTATGCTGTGTTGTCACATGTAGGTTAATATTCATTTTGAAATATATTTTTATTTTAATATTTAAAAAAGCATATCCTCTCCCATTTTTTTTTCACATTCTGCCCTATCTATAGTGTTTTATATTTGTATGATTGTGGGGAAAGAAGGCTACCAGTAGTACAGCTCTGTCTTACATTTTCAGATAAATCTGCATTACCCAGGGAATCTGTGCACTCTCAAGTGCTTTCAAGTACACCAAATCCAGAAAACATGAATAAGCACACAACACAATAGGCATTGTTTTGTGTTCTTGAATCTTCAGAACCCAGAGGAAACCAGGCACACTTGGCTGTAAATCATTAAAACTATGAATTTATCCCCATTCACATCTTTATCTGTGTATTCCTCTGCAGAGCAGGTTCTTTTATAGTTGTACATTTATAACTGAAATAATTACGGCATGTAAATCTTACCGGAGAAACCTGAAAGCCAAACAACAATTTACATAAACCTTCAGAGACTAGATAAAGACCCTACAAAGACTGAAATACTACATTTTCTGTAATGTGAAGAAGTAAAAGCAAGAAAATGAAAATAAAAATAAAAATTCTGAAGCATTAGTAGTTTATTAAAGCCATTTACATGTGACAATATAATCTGCGACCAAAAACAACCAATGATAGATATGCTCTTTTTCTGTTGATTTACTACAATTTATTGTAGCATTATAGGGGTGTGATGGGGTGTATATACAGTTCCCTGAGGAAAGGGTTAACTTGGCAGGGTTGGTCAGCCCAGCAAAACAAACAAGGGCTTGATGTTGTAGTTGCTGGGGCTTTAAAAGAGACACGCCTATACAGGCACAGGAGGTTCATTTTGGTGGATCCCCCTCAGAGAGACACAGCTCCAAAGGACTGTGATTAAGGATATAATCATTTGTTATCATTACGTTGACTGCTTGATAGCAGAGAGAGGTTTTTTTGGTTTATTTGTTTGAACCTAGCTGCTGTGCCTGTAACCACCTATGCTGTATGGAATAAAGACTGCTTGAGAACAATTACGTCACAGAATGTCACGGACTGAGAGGAACATGAGAGATCCCAGACTTATAAATCCCCAACACGGACTCGCCCCCATCCCCCTTCACATTATCCCCTACCCCTGATAATGTCCATGGACTTGCCCATCCCCCCCCCATATATGTCCCACTACCCCCCTCCACCCCTTATAACCTCCCCATATGCTTTGGCAATGCTAAAATGTATTTGTCCTGCCAATACAGCTTATTTTGATTTGATTTGAGAAGCACTTACCCTGCTGTGGTGTTCACGTGACAAGGTCCACTCCGTTACAAGGGGTTATTCAAAGAGCACCAAACTTGCCACCGAACAGTGAACTTTACCATATGGTGACACTACGTGGCAGTTAGTATGTTCGGAAAGCTTTCAATTCGCCAAATAAAGTGTAGTTTGCTGCAATTCGGCGATCTACAGTGGCAAAATTGTAATGGTTAATCTATTCAGAGAGCACAGAAATGCACCAAAGTGTCAGTGACATGCTCTGATTTTCAGCGTTTCAGTTTGACAGGTTTAAACAGGCGAAACCCATAGGTTTCAATGTAAAAAAAATCTTTTTGTTTTTATCAATTTATTAAAACATTTATTCTTTTCATTTTCAGCAAACTGTCTTTTTATTTGTTTTTTGGAACATTTTGAAGGCTTTTTTTTGACAAAATTTTTGATTCCCAATTTTTTTAAGGGTTTTTTCTATTCTGTAACAGACCTTTTTATAGGACTTTTATTATTTAGACACATTTTAATGCATTATAATTGGTTTAAACACCTTGTAGAAGAATAGAAGGGTTCTGGTTTTATTTTTTCTGCAGTTCAGTGGTTCCACATTCGGCTCACTTCAGGGACCCTTCGGTGAATAGTGAATTCACTACAGGGTCGGCAAACTGGAATCACCGAAGTACGTCGAACGAGAAAATTTGCTGCTTTCTGAATAAGCCCTCATGTACATATTTTTTATCTCCCCAACCATTGAAGCTAGGGAGATGCCGTTTGCACTGCTGGAGAGGGGAGAGTCTCCCCTTTTCAGCGGTGTATGGAATTAACCTTTTCGCTGCCGAATCGCTTTTCGGCGCTAATTGGCGCCAAAACGCGATTCGAACCTGGAGGGGGATTGACATCTTGGATGTCAGCCAAGCCTCCAGGTCCCCCCCACCCACTGACAACCTCACCATATGTGTGAGGATGTCAGTGGGCCAGTTAACCATCTAGCTGCCATGTAGAGATAAGGGGATCCTAAGGATCCCTTTATCTCCCGATCCATGGCAGCTAGATAGTCATATTTGACATCATTTGAAAGGCCTGATTATGGCCTTTCCAATGATACCAAACATGACCAGGTTTGGCTTTAAAACAAAATTTTAAAAAAATAAATTAAAAAAAAAAATAAAAAAATTAAATAAAATAAAAAAATGTTTTTTTTTTTAAAGTTTTTTTTGTCTGGGGGGGTTTAATTAAATAGGACCTAAGCTTTCATCTAAAAATAATTAGCACAAAATGGTCAGAATGGGCGCGGCGCACATAGGTGAACTGTCTCAGCAGTGAAGGGGTTAAAAAGCAAACGCATGTAAATATTGGGTATTTCTAGTCTCGGGACAAAATTTTGAACCTATTTAGCCGGGGTCTTTTTGGGTGGTTGTAGATTTTGGGGATTAAATTACGAAAAAGTGTGTTTTTACAATTTTTTTCATCATATTTCATATTTTTTTATAGTAAATTATTGGATATGATGGAAATAATGGTATTTCTAGAAAGTCCATTTAATGGCGGGAAAAAGGGTGTATAATATGTGTGGGTTGAATAAACGAGTAAGAGGAAAATTTGACCTAAACACTAACAGCGCAGAAACGTAAAAACAGCATCGGTCACTAAAAGACGGATTTGTGTAAAACCGCCCGGTCACTAAGGGGTTAACAATTGCTTCTCTATGGGGAATTTCACCGCTTTCGAACAGGCACTGAACTTGCTGGCAGTTCAGCAAAATTTGGCGAATTACCTGTTCTCTGAATAGCCAAAAGGCCCAAAAATGTCACTATATGGGGAAATTCCCTGTTTGGTTACATTTCGGGGCCAGATCAGCTCTCTCTGAATAACCCCTATAGTGTCTTCCTGTTACATAGCAAAGATTTAATCATAGTTTACATCAGTATGTCAGTCGAAGTTGTCAGCCATCGTTTTACCACTGTTTTCAACTTTGTGTCTATTAAAAGATCAATTTAAATCAGCACTATGAATTGTTAACGTATATTCACCAGTGCTGCAAACAACAGTGGAACAATACTAGATGGAGAATAGCTGTAGCTCACTCATTTTATGGAAAAATAACAGTTGTTTGCCATTGTTTTCAGGAACTTCCCTTGCGGTTTTTGAATTTCCCTTTGTCAGATAGCTCATATTCACCCTAGTTGCTACAAATGGTAATTTTTACTATTATTTGCAAAAAGTGGGAACATCGGCAGGTAGTGAACTACTTTTCCAGTGTCAAAAAAAATGTCCCCTCCGGTTGTTTTGCAGCTTTCTCTGGGACTGCGGCTTGGACGCTTCCACTGACTTTTAGGCTAGGGTCAGACGAGCGTGATTTCTACGGACTGTACGTCCTTGCACACGGATGTACGTCAGTACGGAAGATACAGTAGTGGTCACACAGTCCATTTATTCACTGATGTATATTTTGACGGATGTAGGCGGGAAAATAAAATAAAAAGCAAAACCATTTTGTCCGTGAAAAATGCTGGACGTATAAATGCAGTCCGTCTGACCACGTTCCATCACTCACACACAAAGCTATGCGGACGTTGCGGACGCAGCGCACTTTGTGCGGCCGTTCTAGGAGTTGTGCGTTCTTGCCTGCCTTGCGTCCGTTGGCCGCGGCCGTTGTGCGTCTGCAGTTCAGTGCGGGTGTACTTTGTGTGTGGGGCTCCAATGGGCTTTCTGTCATGCTATCACAGACGTACTTTTAGGCGCAATCACGGACGTGAACACTACGCTCGTCTGACCCCAGCCTTAGGAGAGAGGGGGAAACTACTGGCTCTATGCAGCAGCCTTGAAACAGCTGGATGGTCAGTGTTTGGCTGAGGGGGCAATGTTAAGGGCACTGGGGGCTGGCGAAGGGTACGTGGAAGGGAGGCAGGCAGGGGAAAGTGAAGAGAAAAGAAGAGATGTAATGGGAGAGTTGGGACAGGCTGAAGGGGGCAGAGGTATGAAGGATGCAGGGATGTGCTTTGGCTCTAGGTGTACCACACATGGGTCAGGGGGTATTATGGGTATCTAGGGCAGCTGTAATATATATGTCGTTAAGACTCAATGCAGAGGTTGCCCAAGGGGCTACAGACAGGCAGAAGTGCTCTTTGGTTTCCCAGATGATGTGGAAAAAAAATAACTAATGCTTTGTCATGATCAGGATGCCAGGGGTGCCATATCACTGCCAATGTGGCATGGATAGCAATGTCCAAAAGAGGACTGAACCATGAGTAAATGAGGAGAGAGTTAGCCAGGGCCGGACTGGGAATAAAAAGCAGCCCTGGAAATTTTTTTAGACCAGCCCTATATTGTGATAAGTGCAAACGAAAAGGATACATATCAGAGCTGCAGAGCAATAAAACTCACACTCATACACACTGCATATTGCTGTGAGTTTTATTGCTGTAGAATCTGATACGCTCATACACACCGCATATTACTGTCTGATTTATTGCTGTGCAGCTGTGATACGCTCATACACACTGCATATCAGTGTATCACAGCTGCACAGCAATAAATCAGACAGTAATATGCGGTGTGTATGAGCGTATCAGATTCTACAGCAATAAAACTCACAGCAATATGCAGTGTGTATGAGCGTTTCACAGAGCTCCACAGCAATAAAACTCACAGTACTGTGCGATGTGTATGAGCATGAGTTTTATTGCTGTGGAGCCCTGTGATACGTTCATACACACTGCACATTACTGTGAGTATTATTGCAGTGGAGCTCAGTGATACGCTCATACACACCGCACATTACTGTGAGTTTTATTGCTGTGCAGCTCTGTGATACACTCATACACACTGCATATGAGTGTATCACAGAGCTGCAAAGCAATAAATCACACAGTAATGTGCAGTGTGTATGTGCGAATCACAGAGTTCCACAGCAATAAAACTCACGTTCATGCACACTGCACATTACTGTATCACTGAGGTCCACTGCAATAATACTCAGTAACGTGCGCTGTGTATGAGCGTATCACATGTAGACAAGCATTTTTGGATATATATATATATATATATATATATATTTATATATTATATATATATATATGCCTGTGTATATAAAATCTGCCCGGCTCCAATTAATGACCATCTGTAATAAATGCCCGCAAAACTCTACAATTGTGTGTGTGTATTTCTACATGATGCCCCTTTATTTATACAAATATATATATATATATATATTATATATACACACAGTATATACACACACACACGACACTTATACAGGCATTAAGAAACATGCAGGCATAGTAACGAGATATACATGTATAAAGGCAGCACTACATGACATTTTATTGACAGGGCACTTTTAAAATTCCTCACCCTGTCCCTGGTGGAAATATTGCAGCCGGGACACAAGCACAGAGCAGCCTCCTGCTTCTCTCCAGGGACGTGATTCCCTGATCAATAACCTGGAACTCACGCTGGGCAGAAGCTCAGTTTATCAGACAGGCCGGGACCTCTGACATCTGCACGGCACTGCATGGAGCGGATGGGAAGGGGCACCTGTTTGAGAGAAAAAAAAAAACCTTCTATGATCTACAGAAGGGTTTCCAGCCTGCTGCAGGAGGTCACAGGCGACATGCAAGAGGCAAGTATGGCCCCAAATGCACCATCCAGGAAGCCATGCCCTAAGGCAACTATCTGACTTGCCTCGGGATGCGCAGGGCCTGCTCTTCTGTCGTCCTGCCTCCTCGGCTCTGCCTGTCCTCCAGCTCTGGTTTGACAGCCGCCGGCCAGAATGGAAGAAAAATTTAGCAGGGAAGCCGAGCACCAGGAGCCTGCAACAGGCGTTTGGCTGGCCTCCTCTTCTATGTCCCACACGTGGAACGACGTGCACGTCTATGTGCATCACATGGCAGGTGAAGGGGCGGTGCTAATACACTGTGCCTTCCCAGCCTTGTGATCTGGATCTGGGAGGCACGTGCGGCTACAGCGGCGGCCAGTCAGTGTGTACCTGCGCCGGCCCAAGCAACCTGCGTGCTGTTATTTCTATGCAAAATTGTCCCAAAGAGTAAACAGCCTATCAGGATTCTTCCCGGTATCCCGGTAGGCCAGTCCGGCCCTGGAAACAGCTGACACTGACACTTTTATGGCCAACAACTCCCATAATGCTCTAGGTGAGGGGTCAGCAACCTTGGCTCCCTGATGTTTTGGGAACTACATTTCCCATGTGGCTCAGGCAGCCTAATGAGTGACTGAGCATCTTGGGAGATGTAGTTCGCAAAACATCAAGGAGCCAAGGTTGCTGACCCCTGCTCTAGGTAACTCTGC
Source organism: Leptobrachium leishanense (assembly GCA_009667805.1). Lineage (NCBI taxonomy): Eukaryota > Metazoa > Chordata > Amphibia > Anura > Megophryidae > Leptobrachium > Leptobrachium leishanense. Next base: position 157,498,289 of record CM019067.1, on the reverse strand, counting down.
CTCAGTGTGTTTCAACCTGGGATATGGCTCTTTAATGTTAAAGGGTATGGATGGGAGAATGAGGCGGTAGAATCAGGAATCAAGGAGAGTAGGAGCGAAGTTCCCCCCACTATTTTAGCAGGAGGAACCTAGTTTCCATTTGGCCGATGCACTGATAAGCTCCAATCAGACACAATTTTACAAAAAATATCTTATGTTTCTAGGTGATTCAAGGGCTTGAGTGCATAGGGAACGCATTTAATAGAGTTAATTTAAAATGGTTTAATACAGTTTATTTATATTTATTTTACCTTTACTATTGGTGCTTTTCAAACTTTATTCTTGAAAATAAAAAGAAATTTAGCAGTTCCATGTTGTGTCGCTTTCCTTTTTTTGGGGGGTGCAGGTAGCTGGTCTTGCCTAGGGCGCAAAATAGTCTAGCAACGGCCCTGCCCGGGATGTGCCACTGCTCCCTTGGGATCAATCCCAAATAACTGTTCAAAGGGAGTCAGGAATCCAGGATGCTTGAGGGACCTTGAGTTGGAGCGTCTGACAAACCATCCCCACAAACTGGGCTCAAGCTAGAGGCAGTGGCACATTGCTCAGACTAGGCTTGCCTAAGAGGCTGTAGCGGGCATTGTATGTTAATTTACCAGGCTCCTGCTAGAGGCAGTGGCAACCCATATTATCCAAAAGAAATTGGGCAATGGCTAGGGGCAGTGGAGCCCTGGGATATCTGAGGGCGGGCAGAGTCTGTACATAAGTAAAATGTGTTTTCCACAATAAATATATACCCACTTGCTTAACCCCTACACTGAGTGAGTCTCGGCTAGTGAATGGGGGAATATGCCATAAACCCTTCGTTTTTTTCCTGGGTGGATTTCATGGACGCTACTTGACTACTTGATTTCTCCGGAGCAAGGAGAGCAATTTTGGCAGATCTACTCAGCCTGAGTAGCAGCTTCCACCACAAAGGGGATACATGATAAAGTCACTGAGAGATGAGGGACAAGGGACAATTTTAGGATAATGTGCAAAATGATGTCCATCTTTTATGTTTGTGTTGGCTACAGAAGGAATAGGCTTGAGTCCATAAATAATATCATTAATATAAATTATAAATCAAGCTGCGAATACAGCAGCTAAGTCGTAACAGGAAGCCACTAAAAGAGGTGGTCTCACTCTTAAATTTACCTTTAGCGTCTCGCTGTTAGCCACTTTGTCAGAAAAGAGTGCAAAGCGTTAAAACCATATTCAGTCTACACCCAGGGTCTGTAAACTACTCTAATGCTGTCATTTTACATGATGGTTCATTTAATAAAAAGTGTAAACAAGACACACTAGCTATAAATTTAACTCAATTTTATTTCAAAGAAATTTGAAACAATTCTCCATTAAGATTCAGCCATCTTTTTTCTCATTCACATACATGTAGAACATAAAGACGCTTGTACATTTTACATGAATCACATGTGAAAAAAAATCATTTTGGCATGTTTTTTGTGCAGGTCAATTTTTATAGGCATTCTGCAATTTATTCTCAAGTTAATTTTAACTTTCTTATTGATGCGGTGTAAAACAAAATCTTTAAATTATATTATATACATTCAGTAAAACACTTCAGCCATTAAATTGTTTTAATAAACAATACATCTTTACAATTTAAAATTGTAAAACTTCTTACAGATTTAAACTGTACATGATTTATGGAAGTAAAGAAAGTAATGTCAAACAACTGGATGTACACACTAAGAGGTTCACACATGTTTGGACAAAAAAAAAGATTATCCATGTGCCATATTCTGTCATATTTTACCATCCTAGTAGATGTTCTTTTAAAGTCTGACATCATAGGGCAAGTGTTTTTTTTTCTTAACCATTACAAGGTTTAATTCTAAATGGATCCTTGTAAAAGATGGGCATCTGTTTCTTTTCTACAGAGCCAAAACATCAAACAAATTCCACATAGAAATGTCGCAGGCAAGACTGCAAAATGTGCCAAAAGCATCTTCTAAACCTGTCAAAAAATCCTTGGTAATAAGTTCCTTTTAAAAAAGCAAGTTCTCCCTAGCATTTGTGCCAAAAATAATTATTTTCTAACCCCTGCTCTACAGATGCAACATACCTAGAAATGACTACAGTAGTTTATCATTGCATTTGAGCGCAGTAAAGCATTGATGTCTTCTGTAGCACTGAAACAGAGTTGAAAAAGGCTTTAAAAATATATTATGGGATTAAAGTGAGAGCTCTTTAGGTAAGACATTTTTTTTTACTATTTATTGCGTAGCCAAACAAAAGGTAGGACAGGCTTACCTAAATGCATCTCTGGAAAAATAAGCACAGCAAAATAAGAAAAGCAAATATTAATAGTCAATTGCTTGGAAAAAACACATGAATGATAAATGGGCAGATTATGGCACTTGGCTTTAAATTTAAAAAGGAAAATATCGGCATTTGAAATCAAGGACGCAAATAAATTCTAATTTAAACAAGTGTGTATTCTAAATATGGAATGCAATTTAGAAACCATGAAATTACACATCAACCTTATTTATATCACGTTTTGCATTTTTATTCTGACATAAAAAAGGCAGGAGGGTTTAATGTATTACAATATACCGTTATATTTATGTATTTTATTTATTTTTATTGAAAGGATTTTACCAGGAAGGATACATTGAGATTTCTCTCGTTTTCAAGTATGTCCTGGGTGTATAGGATGATACATAGATAAGATGCTAATATTAAGCATGATTGAATAGGTTTAAGTAAATAGAACGTAATTAAAAAAAATCTTTCAAAATAAAACACTAAACACTTTCAAAAATTCCAATGTGAATAAATGAAGAGGGGGGGGGGCAGAAAACAAAGCACCCAGATGTTGGCTTGTAGATAATTCTGGGATTTGTAGTCTGTAAAGGCCTGATAATTTTAGTAAGCAAATGAAAAAATAAATAAGTAATAAAATGCTTAATGCCTTACATTTATAAATGTATTAAAACCTTCCAGATAATTAGCAAAAATAATGAGCAAAATTAAGTTCTAATTTTTTTAAGGAGTGCCTTAGTGGGTTTTTAATTAGAACAAGAAACACAGAACGGTTATAAAAAGCGATAGAAGTCAGAGTAAAGTTAGTAACTTTAATGATGAGCACGGCACAGACATTGCTATACAAAATATACATTTTCCCATGGCGACTGAATACAATGTAATCCCTATTAAAGGGAGCATTGAAGAGATCACTTTTATAACCAACAAAGCATTAGGAAACATATCCCTTTACCTCTGAATCCTATCTATTTCACAGAAATTATTATTTAATGGCATCAAGTTTAGCCTACTTAGATTTTAGGCAGTCACTTCATGACTTAACAAGAGCATAGTGTGAGGTACAATTGTATTAAAAGTTTGTTGCTGATCCCTCTGTCATGGTTTGGGTTTGTATGCATTAAATTCAACAATATTTTTTACTATAGTAATAAAACAGAATAATAACATGATTCATATGCAAATTTTATTTCCTGGTATTAGCATATTCATGGACTTCAATAATGCTAAATATTTCCTAAATAGCATTTAAAACATCATTTATGTGTCACTAGAAGAATAATTTTGGTTTTAAGTCGTAATTAACCTGCTTCCGAGCATTTAACTCTACACATTTCTTTTCTTAAACATAAAAACCCCAAGACACCCATTAATGATGCATTTTATTACATTGCTCATGAACAGTACACCGCGTTTTGAAGCCAAAGTTTATCTGATTTTTAGAACATAAATAGCTTGCAACCGAGAAAGTTCATAAAACATTTTACAATGCCATTTCAGAAAAAGGTACAGTATAATAATCCCTTCTTTCCTACTACACGTCTACTGAGATTGAGGCCATAAACCATGTTGCGTGAATAAAAAAAACTGAAATGCTGCTTGTGACAGGTTCAGTATTTCATAAAACGTCAGAATGACCATGTGCTTTTATTTTATGATGTAAAAAAAGGTACCTTGATGTAACAAAAACTGTATTGTAATGGGATACATTTTTCCATCAAAAGAGACAAAGGTGTGTAAAAAAGAATTATTTTTATTTATAAACAGACACATTATGGAGACACATTATGGAAAGACATTATGGGTTTATACCATCTAAGATATCAATCTCATTTCTTCATTGTCACATGAAAAAAATAGGTTGCAAGACATTTGAAGCAATCCACCTATAGCAATGGAATTCCCATTGTACTTAATAAAGATTACCATCCTAAAACAACTATGTCAACCAACTTTAGACCTGAGACCAAGTCAAATGCATTTGGTTGTGTGTTCGGTTTGATTCCGCTCTTAAAAAAGAATTGCCTGTGAGATCTGATGTATGGAGAAGTCGATTTTCCCTGTGTACTTAAAAGTATCAGGGTTGTCTTTGTACACCCCTAAAAATCAAGGTAGGTAATGTATCTTAGGCTCAATGAAGACATTACTTGGACAGGGTTTCTGATGTATATGGCCATAGCACAATGAGCTTAGAAGAAAATAAGTCTTACTACCCTACAGTCAAAAATTACCACAATAGTCCAATTTGGAAAGAATTTATGGCTGTGCATGCAATCTTCATTAACTCACACCAGACTTTTAGGCATGGACAACCCTCTCATAGGGCTTATTACCTTTTATAGAAGTTAACAAGTCCCCACCCTGCTTTGAGTTGGTATTTTGTCCCATTCTACAGTGTATGTTTATAACGTCTAGATCGACGAAACCAATGGTGGCATACAAGGCAAGTGGAGTCTGCTTCAGCCACAGGAAATAACAGTAAAACGCTTTGAAATGCAAGACATGTTGTGAAGGACAATTCCAAGAAGAAAAACCAACACACATGCTACCAAAATAACAGTGCAAACTCCAGACCATGTAGAACTTTTAACAACTCCTCTTCTTTCATGTTCCTCTTCCACAATATCCTGCTGCATACCACCTTGCAAAGGATGTTGTTCCATAGGCATGGTCACAACAGTGACTGGTTTTTGTTGGTTTCCTGGCAGAAGTCGGCATCCAATATCACCCGGCAGTAAAGCTCTTTCCTTGCTAACAGGCAATGGCCACATGTAGCACCCATTACTTGGCAGCTTAATGAAGACAGGTGTGTTCTCTGAAGTGTGAGGAATTGCGATGACAGCAATTACATCTGGGTCATCTGGAAGCTGAGATACTGAATAACCAGGTGGCAGTTTTGTAAGTCCTCTGCACCATGGGCATCTTAGGTCTTTCTGGCTAGCCCTCATTTGCTGCAAGCAGATGGAACAGCAGGTATGTTTACAATCAAGCAACTTTGGTCTCCGCCGGGGGCTATAATAATTAAAGCAAATTTGACATTCCATTAAAGAATCTTGCGAGAGTGTCTCCATCACCGGTGTGGTGAAGAATTCCAGGTGCCCGAGGAGAGTTAAATAGAAGTTCAAAATTGTTGCACATATATTGTCCAAGACAACGGTTTTGACTTTTGGGTCAATAATTCAGTAGGGAAGTCAATCCAATTAGATCTAAAAAACAAAATGACAAGATTGAACAATTACTTTAAATGTGGTAAAAACAAAAATGTACTAGTGAGCAAATATAACTTTACAGTTTAAAAGGGACATTATAGTCCAGTCTGAAAAAGAAACCTTTTATTAATTGAAACTACATATTTCCTTCCTAAAGCAAGTTAATCTTACTTCTTCCATAACCTTCAGGAGCCAATAGACCTCAGCTGTGATCCTGACTTACTGAGGCAGCTTTTTGCCACTGCTTCAGTGCTGAGGAGGAGCTAGGGAGGATGACTGACATCAACTTACCAAGAGACACTGGTAGGAAGCAAGATGAAAGTGTGGGTTATTAAAAAGGTTAAAAAAAGACCATTATTTGACAAGATTGAAATTGCTATGGCCATATACAATGAAATACAGATGATCACTTAACCTAGTGTGTGTAGGTTTTTTGTGAGTAAAGGTAGGATGACCCAGTTAGGTCAAAGAGTGAAAATGTTATCCAAGTCGTTGAGTGTCTAGGAGACCCAGCAATGACCTGCACAGGCATATGCAAAATTATGGATGGATCTCTATACAGATTCCAATGTTAATGTGACAGACTTGGAAAACCCATTTAACCCATGGTCCCAAAGGGAAGGGGTTAACAAATTATTTTATAACTTTGTGGGTTTTTTTTAATATAAAAGTGACATTTTCATTTATCATGTAAACAGTTTCACAAACTGAAATCATTAAAAATGAAAAATAGCTCAACTTTCAAGACTTGAACACGCTCCATTTTTTATGGTCATTGGCCATGCCACAATATTCTCTCTCTCAGTTAATTAGCTGGTTGAAAGAATATATAGCCGAAAGGTTTCTCATACAACTGGCACTCTGCATGCTTAGCATTTTAAATCTAGATAAAAAAGGAAAACATAGCAAAACTGCAACGAGGACGCAACATATTTCATTTAAAACAGTCTTAGAAATGCAAAGAAAGAAATTTCTAAATTAGAATTAGCAAACCTCTAAAACTTAGCTTGAAAAAGGTTTAAAAGTTCACAAACATGATTGAAGGATACATATTTCCCACTTTAAATGTTTTTACTACGGGTAAGCATTCAAGCTATACAAAAAAATTAACCTTATAAGATTTGTCCTTTAAACGTTTTGCATTTATTCTCACTCGTTTTGTGGACTCAGCCTTGAAACTGAAGTTTCTCAGCCAAGAAGGGTACAAAGGAGGATAATGCGACACTGCAGTTGTGTTCAAAATTATTCAACCCCCACTGAAATTGAGTGTTTTGCCCAGTTTGACATTGATTTTGATCATTCAGTCATCTTGCTTACAATTAAATCAAAGAGGCACGTGTAGGTCAGACAAATATAACATAACATTTATAATGAAATAACCACAAATGTCTTTTCTGTGCTCACATCATTATCAGTTTTATTCAACCCCCAAGTGACATTCAATCTTAGTACTTAGCTTTTAAACGTGAAGCATAGCTTGACACAAGTGTCTTGCAGCGATCTACGGGTATCTTCGCCCATTCGTCATGGGCAAAAGCCTCCAGTTCAGTCACATTCTTAGGCTTGCGCACTGCAACTGCTTTCTTTAAGTCCCACCAGAGGTTCTCAATCGGATTTAAGTCAGGTGACTGCGATGGCCACTCCAAAATGTTCCAGCCTTTAATCTGCAACCATGCTCTAGTGGACTTGGAGGTATGCTTGGGATTATTGTCCTGTTGAAAGGTCCAACGTCTCCCAAGCCTCAGGTTTGTGACGGACTGCATCACATTGTCATCCAATATCTCCTGGTACTGAAGAGAATTCATGGTACCTTGCACATGCTGAAGCTTCCCTGTACCTGCAGAAGCAAAACAGCCCCAAAGCATGATTGAGCCCCCGCCATGCTTCACAGTAGGCAAGGTGTTCTTTTCTTCATAGGCCTTGTTCTTCCTCCTCCAAACATAGCGTTGATCCATGGGCCCAAACAGTTCTAATTTTGTTTCATCAGTCCACAGAACACTATCCCAAAACTTCTGTGGTTTGTCCACATGACTTTTGGCATACTGCAGTCGACTCTTCTTATTCTTTGGAGACAGCAAGGGGGTGCGCCTGGGAGTTCTGTCATGGAGGCCTTCATTACGCAGTGTGCGTCGTATTGTCTGAGCTGAAACTTCAGTACCCACATCTGACAAATCTTTTCTCAGTTCCTCAGCAGTCACACGGGGACTTTTCTCCACTCTACGCTTCCGGTAGCGCACAGCAGTCAAAGTCAGCATCTTCTTTCTGCCACGACCAGTTAGCGTTTCAACAGTGCCCTTTGCCTTGAATTTGCGAATGATGCTTCCTATGGTCTCTCTTGGTATGTTTAACATCTTTAAAATCTTCTTATAGCCATTGCCCTTCCTGTGAAGAGTAGTCACCTCTTCTCTTGTCTTCCTGGACCATTCTCTTGACTTCACCATGTTTGTAACCACACCAGTAAATGTCTAGAAGGAGCTGAGTATCACAGTCATTTTAAAGCTGCCTAATTGGTGCTTATTATGCTTTATTGCTGCTCCGTGACATCCACAGGTGTTTTCAATACCTGATTCAAAACACTTGAATGAACCTCTTTTCTTCAGAGTAGTAGTAGTCTTTAAGGGGTTGAATAATTGTGTCAATGAAGAATTCAAAAAAGAAACATTTACTACTGTATTACAAAACCAATTGATGTCATTTTAGTTGCATATGGTTCTTTAAAAAGTCCTTGTAGGGTTTCATTCTGAATACAATTACAAATGTACACTAAATTCCCTAAAACCCTTTACAGCATTGGGGGTTGAATAATTTTGAACACAACTGTATAAGGGGAAACAAAGGGAGGGGATGATAAATTATTACCAACTCCCCTTGCTTTTTTTTATCATCTCTTAAAATAGCATTGGGTTCTCTTTTGGTGTCTTCCTCTCAGACAACCTACTTTTTCTGTTGCGGCAGAGCTGTCACATGAATATCACTCGGGCGTTAATGGCTGGTCCTAAAACTTGGAAGGCTTTCAACAAATCGGGCTGATTTAAATGGAAGGCTGTCAAAGGAAATAATCACACTTTGGAAGGCTGAATAAAGGCCCTGGGAAACCTTACAGATGAGGGTGGAGAGATGCACATTAAAATGGTCAAGGTGTACCTAAAAGCTTTTTAACCTTTAAGCCTCTGCCTAGCAGCATCTTATTAGTCTCTTTAACTCAGTGTTTCCAAAACCTGTCCTTGGGACCCTCTAGCAGGCCAGATTTTGCAGATCACCTTGGGGAAATGCAGACTGAATCCTGCAATCACTGAGCAGCAAATCATATCACCTGTGCTGTGCTTCAGATATCTGTCAAACCTGGCATGTCAGCACGTCCTGAGGACAGGATTGGGAAACACTGCTTTATCCCATTAACAAAGGGTGAGTGTTGCCCGTTGGGGGTGGGTTAACGACGACGAGGCATACAGGTACACCTCACCGCCAGATGCTGTCACGGGCCACTAATTTGGCCTGCCCACTGCAGCCAATGATGCACAAGCCGGCTGTGGGGTGGGACTTAGGTGGGCCATTTAAGTCAGCAGGGGGTGCCTGTACGTCCCGCGTCTTCAAGGCCCACCAGCCGTGAGGATGTCAAGAAACCTCCCACGGCATCAAGGGGTTAAAGTGTCACCAATATAATGGTGAGAGTTCTGTATCCTGGGTGCCACCTAGTGGTTTCTTGAAGTATTGAAACAAATATACTCACCACCCAGGACATACCTGAAAACGAGAGTAATCTCAATGTATCCTTCCTGGTAAAATCCTTTCTCAAAATAAATAAATAAATAAATAAATAAATAAAATGTATATAAACATGCAATAATACAATTGATGTCCATTTAAAATGGTACCAAATGTCTGAATGGTTAGAAACAGCCACTGTCCTCCTCCACTCGGTTATGTATCCCAGATAACCGGATTAAAGTGCATGGAGTTAATGTGGTGGGGTCTGCACTTCCTTCTAAGTTCATCTCTCAGCTTGCCTTTGGAAAGAGCTTAGAAGGAAGCGCAGACCCCACCACATTAACTCCATAAATTGTCAACAATTTGTCGTGAAATGACGTTAAAGGCAAACATGCCGACGCTACTCTGAACCGGACATGACCAGACATACTGCCCTAAGTCTGAGCGAAGTGGCTCTTCGTGTCCCACTCTGAAGTCCTTATCTCAAATATTTAGGGCCTCTATATCCACTTTCAGACATTGTAAAAAAAAAAAAAACACACACCAGTGCTCATTCCAACTGAAACATCATACATAACTAACCTGTAGGATTACTCTCTGCTCAGAGCTGTGTGTCTCCATACCAGTGGCATTTGAGTAAGGGACAGCAAAACTGTCAATTGAGCCCAACTCATTTTGTGTTTGAAGATACACTTTAAGCACGCTACCAACTTGCAGCAGTAGGTGAAATATGTGCACACTGACACAGTTGCCTTCTTTGCATGATAATGGCAGGGTGCAGGTTCATTCTATAAAAGCTTCTTCGTGGCTTACATTACAATCTTACACCAAGGATTTTTAAATCTGTTGAAGTCAAAACAATGGTCTTCAACAGCTTTTGCTGAGCATTTTCTTTAGTGCTGTACTAATTGCCTGTATTAAATCTACTCACATTCTCACTAATCGGCAATGGAATCTTTCCAAGCAAAATCCTAAATTAAGCCAAGAGGGCGAAGGGAATAAAGTACAAATTTAATAATCTGCCTGATCTCTGAAAGGTTTTATTTTAAAAGAATATGTAGTGGTGTTCAAGCTTTCTGTAAACTAGTTCAGTGTGATAAAACAAGCATTTTCCTAAAGTCCATCCTTTACATTTAGTGAATTAATCCTATATGAAAGTAGAGTTCTTCACCCTTCACGTCTAAATGCATGTATTTCAATACCATATACATCACTCTGCCTCAGACAACAACAATTGACCCTGAAACACCTCAGAAATAATATAATATAACTCACATATATAATAAATATAGAGATATACATAAAGGCCAGGAGCAAGAGCTGGCTTAGGGTACCGGCACACGAGCGCACTTGGTGCTTGCGTACGCCCGCACTTCCCTTCGTCTGTCTGTTTCGATGGGGAGGGCCAACCACCGAACGTGAAAAAGCCGTCTCAGTCAAAAAGCTGGACGGACGCTGACGGGGATACAAAGCGCGATCCTCCATAGGCGGACTGCACTTTGTACGCTGAACGCACAGTGTGGAAGGAATGTCCACGCTCACAGACGTTCCTTCTCTTTACATACGCTCGTGTGCCGGTAGCCTTAAGGTCTTTGCATAGAATGCGCATGGGAGAATCTCTTTTAAAAAGGCAGTAAATAATGGATATATATCAGGCAAAAAAAATCCTTGTTTTAACGTGTTGAACTAATTCAATGAACATCAAAAACCCTGCAATGTTCCTTTAAGAGTGCAAAACAGTGTTTTGAGATTGAGTGCATAGTAACTATACACCTCGCCCCGGGATGCAGTGATACCTGCGGCAGTGCTTTCACACCGCGGCAACTATCACCTCATGGAGTCCATAGGACTTACTTATCCCAACGCTAATTACTGATTGCAAAGGTTGAAATACAATACGTTTGGGGCAGACAGGAGGCGATGTTGGTGTGCCGAACCGCGATTGAATGGAAAATACGGCCTAGCAGAGGGGCGCGCTCCGTACCGGGTTTCAACTCCTATGGGTCCAGAAGGAACGGTTTACAAGTGATATAAGACACCAGAGTGTGCGAAGCTCTCCTAACAAGTGGCCATCTTAGCAGCCCACCTCATGGAAGTCTCCGCCCAATAATTTTTTTATTTTTTAAAACGCTTAGATGTTTACCCACCTTTTCTCCCTCGCTGCGCATAGTTTCTCCTCTTTGGATCAGGGATTCCCGAACCTGGATGTCCCTGAAGCTTTTTGCACCATTTGCGATCCTATGCAAGTTTCGTACCGTAGGAATCTCTAAAGATTGACTTTAGAGATTACTCAAACTCAAAAGGACACTCACCGAGGAAGACCATACAGCGAAAACGCTTTCTGGTGAAGCTAAAGCTTTTGTATTATTTTATACCAAATTTTTTTTAGATTTATTCCTGTCATATGGCTTTTTTAATTTAAATAAAAGTCTATATTTTTTTATTCTTATACATGTCTTGCTGCCTGGTCTTTTCCATTGATACACATTTTTTCCTGAGCCCACTTATTCGTCCATCCCACCCTGGAATCTGGATTACATCGCTGGAACCAAGGAAAAGAGAAGAAATCAACTAAATGTAAGTATTCCAATCTTACAGTACTTCCATCCTATGCGTGAATTATTCAGTATATATTATATTTTTTCTTGCAAATTGCTCTTCTATATATATGCTGTTTTAGTACATAACCATTAGGGTGCGTCAGGAACCCTTTCTCCTGTTACAGAATAAAAAAAAGATTAAAAAAAATTAATCGGAATCAAAAGTGTCGCCCAAAGAAAAAAAAAGTAACATGCTTAAATTTTTTTTAAAGAAATAAAATAAAAAGAATAAACGGTTGAATAAAAAAACTGATAAAAACAAGGAATTTTTTACATTGAAACCTAAGGGATTCACCTATTTAAACCTGTCGAACGAAAGCAACGAAAATCTGGGCATTTTGCCAACTTTCTGCTGCTGTTCAGCGCTCTCTGAATAGAACCATTACTTCTCTACGGGGATTTGCACTGCCGCCAAATTGCATCGTATTTCGCTGGCAATTCGCCGAATTGCCTGCTTTCCGAATAGCCGAATGTCCACAAAATTGCACCGTACGGGGAAATTCACCGTTCGGTGCAATTTGGTAGCCAATTCGGCTCTCTTTGAATGACCCCTTTAGTTTGCTAAAACGAAATAAATCACAAACAGTGGAATGTTAAATTTAATATAATATTTTAAATGCACAAGAATGATGTAACTGTTATTTTAAGAATTTTATTAATATAGAGTATTTTTATGTATGGACTTAAAAGCCATCATTTATATCCTATTTAATTTGTAACATAAATAATCATGCGATTAAAGATAATGAACACATTTTAAAACATGGCAAAGATTCAACTTTTATCTGTAGCATTAAGAACAGCTTGAGAATTTCTCACCCTCAAAAACATAATGCAACACTTCTGAGAATTAGGGATAGAGGTCTCAATTATTAAACCTACTTAAGGACAGTTTTGCCAAAATCAATCAGGGCCTATTAAAGTGAAACTATAGGGTTAAAAACAGCAGGGGAGAAAACAGAGGTTCAGTATTAACCCTTCTAAATCCCTCCTCCCATTTTACCCTACTAGCTTCTTTTATAACCTCACCTTAATCCATTGATGGTCTCCCTCTGATCCCAGCAGGACCTGGCATGTACTGCCAGCCAGGGGATGTCAATTCTAGAAGGCTTTAATACCGTTGGAGGAGGCTAGTTCCTAAATATCAAGAAGCACTGGAACTTGAACTCAGGTTCTGACTAGGACCTAGCCCCTGCGCAAAGAGGGCTGAATCAACCGCCCCAGACCTCCTACAGAGGAGACAGTGTGCCCTCAGCAGGTTGACCCTACATACACTATATGTCACTGAGTGGCAGTGGCGTGCAGAGGGCTTTTGATGCCTGGGGCCAACCCTTTGATTGCATGCCCGCCCCCCAAATCAAGTACAAGATCTAGTAGTTTCAAATGGCACAGTGCGTAATAAAAGCACTGCGTCATTTCCTCTGCAATTTCTACCAGTGTGGGACATTAGGAGGTAAGTTTTTGCAGTGCTATTGCTTCCTTTATAAGAAAATAATCAGGCAATATCATCAGCACTACATTAGAGGAAGAAAAAACAAAAAGGATTTTTTTTCCCGTTTATTTTTAAATTTTGTATGGTCATGTTTGGCATCATTGCAAAGGTCTTTCCAATGACATCTCACTCGACCTTCAAGGACATATAGATGTGGAGATATACACTCACACATGGCACCCCATCTGTGCAGCCCTGCGAACCCTTTCCATACCATGGGCCCAGGGTACCCCCCTCCCAGTTCACATTAATATATTGCCCCAGCAGCTCGCACATGAATATATTGCCCCAGCAGCTCGCACATGGATATATTGCCCCAGCAGCTAACACATGGATATATTGCCCCAGCAGCTAACACATGGATATATTGCCCCCAGGTCGCTCACACATGGATATATTGCCCCCAGGCAGCTCACACATGGATATATATATTGCTCCCATGCAGCTCACACATGGATATATATATTGCTCCCAGGCAGCTCACACATGGATATATATATTGCTCCCAGGCAGCTCACACATGGATATATATATATATTGCTCCCAGGCAGCTCACACATGGATATATATATTGCTCCAAGGCAGCTCACACATGAATATATATAGTGCCCCCAGGCAGCTCACACATGGATATATATAGTGCCCCCAGGCAGCTCACACATGAATATATATAGTGCCCCCGGGCAGCTCACACATGGATATATATAGTGCCCCCAGGCAGCTCACACATGAATATATATAGTGCCCCCGGGCAGCTCACACATGGATATATATATTGCCCCAGGCAGCTCACACATGGATATATGTATATATTGCCCCCAGGCAGCTCACACATGGATATATATATATTGCCCCCAGGCAGCTCACACATGGATATATATATATATATATATATATATATATATATATACACTGTATATATATTGCCCGCAGGCAGCTCACATGGATATAATTGCCCCAGCTCACATAGGTATATTTGCCTCAGCTCACATGGTTATATTTGCCCCCAGCTCACATGGGTATATTTGCCCCCAGCTCACATGGGTATATTTGCCCCCAGCTCACATGGGTATATTTGCCCCCAGCTCACATGGGTATATTTGCCCCCAGCTCACATGGGTATATATTGCCCCCAGCTCACATGGGTATATATTGCCCCCAGCTCACATGGGTATATTGTCCAGCAGCTCACATGGGTATATATTGCCCCCAGCTCTCACATCCTCTGCTGGCCCCAGGCTCCGTATCCGCCCACCGGCATTCTTCTCCCGAGGAGGCGAGCGGCCACTGGCATGCAGCTTGACCGCTCGCCGGGAACCACCTGACCAGCCACGTTCTCGTGAGATCGCGCCCTGGTCAGGTGGTTCTCATCCCAGGCGAGCGGCCAAGCTGCATGCCAGCGGCCACTCACCTCCTCGGGAGAAGAACGCCGGCCACCATCCCGCCGCCCCCCCCCCTGCACGCCTCTGCTGATTGTTCACACTGTACAGTATCCTTATACATTCGGAGATCCAATCAGGCTCTTTTTTTTTCTTTTCAATAGTTGCATCTGTAGCATAGATTGTTATATTCCTGGGAGCACCCCTTTAAGATACAGATATAAAAATATTTAAATATCTAAAAAAATATCTGGACAAGGCTATAAGCATATTATTTATATACACCTCAGCATATAGCTGGGACTAATAAAATCACTTTGGCCACATTCATTCTGTTTACTGTACATTTTAAAAGAGAAGTAGATATACTCTTGCGCAATAACAGATTTACAGCTCATAATGAGGACGGCAATACAGCAAGACGGGATGCATATTGTTTTTAATATGAGAATGATTGCCAGCGGTTAGTGTATATTGTATCTGCTAGTATAGTGATGACCAAGAGTCACTGCAATGGCATGTTCGCAAGCTATATTTACTGGCTACTGCTTGTGCCCTGGGGAAATAAACCTCATGGAAGACTTGCTGTCATTAAGTAGCCATCTGGGTACAATATGTGTGCTTAGAACTGTGTTTCGAAGTCTGTTTACGGAAAGAAAAGAACTAAAGAAGCCATAAATATTTTTCCATTCTTCCATTAATCTTTGCTTCCTCGATTGCTCATACCTCAAAGCAAAGTCCACAGATACAAAAGAGCATGACATTTAAGGTTTAAATACCCCTCTCCTACTTTGCATTACTAAGATAAATGATCGAACACAGCCTACAAAACTTAGGTGGCAGGTAGTCACTGGCTCCTAATATTTCTTTTCTAACTTTGTGGCTCGTAAAAATGTGTACAGTAGCTGGACCCCATGTACTCTTGTTCCTATGTTTGATATCAACTTTGTCAAGCCCTGTGTAAAATGGTGTTGCGGTATCAGTCTAGGACAATGAGTTTTCAAGCACTGTGCCATGGGACACTGGCGTGCCACACATGATCAGCAGTTAGATTTGATTTGGCACAAGCGATGCATGCCTATTCAAGCATTGACACCATTGTCGCTGTAAAGCAGGACAATGAGGCGGAGGCAGAGACATTTAAACACAAAGGGCGCTATTTCGGCTGAGCTGGTAATAGTTAGGAAAAAAAAAAAAAACATAATTCAAAACCATTAGTGGTCTTCTGTTGCCGGCCCTATTATAAGTGGGTTCTGATATTTTGCCTCAAATCGTGATATATGGAAGCCGGAAGACACTGAGAGCTACTAGAAGCAATGCTGTGCCCCGCTCTGGTAACGTCTCCTGGAGCCTAAGAGAGTCTGCTATGAGATTGCATGTACGTTGCCTCGCATGACCAGTGGAATTCTGACTACAAGGAGGTGATGGATCACTGGTCCTCTGCATCGTGGGACCAGAAATTAGATTTTCATTTTTTTGGTGAAGTTTTGTTTGTGATTTCAGGGATCAAAATGTTTTACAAAAGGTGGTTTCTTGCAACTGGTAATGTTTATTTTATTAGAATAACAAATGACTTCCGTCCTTAATTTTTCTGCAGCTGCCATAACATCGTCACTTTCTATATCTACACAAGGTAGGCAAATTGAAGGTGCGGTCAGAGTGGAGTGCAACCACAATCCACAGGATATTACATAGAAATTGGCCAACTTGGAATATCCTACCCAATCGTCCTAAAAAGGTCTACTCAATCAGTCATCGGCTAATATCATAAAGGTTCATAGGCCAAGGCCTGAAATGAACATTCAGAAGTCAAAAGGAGATCTTAACCCTTTCGCTGCTGAGGCTTTTCCCGCCTCTGTGCTGAGGTCATTTTTACCGATTTTGTTCATCATGTTTAAATGCGTTTTGAAGGCTTATTTTATTATATGACCCAGACATATTATATATCGTTCTTTCCGTCAGACTCGGCAGATTCATAATATGTCATTATTATATGTATACGTCATGACCTGTCTGTATATTAGAACAAAAAATGCAATAAAATATGAATTTTCAATAATTTACAACGTGTAAAGTGTTTTTTTTTCACATTATAACATGCGAGCAATTGCGGTTATATTTTGTATGGGGTGCGCTTGTTAAAAAAATTAGAGATGGGGTCTCGTTACATTTTTTTTGGGGAAAATTATGCGATTTTTAACAAACGCACCGCATACAAAAATCGTTAGTGCAGTATAATTGTTCACATTATAATTGAAATGGGAACAATATTGCTGCATTAACAAACCAAAAAAAAAAACTTATTTTTTTTTTATAATTTTTTTTTAAATATTTTTTTATTTTTATTTTTAATTTTTATTTTTTTTAAAAAAACTTTTTTCACAGTCGTGTTTGGTATCGTTGGAACAGCCATGCTCTGGCCGATCCAACAGTACCAAACTTTAACCACTAGCTGCCACGGATCGGGAGATAGGGGGTTCATTGGAACCCCCTATCTCCACCGTTGGTGGCAGCTAGGGGTTAACTCCAGGACTGGCGTCATCGTGCTATGCACGATCACGCCAGTCCTCAGGGGGAGTTCCCGGAGGCTTGGTCGACATCCAAGATGTCGGCCAGCTCCGGGAAAGGATCACGAACCGGCGCTTTTCAGCGCCGATTCGTGATCCGGCCCCCCAGGGGTTAATGACAGCCACCGTTTGGAAGGGCAGGCTGTGCCCTTCCAAGCGGTGCCTGTATTAACCCCCTGCTCCCCGGCGATCGGGAGGGAGAGAGGTCCGAAGGACCTCCCCCCCTCCCTTTCAGGCGCCTCCTCCGCACATGCGGGGGGCACCTGAATTAGATGTCATCGCGTCGCCGCGATGACATCTAATGTCCCCGCCGGGCTCCCGAGTGCTGGGCTGACATCCAAGATGTCAGCCCGCACCGGGGGGGCGCAGCAATCCGCCGGAATCCGGCGGATTGCTGCCTCCTGTGCTCGGACGCGCTGAGCGCGTCCGTAGCACAGGAGAACCACTTGGCTGGACGCGCTGAGCGCGTCCATAGCAGCCAAGTGGTTAAATACAAAAATATGGCTGGGTATTAAACGGTTATTATCCCAGATCCACAATTTGGATCAGCAATAACAAATGAAATGTCTCTGCCTGTTGAGGTGGTTGGGTAAGAGACTGTACAGACTTTTAAACAACGACTAGATGACTTCTTGCAAAAACAGAATATTAAGGGCTATAATATTTAGTATGTGGGTGAAAACTGCTTAATCCAAGGAGAAATCTGCCTGCCATTCTGGGGTCAAAAGCAAAAAACAAAAGAGTAAGGCTCAATAAACCACTCTAGGGCATAACCCAACAATAGCAAGCGAAAACAAATTGCACAAAGTGCAACAAGAGTGGTAATGTGACAAATTTAATGAAAAATAAGCATCCAACAATGTAATAAAAAGTAATGAAAAAAGTATGTGGACAGTAGCCCAAAAGGGGAGGTATGATGCAGTACCAATACAAAGTAGCAAGACTTGCTTATAAGCAAGAGGAGCTACCAACATCCAAAAGGTACAAGCCACCCAAAAAGGCAGAATTCCTATAAGTAATACAGGTAACGAACGTGTACACATAGGTAATAAGGCTCGCTATACCTCGTGGTTCAAGCCACCTACATAGCCAATAGCACGGATAAGCTAAATACCGACAACCAGGAGGTATTACTTATAGGAATTCTGCCTTTTTGGGTGGCTTGTACCTTTTGGATGTTGGTAACTCCTCTTGCTTATAAGCAAGTCTTGCTACTTTGTATTGGTACTGCATCATACCTCCCCTTTTGGGCTACTGTCCACATACTTTTTTCATTCCTTTTTATTACATTGTTGGATGCATATTTTTCATTAAATTTGTCACATTACCACATTACCACTCTTGTTGCACTTTGTGCAATTTGTGCAATTTGTTTTCGCCCATTCTGGGGTCAAGAAGGAATTTTATCCCCAGTGTGTTGCATATTGGCAAGCGCTTCAGACTGTTTTTTTTTTATTCTTTTGGATCAACAGCAGTAAGATGTGTGGAAGGTTGAACTCAATGGATGCATGTCTTTTTTCAGCCTATGTACAGTAACCATGTAAAATGTTGTACAAATGGATCATTCTATGTGATCACTAAAGAACTGATAAGAAAACATGAGAAAAATAATATACTTATCTGTGTATTCTGATCCTGAAAAACATTGAAACATATTTTTAAAGAATTGTGAGATAATTGTGAATTTTAATCCCAAATATTGATACTTATGCCAGAAGAATAGCGGAGCTGGAGGATATTTCCAAGTTAGCATTTTTTTCTATGCAATTCACAAACTCAGTGTGTTTTATGGTGTAGATCGTTGTCAATCAATCTTGTCACAGAATGTAATCAATGTAATGTCATTGGCCATAGGGTGTATTTCCCTGACTCCTATCTAATCACCAGTCCCATAGAGAGGCATGCCTGTGTGGTAATCAAAGAAATCAAATTAATATTGTGAAAAGTGTCTGCTTCCTCTATTACTATGTCAAAAAAAACAAGGTAGTATGACGTTTGTATATTTTATGACAGTGCTTATGATGACATTTTAAAAGGAGTCAACAAATCAAGGATTTGTAATAGGGAACTGCTACGCTCAAATTATCACAGATTTTTCTAGTTAACACATCCCCTACCAACAGTATGCATACACTCAAAAGGAAACTATCAGGTATATTCAAAGAAAGGTGAAACTCAGGAGAATGAATGGAGAAGTGAAAATTCTAGGTCAAAATAGCCAAACCAGGAAAATTCTCCCATTTATCTCACTTTCCAAATCGGCTATTTGCTCTAGATTGTACTCTTCTCCTGACAATTCTCCAGATTTTCACCTTTCTTTGAATAGACATGTATGTTTGCATTCATAGCAAATGTAGCACGTGGGCACCACTTGAATTACCCTAATTGCACACTCTACAGTAACCTTTGCAGGTAAAGGTTCACAACTATCAAACAAACAGAGCTCTATGCATTACAAAGCTCCATTCAGATCACAA
Organism: Leptobrachium leishanense; assembly: GCA_009667805.1. Classification (NCBI taxonomy): domain Eukaryota; kingdom Metazoa; phylum Chordata; class Amphibia; order Anura; family Megophryidae; genus Leptobrachium; species Leptobrachium leishanense. Next base: position 157,478,550 of record CM019067.1, on the reverse strand, counting down.
CATCAAGCTACAATACCATGTACAGAAAGAATACTTTGCATAGGGTATCATACCACCAGACATAGGCCCCCATTACATTGTTCACGCAATTTCGTTTGCGCAGTGCAAATTTTTTTTAGTGTGCATCGTCCGGCGTTATCGCACAAAACCTAACGGAGTATTCCGATCCGAACACATTTTCTCATCCGTTCGAAAAGAACGTGTGGAAAAACGACGCGCAAAACGAAGAGTAATACGCGCGCAGTAACGTAGCGCACGTAAATCAGTGTGCGGACTGTTTTTTTCGCCAGATTCTGCCAATCAGAATGAAGAACCTTAATTGACATCAATTTACCTTAACTTACTCAAAGTTTTTGCGCCTGTCAAAGTAAATCTGAGTATACATGCTGCAGCAGTAAAAAAAATAAAGAAAAACAGGCACGAATTCACAATTTTATTGTTTGGGTATGTGTAGAATGTGTAACTAGAATGTGTGCTGTATTTTTTTTTCGTGCTGGTGTTTTTCGTTTCGACCAGAACGTTCCAATTTGCAGTTACCACCAGCTTTTCAAAGACGTTAAAATTATGTGCGCAAACGTCGTTCGTAAAAAGATGCGCATCAATTGTAATACCATCCGCGTACCAGCGCACAGACGAATTTGCGCTCACAATGTTAAGTATAGGACGTGCACAGTTCATCACGCTCGCGCAGGTCCATCCACGTTAAACGATAACGCGCATCGTTTGTGCAAACGTTGTAATACGACGTTCTGCGCAAAGGGTTTTGCCCCTCGCGCAAATGCGCATTTGCGCACGCAAACGAAAATGCGCGAGGAATGTAATAGCGGCCATAGAGTATTTTTTACTATTTTGTGTAATTACGGGTCATTGTGTGCAGAGTGTTGCATCTCAACCATACTTGGCTGCTCCTTGACAGCAAACGTCTCTCTGCCTTGATTGCTGACAATCAGCTCCCAATGGGTCGCCTTCCTGTGTGTTGATCAGCATTGGTAAACTTGATCGAACTGATCGTGCAATGCCTCTCAATACTTGTGCATTGAGATAAACCTGCTCCAAGTACACTAGTAGAGCAAGTGCTGATTGCCATCAGCACATAAGTGTGCCCAGGTACACTGTGGCACAGGAAGGAGGCAGGTTGTAGAAGGCTAAAAAAAAAAAGAAAAAAAAAAAGCAGATGGGGCCAGGGGTAAGGGGAGGGGTGACTAATTAAAAATTATATCAGGAAAGGAATGTAAAGAGAACCATGATGCCATTTGGTAGTAGGTAGAAGAGGTTTAGGGCGCACTACAGGAATACTGCTTTATATATTAGATCGTGGACTTCCTGACTAATTTAACACATTCTATTTATAAAAATATCTAATAATATTTACAATCTCGGGGAGAAAATAAAAAAAGGGGCAGAACATGGAGATAATTGAAAGCAACTTGTAATGAACTTTAATCCATAAATACAGCAGGTCATAAACAGAGATTTGCAATAATTCAGGAGTGTTAGGAGATGGCAGTCATTACATTTCATAATGCTGTTTAAAGTTAAACAAAAATAAAAAGACAATAATCCAGGGTCAGAAAGAGAATTTATAGCCTTGTACTGCTATCAGCATGTTCTCACACTAATTCCTACCATCACTAGGTGGTTGTCAGAGAACATAACATTGCACACAGACAGCTTCAGAACCAGATCTTTCATACCTTTAGCAACAGAAAGAAAATCAAACTGCATGCCATTATACACCAAAAAAAGTTATATATAGGACCATAAAATGTACACGTACTGCTTTATTGTTTTTGAGGTCAAGAGCAAGGTAAAATGTGGGCCAGCTTTATATACGCATGTACGAAGAGAACAATGAATTAAAGCAATATATGTCTATTCAATATATTATTTTTATCAGGTTATATTGTTTGTTTACATTATTTTAACCCCTTCCCCTTTTCCATTACCTGCTGGTAGTAAAAGGATGAGCAACACTATAAAATAAATAAAAAGATAGACCATTTGCACTGGTAGGAAGGAAAAGGTTTACACTGCAGGCAGGGGCGTCGCTACGTGGGGGCAGGGGGTGCGGCCCACACCAGGTGACACCCTAAGGGTGGGTGTCTCACCCTCCGCCGCGTGTTCGCTCCCTGCGAGCATCCGAAGCTGTGCAGCTTCGGCGCTAGCCTGGGGGAAACACGTCACCAGCCAATCGTGGCTGGTCACGTGGCTCCCCCAGGCGAGCGCCCAAGCTGCACGCTGCCAGACGCTCAGAGGGAGCGAACACGCGGCGGAGGGTAAGCTGGGGCATATCTATGAGCTGCTGGGGCATATCCATGAGCTGCTGGGGCATATCCATGAGCTGCTGGGGCATATCCATGAGCTGCTGGGGCATATCCATGAGCTGCTGGGGCATATCCATCTGCTGGGGCATATATCCATGTGCTGGGGCATATATCCATGTGCTGGGGCAATATCCAGGAACTGGGGCATATCCATGAGCTGGGGCATATCCATGAGCTGGGGGGCATATCCATGAGCTGGGGGCATATCCATGAGCTGGGGCAGTATATCCATGAGAGGAGCTGGGGCAGTATATCCATGAGAGCAGCTGGGGCAGTATATCCATGAGAGGAGCTGGGGCAGTATATCCATGAGAGCAGCTGGGGCAGTATATCCATGAGAGAGCTGGGGCAGTATATCCATGAGAGGAGCTGGGGCAATATCCATAAGAGCTGCTGGGGCATATCCATGAGAGCTGGGGCATATCCATGAGAGCTGGGGCATATCCATGTGTGCTGGGGGCAGTATCCATGAGAGCTGGGGCAATATCCATGTGTGAGCTGGTCTGGGGCAATATATCCATGTGTGAGCTGAGGCGCAATATATCCATGTGTGAGCTGAGGCGCAATATATCCATATGTGAGCTGAGGCGCAATATATCCATATGTGAGCTGAGGCGCAATATATCCATATGTAAGCTGGGGGCAATATATATCCATGGGTGAGCTGCTGGGAGCAATATGTCCAGAGCTGCTGGGGGCAATATATATCCATGTGTGCTTTCACTGCCTTCGAACAGGCACAGTACTTGCTGGCAGTTGGCAAAAATTTGTGTGACCATATGAGAGAGCTCCACAGCAATAAACCTCACAGTAATGTGCGCTTTGTGTATGAGCATTCAGTGTTATACGGGAGTACTGATTTAGGAATAAGAGTAGTTAAAAAAAATCTGTAAAACGCGGGGGGGGGGTGACACCATAAGTTACCGCACCGGGTGACACCAACCCTAGTGACGCCACTGACTGCAGGCAGTTACTTGTTTCCTGTCACTAGAGCATGCACAATCCTTACAGCAAGGCAAGGCTCTGTGTCCAACACAAAGAGAGGGCACTACTGCTGCTGACCCAGGCCACCTCAACATTCCTTGACCCTATAGGGCCAGTGGGAGAGCAGGGCCGGATGCAGGGCACCTCCTGTACACACCAAGAGCTGACCCTGAATATGTAAAAGAATTATAATATACATTTATACACATGTACTGACTTTTTTGCAGGTATTCTAAAAACACTTTTAAAATACATAAAGCGTATATATGACCATGCTGCTCTTCACAAAAGTAATCCACCATAAAACATTAGAAAATAAAACAAATCTTTGAGTGCTTCACATTAGAATACCTATTAAATGTTAAACAAGGCTGAAAAGTCAGTGCTTCTCTATTAATGTGCTAAACGTGCTCACGTTGACAGTATTATATGTATTATTTGCAATACTTGACAAAAAGAAGGTGCTTTCATCTATTTTTTTGTTTAAAACCCCATTTTCACAACAAAAACAGAAAAGGTAAGGCCAAACAGAAATCAAACTATGCACACACACACACCATTATGCAGAGTAACACTCACTCTCTTCATAGCCTCCTATTAAAGGAATGGCTCAATAAGCGACATCTCTGCCCCATTAAGGACTATTTTACAATTTTCGCACAAAAACGCTCGCGCAACGCCTGAATTTTTTCGCCAAGAGTTAACCGTTTGCGCATGCAAATCACCGCTGGAATTACAATCCTCGCGCGTCTTTTCATCCGATCAATAACACGCGTAAACCGGATGCGCCCAAATGCTCGCGCAGTATCGTCAGGTGCAGACTGTTTTTTTCACGCGATTCAGCCAATCAGAATTAAGAACCACAATTATCTCACGTTAAGTTTTTGCGCCTGCCAAAGTCAATCTGAGTATATATGCTGCAGCAATAATAAATGCACAAACAACTTCTCAAATTTATTGGTTTGGTATGAGTAGAATGTGTAACTATATTTTGCTGAATTATTTTTTTTTGGGCTGGTGTATTTGGGTTCGGTCAGATTGTTCAGATTTGCCCTTAACACCAGCGTTTAGGAGTTGCTAAAATTCTGCGCGCAAAGGCTATGTGTTAATTCCTGCGCATAGATTGTAATACCATCCGCGTACCAGCACACATATGCATTTGCGCGCACAATGTTAAGTATAGGACGTGCGACGTACAATAAGCTCACACAGCGTTCGCGCAGGTTCACCCACGGTAGACGATTACTCGCGTTTGTTGCACTGACTATGTAATACGGCATTCGGCGCAAAGGGTTTTACCCCTCGCGTTAATGTTTTTTTGCGCCGGCGCAAACGTTTGCGCAAAGATTGTATTTTAGCCCTAAGTTTTCACTTTCATTCTTCTATTCCTCCTCCATTATCCACAAATGATGGACACAGAGGGTTATTCAATAAAGTCTGAATTTGCCTTCAACTTGCTCCGGACGGTGAATTTCACCGTATGTGTAATTTCAGGACAATTTGTGTATTCACAAAGCTGTATTTTTGCCAAATACAGTTGAACTGCCAGTAAAATATTGTGCATTTTGCTGCAATTCAGTGGCATCAAAATAGTTCTAAAGAGATTGAAACGCTGCATTGCACCGAAATAACCAGATTTCAGGGATTTAAATGCGACAGGTTACAACAGGTGACTGCTAAGATATTACATTATTTTTAGAAAAATAAAAATGATTTATTTAATGTAAACACCTTTTTTATTTAAGACCTTTTTGTATTTTTTTAACCTTTTCCCGACACAGGGCGTACCATGCTGTCCCTGTGGCGGGTGGGCCTTGAAGACGCAGGGCGTCTATTATTATTATCCTTTATACAGCACCACATATTTCGCAGCGCTTTACAAGATCAGTGTACAAGGAGTTGATACATTAGAATACCACACATGGATAATACGGCCTGATTCAGGGGGACCCTGTTCCCAAGGGAATTTACAATCTATGAGATGTACAAGTATTTTGTGAGGTAGGCGCATCCATATCATTAGGTGTCTTGCCCAAGGACACTCACTGGTGGCGTCTGAGTGGGATCAAGTCGGCTTTCCATGATTGTAGAGCAGCGACCTGGTGGTTAGGTTGAACCCGTTTCTTGTAAAGCTGAGATTTGCTTCTCCACAGTTGTATTGGAGGGATGTGCTGAATGGTATTTTAACTCCACAATCGAAGGGCAAAGACGTTACCACTGGACTCCATAGCTGATATTGTGTGGTAGGCAAGTATGTACCATTAGGTATCTTACCCAAGGACACTTACTGGAGAGGTGCTCTGGCCGGGACTCAAACCCAGGTCTCCATGGTTACACAGCAGTGATGTTACCTCTAGTCTATCCAGCCAGTCTAGTATGCCCCGTTGCGTTCTTTAGGCCACCTAGGACCTGCCCCACAGTAAGCTCAGGTCATCCCCCTGCAGCCAATGAAGCGTGTCAGAGCTAGGCGTGCCGGAGAACACGCCCACAGAAGGGGCCATCAAGCGGGACTGTTAGGTGCGTCACTTTGGACTCGAAGTACATGGGCCTAGGAATGTATTTGAAAGGTGCGAGCCTGATGTTTTATATTGTTTTCCTGCTCCTTCGTTAAAGTCACCCTGTATCTACAATTATAGATGCTGGGTGTTTGTGTTCTGTGCCCTATTCCCTGATGTCTGTGTTATATTAATATTCCCTTATAACTGTATATACGGTGTTATACTTTTCCTTTGTGAGTTTGGATTCCTTTGGCCATGCTTGCATCACCCTCCCCCGTGGAAACAGTTGTAACCAGATTCCTACTCCCTAAGCAATTGCTTGGCGTGTTTCAGTACCTTCCCTGTGTGTTTGTTTTAACGAGTTGCAAAATGTAAATAAACTCAGTCTCCATTTTGGGTTGAAACTGCAAGGATTTCCTGTGCATTATTGCCTGCGTTCTGGGTCAGAAGCGGTACTTCTGCGGAATACTAACATCAAGGGGAGCATTCTGCACGTGGACAGAAATACCCACGTTACAGGGACTTACTAATACACCCCTCCAGCTTGGCACAACGCAAGCAGCTTTAAAAAGGCATTTTTGGGTTTTTTAAAACTTTTTAAGAAAAAGACTTTTTCTTAATAGACCTCCTTTTTTTTTTTTTTTAAATTCTTTATTTAGAGAATTATAAAACAAGTCTCATGAAATCAAACAAGGAACGATCACGCAGGGCCAGCAAACGTATATGAAAGAGAGCAACCATACAGTATATAATAATATGCATAGAAAATATGGAATTGGCGTATGTAAGGTATATATACCTAAAAGGAATGGGGTAATTAAGAGGAAGGCTTAAGTCCTCTGCATGTAGGAAGGCGTAAAACGCCTATAGAGCTTAAGTAAAAGGTCTGCGAAACTAAACAGAGCGGGGGGGGGGAGAACTAAAAAATAGGGGAGAAAGTCTTAGAAACCTCAAAATATAACATAGTAGAAACTCATCAATGCGGTCTGGAGAGGGGAAAAGGGTATTCAACGCAGAGATACTCATCCATGGGGAAGGGAGAGGGGAACTCCACAAGGAAGGCCGCTGCAGCAGGATAGTGCCCAAGTCGGGGCAGGAAAAACAGTCAGTCTTCTTCAGCTCGCATCTAGGAAAAGTGCCGGGAGTACACCCTCATCAGGCCATGGCAAAAACAGGAGGGTGGACCATAACGACATGACTCACAGAAGCAACAACGTTCAGATAGCAAATAGGGTCCCAAAGTAAAATCTCAGCACAGAGGGCGACTGAAATATAGAAAGAAAAGCCAGTGGGGGCCCAGGGGAACTCAAAGTCGAGAAGTAGAAGGACATCTGCATGTCTCAGCCCGGTGGAATCTCCGGCATCCCCGGTGAGATGCCAGCAACCGCCAGGTCGATCCAAGCCATGTCAGGGTCAGTGACCGTGTAAGGAATGTTGTCATGGGTCACCACCAAGGAACCAGCCAAGCCCCACCGATATCTGATCCCCTTGCTGCGAAGGACGGACATCACATCTCGAAATCGTCGGCGAGACAGCAGTGTCATAAACGGTAGATCATGGTACAATGCCAACGTGGCCCCCTCAAACTGTACAGAGTCCCGAGCGCCAGGGGCTGACATAATAGTTACCTTCGTGGCTACATCACGGAAAACCACCACGACGTCCCTTGGCTTCCCCCTGGGTGCTGTCGCAGCCTTCCGAACTCGAAACACCGCTCCAACGAACTCCGGCGTATCAGGAGGGAGGCCAGATACTTGGATCACAAGTCGAGTCACGTAAGGTAGCAGGTCCTCCGTGGAGACCGCATCTGGGATGCCCCTAACCCGGATATTGCGACGACGATGTCGTGCTTCCAAAGTTTCCACAGAGCGCGATAAAACTTCCACTTGGGTGCGGAGGCGATCCACTTGACCAGATAGGCGAGTCTGTTCCAGCGCAACCCCCTCAGCCCTCTCCTGTACCTCTGTCACCTGGGCACGCACCACCTCCACCTCAGCACGAACAGCGGCCACCTCCGGTCGCCACATTTACCGGATCTCAGCCAGAATCTGGCGGAGGTCACCCTTTGTTGAAGGGAGAGCGTCATCTTCCTCCGCAGCTGGTGCAGCAGCGCCAGGACCGAGTGTCCCCACCACAGCCCCCAGCCCTCTGGGCCCCAGGGAGGCGCTGTCCTGCTCCGAGGTCACGCTGCAAGCAGCAGAGAGCAGCTGTTCCTCCGAGTGATCCCCTTTCGGGAGGACATGTGCAGCCGCCAAAGTCGCCGTCATCACAGCCCTACGCTTCTTTTGCGCCCGCTTTTTGTCTGCCATAGAGGTGGGCTGCGATCCCATCGACCGGGACGGCGGGGACAGCCACGATGCTCCGGTTCCTGTGTCATGAGACCAATAGGAATCCTCGTCATCTGTAGACCCATAGCCGGAGGGGAAGGGAGAGGAAGCCATCGCCCCCCGGGGAGCAGACCCACGGGCCATAGAGTCCCTTATGTCACGCTGACGAGAGTCATTTTTCGGGGTAACCCCAGGGGGTAGCTTCTTACCCATGTCTGGAAACCTCAACGCTAAGTCTAGAGTGACACTGTCCGGCTCCTCACAGTCCGACGGTGCAGGCAGGCGGAGTAGGCCATGGCAGGTGGGCCTTGAAGTAGCATGGCAGAATAGTACACCCCGCCCGGCTTCAATGGGCTACGTGTGCCCCGCCCACCAGTCTCTGAACTTTGGCTGCAGGGGGCAGCCTATGACTCATGTCAGCTGCGCAGGTGGGCCACAGGAGGGGCCTCACACAGAAGTGGCAAGCGGGTGTACTAGTGGCTTTATAGCCATGCCGCCAGGCACAACCCACCCAGCAGCAAAGAGTTAATAACCAGTTCCACAGCCTCCACAACGGGTTGACAGTACAATACAATTCCTCAAACAATACAAAATAACATATGCAAGGTATGGAGATGCCTGTCATTCATCTTGTTTAGTTTACATGGCTGCAAAGGGAATTGTTTCATGATTATATATTAACACACTGTGTTCCGGTGTGACTTATCTTTAGCCTCATTCACTATCACAAAACTCAAGGTTTCCAGGCATTGGGTTGCGTTCCTGTGGTGTTACGACATATAATCGTATGTGTCTTGTTTGTTGTTTTCTTCTTTTCATGGCCCTGACATCCATTGCTCGCAAGCTTTTTTTAATGAGGGAAGGTGCTTGAGAAAATAGTTTAGTTTATTTTTTTAAGAATGAAAAATAGAAAGAAATCACTTTATATTTGGCACATTATTTTATTAATGTCCTACAAGTGCTCAAATTGACAGTATTATATATTAGAAACATAGAAAAATGTCGGCAGATAAGAACCTTTCGGCCCATCTAGTCTGCCCAATTACATGGATACTTTACCTGGATTTATCTTTTGTTTAGGATAGCCTTATGTCTATCCCATGCTTGCTTAAATTCAATTACTGTTTTGGCCTCTACCACTTCAACTGGAAGACTGTTCCATGTATCCACCACCCTCTCAGTAAAATAATGCTTCCTGATGTTACTTTTAAACCTTTGCCCCTCTAATCTAAGACTATGTCCTCTTGTTTTGCTACTTTGTTTCCGTTTAAATATACTCCCTTCCTCTACCGTGTGGATTCCCTTTACGTATTTAAATGTTTCTGTCTCGTCTTTTTTTTCCAAGCTGTACATGTTAAGATCATTAAGCCTTTCCTGGTAACTTTTCTCCTTCAAGCCGTACACCATTTTAGTAGCCCTTCTCTGAACTCTCTCTAATCCTTCTGGAGATTATTATATGCAGTAGAGAAATACTGAACGTTTTCAGCATTGTTTGCATGTTTAAAGGATACTGTATGTGTATATCTTGGAGTGCTCAAATGATTTTAAAAGATCTAGAATATGTTTATCAAACCCATTGTATTCCTCAGAGTGTGCAAAGTACTACAATTGTCAAAACCAAATTATTAAATCAAGATGTAACAAGACAGAGCTTAGCCTTTCCTACAAGGAAGCGACAAAGCAAAACATTTTTTTTTTGCTAGTACCTCAGGCAATAGCAGTGAAATTCACATCCGCATAGTTTCACTAGTATTTAGTGCATACATAAAGCACTGTAGGTGGTGCCATATGTCTATGAACAAAAAAAAAAACAGCATTTGATAAAAATTCTATATATCATATGAAGTACAGCTACAGCAGGTTTTCATTTATTTTGACAAGAAACCATTAATGGTCTGTGCATCTTAAATGTCAGTATTCCCAGGTATAAACGAAAGGGGCAATCTAAACGGTGTGGCCACTTGTCTGAGTGGTCAATGTGCTCACACTGTTGTGAGCTCCCTGTTCTGGAGGAGGCCAATTCAGCCATCCAAATGCAGGACTTAGTCCTGTCCAGAATCTCAGGTTTAGTGAGCTTTGAGCTCAGGCTAGAGGGCTTTGGGACCCAGTCCCATTCAATGGTTCTCAATACCTTCTGGTACTGAGAGCCAATGCAATGGCTGGAGTGCCCAGCCCCCTGCCTTTACATGACATGCTGTGGCTGGCAGTTGGTCATGTTCTGTAGGGAACGGAGTGAGACGAGTGCTGCGATTTTTTTATAGAGGAACCGAGAGGGTTAACAAATAAGAGGGAGGCGTGTATAGGGGGATCAGTGTCCTTTTTTCAGTCCTTAAATAATTGGGCAGAGGCTGCTGACTTCCAAATCCAGAAGTACCTGACACTTTCCTGCACAATTTGCACTCTCTGCACTATTTGCATAAAAATCGGTTTTTTCTTTGTTTGAAGTAACTGCATGTAAAAAAGAAAATACAAAATATTTTTTTTTAATCTCACTACCATTTTATTGATTTTTCCAATGATGTAACATTTATCAAAGATTTTTCTTTACGACTATGGTTTATCTATGCTACAGTATTTAACAGTTTAATGAGATGGAAGAGGGAATGTTTAGAGATTCATTCAGAAAGATTCAGATGGCTATTGTTCTTCAGATGGCAACTGAAGATGTTAAAACGGGGAGTTTAAAAGACGTCTAATCTACCCCCTCAAAAAGGTGATGTCCTTTGAAACCATCCCACACAATACAATGAGATTTGAGATAGTGTTCAACCCATAGACTCCATTATATGGCCAATGTCACAGAGTGAAGAGAAAGTACTGGGGGGGGTAGTTTACAACTCAAAATGGATGCAGCCAGTGACACATAAAGAGTCAAATATTTTCTTAACTAAGCATAGAAGAGAAAAACAAAAAATACATGTAAGAGATTAGCAACATTAAATAACCACAATAAGGACATTTCATTTTTTGGTGGTAGTGGCCCTTTAAGTATGTAGTTATTATACCTATACACCCATTAAGGTTATAGATGTATGACAAACTGCAAAATCATGCAAAATAATAAACATTTTCAGATTTTTGTTTAAAAAAAATGCTATTGGCAAATTACCTTTTGCTTCTAAGAAATAAAATTGCATACTTTTTAAAGAGTAGATATAAATGCACAGATGTTATTTTCCAACCTTTCTAGCTACAATGCATTTCATAGACTTGCAACTAGAGGGCGCCTACTGCCACTGTAGACAGAGGAAAGCTGTCTGGAATGAAACTCTCAAGTGGCCTTCTCCATACACCTGTATACAGCTATATGGCTGTCTGGAAATCAAAGGGCATCCAGAATCTAAAGAAGAATACCTCCCATCAATATGTGAAATGAGAAATGTATGAACACAGGCATCCAGACTCCAGAGCCTCCGTGTGTACACGAGCATGCACCAACACACACGAGATACATAAACCGTGTTCTACTAAACTCCATCAATTGTAACTACCTATGCTTATTTTTTTTATAACCAAACGATTATGTCAGAATAAGCAATCATTCCTTACCTACTATTTATTCTTTATGAGGCTTTATATACAAAATGTCCAATATACGTGTCTTGTAGGAGTAATCTATCTTTCTGCAAGAGGGCCTGTACAGGAACAATACCACAGATACTCGAGTATAGCGTGACCCGAGTATAACGCGATGGATAGAGATTTATGATGGATATGAGAGAATACTCAAGACTCAAATATAACGCGAGGAGCAAAATTATAAAAGTATACTGTACCAGTAAACAATTAAAATCTTTCGAGGTTCTCGTAACACAGTCAGGCTCCCCCTCAGGCCAGGGTGCTCTGCGTTAGAATGATTGTAGTTGTTACTAAGTATGAAGCCTCCGGCCATCTGTTTTCTTTACTTGCGATAAGATGGCCAGCGGAGTGAGGTGACCAACGCAGTGAATCATTCACCGATAGCCAGCACGCTGGGAGGTGTAATTTTCTGATCTCCGGTGTTTTGCCCATCGAGCGAACTTGCCATAATGGCGAACCCGTGTCACTTCCGGTGCACCTACGTCACCAAAAGTGACGAAAAACAGCTGTGTACAGCATCCGGAGGTAGGACTCTTGAAACGGCCCGTCCCAGCACCTCTCCTCCCCCCCCCCATCATACACGCTGGGAGAGAGGGAGTCTTTTAAATGACACCTCAACCAGCCCGCTGCGATGCTCAGGGACGGAGATCCAGGGCTCCAAAGGAGCCCTGGGTCCTCCTGCAATGCAAGGTTCCACCAGGAGAGAAAGCAGCAATCCCCTCCCGGAGTCTGTGAGCGAGCCTCGAAACCGGGGAGAAGTGGTGGGACAGGGGGCTGATTCACTCCCTTCCTGTTTGAGCGGGCGGGGGCTGGCTGGGGGAGACGCTGGGACGTTTTTTTCTTTCTCCCTCTCTCCCAGGTGGGGGGGGGGGAAGAGAGCTGCTGGGATGGGCCGTTTCAAGAGTCATACCTCCGGATGCTGTACACAGCTGATTTTCGTCACTTTTGCTGACGTATGGGCCCCGGAAGTGACGCGAGTTCGCCATTGTGGCAAGTTCGCTCGAAGGGCAGAACACCGGCTCCAGCAGGCAGGCTCATCCATCACTAGCAACCTCCTGATGTTACTGCAGAGGTGCTGTGCAATTCTCATCACATTCAGAATGTGAGGAGACTCGCGCAGCGCGTCTGCAGTGACGTCAGAACGGGGCAACAAGGTGTGGCTGGCTATTGGCGGACAATGCGGTGAATGAGCTGCTGGAGGTCAGAAAACGACACCTCCCGGCATGCTATGTGGAGCGAGGGTGCATGCTCAGTTTTAAACCAATCTTGAATGATTGGCTTAAACCGAGCGTGCCCTCTCGCCATGATGGATCCCACCCCTCCCGAATCCAGGAGTTCCTGAAGTGTTTGCGTGCGTCAGGGAGCCCGCATTCACTTCAGGGAGACTACCGGAACTTCCAGGAGACTTGGTATCCCTGCGCAAGTTTTTATTATTTTTTTGGTTTTTTTTTTACATGCGATGCAGATGTCTCGAATATAACGCAACCCCTCCAAGTTTAAGGTAAATTTTTGTCATCGAAATCTAGCGGTATACTCGAGTATCTACAGCAGTCATTTCCAGCTGAAATTCTGCTCATTCGTTAAACATAAAAAAAAATTGGTAAGCCAACGGAGGACATGCCGCATTTTTTGTTCGTTTGCATCCTCACACGTATACGTAAATATCTAGAAAACAAAACAGGAAGAAAGCACTCAGTCCTAAAAATATGTGTCATATCCTTGGAAGTTTGGCATAAAAGATCCAAGATGTTAATTAGTAGAGAGCAGGCATGTACTGACCATAGGGACTACAGGGAGTTTCCTGGTGGGCCGATGGCTCAGGGTGAATGCTGATTCACCGCACACCTCGCACGGTCCTTAATGGGTGAGGTGAGAACTTCCTCACCACCCGTAAAACAGGACAAATTTGACACAGTACCATATTGGGGCCACTGTGCCGGTGAGACATGCTGCGCATCCACCTCACCTTAAGACATGGTGCGTGCTCAACCGCAGTGCAGCTGTGTTGCTTTACCCAATCGCTCTGCAGAACCTCCGGCATCTGTATAGTGATTGGTTGGTTTATATACTATTTTTACGCGTGTTTGCATAATTAGAGTGGGTCGGTCTGGATGAGGTCCAGGGCCTATTTTTTGTCTCAGTCAAGCCCTGGTAGGGAGAGAAAGTATCGGAGGCAAAAAAAAAAAAAATCAGGGATCTGAAAGAAGGATACCTTGGAAGTTTGGTACAAAAGATCCAAGGTGTTATTTAGTAGGGAGAGAAAGAAATCGGTGGCAGAAACCTACGTTCAGATCCCTGTTTTTAGCTTTTGATTGTATATATTTTTGGATTTGGGTGATGAGGATGTAAGGAGATTGCCCCGATTCTAAATATAATGTTGGCTAGTGAACAGAGAACAAAAATGAAAGTAAAATTGAATGAATGATAAGGGGGGTTTCCGACTGGATACTGGTACACAGGCGCAATGGAAAACTAAACTGAAAACAACCGATTAACCCTGCGCCAACATGTAATAGACATAAGAAGCGACTTCCGGAATTGGAAGACCACTATTGGGTGGATGATTTAAACACAGCAGCTGCCGGAAGTCCAACTAATTGTCTGAGGACCTAAGTGGTTTAAAAGAGAACTGGAATCATTCGACAGTAGGCTCCTGATGAAGTGAGATCACCATACTCACGAAACGCGTCGAGCTGGTACTTCTTGGCTTTTGCGGCAGTGTGTTGGGGGTCTTCATTCCGGATGGCTCCAGTCGATCTATGACCACCGGCGGGCGGATTATGGACTGGATTGGTAGCTGAAAGCGAGAGGTCTGAGCCACTGTGGCACATGAGTATGTGAACATTTTGTTAGGTGCTTTTTAAATTGTGAGTGTGTTTTTGTCTTACAAATAGAATTTGTTTTATTTATTATATTAAATTACTGCACTATGGTTGGTGCCTTTTTAGACTCTGAAGTGGAGTTGGAGACATTATTTGGGTTACCCAACTGTGTCTGGGATTCCCTGTTGGTAAACTATATGTGGAAAACATTTATGCACGTGATTTGTGTTATTGTTCATCTTGTATTCTTGTATATTTAAAGGGCTACAAGGTGCCCTTAACTTTACGCTGCAGTGGCCTATAAACCAGTCACAATATTCTGACCTGTATCAGATCCCTTAAGGCCAGCAAGTTGCGAGATGAGGACTCCATAGATCGAATTTGTAGTTCCAGCATATCCCATAGATGCTCAATTGGATTGAGAACTGGGGAATTTGGAGGCCAAGACCACTTGAAAACGTTGTCACGTTCATCAAACCTTTGCTGGACAGATTTTCCAGTGTGGCAGGATGCCTTAATCTGCTGAAAAAGGCCACTGTTATCAGGGAACAACATTGCCAGGAAGGGGTGTATGTCGTCTGCAACAATCTCTAGCTAGGTGGTACATGTCAAGTGTCTGACATTTCTATCATGGCCAGTATGACTTTTTTCACAAATTTGAGCTCTGTAGCACTTTTGAGTGATCAGACTAGTTGTGCTAGCCTTTGGTTCCCACATACATCAATGAGTTTTGGCCACCCATGACTCGGACACCGGTTCAACGCTGATCTTTCTTGCACCACTTCTAGTAGATACTAACCACTGCATACGAGAACTAAACACAAGACTTGCCATTTTGGAGATGGTCTGACTTGACCATCTAGTCGTCACTGTTTGGCCCTTCTCAAAGTCACACAGATCTTTTTGCTTGCCTATTTTTCCTGATTCCAGCATAAGAAACTCAGGAAGTGAGTGTTCACTTGCTGTCAAATATATCCCACCCCTTAACAGGTGCCATTGTAATAATATAACCAATGTTATTCACTTCACATGTCACTGGTTTTAACATGACTGATCAGTGCAGGCTGAATACAAGAACGTTGAACATGTCTTAATGTAGCAGAACCAAGGTTGTTATATGCAGGTATGATTTCTGCCATAAGTGCAATGATTGTCCCGGGCCGACTCCTCCTGATATGCTTCTGACTTCATATGACCCTGGAGAAAAAGTCAAGTGGTGGTAGATCTGTAGATCTAGGAGGCTATTCGACTGGATCTTGCATTCGAATTCAGCCGTTGGCAAAAATTTGATTTCACGGTTTCTCACAGCACTAGCAAAGTGTGGTAGGGCATCATCTTCCTAAAACCACATTTTATGCTGTGCACGCTAACAAAAATGATACTCAATACAACGTATTCCCCTATCCCAACTTACCCTTGTGGGTGTGCAAGCTCACAGTGCTGGTAGCGGCACACTAAAAACTATGTACTCTCCATGTCCTTCACTTTCAGAGAGAGGCGGTGACAGAACAGTATTTTTCCTTGTATATGACTAGACTTTGTCTAGAATCGTTACGCCAGAAATTGGGGGTCGTCTTATACACATGTGATCCTGTTCTGAGTGTTGATGTCGTCTTATGCATGGGGGCGTCTTACACACGAAAAAATACAGTACTTTCCGCTTTGCCAATGGCGTCAGGGGTAAATAATGCAGGGATTGGCAGAGGAGCATTAATATTTTGCCACACTTATGCTACTAGACTGCAGACAGAGCCCAAATGGCAATACAGAAGGGTTTTGGTGGAAAACAGGAGGATTAGTCACCAGCAGGTGGTCCACAGCAGGCGGTTCAGGATACAAAGAAGACAAAGACAACAGATCTAGATGGGTTTGACCTAAACATATGCAGGTTGACCAGAATGAACCATACACAGGGGTACAATGCAGAGGCATATCTGTAGGGGGTGGCTCCCTTAAGTAGGAAGTTCAAGGAAAATTAGGAGACACCCTAGGCTCCCCTAAAGGCAAGGCAGAAAAAAGACAAATGTGCAGAACACTAAAATATAGCAGGAAAGGTGCCTAGGATTCATTTCATGTTGGCACCAGCTTGGTCACGGGCCTTCTTGTGCCTTTCACATGTCTCTCGGCAGAGTACATGATACATTAAGGGATTTTATACTAAATGGCTTACTCATAAATGTTAACTGGAAAAATAAATTGGGCCCAATGTTGGGCAGGAATGACCCCAAATATACACAGCGTTCTGACTGAAGATGACCTAGTCTCTTAAAGAAACTGTGGATGTTTCATAAATTA
The DNA here is from genome assembly GCA_009667805.1 of Leptobrachium leishanense. Classification (NCBI taxonomy): domain Eukaryota; kingdom Metazoa; phylum Chordata; class Amphibia; order Anura; family Megophryidae; genus Leptobrachium; species Leptobrachium leishanense. The sequence continues at coordinate 157,461,721 of CM019067.1, read as the reverse complement.
CATTAGGAAGTGAATGAGTTACAGCATGAATTGTCTCGTTAATGAAAATGTCTATTGAGACTTCTAATTCCGAAATACTCATAGGTTAATTAAACAAGTTTAAATGGAATATTTGTAGCAAAACCTATAATAGTGTCTATTTTATAAATTAGTCACTTGTTTTGATTAACACTATTTATACAAAATTACCCATGCACTGTGCAGTCACATTTACTGGCACAGAAAACATTATGATGTATTTATTGGATTAACATTGCTGCTTATTAGGGATGAGCGTTCGGTTCGATTCGAACGTGAGTTCGAATCGAACATCGGCCGTTCGTGTTTTCTGCGAACGCCGAACATTATGGGATGTTCGCGGTTTGTTCGACCGCGGACATTCCATAATAAAAAATGCATCCACAGGTCTCCTAAATGTACCGGCGGCTGCCGGTACATTTAGGAGACCTGTGGCTGTGGCCCCCAGCCCCCGTATCTCACCTGTCCTGGCGTCGTGTTCCCCGGTCCATCAGCTCCTCCAGTCCGTCTGGCCGCGGCTCCTCTCTGCCCCACGTCTTCATGCTGAATGCCCAATCAGTTCTCTGGGCAAAGTCCAGGTCAGGTGCAGGACTTTGCCCAATCAGAGCTCAGCATGATGAGGCATGGTGCAGAGCTTTAACCAAGCTCTGATTGGTTAAAGTCGGTGCAAGACTTTAACCCAGAGCTTGGTTAAAGCTCTGCACCATGCCTCATCTTCATGCTGAGCTCTGATTGGGCAAAGTCCTGCACCTGACCTGGACTTTGCCCAATCAGGGCTCAATATTGAATTAGAGCCCTGATTGGGCAAAGTCCAGGTCAGGCGCAGGACTTTGCCCAATCAGATCATTCAGCATGAAGACGTGGGGCAGAGAGGAGCCGCGGCCAGACAGACCGGAGGAGCTGAAGGACCGGGGAACACGAGGTCGGGACAGCTGCAGGACAGGTGAGTTACGGGTGCCGGGGGCTGCAGCCACAGGTCTCCTAAATATACTGGCAGCCGCCGGTACATTTAGGAGAACTGTGAACACATTTTGCGTGTTCGGCCCCCATTGATTAACATGGTGTTCGAGTTCGTATTCGAACATTTCGGCCGTTCGTTTGTTCAGATACGAACCGAACACAGGGGTGTTCGGCTCATCCCTACTGCTTATAAGCATTTGCCACCGACACAAATACACAGGGTACAAGCTAAATATAAACTAATTTAAAACTCTGGCCCATCTTGGTCAACTCAGGGCAGATTCATGGATTATGGGTACCCATGTGAAGAAACATTTTGCTCCCTGTTCCTTTGCAGCCTTTATAATGAGCATGTGTAGTGTGAGTGACAGTGGATGTTTGGGTGCAGTGGGAGTGTGTATGTGAGTTTGGGGTTGGGTGTAAAATAGCTGAATAGAATAGGATTAAGTCTGAGGCTTCTTGTTTGGCATAGTGTGTCATTTCCATTTTGTTACACATGACCTGTCCATGTGCATCAGAGAAAACCTTGGCTATAAAGTACATGTTCACTATTGTGTCACATGTGTGGTACTTTCTGAAGAGTTCCTCTGTTTATATAGATGTGCATAAGTGGTGTGCTTGGTTGTCACGTACCATGGTGTTCCCCGGCGATTGGCAGCATCGTCCCCGCTGGCCGGGCGCCGAGTGAAGAGGGGAACCGCGGTAGCCACGTGAGATGCTGGGGGGGCAGAGCCAAACGCGATGACGTCGCACCGCCGGGTTTAAAACCACAGGCAATGCATACACGCATTGCCCTGACGTGGTTTCTCAACCACTTAGCGCTACCTTTGTTTATCTGTGATTTTCTCTGGCAAACTGACGCTTGGCAAACAGCTGCCGACACTCTCTGGCATACTGACCCCTTGCTTTTGGCTTCCTGACATTCCCTGTTATCGTGACCCCTGGTTTCGCTTTGTTTTCCACTCGTGGCTGAAACATTTACCAAGCATAGGGCTCTATTTTAACCGACCACTTCTAAGGATCGGAGGGATAGTTGTGTTGCATGCGAGGATCATCTACCGCATTCTGTTGGGGATCGTGACGCTGGTGTGATGCAGATGTGCCCCATTTCAGTTATACTCTGCACAGTGGGACTGCAGGTGAGTATTGGATTGGATTTTGGGAGGAGCAAAGTCTTTTAACACCAGTTTATTGCAGCCTATAATTTTTTGTCATTACCCACTGCAAGCAAGAATAATGAGTGCCCTTGGAATCGTTTGTTGTTCTCCAGTTGTCCACAAACTCCTACTTCCTACACAAAGTACAGCAAGTGCTAATGTACAGTAAAGGGTGCACAGCCAAGCCGCAAGAGTAGATAAGGTCATCGGAATTTAGCCCCAAAATGAGTAACAATGCGGACACAAGAAAATGGAAGATCATTACTTATCAGGTTTTTGGGTCAAATGATACATGCCAAAAAAAAAAAAAAAAAGGGTAATTTATTGAAAAAAAAAAAAAAAAAAACAGAAAATACTTAAGGGCCCTGCCCATTTTGACGGTATATATAGCTAGTTCCTATGATTACTACATTGAAAATAACTTACAGAAAACATCTACACTATGTCAACTTTACAGCAACGCAGATGACTTTACAATGGTAATTACACATTTTGACATTTTAATGCACTTGCAAAAGAGCAAAATAATCCTGGTAACAAGTATGCAATGGAAAAAAACACAGTATATTATTCTCTTAACCACTTAAAGTCCATTTGTGGAAAGATTCTGCAAAAACAATTGCAGCCTTTAAGGATTGTCAGTCTGCATAGAGATACCAATGCTAAAACGCAAAAGAACATTTCATATGTACATTGGATCTACACTGAAAATACTGCATATAAAATGTTTAAAAAAATAATTTAAAAAATCCATGCAGTCACTTAAAACTATTCTGTATCTCACTATAACTAAAATGTCTAACATAAACATGTAAAAAAGGATTATGGAAGGCTTGTAAAGATTAGGAGACAAGCAAGAGGACAAAAAAAAGCAATGTTTTGTATCCAAGAGGTTGGTGTGATTCAGGAATTTCAAAACATTGCAACAATGTGTTTGTTTAAATACACAGTACAAAATATTCTATGTTATGGTCAATAAGCAGACAATGACATGAAAAAGAAAAATATTAAAATATATTTATAATTCAGCAGTTAAGCACAAAGTGGCAGTGTATATGTATTTAATTAAGGGCTCGGTAAGGATATTTAAACCCGTATAAATGAAATAATTATGTTTTCCCCCGAGGGTATCATTTGATCCAGTCTGACCCCTTATATCAAAAATGTAGAACCCCAGTGTAAAATAATTTATTGATATGATAGCATCTATAGATCCCCTCTCTATAGTCACTATTACTGGAACAATGACTCAAGTCAGACAATAGAGAAGGCACAGCCAGAGACACAAAGAATTAAAGAAACAGGAACAAAATAAAATTACGCACTATCCTAGGGCTAAAATGCTAAATCAGGAGCAATCACTATGGAAACCAACTGCATGTTTGTCAACATTTAGTAGCTTGCCTCCAGAAACAGCATATTTGTCCCTTTCTTTATAAATCTCCCTCTAGGAGTCCCATAATGTGTAAAGCAATACTAGTAGGTTCACAGCTCCAATTAACTACCCTGAAGTGCTCCACTTTACTATATGTCTAAATACTTCAGAAAAATAAAGGTTAGATCGACCACCTCTGCAAACTAACCAGAATGAAGGTATACATTCACTGTTGCTGGTGTGCACAGTGACTATCTTCATTACAGGGATGCATATTTCTAGTATCCCAGACAAATTCCCAATTCTTTAGCAATTAGATCACATCCAGCATTTTCTTCGTTTTTCTAATTATGAATCGCATATGAAAACACACTGGCTGGCATCCACAAAAAAAATAAAAACATCCTAAATTCAACATACATGCAGCAACACATACCTATTAAACCCCTATATCCTTATGGGAAGCCCATTGGGGTGCAGGGTGGCCCACACTAATGTTAAGAAAAATTAGGGGGGGGGATGAAGCAACAGAAAAAAAAAAAAGAATCTCTCACAGTTCCACAAAGGCTAGCTGCCTCCTGGCTAGTCTTGGTCCATCCTGGGTTGATTTATAGCAAAGCATTACCTAAATATGTCAGGAGCTTCTTGGTGCCTGCATGATCATATCAGCTGCTGGAGGAACCAAGGCTTTTAAAAAAGGAGCAGCAGGCGCTTTGTTCTGCCTGCAGTGAATTCCAGGCAGCAGACAGCAAAACCCAATCACAACATCCTCCTTGGCACTCACCCTCCTTCCAGCTTCACTCAAAACATAAAGAATAAATGACTCTCCCTCCAGGGATGTGTATTACTAGACCACCAGCTGTGGGTCCAGCACAGCAAACCTCACAGGTAACAGGACCTAGTGAGACAGATTACCATTGCCAATAGTTAACCCTCTCAGTGCTGAAGGTGTTATAAGAGCAATTCCCATGACATCTCTCTTCTTTTCCTATCCCCCCCCCCTCCAGCTCTATTTATTTTTTTAAAGCAACAGCTAAGTGAACTCCAGCCTTGCTCCATGCACCAGCCTGCAGAGATTGTACACCGACAGCTATGTACACCGACAGAGGTCAGCAAATAAGGTCGGACAGTCAGCTCAACATGTTTGTGTCTGTCGGTGCTGCAGGGGCTGTCATGCAATGTGGGTCTGTCTTGTGCAGCCTGTGTTATTGTTACCTAATGGTCTGGGGGAGCTGCCTGGGTATGAGACAATGCAGCAGCAACATCTCACCATCTCCCTGGCGTGATTACATCTCCTGGACTTTAGGATTCATTATTAGATTTTTACTTGGGTGATAATAACCTGAAAAAAGAAGAAAATGATCATCACTTAAACTGGGGATGATTCCTCACTGGTATTTACTTAGAGTGAAACTGATGTCACAATAGGCTGCTCTGAGTCTTTGACCCAGGTCAGAGGTTACAATGTCACAGCCAGCTCATCTCAGACGCATAGGGCTCAGCATCCTCAGCCATCCTGTACACAGAGGATGCTTTCGGAGAGCCCGGCGGGTCCCTGCAACACAAGCCTCCCTCATAACCCGCCCCAGAGGAAACAGCAGACCTGTTCAGACAGATCCAGCCAAGCCTAGCAGCCCCAGAGAGTCATTCAGAGGCCGGGGCGATGTGTCGAGGAGCCAGGTCGGCTCCCAGTGCAAGCTGTCAGGGAGGTCCTAGAGTAGGGTAATGGAGCGCTGCAAGGAAAAGGGACTCACCGGCTGTAGGGGAGGGGTAGGAGGGATTTCCCTGCAGGCAGTGGCCGCCGATGCTCCTGGAGGCTCCTGTCAGCCCGCACCGCGCCTGCTGCTGTCTGAGCTGCTCCCTGCACCTCGCACGATGAACACAGGAAAGGGGAGTTACTCTACTGCTCTGTTTTGGTTTTAAAACTAACAGAGAAAGCCAATAAGGAGAAGTAAACTGAGGAAGGAGCACGACAGCCTCTGAGAGCAGCACACAGGGGAGATTGCTGGAGAGAACTCACACCACAGCACACTATAACCACAAAGATACTGCCTCATGGCTCTATATCCACTATCCAGTGTTTACACCTCACCATTATCACAGGACACTATATCCAGTGTTTACACCTCACCATTATCACAGGACACTATATCCAGTGTTTACACCTCACCATTATCACAGGACACTATATCCAGTGTTTACACCTCACCATTATCACAGGACACTATATCCAGTGTTTACACCTCACCATTATCACAGGACACTATATCCAGTGTTTACATCTCACCATTATCACAGGACACTATATCCAGTGTTTACACCTAACCATTATCACAGGACACTATATCCAGTGTTTACATCTCACCATTATCACAGGACACTATATCCAGTGTTTACACCTCACCATTATCACAGGACACTATATCCAGTGTTTGAACCTCACCATTACATTATCACAGGACACTATATCCAGTGTTTGAACCTCACCATTATCACAGGACACTATATCCAGTGTTTACACCTCACCATTATCACAGGACACTAAATCCAGTGTTTACACCTCACCATTATCACAGGACACTATATCCAGTGTTTGAACCTCACCATTATCACAGGACACTATATCCAGTGTTTACACCTCACCATTATCACAGGACACTATATCCAGTAGACATGTGCATTCGTTTTAGTACTAAAACGATATAGTCCGAATTTGGGGATAATTTCGTTTTCGTATGACTCAAGAGATACGAAACTGCTCAGTACAGAAAACGAAAGAAACTAAAATAAAATGCAATACATTTTAGTTTCAGTCCTTTTTGTGATATTACATTGATGAGTGAAGGAGACCAGCAATGAAGAGTGCAACATCGCAAAGCTACAGAAAAGGTTTGTATGTGTAATCCTTCCCGACCCCTACCCGAAAATCTGACAGTGATAGCGCTCCAGAATACTCACTCGCAGCACAGCACAGCCAGCCAGCACATGAGAGGAAACCTTTACTTAACCCTTGCATGTCTATGAGGCAGACAAGATGATAAAAGCAGCTAGAGAAGGAAAACATTCAAATAAATCACACTGAAAGCTAATGACAGAGGAGGGCTGGATAGTAAAAACCCCTTTATAACAAGCAGCGCTGGGAGAAGAGAGGGACTTTATAAAACGTGTGTTATCTCCCCTCCCGCTCTGCATAATAGGGGCTTAGGTCTGATACATTTTATATTATCCAGGAGCACTATCCCCCTTTCCTCATCTATAATACACGTTTTAAATACAGACCCTCTCCTCTCCCAGTGCTGCTTGTTATAAAGGGGTTTTTACGCCTGATACATTTAGTATCCAGCTCTCACAGTTACTCTGTCATTATGAGCCTTCAGTGTGATTTATTAGAATGTTTTCCCTGGATTTAAAGTGCTTTATTTTATTATAAAAATAAATTTGCACCAGTCATCTCTTCTCTGAGCTTTCAGACAAATTTACGTTAATATTTTCACTCTCCCCTGCTTTTATATTCCTGTGTCTCCCCCACAGAGATACAAAGTTTAAGTGAAAGTTCCCTCTCTTGTGCTGGATAAGCATTGTATTCCGAAGTTCTGCACCCTCCACAAGCCAATGCAGGAGGATGTTCTATACAGAGAGGGGCATTAATTAATGCAGGAGGATGTTCTATACATTATACAGAGAAAGGTATAAATTGAGGAGGATGTTCTATACAGAGAGGGACATTAATTAATTCAGGAGGATGTTCTATACACTATACAAAGAGGGGAATTAATTAATGCAGGAGGATGTTATCTACATTATACAGAGAGGGGTATTAATTCATGCAGGAGGATGTTCTTTACATTATACAGAGAGGAGCCTTTTTTTTAGCCCTTTAAATCCAGTGGCTGTGAGCGCTGAGATCGGCTGCTTGTTATATTATCTCTCAATACAATGTATCAGGCTCAGCTGTTACAGTAACCGACTGTAACAGCGCTCAGAGTTTCAGTAAAACAAGGAAATAATATTGTTATAAACTCGTAAATAATATTTTTATACATAAGAGTTTTACTGAAACTCTGAGCAATGTGATGAGCAGCAGTCAGTTACTGTAACAGCTTTGCCTGACACATTGTGCTGAGAGTGAGAGATACTGTAACAAGCAGCGATCTCAGCCCTCTGAGGAGCCACTGCAATAGTAATTGTATCCACTGGTTTTCGGATGAATGAAATTAGTTTTCATACTAAAGAACTGAAAACGAATTTCTTTAGCAACTAAATAAATTGCATTTTAGGACTAATCCATTAGTTCAAAACGAAATTTTGTGTTGTGCACATGTCTAATATCCAGTGTTTACACCTCACCATTATCACAGGACACTATATCCAGTGTTTGAACCTCACCATTATCACAGGACACTAAATCCAGTGTTTACACCTCACCATTATCACAGGACACTATATCCAGTGTTTGAACCTCACCATTATCACAGGACACTATATCCAGTGTTTGAACCTCACCATTATCACAGGACACTATATCCAGTGTTTACATCTCACCATTATCACAGGACACTATATCCAGTGTTTACACCTCACCATTATCACAGGACACTATATCCAGTGTTTACACCTCACCATTATCACAGGACACTATATCCAGTGTTTACACCTCACCATTATCACAGGACACTATATCCAGTGTTTGAACCTCACCATTATCACAGGACACTATATCCAGTGTTTGAACCTCACCATTATCACAGGACACTATATCCAGTGTTTACACCTCACCATTATCACAGGACACTATATCCAGTGTTTACACCTCACCATTATCACAGGACACTATATCCAGTGTTTACACCTCACCATTATCACAGGACACTATATCCAGTGTTTGAACCTCACCATTATCACAGGACACTATATCCAGTGTTTACACCTCACCATTATCACAGGACACTATATCCAGTGTTTGAACCTCACCATTATCACAGGACACTGCCTCATAGCTCTATATCCAGGGCCCTATTATATTCTCCGCGCAAACGTTAACACGTGCGCAAAAATGCATTAACGCGAGTGGCAAAACCCTTTGCGCTGAACGTTGTATTACAATGTCCGCGCAAAAAATGCACGTTAACGTCTACCGCGGGTGAACCTGCGCGAACGCTGCGCGAGCGTAATGTACTGCGCACGTCCTATACTTAACATTGTGAGCGCAAATGCGTTGTGCGCTGGTACGCGGATGGTATTACAATCTATGTGCAAAATTTAACGCACAGCGTTTGCGCGCATATTTTTAATGTCTTTTAAAAGCTGGTGGTAACGGCAAATATGAACTGTGACGGAACGGCCGCCACTATACCGTGGCGCGGTACAAATTTTTAAAATGTTGATTTGGTGTGGTGTATTAAAGAATTCGTTAGGTTGTATTTTTATAAGTTCCCCCTGTAATTCTCCCCATTGGTGACCTGTTCCCCGCCTGTTCACAGCCCCGGGAAGACGCCCGGTCTGTGAATGCCTCGAGCCGCCACTAACTGTCTCTGCCAAGCCGCCCAAACTTGCCGGCCTTGCCCCGCAGCGTGGAAACCACGCAGAAGAGCGCTTCTTGGCCAGTATGTTCCTAAAAATAGGTTCTTACGGGGGTGCGAATCTCAGAACGAAGCGCACCCGGGAAACCCGAATGCCGACCAGGGATCCCTCGCCGGAGTGTGGCCGGCAAACAGTGACTCTTGCTCGTGTACAGCCGCCGGACTTTCCCCCTCCACAGCTCGGGCTCCGTTGATCCGATCAGGGCGCTTTTTGGACTGAACCAGCCCCCGGACCCGAGCTGCCAGGCTGTACCCCCAGCGTGCCGCCGCTCCCAGGGGATCACCCTGAAATCCCTGGTAAAACCCCAAACTCTGGCTGAAAGCCACAGGGAGCCGCCAGGACAAAGGAGCGCTCACACCACAGGGGGGGCCGGGCGCTGCACGGACAGGGAGAGGTTCTGGGAGGGGGGGACAGACGAGCTGGCGCCGAGACCTGAGATAAGGGCTATGCACCGCAGGGGTCCCCCAGGTTTACCAAGGCAGATTGGGCAATGGCTCGAGGCAAAGGTAAAGATCACCGCAGGAGGACTGAGGGCGGGCCAGGGGAGAACAATGGTTTCATTCCCCATAAATACCCCTGTATCCCCCATGTTAAATAAACTGGTTCCTGTTTGAACCTTTACTCCTGCCTCGGCTAGTAATTGGGGATAACAGGGCTTGGGGAACCGCGATACTTCAAGGATCGTGCAAAAGCGATTAATCACCGCCGAATTCTTACAGCCCGCTACCCCTGACTCTACACCTCCAGACAAGCTCGGCGCTGACGGCGGATCTACCCGTGCAGGGTAGCGGTGATCCGTTACATGAACGTCCTGGCCGAAACCAAATACACCAGCCCGAAAATAAAAATACAGCAAAGTATAGTTACACATTCTACGCACACCCAAACAGCAAAATTGAGAAGTTGCATGTGTTTTTATTATTGATGCAGTATATGTGTGCAGATTGACTTTGACAGGCGCAAAAACTTAATGTGAGATAATTGTGGTTCTTAATTCTGATTGATTGAATCACGTGAAAAAAATCACGTGAAAAAACATTAAAAACGTTAATGAGCGTGTGTTTTTGCGCGTCTTTTTTATGCACGTTATTTTTTGACGGATGAAATAATGTGCGAGGATTGTAATATCAGCGTTAATTTATGCGCGTTAACGTTTAACGCTTCGCGCAAAAATTCACGCGTTTACCGTGCATTTTTGCATGAAGAATGTAATAGGGCCCCCAGTGTTTAGGCCGGGTGCACACGAGGGCACTCAGAGTGGAAGGAACATCCGTGAGGGTTGATGTTCCTTCCACTCGACGCCCGCCTGCCCCCCTCAGAATCTTATATACAGCAGAACCCAGTATCTTATATACAGCAGACCCAGAATATTATATGAACCAGCAGACCCCAGAATCTTATATGCAGCAGACCCCAGAATTTTATATGTACCAGCAGACCTCAGTATCTTATATACAGCAGACCCCAGAATATTATATAAAGCAGACCCCAGTATCCTATATGTACCAGCAGACCCCAGAATTTTATATGTACCAGCAGACCCCAGAATTGTATATGTAGCAGCAGACCCCAGTATCTTATATACAGCAAACCCCGGAATTTTATATACAGCCAGCAGACCCCAGTATCTTATATACAGCAGACCCAGAATATTATATACAGCAGGCCCCAGTATCTTATATACAGCAGACCCCAGAATATTATATGTACCAGCAGACCCCAGAATATTATATACAGCAGTCCCCAGAATCTTATATAAAGCAGACCTCAGAATATTATATGTACCAGCAGACCCCAGAATATTATATACAGCAGACCCCAGAATATTAGATACAGCAGACCCCAGAATCTTATATAAAGCAGACCCCAGAATTTTATATGTACCAGCAGACCCCAGTATCTTATACACAGCAGATCCCAGAATATTATATACAGCAGACCCCAGTATCCTATATGTGTCAGCAGACCTCAGAATTATATGTAAACAGTAGACCCCAGAATGATATGTACCAGCAGACCCCATAATTGTATATCCAGCCAGCAGACCCCAGAATTATATGTGCCAGCAGACCCCAGAATTTTATATACAGCAGACCCCAGAATATTATATGTAGTAGCAGACCCCAGAATCTTATATACAGCAGACCCCAGAATATTATGTACAGCAGGCACCAGTATCTTATATACAGCAGACCCCAGAATATTATATACAGCAGACCCCAGAATCCTATATACAGCTAACCCCAGAATTTTATATATACCAGCAGATCCCAGTATCTTATATACAGCAGACCCCAGAATTTTATATGTGCCAGCAGACCCCAGAATATTATATACAGCAGACCCCAGTATCTTATATACAGCAGACCCCGGAATTTTATATACAGCCAGCAGACCCCAGTATCTTATATACAGCAGACCCAGAATATTATATACAGCAGGCCCCAGTATCTTATATACAGCAGACCCCAGAATATTATATGTACCAGCAGACCCCAGAATATTATATACAGCAGACCCCAGAATCTTATATAAAGCAGACCCCAGAATTTTATATGTACCAGCAGACCCCAGTATCTTATATACAGCAGACCCCAGAATATTATATACAGCAGACCCCAGTATCCTATATGTATCAGCAGACCTCAGAATTATATGTAAACAGCAGACCCCCGAATGATATGTACCAGCAGACCCCATAATTGTATATCCAGCCAGCAGACCCCAGAATTATATGTACCAGCAGACCCCAGAATTTTATATACAGCAGACCCCAGTATCTTATATACAGCAGACCCCATAATCTTATATGTACTAGCAGACCCCATAATCTTATATACAGCAGACCCCAGAATCTTATATACAGCAGACCCCAGTATCTTCTATAAAGCAGAACCCTGAATTTTATATACAGCCAGCAGACCCCAGTATCTTATATACAACAGACCCAGAATATTATATACAGCAGACCCCAGTATCTTATATACAGCAGACCCCAGAATATTATATAGAGCAGACCCCAGTATCTTATATACAGCAGACCCTAGAATTGTATATGTACCAGCAGACCCCAGTATCTTATATACAGCAGACCCCAGAATATTATATGTACCAGCAGACCCCAGAATATTATATACAACAGACCCCAGAATATTATATACAGCAGACCCCAGAATATCATATACAACAGGCCCCAGTATCTTATATACAGCAGACCCCAGTATCTTATATACAGCAAATCCCAGAATATTATGTACAGCAGACCCCAGTATCCTATATGTACCAGCAGACCTCAGAATTATATGTAAACAGCAGCCCCCAGAATTGTATATCCAGTCAGCAGACCCCAGAATTCTATATACAGCAGACCCCCGTATCTTATATACAGCAGACCCCAGAATATTATATGTACCAGCAGACCCCAGAATTTTATATACAGCAGACCCCTGTATCTTATATACAGCAGACCCCAGAATTGTATATGTACCAGCAGACCCCAGTATCTTATGTACAGCAGACCCCCGAATTTTATATGTACCAGCAGACCCCAGAATATTATATACAGCAGACCCCAGTATCTTATATACAGTAGACCCCAAAATTTTATATGTACCAGCAGAGCCCAGTATCTTATATACAGCAGACCCCAGAATTTTATACATACCAGCAGACCCCAGAATATTATATACAGCAGACCCCAGTATCTTATATACAGTAGACCCCAGTATTTTATATGTACCAGCAGAGCCCAGTATCTTATATACAGCAGACCCCAGAATTTTATCAGGGTAATTCAAAGAGATCCGAGTTGCTGGAGAAAGGTAACCGAACGCTGATTTTCAGCGTTCGGTCATCCTTTCTTGGCCATTCGGCTATCCAGAGAGGAGGCAATTCGCCAAATCCTAGGCGAATTGCCTGCACATACGGTGCCTGTTCGGTGCCTGTTCCAGGGCAGTGAAATCCCCATGAAAAAGCACTGCTTCGGCTATTCAGAGAACAAAAACCAGCAGTGAAAGGTTCCCGAAATGCCCTGCCATTCGGTGGTTTCATGCAGCAGATTTATTGAGGCGAATCCCATAGGCTTCAATGTTAAAAATATTACCATTTTAATTCAATATCTAATAAACGGTTCATTATAAAATTCTGCAGTAAAGAGTCTCTTTATTTATAGATTTTTTAGGATATTTTAAGCATTTTTCTGGATTTTTTTTATTTTTAAAAAGTCCGATTTTTTTTTTTTAAGCTTACTTATTTTTTTCTGTAAAAGCCCTTCTTATTATCGTTCCTTGGACCTCATATGTAAATTTCAGACATTTTCACTCAGTAGTTTCTTTGCAAACAGCGTTTCACTTTTCAAACATTCAAGCAAACTGTTTTGCTAATTTATTCAGTTCACTCGTCTGCGGTGTCGGCTTTTTCTGGCGGCTTCGCTGCGTGTAATCGGCTCCTGCTCGGGTTTTTCCGTGGTTTTCGGCAGATTAATCCAGATGTTTTTGCGGGTTTTCGGCGTGCATACCCAGGGTTTTGCGGTTAGTTTTCATCAGGTTTGCGGCAGCCTTTCCTTGCAATTCGGGGACCCTGTGGTGCTTGCTGAATACACCGCAGGGTCACCGAAATGGGATCGTCAAAACAAACCGAATTGAAGAGAACAAAAAGTCACCGAACGTGCGGTGACTTTTCGATTCTCTTTGAATAACCCTGTATATCTACCAGCAGACCCCAGTATTTTATATACAGCAGACCCCAGAATTTTATATTTACCAGCAGACCCCAGTATTTTATATACAGCAGACCCCAGAATTTTATATTTACCAGCAGACCCAAGTATCTTATATACAGCAGACCCCAGAATATTATATACAGCAGACCCCAGTATCTTATATACAGCAGACCCAGACTATTACATACAGCAGAACCCAGTATATTATATACAGCAGACCCCAGTATCTTATATACAGCAGACCCCAGTATCTTATATACAGCAGATCCCATAATTTTATATGTACCAGCAGACCCCAGAATATTATATACAGCAGAACCCAGTATCTTATATACAGCAGACCCCAGAATTTTATATGTACCAGCAGAGCCCAGTATCTTATATACAGCAGACCCCAGTATCTTATATACAGCAGACACCAGAATTTTATATGTACCAGCAGACCCCAGTATTTTATATGTACCAGCAGACCCCAGTATCTTATATACAGCAGACCCCAGAATTTGTTATGTACCAGCAGACCCCAGAATATTATATACAGCAGACCCCAGAATTTTATATGTACCAGCAGACCCCAGAATATTATATACAACAGACCCCAGTATCTTATATACAGCAGACCCCAGTATCCTATATGTACCAGCAGTCACCAGTATCTTATATACAGCAGATCCCAGAATTTTATATGTACCAACAGACCCCAGAATATTATACTTATCCAGACAGACCTCCTCCCGCGTGGTCCTCCAAGCTCTATCCTGCTCCTGCACGTGGCCGCAGGCTTCTTCTGATCTGAAGGCTGTGCCTGTGACGCGATCTCGCGAGATCTTGGCAGTAGGCCCGCGTCACAGCCTTCACAAGGCTGAAGAAATGGCGGCTGCCCAAGAGGAGCAGGCACGCAGGCGCTCGGGGAACACGGGCTAATCGAGGGGGCTGCTAGCGGAATGCGGCTAATGCATTCCACTAGCAGCCCCAGCGATAAACTAAATTGTCCCACAGCGGGAACATGTGTTCCTTCAATGTTCCTGCTGCGGGAGAAGTGTGGGAACGCCGTTCCCGCGGGTTCCCACAGGACTCGAGTCCTGTATACATCTCACTTTTTTTACTACTACTACATTATGTAAAATGTATCCACTTTTGGCTCAGGGCAGGCTGAACTCAAAGCACTCACATGAACAACTTTTGACATAGTCAATGCTAAATAGAAGCAATGTTTCCCGATCATACAATGCCAACTGTAAAGTGTTTTCCAATGTATCTTTTTTATTGAGAGTTTTTTGTAAATACGAGTGCTAAACCAATTCTCAATATTGGTTCATTATAAGGCACAAAAGCATTGAATTGTATAGAACCTCATATAATGTAAGATGTAACTTTAAAACGGCCCTCTGCTGAATGTAAGGAAGTCATCCACTAACTGCCATTGTTTAGCGTTGTTGCAACCACGATAGATTCAGCAATCCAAATAGGAAAAATCTAAGAACATCAGGCCTTGCTACCTCATACAAACATAGAAACATAGAATATGTCGGCAGATAAGAACCTTTCCGTCCATCTAGTCTGCCCAATTATATGGATAACTTCCTTGGATTTATATTTTATTTAGGATAGCTTTATGCCTATCCCATGCCTGCTTAACCCCTTAACGCTGCAGGACGTACAATTACGCCCTGCATTAGGCGGGCTTTGAAGCCGCAGGTCGTAATTGTACGTCCTCGGCGGTTTCAGCCCCCCGGCATATACTCACCTCCTCCGGTGGCTCCCTCGATGATCTGAGTCCCACGGAGTCAGATCGGCAGGGTTTCCTCCTCCGGCGTACTGACGTCATCGCGCCAGGGGCGCGATGACGTCAGTTTCAGGTGCCCCCCCCTGCCGGAGCAGGGGAAGTGCCTAAAGGGTCCTTTGGATCCCTCTATCTCCCCATCGCCGGGGACCTTTCCAGCGATGTATGCGGGGTTAACCCCTTAGTTACCAGGTCGCGACCGGACACTAATTTGTGCCCTATTGCAGCCTGTTTCCGGTGGGGGCCGCCATCTTGGATGGCAGCCCCCACCTCTGGGTCACCCCCCCGCTCAACTGACTCATCGCGCCATGCGCGATGATGTCAGTTAACCGGGGAGCACCCTAGCTGCAAAGGGATTTCCCATGGAAATCCCATAGAGGAGATAGGGGGGTTCTTTGAACCCCTTTATCTCCTGATTGGTAGCAGCTAGGGGGTCATGTATGATTTTGCTGGAAAGGCCAGAGCATGGCCTTTCCAATGATATCAAACATGACTATGTTATAAGTAAATTAAAACTTTAAAAAATGTAAAAATAAAAATAATAAAAAAATAATAAATTAAATAATAAAAAAATAAATACGTGTGGTTTTTTTTATTAATGCAGCACTATTGTTCACATTTCAATTATAATGTGAACAATGATGCTTCACTAATGATTTTTTTTGGGGGGGGTTTAGCTAAAATCACGCAATTTCTCCCCAAAAAAAAAAATGGGTTCCCCGTTCTAATTTTTTTAACAAATCTACCCCATAGCATATGACCGCAGAGCCTCGGATAATAAAATTTAAAAAAAAAACACTTTACACACTGTGGAAGATTGAAATTTTATTGAAAATTCACATTTATTTACTTTTTTTTACATTTTTTGTTATAGCATTTTGGCAGGGCATGACATATACATACAGTTGTGTTCAAAATTATTCAACCCCCAATGCTGTAAAGGGTTTTAGGGAATTTAGTGACATTTGTAATTGTATTCAGAATGAAATCCTACAAGGACTTTTTAAAGAACCATATGCAACTAAAATGACATCAATTGGTTTTGTAATACAGTAGTAAATGTTTCTTTTGTGAATTCTTCATTGACACAATTATTCAACCCCTTAAAGACTACCACTCTGAAGAACAGAGGTTCATTCAAGTGTTTTCAATCAGGTATTGAAAACACCTGTGGATGTCACGGAGCAGCAATAAAGCATAATAAGCACCAATTAGGCAGCTTTAAAATGACTGTGATACTCAGCTCCTTCTAGACATTTACTGGTGTGGTTACAAACATGGTGAAGTCAAGAGAATGGTCCAGGAAGACAAGAGAAGAGGTGATTACTCTTCACAGGAAGGGCAATGGCTATAAGAAGATTGCAAAGATGTTAAACATACCAAGAGAGACCATAGGAAGCATCATTCGCAAATTCAAGGCAAAGGGCACTGTTGAAACGCTACCTGGTCGTGGCAGAAAGAAGATGCTGACTCCGACTGCTGTGCGCTACCTGAAGCGTAGAGTGGAGAAAAGTCCCCGTGTGACTGCTGAGGAACTGAGAAAAGATTTGTCAGATGTGGGTACTGAAGTTTCAGCTCAGACAATACAGCGCACACTGCGTAATGAAGGCCTCCATGCCAGAACTCCCAGGCGCACCCCCTTGCTGTCTCCAAAGAATAAGAAGAGTCGACTGCAGTATGCCAAAAGTCATGTGGACAAACCACAGAAGTTTTGGGATAGTGTTCTGTGCACTGATGAAACAAAATTAGAACTGTTTGGGCCCATGGATCAACGCTATGTTTGGAGGAGGAAGAACAAGGCCTATGAAGAAAAAAACACCTTGCCTACTGTGAAGCATGGCGGGGGGTCAATCATGCTTTGGGGCTGTTTTGCTTCTGCAGGTACAGGGAAGCTTCAGTGTGTGCAAGGTACCATGAATTCTCTTCAGTACCAGGAGATATTGGATGACAATGTGATGCAGTCCGTCACAAACCTGAGGCTTGGGAGACGTTGGACCTTTCAACAGGACAATGATCCCAAGCATACCTCCAAGTCCACTAGAGCATGGTTGCAGATTAAAGGCTGGAACATTTTGGAGTGGCCATCGCAGTCACCTGACTTAAATCCGATTGAGAACCTCTGGTGGGACTTAAAGAAAGCAGTTGCAGTGCACAAGCCTAAGAATGTGACTGAACTGGAGGCTTTTGCCCATGACGAATGGGTGAAGATACCCGTAGATGGCTGCAAGACACTTGTGTCAAGCTATGCTTCACATTTAAAAGCTGTTATAACTGTAAAAGGATGTTGTACTAAGTACTAAGATTGAATGTCACTTGGGGTTGAATAAAACTGATAATGATATGAGCACAGAAAAGACATTTGTGGTTATTTCATTATAAATGTTATGTTATATTTGTCTGACCTACACGTGCCTCTTTGATTTAATTGTAAGCAAGATGACTGAATGATCAAAATCAATGTCAAACTGGCCAAAACACTCAATTTCAGTGGGGGTTGAATAATTTTGAACACAACTGTATAATAATGATATATTATTAATCTGCCGAGTCTGCCGGAAAGAACGATACATAATTTGTCTGGGTGGTATAATAATACGTGACTTAAAAACGGTCAAAATGAGCTCAGCAAACTTCTACTTCTGAAACAGCGCCGAAGTTGTAAAATTACTCCCGTCCTTAAGGGGTTAAACTCAATCACTGTTTTAGCCTCAACCACGTCTACTGGAAAGCTGTTCCATGTATCTACCACCTTCTCAGTAAAATAATACTTCCTGATGTTACCTTTAAGTCAGCAACAGCAGTTTTCATCTGTTCTTTGATTTTCCCAATCAGGTTTGTCAAACTTTATCACCCTTGAAAAATGTTTTCTTTTTTTTAAACAATGTTAAACAATGACAGCAGATTACCCCTTAGTTTCAGCCTTGTTTAAAGCATAAAATGAAAATCTAGGGTAGACGGTTCAATGCTTCTTTCTTTCTGAAGTTTCCTTATCAACATAAATCACTGCGTATTCAAAGCAAAGTCTTATATCAAGATTACTGCACACAGCCCTGACCTTTACCCCATCAAACACCTGACATAAATTGAAAAGATGGAAACTTTTGCTCCTTGTGCTAAAAGCAAATTCCAGATACAGAATTAATTCCCCATAAACAAGTTCACAAATGTCCTTGGCTAATATTTCAAGTAGAGAGTTGAGAATTTTATGCGGCTTTATAATTATCACTGCAGGTCAGTCAAACACAGTAATAGGGAAACATGTAATTCTCTTTTTCTGCTTCTATTTGCATTGTGGTTTTCCAAATTTTATTCAAAAAGCCTTTTTAAAGACTTACAGCTACCTATGTCTCACCGTTTTAGAAAAACTATGGGGGTTATGCATAGGGATGTGCATTTCGGGTTTCGGAATTTCGGAATTTTCACGAAATTTCCCGATTCGTGTTTTCGGATGCGGCCGAATTTCCGAAAAATTTTAGATCCGAAAAGTTCAGATCCGAAATGTTTTCCGAGCCGAAACGAAATATTTTCGGATTTTTCGAATGGGCTTGAAATGTGGCAAACGAGGAGAACAGATGTTCCGAAAAACGAAAATTTTCCGAAAAACGAAAATTTTCCGAAAAACGAAAATTTTGGAAAAACGAACATTTTCTGAAAAACGAAAATTTTTCGAAAAAACGAAAAGTCGATACAAAAAAACGGGCAAAATGACACGAAAAATACGAGAAAATGGTCGATATGCCGAAAAATGTGCAATTCCGAAAAACGAAAATTTTCTGAAAAACGAAAATTTTGTAAAAACGAAAATTTTGTGAAAACGAAAATTTTCTGAAAAACGAAACGTTTTCGAAAAAACGAAAAGTCGATACAAAAACCGAGCACAGTGACACGAAAATACGAAAAATGGTCGAAATTCCGAAAAAAAATGTACTCGAAAAACAGGTCGAACCGAATCGAATCCGAAATCGGTCGAAACGAGCCGAATCGAAAAGTTTAAAAATCCGAAAAATCGAACCGAATCGAACCGAAAAAAAAATCGGTGCACAAGCCTAGTTATGCAGTCACTGACATGTCCCCGACATTTTAGTGCGCTCTCGTTCCCTGCACTTCGGGGATATCAAATTTCATGACCCAATGGTGAATTCAGCATTCACTGCAGGATCCCTGGGATGCAGGGAAAGGACCCGGGAACGGACTTGAAAATCTGCCTCAAAACCGCCAAAAGCCCGCCAAACACCTGCCGAAAAAAACGCATCAGATACACTCTGAAGTATTGGATCACTCGAACCGCTGCAAAAAGCATGCCAAACATGTCTGGAAAAAGCCGCCGAACACAGCGCCGACCAGCCTCCAGAAAAAGCGAACAAGCTGCCGAACGAGATAAAAAGAAAGAAAAAAAAAATGATTGAAAGTGTCATAATTAAAACGCTGTTTGTAAAAAAAACTACTCAACGAGAATGCCTGGAATTAACATATTTATTTATTTATTTATAAGGTCCTATGAACGATAATAAAAATTGTAATGCGCCAATCCGTATGTGGTTGGCAATGATTAGCGGCACTAGCAGTGCTCTTTTCAGATTACGTTAGACGGTCACATGGTGTCAGGTGCCTGAACTGTACTTTGGCAGCCCCCTTCAAGCCTTGCACATCTCAGAACCAACACTGAGATTCCTGCACACAAATGGTTAAAAGTGAAGCACATAGTGAAACACTACACCACCTGACCTTCCAAAATAAAGGGCCCTGCCCCCCTCTTCACATTGTTCCAGCATTGTCTATCAGTATCCAGAGAGAGAGGACGTGTATGCTGGGACTCCCCTGTATTCGCCTGAAAACCTTGAAACTTACCGTGTTTACCAGTCCTTCCCTGCAGTATCCAGAATATCCAAGTTCCCATTTTTCCTGGTCTGTTTTCTGTTTTCAATCCCTCTACGTGTCCTGTCTCTCTGCTCCAATCCACCATTTGTGTTTCTGCAACTCACCACTCACCATATATATCCCTAGAGCGGTGCCTCACCGCATCCTGGGCTCAGAATCTTGCCATCCCGGTGCCACCTCGGTACCTGCACGTGGCACATGGACTGACCGAGAGCACCATGGATTGGTCCATTAACCTGTATGACGACCATGATGTAAGAGTATGTAGATTGGTCAGCGCAGACCCAATGGAATAACATGCCCGTCCCGCAAAGCGACCCGAATGGATGCAGTCCCAAGTCCTCATGTGAAATGGTGAAACATCAGCATCCTGGCCGCACACACAAGGCTAAATAGCTGGCTTTTGGTGGTAGCACTTGCTCTTGAAGAAGCTGCGATACTACAGCAGCGAAACGCGCGTCGAGCATCCTGGCTTTAATCTTTTTGCAGCCATACTCCTGCCATACTCCTAAGATTAATGTCTTTTCCTCCCTAAATGTGGTATATAAGTTATGGTCCCATCACAAGGAGACCTCATTTTTCATGTCTGTTGTTGGCTCTAATCTCCAATGAGTGCATACTGGGTCCTTATGTGAGACTGATTGTCCTCTGGAGACCCGACTTAAGATACTTGGAGGGAAGGCTTGAATTGTTCATGCTACCACTAATTGCAATGGTCCCACACTAAGGAGACCTTTTTCTTGCCTTGTTATAGAGGTTTTTTTGGTCCCAACTAGGGATGAGCTGTTCGGTTCGGCGTTCGACCCGAACTTAGCCTGTTCGATTAGATCACGAACACCGAACATTTCCAGGTGTTCGCCGCATGTTCGACCACAATGCATTTTCCCACTGGCCTGAAGCTCGTAATTAGCTACAGCCTTGCACCTGACCACAGGTCTGGTGCAAGACTGGTTCAACACTATGCCAATCACCGCTCAGAGTCCTGATTGGGCAAATTTTGCCCAATCATGGGCTCACAGAGCTAAGTCCCGCAGCACACTATAGCACACTACAGCACACTAACGTTTCCATGCGCCGATTCTGCACGCATTTCACAGGAGATTTCAAAGGAGATAGTTGTGTGTTGTTACTGCCGGTCTGCCACGCTACTGGGGGGGTCTGAGGGGGTCTCATTTCTACCAAATATCAGGGAATTTAGATGATGTGTGTCTTGTCACTGTGCCAGCAAGTTTTTTGGGGTTTACAACTTTCTTTAAAACATTTGTGAATTGAGGTGATCTTCTGGGTCTTGTCACGGTGCCAGCAAGTCTTTTTGGGTCTCATTTCTACCAAATATCAGGGAATTTAGGTGATGTGTGTCTTGTCACTGTGCCAGCAAGTTTTTTTGGGGTTTACAACTTCTTTAAAACATTTGTGAATTGAGGTGATCTTCTGTGTCTTGTCACTGTGCCAGCAAATCTTTTTGGGGCCACTAATTTCTTTAAAACATTTGTGAATTGAGGTGATCTGTGTCTCGTCACACATCCAGTACCACGCAGTATTTTGGGGCTCACTAATTTCTTTAAAACATTTGTGAATTGAGGTGATCTGTGTCTTGTCACACAACCAGTACCACGTAGTATTTTGGGGCTCACTAATTTCTTTAAAACATTTGTGAATTGAGGTGATCTGTGTCTTGTCACACAACCAGTACCACGCATTATTTTGGGGCTCACTAATTTCTTTAAAACATTTGTGAATTGAGGTGATCTGTGTCTCGTCACTGGCTGCCAGCTATCAGTGTGTCTCACTGAGTTATACCAGAGTTCTTTAAATCTTTATACCAGAGTTGAATCAGAGTTTTGTATATATTAATCTATATATCAGTCACCATGTCTGAAAGAACAAAAAGGACAGGCAGACGCTCCCAGACACAGATAAGAGGGCAAGCAGCCCCTGTGTCGGGAGGCTGTGCCTCTGGTCGTGGTGGACGTGGTGCATCCTCTGCAGGGGCACGCTTGTCCTTTCTAACTGGTGCTGGCCATCTTAAGCAGCAGCAACACACAGAGGACTTGGTGGATTGGCTAACCAGGCCATCCTCATTCTCCGAGTCCTCTGCCAGCCAGGCGTCTAGTGCTTTACAGTCCACCTCAGCTGCCAAAGCATCTAATGCAGCCTCCATGTCCACAGCTACTCCTGCCGTAGCCTCGCTATCACACATGGAGGAGTCAGCTGAATTGTTTGACTACAATGAGAGTGACATGCTGCTTGAGGATGCACAGCAAGTACAGTGCTCTGATTCAACCTCTGAGGTTGAGCAAGGGAGTATAATCAACCTAGAGGAAGGGGGTGCCAGTGATGACGCACAAATAACTGGCACTCATGTTGCCCCAGCAGCTGCAGCATACTGCCAAATTGGCTCCAGTGACGAGGAGATAGGGGGTGAAGATGACAATGATGATGAGGTCACTGACTCCACCTGGGTGCCAGATCAAACAGAGGAATTAAGTGAGGTAGAGGGGGAGGAGGAGGCACAGCAAACACGAGGCACAACATCCTCTGTGACCAACCATAGCACTAGCCAGTCCAAGGCATCACATGTCAGAGCTGCTCCGGTGTTGTCTCAAAGAACACATGCAGGAACTCTGTTGTCTGGGAGTTCTTTAAGAAATGTGCGGTAGAGCGCAGCGTTGCTATTTTTAATCTATGTCAGATGAGGCTTAAGCGTGGGAAAGATACCGGACACTTGGGTACCACGTGCTTGAGGCGACATATGAAGAAGTGCCACACATCCCGTTGGCACAAAACTTTGCGTAGGTCCTCCTCCTCCTCATCTGTCTCTACCCCCACTGTATGTCCTGCCATGTTATTGCCTACAACCTCCACCGACAGGGATGATGCTACAGTAATGGATGTACCAGGTCCTTCCTCACAATGTGACATCATCCCAGTAGCTGAAGATTTATGCAGTCAGATTACGTTGCCGCAGCTGCTGCAGCGAAAGAAAAAATATAGTCCCAACCAACCCCAAGCACAGCGTCTAAATGCCAGCTTAGCAAAATTACTCGCATTACAGCTGCTGCCTTTCCAACTGGTGGACTCTGCTTCCTTCCGTGAATTTGCTGAATGTGCTGTACCACAGTGGCAGGTTCCAAAACGCCATTTCTTTTCACGGAAGACCATTCCAGCACTATACCAGCACGTGGAAGACAATGTTATCCAGTCATTGGGAAAGGCAGTCAGCAGCAAGGTGCATGTGACTTTAGACACGAGGTCCAGCAAGCATGGACAGGGTCGTTACATTTCCTTCACGGCACACTGGGTAACTCTGATTGCAGCTGGGAGGGATCCAAGACGGGGCTCTGTGCTGGAGCTTGTTCATCCACCACGCCTCCAGAAAGCTGCTTGTATGAGGTCTGTCTGCTCCACCACCACCACCTCTTCCTCCTCCTCCTCCTCCTTCTCTGTCTCTGGCGAAGTGGCAGTTAAACCGACGCCTGACAGGGTCTACGCAATGGCTCAAACAAAAAGATACCATACTGTGCTTGAGATGGTTTGTTTAGGGGACAGGAGCCACACCGGGTCAGAAATTTTGTCAGCTCTGCAGGGGCAGGTGCAGAGATGGTTAACACCACGCCAGCTTGAGCTGGGAATGATCGTCTGCGATAATGGCAGAAACCTTCTCTCCGCCCTACGCAAGGGTAAATTGACGCATGTACCATGCCTAGCACACGTCCTAAATCTGGTGGTACAGCGTTTCCTAACCAAGTACCCAGGGCTGCCGGAGCTTCTCATCCAGGCCAGAAAAGTCTGCAGCCACTTCAGACGGTCATTCCGAGCAAGCGTTCGCCTGGCAGAAATTCAAAGAGAATTCCACCTTCCCACAAACCGTCTGATCTGTGACATGCCCACCAGGTGGAACTCGACATTAGCAATGCTGCAGCGTCTGCACAAGCAGCAGAGGGCCATCAACGAGTACCTGTGTGAGTATGGCACAAGGACAGGTTCAGGTCAATTTGGTTTCCCCCCCCCGCAGTGGCTGATGATCAAAGATGCATGCACTGTACTGTCATCATTTGAGGAGGCAACGAGGATGGTGAGCAGGGACAGTGCATGCATCAATGACACAATTCCTTTAGTGTTCCTGCTGGAGCACACTCTGCGGGGAATTATAGATGTGGCTCTATAGGCAGAGCAGCGGGAGGAAGAGGAGGCTTTCCCTAGTTCTCAAGGCCCCAGTCTTTCCGCAGACAGCATTCCAGCGGGTCCTACTCAGATCAGACAGGAGGAGGATGAGGAGGAGGAGGAGGAATATTTAAGTAGTGGGGGCATTGAAGGTGGGGATTCTTCAAGGGAGGGTTTTGTGTGCCCAGAAACAGAAGGGCTAGTGCGTGGCTGGGAGGAGGAAGTGCACAATACGGTCATCCTCATTGACCAGGAAGACTCGGAAGCTAATGCCACCTCCAACCTATGCTGCATGGGCTCCCTAATGATGCAAAGCCTGCTAAAGGACCCCAGGATTCGTGCTATCAAGGAGAGGGATCATTACTGGTTGGCAACCCTTCTTGATCCACGATACAAGGGGAAAGTTGCAGAGCTCATCCTGCCCGCACAGAGGGAGTACAGGATGAAAACACTTGAGGACGCTCTAAAGCGACACTTGTGTAACACCTTTCCAGGCACTGGTAGATTACCAAGTGCTGACACACGTGCTTCTGAGGCTGCGGGTGATCAAAGGAATAGTGTTGAAGGCCAGGGCTGCTTGACTGATGCTTTTTTAATTTTTTTTAGTCCTCGACGCCCAGGGACGTCAAATGTAGGCACCCATTGCCAGCGTCTTCACCATATGGTGCAGGACTACCTAGGGGCAAGGGCAGACCTGGATACCTTTCCAGCAGATGATCCACTGGCTTACTGGGTGTTGAGATTGGATCACTGGCCAGAACTTAGCCAATATGCTATGCAGCTACTAGGTTGCCCTTCGTCTAGCGTGCTTTCCGAAAGGACGTTCAGTGCCACTGGAGGTTTTGTCACAGACAAAAGAGTGCGTCTGTCCACCGACTCTGTAGACGGGCTGACATTTATAAAAATGAATCAGTCCTGGATCAGCAGCTATCAATCCCTGATGCTGAAGTAATGGAATAGATTGGGGATGTCCTCTTCTGCATTCACAAAACCTCCAGCACTGAACTCTTCCACAATACCACAAAAGGGTTACGGTGTGAAGGCACTTGCTGCCATGAAAGGCACAATATTTGGCTGCACTGACGCCTGTGCCAGATTTATATCATTTTAATTTTTTGAACCGCAGGGTCCAACCCTGCACTCTTCCACAATACCACAGAGGGGTTACTGTATGATGATACTTGCTGGCCTGGCATTAAAGGCACAATATCTGGGTGCACTGACGCCCATTAACAGATAAAAAACTTTTCAATATAGGACCACATGGTCCACCCCTGCACTCTTCCACAATACCACAGAGGGGTTACTGTATGATGATACTTGCTGGCCTGGCATTAAAGGCACAATATCTGGGTGCACTGACGCCCATTACCAGATAAAAAACTTTTCAATATAGGACCGCAAGGTTCACCCCTGCATTCTTCCACAATACTACAGAGGTGTTACTGTATGATGATACTTGCTGGCCTGGCATTAAAGGCACAATATCTGGGTGCACTGATGCCCATTACCAGATAAAAAACTTTTCAATATAGGACCGCAAGGTTCACCCCTGCATTCTTCCACAATACTACAGAGGGGTTACTGTATGATGATACTTGCTGGCCTGGCATTAAAGGCACAATATCTGGGTGCACTGACGCCCATTACCAGATCAAAAACTTTTCAATATAGGACCACATGGTCCACCCCTGCATTCTTCCACAATACCACAGAGGGGTTACTGTATGATAGTACTTGCAGGCCTGGCACCAAAAGCACAATATTTGGGTGCACTGCCACTGACGCCTGTATCAGATTCATATCCTCAGAGGGGTTACGGTGTGACGGCACTGTTGGGGACGCTAAAGGACCAATTTTAAAGCACCTATTGTTACTTTCATCCAAAGCCTGCATAAGTTTCACAATAATTTTGCCAAAAAAATCACTAAACTTTTTCTGCATGTACGAAAATGTCTCCTCTTTTCATACAGACTGCCGCCCCAAGCAGTTGTTTATGGATAGATTAAAGGAAAAGCATTTACCATCGTATGAAACGTCATTTTTTTGTTTTTAAATGTTTCTATACATCCTAGAAATCCGCCACTTCACAGGCAGGTTATGGGGACCTCCTAGGCACGATATTTGAAAGAATTTTTCGTTTTTTATTTTAACCCTTATTTCATGGAAAACTCACTGTCCCTTTAAAAACTTTTTTTTTTACTTTTTGTCCTTGTTTCCTGTCCCCCAGGGCACTACCCGGACCCCCATACACCTTTTATGGCAAATATGTAGCATATATGCCCTCTTGGAGGGCACTCTAAAAACCGAATTTTCAGCCCCTTTGACTTGCATTGGGTTTGAGTTTGGGTTCTGGTTCGGACCCAAACAAATGGGAAGTTCGTGTTCGGACTCGAACCGAACTCGGGGGGTGTTCGGCTCATCCCTAGTCCCAACGTCAAGGAGACATGTTTACTCTATCTCAACAGGGCGCACTTGGCCCAAATTGCACTCTTCGTCATAATAGATACTGAAGACCTCTAATGTGTGTCCTCAATGAACCATACTGGGGTACCAATGGCTCTACATGTCTAACAGTGGTGTATATATATATATATATATATATATATATATATATAGTATGATCCCAGTACAAGGAGACCTTAATTTTCCTTATGCTGTGTGCTGTTGCGTTGTAATCTCCCATGACCGCATATTGGGGTCCATATGTGAGACTGATAGTTCTTTGGCGACTCGATCAAAGCAACCCTGTGGGAAGACTTGAATTTTTCACCACTAATTTCAATGGTCCCACACCAAGGAGACCTACTCTCTTTGTGTTTGAATAAAGATTATCTAGTGGTCCCACATCTAAGGAGAACTGTTTACTTTATCTCAACAGGGCCCATTTGGCCCATATACACTGTCACGGAATGGCCCAGCACCCTCAGCCAGGGGCGGTGCACCGTGACAGTGGTGGCCATGGACACTTAGGTGCGGTGGCACGCACCCGGTTTTATAAGTACGTTTATTTAGATGTGATTATTGTGTGGTGTAATAAAGTGTCCCCTGTTGGTATTGCGAAATGTATTTTCCCTTTGTCTGCCTTGCCCGCCGCCATTTTCTGATCGCCTCGTGGTTCAGATCAGAATATTCGGATCTTAAAATGGCCGAATCGGCAACTCCCCGATTCGTAATGGCCAATACGAATCGGGGCCCGGGTGCCTCCTGCCAGCGAGGGCCAATGGGACTTGTGAGGGCGGGCAGGGATTCCCATTGTATTCCTAATTGTGTAAAGTGATAAATGTATGTGATGTGAAAAATAAACTCAGATTTTCCAGTGCATCCAGCCTCGCCTGATGTCCTTTACTCTCCGCCGCATATACTGTCTGAGCATCCCGCGCGGTCTCAGGGTGCGGTGTCCAGACTTAAGATCAGAACGGACTTAAGATCAGAACGGACTTAAGATCAGAACGGACTTAAGATCAGAACGGACTTAAGATCAGAACGGACTTAAGATCAGAACGGACTTAAGATCCGAACCGAAGGCGCGGCCGCGTACCGCGCTTCGGTATACCAAGTGAGCGGTGATCAGATCCGAAGATTCAGCCGCTCCCGTAAGATCCGAAGATTCACCGTTTAAAGATCCGAATATTCCTCCACATAAGATCCGAATATTCCTCCGCAATCAGATCCGAATATTCCTCCGCGGCAGATCCGATCCCCAGATTCGCACAGCCGCCCGCAGACGCACTCCACACCCACAAGGTCAGTGAACCAGCTGCTCGGGACGCTGAGTGCCGTATGGCTCAGTGGTCGGGCTGGTTCTAGGCAGGGGTCCCCTCCACCGCCCGCTAACCCTTCCCCAGGGTCACGCCAGGCCGCACGAGACGCCGAGTGCGCGTCACTCGGTAGTCGGGCCAGCGGTAAGCGACGGGGGTCACGCAGATAGAGCACACCCGCAGTCGGAACAACATCCCATTCCGTCATACTGGTGGCAGCGGTGGGATCGCTCTCTGCAGGCCCCTAGGAGACCTACGCCATGGTGGTGTACACCCACTACGACAGGGACACCCTGCGTGGGATGTTGGAGAACCGGGGAGGAACGCCGGGTAACAAGAAGAGGAAGACTCTGATCAAGGAACTGACCAGGATGGATCAGGACAGGGTGGCGACGCCCGTCCCCAGCCCTGTCCACGCAGAGGTGGAGGAAGATGCTGGCCTCAGAGAGTTGCGGCGTCGGATTGCCCTGCTCGGAGATGCCTCATCGTCGGTGGACAGATACGAAGTGATTCGGGAGTTTTACCGGGAAGTTGAGCAGGAGAAGGAACGCCAGCACGAGCTGCGGTTGGCAGAGCTCCGCGGAGCAGAGACTGAATATGTTGACCCCGAACCCTACCCTGTGGAACCCTGGGTCGAGGCTCACAGCTCGACTGGAGCTTCACCCTGGGAATCTGCAAACCCCAGTGACTACGCTTGCGGACTCTCAGCTCGCCTGGAGCCTGTACTGAGGACGTCACTTATCCCCGCGACCCTCGGATGGAGACTCACAGCTCGCCTGGAGCTGCATCTGAGGACGCCACATTCCCCATTGAGGAGCAGTGCTCCTGCGCGGGCACCTTCGTCGACATGAAGGTCGTGTTGGCAGGAAGGCTGCAGGAGGGCTGGAGCGGGATCAGAGGTCCACAGAGGAACTGTGGTACGAGGCCCTGGACCATGAGCGGGACTGCCATGGTGTGTACATTCCTTCCGACGCTGTCGTCCATCGGGTGCAGTACGATGTGCGAGCAGCGTTCCTGCAAGGTCGGGCCCCAGAGGAGTGGGAGGCCGAGCTCCGGAGTCTGGTGCAACAGGAGATCGCACTGGACGCCGCGTACCGCGCGCTCCGGTGGCTAACCGCCTCTCCGACAGTGCGCCCTATTGAAGGCAGTTCCACTGCAGGGCCTCGCTACGGAGGCACGGGGCTGCTCTACGCGAGCATGGCCGCCGACCCCGAGTTTGGAGAGGAGACCGAAGAGCGGATGGAAGACATTCTGGAGCGACGGGAACTGGAGATCCCGTCAGACAGCAGGGACTCGGTGTTTGAGGAGCTGGAGTCCCTAGCCGAGCGAGAGTGGAGCTCGAGGTGGCTTATCGAAGACTGTTGGACGGCGTTCCGCAGTCGAGTCTGAGCTCCCGTGGTGGGACGGGTCGGCGGAGGAGGTCGACAGTCCCCAGGTTTGGGACCTATGGGAGGCTGAGGTGGACCCATGGGTGCCCGTGGGGGTTCCGGCAGAGGAAGTTACCCCCTGCACCCCGCAAGAGGACAGGGTGGCTGAGGCCACGGGTCCAGTGGGAGGTGACGGATGGTCTCCCCGGGATGGGTTGTGCGCAACCATTGATTGCCCGGGGGGTGAAGTGACCATCCTTCCCCAAGGAGATCTTCAACCAGCGGAAGAGCTGGCTACGGGGCAGAGTGTCGCTGGCCTCTGCCCACTGCTTACAGTCTGCCAGGAGGAGCAGACAGATGGTTCCCCCGGGATGGGTTGTGCGCAACCGTTGTTTGCCCCGGGGGTGAAGTGACCATCCTTCCCCAAGGAGATCTTCAACCAGCGGAAGAGCTGGCCACGGGGCAGAGTGTCGCTGGCCTCTGCCCACCACCCACAGTCTGCCAGGTGGGGCAGACAGATGGTCCCCCCGGGCTGGGTTGTGCGCAGCCAGTGACGGTCCCGGGGGGGAAGAAACCATCCTCCCGCAAGGAGATTTCCACCCAGCGGAAGAGCTGACGCCAGGGCAGAGCGCCGCTGGCCTCTGCCCGTTTCTCCCAACTCGCCCCGAGGGGCAGAGTGAGGTTGACCCCGTGCGACTGCCGTTGCAATTATGTATTCCCCTCTTCGGCTGCCAGGAAGAGCAGCCGGGTTTGACCCCATTTGTCCCCTCGGTTGCCGTTTGTGTACCTGCCTCTTCAGCAGAAGAGCTGGCAACGGGGCAGAGCGCCGCTGGCCTCTGCCCACCCTTCGGCTGCCCGGGAGAGCAGCCGGGTGTGTCTACCCTTGTCCCTTTTGTTACAATTACCCCCTCAGCGGAAGAGCTGACTACGGGGCAGAGCGCCGCTGGCCTCTGCCCATCTCCTCAACTCTTTGGCCTGGAGGCCCCGCACAGCCACTGGGCTTTTCATCGACTACCCGGGGTGGGTGCGTTTAGCGCCCGTTTTCCCGGAGGGGACACAGGAGGTACTCCTCCCCGGACTTATGTCCTTTCGCCCAGCCGGGGTAACCCTAAGGACGCGGGGCCCCGACCAAGCTGGCACGGCCGCAAAGCCAAATGGAGAAGCCTGGGGGCCAGGCCTCCCCAGACCGACTATGGGCCTGGGAGCACCGACTTCCCCGGTATGACCCGGTGGGGTCAGACCAGGTGCGTCGAACTGTGGGAAGGGGGAGGAGTGTCACGGAATGGCCCAGCACCCTCAGCCAGGGGCGGTGCACCGTGACAGTGGTGGCCATGGACACTTAGGTGCGGTGGCACGCACCCGGTTTTATAAGTACGTTTATTTAGATGTGATTATTGTGTGGTGTAATAAAGTGTCCCCTGTTGGTATTGCGAAATGTATTTTCCCTTTGTCTGCCTTGCCCGCCGCCATTTTCTGATCGCCTCGTGGTTCAGATCAGAATATTCGGATCTTAAAATGGCCGAATCGGCAACTCCCCGATTCGTAATGGCCAATACGAATCGGGGCCCGGGTGCCTCCTGCCAGCGAGGGCCAATGGGACTTGTGAGGGCGGGCAGGGATTCCCATTGTATTCCTAATTGTGTAAAGTGATAAATGTATGTGATGTGAAAAATAAACTCAGATTTTCCAGTGCATCCAGCCTCGCCTGATGTCCTTTACTCTCCGCCGCATATACTGTCTGAGCATCCCGCGCGGTCTCAGGGTGCGGTGTCCAGACTTAAGATCAGAACGGACTTAAGATCAGAACGGACTTAAGATCAGAACGGACTTAAGATCAGAACGGACTTAAGATCCGAACCGAAGGCGCGGCCGCGTACCGCGCTTCGGTATACCAAGTGAGCGGTGATCAGATCCGAAGATTCAGCCGCTCCCGTAAGATCCGAAGATTCATCCGTTTAAAGATCCGAATATTCCTCCACATAAGATCCGAATATTCCTCCGCAATCAGATCCGAATATTCCTCCGCGGCAGATCCGATCCCCAGATTCGCACGGCCGCCCGCAGACGCACTCCACACCCACAAGGTCAGTGAACCAGCTGCTCGGGACGCTGAGTGCCGTATGGCTCAGTGGTCGGGCTGGTTCTAGGCAGGGGTCCCCTCCACCGCCCGCTAACCCTTCCCCAGGGTCACGCCAGGCCGCACGAGACGCCGAGTGCGCGTCACTCGGTAGTCGGGCCAGCGGTAAGCGACGGGGGTCACGCAGATAGAGCACACCCGCAGTCGGAACAACATCTCCATTCCGTCATATACACTATATTGCCAAAAGTATTCGCTCACCTGCTTTGACTCGCATATGGATGAGTGAGTGAATACTTTTGGCAATATAGTGTATATTGTGGCATAATGCATACTAGAGACATCTAATGTGTTCTTAATGAACCATATTGGGGTCCTAATGGCCCTACATGTCTAAGGTCTATGACATAAGGAAACCTACTCCTATAAATTTTACCCGTTATCTAGAGGAATTTATATTTTGGGAATGTACATAACAGATTGTGGAACTGGCTGCCATCTGTTTTGTTGTTTTTTGAGTAAATGTTGATTTTTTTTTTTTATCCTCACCATTAAATTTAATAGAGGACATTTCGTATATACCTATTGGTATACCTATTGGGTTGCACATTGTCTCTCTTGGGGCTTTGTGCCCATTGAGGGCTCTATTAACTTCTTCACGCACAGCCCTATTTTGTTGCACGCAGTGTTAAACGTTAATGCGTGTAAATTAACGCTGGTATTACAATCCGAGCGCATTTTTTCATCCGTCAAAAAATACCACGCGCAAAAACGCGCACGCATTAACGCTGCGTGCAGAAATCAGTGGGCGGACTGTTTTTTCACGCAATTCAGCCAATCAGAATTAAGAACCACAATTGTCTCCTGTTAAGTTGTTGCGCCTGTCAAAATCAATCTGCGCATATACAGTCAGGTCCAGAAATATTAGGACATCGACACAATTCTAACATCTTTGGCTCTGTGCACCACCACAATGGAGTTGGAATGAAACAAACAATGTGCTTTAACTGCAGACTGTCAGCTTTAATTTGAGGGTATGTACATCCAACTCAGGTGAACTGTGTAGAACTTGCAGATGTGCCTCCCACTTGTTAAGGGACCAAAGGTAATGGGACAATTGCCTTCTCAGCTGTTCCATGGCCAGGTGTGTGATATTCCCTCATTACCCCAATTACAATGTGCAGATAAAAGGCCCAGAGCTCATTTCAAGTGTGCTATTTGCATTTGGAATCTGTTGCTGTCAACTCTCATGATGAGATCCAAAGAGCTGTCACTATCAGGGAAGCAAGCCATCATTAGGCTGAAGAAACAAAACAAACCCATCAGAGAGATAGCAAGAACAATAGGTGTGGCCAAAACAACTGTTTGGAACATTCTCAAAAAGAAGGAATGCACCAGTGAGCTCAGCAACACCAAAAGACCCGGGAGACCTTGGAAAACAACTGTGGTGGATGACCGAAGAATTCTTTCCCTGGTGAAGAAAACACCCTTCACAACAGTTGGCCAGATCAAGAACACTCTCCAGAAGGTATTTGTATGTGTGTCAAAGTCAACAATCAAGAGAAGACTTCACCAGAGTGAATACAGAGGATTCACCACAAGATGTAAACCTTTGGTGAGCCTCAAAACCAGGAAGGCCAGATTAGAGTTTGCCAAACAACACCTAACAAAGCCTTCACAGTTCTGGAACAAGATCCTATGAACAGATGAGACCAAGATCAACTTGTACCAGAGTGATGGGAAGAGAACAGTATGGAGAAGGAAAGGAACTACTCATGATCCTAAGCATACCACCTCATCAGTGAAGCTTGGTGGTGGTAGTGTCATGGCGTGGGCATGTATGGCTGCCAATGGAACTGGTTCTCTTGTATTTATTGGTGATGTGACTGCTGACAAAAGCAGCAGGATGAATTCTGAAGTGTTTCGGGCAATATTATCTGCTCACATTCAGCCAAATGCTGCAGAACTCATTGGGCGGCGCTTCACAATGCAGATGGACAATGACCCAAAGCATACTGCAAAAGCAACCAAAGAGTTTTTGAAGGGACAGAAGTGGAATGTTATGCAATGGCCAAGTCAATCACCTGACCTGAATCCCATTGAGCATGCATTTCACTTGCTGAAGACAAAACTGAAGGGAAAATGCCCCAAGAACAAGCAGGAACTGAAGACCGTTGCAGTAGAGGCCTGGCAGAGCATCACCAGGGATGAAACCCAGCGTCTGGTGATGTCTATGCGCTCCAGACTTCAGGCTGTGATTGACTGCAAAGGATTTGCAACCAAGTATTAAGAAGGGAAAGTTTGATTTATGATTATTATTCTGTCCCATTACCTTTGGTCCCTTAACAAGGGGGAGGCACATCTGCAAACTGCTGTAAGTCCTACACCGTTCACCTGAGTTGGAGGTACATACCCTCAAATAAAAGCTGACAGTCTGCAATTAAAGCATATTGTGTTTGTTTCATTCCAACTCCATTGTGGTGGTGTATAGAGCCAAAGATGTTAGAATTGTGTCAATGTCCCAATATTTCTGGACCTGACTGTTTGTTGCAGCAATAATAAAAATATGCACAACCTCTCAATTTTATTGTTTGGGTATGCATAGAATGTGTAACTATACTTTGCTGTATTTTTTTGTTTGGGCTGGTGTATTTGGTTTCGGCCAGGACGTTCAGATTTGCCATTAACACCAGCTTTTAAAAGACTTTAAAATTATGCGCGCAAACATTGTCTGTTAAAATTTGCGCATTGATTGTAATACCATCCGCGTACCAGCGCACAAACGCATTTGCGCTCACAATGTTAAGTATAGGACGCACAACGTACATTACGCTCGCAAAGGGTTCGTGCAGGTTCACCCACGGTAGACATTAAGCACATTTTTTGAGCTGACATTGTAATACGACGTTCTGCGCAAAGGGTTTTTCCCCTCGCGTTAATGCGTTTTTGCGCACGTGTTAACGTTTGCGCAAAGAAGATAATAGAGCCCCAAGACTTTTTTCCATTAACACCAGCTTTTAAAAGACGTTAAAATTATGCACGCAAACGTTGTCCTCACCTCATCCATGGTGGGCTGTAAAGAGCTCACTTACATTATTGCTTGAGAAAAAGACCTTTGCCATAGATTCTGATAATTGGATTGGACAAATAGAAAGCCACACACAAGGTCCCAACCAGCATCACTCATCAAGAATAGGGATGTGCCGAACACCCCCGTGTTCGGTTCGCATTCGAACTCGAACAATTTCAAAAGTTTGAGTTCGATCTCGAACCGAACTCAATGCAAGTCAATGGGACTCGAAAGTTCGATTTTTAGAGTGCCCTCCAAGAGGGCATATATGCAAGATATTTGCCATAAAAGGTGTATGGGGGTCCGGGTAGTGCCCTGGGGGACAGGAAACAAGGACAAAAAGTTTTAAAAAAAAGTTTTTAAAAGGGACAGTGAGTTTTCCATGAAATAAAGGTTAAGAATAAAAACGGAAAATTCCTTCAAATATCGTGCCTAGGAGGTCCCCATAACCTGCCCGTGAAGTGGCGGATTTGTAGGATGTATAGAAACATTTAAAAACGAACAAAATGACATTTCAAATGACGGTAAATGTTTTTCCTTTAATCTATTCATAAACAACTGCTTGGGGCGGCAGCCTGTATGAAAAGAGAAGACATTTTAGGACACGCAGAACAAGTTTAGTGATTTTCTGCTAAATTATGGTGAAACTTATGCAGGCTTTGGATGACAGTAACAATAGGTGCTTTAAAATTGATCCTTTAGTGTCGGCAACAGTGCCGTCACACAGTAACCCCTCTGTGGTATTCTGGAAGAGTGCAGGGTTGGACCCTGCGGTCAATATTAAAATGATATGAATCTGGTACACGCGTCAGTGCACCCAAATATTGGGCCTTTGGTGGCAGCTAGTGCCTTCACGATAAATAATTATAAATAAATATAAATAAATAAGATCGATATATAATTTGTCTGGGTTGTATAATAAAACGTGACTTCAAATCTCGTTTAAACATGGCGAGCGAAACTGGTAAAAATTAGCTCAGCACACAGAGGTGAAATGGCTCAGCAGCGAAAGGGTTAAGCCATAAATAAAAACTTTCTACATAGATGCAAACCTGAACTTTTAACCTTTGACTGATGTCAGACAGAGAGGGGGAGGGGTAGCCACCCTTATGTAAAACCGAATATCCATGTTTGATATGAAATCTTTGTAATTATGTGTGATCCACTTGATCAAACCGGATCTAACAGATCTATAAGCCTGAGTGTTTCTTTTGCCAGAAAATTTCATGTAGGGGGGTTGGGGCACCTTATGTAATCCACAAAATCTCTGTATTTTATGTTCAATATCTTTGTATTTATGTGTGATCTAACGTTAAGACCACTTGATCTTACCTGATCTAACAAATATCTATAAGCCTGAATGGTTTCTGACCAGAAAATTCAATGAGGGGGGCTAACCCGTCTTTATTAATTACTTAATAACTCAGTAATTATGGGTGATCAATTGCTAAAACCACTTGATCTTACCTGATCTAACGTAAAGCTTCCAAAATAGCTAAGTGTTTGGTTAATTTTTTGATAAGGGGGGGCTGATGACGGGTTAGCCCCCCCTTACAATAATTGTTATTATCTCTTCTGCTGGGTGGAGTAGAGGTAACATCACTGCTCTGCATGGAGAGAGCCTGTGGAGTCATGGGTTCGATCCCAGCGAGCAACCTCTCCAGCAAGTGTCCTTGGGCAAGACACATAACGGTGCATACTCGCCACCCAGGACATACTTGAAAATGAGAGAAATCTCAATGTATCCTTCCTGGTAAAATCCTTTCACAAAAAAAATGTGTGATCTAACTCAAACGACTATTGATCTAACCTGATCTAACAAAGCTCTAACCAACTGCATGAGGTTTGTTCAAAAATTTTGATAAGGGGGGACTAACCCAGCTGAGGTGACCATATATACACATACGCACATGGGGGGGTGGCATGTGGACAATCTCCTAAATGCGCCCCCCCAATTTGGCTGATCTGAACCTGACAGAGCAGAGAATATATATAATATTCTCTGCTCTATTGGGTTCAACATTTCTTCTGGAGGGATCAGCCAAATAGAGGGGATGGGGCAATTAGTTGCCAAAATGTGTGTGTAATACAAGTCTGGATATATATATTTATAAGAATATAGATATATATCTTATCTATATATATATATATCATACCTGCCCTTACCATCCCCTATAAATTTGCTAAAAATATACACACAAAACAAACAAACCACTGCCTGAGACCCCACGCAGCCCACATGCCACCCCCTCTACCTGGCTGAATGTATCTAATATATATAATTAAATACATTCAGCCAGGTAGAGAAAGAAAAAAAAGTTTTTATTTTATGTTCCCGGGGACATTTAAAAATGTCCTCGGATTTTATTTTTTTTAGAAATGTGTCGCCTTACCTTAGCCTGGTGGTCAGTGGGGGCTCCCTGGATCCTGGTTGTGGGGGGGTCTGCTGTGGCCACAGGTGCAGTGGCTCCCTCCATGCGCTGCCTGTCTCTGCCACATGCACCCGGTGTAACGTTGGGGGCTTCCAGCCCTACCTGTGTGCTTGAGGACAGCAAGTCTGATGCTGCTCGCTGACCACTGCCCGGTTTAAATGGAGACAGGCAGGGAGGTGATTGCATGAGGTGTGGCTTGAGTGGGGGGCGTGGTCTGGTGAAGGTCTTTAACCCTTTCGCTGCTGAGGCTTTTCCCGCCCCTATGCTGAGGTCATTTTTACCTGTTTTGCGCATCATGTTTAAACGTGTTTTGAAGGCTTATTTTAGTATATGACCCAGACATATTATATATCGTTCTTTCCGTCAGACTCGGTAGATTCATAATATGTCATTATTATATGTATACGTTATGTCATGTCTGTATATTATAACAAAAAATGCAATAAAATATGTATTTTCAATAATTTACAACGTGTAAAGTGTTTTTTTCCACATT
Source organism: Leptobrachium leishanense (assembly GCA_009667805.1). Taxonomy (NCBI): domain Eukaryota; kingdom Metazoa; phylum Chordata; class Amphibia; order Anura; family Megophryidae; genus Leptobrachium; species Leptobrachium leishanense. The sequence continues at coordinate 157,423,883 of CM019067.1, read as the reverse complement.
TTAACATGCGAGCAATTGCGGTTATATTTTGTATGGGGTGCGCTTGTTAAAAAAATTAGAGATGGGGTCTCGTTACATTTTTTTTTGGGGAAAATGACACTATTTTTAACAAACGCACCGCATACAAAAATCGTTAGTGCAGCATCATTGTTCACATTATAATTGAAATGGGAACAATATTGCTGCATTAACAAACCCAAAAAAAAAAAAAAAGTGTTTTAATTTATTTTTTTTAATTTTTTTTTAATTTTTTTTTATTTTTATTTTTCATTTTTTTTTACAAAATTTTTGACTGTAGTGTTTGGTATCGTTGGAACGGCCATGCTCTGGCCGATCCAACGATACCAAAATTTAACCCCTAACTGCCACGGATCGGGAGATAGGGAGTTCATTAGAACTCCCTATCTCCACAGTTGGTGGCAGTTAGGGGTTAACGCTAGGACTGGCGTCATCGTGCTACGCACGATGACGCCAGTCCTCTGGGGGAGTTCCCGGAGGCTTGGCCGACATCCAAGATGTCGGCCAGCTCCGGGAAAGGATCGCGAACCGGCGCTTTTCAGCGCCGATTCGCGATCCAGCTCCCCAGGGGTTAATGCCAGGCATCATTTGGAAGGGCAGGCTGTGCCCTTCCAAATGATGCCTGGGTTAACCCCCTGTGCGCCGCCAATCGGGAGGGAGAGAGGTCCGAAGGACCCCCCCCCCTCCCTTTCAGGCGCCTCCTCCGCACATGCGGGGGGGGCGCCTGAATTAGGTGTCATCGCGCCCCCCGATGACACCTAATGCTGGCGGCTGCTGGTCCGGATGCGCGGCTGACATCCAGGATGTCAGCCCGCACCGGAGGGGCCAGCGATCGGCCGGAACCCGGCCGAACGCTGACCCCGATGGGAGGACGCGCTCAGCGCGTCCTCCGCATACCAGCGGGAATGCTGAGGACGCGCTGAGCGCGTCCTTAGCATTCAAGTGGTTAAAAACCCTCAGTATAGTTTCAGAAGTTGCCAGATCGTGGTTATCCATACCTGAGCTCCTTGTACCTGACTGCTATATTGATTTAACCTGTTATTGACCTCTGCTTGTGTTCTGACCATTCTGCCTTCTGTTGCCCTAGACTATTTTCTTGTACTACGCTACTGCTCTGATACCGACCCGGCTATTCCATTTGACCATTCTGAACTCTGTATTCCTGATTCTGGCTCGGCTGACTCCTCTCCGTATTGTTAACCCTTTTCTGTCTAGCTAGTTTACCTGGCCAATTCTAAGGACCAGACAGATAGGGATCATTCACAGCTACACTGTTGGTAGCTTCTGGGTTTTGTGGAGTGTTGGGGGTTAAGTACTGCGTGGTGGGATCCGGGAACCGTGACACCCGGGCGGTTAGCCCGCACAGTCGCAGCTCTGTCATCCGGCGGCCGCATGCTCCTCAAGGGGATCCTTGGGAGGCCCCGGCAGGCTGCCCTCTACAGTGCCTGATTAGAGGGCCGTGTCTGCCTGATGTTTTAGTAACAAGAATGTTTTATCCCATAGGTTTCAATGTTAAAAATATTCCTGTTTTAATCCAATATCTAATACTTGAAAACGAGAGAAATCTCAATCCATCCTTCCTGGTAAAATCCTTTATAAATAAATAAATAAATCTAATAAACCATTGCTTATAATATTCTGCAGTAAAGAGTCTCTTTATTTCTAGATTTTTTAAGCATTGTTTATAGTTTTTTCAAAAACAATTTTTGTTTCGAACTTTTGGCGAACGTCCCAAAAAGTTCGAAGTTCGCGAACTGTCGAACAGCCGATGTTCGATGCGAACTTCGAACAGATTGAACCGCTCATCCCTAATGCTCATACACACCGCACATTACTGTGAGTTTTATTGCTGTGGAGCTCTGTGATACGGTCATGCACACCGCACATTACTGTCAGTTTTATTGCTGTGCAGCTTTGTGATACGCTCATACACACCGCACATTACTGTGAGTTTTATTGCTGTGGAGCTTTGTGATACGCTCATACACACCGCACATTGCTGTGAGTTTTATTACTGTGGAGCTTTGTGATATGCTGATACACACCACACATTGCTGTGAGTTTTATTGCTGTGGAGCTGTCTGATGTGCAGTGTGTATAAGTGTATGTTAGAAACCTGAAAAGTGGTCATCCGTTTCCCACGTTTGCCAAAGAGACCTTCTGTGCCATGGCACAGTCTTAGCTGCAATAAGTGGGTGATGGCTGTAGCAGAGCAGTCGCCATCTGTAAGTATAGAGGGGGCACAATGGATTCCCCAATTTGCTGGTGGGGCTGAGTGGATTTTCTTAACTCATTAAAATAATTATTTAGAAAATTGTGTGAAGAAAAAAAATCTTTTACACAACAATGTACATGGGTGTTGGGTTTGGATGTGTGTGGCATTTTGTGGGCGTGGTACAATGGGGCCACTTGATCTCCTATTGCCCGGGGGCCCCATTGGTTGTCATTCCGCCCCGATCCTTCTTTCTGAATATCTGTTATTCTGTCTGTTCAACTATATCTGTTTGTCCTTCTGTGTATTTTTCCATCTGTCCTTGTATCTATCAGTGTTATTCAGAAAGTGATGAAAAGCAGGAGAATGACTGGAGAAAGAAAAATTCTAGGTCAAAATAGCCGAATTGGAAAGTGAGATGAATGGGAGAATTGTTCTGGTTTCGATATTTTGACCTAGAATTTTCCATTCTCCAGTCATTCTCCTGCTTTTCACCTCTCTTTGAATAACCCTGTAAGTCTTCCTCTCCATTTCTCTATTTCTCCTCATCTCTTTCCTTTCTCCCTCTATCACTCTCTCCCGTTTACTCTATAAATCTCTTACTCTTCCTTTCCTGCCGTCCTCCTGATGTGATAATCCCTGCAGAAAACTAAAATGTACACTGAGAATTCTCAGCAGAATCACACACTGCTTCCTGATCCCGGCCTCCCTGCATACCAGGGACGTGCAGTGAGGTCAGTGGCTGGTGAGGCACTGGCTATTATCAGAGCCAGATATACACAGGTTATAGGTTCATTGCTCCCCAGGATTCGACTGCTCTCAGTGCTCCCCAGGAACTGGCTGCTCTCAGTGCTCTGCAGGAACTGGCTGCTCTCAGTGCTCCGCAGGAACTGGCTGCTCTCAGTGCTCCCCAGAAACTGGCTGCTCCAGTGCTCCCCATGATCTACATCGTCCACTCCAGGCAGACGAGTGTCTGGCGTGCACTGTCTCCTCCAGCTGCAAGGAGGAGGTGTCGCCACAGTGAACAGTCACACTGAGGCCCCACCCTGAGCACAGCCCCATGCCCACTGACTGTGCGAGACGAGGACAGTCACATGACTGTCTTCCGACAATCAATGCATGGAAGGCCAGCCTCCCATGGAGGTGTTTTTTGAATGGATTGGACCAATGGTGTTTTCCCATTGATCCAAGCTATCCCATTGCTCTCAGTACCTCTCTGAGGTACTGAAGAGTGTATGTTCAGGAAGTAGGCAGCGCCAGACGCTCACTGAAGACTTCTCAATCTCTTGGCCAGTTTAAGCTTATGCGATTAGCATAGCGTTCAGCAACGGAAATTGCGTAGGCTCAGGGAGGGCAGGCTGCCGCTGCTGTGAAGAAATAATGCGCGCAGCGGCAGAGATAGATGACAGGGGAGCGCGGAGCAGGTGAATTTGTTAAGTTTTTTATAATATTTCATTATTCATTCAGTAGTGATTTAAATTAGACTTGCTTTGTCTACCATCACCCCACACTTTGAGACACATATTAAAGCAAGAAGCACCCCCAGTTTTCCCATAAGTTCTAATTAATTTCATATGTTTCAATTACAGTTTATCTTATTGGGTTTTTGCCTCAACGGCACTTTCGTTTTCACTAGTGCTGTGATTACTGCACTATCCATTTTGGAAAGAATCCCTATTTGTTTACAAAATTGTGTAAAAAGTGCATACATTGTAGAATAAATTATAATGTTTTAGAAATTCAATTATTTTTGGGTCACAACTTAATGACCAAGGACAATTGCGGGTCCTGAGGGTCCACAGGTTGAGAACCACTGGAGACAGACCGTTTTATTATTTTTAAAGGACCTTTTTTTTATTATTTACACAAATTTTAACGCATTTGTATTGGTTTATACACCTTTTAGAAGAATAGCAGAGTTCAGGTTTTTTCTGCAGTTCGGCAGTCATCAAAAGCTCCATATTTAGTGCACTTCAGGACCCTGCGGTGAATGGTGACTTCACCATAGGGGCGGCGAAATGAAATCACCGAAGTGCGCCGAACTAGAACGCATTGAAATTTCACTGGAATTTCGGTGTATTCTGAATAACCCTTGTGAGCGTTATTGCTGTGGACCTCTTTGATACAGCAATGTGTAATGTATGAGTGTAAGTTTTATTGCTTTGGAGCTCTGCGATAGGCATGGGTGTGATTTGGTGGGAATAGGTTGGGGGCGAAGCAGCATTTCATCTTTGACCAAGGCAACAAATGTCATGACCTGGCCCTGGCTCTATTCTTTGGTTGCACGCTGGCATACCCTCTATTTTTTGCTTCATGTGAGCATATATCATCTTGTCATTGGCTTCTCGCTGCCTGATGCTTTATGATGCTTCATGGCGAGTACCCCCACCTTAGTTTCCTAGAAAAAAAGCACTGTATAACGCTCTGCGATTAGAGACAGAACCCACCTGCTGGCTTCCCCAATATGCTAGTGGGCAGGCCTCCTGAACGGATTTTGGCTTGCTTCGCTCTCCTGCAGTCCAGACTCCCTAATCTGATTGTGTGACTGGCTTCACTCTCCCACATTCCGCAGTCAGTGGGTGGGCTGCGGGACTGCGCTGAATGGGGCTTTGCAATGTACACTCCCTCTCCCTCCTAGCGCTTTCCCACCCTACAGTGCAGTGCTGGTTAGGATTTTTTGTACCTGGGGTCTGGTGAATGGGATGCTCGTCTCTATAGGCTTTCATCCTGTACGGCGTCAATAACACTATAGAGGGAAATCACATAACCTTCAAGCTCTCATAAACTTAGAAAATATATTTCACAAGTCCCTTTGACGATCCTGTAGTGCACCCTATTCCTGAAAAGAATTGTGTTACAATTACGACCTAGATAGTAATAGGGAGATGGTAAGGGAGAAAATTAGCGCAAGCAGATTTCCCTTACCATCTCCCTGTTACTTATCTCATTTTGAACCAGCATGTATATGCAGCTGGCGTCAGAATAATTGTGAGCCGCAGGCCGATACCAGCAGCATTGCTGCTTGCTGAAGCAGGTATCGGCTCATGGAGTTCACAGGACTCCATGTCTCGGTATATTGTTTTGTTTATTTAAAAAAAAAAGACCCCATGCTTTTATACATTAAATCAACATTCAATGAATCAGTGCCTTGAGAGATATTCAACTAGAAAAGTAAAACTATGCGATTTGCCTGTGATGAGAAGTACAATTTATGAGAGAGACAGACTACAGGATGAGACTAAAATTAATTTAAAACACCAATAGAATAATGAATAATTGCTTGGTACTTCCAGATGACCAGATTGAAGTTTTAATCATTCCTGAAACTATCCCCTTATTTTATACTGATGAGTATAAAAAAAGACAACCTAGAGTCAGCACCAACATGGAGAATTCCTCAATAAATAAAAGCAAAGTGTTACAATTTTTTTATAATGATACAATGTTTTATTTCCATAGTCACATAATATTTGTATACATATACACACATGCAAATACTGTATATAACACATTTTATATAACTATAGGTGCAGGCATGTAAGTATGACTGCAATAACTATAGCAGTTAAAAGATTTGAATCTATATACAAGAAACCAAAGAAAAAAACAAGCAGGCAGCATGTAGCATCAAGTAATAGTGACAAACCAACAAAAGCCGTACAAATTGCTTGACGTTTTGGTGGTGATGCCTTTTTTTTCCTTTTCATTTTCTTTATTTAATCATATTTTTATTAATAGATCAGGTACATAACAAACAGGTGAGAAGACCGGCAGGGTGTCAGGATCCCTGGCTGTAGCCATCCTGAAACCCCCCTGGTGGTACACTTCTATGTACTGTTCCTGCCCTGTAACCAGCATTCACTATCAGCATCCAGCAATGCAACAGTTAACTCACAACCAACACACGTGACTCACAAAATAAAGGGCTCTGCCCAACAATTAACATTGCTGGTTCATTACAGCTCTTGTGCTGAGAGAGTGAGGTGCTGCTAACTCGCTGCTCTGCTATACCCATCTGTTCCTGTTTATTATTTATGTTTCCTGCAACTCCACCATCATCCTTCTGAGAATCATCCGGTCAGTTTATTTCCACATCATCCTCCCTACCCCTTCCCGCCTGCTTATCAGTGCAGGACACTGCATCCTGGGCTCACACCCCTGCCATCCAGGTGCCACCCAGGTACCATCCCCACGTTCCTGACAGAATGAACCAGCCTAATACTAATGAGCCCGCAGTGCTGCACTTAATGGTGGAGCTACTGAAAACCACCTTCCAGGAGCTATTCAAGAACCTGGCTGATACCCTGATGCAAATGCTGCAAACTTTTCTGGGCACCTCAACTAAGGTGTGCGCTCCTCCAAATAAACACCATGATCCCCTGTCTCCTGAAGAGCGTGTCAGGAGACAAAATAGTATTTTGTGCCTGTACTGCGGGGCAGGATCGCACTGGATATCGAATTGCCCAGAAAAAAACCCCAGATCAGCGTTTGTCAAACCAGCACCGGTTTCCAAACCAGCTGCAACTTCCAAGCACGCTCAGGTGCGTAGATCTCCGAAGCAGTCCCAGGCCTGCTACAGCCACTGTGTATACACCTGCTTCTATGAGACCTGCCGTTCCTACCCAGACCAGCCCCCAAGAGATTTCCTGAACCCAGACCTGCACCTCGAACAATTCATGCACCTACACCTGTCCCCAGACGAACTGTACCTGCTGTATCCAGGCATGTGACATCTCTGGAGGTCAGTTCAGAAGAGGAGTATGCGAACCCTGTAATGCCTATGGAGACTGATTACACTGTGCCCATAGAACCTGTCCTTCCCATGGATCTGGAGACCACCGTACCGGTGGAGACAGATCTACCAACCCCTATGGAGATCATGTCCATGCCAGTTTCTACTGTGACACAGATCCCTTTCAAACAGGTAATGAAGGCCAGGCTGAAGAAAGCCCAGAAGATTAAGAGCTCCCTTATGGCAACTACAACTCCCATCACTCCCAGCCAGCACGATCCGCCGCTGTCTTCCTGGGTTTCTTCCCTGTCTGAATATGACCCAGAGGACATCGCTGTCTCTGAGGAGAGCCCACTGAGACAGACAGCCCGATGCTCAAAGGGACCCCCAGGTCAACACCAGGGGTCTGACACCCCTATAAAGGCATGGCGAGGCTTCTGTTCTTCATCCAGCGATGGATCTGTATCAGAAAGGGATTGTGGCTGGGAAGAGCAAGAAGAAGAGGACGAGGGCATTAAGTCCTGGCTGTGCGACTATCCTTCCCTTAGTGATGGATCAGGTTTAGAAGGGGAACCGGGAGAAATGGAGAAGATGCCTACTCCGATGCCTTCTTCCTATGTGGGCACCAGGTTCGAAGGTGACTCTGCCTCCTACTTGTCTCCTTCTGTCGCCAAGGCCAGACGCTCCAAGGACACTCCTGTTCATCAAGACCCTTACCCGAGGATACATGTCCCTATACGGTACAGGGATGTTTTGCTCTACCTACCTTGGTACCACCTAGATACATGGGCACCCTCATTCCTAATGCATCATTTGACCCATCCCCGGAGGACCGAGTCACTGCTTCTAATGGGACTGTGGTTCGTCGCAAAGATCTCGGCATCTTCGAAAAGGGGTTACTCCGGCGTAAGGAGATTGAAGGGGGAACGCCATCTGGGTACACGGGTGTTCTCATTCCTGACATGTCTGCTGACCACAAGAAGACCAAGGCACGGCGGCATCAGAGGAAGGCACGTGCCCAACCCTGTACCACCACTCCTGACCACCGTTCTGCCCTCCAGTGGTGTGACGAGTACTGGTCCCAGCACCCACCAGAGTGACCCGTGCCTGGTCATGGGCAGTCCTGCTGCCATCCTTGGTCACTCGGAGCGTGACCTGAAGGGGGAGGTACTGTCAGGATCCCTGGCTGTAGCCATCCTGAAACCCCCCTGGTGGTACACTTCTATGTACTGTTCCTGCCCTGTAACCAGCATTCACTATCAGCATCCAGCAATGCAACAGTTAACTCACAACCACCACACGTGACTCACAAAATAAAGGGCTCTGCCCCACAATTAACATTGCTGGTTCATTACAGCTCTTGGGCTGAGAGAGTGAGGTGCTGCTAACTCGCTGCTCTGCTAAACCCATCTGTTCCTGTTTATTATTTATGTTTCCTGCAACTCCACCATCATCCTTCTGAGAATCATCCGGTCAGTTTATTTCCACATCATCCTCCCTACCCCTTCCCGCCTGCTTATCAGTGCAGGACACTGCATCCTGGGCTCACACCCCTGCCATCCAGGTGCCACCCAGGTACCATCCCCACGTTCCTGACACAGGGTAGACCGATCCGTTGGTCACTCGTTGGTAACATTGGGCAATATCAACAATAAAAGTGAAGAGGTACATACATGTATTCCTCGAACTAGAATAGGGCCACAGAGTATAGGGAAATGATGCAAAAGTCCGAAGTGAAATTAAATTTCGGACTTTACCCGGGTAATCTGCAAAGTATCCAGAGGCCTCTGGGTACTCCGGTTTTCTGCACTGTTTTAACCGGGTAATTCGCACTTTACCCTACTGTTGCTGGATAAGTGTGTTGTGCAACGAAACATCAGACTTTATCCGGGTAATCTGCAAAATATCCAAACGCCTCTGGGTACTGCGCTTTTCTTGGGTTTTCAGCAGGTTACAGTTGAGGGAATTCAGAGGATTACCCGGATAAAGCTGCAAACTGTTATCTGTGTTTTTTGTTATTTTTAATTAACTTGTATCCAGTCACAAACCACACTAATTAACTGTCATGTTACTCTGTGCGTTAATTGTCTGAAAATTTATTTATGAAGATAAAGATATTATATAAAGAGTAACCTAATGGTTATTATGTTTTATAAATGATATATAAGCACATACGACAGATAATAAAGATCATGTAACTCTTTCACATTCATATAAGCAACATATCCTGTTATTCTGTATATTCGTTATATCCTTAATACATTTTAATGTTTGTCTTTTGCCATTTTCATTGATAATATCCATAGATAATAACAAAATTCACTCTTACCGAAGCTGGGTTGGATGCTCTGCAGATTACCCAGGCGAAGCTGTGGATAGTCCTAGGATTACACGGGTGAAGAGTCAGACTTGCACATTATCCGGGTAAAGTACGGATTTTTCAGCTCTTCCAGACTGTTACCCAAGGGCGGTTGGTTAGTCCTAAAATTACCCGGGTAAAATCCGAAATATTCATTTTTTTTGCAGCTTTACCCAGCAGTTTTGGGTAATGTCAGGATTACCCAGCTAATCCTAGGATTAACCCCACTTCGGGCTTTACCCGTAACATATGTCATGTCCTGCCTGAATATTATAATAAAAAATTAAATAAAATTAGAATTTTCAAACATCTGCCGTGTGTAAAGTGTTTTTTCTCATATTTTATCATGCGAGCCTTTGCGGTTATATTTTCTATGGGGTGCACTTCTTAAAAAATTAGAAATGGGGACTCGTTTTTTGGGGGGAAAATTCTGTGATTTTTTTCCAAACGCCCCCATAGAAAAAATAGTTAGTGCAGCATCACATAATTGAAATGGGAACAATATTGCTGCATTAATAAAACAAAAACTGCCACGGATCGGGAGATAGGGGGTTCATTGGAAACCCCTATCTCCACCATAGGTGGCAGCTAGGGGTTAACTCCCGAACTGACAGCGCGATAACGCCAGTCGGCAGGGGAGATCCTGGAAGCTAGGCTGACATCTTGGATCGGGAGTTATTCAGAGTTATTCAAAGAGAGCCGATCTTGCCCCGAAAGGTAACCGAACACTGATATTCAGCGTACAGTTACCTTTCCTGGCCATTCGGCTATTCTGAGAGCAGGCAGTTTGCCAAATGTTGGCGAATTGCCTGCACATACGGTGCCTGTTCAAGGGCAGTAAAATCCCCATAAAGAAGCAATGCTTCATCTATTCAGAGAGCACAAAACAGCAAGGAAACGTTGCCGCAATGCCATGCTGTTCGGTGGTTTCATTCAACAGATTTATTCAGGCGATTCCCATAGGCTTCAATGTTAAAAATATTCCCGTTTTTAATTCGATATCTAATAAACTGTTTATTATAATATTCTGCAGTAAAAATTCTTTGTTTATAGATTTTTTAGGATCTTTTCGTTATTTTTTGGGATTTATTTGGCAAAATTTCTCTTAGTTTTTTTTTTTAAAAATCGTTTTTTATTTTTTCTGTAGCAGACCTTTTTATTATCATTCATTGGATTTTATGTGTAAATTCCAGCCATTTTCGTTCAGTAGTTTTTTTGCAAACAGCTTTTTAATTTTCAAACTTTCAAGCGTACTGTTTTTTTCTTTCACCTCGTTCGTCTACGTGTCGGCTTTTTCCGGCAGCTGCTCTGCGCTATGATCGGCGGCTATTCGGGTTTCTCTGGCGTGTTCGGCATGGTTAATCCAGCTGTTTCTGCGGGTTTTGGTGAGTGTTCGGCTGGTTTTGCCCTGTGGTGCTTGCTGAATACACCGCACGCAGGCCAGGTCGGCGAAATAGGATCGCCGAATCGCGCCGAAGTGTAGGGAACGAAAAGTCACAGAACGTGCGGTGACTTTTCGATTCTCTTTGAATAACCCTGTATGTCAGGTTCTTCTGAATGTAAGGAGGCCTCCATCCAATCATGAAGAATCATAGAATAAGTCTACCATACAGAATGCGAAAGGAGGGAGGGGTGGCAGAGATCCATTGTGACCATATGGCCTTCTTGCCAGTGGCGACCAGCAAACAAAGCCAAAGCCTATGTTGCTTTGAAACAGGTTGGGGTTGAGTGGAGTGATGGTGATTAAATATAGCCCATTCTGAAGGATTTGGGATCCAAAGAAGTAAAATGGAAGAGCCAAATCTCTGAACTGTAGTCCAAAACAAATGAATAAAAGGGCAGGCCTTGTCGTGTACGCACAATGGCGGAGTCTATAAAACTTTTCCCAGTATCTAGAGGATTGAATGAATTTTCGTGAGGAGATTGTGACATTGATTAGGTCCTGGGGAATGATTGCAGGAAAACCCGTGAGTCATTTAGAAATTGCTTTCCAGGGAGCAGCCGTGGCAAATGCTGTCCATACCAAAGCATAAATACCGGAGGTAGTAAATGACGATGTGGTCTTAGTCTGCACCACAAAGTTAGGATTGGTGAATCCGCTTAATGGTTTTCTCCCTTTTTTAGGGATGTGCAATTCGTTTCGTACTGAAATCAATTTTCAGACGAAATTTACCATTTTGTGTGTTTCCAAGGGCATCCCGAATCCGAAATGTCGGCCACACGAAATTTCGGATCGATACGAAATTTCGAGTCATTCGAAATTTCGGGTCGATTTGATAAATCGGGTCGATTCGGATCATTTCGGTGATTCGGATCTTTTTGGGTCATTCGGTTCAGTTGGTTTTTCGTTTTATGCTGCAGTAATTATACTGTAGAGGTGCTGCCCAGCAGCGTGTGGATTCATATGCTGCATTATTCTGTAGAGGTGCTGCCCAGCAGTGTGTGGATTCACATGCTGCATTATACTGTAGAGGTGCCTCCCAGCAGCGTGCGGATTCATATGCTGCATTATACTGTAGAGGTGCTGCCCAGCAGCGTGTGGATTCATATGCTGCATTATTCTGTAGAGGTGCTGCCCGGCAGTGTGCGGATTCATATGCTGCATTAATTATACTGTAGAGGTGCTGCCCGACAGTGGGCGGATTCATATGCTGCATTAATTATACTGTAGAGGTGCTGCCCGGCAGTGTGCGGAATCGGATTCATATGTTGCATTATTATACTGTAGAGGTGCTGCCCGGCAGTGTGCGGATTCATATGCTGCATTGAAACCTATGGGTTAAAAAGCCTTTTTTCTTTAACAAAGTTAAGAAACCTAAAATTTAACCCAAAAAATGCTTAAAAAAATCTTAAAAGAATAACTAAGTAAAGGAGCTTTCATTCTATTGGTAGTAATCTACTTCCCATTCTTAAATAAGCAATAAAAAAACAAATAACGCATTAAAAAATGAAAACCCAAACTGAACCGAATCACCCGAATGATCTGAATCACTGAATCGTTGAAATGATCCAAACGCCAAAATGACCTGAATCACTGAAACAATCTGAAATTTCGAATCGATATCGAATCACCGAATCAGAAAGGAAAACGATCCAAAACGACCCAATACAAACTTGCTAGACAATCTTGTTATCTTCCCCATATGAGGTAAAGTTGGGGAAGATAACAAGATTGTCTAGCAAGTTTGTATTTTAACCATGTGGATATGTATGTTTTTTCCGTTGTCGAGGGTGTTAATCTGCCCGGTGGGCACTGAGGGTGAATGTGCAAAAGTCTCTACAAAGAGAAAGGAGTGGAACAACTAGCGCGATCAGAGATTCAGAGCAACACGCGCAGTGGAACGCATGCAGCATCCGGGAAAATGGTGTGACACGCAGAATGGAACACACAAGATAATAGAATGCATGCGCAAGATGGAGGCGCCCGGCTCATACCGAACATTGTGTGGTTTGAGGCGTGGAACACACGCTGATCGCAAGATTGGGAACATGTGGGGACATTCTATGTGGAAACCAACCTGTAAACCAGCTGAGGAAGCCAATACACTTGGCGAAACGCGTCCTGGTCATCTGGCTGTGCCAGTAAGATTGTTTATTTTTGTTTTTATGTTTTAAATAAATTTATTGAGCTCAAATCCCCGGTGTTCTGATGTTCGAGAAGGTTTTTTGGACTTAATCTGTTAAGTCCATATGCGTACATACTAAGAGCTTGGTTTAAAGCTCCACCAAACGTGAGTTGCCAATTTATATCATACTATATGATATTGAATCTGTAAAGATCTACACAAGAAAGTCTTCTTGTTTCTCTATTTTCATGCATACTCCATAAGAGAAGATATTTCCTTTACCATAAGGTGTGGGTCACCTTTTAAGTGGAGAAGCAAAGTACCCGAAAGTCTTTACCCACTCAGAGCCAGTGCCTGGGCTCCACGTTGTGAGTGGAATCATTGCATAATAGTTTTGATATATTGTGTATAAAACACTCTGCACTATTATACTGTTTGCTTCCTTTAATGTGATCCATATGGACAAAATGAATTAAGGGAACCACCAGCTACCCAAAAGCGACTATCATCGCGCCACCAGATATGTACCAATATACATTGTTGTTCACACTGGTTTGGGGGAAAGCACTGAATTTCTGGTTTTGGCATTGGTTAAGTTGTGGCGGTACAAGTTTGGGCACCTGTCCATTCTTCTTTTTTGTGTGAATCCTGCAATCACTGAGCAGCAAATCATATAGCCTGTGCTGTGCCTCAGGTATCCACACAACCTGGCCTGTTAGTGGGTCCTGAGGACAGGTTTGAGAAACACTGGCCTAAAGCAGTGTTTGAGAGGCAGGCTGTGAAACTCAAGGCCTCCCAGATGTTGAAGCCTACAATTCCCAGAATTCCTTCAATGCAACAGATGTCCAGGGAATCATAGGAGTTGAAGTTCAGAAACATCTGGGGGGTCTGAGTTTGACAGCCCTGGCCTAGAGTGTCCCTTTATGCCAGTGGTCAGCAACCTTGGCCCTCCATATGTCTTGGAACTATATTTCCCATTAGGTCATGCAAACCTATTGAGTAGCTGAGCATCAAGGGAGACGTAGTTCCAAAATATCTGGAAGGTCAGATTGCTGACACCTGCTTTAAGATAACAGTTTGGCTGGATTCTGGCCCATTGATTTCTAAAGATGACCAATGTGCTTTAAGTCTTCAGCACTAAGGATTAAAGAATCCTGTTGAATAAAAAGGAATGTGTCGTTGTAGACATAAAATAAGTAAACAGTTTAAAATACCAAAGTGTTTATTTTCCAGGGTGGATTTCTTTCTATTTGTGTGTTTGGTTTCTAAAGCCACAGGTAAACAATAAAATGCTTTAAGTACAAATAAAGCTTACCACACTTAGCCCTAAACAAGCATTTCGTTGGGGTGTGGATGGGATAGATATGTTGTTTACAGCTGAAAACAGGTCTTTAACTTGTTTACCTTTACTCTCCTTGTGAGCAAATAGAATCCTCTGAAAATTGTCTCCAGGAAGAACCTTTTGCAACAACTGTTACAGCCAGAAATAACTAGATTTATTTATACATTTCTCGTTTTGTGCCAGTGGATCCTACAGCTCTACTTTATTGTTGATCTACCTGTCCTTCTCCTTGCTTTGCTCGAATTTCAAAAACACAAACTGAGTGCTCGAAGTTGGATCATGTTAGATTATGTTGGATCTGGATCAAACTGAAATCTCTGAAAGAATTATTTGTTGCTTGCACGCTATTTGGCTCTGAACCACTGGTTACATTTTTCTTTTACTTTTCTCACAAAGGAAACTCACCACTTCCTCGATTACTAAATACTAAAGCATCTGGCTAGAATTTGATAAAGGGTTATGTGTCATACACCACAGCTGTATGGAAAAAAGCCTACAGAACATGCAACTAAGTAACTACTCAACAATGTTCCTTAAAGGGATACTCCAAGCACCATAATCTTTTCAGCTTTTCTCGGTTCAGGAATCTCGAGCTAAAATTGGGTTTTTCACATCACATCTATAATCATGAGTGGGCTGTGAAATTGTTATATGCTTTGCGCTATCATATTCTGCAGTGCAGGATTACAGTAAATTAGGACAGTACATATTTATACAAACATGAGAGAGAGGGCCCTAGTCCCCAAGGAGCTTGCATTTTAAAAAACAAATTTTTATAAACCAAAGAGAAGGAGGAACACATGCAGTCCTGTTCTTGGTTATAGATATATGTTGATTCTTGATTAACCCCTTAACACCATGGGATTGCTATGCCGTCCCAGCAGTGGTGGGCCTGAACGCCATGGGACGGTACAGCACACCCTGCTGGCTTTTATTGCACATTGCGGTACGCGCGTACCATTGGCTACTGTGGGACACCCTGAACTCAGGCCGGCCCCCTGCAGTTAATGACTTGCACTACATGTCAGCTAGGTAAGTGAGTCAGATGAGTCGCCGGAGAGCCGCAGGGTGTGCTATTACACCCCGCCGACTTTCAGACCCACCCCCTGGACACAACCCACCTGCAGTAAGGGGTCAAGGGTTGCTATGAAAACATTGAAACCCATTGTTGATCTAATAGCACATGAGAAAACAAGTCCTTAACCCATTCATTACAAGCACCTTTTGTTAAAACCAAAAATTCACAACATTTACTTGAAACATGGGATGCTCATTTGTAGAGTGTAGAAGCAATTTTGCATAAAGATTGTTATTCTGAGGTAATTATTAAAATAATGTAAAGTTACTCATTTTTTTAACCTTTAAGAAAATATCGCTGCCATATAACTGGAGTTACAATGTAACAGTAAAGTTTGTTGAGCTTTTTGTTACAGTTAGTGTCGGGACTGGACTCTGTAGCTTCTTTGCAACAATACAGGATGGTAGGAGTGAGATCTAAAAAAAATGTTGTTTCGTCCAGGGAGATCACTAGTCTAGCATTTAAAGGGTATACAAATTGTATGCTACTTTGCATTTTTTTATTGTATATGAATCCAAGGTTGTGTATACTAATTTTTGATAGTGAACACTCATGCCTGATATATATTCATATTTCACTGCCCATTTCCTTTGTTTTGTTTACATTTTGTTCAAGTAACAGTATTTGTTACAACTCTCTCAAATTACATATTGAGATGTTACAGGGAACACAAGGACATAGTTATGGGAATTGAAGATTTACTTAAAGGTATTAGTAGACCACCCTCTCCTACTTATTAAATCGTAGTCTACCTTTATTTATATTGATTATGTTTGTTGATGTTATAAAATTGGAATGACTGCTGCTTATCATTATAGTATTGAATGACTCCATATGATAATTATTTGTTATCATTAACACATTACAATTTACAAGTAACAAAATTACAAAGAAAAATAATAACACAATTGCTAGTCAACAAGGCGGAAACTGAAAGCGACAGTCTAGGGTTAAAATGAGAGTGGGGAAAAACAGAGGGGTTAAACACTAACCCCTCCTAAGCAGGTGGAGTGCAATCTCTTATCATTTAACCTGTTAATTTCCTTTACTGACTCAACCCAGCAAGGATCTTACGAGGATGTGACATGCTTCCAGCTCAGAAAAACACATGACTGCACTCCAGCCAATCCATGCTGGAAAGCCTTGAAAGCCATTGGATGGAGCTAGTTTCCAAATACACTATATTGCCAAAACTATTCGCTCACCCATCCATATGCGAGTCAAGGCAGGTGAGCGAATACTTTTGGCAATATAGTGTATCTTCAAGCCCTGAAGTGTCAGCTCAGAACTCACTGAACTCAGGCTCTGAGTGTGACTAAACCCCTGCAAATGGATTGCTGAAACAGCCCTCCCTCCCCACACCCCCTTCAGAGGGAGGAAAGGGAGCACACAAATGTGTGACCACTGAGATATCATTGAATGGTCACACTGTGTAGATTTCCTTTATTGAGTAAATCTTCAGGTGATTATATGTAAAAATACATGAGTATGTTTTATCAAAAGCAAATGTATTAAAAACAAACCACAGCACTCTGGAAGCAGGCTCATAAAACTGATAATTTCAGAAAAGGCTGGAGAGAACTTGACCATCATGAGGAACACAATGCTCAAAACAAAAATCTTCTGGTGTTTTGCAACAAATTAAAGGTTACGTCATAGCTCCAAAAGATTAAAAAAATGCTTTACTATTCCTGAATATACTGTGGAATATGTGCTTGAGGTATTTTATTTATCTAAAAGTCTTATTCTGTATAATTTGTTCCTACACATTTAGGGCCATATTACATACTTGGTGCTAACTTAACCAGAGCTGGTAAACTTAAAACCTCCATAGGCTATAATGGCTCTGGGAAATTTACAACAGCTTTGGTTAAGTTAGCACCAAGTACGTAATATGGCCCGTAGAGTAGGGATGAGCTATTCGGTTCGATCAGTTCGGAGTTCGATTCGAACATCGGCAGTTCGAAAGTTCGTGAACTTAGAACTTTTTGGCGTGTTCGGCTCGAGTTCGGAAAAAAAAAAATTAGAAAAAGTATAAAAAATGCTTAAATACTAAAAAATCTAGAAATAAAGAGACTCTTTACTGCAGAATATTATAAGCAACGGTTTATTAGATATTGAATTAAAAACTAATGTCTAGGTGCAAAGATTCTCACCTCTAAATGACCTGTGCTCTCAAACGGCGTAAACAACAGGTGTTTAATTAGTGTTTGGAAATAACATGTGCTTCTAATTAGTCCGGTCTCATGAATTTGATACATTGTATGCAGACTGAGAGTGCTAGGTGTCGTGTGTGGGTCTGTGATGGCGATGTTTCCATACATCCTACAAATCCACCACTTCACGGGCAGGTTATGGGGACCTCCTAGGCACGATATTTAAAGGAATTTTTCATTTTTATTTTTAACCTTATTTCATGGAAAACTCACTGTTCCTTTAACCCTTTCACTGCTGAGGCATTTCACCGCTGTGTGCTGAGCTAATTTTTACCGCTTTCGCTCATCATTTTTAAACGCGATTTGAAGCCACATTTTATTATACGACCCAGACATATTATATATCGTTCTTTCCGGCAGACTCGACAGATTCATAATATATCATTTTTATATGTATACATCATGTTCTGCCTGTATATTATAACAAAAAAATGCAATAAAACTTGAATTTTTAATCATCTGCAGCGTGTAAAGTGTTTTTTTTCACCTTTTATCACATGAACATTTGCGGTTATATTTTCTATGGGGTGTGCTTGTACAAAAATTAGAAATGGGGACTTATTAAATTTTTGGGGGGGAATTATGTGATTTTTAGCAAACGCACACATAGAAAAAATCATTAGTGCAGCATCATTGTTCACATTATAATTGAAATGTGAACAATATTGCTGCATTAATAAAAATAGCACACAAAAAAATACATGTTTTTATTTTTATTTATTTTTTTACTTTATACCTGGTGATGTTGGGTATCATTCGAAAGGCCTTTCGATTGACACCCTCCATGACCCCCTACAAATCTGCCACTTCACGGGCAGGTTATGGGGACCTTCTAGGCACGATATTTGAAGGAATTTTTCATTTTTATTTTTAACCCTTATTTCATGGAAACCTCACTGTCCCTTTAAAAACTTTTTTTTTACTTTTTGTCCTTGTTTCCTGTCTCGCAGGGGACTACCCGGACCCCCATACACCTTTTATGGCAAATATCTAGCATATATGCCCTCTTGGAGGGCACTCTAAAAATCGAACTTTGAGTCCCATTGACTTGTATTGAGTTCGTGTTCGAGTTCGAATTCGAACTTTTGAAAAGTTCGAGTTCGAATGCGAACCGGACTCGGGGGTGTTCGGCTCATCCCTACCGTAGAGTAGACAAGTCACCCTCACTGAGCTACACGGAGATTGGGAGCCATGCATGCATTGTTATAGTGCTAGTGACCTGTGAAATGACTCTTTGGTCTCAACCTCAGTTATTTACATAGTTGAATGGGTTGGAATAGGATACCAAAATTAGTTCAAACAATATGTTTACAGACAGGTTCTCAATATCATGCTTTCAGTAAAGGCAATCTGTCAGAAATTTAGTGCTTCGTCTAGAAGGATTAATAGTATAGCAATCTCTCATTAAAAGATTGTTGAATTATACAATGCAAATCACAGCGTAGCGTCAGTTACACTTGGCTCACTGGTTTAGTGAGGGTATTATATACTATACATGTCCATAACAAAAGCTGGAGAATTCTTTCTTCTGTAATCTTCTTCTTTCTTCCATAGTCCTTCTGAGATATTTCTGAAGGATAACAACAATTGCGCAGTATGCCTGCTGTATTGACCTCATTAAAGAAGTAAGAATCAAAGTCACAGGGCCACATTACAATCTTGTTTTTAACCGTAGCGCCGGCATGGTTAAGTGTTAACGCGCGCGTTAACAATAATTGCGCTCAATTCCGTATTACATTATCAACAGTAAAACTGCCCAAAATCATATACCGCCTGGAAACTTGCGCGAATCATGCGCAAGCTTACTGTACTTCACGCGTCTTATACTTAACATTATGAGCGCAAACGGAAATGTGCGCTACGATTAATGAGGTATCATCACAATCTATTAGCGCAAATTACCGCATGAGCGTTAAAAGGAAAATCTTTGCGATTTTCAAAAGCTGGTGGTAATGGCATATCTGAACAACCTGGCTAACCCCAAATATCCGAGCCCATCAAAAGGAATGCAGCAAACCACAGTGGCCCATTCAACTCATACCAAACCAATACAATGGATGAAGTTGTGTGTGCATGTATTATTGCTGAAACATATACGCTCAGATTGACTGTGGCAGATGCAATTTCTTAACGTGAAATAGGTGTGATTCTTTATTCTGATTGGCTGAATCGCGAAAAACAACTTCGCGCGCAAAGATTTTTGCACATGACGGTACTGCGCGTGCATTTGGGCGCGTCCTGTTTGCGCGTGCTATTGATTGGCGGATGAAAACACGGGCGAAGATTGTAATTGCAACAGTGATTTGCGTGCACAAAATTTTATCGCTTAGCGCAAAGATTTTCACTTTGCGCAAGGATTTTAGCGTTAAGAATGTAATATGGCCCACAGAGTAGTGAGCCCACATCCGGCTCTGCGTAAGATTGCTTTATGGGTCTTAATGTCTTTTTCAGGTGCCCATCGACATCTTGTTACGTCATGGTTTCCATTTTCCGTCATCCTGAAGTATAAAACAAATATACAACGGGAGACCCCTAGCGTAACTCTGTATATCTGAATAGTGGTAAATAAAAGTGTGCCCATTACCAGTTTCCACACTCCTGAGCCCCATATGGCTCCTTGTGAATCGCCTGAGGGATATTAAAGGAAACCCCAAACCTTCTTTGAACAAATGGTAGACAGCAGTGAATAAAATCAAGATTTAATAAAATCAAATAAAAAACAAAGACATAACTACCACAACGCGCTTCTCCGTGTGGCTTCTTCTGCTGGTGTCCTCAACAGATGAGGACAGCAGCTGAAGATGCCACCTAGCGAAACGCGTTCTGTCCGTTATTACATTTTGCAGCCACCCAAGAAGACAATCTGCCTCTCCAACACCACCTCACTCCACCCCATCCTCCTGCATGTTCTGTCCCCACACTGGAAGAAGATAAGTAAAGAGTGAGGCCCTATTTGTGTTTTGCATAAAATTTATTGCATACATTACAAAGTCCTAACGCTAATTACGCCATGCTGCGGCTAACTGAAAAGTTAGCCACAGCTTGGAACTAGTGTTAACCAATTCCGTTTCTGCGGAATCAGTTTTCACCAGCTACAAATCCCTCCCAAAAATCTCATACTCACTTCTCAGCCCGCGGTGAGGACGGCGGCTCGATCCGCCGCTTCTGGCCGCAGGGTGCAGAGTGAGGTTGGGGGAAAAAAGTCCCTAGTCTCCCTCCGCAATCACTCGGCTGACCTGCAGTATCTCACCAGAGGCGGGATCCTGCAGGTCATGTGACCCGGCAGTGAAAGCCTCAATGGAGTCCTATGGACTCCTTGGTGGGGATGCTTGCGACGGTGCTTTAGCGCTGCCCCGAGTATCCTGGAGCCTAGCGGACGCTAAATTGGCTCCTGCCCCATAATATGGAACTAAAACAGGGACACTAAGGAGAAACCTGCATTCGCAGGTTGTCCTCCTTAGTGTCCCCGTTGTGGCAGGTAGTATGTAATACTGCTCTCTATGTTCATTACAGACACTGAGAGCAGTTCTCTGAGCTACATCGGCTGCAATGTTCGGTATAAAGCAACTTTGGGAGCATGTTCTATAGATCATATGCAAAGGAATTTGCAATAAATAAAAAAATCCTTTGCATCGCTCGAGAAACTGAACAGATAGAGTTTATTCAATGTTGTGCTCCTGCAGGAGCTTTTGAAGATTGACTATACACTATCATGGCAGTGAAGGGGTTAAAGCACGGTTTTGGCATCATAGTGTTAGTTTCGATGATGCCAAATTGTTTTCTATTTTTTCATATCTGGAAGCAGCAGAGTGTAGAATAGATAGAAGAGATGACCTATGTTAAACTGCAGTACTTTAATTCCTCACACAATCTCTTTCTCTGTTACTGTAAAATGACTTTTATTCAGGATTGCTGTGAGGCTCAAGATTCATCGCTTAGGACTTTTTTTTTTAATGCATTCTCAATTTCTTTAAGCACCTGCTCATACAGCTCAATTTAACAGGTATGTTCTGCTCTACTGAATCTACAAGAAATATTTCCAGAAGGTCCATCATCTCAACATCAGGCAGGAAATTAGATATTAATACAATTTCTAGAATGAATAGTTTGTGTATTGCTCCAATCGTACATTTGCAATGATAAATTGGTAAATTAGCAGTGCTATTTAAATAAATAAATAATATAGCTGAAAATGGAAACATGAATATATCATGCGGGCTTTGTAAGCAAATCACTAATAAAGCATTCAGTAATAACACCGCTAGTGTTCTGAGAACTCACAGAAACGCATTAGGCATTTCAAAGAGCAAAAGGACACTTCACACTATTTAAATGTATTTTTTGTTTTGTTTTCTGAATAGATTCAGTGGTGGATTGTATTTCAAGTAAGTAAATGCCAGGTATTGTTATAGATCATTGTCAAATTTCCTCTGCTCTGTAATTTCCCAAAAAAATTAAAATGGTATGGGTAATGTGGAGGCAACATCGACTAGTTATGTGTGGACAACCCTAAAACTATTATCGGTGAACACTGTCTATAGTTTTCAAAGTACAATAAATTCAGAGAAGGTCCATGATAGACTCTCAACTGGGTCGTCTTTAATATTGACTGGACTCTGGGCAAGCATTTTCTTGGGCCCCCTCCATGCAATTTTGCTCTCCACCCCAACATCCAAAAAAACCATAAATAAATAAATAAAAATAAATTAAAAACACACATAGGCTTGTCTCAAAAAACAAAATCAATTTATTTTTAATTTGTATACAATACCACATCCTATATACACCTACACATTATATATATATATGCGTACTGTAAACACTAGTGTGTGCTGCCCATTGCGTTAGGTTGTGCACCCATGGAACATTTATGAATTGAAAACTTATATTTAGAAGATATTGCACAAAATACACATTTTTCGTTAGGTTTTATGCTAATCATCTTCAAATCATCATCAAAATGTCAATAGATTTGGCTCGGACGAAGCCGGTCCTCACACCGGCGAAACACGTGTCAGCCATTGTATTTTAAATATATGTAATGTCTTTAGCCACAGGCAAGCTTAGAAATTGTGCAAGTGGCAAGAGCTAATTCAGCAAGTTGGCAATATGCTGTAATTGGATTGTCTGGCAAGACTACAACTTTTTGTGTATTTTGGTGTACAGGTATATGGGGGCCCATTAATGGTAGTCTTTAGGACACCCAATTGTGTTTATAGGGAGGCAGATAATCTCTCTGAACAAGCTGTGACTCTATGCCAAACCTAGTGGTGGAATATGGATATGTTAGAGGTGACTCCCTCATTTAACAATAGTTCAAAGCAATGATTAAACTGGAAATTGGATAAGTGCAAAGTAATAATTGAAATAGAAGTGATTTTTTTTTTCTATATACAGCTCAATTATCCATGTACACTCAAGTGAATTAAGCCTCACTTTAGCTGCCCGTAATATATTGGCTAATTGTCTTTGTCTTGATTTTGTTGTGGTTTTAACATGTTTTGAGACTGATTTGATAAAGTGTTAATTTTAACCAAATTCCGTACTGCTGTTAAACAAGGAGTATTATTCTCGTTGAGGGAACAACCGATTGCCTGAATGCTTAGATTGAGGTTTAATCCTCAAAACAAGAGTATGCAATAAGAAGTGGGTTAATCACATTTATCTGGAGGGTGACACTCCAGGTTCAATTTCTTTTCTTTTTCATAACCATACACACCATATCATATATATGCCTAAAATACATAATTTCACATCGTATATGCAAATCAAATATACAACATTTCCATATCATATATACAAATATATACACATTTTCAGATCATATACACATTATATAGACACCATGAGGGTTATTCAGAGAGAGGTGAAAAGCAGGAGAATGACTGGAGAATGGAAAGGTCTAGGTCAAAATAGCCAAACCAGAAAAATTCTCCCATTTATCTCACTTTCCAAATAGACTATTTTGACCTAGAATTTTCCATTCTCCAGTCATTCTCCTGCTCTTCACCTTTCTCTGAATAACCCTGATAGTAAACATTTCCACATTATATATATGTTACGGGTAAAGCCCGAAGTGCGGTTAATCCTAGGATTACCCGGGTGATCCTGACATTACCCAGGCGTCATTAGCAAAAGTCTGAAGTGAAATTAAATTTCGGACTTTACCCGGGTAATCTGCAAAGTATCCAGAGGCCTCTGGGTACTCCGGTTTTCTGCTCTGTTTTAACCAGGTAATTCTCACATTACCCTAGTGTTGCTGGATAAAGTGTGTGGTGCAACAAAACATCAGACTTTATCTGGGTAATCTGCAAAATATCCAAACGCCTCTGGGTACTGCGCTTTTCTTGGGTTTTCAGCAGGTTACAGTTGACTGAATTCCGAGGATTACCCGGATAAAGCTGCAAACTGTTATCTGACTGATAAGAAAATTGTGTTTTTTGTTATTTTTAATGAAATTGTATCCACTGTCACAAACCACACTAAATAACCGCCATGTAACTCTGTGCGTTAATTGTCATAAAATTAATTTATGAAGATAAAGATATTATATAAAGAGTAACCTAATGGCTATTATGTTTTATAAATGATATATAAGCACATACGACACATAATAAAGATCATGTAACTCTTTCACATTCATATAAGAAACATATCCTGTGACTTAGAATGAATATACAATCTGCAATACATTTTAAATGTTTGTCTTTTGCCATCTTCATTGATAATATCCATAGATAATACCAAAATTCACTTTTACCCAAGCGGGGTTGGATGCTCTGCAGATTACCCAGGTGAACCTGTGGATAGTCCTCAGATTACCTAGGTGAAGCTTCAGATTTGCACATTATCCGGGTAAAGTGCAAATTTTTCAGCTCTTCCAGCATGTTACCCAAGGGCAGTTGGTTAGTCCTAAAATTACCTGGGTAATGTCCGGAATTTTCATTTTTTTTAAAGCTTTACCCATCGGTTTTGGGTAATGTCAGGATTACCTGGGTAATCCTAGGATTAACCACACTTCGGGCTTTACCCTTAACATATATACACACAAAGACACAATTCTGCATCATGTATACACCATATATACACATTTCCACACCATATTAGCACCATATATATGCATTTCCACACCATATAAACACTTCATTTATAAATCAAATTCAAAGGGTTCAAGGTGCAGGAGGTCCTATAAACAATGACTTGCTTAGGGCCCTGCTTCTTACCTGTATAATGCATATTTTCAAGCAGGCAAGCCAGAGCACTGCCTGCTGCCTGTCTTCTCCATGCCAGGTGCCAGGTGCACAGCATGGTGAGGAGGAGGAGAGGAGCCAAATGCATCTTCTGAAAAGCCTGACCTACTCTGCGGTCATCTGTCACCATAGAGGGGAGGCAGTTCGCAAGGCCATGGTTTTTGCGGGCTCAAGGGACAGCTGCCTTGAGCCACACAACACTGACTGGGCCCTGGGCAGATGACTCTTTTGCTTAGTGTTAAAGATGGCTTGGGGTCTCAAATACATCTAGTCCTACTGTATAATACCAATACAAGAAGAAGCTATCGAGCATCTTTTGTGGTAATTGCCAAGCATCGTGCTACCACTACAGCTTGATTTTCAATGTGCTCCAATGTCAGGGCCGGCCCAAGCCGCAGTGCTGCCTGGAGCGATGGATGAAATGCTGCGCCCCCCCCAAAAAAAACACGTGACCTGTATGAGTGTGTTACAGCAATAAAACTCACAGTAACGTGCGGTGTGTATGAGTGTAATCACAGAGAACCACATATCCCGAACCCACTTTCACACACGTTCACATACAGTCACACACACATTCCCAGTCACACACACACACAAACATTCCCAGTCACACACACAAACATTCCCAGTCACACACACACATTCCCAGTCCCACACACACATTCCCAGTCACACACACACACACTCTCAAACACACACACTTACACTCCCAGTCACACACACACACCCAGTCACACACACCCCCAGACAGTCATACAGACACACACCAACACTTACCCACACTGCCTTGGTCACCACCGAGCCTGGTCGGGGACTCCAGCCCGCTGGAGGGCCTGGTTGAGGCCTAGTTTCAGACCTGGCTCCGGGTTGGGCTCCAGCCCGCTGGAGGGTCTGGATGAGGCCTTGATTGCGGTCCAGCCCGCTGGAGGGTCCGGTTGAGGCCTTGGTCGGGCACCAGCCCGCTGGACGATCTGGGTGAGGCCTTGGTCAGGCTCCAGCCCGCTGGAGGGTCCGTTTGAGGCCTGGGTCAGGCTCCAGCCCACAGGAGGGCCCAGCTGAGGCCCTGGGTCAGGCTTCAACCCGCTGGAGGGCCTGGTTGAGGCCAGGGTCGGCTTGCTGCAGGCCTGGGTCGGCTTGCTGGAGGGCTTCAGCGAGGCCTGGTCCACTGAAAGGGGCAGGGCCTGGAGGGTCCAGTGATGTCTGGTTTGGCTCGCTGCAGGCCTGGGTTGGCTCGCTGCAGGCCTGGGTCGGCTCGCTGCAGGCCTGGGTCGGCTCGCTGGAGGGCTTCAGTGAGGCCTGGTCCACTGAAAGGGGTGGGGCCTGGAGGGTACAGCAAGACCTGGTCGAGGTCTGGGTCTGCTCGCTGCAGGCCTGGGTCTGCTCGCTGGAAGGCTTCAGCAAGGCCTGGTCCACTGAAAGGGGCGGGCCTGAAGGGTCCGCCTGAGGCCTGGGTCAGCTCGCTGCAAGGCCTGTGTCGGCTCGGTGGAGGCCTGGGCTTCAAAAGGCGCCAGGCCTGGTCCACTGAAAGGGGCGGGGTGGTGCCGGCCCACTCATGTGAAAGAGCAGGCGCGGCATGGTATCATGGCTTGCTGGAGGGCCGTGCCTTATCCAGGCTGGGTGCTCCATGCCACGGCCTTTGTCATGGAGGCAAAATGCCGCCCCTGACAAAGGGTTGCCTGGAGCCGCTGCTCCACCCTGCTCCATGGACGGGCCGGCCCTGTCCAATGTATTTACTGCCGGAACACATGAGGTTTTCTTCTTTCTACGCTCTGCCCAGTAATCCATCAAGTGACCCTTATAATATGCTCCTGTCACCCCAACATAAGCAGGACTCATTACTCCCCATATCTTTATATACATGCAAGCAATTTTGCATAAACACACAAGGAAGGGTGGAGGTGGATTTCAGGCTGTAGACAAGCTAAAGGCGAGGGGAAGACAACAAGGAATACTAACCAGGCTCTGATTGGAATACAATTGGGTACGTGAGACACATAGTTGCTAGACTTTGATAATGTAGGAACCAAGAGACACGAGGGATCTTGGAGGGCATGAGAATGTGTAGAAGCAATCTTGAAGGCATAAAGGATTTGTGGTAGGAACCTGAAAATCTTGGAAGACACGAAGAACCTTTGGGAGCTTGGCAACTTTGGAGCGAATGAGGATTCAGGTGAAATGGTACAGCAGAA
Source organism: Leptobrachium leishanense (assembly GCA_009667805.1). NCBI lineage: Eukaryota > Metazoa > Chordata > Amphibia > Anura > Megophryidae > Leptobrachium > Leptobrachium leishanense. The sequence goes on along the minus strand of CM019067.1, from coordinate 157,396,921 downwards.
GACACTGAAGCAAGGGAGCTGGCTGGGATGCAGGGGTAATGCAGGTATCAGTAGTTATAAACAGGTCTTAACTCTGGCAGCTAAACGGCTACAAAGTTAGAGCATTGGCTAATTGAAAGCATAGCCTTTTATAGGGGGTAACCAATGCTTAACTGATCATGTGAGCTAATTGCTAGTTGTAGCAAGGGAAAACCTGTGGTGCTTGCAGGAAAGCCAGAATGTAGTAGGCCAATATGGGAAAGGTGCTGCCATAGTGATCAAGAAGCAGCACGGGTTTGGGCCTTCTTGCAGCAGCGACGCCGCAAGACCTGACAGCTGAGATCAAATTGAACTTTATGATCTGATAGATCAAGCACTTGGGACATCTCACAGAAAGGGAACCTGTCAATTAGGGATGAGCCGAACATCCCCGAGTTCGGTTTGTATTCGAACCCGAACTTTCCAAATGTTCGAATCCGAACTCGAACTCAATACAAGTCAATGGGGCTGAAAATTCGATTTTTAGAGTGCCGTCCAAGAGGGCATATATGCTAGATATTTGCCATAAAAGGTGTATGGGGGTCCGGGTAGTGCTCTGGGGACAGGAAACAGGGACAAAAAGTTTAAAAAAAAACATTTTTAAAGGGACAGTGAGTTTTCCATGAAATAAGGGTTAAAAATAGAAACGAAAAATTCCTTCAAATATCGTGCCTAGGAGGTTCCCATAACCTGCCCATGAAGTGGTGGATTTCTAGGATGTATAGAAACACTTGAAAACAAAATTACGTTTGAAAAGATGGTAAATGCTTTTCCTTTAATCTATCCATAAACAACTGCTTGGGGCGGCAGTCTGTATGAAAAGAGGAGACATTTTCGGACACGTAGAAAAAGTTTAGTGATTTTTTGGCTAAATTATTGTGAAACTTATGCAGGCTTTGGATGAAAGTAACAATAGGTGCTTTAAAATTGGGCCTTTAGCATCCCCAACAGTGCTGTCACACCGTAACCCCTCTGAGGATATGAATCTGATACAGGCGTCAGTGGCAGTGCACCCAAATATTGTGCTTTTGGTGCCAGGCCTGCAAGTACTATCATACAGTAACCCCTCTGTAGTATTGTGGAAGAATGCAGGGGTGGACCTTGCAGTCCTATATTAAAAAGATATGCATCTGTTAAAGGCGTCAGTGCACCCAGATATTGTGCTTTTGGTGCCAGGCCAGCAAGTGCATTCATACAGTAACCCCTCTGTGGTATTGTGGAAGAATGCAGGGGTGGACCATGTGGTCCTATATTAAAAATATATGAATCTGGTAATGGGCGTCAGTGCACCCAGATATTGCGCTTTTGGTACCAGACTGCCAGGCCAGCAAGTACTATCATACAGTAACCCCTCTGTAGTATTGTGGAAGAATGCAGGGGTGGACCTTGCGGTCCTATATTAAAAATATATGAATCTGGTAATGGGTGTCACTGCACCCAGATATTGTGCTTTTGGTGCCAGACTGCCAGGCCAGCAAGTACTATCATACAGTAACCCCTCTGTAGTATTGTGGAATAGTGCAAGGTTGGACCCTGCGGTTCAAAAAATTTAAATGATATTGATGTAGCACAGGCATCAGTGCAGCCAAATATTGTGCCTTTCATGGCAGCAAGTGCCTTCACACCGTAACCCTTTTGTGGTATTGTGGAAGAGTTCAGTGCTGGAGGTTTTGAGAATGCAGAAGACATCCCCGATCTATTCCATTACTTCAGCATCAGGGGATTGATAGCTGCTGATCCAGGACTGATTCATTTTTATAAATGTCAGCCAGTCTACAGAGTCGGTGGACAGACGCACTCTTTTGTCTGACAAAACCTCCAGCAGCACTGAACGTCCTTTCGGAAAGCACGCTGGATGAAGGGCAACCTAGTAGCTGCATAGCATATTGGCTAAGTTCTGGCCAGTAAGCCAGTGGATCATCTGCTGGAAAGTTATCCAGGTCTGCCCTTGCACCTAGGTAGTCCTGCACCATATGGTGAAGACGCTGGCAATGGGTGCCTACATTTGACGTCCCTGGGCGTCGTGGACTAAAAAAATAAAAAAATGCATCAGTCAAGCGGCCCTGGCCTTCACCACTATTCCTCTGATCATCCGCAGCCTCAGAAGCACGTGTGTCATCACTTGGTAACCTACCAGTGCCTGGAAAGGTGTTACACAAGTGTCGCTTTAGAGCGTCCTCAAGTTTTTTCATCCTGTGCTCCCTCTTTGCGGGCAGGATGAGCTCTGCAACTTTACCCTTGTATCGTGGATCAAGAAGGGTTGCCAACCAGTAATGATCCCTCTCCTTGATAGCACGATTGCTGGGGTCCTTTAGCAGGCTTTGCATTATAAGGGAGCCCATGCAGCGTAGGTTGGAGGTGGCATTAGCTTCCGAGTCTTCCTGGTCAATGAGGATGACCCCATCGTGCACTTCCTCCTCCCAGCCACGCACTAGCCCTTGTGTTTCTGGGCACGCAAAACCCTCCCTTGAGGAATCCCCACCTTCAATGCCCCCACTACTTAAATATTCCTCCTCCTCCTCCTCCTGTCTGATCAGAGTAGGACCCGCTGGAATGCTGTCTGCGGAAAGACTGGGGCCTTCAGAGCTAGGGAAGGCCTCCTCTTCCTCCCGCTGCTCTGCCTCTAGAGCCACATCTATAATTCCCCGCAGAGTGTGCTCCATCAGGAACACTAAAGGAATTTTGTCACTGATGCATGCACTGTCCCTGCTCACCATCCTCATTGCCTCCTCAAATGGTGACAGTACAGTGCATGCATCCTTGATTATCAGCCACTGCGGGGGAAAAAAAAACAAGTTGACCTGAACCTGTCCTTGTGCCATACTCACACAGGTACTCGTTGATGGCCCTCTGCTGCTTGTGCAGACGCTGCAGCATTGCTAATGTCGAGTTCCACCTGGTGGGCATGTCACAGATCAGATGGTTTGTGGGAAGGTGGAATTCTCTTTGAATTTCTGCCAGGCAAACGCTTGCTGGGAATGACCGTCTGAAGTGGCTGCAGACTTTTCTGGCCTGGATGAGAAGCTCTGGCAGCCCTGGATACTTGGTTAGGAAACGCTGTACCACTAGATTTAGGACGTGTGCTAGGCATGGTACATGCGTCAATTTACCCTTGCGTAGGGCGGAGAGAAGGTTGCTGCCATTATCACAGATGATCATTCCCAGCTGAAGCTGGCGTGGTGTTAACCATCTCTGCACCTGGCCCTGCAGAGCTGACAGAATTTCTGGCCCGGTGTGGCTCCTGTCCCCTAAACAAACCAGCTCAAGCATAGTATGACTTCTTTTTGCTTGAGCCATTGCGTAGACCCTGTCAGGCGTCGGTTTAACTGCCACTTCGCCAGAGACACAGAAGGAGGAGGAGGAAGAGGGAGAGGTGGTGGTGGTGGAGCAGACAAACCTCATACAAGCAGCTTTCTGGAGTCGTGGTGGATGAACAAGCTCCAGCACAGAGCCCCGTCTTGGATCCCTCCCAGCTGCAATCAGAGTTACCCAGTGTGCCGTGAAGGAAATGTAACGACCCTGTCCATGCTTGCTGGACCACGTGTCTAAAGTCACATGCACCTTGCTGCTGTCTGCCTTTCCCAATGACTCGATAACATTGTCTTCCAAGTGCTGGTATAGTGCTGGAATGGCCTTGCATGAAAAGTAATGGCGTTTTGGAACCTGCCACTGTGGTACAGCACATTCAGCAAATTCATGGAAGAGAGCAGAGTCCACCAGCTGGAAAGGCAGCAGCTGCAATGCGAGTAATTTTGCTAAGCTGGCATTTAGATGCTGTGCTTGGGGATGGTTAGGACTATATTTTTTCTTACGCTGCAGCAGCTGGGGCAACGTAATCTGACTGCGTAAATCTTCACCTGATGGGATGCTGTCACATTGTGAGGAAGGACCTGGTACATCCATTACTGTAGCATCATCCCTGTCAGTGGAGGTTGTAGGCAATGACATGGCAGGACATACAGTGGGGGTAGAGACAGATGAGGAGGAGGAGGACCTACGCAAAGTTTTGCGCCAACAGGATGTGTGGCAGGAGGTCATATGTCGCCTCAAGCACATGGTACCCAAGTGTCCGGTGTCTTTCCAATGCCTAAGCCTCATCTGACATAGATTACAAATAGCAATGGTGGGGTCTGCTGCACATTTCTTAAAGAACTCCCAGCAGACAGCAGAGTTCCTGCATGTGTGCTTTGAGACAACAGCGCTCTGCACCGGAGCAGCTCTGACATCTGATGCCTTGGACTGGCTAGTGCTACGGTTGGTCATAGAGGATGTTGTGCCTCGTGTTTGCTGTGCCTCCTCCTCCTCCCCCTCCTCCTCACTTGATATCTCTGTTCGATCTGGCACCCAGGTGGAGTCAGTGACCTCATCATCAATGTCATCTTCACCCCCTATCTCCTCGTCACTGGAGCCATCTTGGCAGTATGCTGCAGCTGCTGGGGCAACATGAGTGCCAGTTATTTGTGTGTCATCACTGGCACCCCCTTCCTCTAGGTTGATTGAATCAGAGCACTGTACTTGCTGCGCATCCTCAAGCAGCATGTCACTGTTATTGTAGTCAAAGAATTCAGCTGACTCCTCCGTGTGTGATAGCGAGGCTACGGCAGGAGTAGCTGTGGACATGGAGGCTGCATTAGATGCTTTGGCAGCTGAGGTGGACTGTAAAGCACTACAAGCCTGGCTGGCAGAGGACTCGGAGGATGAGGATGGCCTGGTTAGCAATCCACCAAAACCTCTGTATGTTGCTGCTGCTTAAGACGGCCAGCACCAGTTAGAAAGGACAAGCGTGGGGGGGCGTGGCTGGCTCTGAAAGGGACAAGACGTGTCGTGAGGGAGCTCTGCAGGATTCGCCTGATATTGGGGTTTTTTAGCTGGAACCCCTCATCAATTTGCCCATTATTAGGGTCCCTGGACGGCTAGCCATAACGGGGATTGCTCCGGTGACCGTTTTTGCCCTCCACCCGGAGCACAGCAGAGTTTTAGCCCGGCGGGTCTGATTCCCTGGCGGCCATCTTGCGGCCTACCCATCTGCCTCCGGGTGCTCGTTGCTCCTCCTGCTCCGCTTGTAGAGAGCCTGACCCGGTGCTTGGTGGATGCAGACTGAGAGGATGGAGGGCCCCTGTCTTCCGGCTGTGTCTGCGATGCCTGGGGACCTGATATTGACGGAGCGAGTGGGATGGAGCGCCCCCCCCCCCCACCGGTGGCATGGAGGCTGCGTTTGCGGCCCTTGAGGCCTGCTTGGAGCAGCTGGGGGAGGAGGAAGAGAACCCGATTTCCCGGGGCTCGTGGGGGCGACTGATGGCCGCGTGGAGGACTGGCCGGGTGACCGCAGACCAGAGAGTGGATGCAGAGATCCAGGAGGTGGACGCTCTCGGAGAGGATCCAACCTTGTGCCCCGCTGGACCCTGCTGGATCGTGCCTGATGCTATGGAGAGGTACGTCGGGATCGGCGACCTGACTGAGACGCTGACCCCGGGGCTGTCTGGAGGGGGCGAGCTGGAGTCTTGCGACGTCCAGGTGGCGCTGGATTCACCGGACCCGGAGATACCGTACTCCAGACGTAAGCCTGCGGAGACTGACCCCCTGCCGATGGCCGTTCAGACGGCACCGCGGTACCCACTGACACGTGCAGCTGTACCCCGAGCATCTGACGGAGGAGGGTATGGAGAGTATCAGGTCCAGAGGCGACTTGGAGGTCAGCTTTATGACTGCAGGCTCGCTGTGCTTGGAAGCCCCGGTCTCGCATGCACTGTACTACCTGTCTTAAGTAAGCTACCATTTCGGGATACGGGGTGATGAATCCTTTATTTTCTGGATGACCTGTTGTTTTAACTCCTGCGACCATTTTCTTTCACACCGATGACTCTTATTTGGATTCTCCTCTTGCTGTTTAATCTTCATCCTGCTGGTCCAGAGACGCTTCGGCCACTATTTTATTTTGTTTTATTTTTTCTTGATGACATTCCCCGGCCGGGGATAACTTTTGAGACTTTAGTTTTGCGAACCCAAAGTTTTTTCTTTTCGCTGACTTTTGCTTTGACCCCCTCCCCCCCCTATTTTTCGACTTCTTGCTGATTTTTCCTGTGAACCCCCCCCCCCTTCCCCCCTTTTTATGTTATAAGTGAGTTTTATGAGAGTACAATATTTGGCCCTGCGAGGCCAACTATGCTGGTCGGTTTGTGACCTCTTTTTGCTTTACAAAATAAAAATCTTAAATATAAATAAAAAAAAAAGAAAAAAAAAAAAAAGGACAAGCGTGCCCCTGCAGAGGATGCACCACGTCCACCACGACCAGAGGCACAGCCTCCCAACACAGGGGCTGCTTGCCCTCTTATCTGTGTCTGGGAGCGTCTGCCTGTCCTTTTTGTTCTTTTAGACATGGTGAGTGATATATAGATTAAATATATACAGAACTCTGATTCAACTCTGGTATAAAGATTTACAGAAGTCTGGTATAACTCAGTGAGACACCCTGATAGCTGGCAGCCAGTGACAAGACAGATTACAATTCCCTCCTATAAATCAGTGAGACCCCCTGATGGGTGGCAGTGAGAAGCCACAAATTACAATTCGCATAAATCTGATAGAAGTATGTGGGACCCCCTAATGGGTGGCAGTGAGAGGCCACAGATTACAAATCTCAGAAACCTCCTATAAATCAGTGAGACCTGATGGGTGGCAGCCAGTGAGAACACACGGATTATAACAATTAACAAATATTTTGTAGAAATTTGTGACCCCCAAAATACTTGCTGGCTGTGACAAGACACAGATCACCTCAATTCCCAAATGTTTTGTAGAAATTTGTGACCCCCAAAATACTGCGTGGTACTGGCTGTGTGACAAGACACAGATCACCTCAATTCCCAAATGTTTTGTAGAAATTATTGACCCCCCAAAATACTGCGTGGTACTGGCTGTGTGACAAGACACAGATCACCTCAATTCCCAAATGTTTTGTAGAAATTTGTGACCCCCAAAATACTTGCTGGCAGTGACAAGACACAAATCACCTCAATTCCCAGATATTTGGTAGAAATGAGACCCCCCCGACCCCCCTCCCCAGTAGCGTGGCAGACCGACAGTAAGAACACACAACAACGATCTCCTATGAAATCTCCTCTCAAATGCGTGCAGAAGCGCTGCGTGGAAACCTTATATAGTGTGCTGCGGGACTTAGCTCTGTGAGCCCATGATTGGGCAAAATTTGCCCAATCAGGACTCTGAGCCGTGATTGGCATAGTGTTGAACCTGTCTTGCACCAGACCTGTGGTCAGGTGCAAGGCTGTAGCCAATTACGAGCTTCAGGCCAGTGGGAAAGTGCATTGTGGTCCATTGTGGTGCATTGTGGTCGAACATGCGGCGAACACCCGGAAATGTTCGGAGTTCGTGAACAGAACGAAGAGGCTAAGTTCGGTCCGAACTCCGAACCGTCCGAACCGAACAGCTCATCCCTACTGTCAATGACAGATTCACTTTTAACACATCCTCAATCAACGAGATAAAAGGAATGATAAAGGAATGAGAAAAACTGAACCAAGTTTTTCCCATATCTAAAACGAAATCCCCCAAAAATAAGTTTAGCCCACATTAAAGGAACACTCTACTGAAAGGTAGACCACCCTTTAATATTTGGGCTGCCCAATTATTTTAGGTTTTCATTTATGTTGGCCAATTTTACTCACCATCTCTGCCTCACCGCACGCAGCTCCTCCTCTACGGCTCAGGGACTCCCGAACCCAAAAGTATCTGAGGCTTTTCTGAGCTCCTATGCTACTTGCATTGCTTAGGAACCACAAATTGTGCACTTTAAAGGGACTTGCGAACTTAACATATGCAAGTTCTGTGACTTCTGTGCAGAACAACAGATCAGAGCTGCGTGCACGCACAGATCTGATCCATTGCTGCCTTTGTGAGACTGCTCCCTATAGATGGTGGTCTCAGAGAGGGTAACGTCGGTACACTCTGTGCTGATGTCATTAGTAACCGGCAGCCAGGAAATTCAAATTCCCAGGCTGCTGGTGACGCTGGGTGTGGTGGAAGAAACTCCACTTCGTCCAACTTTTTAGCCAGATCAGAGGAGCTGGGTGGAGAGGGGAAACTATACTAATTCTGGCCACTCTAAAAATATAAAGTTGCCAGGAAGATCAGTATAATGTTCCTTTAACCTCCCTGGCGGTGATCCCGAGTGTCTCAGGGTTAAATTTCACCGCTGAGAGCAGTAACCCCGAGACACACTCGGGTTGTATACATCACCTCTCCCTGCGCTCCCTTGATGATCTCTGCAGCCTCCCCCGGCGATCATGACCTCATACTTCCTGGATTCCTTCTCGCGAGGAGGAAACCAGGAAGTATATGGTCTTTGCTGTGGAGGCAGCTGGGGATATCGAGGGTAGCGCAGGGAGAGGTAATGTATCCAGCGGCATCCCGAGTGTTGCTCGGGGTTACCGCTTCCAACATAGGATTTTAACCCCGAGCTACACTCGGGATGCCGCTGGGGGGGTGGGGCAAAAAATAAAATAGAGCGCTTTCAGCAAAGATTTTGCTGAAGAAATAGACCGCCAGGGATAGTGGAAAGGGTACAAGAGGAATTTATGAGCTCCCTATATTTTCACCATTTCATGTTCTTGTGGGGAAAGGTTAGTTGTAACTGAACCGAGATTAATTAATTTCCCTGTCTGCTTTTCATCTTTTGGCCTATGGTTTTAAGAAAAATAATATGTGACGGGGACTTGAATACACATTATATAGTTAAAGAATTTGACAAATACTGAGCTACACGACTGGTTATCTCCGAAGTGCTCTCCTCCCTCTCTGTGTCTGCAGACACGCGAAAACCTTCAATTGTTTATGGACACCTACACAAAGTCCCGCTCTGATGATGTCAGCAGCTCATTTACCTTGGGAAAGCAGAGCATCAAAGCCTGCCCTGTTTAAACCCAGTGACGTGCAGTGAGGTCAGTGGCTAGTGAGGCACTGGCTAGTATCAGAGCCTGATATACACAGAGTTACGCAGTCGCAATTTACGCATTTGATTATCGTTATATAGGAGAACAGAGTTTCACTATTTATAAAGTAAAGTTTGCATATTGTTTTTTAGTTTTAAGAGCATGCACTTACAATACTGACCAATAGAGGGCGCTATTACACACATGCTGACTGCTGAGCTCTGCCTGCCCGCCCCCCCCCACGACTGACGAGGACAGTCACATGACTGTCCTGCGTCAATCAATCCATGAGGAGCTCTGTCTCCCATGGGGGCGTTTTTTTTTTTTTAAAAAAGAATTGCTTGAGACCAATGGAGGTTTCCCATTGGCTCAAGCTTTCAATTGCTCTCAGTGCCTGGAGGCACTGAAGAGCGTAGAACCAGGAAGTCCGCTTGAGCTACGCAATTAGCGTAGTGTTCAGCTGCACAAATTGCGTAGGCTAGGCTGGCTCAGTGCTGCCTCTGCTGTCTGTGTAGTGAATCACACACACACACACAGTAGCCGGCAAACTGAAAGTACGGGGGGGGGGGGGAAGAGGAGGACAGAGAAGCACAGCGAGGGAGCGTGGAGAGGTGAGTATGAGAACTTTTTTCAATGAATAACATTTTATTTACAGTTTAAATATACACACATGTCATTACAGCACAATGAGCACATTAATTTACTGGAATGGCAGGGGAGGCCCTGCCTCCCCTGCCACCCCTGACTGCAAGTCCCTGCTGTGCACATGCAGATGCTGTAGTGTTCGGTATTAGAGAAAGTGTCAAATGTTTGGATTGTTTCCCTGGCATTGTCCTTTGACTCCTGTTTCATGACCACGATTCCGTACCACTGCTACAAATTCCAACTACACTATTGCCTCATCCCTGTGTACCACATCCTGCTCCTGTCTATAACCCAACATCTGCGTATTGGGGTCCACATCTCCCACATTGCTGTGCAAGCCCCCTGAGTTTAAACATCATTATAACTATAGACATTGCTTGTGCTTCCCATAAACCATAAGGAACAATTATTGAAGGAAAAGAATATAGTTTGGTTTAACACATTTTGCAAGTAGTGCTTTATTAAAGTCAATCAAACTGGTTCTCTTGATTCTTGAGAAATTAATTCTAGACACAGAAGGTTCTATCACTAAAAATATGTTCTGAAAGATGTATTAAAAATGCAATGCTTCCCTCCGTGCCATCTCTACAACATCTTTTTAAAAAACCTCAGTGATTTGCGTGATTGCAGTCACAAGAAAACCTTGTGTGACCTTATTTTAGTTTGCTTTTTAACACTAGCATATTACAGATTCATTTAATAATACATTCTACATGACAAAAAAAATGATCCACATACAATATAACTTTTATTTGAAATATCTACTGAATGTGCAGTTTCGGAACCAGCGTTTTGTCTAATGTGTTATATGCTTCTTCTCTCCAAGGTTAAAACATCTGTCCGAAATTAATTCATTCTTAATTAGGCTAACACTTTCATAGTGAGATCCTAAATTTACACAGCATTTCTGTTTGCAGAACTGAGATAATTAGGCTTATCATTAAAATTCATGCACAGAAAATCCTTTGCCCGTTCCACTAATATCAAACGTTGCAGGAGATGATAAACACATTCTCGTTCCATTCCATTGGGATATTTATTTTGTAAGCCATTAGATACATAGTTATTCGCTCATAATTTTTTTTTTCTAACTCCCTGCAGGCAAAACTAAGTTTAGCAGATATTTCCCAACAACTCATGCTAGGAGGTCATAACCAGATGTTTTTCTCCCTCTGGAGATGTTTCCTTGGGCTACTAACTCCATGGCTGGCGGGCTGTCAACAAAATAATGAAAGCCATCTGGGACTCTGTGAGATACACTTCATAAGTGCTGCATGGTGGAGCTGGGAATATGGAATGTTGCTTAGTGTCTGTCACAAGAACATTTTCCCAGAAAGTCGAGTTCCCCAGAGAGACTGAAAACAATGTCATCTAAAGCTGTCCTTTGAGAAAAAGAAAAAAAAGTGCAAGATTTAAACGAAAAACTTTATATGCAAATTAATTAACTCTTGCAATTTTGTGTTTCTGTGAAATTAACTTATTTATATCCATTTTACCTCAAATTTGTATATGTAATTGTATATGCAAAGCTGGTAGCTGGTATGACACATCCGAAAGTGAATAATTGGTAATTTAAACAGAGATTTTTAAGCTGAGTCAGGATATGCTGTTAGAGCCAATCGATCTCCTGGGTCTCCAAATTGTTAGTGTGATCTACCGTATCCTCTTTCGAAGAAACGCTATAACATAATGATTTATGCTCATGAACGGTCTTTTGTGATAACAAACATGTTGCTTCTAAATTACAGAGCAGTATCCTTGGCCCTCCAGGTATTTTTGAACTACCGTGGCTGAGCATCATGGGAGATGTAGATCCAAAACATCTGAAGAGCCAAGGTTGCTGACCCCTTCCCTAAATAATGAGTATACATTGTTGATGTTAGGTTATATATAGAACTTTATTATTGTGGGTTTTCAATATTGATATAACAGGTTTGAATACATATTCAAGTTATTACATTTCTATATTCTATTTAAATATTTTCTGTTTACAAACATATGTAATTTTAAGTGGGTTTATCAACCATTTCACAAAGCGTTTCATAAAAATGCTCATTTATAATCCTAAATCACGAACATGTTTAAATAATGCATTTGGAGTTTATCAGAACTTATACACAGGGCCGCCATCAGGGCATTGCACCCCATGCTGCCGTAAGGGGCCCGGGCCCCGTTGGCAGCAGGGGCGCCCTTTTTAACATCTCCGGTATCGGACTCTATGAGTCAGAATCCGGAGCTGTACTGTCTTGGTCTTGGCTGGCTCTGACTGGCTGGGTGGGCTAAGCAGCTTGCGTGGGCCTCCCAAGCACGCTGCTTTGGCACCGCCCCCTCCAGTCACGTGTGTGACGCACGCGTCACACACGAGTAGCTGCCTGCGACGTAGGGCCCGGCCGTGGGGAAGATGGAGGGCCCAGGAGAAGAAAAGAAGGAAGAAGAGAGAAGAAAAGAAGAAGAGAGAAGAATAGAAGGAAGAAGATAAGGAGAAGGAAGAAGAGGAGAAGGAGGGACAGGGACAGAAGACGGCGGATTGGTCCAGCCAGGGCCCAGCCAGACCTCCAGGGCCCAGCTGGACCCCAAGGCACAGCCTGACCCCCAGGGCCCAGCCAGACCCCCAATGCCCAGCCAGACCCCAAGGACCAGCCAGACCCCCAGGGCCCAGCCAAGGCCCAGCCAGACCCCAAGTCCCAGCCAGACCCCAGGGTCCAGCCAAGGCCCAGCCAGACCCCAGGGCCCAGCCAGGGTCCAGCCAAGACCCAGCCAGACCCCAGGGCCCAGCCAAATGCCAGGGCCCAACCAAGCCCCAGTGCCCAGCCAAGCACAAAGGCCATCATACAGACAACACATTACTATGAGTTTTATTGCTGTGGAGCTCTGTGATACGCTCATACACACCGCACATTACTGTGAGTTTTATTGCTGTGGAGCTCTGTAATACGCTCATACACACTTCACATTACTGTGAGTTTTATTGCTGTGGATTCTGTGATACGCTCATACACACTGCACATTACTGTGGGTATTATTGCTGTGGAGCTCTGTGATACGCTCATACACACCACACATTACTGTGAGTTTTATTGCTGTGGAACTGTGTTATGTCATTTTTTTGTTTTGGAAGGGGGCGAAAAGCTGTTAAAGGTTGAGGAAGTTTACGGGGGCCCCATCTTGAGGTTCAGTAAGGGGCCCCATAATTTCTGATGGCTGCCCTGCATATACATACCACAAGTGAAGATACTTCTTTATGCCCTTAATAGTAAAATACAGTATGTGGAGCTGGCTAGCCACCCAAATATTTGTTTAGCTACATTTAGCAATGTTTCACGCATCACAGATTTGATGCAAAGGATTTACTGCAGTTACACAGCAGATTCGATAACTTAGAGGAACATTGCAAAAACAAGTTAACATTAGCATTGTTATGTTATGGTGCACAAAAGCAATCTCAGAGCATGTTACAAACGTTACAATTCTTATAGAGGAATTGGGAGGGGGCATGGGCACATATACAGAAATAATTAGTGAGAGGAAAAGGAAGTTACTTTGAAGACAGCACTCAACCTTGGACAACAGATGTGAGCGAATCTCCTTCCTGAACAGAAACCCACCACAAAGACCCCCCCCCCACAGAACTTATGATATACTGTAGTTGCAATACAAAAGTAACCTCTTCAATATCTTGCAGGACTGCTGAATGCTAGCATTATCCATGTATAAGTATATAGTATTTATGAAATCTTTCTTCTTCAAAAGTAACACCAGTAGCTTAATTGCTCATGAGGTTGAGGTCCCATGTGACCAAATAATACAGTGTACAAAACAGAAATGTATGCAGTAGCACTTGGTTGCAATGGGTCCTCTTATGTAACCCTTTAACTGGAAGAGTGACATTGCGATGTCATAAAAGTCCCTGCTGGTGTATTGGTCAAGTGTCCCAATACTTTTTTCTATATAGTGTTAAAGCCCGAAGTGCGGTTAATCCTAGGATTACCCGGGTGATCCTGACATTACCCAGGCGTCATTAGCAAAAGTCCGAAGTGAAATGAAATTTCGGGCTTTACCCGGGTAATCTGCAAAGTATCCAGAGGCCTCTGGATACTCCGGTTTTCTGCACTGTTTTAACCGGGTAATTCGCACATTACTCTAGTGTTGCTGGATAAGTGTGATGTGCAACGAAACATCGGACTTTATCCGGGCAATCTGCAAAATACCCAAACGCCTCTGGGTACTCCGCTTTTCTTGGGTTTTCAGCAGGTTACAGTTGACTGAATTCCGAGGATTACCCAGGTAATGCTGCAAACTGTTATCTGACTGATAACAAAATTGTTTCTTTTGTTATTTTTAATTAAATTGTTTCCACAGTCACAAACCACACTAAATAACTGTCATGTTACTCTGTGCATTAATTGTCTGAAAATTAATTTATGAAGATAAAGATATTATATAAAGAGGAACCTAATGGTTATTATGTTTTATAAATGATAAATAAGCACATATGACACATAATAAAGATCATGTAACTCTTTCACATTCATATAAGAAACATATCCTGTTACTCTGTATATTCGTTATATCCTTAATACATTTTAATGTTTGTCTTTTGCCATTTTCATTGATAATATCCATAGATAATCGCAAAATTCACTTTTACCCTAGCGGGGTTGGATGCTCTGCAGATTACCCAGGTGAAGCTGTGGATAGTCATCAGATTACCCGGGTGAAGCTTCAGATTTGCACATTATCCGGGTAAAGTGCGAATTTTTCAGTTCTTCCAGACTGTTACCCAAGGGCAGTTGCTTAGTCCTAAAATTACCCGGGTAAAGTCCGAAATTTTCATTTTTTTTGCAGCTTTACCCAGCGGTTTTGGGTAATGTCAGGATTATTCGGGTAATCCAGATGTTTTGGAACTACATCTCCAATGACGTTCAGCCAACTGGTAGGATGGTGACAACTCATGGAAACTGCAGTTCCAAAACATCTGGAGGGTCAAGCTTGCCGACTCCTGTTGTTTAGCAACCCCAATTGCATCCAATGGGGATGTCAGGGTTATTATTATTACTTTATTTGTATTGCACCAATATATTCCGTAGTATGGTACAGAATTACAAATAAGATAGACTGACTGAAGGTAGATGGGGCACTGCTAACTAAGCGACTTGCATTCTGAAGAATTCAATTTATATTGTGGTGAGCTTGTTTTGTCCTTTTTTAGGTTATTTTTGTTTGTTAGTCACAAAAATATTCCTTTAACAATGCAAATCAACAGAATACATATTCTTGCCTGTATTAATTTATATTAAGTGCTACATAGTTAAACCACAAATCTATGCGCAGGAACAATAATCAATTCATTAAGCAAAGCACATTTGTGCTCTAATTAGTGTGCTTGACAAATACTTTAGCCTGAAAATTAACAGAGAAATATCAAGATGTGCCTTGGATATAATCAAAGAAAACACTGGTGTGAGAAATAGCCAGCACACTTATTTAATTAATTTATTAATTAATCCACTAATTAAATCAGTCAACAAGCATGCATATGGTGAATTACCTAATAGATCAATATATCAAGTACGTGTCATTCCAATTAAATTACAGACATTTTGCTGAGTGATTACTGTACATATATTGTGAAGAGAGGATATATGGGCAAAGCCACAACGTGACATTGTCACTCACAGAATACACTCTTCATCTTATAAATATTTAACCCATACACTACTAAAGATTTGTATAAAAAATTTTACTATTAAAACAAATACATGATATTTAGTCCAAAAAACATCTTTTTTAAGGCAGCAGCGATATTTTCATTGAGGAGACAATATTCTTATTTAGAGTAAAATCCTGTCAGCCCATATTATTGCAGGCAAGCTGAAAGGAGAAGCGACCCACTATCATTGTAAATAAAGACTGTAAATAAACACACTTTATTGCTGCATTACAACAGACAGAGAGAAGGCAGTATGCATTTAGAGCTCTGGGATCACTCATTACTGTACAGGGAAAGACGATTATATTTTCTGAAATTGACAATACTGTACAGATAAAAATACAGATATAAGGTGTTCCATATACAGGCATTATGCCACATACAGATATTATTTTTCTATTCTATTGGTATTTTGTGGAAGCAGCATTGCTAGTAATCTCATTATAATAACTACAAATGCACAAAAGTATGAAATCTGAGCATTAATGCTATCTCTCTTTATCACATTTACTTTACGTGACACAAAAGGACATTTCTGCCTTTGTGCTATGTCTCTCCCGATCCCTGGCAGCTAGAGGCTCATGTTTGGTATCATTGGAAAGGCCACACCATGGCCTTTCCAATGATAGCAAATAAAAATATAAAGTGTTTTTTTTTAAAATAAATAAATTGGCGGGGGTATAATAAAATAGGACTTCAAATCACATTTAAAATGGTCAAAATGAGCACAGCACACTGAGGTGAAATAACTCAGCAGTGAAGGGGTTACAAAGCAAAAACATGTAAAAGTTTAGTATTTTTAATTTCAGGACAAAAAGAACCCGTCTTTTTTGGCGGTTTTAGATTTTGGGGATTAAAATTCGAAAAAGTGTTTTTTAAATTTTTTCATCATGTTTCATAGATATTTTTTTTTAATTCTTTATTTTAGAATTTTTACAGAGTCAAACAAGTAGCCAGCGGTGAGAAATGGGCACGCAGGACCATAATAAGTCATCTAAACAGCCATATAGCAATAAAGCAAAAAAAACCAAATAAACTCTGCAGAAAATTCCTCAGAAAATGTCATACATATGGCCAAAAGGCAGCGTCAACAAAAAAATAAAAGAAATAAATAAAGAAATACTAGACTCAGCGGATAGAAATAAAAAAAAAAATAATAATAATAATAATAATAAAAGAAAAAAAAATAATAATAATTTTTTAAAAAAAAGTCATCTGGGAGAGAAAACAAAAACAGAAATTCAAAGCGTCCTCACTGAATAGTGCAGGAGAAACATCAAAGCCACCCTCATGGGGGATGTCTCTAGAAGTGGGGGAGACTCTCTGATAAAAGCAGCTGGAGACTTCTCAGCATATGAAAAAGAAAAAACAAAAGTCTGCTAAGTACGGCAATCAATCAAGGGGGGGGCAAAATGTCAGCAAAAACAGAAAACAGCGGGGGGAATACGGGGACTTCTCAAAATACAGCACAGCCAGAGGTAGCCGCAGAAGTGCGGATACATGGTCCGAAAGTCCCTTCAGCCCGTATCAAGATGCGGCCGCAACCGCTGAACAGGCAGCATTAAACACAGGAGGCCAGGGCATCCGACTATAATAAGACCGAGTCCACAGATCCGACCTCCGAGCCACATCGGAAACCGAACTGCTCCGTGATCTCCCTTGCCAAACCGTCGGGGCCGGTTCTTACGCTGAGTCGGGGAACGCATCCGCTCCATCTTTACTGCTGGCTGTGGCGAGTCATCCTCAGCAGGCATCTGACGGGGGTCTGCCACTACCGGGCCTGGCAGAACTGGTGTCGCCCGGCTGGCACAAGACACCGCCCCACCTCCATCGCATGGAATCAGGTATCTCTCCGGGGGTCGGGACACCCAAAGTAGCGCCTCAGTGAGGTCATCATTTCCAACGCACCCCTCTAAGACGGGAGCCTCTCTCTCGCAGGGTTCACCAGAGCACCGAGCCGTGGCAGCCCCAAGTACAGCCACTTCCCGGCAGCTGCCTAGTGCGGCCATCATTCGCCGTCAGATCCCTTTATTGAGCGGGCCATCAGCTTTCTCTTCCTCCAGAATCCGTAGGCAGGCATCCAGGCTGAAGACCATAACGTCCCCCTCTCCAGCGGGTGGAGGGGGTCCTCCCTGCCATTGACTCACAGGTCCGACCACCTCACCCGTAGAAATGACATCCAAAGCAGCTGGAGGATGAGGGCCCTCCATCCCCACAGCTTGAAGCACATGCACAGGTGGGGGGGAGGCAGGAACCAGGGGAAAGGCTGCAAGATGGCCACTGGTGTCTCAGCCCAGCCACTAAGGCATGTCTCTGGTCCGGAGGGGGGACAAACCGGGCTCCGGACAGCATGGTTCCGGTGGCCAGCTACTTTGGTACCCCGTGTGAAATTTAGTGCCGCGTTGAGAGTCATCTGGGGGTCCCCAAGAGCGGCAGACGTGTGGAGCTCCATCTAAACACGTCTGCTCCCAGTGGTAGCCGGCCACGCCCCCTTTCATAAATATTTTATAGTAAATTATATGATATAATGGAAATAATGATATCTTTAGAGAGTCCATTTAATGGCAAGAAAAACTGTATATAATATGTGTGGGTTCCATAAATGAGTAAGAGGAAAATTAGACCAAAACACAAACAGCGCAGAAATGTAAAAACAGCAGTGGGTACTTTCGGACAGACAATGGTAAAACCGCCTGGTCACGATGGGGTTAACTAGCAAAGATCTATAAAAAAATCTAATGTATTAAGATTTTGACTATGCAGCCAGTGTTGCAAACATTAAATGTTATGACATTTCTTGAAAAGAATTTTATGAAAAAAAGCTCTTGATAGTTAGTGAAGGGGTAAATCAATATATTGTGCAATTCAATTAGATAATTTAACTTGGACAGTTAAAGGGATACTCTAAGAAAAGTGTCTGCCCCCTTCTGAAATCCAGAAGTTCCTACAGCTTTTCTATGCAATTTGCATATCTAGTAATAGATATCTAGGAATCACTTGAGACGTGTGCGCTTTACGGATGCAAGTTGCATAGCAGCTGTGCAGATCAATGGGTCCTTTAGAGCCCTCCTGTGTCCCCATTTTCCAATCCCCACTGTGTCTACCCCTGTTTTCCAGCCCCACTGTGTTCACCATTATTTCCAACCCCCACATTGTATAACCCCTGCCCTGCCCATTTTTCAGGCTGTCTCTTTCTGCCCCATTTCCCCCCTCCCTATTCCAATGATTCACCCCTCATCTGCAATGCCTGGACATGTTGACACAAACGGGGTACTACAGAGGAGTAAAATCCTTTGCTCCTTCTTACAGGAGCACATCCTAAGGCATCAAGAGGGGCAGTCTCCATGTGATGATGGGGGCAGACAGGGCAGCAGCACTGAACGACAGAGCCGGAGCCCCATATCTGCAGTTCCTCTCAGCATTTCACAGGGGAAAAGCAGCTAACTCTGCACTCAGTGAGTTGGGCGGGGCATTGGGCAAGGTGGGGAAATTTTATTGGGATGCTGTGTATGACATTGGGCTTGGAATTCTGCTGCACAGCATCTCAAAGCACCAGCCTTAGCAATCTTCAAAAGATTGCTAGATCATTATGCCTGTAAGAGCTTTGAGGCCTCAGGAGAGGACACTCTTTACTCTGCAGGCGCGGATGCTTACAGCACCTCGGTCCCACTGGAAGTGTATTTGGCCTAAGAACAGCACAGATGCTCACAAGGGGCATGCCTGTGCACCCAACAGAGACCGGCCGGAGGCTAACCGCAGCCCACCGGGCAAGTCCGTGGTGTGCCTAATGGCCAGTCTGGGTCTGTCAGTACTGTTTGAACACTATATAGTTTTATCTATGGATTCAGTCAGGGGTCCAGAGTATTCCAAATTAGGGATGCTTAACCTGCATAAAAAATATAAGTTTTTAAGACTTTCATTTCAATTTAATGTCAAAATAATTTCTGCATATAAATAAATATACCGTATATACTCGGGTATAAGCCGAGTTTTTTGACTCAGATTTTGAGTAAAAAAAACGCGATTCGGCTTATACCCGAGTCAAGGAGCGCAGCAATCGGCAACATGTTGAAATGTTGAAGGGTATGCGGCTGCGTGCAGGCGCAGCCGGTCACGGGGTCCGGCTAATCAGGTGGTACTGAGTCTCTGTACCACCTGACTGGCCGGACCGCGTGACCTGCGCACGCACGCAGCCGCATCCCCTTCAACACGGACGGACTCACGCTGTTCAGGACCGGGCAGGCACTCCCGCTGCCCGGCATCTGGGCCCCCTCAACCCCTGCTGGATCCGGAGCTGGGGCAAGTATCCATGTGAGAGCTGGCTGCCACTGGGGCAATATCCAGGTGAGAGCTGGGGCAAATCCATGAGCTGGGGCATATCCATGTGTGAGCTGGGGCATATTCATGAGCTGGGGCAAATCCATGTGTGAGCTGGGGCATATCCATGTGTGAGCTGGGGCATATCCATGAGCTGGGGTAAATCCATGAGCTGGGGCATATCCATGAGCTGGGGCATATCCATGTGTGAGCTGGGGCATATCCATGAGCTGGGGCATATCCATGTGTGAGCTGGGGCATATCCATGAGCTGGGGCAAATCCATGTGTGAGCTGGGGCATATTCATGAGCTGGGGCAAATCCATGAGCTGGGGCATATCCAGAGCTAGTTTACTGTTTTTATTTGAAATAAATATTGAAAAACATTTAACCTACTGATGCCTCATTGGTATTTTTTTTTTTGTATCTATTTTTATTTTTGAAATTTACCAGTGGCTGCTGCATTTCCCACTTATACGCGAGTCAATAAGTTTTCACAGGTTTTTTGGGAAAAAGTAGGGGGGTCGGCTTATACACGGGTCGGTTAAGGCTAGGGTCAGAGTGGGGCAGTCGGAACGCGCGTGCAGGCGCACTAAATCACGGCGGCAGTAGCAGCACATAACGGCCAATGACGGCCAATATACGCAGTACGTGCGTACAAAAGTACGCCGACACCACGCAACCGGCAAATGAACGCATTTTTCTCAGAACGTGAAACCGCTGCTACAGACGTACAGAGTGCGCTGCGGCCGCATGGCAGCGTGTGTGCGTGATTAGGAGACGTCAGACGCTGCTAGTGTGCGGCCTACATAACGTTCAAACAGCCGGATTTCCCTAGAATTGCGTTGGTGAGTACCTGCGACTGTGCGACTGTGGTCGTCTGACCACTTAAGCGTATTCCGTGAAAAAATGCGTGCGCACGCATCGACGTACATTTTGACGGTGGCCGCAGAAAATGCGCTCATCTGTCCCTAGCCTTATACCCGAGTATATACGGTAATATTAAACTGAATTCTGCAGTAATTGATTTGACATGGACCTTTTATGTCATCCAATGAAAAAACATAACTGTTATTATGGTGGTGGTAACTGTGCAACTGACATTATCTTAAACAATATATAGTTAACGGCTTCACTACAAAGATCAACTGTGCCCGATGTGCAAGACACCTCCTGGTGCCCCAATATTGTCTATAGTCCTTATGGTATTCCACAGGAGTGAAAAGGAATATTCCTAAATATTTCTTAGAACAAAGGATATTGATTGACTGAGATAGGAGCTTGTAAGTAAAATGTTACTTTTATTGGAGACTAAAAACAGAACAACATAATGAAGAACCAAGCAAAGGATAATAAGTCTCTGTGGCTCCAGTCAGCCTAATAAATGCCACATAGGGTACTAGGTGCACCTAGATAAGTAGTCATATGGGTTACAAACAACCTAAATTCTGTCAACTCCTATCAAAGTGAAGAAACGGGCCTTCATGGGTCCGCATAATAGGACCGAGAGAAGACTGCTATAGGGAGAGTTCCCAATGGGATGAGTGGCAAGTGAAATTGCAATAGATAAAGGAAAGGTTGAGGCCCAAAATCAATGCTGGGAGCACTACCAGCTTAGACCCCCCCCCCCCCAAGATTAACATCAAGCTCCAGAGACTAAAAAAATATTAAAATAAAAAACACAATCTGCATGGGAGTAAGCACTCTATCACTCAACGCGTTTCACCATTAACACTGGCGTCCTCAGGAGCATGCAGGAAGCAATGCTCAGCCTGGCAGCATAACAAGAAATAAGCAGCCCGGCTTGATTTTTTTTGTAAGAGTGTTATCACTCGTGCTTGCTCCTGAGGAAGTCTAAAGGGTTAGACGAAATGCGTTGAGCTTATTGCACAATTTTATAATTGTTTTTATATTACAGTAAATTTGAAATTATTTTATCAATTTGATTATTTTTTTTAAAAGGAAAAACTAAAGTTCCCATACCGATCAGAGATGGAAAGAGTGGAGGCAACATGGTGATTACAGGAGACATGACCTGCTGAAGTGGTGACATTCCATTTAATTACTTTTGTTTACCACCTTTAGAAGACTGGAAGACAAGGTTGAATCAAGAAGGCAGAAAATCCACTAAGCAAAACATTTGACTTTTACTACTATTACAATTTCTTATATTCAAAAAAAGAGTTATCTTAGTTGTAAAATAATTATTTCAAACCTTGAACTAACATTTTCAATCTTATACTTTAGCATCGTTCTCTAACAAAGTAGTGGCTACAATCCACACTGAAAGCCAATATGATACCCTATATTTGCTGAAACACACATTTGCTTTACAAATAATAAAATGTTGCGCTCGCCCCCAAGGGATCGAGCTTCCACTGCACAAATCCAGGCATTTTGATCTTAATTGCTGAATTGGTCGAATTAACAGCAAACTGACTTACTTTACCATAGTCAATACAAGCTAATCAATTACAGGAAAAATCTATTTTTGAAGCTTGGTGTCTCTAACTCCAAATGTAGACATCAGATTATAAAGAGGGGGCATTGCGCATTTGTGATTAATGATTTCAACTTGACCTGTCATTGATTAGTTCTAAAATGCTGATGCAAATCTTTATTCACACTCCGCTGAAAACCTTCAAAAACAGGGGTTTTATTTAATTATTTAATGTCACCAATTAAGAAAAAAAAAAGAAAACAACATAATATCATTGTAATTGGCCTGCACTTTTGTCAAGACAGTCAAACATGAGTAGATCCTGGAAACAGGAAAGATTCTTTATTTTATTTACTAAATAATATACTATGGAGGTAGAGGACTCAATATTTTCTCAAATTACGCGTGGTTACAAACGCATTTTAAGTCACCTACTCATCGGTCTGTCAGGAAGCACGTTCATCAACTACATTCTGTTGGAATATTATTAGATGTTCTTGGTATGTTTTCATAGAGTGTAACTTAAATGTATTCTTAGCGCCAATAAAAAATGCATAGTCTGACGTTCATCCTAAATAGTCTTAAAGGGACACTACCACTTACATAAGCTGTAACTAGATTACTTGTGCATTACAAACAAACTACTTTATAAAACACATGCTGCTGGGTTTTTTGTTTGTAGTAATTGCATGTAAAAAGGAAAAATATAGGTAGTTTTTTTCTCTCATTTCCATTTTGTGGATTTTTCCCATGATGAAACATTTACCAAAATCTGTGCATAGGTTTTACTTTACAGCTGTTGCATTGCTTCAACAGTATATAACTGTCACGTCCGTCGCTCCAGGGGGGCTGTAGGCCGCTCCAGGGGGGTTGCAGGCCACTCCAGGGGGGTCCCGGCAGCACCAGCCGTACCATTAGTTGGCCGAGGTGCCAGGCGATGCGCCAGCTTCCACGGCTCGCCTGACTGCTCGAGAGGTGGAGCACGGCAATATGAAGCGGAGCCATCGGGTTTAAAGACAGAAGGCGCAATACAGCTCATTGCCCTGTCGTGGAGTTACTTCTCCCAGTGCTGAGTGAATCACTTGTGCGATTCACTGATTCTTTTTGCTATTTACTGATTTCTGACCCGGCTTGTATGAGAACCACCCCTTGTGTACCAGTTTGGCGAATTCTGACTATTTGTACTTCTATATATGTTTTCATGATATATACGTATCACGGTTTGTGTTCTGTCTCTCATTGTCTGTATACTGCTCAGGCAGCTCCTGTTATACCTTTCTAATTTGTACATCTCTGCCTTAAGAAAATATCTGTCAAAGCCTGCTTGTGGTATACCTCCTGGGGCTAGGTATACTTTGTTTAGGAATTGTTAGCGTGGCTAGTTAGAGAATCACGAGCATTTCCAATGTAGCTTGTTCTCAAGAAGGCATTCTGCAAAGAATATGAACTCTCATACCCTAGTGTTAAGTGATCTACCTTGTGCTTTTTTTTAAATTTATAATTGTTTATTACTTATAGTACATAATACAGTTAACATTATACACAAAGAAAAGGAAAGAAAAAAAAAAGAGGGGGGGAGAGGGAAAACACAAAACAATATCACTCCATTCAGCTTAGTCTATAATTGCTTGGTTACAGAGACATACCTGAAGATCTGAAAGACAACCAACCTAACCACCTTTTTTGATAGATAGTCATTAAATCATGTACTTTTGCAAACATTTCTTCATATTTGCATATCTTATCCACTTTACTTATCACTTCAGATATTGTAGGTAACAAAGACGACTTCCAATGGCTTGCTAAAACTAATTTAGCCGCTCCTAATATTGTTGATATAAAACCTCTAATAGATAAAGGCAGATTAGTAGGAATAATATGTAAGATGTAAACTTCAGGGTTAAAAGGAATGGTCACAGATTTGCATTCATGAATCAAATGGCTTATAGCTCTCCAGTATGAAGCTAATTTAGCGCATGACCAAAACTCGTGGGAAAGAGATCCTTTAGCCGAGTGGCATCGCCAGCATTTATCTGAGACACCGGGAATATGTGCTAAATGTGCTGGCGTAAGATACCATCTATAGATCACTTTAAGATGAGATTCTCTTACCCCTGTGCTTTTAGGGTATCTATACACTGATGATGTGGCATATACTGTAACCAGTCTTCGTATGGTATTAAGAGATCTAGGTCTTTTTCCCAATTTAACATATATGAAAGTTTTTTTGTCATATTTTTAATCGCTAAACCTTGATAACATAATGATAGTGGTTTTTTAAAACTCTTTTTTCCCAAACATAATTTATGGAATGCCGTGGCTTCTGTAATGGGAATTATTTTCACTCCCTGACTTTAGATAATATGTTTCATACGAAGATAAGTAAAAATGCAGTTTAAAGGAATATCAAATTCCTTAACTAAATCAGGAAAAGATTTTATTGTAGACTGAGTAAGCGGTTGCCACTGCTGAACATCTGCGATTTCTTCCTGATGACCATGGGTTTTTTATGGTAGTTGTACCCTTCAAACAATTTACCTGGGCATATATCCCTCGGACCCGGCTTGAGGTCCTGAACCACATGAGTGAATCTTGGTTTTATTATACTGTATATCTCACCTACGGCTATGGTCTGCACTATGGTATACATTTCTCTTTAAGACACTGGAGTCTATCGTAGATCTGAAGAGGGCAATTGGGTGGCCAGTAATTACCCTAAGGCACAAGATCCCGGAGCCGGTAGCTCAGACAAATGTGAGTGAGACCATAATACATGGTTTATATCTTGAGAGTGTTATGGTCTGCACCATGAAGGTTTTTCTCTTTTATATTTTGAGGTCTGGCTAGAAGAGCAAGCTATCAACCAAGACCCCCATTTCCCCGTGCGCTACACTTATTTTTTCTTTATAATTTATGGAATGCGTGGCTTCTGTAATGGGAATAATTTTCACTCCCTGACTTAAGACAATATGTTTCATACGAAGATAAGTAAAAATGCAGTTTAAAGGAATATCAAATTCCTTAAATAAATCAGGAAAAGATTTTATTGTAGACTGAGTAAGCAGTTGTTGAATATGAGTCACACCTTGGGTCAACCAGGGGGTTATATGTAGATCCGGCGTAAGGAGTCGCAAAGATCGTAGAGTAGCGAAGCTCATCGATGAGAATGTCTTTTTTTTTGTCAACCATATTTTTATTAAAGTTTTTTTCATGAGACATAGAATTATGCATTTCAAATAAGTTGAAGAGAGAAAGAAAAAAGAAAGAAGATGAGAAGAAAGAGGGAAAGAAAGTAATAGAGGGGGGGAAGGGCTTTCTATAATATCAAAGTTTGTGCAATCAATCCTGTATTTTTGAAGTATTAAAAACTAATAATCATAAATACATTTAACCAGAGGTAGTCGGGCGACCATTTTTACATGTCTCGTAGATTTTTTGGCTATCCCATAACTGCCAAGGATCTTTTTTGGCTGGCCGAAAGCCAAATATTAGACATGTGCACAGCACAAAATTTCGTTTTGAACTAATGGATTAGTCCTAAAATACAATTTATTTAGTTGCTAAAGAAATTCGTTTTCAGTTCTTTAGTATGAAAACTAATTTCATTCATCCGAAAACCAATGGATAAAATTACTAATATAGTGGCTCCTCAGAGGGCTGAGATCGCTGCTTGTTACAGGTTCTCTCACTCTCAGCACAATGTGGGCCATATTACATAGCTGGTGCTAACTTAACCAGAGCTGTTGTAAACTTCCCAGAGCCAATATAGCCTATGGAGGTTTTCAGTTTACAACAGCTCTGGTTAAGTTAGCACCAACATTGTAATACTGCCCCGTGTCAGGCAAAGCTGTTACAGTAACTGACTGCTTCATCACAGTGCTCAGAGTTTCAGTAAAACTAGTAAATAATATTTTTATATATAAGAGGTTAGAACAATATTATTTCCTTGTTTTACTGAAACTCTGAGCGCTGTTACAGTCAGTTACTGTAACAGCTGAGCCGGATACATTGTACTGAGAGATAATATAACAAGCAGCCGATCTCAGCGGTCACAGCCACTGGATTTAAAGGGCTACAAAAAAAAGGCTCCTCTCTGTATAATGTTTAGAACATCCTCCTGCATTAATTAATGCCCCTCTCTGTATAGAACATCCTACTGCATTGGCATGTGGAGGGTGCAGAACTTCGGATGTTGCGCTCTTCATTGCTGGT
This sequence comes from Leptobrachium leishanense, assembly GCA_009667805.1. Classification (NCBI taxonomy): domain Eukaryota; kingdom Metazoa; phylum Chordata; class Amphibia; order Anura; family Megophryidae; genus Leptobrachium; species Leptobrachium leishanense. Next base: position 157,370,635 of record CM019067.1, on the reverse strand, counting down.
CTCCTTCACTCAATGTAATATCACAAAAAGGACTGAAACTAAAATGTAGTGCATTTTATTTTAGTTTCTTTCGTTTTTTGTACTGAGCAGTTTCGTTTCTCTTGAGTCATACGAAAACTAAATTATCCCAAAATTCGGACTAAATCATTTTAGTACTAAAACGAATGCACATGTCTGCCAAATATCGCTGTAGCTTTGGAGTCAAAATGACGGTATTGGTTTAGTAAGTCTATTAACTGTTTCCGGGTGGGCAAGTTTACAGTTCTCCAATTCCTAGCGATCAACAAGGCAGTGGTAGAAACCAAGATAAATAACATCTATATATGTGGACGCGGGAGATCCACCATTCCTAACAAAAGTGTTTCGGGGGAACAAGGTATCACCACCCCTAGAACCTCCGTGGCCAGTGTCGAAAGGTCTCTCCAAAGTGCGGCTACCCTGGGGCAGTACCACCATATTTGTCTCATTGTGCCGATCGCAGATGCACATCTCCAGCACAGATCGGAGGTTTGGGGCGAGTATCGTTTCACTTTGTCCGGTGTGGAGTACCATTGGTACAAGATTTTTCTGTGTGTCTCTATCAAAGTTGCACATTTGGTGGCTCCCGTTGCAAACTTGTACGCTTTAGTCCATTGAGATGTTGAAAAGGACTGCGATAAGTCTTTCTCCCACCCCTTCTGGAATGTCCATCTCTCCCTGGTAATCGGGGTATTTAATATACGGTAAAATATAGATATCGGTTTACTGGAAGACAATGGGTCCAAACAGTATAATTCGACTTCTGATAAAAGCGGTTTGTGCGTTTCGAGCCCCGACAGAACCTTATTTGCTTCTAGATAGGATTGTATTTGCAAATATGACAGAAACATTGAGTCAGTAATTGAATATTTGTGGCAAACAGTTTCAAAGGAGAGCATGGCAAATGAGAATGGTTTAAGAAGTGGGACACCCCATTGTTGCCAGATTGAGATAAATAGATATGAAGAGGGCAGCATTACCTCCTTTTTCCTCCGGACAAGATCTCTATGCCACATAAAATCCTGCAAAGTATGTGGTGCTATAACTGCATTTTCAAGTTGTAACCACAATGGTGTTTCTAAAGAATTCAATGTAGCCAGTATTTGGGCCATTACTGAAGCTCTATAATATCTCTTTAAATCTGGGAGTCCCATCCCCCCATGGCAGTCGGAGATGTTACAGTTTTTGCTGATACCCTGGGAGGTTTACGTTTCCAAATATGGGCGAACAATAATTTTTGTAGTTGTAGAATAAGGTATGCTGGAGGTGTCACTGGAATATTGCGAAAAAGATATAATATTTTTGGTAGTATAGTCATTTTTAGTGATGCGATACGGCCCATCCAAGATAAATTTACTAAACGCCACGTCTGGATCTGCTTCTCTAATTGCTGAAGTAAAGGGGTGTAGTTGTGTCGGGCGGCGGAACTCCTGTGTCTCGACACAACCACACCAAGGTATTTAATTGAATCCGATCGCCACTCGAATAAATATTGGTTTTGAAGACTATCAAGTGTTTTTTTTGGAATGTTTAAGGCTGGGGTCAGACCAGCGCACTTTTAACGTGCGTTCTGGCGCACATAATTACGGCCGCACTAGCAGCAGATGACGGGCAATGACGGCCAATATAAGATGTACGGCCGCACAAAAGTCCGGCCGTGCAACGCAAGTGGAATTTGAATGCATTTTTCTGAGATCGCTGAACTGCTAGTACTGACGTACTGAGTGCGCAGCTGCGGCATAGCGGCGTATTTGCGAGATTAGGAGATGTCAGACGCTGCTAATGTCCAGCCTACATAAAGTCCAGACGCAAAAAGAGTTTTATTGACGATCCGTACAAAATCACGCCCGAAAATGCGCATCGTCTGACCGTTTTTGCGCATTCCGTGAAAAAATACGTCAATGCGTTCGGACGCACTTTTTCACGTTCTCGGGGGAAAATGCTTTCGTCTGACCCTAGCCTAAGGGTAACGCCTGAGACTTCCCTACGTTGTTCTTATAGTATAATAACCCACTATAACGTTCTAATAATCCAAACAGGGAAGGTAGTGAAGTTTCCGGTGAGGAAAGATATAGCAGAATATCATCCGCAAACAATGGAAGTTTCTGTTCCCCAACAGGAGTTAATAGACCTGAGATAGATGGTGTTAACCAGATATGGGAGGCTAATGGTTCTAAGGTCAAAACAAAAATAAGAGGGAATAAGGGGCATCCTTGACGAGCACCGTTCGATATACAAAAGGGAGAAGATAGAAAACCCATATTGAAAACCTTTGCTGAGGGGGTGGTATACAGGACCATTATACTTTTAATAAATAAATCTGGGAATTTAAAGGCAGCTAAAGTCTGATACATATAACCCCAGTGTACACGATCAAATGCTTTTTCAGCGTCAAGGGAAAGCAATAATCCTGGGTCATTCATTCTATGTGCCAAATCAATAATGTCAAAAAAGCGGCGTGTGTTGTCGCATGTTTGGCGCCCCTGTACAAAACCTGTTTGATCTAGTTGTATCAGACTAAGAAGTAGAGGTCCAATTCGAGAAGCTAACAATTTAGAGTAAAGTTTGATTTCAACGTTTAATAAAGAAATAGAGCAGTAGTTTTCACAACAGGAGGAGGGTTTACCTGGTTTGGGTATTCTTACTACTGTAGCCAATAACATTTCCAAAGGGATCTCGCCAGATAATTTAATATGGTTAAATAATGCTGTTAAGATGGGAGTCAGAAAAGAAGCAAATTTCTGATAGTATAAATTCGTGAACCCATCAGGGCCTGGGGCCTTATTCTTTGGGAGATTTTTTATAGCTATACCCACTTCTTCTTCTTCCGTAAATGGAATTAAAAGAACCGATTGCTGCGGTAAAGTCAATTTTGGTAAGTTTGCCTCCTCTAGAAATCTTCGTATATCCTCCTTTTTAGGGGTTGGAGTATTGGGGTCTGTACTTATATTATAAAGATTTTTATAGTAGTGGGCAACTTCAGAGACAATCAATTTTGAATTCTGTACTGGGGTTCCTCCTTGGCTACTGATTTGAGTTATTTTTGGATGTAACCTTTTGGCCTTAAGTTTGGAAGCTAGCCATTTCCCCGCTTTATTGCCTTGAGTATAAGTATTATAATTAAGCTTACGCAAAAGACGTTCCATTATCTGTAATTGTAACTCTTCTAGTTCTCTTCATGTGGAAAGAACCGCGGCAATGTCTAATGAAGGAGAAGTTTTATTTTGAGTTTCTAGTCCGGAAATCCGCTGTAACAGGGTTTCCACCTGGAGATTATATTGCTTCTTTCTATAGGATCCTTGCCTAATAAAGTGGCCACGAAGAACAGCCTTATGTGCTAGCCAAACTGTAGTTATTGGAATATCATCTATATTATTCAGGCTAAAATAATCCTTTAAAGCTAACATCGTCTTTTGATTTACATTTTGCAAAACCCTGAATACGGTATGTACAAGTGGCTCCCAAATATTACAACTCAAGCAACTAATACAGTGCCTTAGCTGGAAAAGAGCAGTTAGAGAGCTGCTAACGTATAACCGCTCGCAAACAAGTTATCCATTAGCAAGCTACCATTAATGGCTTTGTTAGAATAGGGTCTTAATTAACTAGACGTATCAGAAAAGAATTGTGAGACTTATACAGGCTTCAGAGATGTCATGTATACTCAAATGTCTCTCTATTACAGCTGTGTGCATCTGTGCAGAAACGGAATATTGAAACATGATACAAATGAGCTTAACCAGCAGGTGATGAATTATTATCTTTCCATTGTCATTTAATAGCGGGAGAATGATTGCTTACTGTAGATACTCCGGTATACTGCTAGATTTGGGTGACAAAATCTAAAATTGGAGGAGTCGTGTTATATTCGAGACATTTGCATCATGTGTAAAAAAAACAAAAAAACAACTTGACTTGCTCATGGATCCCAAGTCTCCCTGACTATCGGCAGACGACGCAATGGTTGAGCCTGCCTGCTGGAGCCGGAGGTCAGAAAACGACACCTCCCGGCGTGCTGGCTATTGGTGAATGATTCACTGTGTTCATCTCGCTCCGCCAATCATCTTATCGCAAGTAAGAAGACAGGGTCGACGGCTTCATTCTTAGTAACAACTACAATCATTCTAAAGCAGAGCACCCTGCCCTGAGGGGTAGCCTGACTGTTAAGAAAACCTGGAAGGATTTTAATGGTTTCCCAGTACAGTACACTTTTATAATTTTGCTCCTCGCGTTATATTCGAGTCTTGAGTACTCTCTCATTTCCATAATAAATCTCTATCCATCGCGTTATATTCGGGTCGCGATATACTCGGGTATGTACGGTAGTTGCGTGTGATCCAGTAACATGTATGTGACAAAATATTACTTTATCTAAATATTTCAACTTCTGTAATGGGGCATAGACATAAATTGGTAAATTACAAGAATCTGCAGACGCATCCTGCTTGCTACTGATTCAGAAAATACATTTTGCAATTTGGGAATCGTGTTATCTTAATACATATTAACATGCTTAACGGAGCAGCATTTTATTACTAAATCATATGTAAGCATTGCTGTCTCTCTGCATAGCCATTTATATCCAGCCAGACGTCAGCCTATAATATGGCATCTCATAAACTGGGATCTTATGTACTGGAAGTTCTCACCGGAAGTTAGTAGTTTGCTCTTGATCTTTTCATGAAAAAGGACTTGGCTACAAGCATGCAGCCACAGGCCAGCTGGGAAGAAAAGACTAAGGGCAGTATCACCTGGTGTGAGCTAACCCTAGCATTGGCATGTTTTTGCCTTAGTGCCAAGTTAAAAGAGTCTAGCGCCTGACCAACAGATTATTTGCCTCTCGCTACAAACGGGAAAAATCACTTAGCGTGTCGACAATAGCAATTTGAAGCGCGGGCTTACTGTACTTTCCGCGTCCTATACTTAGCATGGGGAAAACGAGAGATCTCTAGCACTTTTGTAACTAACAGATCACTTGGTGCCAGCGCTAGTTTCTGGACGGACGCTAATCGCAAAATTTTACCTACTGCTCAACCTTGGTGCTAACTCCAAAAAACCACAAAAAACAGGTCCTTGCCGAAAATTAACAGGCAATTTAAAGGAATGCAGCACAGGTGTTCTCTTGGCCTCATACACCATGGTCAGCAATGTCGCTGCTGTTGCAGTAGGATATATTATTATTATATATATATATACTGTATGTATCCTTTATCCAAATATATCCTATTTCTAATATTGCCTAATTTTAAACATTTTTGCTGGGTGTTATTCATAATATGTAAGCGGTTAATTATTATGGTGACTGTTTGGACCATGTTTAAAGGGACACATGGATAAGTCTTGCCCTGAAACATGTATTATTTATATGCTGCAGCAGGGAAATTATTGACGCTCACCTGGCCTTCCATTTGGATCTATTAAATGCAGTGCAATGATTCTACATGTTGTTGGGAGGCATTTATCATGCAATGCCCATAAGCCTTAATATATGTACTGTATGCAGCAAAACATGGATGATATGGCCACCGCGGAGGATTTTAATAATGCAGGGGTGTGAGGGCTATTCGCTGGATGCGTTCATACTTATACAAGGTTCTATCCTGTACACAACCGTATTAACGCTGCGTCTCAGCCCGGATCTTAGCATTTCCCTAACGTGCGCTAAATGACCTTGTACACAAGCTGCCTCGGACAAGGTGATCTGTTAGTAGGTCGTCAGGCGCTAAGTTTTAGCACATATTTTACTACATTAACATATGCCTGTCTATAAAGACAGCTTTGTTTGATTTATTTGTTTTAATGATTCCCTACCAAGGCGGCTGCTTAAACCAGAAGCATCCAGCCCACTTCATGTATGAAACATAACAAGGAAGACAAGTTGTCATATGCGCTTACCCCTATAGCTTCATATGAAACAAAACTATTCAGAGGTTTTCGCTTACTTTAATGGCCATTGACGTGTTAAGCTCACCTGCCACGTCACGGCAACCTCGTTAGGTGGAACCTAACTTAATGAAACCAAAAGCTGCCTTCTAAGCAACCGATATTCTCATGCTGCTTCGCAGCTAAGAGACAAGCTGGTGGGTTTTATTTATACTCCTACCAGAAACATTTTCACTTTGGGAATATGACAACTATTTTCTTTTTTATGTTTTATACATGAAGGGTAGGGATGTGCGTTTCGGGTTTCGGAATTTCGGAATTTTCACGAAATTTCCCGATTCGGGTCTTTCGATGCGGCCGAAATTCCGAAATTTTTTAGATCCGAAAAAAGTCGAATCTGAACTGTTTTCCGAGCCGAATCGAAAAATTTTCGGAATTTTCGAATGGACTTGAAATGTGTCAAATCGAAATCTATTGCTTTGAAACGAGAACAGACTTTCCGAAAAAAACGAAAAATTTACCAAATCGAAAAATTTTCGGAATTTTCGAATGGACTTGAAATGTGTCACATCGAAATTTATTTTCCCTCTATTCATGATTTCAGTTCCATTCGGGATTTCGGTTCCATTTCGGTAAGTCTGGACATCGTATATTTAACCCCTTAAGGACCTCTGACGTACCCTGTACGTCCTGTACTCGGGTCTCCCTTAGACCCGCGGACGTACAGGGTACGTCAGCGGCGCCAAATCCCCCTCCCGCCCGATACTCACCTCCCTCGTCGGATCCCACGGCGATCTGGCAGGGAGGAAGCCTGCCCATGTGATTTACATGGGCAGGCGAGGCTGATGACGTCGCCACGCTGCGTGGTGACGTCATCAGAAGGTGCCCCCATGTGTTTCAATGGAGGGGAGGGGGGGCTCCTTCGGAGCCCTCTATCTCCCCAACCATTGAAGCTAGGGAGATGCCGTTTGCACCGCTGGAGAGGGGAGAGCCTCCCCTTTCCAAAGGTGTATGGCATTAACAGTTTCGCCGCCGGATCGCTTTTCGGCGCCAATTGGCGCCAAAACGCGATTCAAACCTGGAGGGGTGCTGACATTTTGGATGTCAGCCAAGCCTCCAGGTCCCCCCCCACCCACTGACAACCTCACCATATGTGTGAGGATGTCAGTGGGCCAGTTAACCCTCTAGCTGCCATGTAGAGATAAGGGGATCCTAAGGATCCCTTTATCTCCCGATCCATGGCAGCTGGATGGTCATATTTGCCATCATTTAAAAGGCCTGATTATGGCCTTTCAAATGATACCAAACATGACCAGGTTTGGTTTAAAAAAAAAAAATTAAATAAAATAATTTTTTTTTTTTTTTAAAGTTTTTTTTGTCTGGGGGGAGTTTAATTAAATAGGACCTAGGCTGTCATCTAAAAATAATTAGCACAAAATGGTCAGAATGAGCGCAGCGCACATAGGTGAACTGTCTCAGCAGTGAAGGGGTTAAAAAGCAAACGCATGTTAAAATTGGGTATTTCTAGTCTTGGGACAAAATTTTGAACCTATTTAGCCGGGGTCTTTTTGGGTGGTTGTAGATTTTGGGGATTAAATTACGAAAAAGTGTGTTTTTACAATTTTTTTCCTCATATTTCATATTTTTTTTTATAGTAAATTATTCGATATGATGGAAATAATGGTATTTCTAGAAAGTCCATTTAATGGCGGGAAAAAGGGTGTATAATATGTGTGGGTCGAATAAACGAGTAAGAGGAAAAATTGTCCTAAACACTAACAGCGCAGAAACGTAAAAACAGCAGCGGTCACTAAAAGACGGATTTGTGTAAAACAGCCCGGTCACTAAGGGGTTAACTATTATCGGTTATATCGCTGATTCTGTAAATTTTGTATTTGTAAATGCGTATCACTTTTTTTTTTTGTTTCCAATGATCCGATAAGAATTTTCGTATTTGGGTCAGATCCGATTCGTCCGCGGGTCGCGCATGCGCGCGCGCGCGGATATCGTAACTTTATTGAGCTAGTTTTATTGACAACTTTTTGAACAAAATATTGTTTTTATTATTCATCATCATGGCCGCTGCAAGAGATGAGTGCCGTTCAAGCACCTCATCGTCTCTCCATGATGAACCACCACCACCCAGGAAGAAACGGGCCACCAATATGGCATTTGAAGAGATGTTGGAGCTGGTACGGATCTTTGATCATAAGGATTATGATTGCAGTAAGGGCCCTTACCGCAGGAAGTCTAACGCTAGGAAGGATCGTATCTTAGACAAGCTACGCACCACCATTTTGGAGTTGTTTGGGAAGGACCGGACGAAGGACCAGCTCAGGAAACGCTGGTCTGATTTGAAAGTACGTGAGCAGGAGCAGCTGAGACACATCCGTCGCGTCATCGCGAAACATAAGTGTCATGTTATATTGTAAAGCGCTGCGCAAACTGTTGGTGCTATATAAATCCTGTATAATAATAATAATAATGTGCTTGCATGTGCTAATGTGCACAGAAATACGTTGATTTATCTAGTCCTATTTTCATGCAATGTGATTGTGTATAGCTTTGCGTTTTCACGACTCGTCATACATGCATTTTTGCCATAGCTCTTCTTTTTTGTGATTTTACGTATTCGTGAAAATTGTGACATTTGATGTATGTAGCTGAAGTTACAATGCTGGATTTCTTTTGGCACTGTGTGTACTGTAGTGTGCTGGGGGGGGGGGTTGTTGTGATTGAGTGATGCATACGAGATAACCCGCAGCTTGCCCAATATTGGTTCCCACCTGCGCATCAATAAAAATCTCTGCGTCTCTGCTAAGTGATAGGATGGGACATGTAGTTCTTCTGAAAGTGCATCCAAACAGAGCCGCGTTCAATACATCCTCAGCAGCTGCTGAATTGTTGCAGCGCAGCGATTCAGTTTGCTGCAGCAGTGTGTTTATTGAACGCTTTAGATGCAAATTTCAAAACAAAATGGTGGATTTCTGTTGTTGTTTCTGCAATATCCAGTTTTATTATTAGCAGAAACTGAAAGTGAAACTGAGGCTGAGGCCTTCTATAAAATAACTAAAAGCAGTCGCACAATGCGCTTTGTACGCACACAACACAAATAATAGTTTTTATTGAATAAACGTAATGTTTACTTCTGAAGAAAATATATAATTGAACGGTAATATATGTCTGTGTGCAGAGGAAATAAATAAATATTTTGTGACTTTAGAACTATGAGATGGGAGTAGTGGTGGATCAAGCTGGTAGTGGGGTAGTGGAGGGGTGTCGCAATACTTTCGGCAATATAGTGTATAGATATACCATTTTTTCCAGTCTGCATTATTTACGTGTTATATTTTTTGGATTTGGCAGAAGACAGGAAGAAGAAGGCCGCAGAATCTGCCCCGGCGGGGACCAGTGCCCCAGTGGAGGAGGAGGAGGAGCCACGGGCGTCCACCAGCGCTGGTATATACTGTTTTATTTAGCAACGACTTTTGGTCAAAAACAGAAAAAATTTTGTTTACTGTATTTTAATTAAATTTTTTTATGTATAGCACAAGAGGAGCAGGAGGAGGAGCAGGTGGAGGGCGATGATGGAGAGAGGGAGCCGGTGCAGCAGGAGGCCGCCAGTCCAAGTTTTTTTTTTTTACAGTTGTATTTTGCATCGACTTTTGTTCAAAAATAAATCAGTTTTGTTGTTTACTGTATTTTTTATTTCTTTAATTTCTTACATATAGCACTGGATATGCAGGCGGTGGTGGTGGGGGAGGAGTCGGAGGAGTCGGAGCCTCAGGAGGCCGCCAGCACTGGTATATACTACTGTTATATTTTTTCAAGACTTTCAGTCAAAAATAGAAACCTGCTTTACTTACTGTATTTTCCTTCTTTCATTTATTGGATATATAGAAGAAGCCAGACCTAGCAATCGGGAGGCGATTGGCGAGCTACGCCTGGCAGTCAGAACACTCGATGCCATCCAGGAACTGCTGCAGGAACTGCGGGAGCACCTGAACAACACCGCGGACATCCTGGAGCGGCAGTAAGACAGACAATACTCAATACGGATGTGCCTCAGCTGCTCCTGCTCGCCTGCTTTGAGGTCGGACCAGCGTTTTCGGATCTGGTCCTTCGTCCCGTCTTTCCCAAACACCTCCAGGATGGTGGTGCGCGTAGCTTGTCAATGATACGATCCTTTCTAAAATTATTCTTCCTGCTGTAAGGGCCCTTACTGCAGTCATAATCTTTGTAATCAAAGATGCGGACCAGCTCCAACATCTCCTCAAATGCCAGTAATTCTCCAGTGAGTGAACCAATACTCTGAACAAGATGTTCGCCTGGCTTGGAAGATGGCCGCCATTGTATGTTTGTTTGTGTTGTTTGTGCCCCTGTTGGGCAGTTTGCCATCCTTGGCATGTTCCCTTCCCTTCCCTTCTCCATGTTGTAAATAAATTTTCTATTTTTTCTATATTTTCCTGTTTGTGTGCGTTGCTTTACGTTAATAAGTTAATTATGTATTGCTTGGTTTCCACACTGTTAACCACTTCGATGCGGAGGACGCGCTCAGCGCGTCCTCCGCATGGCTGCTGGTATGCGGAGGACGCGCTGAGCGCGTCCTCCCTTTGGGGTCAGCGTTCGGCCGGGTTCCGGCCGATCGCTGGCCCCCCCGGTGCGGGTTGACATCCTCGATGTCAGCCCAGCATCCGGAACCGCCGCCGGTGAAATTAGGTGTCATCGCGACAGCGCGATGACACCTAATTCAGGTGCCCCCCGCATGTGCGGAGGAGGCGCCTGAAAGGGAGGGGGGGAGGTCCTTCGGACCTCTCTCCCTCCCGATCGGCGGCGTTGCGGGGGTTAACCCAGGCACCATTTGGAAGGGCACAGCCTGCCCTTCCAAATGGTGCCTGGCATTAACCCCTGGGGAGCTGGATCGCGAATCGGTGCTGAAAAGCGCCGGTTCGTGATCCTTTCCCGGAGCTGGCCGACATCTTGGATGTCGGCCAAGCCTCCGGGAACTCCCCCTGAGGACTGGCGTCATCGTGCATAGCACGATGACGCCAGTCCTAGAGTTAACCCCTAACTGCCACCAACGGTGGAGATAGGGAGTTCCAATGAACTCCCTATCTCCCGATCCGTGGCAGCTAGGGGTTAAAGTTTGGTATGGTTGGATCGGCCAGAGCATGGCCGTTCCAACAATACCAAACACTACAGTGAAAAAAGTTTTTTAAAAAAAAAAAAATTAAAAATAAAAATAAAAATATATTTAAAAAAAAAAATTAAAAATTAAATTAACATTTTTTTTTTTTTTTTTTTGGTTCGTTAATGCAGCAATATTGTTCCCATTTCAATTATAATGTGAACAATGATGCTGCACTAACGATTTTTGTATGCGGTGCATTTGTTAAAAATCGTTTAATTTTCCCCAAAAAAAAATGTAACGAGACCCCATCTCTAATTTTTTTAACAAGCGCACCCCATACAAAATATAACCGCAATTGCTTGCATGTTAAAATGTGAAAAAAAACACTTTACACGTTGTAAACTATTGAAAATACATATTTTATTGCATTTTTTGTTATAATATACAGACATGACATAACGTATACATATAATAATGACATATTATGAATCTACCGAGTCTGACGGAAAGAACAATATATAATATGTCTGGGTCATATACTAAAATAAGCCTTCAAAACACGTCTAAACATGATGAGCGAAACAGGTAAAAATGACCTCAGCACAGAGGCGTGAAACGCCTCAGCAGCGAAAGGGTTAAAATTATATGTACATAAATGTATTGACATTTCTATGGACCCTTTGTCATAAATTTGTCAACATATTTGTGGCCATGAATGTGACTGTGCACATTCTACACTTCCTGCCTGGCCAAAAAATGTCACACACTAACACAACCTTGTTGTACAGCCTTGAGATTTGATTACCGACGTGGCCTGGTTTTGTTAAGCTTATGCGATGTCACAACAACACGGATTTTTGTCCACAGTCACATTCATTGTATAACCAAGAATTTATCCAAAAATATTGATGGCAGCACTGCGTGAAGTCTTCTCCGACACAACCCAAAGATCCTTAGTGCAGCTCAGGTCTAGTTTATTTGTCCCTGTTTGCAGCTTCACGCAACACCTCCTCCCAGCAATGAGCTCTCTCTCTCCCACCGCTGCCCGCTAAGACGCTGCCTGCCAACATGGTCACGTCTTTGCAGGAAGCTGCGTGCCGCCGGACGCTCTGAGGGAGCGAAAAAGGCGGCGGAGGTGAGCTGGGGCCATTATCATGAGGTGCTGGGGCATTCCATGTGCTGGGGCAAATCCATGAGGAGCTGGGGCAAATCCACGAGGAGCTGGGGAATATCCACGAGGAGCTGGGGCATATCCACGAGGAGCTGGGGCATATCCACGAGGAGCTGGGGCATGTCCACGAGGAGCTGGGGCATATCCATGAGGTGCTGGGGCAATATCCATGAGGAGCTGGGGCATGTCCACGAGGAGCTGGGGCATGTCCACGAGGAGCTGGGGCATATCCATGAGGATGTAGGATGTCGGCCAAACTTCCGGGAACTCCCCCTGAGGACTGGCGTCATCGTGCATAGCACGATGACGCCAGTCCTGGAGTTAACCCCTAGTTGCCACCAATGGTGGAGATAGGGGGTTCATTGGAACCCCCTATCTCCCGATCCGTGGCAGCTAGGGGTTAAAGTTTGGTATTGTTGGATCGGCCAGAGCATGGCCGTTCCAACGATACCAAACACGAATGTGAAAAACGTTTGTAAAAAAATTAAAAATAAAAAAATATTTTAAAAAATTTATAAAAAAAAATAAACAAGTTTTTTTTCTTTTTTTTGGTTTGTTAATGCAGCAATATTGTTCCCATTTCAATTATAATGTGAACAATGATGCTGCACTAACAATTTTTGTATGCGGTGCGTTTGTTAAAAATCGTGTAATTTTCCCCCAAAAAAAATGTAATGAGACCCCATCTCTAATTTTTTTAACAAGCGCACCCCATACAAAATATAACCGCAATTGCTCGCATGTTAAAATGTGAAAAAAAAACACTTTACACATTGTAAATTATTGAAAAATCATATTTTATTGCATATTTTGTTATAATATACAGACAGGTCATGACGTATACATATAATAATGACATATTATGAATCTGCCGAGTCTGACGGAAAGAACGATATATAATATGTCTGGGTCATATACTAAAATAAGCTTCAAAACACGTTTAAACATGATGAGCAAAACCGGTAAAAATGAGCTCAGCAGTCAGCACAGGGGCGGGGAAAGCCTCAGCAGCGAAAGGGTTAATTAAAAAAACACGATAGAATCGCCAGAATTATCGTATCGACAGAATGAATTATCGGATCCGAAAAACAAACCAAAAATTTATTATAAAAAATATATAAAGTAGTATTAAAAAAGTAAACCATAGTAGTTTTCATCAAAACGAATAGAGTTAGACAGCTTTGAAACGAGAACAGACGTTCCGAAAAAATGAAAAGTTCCGAAAAACGAAAAATGGGCGATATGCCGAAAACCATGTACAATTCCGAAAAACGAAAAGTTCCGAAAAACGAAAAATGGGCGATATGCCGAAAACCATGTACAATTCCGAAATAACGAAAATTTTCCGAAATAACGAAAAGTCGATACAGAAACCTAGTAAAGTGACCCGAAATTACGAAAAATGGTCGATATTCCGAAAAATAAATGTACCCGAAAAACGAATCAAACCGAACCGAATCGAAACAGAAAGTGGTCGAAACGAGCCGAATCGAAAAGTTTAAAAATTCGAAAAATCGAATCGAATCGAACCGAAAAAAAAAATCGGTGCACATCCCTAATGAAGGGCACTATTGCAATCCTGACGCTAACCTGTGTGAGCGTTAACGTCAGCATTGGTAGCCCTAGCGCGGGCACACCATATTACAATCCAAATGCTAACAGGTTAAAAAAAACGTTAGCGATTTGGATCTTGTACTTTTCAGTGCGAGGTTACTGTACTTTGCGCTCCCTATACTTAACATGGGGAGCGCAAAGAGTTAATTAGCGTTAGGATTCCATTGTACTAACGCTAATTACCGTCCGGCTGTGATTATCCGGAAAGTTAACCACAGCCAGAACCTGGTGCTAACGGATTCCGCTGCTGCAGAATCCGTTAGCACCAGCCAAAAATCCCCCCCAAATAATTCATATACTCAACTTCCATCCCACAGTGAGAACACAGCCCCACCCGTCTCCTCTGGCCACCAGGAGCAAGGAGAGACTGGGGGAAAAGTCCCCCAGTCTGCCTCTGCGGATCACTACGCTGACCTGCCTGATCTCGCGTCCTCATGTGACCGTCAGCCTCTATGGAGTCCTATGGACTCTATGAAGGGGATGTTCGCGGCGGTGCTTGGAGTCAGATTACGATGCAGGTAGCTTTTCTAGCGCCTGCATCGTAATGTCAAGCTAAAACGGGGACGCAAAGAAGAAACCTGCAGGCGCAGGTTTTTCTCCCTAGCGTCCTCATTTTAGCATGACGATCATAATAGTGCCCGTGGTGGACTGGATACTTCTGGTTTATGCAGCCGTCCTGGTAGGGAATAGACACAAGGTGTTTTTTCTGCATATATATATATTTTGTTGTAGTCATGTCATTTATTGCTGTTGCTCTTTCCATCTTTTCTTTTTAATCCCAAAGTGGAAATGTTTTTGTTGAGGGTATAAATAAAACCTCCACCAGCTTGTCTCTTAGCTGCGAAGCAGAATGAGAATATGTGGTTGCTTAGAAGGCAGCTTTTGTTTTCATTAAGCTAGGACCCACCTAACACGGTTTCCGTGACGTGGCAGATGGGCTTAAAACTTTAATGGCCATTCAAGTAAACTAAAACCTCTGAATAGTTTAATATGCATATATATATTCATATGCCTACATGCACCACCTGCCTCATTTATGATGCTTGTGATTATATTGTGCTACTGCTAACAGGCAGCTTCTAGAGCAGATACTTTATTTTAAAATGTGTAATATTACACTCATTGCGGGTGAGTAAGGGACTCCATTCGTCTATGCCTACAGGCACCTGAGTCTCTGGTACAATCAATGCAGTCCTAGATTTCAATTATTTGTAAAGAGATAAATCAGTTTATTCACACCATAAGTAAAGAACGATATATTGAATAGTTTGCATAATGCTGCCTAGTCTAAATGCACTAAAATCTTTACTGAATGTTTTCTACTAGTCTCAAATGATATGGACTGAGGATATTTTGAGAAACTGTGCCCGACATGGCAGGTTAGAATTATTTAAAGGAACTGTATTCTTGTATTGATCCACTGGTAAAAAATATATTTAATATTGGGTTTATCCATGCAATGCTAGCAAGGTTTTTGAAGGCATCCTAGGAATCAAGTAATATACTATGCTGTAATATCTTTGCATTACTGCTTCAGGCCAACTTTGAGGATTTTCAATTTAGTATTTTAATGGCTAACTGTGAGTCTCAAAATAATTCTTCCCGTCTCGTAGTCTCACGAAGACTACTTATCGTATAATCCAGGAATTGTGGCAAAATTTCCAAGTGATTAATCATATTCATGAAAAATGGTGATGTTTTCCTGTGGTTTTATATCTTTAGGTGGTCAGCTGTTATCACCTGCAACATGCTACCCCATGCCTGTTCTCAACAAAAGAATAAATTGTGTAAGTCATCCATGCAATACCAGGAGTAAGAAGGGGGTGACAACTTAAATCTACAAAAAGGCAAGGTTCACATATACATATACAGTACTGTGCAAATGTTTTAGGCAGGTGTGAACAAATGCTGTAAACAAAGAATGCTTTCAGAAATATAAGTAATGATTGTTTATATTTGTCAATTTTCAACATGCAAAGTGAGGGAACAAAAGAAAAAATTAAATCAAATTAATATTTGGTGTTACTACCTTTTGCCTTCAAACCAGCATCAATTCTCATAGGTACACTTGCACAAAGTCAGGGATTTTGTAGGATTATAGTCAGGTGTATGATCAACCAATTATACCAAACAGGTGCTAATGATCATCAATGTCACACGTAGGTTGAAACCCAGTCATTAACTGAAACAGAAACAGCTGTGTAGGAGGCTTAAAACTGGGTGAGGAACAGCCAAACTCTGCTACCAAGGTGAGGTTGTGAAAGACCGTTTCATGTCATGGCAAGATTGAGCACAGCAACAAGACACAAGCTAGTTATACTGCATCAACAAGGTCTCTCCCAGACAAAGATTTCAAAGCAGACTGGGGTTTCAAGAGATGCTGTTCAAGCTCATTTGAAGAAGCACAAAGAAACGAGCAACGTTGAGGATCGTAGATGCAGTGGTTGGCCAAGGAAACTTAGTGCAGCAGATGAAAGACATCAAGCTAATTTCCCTTCGAAATCGGAAGATGTCCAGCAGTGCCATCAGCTCAGAACTGGCAGAAACCAGTGGGACCAAGGTACACCCATCTACTGTCTGCAGACGTCTGGCCAGAAGTGGTCTTCATGAAAGAGTTGCAGCCAAAAAGCCATACCTCCGACGTGGAAACAAGGCCAAGTGACTAAAGTATGCACGAAAACATAGGAACTGGGGTGCAGAACAATGGCAGCAGGTGCTCTGGACTGAGGAGTCAAAATTTGAAATATTTGTCTGTAGCTGAAGGCAGTTTGTTCGTCGAAGGGCTGGAGAGCGGTACAATAATGAGTGTCTGCAGGCAACAGTGAAGCATGGTGGAGGTTCCTTGAACGTTTGGGGCTGCATTTCTGCAAATGGAGTTGGAGATTTGGTCAGGATTAATGGTGTTCTCAATGCTGAGAAATACAGGCAGATACTTATCCATCATGCAACACCATCAGGGAGGCGTATGATTGGCCCCAAATTTATTCTGCAGCAGGACAACGACCCCAAACATACAGCCAAAGTCATTAAGAACTATCTTCAGCGTCAAGAAGAACAAGAAGAACTGGAAGTGATGGCATGGCTCCCATAGAGCCCTGATCAACATCATCGAGTGTGTCTGGGATTACATGAAGAGACAGAAGGATGTAAGAAAGCCTACATCCACAGAAGGTCTGTGGTTAATTCTCCAAGATGTTTGGAACAACCTACCAGCCGAATTCCTTCAAAAACTGTGTGCAAGTGTACCTAGAAGAATTGCTGCTGTTTTGAAGGCAAAGGGTGGTCACACCAAATATTGATTTGATTTAGATTTCGCTTTTGTTCATTCACTGCATTTTGTTCATTTATGAACATAAATGTGTAACACTTCCATTTGTGAAAGCATTCTTTGTTTACAGCATTTTTTCACGCCTGCCTAAAACTTTTGCACAGTACTGTACTTACTATAATATATCATGAGAAAGTGTTAGTTCTACTGGTTTCATTGGATTCATATTTATAGTTTGCTAGTTTAGTAAAGCCAGACTTACAAATCCTATGCTAGACTATGTATGCTTTAAAAACAATCACTGATAGAGCCTAAAGTTTTACAGGGTTATTCAAAGTGTACTGAAAACGCCACCAGGATTTTAGTGCTTTTTTGTTCCCTGCACTGCGGAGAATCAAATTCTGAATTAATCACATGGTCTCTGAAGTGCAGGGAAAATCCACCAAACACATCCTATAAACCGAGGCAAAACCGCCGAACCAACCAGAAAAACGCCGAAAAACATCGGTTCCGATAAGCCACCGCAAAAACGCCAAACGCATCTGTAAAAAGTCAATGATCCCCGGAACAGAGCACCTACCCTTTAACGGAAAAATCCGATGA
Source organism: Leptobrachium leishanense (assembly GCA_009667805.1). NCBI lineage: Eukaryota > Metazoa > Chordata > Amphibia > Anura > Megophryidae > Leptobrachium > Leptobrachium leishanense. The sequence continues at coordinate 157,352,947 of CM019067.1, read as the reverse complement.
ACATGGTAAAAAACCACAAAAAAAACACAACATTTAGAAGCTGTTTGCAAAAACAACTACTGCACGAAAATGCCTGGAATTAATATATAAGGTCCTGTGAATAATAATAAAAAGGTCTGTTACAGAAAGAAAAAACGCTATTTAAAAGAAATGTAAAAAAAAAAATTGCCAAAAAATCCCTAATATAATAAAGAGAATTTTTGATGCAAATTAACCTCCCTGGCGATCTTGCCGAGTGTGTCTCGGAGTTAAATTTCACCGCTGAGAGCGGTAACCCCGAGACACACTCGGGCTGTATACATCACCTCTCCGTGCGCTCCCTCGATGATCTCTGCAGTCTCCTCCAGCGATCGCAACCTCATACTTCCTGGATTCCTTCTCGTGAGGAGGAAATGAGGAAGTAATGAGGTCGCGATCGCCGGATGAGACAGCTGGGGACTTCGAGGGAGTGCAGGGAGAGGTGATGTATCCAGCGGCATCCCGAGTTTTTCTCGGGGTTACCGCTTCCAACATAGGAATTTAACCCCGAGCCACACTCGGGATGCTGCTAGGGGGGGCAAAACCCCCCAAAAGATAGACCGTTTTCAGACTAAAATTTTCAAATTAAATAGACCGCCAGGGAGGTTAAAAGAATGAACGGCTAAATAAATATTTAATTAAAACGGGAATATTTTTTACATTGAAATCTAGGAGATTCCTCTGATTAAACCTGCCGAATGAAACCAATGAAAATCAGGGCATTTCACTGACATTTCGGTGCATTTCCGCATTCCCTGAATAGGATAACCATTGCTTCTCTATGGGGATCTCACTGCCGTCTAACAGGCACCGTATTTCACAGTGAATTGCCAGCTTTTGAATAGACTAATGGCTCTGTAATTGCAACGTAGGGGAAAATTCACCGTTCGGTGCAATTTTGGAGCCATTCGGCTCTCTTTGAATAACCCCTTTAGTTTTTATACTCCGTATATTTTCCATGTGTTTCACAATAAATAATATCAAAAAATAAAATATGTGTAAGAAGCTCTCCAGAACACTAAAAGCCAAATAATATTGTGAGTATTGTGTATTGAGTGTAGGGTGTATTCAGACCACATCATTTTTTTCACATCTGTATTTTTGTATGATTTCATTACGGTTTATTGAGTGTAGATTGTTGAGAAAAAAAAATCAATTTAAAAATTTTAACGTAAGGCTGCAAGATAAAATAAATATATGTGAAAAATGAAGGGGTGCACTGTAAACTGTACAGAAATTAAACACACGTGCGTGAGGTCTTTTTTTATTAAGTTTGTGGTTTAATGCAGCTTCTATTCTGTTATGTAGACAGTGTTTTTTATTGCTGAGTATAAGTTAGGATTTGTACACTTTATTATCTGAATCTTGCTAAACAGTCCAAGAAATGTAACCCAATCAATCTCACCACCATTTCCCTCATGTACTACAGTATTTAATTCATGAATCTAACTACTCTTACAGTAAATTATCATTAAGTGTCTGGTTTCAATGTTACTTGAAACAAATAATTCTCTCAGGGTACATAAATTTGGCTTCTCTGGTTTTCTCTGATAATGGGTATTAAAGTGTTGTGGGGAAAAACATGTACTTATTAATTTTTCAAGTTTATATATTACACCAAATTTTTCTTATTATTTTACTAATATTATTATACTAATATTTATTATTCTACAATCAGACTAATTAGCATAGACACTTATTTGCTTATGGGAATTTATTTTAATTAATTGCAGGTTTTAGCAATAGTTGCATGGAGATTTAACAAGAGCAGGAGGTGGTTTTTTGTATACATTTTTTTGACAATATGTGGCATTACTTGAGATTTGCAATCCACAAATTCAAACCCTTAACCCTTTCGCTGCAGAGGCATTTAACCGCTATGTGCTCATTTTTACCGCTTTTGCTCATCATGTTTAAACGCGTTTAGAAGCCACGTTTTATTACATGACCCAGACATATTATATATCGTTCTTTCCGGCAGACTCCACAGATTCATAATATATAATTTTTATATGTATACGTCATGTCCTGCCTATATATTATAACAAAAATGCAATAAAATTTGAATTTTCAATCATTTACAGTGATTTTTTTTCACATGAGCGCTTGCGGTTATATTTTCTATGGGGTGCACAAAAATTAGAAATAGGGACTCGTTACATTTTTTAAGGGGAATTACGTGATTTTTTGCAAACACACCCCATAGAAAAAAATCTTTAGTGCAGCATCATTGTTCACTTTATAATTGAAATGTGAACAATATGCATTCATAAAACATTAATGCATTAATGAAAACACACAAAAAAAAAATGTTTTTTTTTTTTTTTTATTTTAAATTTTTTTTAAAGGCTCACGCCTTTCGAATGACACCATGCATGACTCCCTAACTGCCACGATTCTGGAGATATCGGGGCTCAAATGAACCCCATATCTCCACCAGTGGATTTCCTTGGGAAATCCCCGGGCAGCTAGGGGTTCCCCGGCTATCTGACATCATCGTGCTATGCACGACACGTCAGGAGCCGAGGGGGAACCCGGAGGTGGAGCTGCCATCCAAGATGACGGCCCCCACCCAAGATGGCGGCCCCCACTGGGGCGGATTACGATCGTCTGCCGAGCGGCGCCGATCGCGATCTGGCAATAATAGGGTTAAAAACCAGGCACGGCTTTAAAGGGCAGACACTGCCCTTCAAAGCAGTGCCTGGTTTTTGGCTGAAAACCCTCCCGATCGGGAGGGAGAGGGATCCAAAATGATCCCCCTCCCTTTCAGGCGATCTCCCGGCACTGCCGGGGGTCGCCTGGAAATGACGTCATCGCGCAGGCGCGATGACGTCATTTTTGTCGGGGGCCGGCCTATCTTCGGCGCCTGGTTTCCCTGAAGCCAGAAAGCCACAGGACCCCAGACAGAGAGGTGAGTATCTCCGCCGGGGGCTCCCGCTGGCGGATGACGTGTGGGGCACGTCCTCCGCATATAGCGGGAGTCAATCAGGACGTGCCCGACACATCATCCACAGCGAAGGGGTTAAAATATTATTTGCATTATTTTTATGTATAATTTATCTGGAAATCAAAAATCCTTTTTTGTAAAAAAATCAACAAATTTTGCAGGACAGCCTTTGGGACTTCAATTCGACTACAACATAAGTTGTGCTACTTAGCCATTTTGGTAAAATCTACTCTACATTCACCTAAGACACAAAGCATTAAACAAGCATCAAGCATACTCACAGACTCAACTCCATCTCTTACCTCGGCTGCCCTGAACAAGCATCAACCATACTCACAGACTCAATGCCATCTCTTCCCTCTGCTGCCCTGAACAAGCATCAATGTATCCACCATTCAACATGGCGCCCAACATCATACCCCAGGCTGCCATAATCTTGCAATTGTATTTTTCTGTTTGCATTTATTATTCTCTGACTAGTCATATTTTAAAATCTCCCTCCATTTCTGTTTTTCCCTCCTCCTCCCTCCCCCCCACAAGTTGTAAATAGTGGCTATCTGTGCATTGTCACTAACCTCATTCTATTTCAACAGCATACTCATAGACTCAACTCCATCTCTTCACTCGGCTGCCCCAACCCACCCTCCCCATCCACCTGCCACCCAGGGCCGGTCCCTAATTTCAGCTCCCCTTTCCAGCTGTCTCCACTTCTCTCGCTAATTACTCTTACTAAGCCCAAACTTCTGGTCCTTCCCATGCAATCCCCACGATATTCTTATGGCTACCAGTTTAACCTTCCCTCTGCTCCCATTTGTTTCAGTTACCCCAGTATTTCCTCTTGTATTATGTAAGTCTGCTATTTGTGCTTCCACATTGTAAAGCGCTACGGAATCTGTTGGCGCTGTATAAGTACTTGTAACTGTAACTTTGTATTTCTGTAACAACTGTAACAATTCAATGTTTCTTGAACCCAGGACATACTTGAAAACGAGAGAAATCTCAATGTATCCTTCCTGGTAAAATTCTTTATAAATAAATAAAATAAATAAATTTAGCATTCTACTGTTTTACAAATGAAATGCAAGGCTGTTCACTGTTCTATGCTGCTCAGATGAAACCTCTCCATCTCACAGACATTGCTTACATACTGGATACTTGCATAGTAATTCTATTCCCGAACTGAGAGGGCTGAACTATGACCACTAGGACAACTGCATTGTATGGTAGAGTGGATCCCAGCAATTACATTTTATAACAGATTAATTTTTATTTATTTTTGCAATTATTTTTCAAACCTCATCTATATATTGCATTAAAGGTCAGGTGTTGTTTCCAGCCTGGCCCATGAAATAAACCTTTATATTCACACTATCAGGGTTATTCAAAGAGAGCCAATCTGGCCCCCGAAAGGTAACCGAACACTGAAATTCAGCATATGGCTACATTTCCTGGCCTTTCGGACATTCTGAGAGCAGGTAGTTCGCCAAATGTTGGCGAATTGCCTGTACGTATGGTGCCTGTTCGAGGGCAGTGAAATCCCCATAGAGAAGCAATGCTTCATCTATTCAGAGAACACAAAACAGCAGGGAAAAGTTGCCGAAATGCCCTGCTGTTCGGTGGTTTCATTCGGCATTATTATTCAGACAAATCCCATAGGCATCAATGTTAAAAATATTCCAGTTTTAATTCAATATGTAACAAACCGTTTAATATTATATTCTGCAGTAAAAAGTCTCTTTATTCATAGATTTTTTAGGATCCGTTAGGCATTTTTTGGGGGTTTTTGGCAAAGATTTTTTTCCTTTTTTTTTTTAAAATTGTCCTTTCTTTTTACGGTCACTGCCCTTTTTATTATCATTCAATGGATATTATATGTAAATTCCAGGCATTTTCGTTCAGTAGTTTTTTTGCAAACAGCATTTCAAATTTCAAACTTTCACGCATACTGTTTTATGTTTTTTTTCACCTCATTCGTCTGCATGTCGGGTTCTTCCGGTGGCTGCTCTGTGCTGTGATCAGCGGCTAGTCGGGTTTCTCCGGCGTGTTCAGCAGGGTTAATCCAGCTGTTTCTGCGGGTTTTCTGTTCGTCAGATTTGCAGCGGGTTTTCCCTGCAGTACTGACTGTTCGTCAGATTTGCAGCGGGTTTTCCCTGCAGTACGGCGACCCTGTGGTGCTTGCTGAATACACCGCAGGGTCGGCAAACTAGGATCGCCGATTCGCGCCAAATTGCAGGGAACGAAAAGTCACCGAATGTGCGGTGGCTTTTCGATTCACTTTGAATAACCCTGCATAATTATCACAGGTTTCATTTTTTTCTCTTATCTTTTCTTCTTTGAGAATGAACATAATCCAATTAATAAAAATGTGGATTGCACAATCATATGAATTCATATTCCCAAATCTGTTTCGTTACAGTGATCCTCTGAATCAGTTTGTCTGATCTGATATAGATTTAAGTTTCTTTTTTGTAGCATTCTCATTTTGCTCTTTAAGGCCGGGGTCAGACTAGCGTTTTGCAGAGCGGAAGGAACGTCTGAGGAACTCACTGAGTGCAGTTAGTGCGGTCAGTGCTGCAAAGGCTCGATCCTCCTATGGAGAATCGCGGTTTGCCGTGCCGTCGAACGTGCGTCGTAGCGCTTCGACAGGGAGGCTTGCAGCACGTCCACTGTAGCGCACGCAATTTGTGTGCGCGCTACAGTGTGGGGCCGGCCCCGAAGCGTTACAACACTGCAACGGACTCCGGGAGGATAGTCAGTACGGGCGCAGAGAGTGCGCTCGTACTGACAGGCCTTAGCGGTTTCGGGCCCTTGAGACATGTTGCACTTTGAATGGCAGGGACAACTGTCATTTTAGTACACAGAATGTGAGGGGGATTCATGTGGTCCTTTCTCGATTAAACCCAAATGGAGACACCTATTATTAAGCCGATATAACGTTTTATTTTTGCAAAACTGACATCACAAAAGAAGTCCAAAATTCAGCTTAGCAATGAGGATCTACTCCAGTCAAAATTCCAACTTTTTGAAAGTACCTTAGAAGATGCATTACAGAGATACACAAAACTGGAAAAGTTTAGCAAAGCATCAATAAAGAGCATATCTGGTAATTCTCAAAAGAGCAGAAAGAACCCAATGTTAACAGTTCAAGACCTCCAGAAAACTCTACAGATTGAGATAGTGGACACATAAAGACTATCAGAAATAACATAAACAAGAATGTGTTCATGTACACCTAAAGGAAACCACTAATGCTTTAAAAAACATTGGAGCTTGTTTCAAGATCACGTTTCATAATGATTCTGGGAAAATATGCTGTGTTGTCCTGCCCCCAATCTGCATCCATCCTCTGACGCTCCTGGCAGCATGTTTCCTATGCTGCCCCTGGTCCTGCAACCTGCATTGTTAATAACATCATTCAGCAGTGAACAGTTAACACCAAGCACGTCACAACACACACTCAAAATAAAGGCACCACACCCCCCTCCTGACTTTGCTTCATCATTGTAGCTGTTTACCTGCATGGGTAAAGATCTATGTTTCTGCTCTGCAAGATCCCCACTACCTGTTCCTGACTAACATCGGCTTCCTCTCCCATAACTCCAGATTCAGCAACCACTCTCACCATCTTCATCTGTATTGGCAATCTGGTCAGTCTGTTTATCCACCCATATCTGTATCTGTGCAGTATACTGCATGCTGGGGTCATACCCCCCTTATACTCTGGTGCCATCCCAGTACCGACCCCTGACATGTGTTTGGATAGAGGAGACAAAAATGTGATCTTTCTTGTGGCAATATATGTACAGTGTTACGTCTGTAGAAAATAAAGACACTGATCAACACCAAAAGCTCATACTAACCATGAATTATGGTGGGAGGAGCAGCATACTTTTGGACTGTTAGCAATCATTGAGAGAAAAGGGAAATCAGAAGTATAGCAAGACATTTTACTGGAGAATCTCATGGCAGCAGTCAATGAATGCAGAAACACAAAAAAGATGTTGTGTTATGCAACAAGATAGTGACCCAAAGAGCACAAGCATTTCAGCTAAAGAATGGCTGACAACACAAATGTTTTGTGTTTTGTAATGGCCAAGTCAAAACCCTGCATTTAAGTAAATTTAGATGGCGTGGCAACATCTGACAATGTCAAATTCAGTACATCAGCTGCTATGTCCAATGTATAACAAATAAGGGACCGAATCTGGGGCCCATATGTGAATTAACTTTTATTAAAATAAATTTAATTTGTTTTTATTGCTCCAGAGTAAGTTCATATTGAGTTAATGTATGTATGTATGGGCACATGCAAATGCTTTGAAATTCGAGCTAACTCGTTTGTAATTCCTTCACTATCTCCTTCACTACCACAAAGTACTAAATCCAAAGGAATTTAGATAAGAGATCATGAGAAATCCGTGCAATTCTGCTAATTACAAAGGGTTCACAACAGTTTAATACTATCCTCTAGAAAACAGATAATCAGTTAAATATGTGTTTTGTGTAGAAATGGAATTGGGAAGTCAATAGGTACCAAGTGATTGCTTTTTGAGCTCTTGAGGTCAATAAACTATATATTTTAATGCTACTTTAGTATGTTTAGTGCAATACAAGATGTCTCCTGGTGTAGATCACAATGCTACAATATAAAAATTCAGTTGGGCTGATGTTTGTCGATGTTCAAACTGCTTATCTTAAAATAGAATGTGTATTTCTTGATCTCATATTGATTTTTTTGTTTAGTGCATAGCATTCCACAATGACAGATGGTCAAACAAAAATGGGAACACGGCATGTTACTGTGGAACTGTTGATTTTTTATATATATGTTTTTGCTATTTTTCATTTTGATTTTATGTTTGTATTTGTCTGCAAGTCCTAAAACACAATGGAAAATCAATCATACAAACCACTCAGATTAAAGCCTTTTTATGACTCAAAAGTACATACTTCTGAGTTAAACTTATCCTCCTCATAGCTCTTTATATCCTGTGACACAATGTGTTTTTCGTGTCATATAACCTCATGACAATGTTTAGAAATGTATTTATAAAGAATTTTACCAGGAAGGATACATTGAGATTTCTCTCATTTTCATGTATGTCCTGGGTTCAAGAGCATTGAAATTTTACAGTCGTTACAGAAATACAAAGTAATAAATGCAAGATATTAAGAACAAAACACAAATATACATATTAACTAGGCTTGTGCACCGATTTTTTTTCGGTTCGATTCGGTTCGATTTTTCGGATTTTTAAACTTTTCGATTCGGCTCGTTTCGACCGATTTCGGTTTCGATTCGATTCGGTTCGGCCCGTTTTTCGGGTACATTTTTTTTCGGAATTTCGACCATTTTTCGTATTTTCGTGTCACTGTGCTCGGTTTTTGTATCGACTTTTCGTAATTTCGGAAATTTTCGTTTTTCGGAATTGCACATTTTTCGGAACATGGACCATTTTTCGTATTTTTCGTGTCATTTTGTCCGTTTTTTGTATCGACTTTTCAGAAAATGTTCGTTTTTACAAAATTTTCGTTTTTCGGAAAATTTTCGTTTTTCGGAAAATTTTCGTTTTTCGGAACATCTGTTCTCCTCGTTTGACACATTTCAAGCCCATTCGAAAAATCCGAAAATATTTAGTTTCGGCTCGGAAAACATTTCGGATCTGAAATTTTCGGATCTAAAATTTTTCGCAAATTCGGCCGCATCCGAATACACGAATCGTGAAATTTCGTGAAAATTCCGAAATTCCGAAACCCGAAACGCACATCCCTAATATTAACACGGAAAATAAATATGTAGGGAATATAGTAACTATGTTACATGTTTACAGGTGCATTCTGTATTGAGGTATGCTAGTAAGGAGCTCTTGAGTGACTTAAGACTGGGGGAAAATTTGATGGTGTCTGGAAGGTTATTCCATAACTGCGGTGCTCTGAAGGAAAATGAGGATCAAGCCACTTTCTTTTTGTATTGTGGTATTGCAAGCAAGGTGCAGGTCCTGGATAGGAGGTTATAGGATGAGGGAACTGCTAGGGGAAGCAGCCTATTCAGGTAGGGTGGTAGCTTCCCAGAGAAGCTCTTAAAACCAGGTTGGAAAGGTGAAGGGTGCGTCTAGATTCCAGCGACGGCCAGTTTAGCTCTCTTAACATGTCACAATGGTGGGTCATATAGTTACATTGTAGCACATAGCGGCAGAATGAGTTATACAATGTAGTAAGTTTATGAAGGTGCGTTTGCGGGGCAGCTGCATACACTACATCTCCGTATTCAATAGCCGGCATAAGCATTTGTTGTACACTCTGCTTTCTTACCGCGGGGCTCAGGCAGGATTTGTTTCTGTACAGGGCACCTAGTTTGGGGTAAAGTTTGGATGAGAGTTTTTCTATGTGGGGGCCAAAGGATAGATTTGGGTCTAACCACATACCTAGATATTTGAGAGAAGTGACTGTGGTCAGCATGCCATTTGATTTTGTCCTGACATGTAGATGGGGATTTTGCAGTTTATGTAGTTTAGGTGCTGTTCCAAAGAGCATTGCTACATTTTTGTCAGTATTTAGAAAAAGTTTGTTATCTGTGATCCACTTTTCTACCTCTGTGAATTGTTCTTGCAGCACGGCCTCCAGCTGTGGGAGATCTGGTTTGCTGGCATAGATTACGGTGTCATCTGCATACATGTGTACAGTTGAGGCTTTGCAGACGTTGGGCAGATCATTTATAAATAAAAGGCCCATCTAAAACTTAATGTGGAGTCTTTATCTCTTTTTCAATCACTGCAAAGTTATCTTGTATTGTGATCAGTAAGTTTCCATCTCTCATCAGGTCACTTCCATTCCACGCTTTGATGCTCCATACATAAAAAAAATGGCAGTTGTAACACTGAGCACCCTATTACAAAAGTGTAAATAACATTATTACTGTTAGCACGCCTATGTTCCTTAAACCTTTCACTATCTCAAATGTTTAAATACAATGGGAAATTTAAATTTGCATATAAAACCCTATTTGCATACATATTTAATGCAATATTAGTGTTGTCCATGGGAAGAAACAGAATTCCCTGAATCTCGTGAACTTGTGTTACTGTAACTAAGCTTCAAGGAACTGTAATCTCCCTATCTGTAACAAAAAGTTTAAGTAACTTTACTGCTGCGTTACAACAGCTAGAGAGAAGCCTGAATAAAGGGAAAGTTCTAGGGTCACTTATTACTGTACATGGATACCATTCAGGGGGTTAAAAAATCTGAAAATCCCTATATAGTACAGATAAAAAATGTTACTGTAATTTCCATATACAAGCATTATGTTCTCATACGAATATTATCTTATTTTATGTGCTACTGGTATTTTTTATAAGCTGAATTGCTAATAATCTTATTATGATCACTACAAATCCCCGTAAACAGGATATCTGACCATTTTATTATCTGTCTTTATCACATTAACTGTACAAGACACAAATGCCTTTTCTGCCTGAATGCTAATAATGTAGACCCTGTTTGAAATTGTGCAAGATAAGGGACACCATCTAGAGTTTAGAACCTTTCATCCCAGCAATATGCCTGCAAGGGATATAATGACAGAAAACATTTTTTGTAAATTGATATAATTATAATCTTAACTATCTCAACAACAATTTCTATGCACAATTTATGTAAATGGTAACTACGCATATAATTTTTATATACATTTTCTGATAATATTTTTTTATCAAAAAGTGCATGGAAATGAAAGGGTTAATTCTCTATTTTGGTTAAAATACAATTATAATAGCAATGCATACAATGTTATTTTTGAATGATTTATTTTTGAACAGATATACCATTCTTATATAAAACAGTGCAAGAGCCTCTCATTTTATCCATGTGCAATCTCATTCTCTATCAGAGTTATTCAGAGAGAAGTGAACCAGGAGAATTGGCAGGAGAACAATCTAGACCAAATAGCCGATTTGGAAAGTGAGATAAACGGGAGAATTCTTCTGGTTTGGCTATTTTAACCTAGAATTTTCACTTCTCCAGTCATTCTTCTGAGTGTCACCTTTCTTTGAATAGACCTGCTAGTATCAGAATAATTTCTATAGGAGATCATCGGGGTTATCCAAAGAGATCCGAATGGCTGGAGAAAGGTAACCGAATGCTGAAAATCAGCGTTCGGTTACCTTTCTTGGCCATTCGGCTATCCAGAGAGCAGGCAATTTACCAAATCCTGGTGAATTTGCCTGCACATATGGTCAGTGGCGTAGCGTGGGTTGTCAGCGCCCGGGGCCAGCCAAGAATTGTGCGCCCCCCACCTGTGGACACGTTATCGATATTGCCCCAGCTCTCACACGGATATTGCCCCAGCTCATGGATTTGCCCCCAGCTCATGGATTTGCACCCAGCTCATGGATTTGCCCAGCTCATGGATTTGCCCCAGCTCATGGATATGCCCCAGCTCACACATGGATTTGCCCCAGCTCACACATGGATATTGCCCCAGCTCACACATGGATATTGCCCCAGCTCATGGATTTGCCCCCAGCTCATGGATTTGCCCAGCTCATGGATTTGCCCCAGCTCATGGATATGCCCCAGCTCATGGATATGCCCCAGCTCACACATGGATTTGCCCCAGCTCACACATGGATATGCCCCAGCTCACACATGGATATGCCCCAGCTCACACATGGATTTGCCCAGCTCATGGATATGCCCCAGCTCACACATGGATTTGCCCCAGCTCATGGATTTGCCCCAGCTCATGGATTTGCCCCCAGCTCATGGATTTGCCCAGCTCATGGATTTGCCCCCAGCTCATGGATTTGCCCCCAGCTCATGGATTTGCCCAGCTCATGGATTTGCCCCAGCTCATGGATTTGCCCCCAGGTCATGGATTTGCCCCAGCTCATGGATTTGCCACAGCTCATGGATTTGCCCCCAGCTCATGGATTTGCCCCCAGCTCATGGATTTGCCCAGCTCATGGATTTGTCCCCAGCTCATGGATTTGCCCCCAGGTCATGGATTTGCCCCCAGGTCATGGATTTGCCCCCAGGTCATGGATTTGCCCCAGCTCATGGATTTGCCACAGCTCATGGATTTGCCCCCAGCTCATGGATTTGCCCCCAGCTCATGGATTTGCCCAGCTCATGGATTTGCCCCCAGCTCATGGATTTGCCCCCAGGTCATGGATTTTGCCCCGCTCATGGATTTGCCACAGCTCATGGATTTGCCCCCAGGTCATGGATTTGCCCCCAGGTCATGGATTTGCCCAGCTCATGGATTTGCCCCCAGCTCATGGATTTGCCCAGCTCATGGATTTGCCCCAGCTCATGGATTTGCCCCCAGCTCACACATGGATATTGCCCCAGCTCATGGATTTGCCCAGCTCATGGATTTGCCCCCAGCTCATGGATTTGCCCCCAGGTCATGGATTTGCCCAGCTCATGGATTTGCCCCAGCTCATGGATTTGCCCCCAGGTCATGGATTTGCCCCAGCTCATGGATTTGCCCCCAGGTCATGGATTTGCCCAAGCTCATGGATTTGCCCCAGCTCATGGATTTGCCCCCAGCTCATGGATTTGCCCCAGCTCATGGATTTGCCCCCAGCTCATGGATTTGCCCCCAGTTTATACATGGATTTGCCCAGCTCATGGATTTGCCCCCAGCTCATGGATTTGCCCCCAGCTTACACATGGATTTGCCCAGCTCTCACCTGGATATTGCTCCAGCTCCGGCAGGGGTTGAGGGGACCCAGATGCCGGGCAGCGCGGGAGTGCCTGCCCGGTCCTGAAGAGTCCGTCCTGTTGTTGAAGGTGATGCGGCTGCGTGGCGTGCGTGCGCAGGTCACACGGTCCGGCCAGTCAGGTGGTACAGAGACTCAGTACCACCTGATTACCCGGACCACGTGACCGGCTGCGCCTGCACGCAGCCGCTTCCCTTTAACAGGACGGACTCTTCAGGACCGGGCAGGCACTCCCGCGCTGCCCGGCATCTGGGTCCCCTCAACCCCCGGGCCAGTTTTAGGGGCGCAAATGCGCCTCTAACAAAACTGCGCCCGGGGCCATGGCCCCCCCAGCCCCCCCCCACGCTACGCCACTGCATATGGTTCCTGTTCGGTGCCTGTTCGAGGGCAGTGAATCCCCATAAAAAAGCAATGCTTCGGCTATTCAGAGAACAAAAACCGGCAGTGAAAGGTTCCGAAATGCCCTGCCATTCGGTGGTTTAATTCGGCAGGTTTATTCAGGCGAATCCCATAGGCTTCAATGTTAAAAATATTCCCATTTTAATTCAATATCTAATAAACCGTTCGTTATAAAATTCTGCAGTAAAGAGTCTCTTTATTTATAGATTTTTTTTATGATATTTTAAGCATTTTTCTGGATTTTCTTTAAAGTTTACTTATTTTTTCTGTAACAGCCATTTTTATTATCATTCCCTGGACCTCATATGTAAATTTAAGACATTTTCGCTCAGTACTTTCTTTGCAAACAGCGTTTCACTTTACAAACATTCAAGCATACTGTTTTTGTAATTTATTCACTGCCTTCGTCTGCTGTGTCGGCTTTTTCCAGCGGCTTCGCTGCGTGTGATCGGCTTCTGCTCGGGTTTTTCCGGCGAGTTAATCCAGATGTTTTTGCGGGTTTTCGGCATGCATTCGCCGGGTTTTGCGGTTTGTTTTCGTCAGGTTTGCGGCGGCCCTTCCCTGCAATTCGGGGACCCTGTGGTGCTTGCTGAAATGGGATCGGCAAAACGAATCGGATTGAAGAGAACGAAATGTCACCGAATGTGCGGTGACATTTCGATTCTCATTGAATTACCCTGCATGTCTATGTTATTTTATGGAATAACTTGTTAAATAGGAACAAATGTGACTCTCAGAACCATTTCCACATCAAAGTACAAAATTCCAACAATACACCAAATTCTGAGCATATCCCAACTGCATGTCAATATGTCACAATGGATGCAATTTTTCAAACACATCTGTATTATAATAATATAAATTGGAAATTAATTAAAAATAATTTATTCTCACTTATCTATAAAAGCCTAGTAACAGTTATCCAAATAACACAGGAAAAAAATAAGAATATTCAAAGTTCAAGACAAAAAAATGTAGAGGAAGTAAATTGCCTCTGTATCACTTTAGGGTTTTATTAAAGGAAAATATGTTCATAAATCATTTCTGCCTCATACACATTTATATTCATTTGACATAAGTGTGGACTGGCACTGTGTTGTTTTCGTTTGACTACGCGGTCACACACCAGTAGCACCTGTGAAAATGTTATGAAATGTAACCGTATAATAAATGTGAAGGTCAAGCATGAACTACTACATCCTAGATGCCTGCAATAATAGATAGCGAATAAAATAGCCTTTTTATGGTGTTGATGGTTTGGAGAAGAACCTACAAGTCTATGAGATACAGATGGATAGAATCATCGTTCATGGTTTTACGCTATTAAGCTATTGTCAGCTCTTGGTGTCTTTTCTGCCTTTTTTTTACCAGATTCAACCTAGGCAAGAAGTGTATTAAACCCGTCTTCGGAGTAAATAATTTTAAATTATCTATATGTTTTGGACACTTGCAATGTTTTTTTGAGTTCCACTCACTGCAACGTACCTAACAATCCTGACTTCTTCAGTTATGAAAGCTATTTTCATAGCCTGCTTCGACATTTTAAATGTTGATTTGTTTTTAATGCTTTTATTCTATTTCTATATTAATAAGAAATCACAGCTATTGCTTTTGATAAGTTACTATGGTATGGAATTTTTACATTTATAGATCTGATTTGTATCATAAGAGGTTATTCACTAACCTCTGAATTGGCCCCGAATTACACTGGACGGTCTATTCACCAAATACAGGTGGAATTGACAGAAAAATATGGTGCAATACGCTGCGATGCGACAGCACCGAAATTGCCCCAATGAAGACTATCGTCTATTCTATTCCCAGAACGATGAACTCCACCGAAATTCTGGCTAAATGTCCTGATAACCCCGACAGGGTTAAATTGTCCAATCTCATAGGATTCAATGTAAAAATGTAATATAATTTTTACTTTTTTATTAAAGACTTTATTCTTTTGATTTTCAGCAAAAAAACATTTTTAGTTTTCAAAACACCTTTTTCGTATTTTTTTCACGATACTTTTGTTTTTCTTATATTTTAAAAGACTTTTCTATTTTGTAGTAGACCTTTTTATTCTTTTTTTAAAGGACCTTTTTTATTACTTAGACACATTTTATTGATTTATACTCATTTTAGGAGATTTCTTTTTTTTTTTGCAGTTCAGCGGAATTCCTAAATCTAAAGTAATGCAGCTGCCCTTTAAAACGTGGGGTCACTTGCTCCCCTGAAAAACAGATAATCAATTATCCTTTAATATTATGATCATGTTTGTGTGTGCAATTATGCTACACATACAGGGTTATTCAGAGAGCGTGAAAAGCAGGAGAATGACTGGAGAATGAAAAATTCTAGGTCAAAGTAGCCAAACCAGAAAAATTCTCCCTTTCATCTCACTTTCCAAATCGGCTATTTTGACCTAGAATTTTTCATTCTCCAGTCATTCTCCAGTCATTCTCCTACTTTTCACGCTCACTGAATAACCCTGATAGTCTTCTATTGTGCTGTGTTTGAAGACAAGAAATCCCTAATTAAAAGTAGACAATTCCCTCTTTTGAATGGTCACATCAGACAGCCACAATAATATTAGTGAAGATCATGGGGTTGTTGCATTTTTAGGAGGATTTGAGGGCTCTTTAGGACTTCTATTCATCACAGAAAACACTGATAACAATTTGGGAACCTGTATTGGAAAGTGAAAAATAACCTTTTCCTAATAAGGGGTTAATCTCAGTAGAGACTACCAGGAGATCACAGCAGCAACAGTGATCTTGTAATAGCACCATGTGCTTATGAAGCAAATTTAGGAAGGTATGTATGCTGTCTGCTGCCCTATATAATACACAAGGGGAACACGAGACCCCGTATTTCAAAGCATTTTTCTGCTCCTTCAAATTAGTGTCCCCGTATCGTTCCAGCTGTCAAATGATTGCTATGACAATAACAGACAATTTACAAAATTATGGGATTCTAAGAATTTTAAAGGGAACCATGCTTTTTCTTCTTTGTATAGCTGTCAAGTGATCAGCAGAGTGTTAGTGATTACATGCCAGTAGCCACCAAACTCATTTTAAAGTGGTTTTGTGCTGGGGCTCAGAATTACCTTGTTTATGGGATAGAAAGATTACAGATGTTGAAATTGATGACTGGACTGAATGCCTGGTTCCTTTACTGTGTCTTTCTGGGAAATAAGACTTTTTTGTAGCCTTAAAATGATGTAGCGCGGATTTAAATCCTGCCGCTGTAGTTACTTGTTTCTGGCCACCAGGGGGAGACGAACGCAATGTAAACTGATACTGGACACTTTTGGACTACATTTTCCAGCATGCTTTGGGGCAGGAACAGGAAGTGGATGGGGAGAACCGAGAGACATCCGCAACCTCGTGCAGAGGAGAGCCGGTGCGCGCCAAGGGGTGATTAGAGCAAGACGCACGTGAGACAAGGAGCGATCGTGACCAGGCCGGAGCGCAGGTGCTGCTTTGCGGAGCTGGAGATCGGCCCAAATCACTTGCCAGAAGACCTATTAACCTATCGGTGAGAAGTTTAAAAGATACAGAGCTGCAGAAGGACCCCGAGTAAGGCTAGGGTCAGACGAAAGCATTTTTCCCCGCGAACGTGAAAAAGTGCGTCCGAACGCATTGACGTATTTTTTCACGGAATGCGCAAAAACGGGCAGACAACGCGCATTTGCGGGCGTGATTTTGTACGGATCGTCAATAAAATTCTTTTTGCGTCTGGACGTTATGTTGGCTGGACATTAGCAGCGTCTGACATCTCCTAATCACGCACACACGCCGCTATGCCGCAGCTGCGCACTCAGTACGTCAGTACTAGCGGTTCAGCGTTCTCAGAAAAATGCGTTCAAATTCCACTTGCGTTGCACGGCCGGACTTTTGTGCGGCTGTACATCGTATATTGGCCGTCATTGCCCGTCATCTGCTGCTAGTGCGGGCGTAATTATGTGCGCCAGAACGCACATTAAAAGTGCGCTGGTCTGACCCCAGCCTTAGGAGACCGCGATGATCTAACGGGAGTGCAGGCGGTGAGCTGAGCATCTTGTGGCAGAAACGGACAAGCAAGACAAGCGGATCTGGTGGCACAGAGTCCCAGTCAAGTCGAGCGGAAAGACGTCCTGGGTCGAGCAGAGCGCAGAGTATCTGGCGGATGGGTGAGAGGCCTTCCCGGCCACAGTGAAAATAATAAAGCACGCTGCAGTTTGTCTAATCCTACAGGGCCACAACGTGACTAGTCGAAGACACATTGAAATCATTCACTGGCCAGTTGAATCTAGTACCCGGGTACCAACACACGCATACACGTACACCTTCTTGGGACACAACCTGTACGGGACTCACATTTCAGCAACAAAGGGGTTAAATTTCCTTTTTCTTTTCCGCTGCGCGTTTCTCGCATTATGAACTTCTGTAAATATATATGTATACCGTGCTGCTCTATATATGCCAGTTTATTTGAGATCAGTAAACTATATAACTTATAAAATCCACGACGGTGCTGGTGTATATTTATTCCCTAGTGCGGGGAGACTGACCCGAGGTTTAAATTCAGCGGCTCCTCCGGGAGTGAGCGCTACAATGAATTAAATGCTTTTATGTTTGATATTTTATAGGAGTTCTTTTTTTTCTGTACAAATAGTAGGATGGTGCAAATGGGGAAAGAAGTGATAACATTTTATCTTTAAACCATCTTTCTTTTTTCTTTAGATAAAAATGGACAGAGAATCCCATTTTTGTTTTCTCTGAAGCTTAATGTGGTACTATTAAATGTATATATTAAATATTTATTGCATAATGACTCCTGTGTGTTGTTTAAGATGCACACTATCAAAATGTTCACTTCCTTTGCGCATATTATGGTAAAACGTTCCATAGTTCAGTAATCGTTCGAGTTAAAGTTATTGACTATATACTGTAAGAGGAGATTCTGCTGAAATAAAAACAAGATCTAATTTGTGTAGGAACCTCAGAGAAAATGGCTAAAATTGGTGGTGGCAAATTACATGGGCTAAGGGTGTGAAATGGTTCAGCAATGAATGGAGTAAGGATGTATGTCACCGGTATTTTCGGAAATACAGGTGCATCTCAATAAATTAGAATGTCGTAGAAAAGTTAATTTATTTCATTAATTCAACTCAAATGGTGAAACTTGTGTATTAAATAAATTCAATGCACACAGACTGAAGTAGTGTAAGTCTTCGGTTCTTTTAATTGTGATGATATGGCTCACATTTAACAAAAACCCACCAATTCACGATCTCAACAAATTAGAATATGTTGACATGCCAATCAGCTAATCAACTCAAAACACCTGCAAAGGTTTCCTGAGCCTTCAAAATGGTCTTTCAGATGGTTCACTAGGCTACACCATCTTGGGGAATTCTGCTGATCTGACAGTGGTCCAGAAGACAATCATTGACACCCTTCACAAGGAGGGTAAGCCACAAACATTAATTGCCAAAGAAGCTGGCTGTTCACAGAGTGCTGTATCCAAGCATGTTAACAGAGTGGAAGAAAAAAGTGTGAAATACAAAAATGTCACATTTTGAGTTGAATTAACGAAATAAATTAACTTTTCCACGACATTCTAATTGATTGAGATGCACCTGTAAAGTGTGTCAATTTACTCATATGTAAAAAAAAGTAAGATAAACTACTGCTAATTGGCAATTACTATTATTTTTTTTCTCATTTGTATATTACATGTATTGGTGGATTGCTGCTTCAAGTGGCCATATAGATTCATCTCCGCTACCTGATGGTTTCTACAGAGATCTTGGGTAATCTGAGATAAAGGCTGGCCAGTATTTGTATATAAAATGTTATTTTAGAATCATATGAATGACATTTTTATACATGCCTCTCTGAAATAATCTACAGTGCAGTTTCAAATTTTACTGCTTTAATACCAATGTTTCAAATACTGGGTATGTTTTAATGTAAAGACATTCTTTTTCCATAGGATATTAGATACCGTTGCATTTTGAGAACAGCGATTTACACATTTTGAATGCACCAGCCTAATCGAGAGTATATTCATAATAATGAATTGTAAAAAAAGTAATATTCTTAAACATGCAATATTAGTTATCTTGCTTTATTTTAAGCATGTATTACAAAATCGCCTGATCGTAATTACAATTTGTAATTGCAAGTTTATTTTGTACTTCATTCTGGTGATTATTGGCTGCTCAGAATATGGTAAATGTGTTTCTGAACGATTACGTGTTTGGCGATGATTACACAAGTATTATTTTGCAAGAGAGAATTTCAGGCAAGTAATTATAGAGTATATTTGAAATACAGAAGTGAAGCAGCGTGCATGAATGATCTATTAATTTCCATTCGAACTTCGTCCCATGATTTTTTTCTCATGACTACCTTACTGTATTCCAACAGTTTTCCTGGCACTACAGAGAACTAGAAATACAGGTGAGATAATCAGTTCAGTGTTTTGACCTTTGACAAGTAACAAGCAAGGCATGAGTACAGGATAATCAACCTTACAAAAAACGGTGTGAGATGAGGTATAAACATAATCAGTCTTTAGTTTACATGTATAATCTGGACTGAACAAAAGAAGAACGAGATTAGTCACCATTTATACAAATTGCTCTGCAAGACACCCTGTGAGCTTACACTTTTAGTACAGCTATTTTTTTATTGGATGGGATTTTTGATCATATTAATCAAAATAACAAAATTGTCTCGAACATAGCAATTCTGTTATTATGTTTTATTAGTCTTGTTACATAACTACATAACTATGTTTTATTAGTCTTGTTACATAACTATTACTATAGATACTCGAGTAGATACTCGAGTATAACACTAGATTGGTCACAAAAAGTTACCTCAAAATTGGAGGGGTCGCGTTATATTCGAGACATCTGCATCGTGTGTAAAAAAAACCAAAAAAAAAAAAAACCTTAACTTGCTCATGGAACCTAGGTAGCCGTGACTAGTGGTGGATGAGCCTGCCTGCTAGAGCCGGAGGTCAGGAAACGACACCTCCTGGCATGCTGGCTATTGGTGAATGATTCACGGTATTGGTCATCTCGCTCCGCCAGCCATCTTATCGCAAGTCAGAAGACGGGTGGCTGGCAGCTTCATACTTAGTAACAACTACAATCATTCTGGAGCAGAGCATCCTGGCATGAGGGGTATCCTGACTGTGTTAAGAAAACCTGGAAGGATTTTAATGGTTTCCAAGTATAGCATACTTTTATAATTTTGCTCCTCGCGTTATATTCGAGTCTTGAGTATTCTCTCATTTCCATAATAAATCTCTATCCATCGCGTTATATTCGGGTCGCGCTATACTCGAGTATCTAGAGTAAAAAGAAATTACACAGTAGATCCTATCCCTGAAAAAAGTTAAATGCAGAACAATTGAATATTAACTCTCAAAAGGCCACCTGTAATTTGAAGGAAAGGTATTTTTTACACTAGCCATGTGCTAATCAGTGTTACACTTCTCAAAATCATGGAAAGACTCTGAATAGGAGACTCTTGAGAAAAACTGCATATTTGCAAAGAATTTCTTACTTACGATGGAATTGTAGACCTTTTCTTTTAATGGTTTTACAGCTGTAAAAGACATTTTAAAACCTACATTTTATGAAATTTGATATGCAATTTCAAGGAAAGGACTTGCTTTTTTTCCAAAAGGACTTCTGGAGTCTCAGATATTGATTTAGTATGTAACCCTGACTGTCAATCAAATATTTCTGTGGTAAGATTACCCATATTACAAGGCAATGTATATTTCGTGCAGTCAAAAAATTTAAAAACAGCCTTCAGAATAAAAAACTTACAAACTCACAATAAAGCAGGGCCATCACTTTTATTGGCTGGAAGTTTACTATATGGTAAGTAATTGTGAGATATATAGTCAACCATTGCTGTAATGCAAATATTTCTCACTGCAGATATTATTCTGTGGGATACAAAAAGGAATAAAAACATACAAGATGTTAAAACTTATGGGGTTATTCAAAGAGCAACGAAATTTTGATGTTCTTTCATTTGGTGCACTTCAGCAAGATGAATTTGCGTCCCTACGATGAACTCAGCATTCACTGCAGGGTCCGCGAAGTTGTTGGTGTTGTTGTTGAGAAAGTATTTTACCAGGAAGGATACATTGAGATTTCTCTAGTTTTCAAGTATGTCCTGGTTGGCGAGTATGTACCGTTAGGGGTCTTGCCCAAGGACACTTACTGGAGAGGTGTTCTTGCGGGGATCGAAACCATGTCTCCACAGGCTCTCTCCACGCAGAGCAGTGATGTTACCTCTACTCCACCCAGCCGGTGGAAGTACGCCAAATCGATCTGCCGAACACCGACAATAAACCCACCATACGCAGCTGCAAACCGCCGAATGCCTCCGATAAACCCACCGTCGATTAACCACCGAATGCAGCCGAACACAGTTGACAATCCGCCAAACAGAATACCTCCGTTCAGCTGCCGAATGCTGCTGAAAAAAGCTGACCAGTCGCCAAAAAAGCAGGCGTGCTAGGGTAAAAAAAAAAAAAAAACATCGCAATTTTAAAACGTGTTTTAAACACATGCATGGAAATAATATATAAGGTCCAATGAAAAACAATAAAAAGGTCTGTTACAGAATAACTGAATCACCTAAAATCAGGTCATTTCCTTGACACTTATTCAGAGAGCACCGAAATTGCTCTCTCGGTCAGCGCCCTTCGGCGAGCTCAATTGAGTATTTACTGCAGGGTCTCCGAAGTATGCTGAATGGACTCGTCAAATGCCACTGATAAACTCACTTAATGCATCCGATAAACTGCCGAACACCGCCGATAAACCACCAAATGCATCCGCTAAACCGCCGAATGCTGCCGCAAACTGCCAAACGCAGCCGACTATCCACCAAACAGACTGCCGAATGCCTCTGATCAGCGGCCGAAAAAAGCTGACCAGTCACTGAAAAAAATCGATCAGCTGTCAAACAGGGGTAAAGAAAAAAGAACCCCCCCAATTTTTAAAATGCGTTTTACACAAAAATAATTCATGAAAATGCATGGAAATAATATATAAGGTCCAATGAATAACAATAAAAAGGTCTGTTACAGAATAAAAAAAGCAATTTAAAAATGTAAAAAAAAAAAAAAAATCTAAATCAAAAGTTTTGCCGAAAAAAAATCCCAAAAAGTCTAAACAGATTCTAAAACAAACAGCTGAATAAAAATTTTATAAAAACAGAAATATTTTTACATTGAAACCTATGGGGTTCGCCTGTTTAAACCTGTCGAAAAAAGCACTGAAAATCTGGGTATTTCGCCAACTTTTCGGGGCTGTTCGGCATTCTCTGAATAAATTAACCATTACCTGGAAGAGAGGGTCCTAGTGGTGCAATTGATTGTCAGAACGGTTGTACAGTTTGATATTCGATACCTAATAAAGGTGGGGTTTAAAACCCAAAACTCCACAGTTTTAGTGGACTGATGATAATTATAGCCGCTAAGGGCTATTGTAAGCACTGTTAGCGTATAAATGCAACATAAAATGTGTATATTACAATCATTGGACAAAATAAAGTGCTAGTGACATATAAGTGCAAGATAAAGTGCATACAATATTTTTAAAATTGATTTTTTTTAAAATAATTTTTAAATGAACGGTAAATCCGGCTGTAATGCAGTGCCAACAAAAGTGCTAAAAAAATGACAAATGCAACGAAAAGTGCATTTGTCTGTTTTTTAGCACTTTTGTTGGCACTGCATTATATGCTTTTTTATTGCATATTTGCACAAAGACAGGATTGCACGTAGATCACTTTATATGGTTGCACTTTTCTGGTCATTTAGACCGTGCACATATCCCATACTGATTATTGGGATTTACCGTTCATTTAAAAATTATTTTTTAAAAATTATTTTTAAAAATATTGTATGCACTTTATCTTGCACTTATATGTCACTAGCACTTTATTTTGTCGAATGGTTGTACTATACACATTTTATGTTGCATTTATACGCTAACAGTGCTTACAATAGCCCTTAGCGGCTATAATTATCATCAGTCCACTAAAACTGTGGAGTTATATCTTTTGGGTTTTAAACCCCACCTTTATTAGGTATCTAATATCAAACTGTACAACTGTTCTGACATTCAATTGCGCCACTAGGACCCTCTCTTCCAGTCCTTTACTGTATACTTAACACATTTTTGTCGAGGTTTTGTGTCCTTACCCTAGCCGGCTGCACAACACAAATACACCATTCTACCCATTATTAGCGCCTCCACTGCGCACTCTTCTTTTTACAATTAACCATTACCTCTCTGGGGGAATTTCACTGCCACCGAATACCACCATATTTTGCTGGCAATTCGCCAATATTTGGCAAATTGACAGCTTTTTGCATAGCCGAATTGCCATGAAATTGCACCGTACAGGGAAATCCACCGTTCGGTGCAATTCGGTGGCAAATTTGGTTCTCTTTGAATAACCCCTTTTGTTTATCTGAATTGCATAAGCCTCAAACAAGAAGTAGAGTTAAGAAAGAGATAGCACGGATTGCTAAATTCATTTATTCCTAGGTAGTAAAACCAGCACATAATTCATCAATATATAAATAATATGACCTTTGTAACCAATAACATGCAATATTGAACATTCGCCACTATCAAAGATTAAGCCCTGCCTGTGTCAAGTTCTCCAATATAAATGCCTTTTTTATGACATGAACTTTGAGTGCAGTGTACAAAAATGCTGCCTTTAAGTGTACTTATAAAATGTAAATTGGTTCTTTTCCATGCAGCTAGAATAGACAAAATTGACTAGTTTTCACTGACAGTTTTATAATTTCTCACTTGGTTCTCTAGCCCATGTACAAATCGAAAAAAAAAGCCCACATTGATTAACTAACTTATGTGCTTTCCAGAAAAGAACTGTGACTGTATGTATCAGGTTCAATGTTTCTATTGTGTTTAGTCTACACAGATGATTTCCTGGTTACTCTGTTTGTTGTCTGCCCTGACCTTGCTTTTTTATTGCTTATTCTGATATTGAGCATCCCGACCTTGACTTGTTCCTATTTTGGTCATTTAGTTAACACTTATTCTGGTCTCTGCTTTTTATGTTAAGCCCAACCACTCTGACATTAGTAATATGCCTTTCTATCATTTTTCCTATGTAATCAAAGCTCCCTCTATCATTGTGCTCTCACCCACCTTGGCACCCATGCCTACACTATACATGGCCTCTGTGCCTGCTGGGGAAGTGTGGATGCTGACCTCTTGCCAAGGAACCATGGATCAATATGGCACAGTCAACTCTAAGGCAAACGGCATAAGTGGGAATATAGGGTTAATGTTGTTAAATGTATCTTAAAACTGGTTGTTTAAGAGTTTGGTTTGTTTTAGTAATCCTTTTAGAACTATTGTTCCTGCTGTCTTTGTAATTGTTTGTTCGTAGATTGATATGATGTTGAGTTGATAATAATATGCTAATCCTGTCTGTTGAATACTAAATCAGATTTCTGTGGGCCCTATTCCATCCATATGGGGACGCTATGGGGGAAGGCAGCACCTACAGATTTCCCCGTAGCGTTCCTATGTTAGCGTGGTATTCCAGGGCAAGCACTAGCTGAACACCTCGCCCTGGAATGCAGGACTAACTGGGATACTGGGATAGAAATGAATGACTGCAGGTGGTGCAGTAGACATTGCTTATTCAGATTTCAGTAAGGCTTTTGATAGGGTTCCGCATAGAAGGCTTATCAATAAATTGCAATCTTTGAGTTTAGATTCCAATATTGTTGACTGGATTAGGCAGTGGCTGAGTGACAGACAACAGAGGGTTGTGGTAAATGGAGTTTATTCGGCACAAGGTCTTGTTACCAGTGGGGTACCTCAGGGGTCAGTACTTGGACCCATTCTCTTTAATATTTTTATTAGTGATATTGCAGAAGGTATTAATGGAAAAGTATGTCTTTTTGCTGATGACACAAAGATTTGCAACAGGGTTGACGTTCCTGGAGGGATCAGCCAAATGACAAATGATTTAGGTAAACTAAAAAAATGGTCGGAGTTGTGGCAATTGAGTTTTAATGTGGATAAGTGCAAGATAATGCACCTGGGACGTAAAAACCCAAGGGCTGAATATAGAATATTTGATACAGTCCTAACCTCAACATCTGAGGAAAGGGATTTAGGGGTCATTATTTCAGAGGATCTAAGGGTAAGTAGTCAATGTAATAGAGCAGCAGGAAATGCTAGCAGAATGCTTGGTTGTGTAGGTAGAGATATTAGCAGTAGGAAAAGGGAAGTGCTCATGCCACTGTACAGAGCACTGGTGAGACCTCACTTGGAGTACTGTGTGCAGTACTGGAGACCGTATCTCGAGAAGGATATAGACATCTTAGAGAGAGTTCAGAGAAGGGCTACTAAAATGGTGTACGGCTTGAAGGAGAAAAGTTACCAGGAAAGGCTTAATGATCTTAACATGTACAGCTTGGAAAAAAGACGAGACAGAGGAGATATGATAGAAACATTTAAATACGTAAAGGGAATCCACAAGGTAGAGGAAGGGAGTATATTTAAAAGGAAACAAAATAGCAAAACAAGAGGACATAGTCTTAGATTAGAGGGGCAAAGGTTTAAAAGTAACATCAGGAAGCATTATTTTACTGAGAGGGTGGTGGATACATGGAACAGTCTTCCAGTAGAAGTGGTAGAGGCCAAAACAGTAATTGAATTTAAGCAAGCATGGGATAGGCATAAGGCTATCCTAAACAAAAGATAAATCCAGGTTAAGTATCCATGTAATTGGGCAGACTAGATGGGCCGAAAGGTTCTTATCTGCCGACATTTTTCTATGTTTCTATGTCTGTTCTAGTGAGCCAAAGAAATTTTATCCACAGCTATGCAGAGACCATATTCACACTTAATTTGAGGTCTTAGTGGAAGACCATTGTTTAAACTGATTGAGGACATTGTGGTGCTCCAAACAGTAGTACCTGCATCTATCGTTCACATGGTATCTATGAGAATGTTGCTACCTTGTGGACACGGCTGCAAGCGTCACATCAAAATAGTCACAAAATGTAAATTCACACTCAGACACTAGAGAGATTATTCACTGACCTCTGAATTGGCCCCAAATTGCACCGGACAATAAATTTCACTGTTTGGTGCAATTTTGGGGCAACTTGTCTATTTACTAAGCGGTCAATTCTCCAAATACTGACAAATTGACAGCAAAATATGATGCAGTTCGCTGCAATTTGGAGGCACCGAAATTGCTCAAGAGAAGACTATTGTGTCTTCTATTTACAGAATGCCAAACTGCAGCAAAATTCTGGTGAAATTACCTGATTTTGGGTGTTTCGGTTCGACAGGTTCAAACAGGCAAATCCAATAGGATTCAATGTAAAAACTTAGGGCAGTATTACATTGTTGGTGCTAACTTAGGCTAGGGTCAGACGAACGCATTTTTCACGTTGTCCGTGAAAAAGTGCGTTCGAATGAATGGACGTATTTTTTCACGGAATACGCGATAGCGGTCATACAATGCGCATTTTCGTCCGTGATTTCGTACGGATCATCAATAAACCCTTTTTGCGTCTGGACGTTATGTTGGCCGGACGTGTGCAGCGTCTGACGTCTCCCAATCACGCAAACACGCCGCTATGCGGCCGCAGCGCACTCTGTACGTTAGTAGTAGCGGTTTGACGTTCTCGAAAAAATGCGTTCGTTTGCCACTTGCGTTGCCCGGACGAACTTTCGTGCGGCCGTTCGTCGTATGTTCCCCGGCATTGGACGTCATTTGCTGTTAGCACGGCCGTGATTTCGTGCGGCTAAACGCACGTTAAAAATGCTTTCGTCTGACCTTAGCCTAAACCAGAGCAGTTGTAAATTTAAAACCTCCATAGGCTATAATGGCTCTGGGAAGTTTACAACAGCTCTGGTTAAGTTAGCACCAACAATGTAATATGGCCCATTTATATCTTGAATTATTTTTTTAAAGACAGTTTATTCTTTTTATTTATTTTCAGCAAAAAACCTTTTTATTTATTTAAATTTTAAAACTCTTGTATATTTTCTTAGACATTTTTGTCTTCTTTATTCTTGTAAAAGATTTTGAGATCTATTCCATAGTTGGCGCTAAAGTTAACGCCTTGATATGTAAGCGTTAGCGCCAGGATAAATGTGTTTAACGCATGCCACCCATATAGCATTCCACCAAGACATCATCTTGGTGAAAAGGCCTAAACCAGGGATTGTGGGAAATTATCAGATACAATGGCAGTATCCTGCTAAGGGCCATTGGCTGCATCCAGCCTTTGGGGGGGCGTCGCCTGCGGGGTGCTTTACAATCCCGTTTGAAATGGCTGGATTCTCCACAAGTAAAACAGGTTCTTGGTGGACGCCCCCCTCCCCACCAGGCTCCCCTTCCACGGTGCCTGCTGTTATACTGAGAGTGGGCTGCTGTGTCCAGGTGACATTATTCTTGGGCGTAGGGGGTATTTCCTGGGTGTTTTGGTGGGAAGGGTAGGTGGTGTCTAAATTGGGCAAATGAGGCATAATAGGGGATATTGTCGGTACCTGGCTTGTGGCTGTTAATGAGGACATGACAGGACGTGGGGTGTAGTACGACCCATCGCTGCGTAAAACAGGGTAGAGACCTGTCGGTTGTTTTTGGGCAGTTGTCGTTGGGGTTGGGTTTATTATTTTCTTTTTTGATATTTCACCATAAGAAGGGTGTTCGGATTTTGGGGTGAGGTAATAGTAATTAGTTTTTCCCTTCTTACATTCCACTGTTTCTATCCACCCCTCTTTCTCAATCTCCTTTGCAACCCTATACCATGCTTCTGCTACATTCCATAATCCATTATCTATCAACATTCCTTTTTTATTCTTCAATAAACTTCCCCATTCCTCTGCCTGTAATCTGGGACTATCTAATCTGCAGACCTTGCCTAAAAGCTTTAGCTTCGTCACATTTCGTTTTCCTGTTCTTTCCTCAACTAACTTACATGGGGTCAACCATATTCCATTATGGCTACTCTGTTCATTACCCATTCTTTGATCGTTAGCGCTTTACCTGATCAATTTAAACAATTCCCCTAGTTTATTAACAGTCAGTAAAGAGGATAGACCTATATCTATCATGTCCTATTTTAACCACGACAATAAAGTGTCTCGTCCTCCCCTATATTCCAAATATAGGACCCTGCTAGGAGGTGTAGCTAGCACCTCTTTATCGCAGCATATATACCTTACAGGTGCTTCCTCTACCGCGTCACCTGTTCCTACTAGATATATATGCATATATTTTTGTGAGCTACCAATAGGCATGCCTAATGCATCACCTATATACCACCACTCACAAAAATCCCTGACTGTCAATCAAACTATACTTCAATCAGAGATATATCGTGTCCTACTATCAAGCTTGTGTTCACCTGTTACTGTTAGGAAACTCCTGCAGGTATGCGTATTATTGCATTACCTGTTACCGTCTGGAGATAGCTAACCAGGTACACCCCACTTGTTACTACTGGATCACGATAAACTCTCTGATCAACAACCAAACCACAATGCTTTATCAGAAAATATGCCGTTGATACAAAGAACCGTGAACAGACGTACAAACAAGCAGACAACTGGCATGCAAGTCGTGGGTCAGTATAACGGGCACCTGGGCAAAGTTAAATAAAACCCACTCTTGGTGCCTCACTCAAGCACCACACTTCCCAGGGTAGGGGCTGCAGAACAGAACACGTCACCGGCCGGATATCAAAAGGTATCTTACCTGTGAGGTTACGAAGTTGATCAGGCTCTGTTTCTAGCGCAGTCCCCGCCAGGAAATCCTTGGAGGTGGTGGGCTAGGTGAGGCGGAACCCAGTGCCCCACGTTGCAGGTGCCAAATTGAAATGGATTAAAATATCCTCTTCCTTCGGATGCCAGTCTCTGATCTAATCGGTGGAGAAATCAGGTAAATTAAAGTGCGCATTTAAAGAAATCACACAGACAACAAATGAGTCTATGCAGCCTCTCTGGACAAGAGCCAGCGAGTTCTCCTTTTACTGATAAATTCTGATACATGTTTTATAGCAGTTTGGTGAGTAAGCGAGTGGGAGTCAACTTAACATTTTGGTCAACTTCAGCATAAAATTGTGTACATACAGATCATTTTATTAACTATATAAGAATCAAATATCAACTATTTCTAAAGGCCAAGGTATCATGCGTCATTGACAAGTGTCAGCCGTTTTTCTCCATCATGGGTGTGTGGATGTTCTGTTCTAGGATGCAGGATGGGCCTACACCCTTGTTTCTGATACTGAAATAAATTCCTCATGACTTTGCGGTTAGCTTATTCTGTCGAAACAGCGGAGTTACGCAAGATACATTTTGGTTTAATCTGAAAAGACAGTTATATTAATCATCTCTTAAAGACATATCAAACTCAAATGAGCATTTTTCTAGGCCTTTGAATATTATTAAAGCAGATACATATTCTTGTCCATAACAATGCTACCTCACATTAGTAATCTGTTAGCCCGTCATTTTTTGTGTGAAACTCCACGAGTCTTCCTCCGCGAGAGCGAGATTGTGCAGCGTTCATGTCCCGAAAGAGAAAGTACTACTGCAAGCATCCCAATAGTTAGTGTTGCGTTCCGGTAACATGAAGACCTTACAGGGAAATCTGAAGGCCGAAATTTTCCCCGTTAGCATCCCCATGTTACCCGAACTAGGAAATAGGGCCCTTTATTTTTTATTTTGCAACAGACCTTTTTATTATTTTTTAAAGGACTTTTTTTTATTATTTGGAGACATTTTTACTAATTTATACTCCTAGTGGGAGAATAGGAGACTTTTTTTCTCAGTTTGGCGGCATTTGCCCAATGGCAATTCGGTGGTTATCGGTGCAGTTCGGCGGTTTTCGCCAATGTCCGATAACTGCTTCAGTGACTCCATTTTTGTCAAAATACACTGACCATTTGCTAAATTCCCTGTATTTTCTGCAAAATGGAAATGACGAAATATGTTGAAATGGGCCAAAACTAAAAGCACACATTTTGCATGCAATTTTGGTGCTTTGTGAATAGACCCTTGGGTATTTCATTAAAAAAAAAAACAGCAAACTTGTATTATTTTTTTAAATAGAAATTAGCACCATACTCACATCATTTTACTGACGTGAGTACAGTGGAAGATCAATACTCGTTTACATTTTAGGGTTAAAGTTAGGGTTACTCCTAGGATTAGGAATAGTTTTAGGGTTAGTAATTAGAGCTAGTATTTGTGCTTGTTTTAGGGTTAAAGACAGGGTTAACACCAAACCTTAATCCTAACCATCCAACTTTGGTTCCTTTTGGCCCATTTTATTGCAGCCTCTTCCATTCGGTGCTGATTTCCTTTCACACATACCATTTTCTAAGATTGCTGTGGATTCTAAAAGAAAAATAATAATTATTATTATATCAACGCGAGCAACAGTATATCACATCTGGTTCCACCCAGATCTATGTAAAAACAGGAAAATGTAAAGCTATCATGGCAGCAGGCGCACCACAAAAGGACAGTAGATGAGTAAATGTTGTCTAGTCTGGTGGATTTTGAATGACTAAAACTAAACACTTGCTTTCAAGCTGTGAAGACTAATGAGATGGCATGGAAAAATGAATGAGCCTTGCTTAAATAGCAGAGTTTAGTGATGTCATCACTTACCACAGTGATGTAATTATTCATATCACAATTACACCCTGTTAATCAGTTTAAAGCATAATGCTAATAAAGAGAGAATAGAATATCCAGCTGCAATGTTGCTGTGAGAAGTGCAAGAATGACTACTAAGATTTGGAATCTAATGCTGCTGTGGAGTGAATTTCACAGCTCCAGCATGACATCATTGTGTGCCTGTAGATTTAAACTACATTTAAATGTCTCCTTGGATGCATTTTATTCTTACGCCTCTTTAAATACAGAGAATTCCAAGCAGTGTGATTTACTTCATTGCCTTAACAAAATTGCAAATGTAGCCAGGTGTACATATCCTTTTCTAGGTGTGGATTTTCTTAATATTTTATGGCAAGATATTACTTGTTGTCAAAATGAAAAGCTGTAATACTGTATTAGTTGAAAAAACATATCACATCACATAATTTGGGAGTTCTAATACATAGTGAATTATTTTCCAGAGTCTTATCTATTTTCTTCAGCAATAGCCTTCTAAAGTTTTTTTTATAATTGAAGAATTATTCAAAGTGTTATATATTGTAATGGTTGGGCACATTTATGTAGCTACCAGTGAACTGTTCTGATATTATTTTATTATATTTATTGCATTATATTATATTTGTCCCTTGGGCACATTAATACACTTGAGTGTTAAGATAAGTCTGTCATGGTAGGCTGAAAACATCTTCTTAAGATGAGAAGTAATGGTCCACAAAATACATTCTATGATATTAAATGTGCCATTCCAAACCTACAATATTCAGCTCAATATTTTTTATTGCAAATTAAACATTTTCTTTTATTAAATCACCAATTATTCAATGCTGTACTTTTCCCAGGCCTCGTGGATTAAATGGAAAGCTGATTTGCTCAACCACATGACTTCTTCATATTTTATAAACCATTATGATATATGATGAACTAGTACTGCTGGAGATACCCATAAGTATGAAAGAATTCAACCATTTAGCATAGGGAACAGATTGATATTCAAAAGGAATATGTACTAAAAGTTACACATAATGTGCAAATATATTACTTTATATAAACTGTGGCTTCAATCTAATTTGGCCAGTCAATGTCCTTCTCAATCATACTTCTTCTAGGACTACTTTTTGGAGTGGAACATCAAGTCCCAGAAAGTCACTTTATTTTCTAATTGTAAATATAGGGGTTCCAAAGGCCTCCCTGCTCTTCTACATTACAAACATCATGACCTCAGTGTACTCAGTGGCATGATGTCACAGCTTTTTTGGAAATTTCCTTTTCCCAACCTGATGGTTCACATACACCGATTAGTGAGGAAAACCAGATTACGGAGGTTTTGTGTAGTAGAATGCACTTTATATATATTTCCACACAGACAATCCTTAAAATATAACTTCTCTTCTTTACTACAGCCTAATAACAACAGGATAAAGACCTATACAGTAGAGGGAAAAAAATGCACACATTTACTATGCTGCCATCTGCTTTATTGTGGACAGCATAACACCCCTTTTGCCACCCCCTCTGGGATAAGGCCGGGGCTTGAGCATGGTGTCACATGTTGTTGCACAAGGAAATTTGCAAGTCTGTGATTCCAAACTCTTTCAATAAGTCTCTTTCATCAGTCTTTGATAGTCTGTACCATACACTCAACTTAGCCATTGCATGGTGGGTTAAATGGTGCATATCATAACACATCGAATAAGGTTACTTACCATTAAGGTTTTGAATTCTGATGAGATATAATTCTGTCTGACATTGTAGCACAATTTATCTGGCAGGCCATGTATAAACAAACAAACTCCTTAAAACTCTTATGACAGTGGCTGTGGAGGCAAGTGTAGTTGAAACAACTTCCAGACATTTTGAAAAGGAATCGACAACTAAAAAAAGCTTCCGCCCTTGAAAAGGGCCAGCAAAATTTAAATGTAAACATGTCCAAGGTGACCTAGCCACTTCCCAGGGGTATACCAAAGCTTTAGATGGAGAATGATGAGTGGTTTGACATTGTACACAGTTCGTTACCCACTTCTCAATAACTTCATCCATTTTAGGCCACCAAACATAACTTCTGGCTAAAACTTTAATGCGGACAATTCCAGGATGTCCCAAATGGAGAGCATGCAGTACTTGAGTTTAAAGTGCATTTGGAATTACCACTCTGTTTCCCATGATTGAATAACCTTTATAAGCAGATTCATGTTATGCACTACAAATGGTTTGAAATTCTCTTCAACTTTTAATTTTGGCCACCCCCTCCAAACCCAGTTGAGCACATGGGCCAGCAAAGGATCTTTGTCAGCCATACGAGCAATGTCACCCACATGTAATTGAGGGTTTGGAATAGATTCCAACATGACAATCTCAGACACAGGAGGAAAAAGGAAGTCAGGAGAAGGCAGAAGTAACCAGGTTAACTCATCAGCATGAGTGATATCTTTGCCAGGACGATAATTGAACTCACAATCAAAGGTCTTCAGCATAATGGACCGTCTGAGCATGTGTGGGGAAATAATTTAGGGTTTGGAGAAGGTCTGGTGAATAGACCCGGTAAACTCTTATGGTCTATTGTAATGGTAAACATCTATCCATACAAATAATCATGAAACTTTTTTACACCAGATAGAACAGCTAAAGCCTCCTTATTAATTTGGGCATACTTCTGCTCAGTGGTAGACAAGGACCTCAAATAAAATGCAATAGGAGCCTTAAAATTGCTTAAAGAGTGACTCAATACAGCACCAATGCCACAAGAGGAAGCATTGCAGGTAAGGTGAAGTATTTTTTTCCAAATCATAGTGTGCATGTACACTGGCAGAAGGTAGCAGCTTTTTTGCAGCATTGAAGGATGTAGTATGAACATCAGTCCATTACCATGGAGCATCTTTATCCAGTAGAAAATGCAGATCCTAGAAAAGTTTGCAGTTCTTGTTTGTTTGAAGCTATCCATAGAGCTTCCGTTTCAGTTGTTCAACCTTAGAATCAGTTGGATGAATGCCATGTGCATCAATTCTGTAATCAAGTAAATCCACACTACGAACACCAAAAACTATTTTTTTTTACGTTTTAGACCAGCATCAAGAAAATGTTTTACCACAAGTCATAGCCATGAGGCCAAGAACTATATGCAATCTGCACCAATAAAAACATCATTGAAATAAGGTACCACACCTGGAATTCCAGATATGAGGTCTTCTATTACTTTCTGGAATATGCCAGGAGCAATGCAAAATGCAAATGTCTGGCTCAGAAAGCTCCTTAGTCTGTGCGTCAGCAGCCTGATCAGCTACAGATAACTGCTGGTAAGCTTGTGCCAAATCCAATTTAGCAAATACCTTTCCTTTTGCTAAAGTAGTAAGAATTTTATTTACAGCTGGAATATCATAGGGATGCTCTTGTAATGCTTTGTTGATTGTACATTTGTAGTCAGCACAAATTCTGACATCACCATTTGGCTTCAATACTGCAACTATTAGTGTACACCACTTAGGGTGAATAACAGGTACCTTGTTCCAAGAGATGTGTAATCTCAACATCTATTTTTGGTCTGAGAGCTATTGCATCTCTGCGAGGTTGCATAGGATTTGGGGGTATTGTACGATCTAATGGAAAAGAAACAGGAGGGCCTTTATACGTTCCAAGACCTTCTTCAAAAAAATGTACTAAAGTTGTCAATCACATTCTGTAGACACATTATGAACTTCAGTTAATGAAATTCCTAGGGGTTCAAACCATTCTCTACACAGGAAAATGTATCTTTGTCCTTTAGTAATCATTAAACGCAAGTGTCCTCTGAATTTACCATATTTTAATGGTATAAAGCCAGCACCCTGAACTTCCGCAACCTGTTTATCCTAGTCTAGTCTACCAAATGAGCTTCACAAGGTACTATTGAAGGGCCATTATGAGGCCATAACAAGGTAAATGTTTCTTCTGAAATCAAAGAATATGCAAATCCGTAAGCTACTTCCATTTTGCAAAGAACATCTTCCAGTAGACCCTCAGTGTAAGTTTTCATTCCTGATGCCGAGTTTCCCACTCTATTTACATAGTCATTTGAATAAACACCTATAGACATGTTGCCATCCATAACAGGAAGTAGAGTCTTAACAAAGTGTGCTGCAGTTAGTATTTTATTCACATTCTTATATTGGTTTTGTGGTCCAATGGCTTTCCTCTGGCAAACGGTCTGTATATGACCTGTACAATTACACATGCAGCAAACTGCATTCCGAAAATGACATGTATTACGCCCGTGTTTTCCACCACAACTATCAGGTCTATTCACTAAAGGTAAAACTCAGGAGAATTGGCAGGAGAAGAGAACATTCTAGACCAAATTTTCACTTCTGACAATTATGAGTTTTACCTTTAATGAATATAATTTTATAACAAGTTCCTTTAAATGAAGTTGTGACATCAGTATGTAGTGAAAAGTCCTTTGATTTAACATCCGACTTCTTCACTACATTTATTTCAGGTGCATTATTTTTGCTGGAGGAGGATTGTACATCTTTTGAATGTAAAATGCAGCATCATATGCAAAGGCTTCCTCTTGTGCAATAGTAAAAGTTAAGTTCTGTTTTGCAAGAAGTCTCCTCTGAAGTGCTTCATCTTGTACTCCCCACACAAATAAGCGGACAGTATCAAACGTCTTAGATCCAATAGCACCAGTGGCAACTCTAGGAACAATATTATGGGGGGGCAAAGAAGATACCACAGTCAAAACTGGGGGGGCACTAATAATTTTCACCACTAAATCATACCACTGAATAAAACTAAGGGCCCTGTCACCTGGTATGAGCTAAAACACCATCGCTAAAGGAAAAATTTAGCTCGAGTCGCTAAAACTTAGTGCCTGACGACCTACTAACAGATCACCTTGTCCGCGGTAGTCCATGAACAAGGTCGTTTGGCGCATGCTAGGAAAACTCTAAGACCCGGGCTGAGACCCAGCGCTAATGCAGTTGTGTACAGGATAGAACGTTTTTTTTTTCCCAGTGCAGAGTGCCGGGCCATACCTATCCCCCGCCCTCACAAGCTTGAATATGAACACATCCAGTGAATAACCTCACACCCCTGCATTATTAAAATCCTCCAAGGTGGCCGTATCATCCATGTTTTGATGCACACATATATTAAGGCTGATGGGCATTGCATGATAAATGCCACCCAACACCATGTAGAATCATTACACTGCATTTAATACATCCAAAAGGAAGGCCAGGTGAGCCTGCTGCAGCATATAAATAACACATGTTTCAGGGCAAGACTTATGTGTCCCTTTAAACTTGGTCCACACGGTCACCCTAATAATCACCCACTTACATACTATGAATATCCCCCAGCATAAAATGTTTAAAATGAGGCAATATATTAGTGTTGTGGACAGAAATGTATATATTTGCTAATAATATTCAAAGGCTTAGAAAAATGCTCATTTAAGTAATGTAAGTGGTTAATTAGGATTTAAGAATCAAATGCATATTATTCTTAAACGCTATCTTTGTTTGTGTACGCACATGTAGTTTCTTTTTCCAAGTATCAGGAGAATGTTTTGGGAACATCCGAGAATGTCCTGTAACAAGTGTCCTTGACGGCTAAAGGAACAGCTCGAAGACACTGATGTTTTTCTTTAAACTGTATTAAACAATGTCTGTGATGACGGATATAATGACGAATGGAATGTTGGGCAACAGCCTGTAATCAGTATCCGACGAAGGACTTCTGTTGTCCATTGCAATTTGACGCCCACCGTGGGACCTGGGTTATGCGTTTCTCCAGTGTGTCACCGACGGGGATTTCCTGGCAGGACCACACCAGAACCGGAGCCTGATCAACTTCGTAAACCTCACAGGTAAGATACCTTTTGATATCTTATCAGTGACGTATTCTGGTCTGTGATCCTACCCCGGGGACCCCAGTGTGACACTTGGGAAACCATCAAAAGTGGGGTTTTATTTAACTTTGCCCAGGTACCTATTATACTGACCCCCACGTCCGCATGCCAGTTATCTGCTTGTTTGTATGTGTCTGTTCACGATTCTTTGTATTTCCTGATAGAAATTGTATTTTGGTTGGTTGGTAAATCAGAGAGATTATCGCGGACCTGTGATAACAAGTGGCGTGTACCTGGTTAGCTATCTCCAGACGGTTACAGGTGATGTGATGAAATAGGCGCATACCTGGTACTAGGACTTTCCTAACAGTCAACAGGCGATCACAAGCTTGGTGTAGTAGGAGGCGATATATCTCTGATTGAAGTATAGTTTGATTGACAGTCAGTGGTTTGTTGTGGGTACTGGGATAGATGATGCATTAGGCGAATCTATTAGGAACTCACAAGAATATATATATCTGGTAGGAACAGGTAACCCTGTAAGGATATATATGTCCTATATTTGGAATATAGGGAGGACAAGATGCTTTATTGTCGTGGTAACATAGGACACGATAGATATAGGTCTATCCTCATTTCTGACTGTCAATAAACTAAGGGAAATGAAGAGTGATCAGGAAAGCTAAGAATCGAGAATGGGGAATGAACAGAGTAACCATACTGGTTGGTTGTCACCATGCAAGTTAGTTGAGGAAAGGACAGGCAAAAGTAATGTGACAAAACTAAAGATGTTAGGCAAGATTTGCGAATTAGATAATCGCAGATTACAGGTAGAAGAATGGAAACGTGTTGAGAAATAAGAAAGGGATGTTGATTGATAATGGTTTATGGAATGTTGCACAGGCTTGGTATAGGGTTGCAAAAGAAATTAAGAACGAAGGGTGGATAGAAACAATAGATAAAAAGAAAGGAAAAACGAATTACTATTATCTCACTCCAGGTTCTGAGCCTCCTTCCTATAGTAAGGTATCCAAAAAGAAAATATGGATATATGTGGTTAAAGCATACATTTATAATAGAGCCGACTGCAACAGCAACGACAATGCGGACCAGATCCATTACTATGGTGTATGGGGCCAAGAGAACACCTGTGCTGCATTCCTTTCAATTGCCTGTTAATTTTGGGCGAGGATCTGGTTTTTCAGGTTTTTTTGGAGCTAGCACCAGGGTTGAGCAGTAGGTAAATTGTTGTAATTAGCGCCCCTCAAAAAATTAGCGCTGGCACCCAGTGATCTGTTACCTGCAAAAGCGCTAGAGATCTCTTGCGCTAGCCATGTTAAGTAAAGGACGCGGAAAGTACAGTAAGCTCGCGCTACAAATCGCTAATAGCAACGCGCTAAGTGATTTTTCCTGTTTGTAGAAGGAGGCAAACGATCTGTTGGTCTGGCGCTTGACTCGTTTAACCTGGCGCTAACGCAAAACCATGCCGATGCAAGGGTTAGCTCCCACCAGGTAATAGTGCCCTAAATAAGTATATATATATATATATAAATAAGATTCCAAAACCCCTGATTAATGTGATGCAATGATACCTTGTTATTGTACTAACCTGATACTTAAATTCAATATTTTATTTGCCGCAATTCGGCAGTTTTTGCTGAATGTCTGATTGCTGCTTCAGCGACTCCACATTTAGCAAATTATGGTGACCATTCGCTAAATGGGGAATTCACTATATTTTTGGTGAAATGAATTCCCCGAAATGTGACGAAAAGCAGAGGATCTAAAGATGAATAGACCATTTAGATTCTAACTTCCATAGTGACCCCTAAAATGCCATAAACCCAGGGAAATACAATAAAAATAATAAACAATGTGGCATTTAGCCTACCCATTAACCTCTAAAATGCCATTAATCAAGGTAAAACATGAAATGAATACACTGTGAGGCATGTAGCCTACCCATTAACCCCTACAATGCCTTAATCAAGGAAAAAATTAAATGTTTACTGTGAGGGATGAAGCCTACCCATTAACCCTTAATATACAACTAAACCAAGGCCAAAACTAACGTAATACACAATGTAATGTATAGTCTGAACAATAACCTCATCACTGCTGAGCCATTTCAACCCCGTGAAAATGTTTAAGTTTAAGTGCCTGTTATTATTTAATGTTTTATGACTTTTACTTCAAACTGAATATGGTCATGTTGGGTATCATTGGAAAGGCCAGAATCTGCCCTAACCAACGACACCTACGTCCATATAAGATGCACAGGGACGGAGCTACAGCGGTCCGAATAAGTGGAGGAAGCTGGATGCTGATTTTTGGTGGGGGGGGCACATGGGGGGCAAGGAATAACCATGGGGGGGCAATTGCCCCCCTTGCCCCCCTGTAGAGTCACCTATGAATAGCACTCAGTAACAGAGCTCTTTTTCTGAACAGCATCGCCATCAACCACTTTATTAGCCTCCAGGAAAAACTCTAACCTGTCACCATATGAGTCCCATGAAGTTAGATTAGCAAGATCAAACTCCTCCATGTGCCCAATGAAGCTATGCTAAAGATATTTGTAGATGTACAGTATATTTCTGAATAAAAGTTCAACTTCCTCAGGCTGATTTCTATATATTCAACAGTGTCCATTTACTGAGATCCCATTCTCGCTGCCAGTTTTGTGTTTTAGAATGTGTTTTGTATATATTTGCTCACAGACAAGCATTAAAGCAGCACTTTTCTTTTCTACGGACTATATTCAGGATAAAGACATATACACTAGAGACACTAACACAGCAGGAGACAAAATTCACACATTTACTATGCTGCCATCTGCTGGATGGAGGACAGCATATCACAACTTTTGCCACCCCTTCTGTGGCATGTCTTCCACACACAGGAAGGAAACAGTACGGGCTCTAGTAACTGCTTCATGCAAAAGCGCACACGCAGCACAATTTTTTTGCGTGCAGCATTAAACGTTGACGCGCGTAAATTAACGGTGGTATTACAATCCAAGCGCATTTTTTCATCCGTCAAAAATTGACGCGCCTATAAAACCCACTAGGGTTCATTTAAACTTTTGCGCTCGTTTATGTCAGTAGGGTTAATTTTCTCCCTGGGATTGGTCCACATATAGGGATAGCACAAACTCCAGAGCACATCCCCTTATACAGCGCTTTACCCCAGCTGATGTTATATGTCCCCAAGCAACATGTGACAACGTATTCACATGTAACACTCACATTGTCTATATTGGCGAAGGTTGCACATGCTGCATAAAGTGGCAGATGTTAGGGTGAGTAAGGTAGTATGACATTAAACACAGCATCTACCGGTCCTGATAATGGAGGTGGTAAAGAAAATAAGTAGAGCACAAACTATAGCCAGGGACAAGCTTAAAGTCGAGAAATCCCGAAAAAACACAATAAGGGCCAGGGCCGGTTTTACAATGAGGCAGAGTAGGCATGTGCCTACAGGTGCCTGCCACAAGGGTTGTCATGCCCCGCTCCGCGGCCTTCCCCCGACCCACACCGCCATGCTGGGAGAGGTTCCCTACTCACCCGAGGTCCCTCGTGGCGCGTTGCTCCGAGTTCCGGGTCCGCAGGATGGAGGGGAAGAGCCAGGAGACGCCCCACGCCGCCGGCTGGATCCAAGCCCTGTAGAGGAATGCGCGCACGCGCGAGAAAAGACCCTCCTATGTAGTGTAAAATCAGGTACTCTGGCGCCCTCGGCTGGCCGATTAAGGGTACTGCGGGACACCTGCTCTGGAGATCCTCGAATGCCTCCCATTGACCTATCAAAGATCCAGGTACCTCAACTCCACCTACGAGAACCAGGTGAGAGATATTCTCATGATCCCATGAACCCTATTTAAATCCGCCTTCCTTCCCAGCACATTATCCAGGTTCTACTGTGCCTTCCGCCTCAGTTTTCCTAGAGCTCCTCGTATTCCTTGATCACGTATCTTCTGACCCTTCGACCCGGATTGTGCCAACGACTACGCCACCTTCTTCAACCCTTCGACCCGGATTGTGCCAACGACTACGCCATCTTCTTCTGACCCTTTGACCCGGATTGTGCCAACGACTACGCCATCTTCTTCTGACCCTTTGACCCGGATTGTGCCAACGACTACGCCATCTTCTTCTGACCCTTTGACCCGGATTGTGCCACCGACTACGCTGCCTTCTTTAACCCTTCGACCCGGATTGTACCACCGACTACGCTACCTTCTTCAACCTTCGACCCAGATTGTGCCACCGACTACGCTACCTTCTTTAACCCTTCGACCCGGATTGTGCCATCGACTACGCCACCTTCTTCAACCCTTCGACCCGGATTGTGCCACCTACTACGCCGCCTTCTACACTCTTCGACCCGGATTGTACCATCGACCACGCCATCATCCTCGTTATTATCCGTTGTTCTTCCTGGGACTTTGTTTTACGAATTCCACTCCAACCTTATTGACTGTATTATTTTCTGGACTTCAACTACTATTTATGGTTCACTAAATGTAAGGATCAACGCCGTCGGCGTAATAAAAAGCCTAAAACCAGTGCTGGCTCATAGTAGTGGGACTTTCATATAGCAGTACCACTACTCACCTCTGCCTGTGCATCGCTCAGGTGTTGCCTAGATCACCTACTATTCCTGCATAAAACCAGGCCACACCTGAAGCCCAACGCTTCCACATTGTCTTGGAAATATCCAAGCTGCAAGGAGCTACCTGTTGGGCCTCCTAGGACCCATACTCTGCTGGATCCTATTTTCTCAAGGCTATCTGTTCACTCTCCTGGACTTATTATTTGTAAACCTCCTGGATCTCCTACTTACTACAGACCTCTGGACTTGTTATCCTCCTGGACCTCCCAAGTTTTCTTTGCCTGGATTATAAGGACTTGCCCATATCTCCAAGGACTCGGATATATATACATATATATAACCTAAGTACACCTTGTTGTATTGTATCTTTGTTTTGATCTGTAGTTTCCCTTTTAACCTGTATATTCTGCTCTAGCCCTGTAACCTGTATTCTGCTCTAGCCCTGTAACCTGTATTCTGCTCTAGCCCTGTAACCTGTATTCTGCTCTCGCCCTGTAACCTGTATTCTGCTCTCGCCCTGTAACCTGTATTCTGCTCTCGCCCTGTAACCTGTATTCTGCTCTCGCCCTGTAACCTGTATTCTGCTCTAGCCCTGTAACCTGTATTCTGCTCTAGCCCTGTAACCTGTATTCTGCTCTAGCCCTGTAACCTGTATTCTGCTCTAGCCCTGTAACCTGTATTCTGCTCTAGCCCTGTAACCTGTATTCTGCTCTAGCCCTGTAACCTGTATTCTGCTCTCGCCCTGTAACCAGTATTCTGCTCTAGCCCTGTAACCTGTATTCTGCTCTAGCCCTGTAACCTGTATTCTGCTCTAGCCCTGTAACCTGTATTCTGCTCTAGCCCTGTAACCTGTATTCTGCTCTCGCCCTGTAACCTGTATTCTGCTCTAGCCCTGTAACCTGTATTCTGCTCTAGCCCTGTAACCTGTATTCTGCTCTCGCCCTGTAACCTGTATTCTGCTCTCGCCCTGTAACCTGTATTCTGCTCTCGCCCTGTAACCTGTATTCTGCTCTCGCCCTGTAACCTGTATTCTGCTCTAGCCCTGTAACCTGTATTCTGCTCTAGCCCTGTAACCTGTATTCTGCTCTCGCCCTGTAACCTGTATTCTGCTCTAGTTCTCTCCTCCTTTCCTCCTTATTCATATATAGATTTCTGCTTTAGTTCTCTCTAGACCTGTAACCTGTGTATACATATATACACTTCTTCCCTATTCCTTAGCTTTTCCCTCCTATTCAGTATTCTCCATCTATTGCATACCTCTTCTATATCTGTTATTGCCTTTGCTTTATTGTGTCTTTGCAATAAATCATCATATACATATATATATATCTGCTTTGCAAGACTTCTTCATTGCACATTGGCTCGTACCTACCACCCCGGAACCAGCACCTTACACTAAAAGATTACTTTACTCTCCATCGCCTCCTGATTTCCTTATCCATAGCTTGCCATTGGGTTCCATACACACACTTCACAGGGGATCCAAACCCTGCATTACAGAAGAACCTGGATCATCATGGAACCCGCAAGCACCACTCAGGTTCTTGCTATCCTCACCGAACAGATGGCCGCCCTAGCCAAGATGGTACAGAACCTACAGACCAGCCAAGAAACCTTACTCCACAGAGAGAGGAGTCGCGCCGAGGCCACGGCACTACCTCCTTCACCCTCCGGTTCCGTTATTCAACAGGCCGAACTCCTCGCTCCAGAACCCAGAGCCAATGCACCCGAACGGTTTTCCGGTGATCGCACAAAGTACCGCACCTTTATCACCGCCTGCGAACTTATGTTCTCTCTTTGTCCCCGTACGTATGGATCTGACTCCGTAAAAGTGCGCTCAGCCATTTCATTGATGTCCGGGGCTCCACAGGACTGGGCCTTCCAACTTCTGCGTGAAGGGAGTCCTCTTCTATCCTCCTGGAATTCCTTCGTCCAAGCCATGAACCCTATATATGATGACCCTCTGCGTTCATCAACCGCATTAACCACAATTCGGCATCTACGACAAGGACGACGACCAGT
This sequence comes from Leptobrachium leishanense, assembly GCA_009667805.1. NCBI lineage: Eukaryota > Metazoa > Chordata > Amphibia > Anura > Megophryidae > Leptobrachium > Leptobrachium leishanense. Next base: position 157,309,682 of record CM019067.1, on the reverse strand, counting down.
GGAGGACTACATCTCCGAGTTTCGAGCTGTGGCCGCAGATACAGGCTTGAACGACGTGGGTCTTAGAGATCATTTCCGTCATGGTCTCTCTGATCAACTAAAGGACGAACTGGCCCGAATAGGGGTTCCCACAACACTGGACGCCATGATCCTGCGATCCCTAACCCTGGACCAACGTTTCAGAGAGAGACGTCAAGAGAGAATGGCCACCGCTCCTTCCTTACCCGTCCGGCGGTCTGAAACTCCATCCACGACCTCTGTCAGATCCCCCAACTCCACTCCTTCACCTCCCGAACCCATGGAGATTGGCTTAGCACGAGGTCCCTTGTCCCCTGCTGAACGAAGCAGACGACGCGCGCAAAACCTCTGCCTGTACTGCGGTCAACCCGGTCACCTCCTGCGTGGCTGCCCTATACGACCACCACTTCCTTCTGACGGAGGTAAGAACCATTCCTCCGTAATATCACTTCAATGTGTGTTTGGTTCCCTCCGCTCATATGACCATTCCTGTCACCCTGCAGTGGGAAGATAGAAGTGTGAACGTGTCTGCCATCATAGACTCCGGGGCTAGTAACAACTTCTTCGATCTCACCCTCGCTACCTCCCTAGCGATCCCTACACGACTGAAGAAGACTCCCACACCATTACAAATGGTCGACGGAAGCACACTACGTACCGGCCCCATCACCCATGAAACCACTCCTTTGTCGCTGCTCATCGGTACTAAACACCAGGAGCGCCTCCAATGGGACATTGTACCTTCTCCTTTGTTCCCTCTGGTTCTAGGGCTTCCTTGGCTTCGCACCCATAATCCTTCCATCGACTGGTCCTCCAACACCGTCTCTTTCCCTTCTCACCATTGCCAACACTTCTGTACGAACGGGTATACCACCGAAAAGATTGGGTTTTCTACCTACCCAGCTTCTGAACTACCGGTCAAGTATTCTGACTTCCAAGATGTGTTTGAGAAGAAAGGGGCCGACACACTACCTCCACACAGAGAATACGATTGCCCCATCGACCTTCTTCCAGGAGCACCCATACCCCATGGGCGCATTTATAACCTATCCGTTCCTGAATCCCAATCCTTGAAGGAGTATATTGAGGACGGGCTCCAAAAAGGATTCATACGTCACTCCACTTCACCTGCCGGGGCCGGTATCTTCTTTGTTGGGAAACGAGATGGTGGGCTCCGACCATGCGTCGACTACAGAGCATTGAACGCAATCACGGTACGTAACCGTTATCCACTACCACTGATCCCCGAGTTACTGGATAGAGTGAAGGATGCTTGTATCTTCACAAAGATTGATCTCCGCGGAGCCTATAATTTGGTGCGAATGAGACGAGGGGACGAGTGGAAGACCGCCTTCCGTTCTCGATATGGTCACTTTGAGTATCGCGTCATGCCGTTCGGCTTGTGTAATGCCCCAGCTGCCTTTCAACACTTTCTCAATGACATCTTTCGTGACATCCTGGATACCTTCCTGGTGATTTATTTGGATGATCTACTGATATTCTCCCGCTCTCTCCAAGAGCACGAACAGCACGTCCGACTCGTCCTGTCTCGCCTCCGTCAGCACAAATTATATGGTAAAATTGAAAAAAGTACCTTCGAAGCCCCATCCATCGAATTTTTGGGATACATTCTGTCACCAGGGCATGTCGAAATGGATGAAGCCAAGGTCAAGGCCATCCTCGATTGGCCAACACCTAAAGACAAAAAGGCAGTCCAACAATTCATGGGGTTTGCCAACTTCTATCGACGTTTCATCCGATCCTTTTCACACCTCAGCGCACCTATTACATCGCTAACCAAAAAGGACGTGCGATTTCAATGGTCTGCAGAGGCTCAACAGGCCTTCGAGAGACTTAAGAAGAGCTTCACCCAAGCACCCGTCCTAAAACAGCCTGAGGCTCACCTCCCATACTATTTAGAGACAGACGCCTCCGACATTGCACTGGGCGCAATCCTATCTCAGAGATCCGGGGACAAGAAACTCCTGCATCCGGTAGCCTTTTACTCCAGACGCCTCAATTCTGCCGAACGAAACTATAACATAGGTGAGAAAGAACTGCTTGCAATAAAGAACGCTCTCGAAGAGTGGAGACACCTTCTCGAAGGAGCGACACACCCTGTAACCGTTTTTACTGACCATCGCAACCTTGAATACCTCCGTACTGCCAAACGACTCCAACCCCGACAAGCCAGGTGGGCGCTCTTCTTCTCTCGTTTCTCACTACTCATCACGTATCGACCTGGAAAGAGAAACGGAAAGGCGGATGCCCTCTCTCGTCAGTATGATTCTGGTACGCCCTCTACCACGACACCAAACGACACGATCCTGCCTAGTGGCTTCTTCTGTGCTACAAAAGACACCCTAATGGAGCAGATACAAAGGTACAGTCGACATCCACCTACAAACATCCAAGGACTCGTCCCCATCAAAGGATACCTGTATCACGAAAAACAGATATATGCACCTCCGGAGACCCGCCTACAAGTACTACAAACTGCACACGATATTCCAGCTGCCGGCCACGGGGGTATCAAGAAGACCATAAACACCGTACAACGATATTTCTGGTGGCCATCAGTCAAGAAGGATGTTGCCGCCTTTGTTCTTTCCTGTCCTATCTGTGCACGTAACAAACAACCAAGAGCTCGCCCTGCCGGTCTTCTACAACCCTTGGCGCTTCCACAACATCCATGGAAAGACCTCTCGATGGATTTCATCGTTGACTTACCCCCCTCACGCCAACACACAACGATCTTTGTAGTGGTGGACCGTTGCACCAAAATGGCCCACTTCATTCCAGCAATAGGCCTTCCTACCGCTGCCCAGACAGCTACACTCTTCATCAGAGAAATATTCCGACTGCATGGCATCCCTCATTCCATCGTTTCAGACAGAGGATCCCAGTTCACTTCTCGCTTCTGGTCTCAAATGTGCTGTAGTCTAAAAATTTCTAGATATCTCTCCTCTGCATTTCATCCTCAGAGCAACGGACAAACCGAACGGACGAACCAGACGTTGGAACAGTACCTCCGCTGTTATACCACACATCTCCAAGACGACTGGCTGGACATCTTGCCACTCGCTGAGTTCGCCTACAACAACCAGGTACATTCGTCAACACGTCTTTCTCCTTTCTATGCCAACTACGGATACCACCCCGATATTCTACCCGACATACCTCCGAACACTCCGGTTCCTGAAGTGGCAAACCGTCTAAGACCCTTACGCCTCCAACTACGAACATTACGCCATCAACTACAACAGGCTCAAGACACTCAAAAAAGGTATGCAGACCGTAACCGAAGACCCGCTCCGCGATACGCACCCGGAGACAAGGTGTTGCTGTCCACTGCTCATCTCCGACTAGACTGCCCGTCTAAGAAACTGGGGCCTCGCTTCATCGGCCCGTTCCAGGTCCTCAAAATGGTCAATCCGGTGGCAGCCCATTTAACCCTTCCTTCCTCCTACAGGATTCACCCTGTTTTCCATGTCTCCCTCCTAAAGCGTTGGCGTGACAATCCTTTTCCTGGACGACACGCCGACCCGATCGCTCCCGTGTTGGTGTCCGGAGATGAGGAATACGAGGTCTCAAGGATCCTGGATTCCCGACTACGTTATGGCAAGTTGGAGTACCTGGTCCACTGGAAAGGTTACGGTCCGGAAGATCGCTCCTGGGAACCTGGCACCAATATACATGCTCCGGCTAAGGTTCGTGCCTTTCATCTTCGTTACCCCTCCAAACCATCAGTGAGGCGCACCCGGGGGTCGCGCCTTGGTGGGGGGTCCTGTCATGCCCCGCTCCGCGGCCTTCCCCCGACCCACACCGCCATGCTGGGAGAGGTTCCCTACTCACCCGAGGTCCCTCGTGGCGCGTTGCTCCGAGTTCCGGGTCCGCAGGATGGAGGGGAAGAGCCAGGAGACGCCCCACGCCGCCGGCTGGATCCAAGCCCTGTAGAGGAATGCGCGCACGCGCGAGAACAGACCCTCCTATGTAGTGTAAAATCAGGTACTCTGGCGCCCTCGGCTGGCCGATTAAGGGTACTGCGGGACACCTGCTCTGGAGATCCTCGAATGCCTCCCATTGACCTATCAAAGATCCAGGTACCTCAACTCCACCTACGAGAACCAGGTGAGAGATATTCTCATGATCCCATGAACCCTATTTAAATCCGCCTTCCTTCCCAGCACATTATCCAGGTTCTACTGTGCCTTCCGCCTCAGTTTTCCTAGAGCTCCTCGTATTCCTTGATCACGTATCTTCTGACCCTTCGACCCGGATTGTGCCAACGACTACGCCACCTTCTTCAACCCTTCGACCCGGATTGTGCCAACGACTACGCCATCTTCTTCTGACCCTTTGACCCGGATTGTGCCAATGACTACGCCATCTTCTCTGACCTTTGACCCGGATTGTGCCAACGACTACGCCACCTTCTTCAACCCTTCGACCCGGATTGTGCCAACGACTACGCCACCTTCTTCAACCTTCGACCCGGATTGTGCCACCGACTACGCTGCCTTCTTTAACCCTTCGACCCGGATTGTACCACCGACTACGCTACCTTCTTCAACCTTCGACCCAGATTGTGCCACCGACTACGCTACCTTCTTTAACCCTTCGACCCAGATTGTGCCACCGACTACGCTACCTTCTTTAACCCTTCGACCCGGATTGTGCCATCGACTACGCCACCTTCTTCAACCCTTCGACCCGGATTGTGCCACCTACTACGCCGCCTTCTACACTCTTCGACCCGGATTGTACCATCGACCACGCCATCATCCTCGTTATTATCCGTTGTTCTTCCTGGGACTTTGTTTTACGAATTCCACTCCAACCTTATTGACTGTATTATTTTCTGGACTTCAACTACTATTTATGGTTCACTAAAAGATTACTTTACTCTCCATCGCCTCCTGATTTCCTTATCCATAGCTTGCCATTGGGTTCCATACACACACTTCACAGGGGATCCAAACCCTGCATTACAAGGGTACACCTTGCTCTGTAAGTAAGTAAATAAATAAATACAATTTACAATCATTTAGACCCCTGCATCTCTGGAGCCCTAAAGGCTAGAGGGACATACTGTATAAGGTATCATTGGAAAGGCCAGATTATGGCCTTGCTAATATAATAACATCAAACATGACCAGGTTTATGTAACAATATATCACTAAATAAAAAATATTTATTTTTTTCTAATGCGGCACTATTGTTCAATTAACAATTATAAAGTGAACAGTGTTGCTGCACTATCTAATCATTTCCCACAAGGCCAGCAAGTGTGGAATTGATGGCACAACACACTGCTTCATCGACAATCTAGACCATGAGGAGAGACCTGTGAACTTTGGAACCTTGTATCTCTGGGTCATTAGAAAAGTCAGAGTTTGGCCTTTCCAATGATACCAAATATGACCATATAATGTGGAAATATAAAGGTTAGTGTCAGACAAGCGTCTTTGGAGAGCAGAAGGAACGTCCGTGAGAGTGGACGTTCCTTCCACTCGACGCCCGTCTGGCCACCTCGCTGAGCGCACTCAGTGCAAAGCGCGATCCTCCCATGCAGCCCCGTCAACGCGCATCCTAGTGCATCGACGGGAGGCTTTGATAACGGACGCTTGTTGCGCGCGCATTTCATGCACGTGCACAAGCGTGTGACCGGCCCCGTTGCAGCATCACAACGCTGCGATGGACGCCGGTAAGCACATCCGTACGGGCGCACATAGTGCGCTCGTCTGATGCCAGCCTAAATGCCAGCTAAGTCTGGTCAGGATCAGGAATGCCAGAGAAACAATTGCAGAAAAGCTAGGGTCAGGAGTTGAGAAATCAATAGTCAGGACAGGTTAAGGTTTTACCTCTCATTTTAGCTGTATCCAGAATACATGACAAATTGTATAATATGTAAACTATCTTCCAATGTCTGCAGATATCACTAACCTAAAAGCATGAGAACAGTGCTGAAATGATTCCATTTTTGTAATAGTGCTGAAGGTCAACCAGCATTTCGACTCTTGTTTTTAGACTACATAGTTGCTGATCCATAACTGAAATGGAAAAGCATTGTTTTACCCTCAAATCATAAGTAAAGCTATTTGTTATATTATTTGAATAGTAATCTGTGAGTTATTGAACACATCTCCCTCACAAAAACAGTAAAACAGGAAAAGCAACATTTTTGATATCTTGGTAAACATGAAAAACTGGTTTATCAACACATGAAAAGAAATTGCAACAAGCTCAGACTGGCCATTAGGCACACCAGGCAGATGCCAAGTCTCTCAGCAATCCCATGAATTGCCAGTGTAATGTGCAGCCTCCAGGAAGATTTGAATATAGCCATAGCCAAGCCTGCAGTAGCTGAAAATGGCTGCAGCTAAATAAACCACTTTTTAATTCATGTAGCTTGAAATCCCATCCACTAGGCTTGTGCACCGATTTTTTTTTTCGGTTCGATTCGGTTCGATTTTTCGGATTTTTAAACTTTTCGATTCGGCTCGTTTCGACCGGTTTCGGTTTCGATTCGGTTCGACCTGTTTTTCGGGTACATTTTTTTTCGGAATTTCGACCATTTTTCGTATTTTCGTGTCACTGTGCTCGGTTTTTGTATCGACTTTTCGTTTTTTCTAAAAAAAAATCGTTTTTCAGAAAATTTTCGTTTTTACAAAATTTTCGTTTTTCGGAAAATTTTCGTTTTTCGGAATTGCACATTTTTCGGCATATCGACCATTTTTCGTATTTTTTGTGTCATTTTGCCCGTTTTTTTGTATCGACTTTTCGTTTTTTCGAAAAATTTTCGTTTTTCAGAAAATGTTCGTTTTTACAAAATTTTCGTTTTTCGGAAAATTTTCGTTTTTCGGAAAATTTTTGTTTTTCGGAACATCTGTTCTCCTCGTTTGCCACATTTCAAGCCCATTCGAAAAATCCGAAAATATTTCGTTTCGGCTCGGAAAACATTTCGGATCTGAACTTTTCGGATCTAAAATTTTTCGGAAATTCGGCACGCATCCGAAAACACGAATCGGGAAATTTCGTGAAAATTCCGAAATTCCGAAACCCGAAACGCACATCCCTACCACCCACAGACACTGAAACTCCATCCATAATTACCATATCATACTACACGCATGGAGCATGTTATCGGGGTTCAAACCCTCCCCCCAACACCCATGTCTTTGCCCCCTACTTACAGACCTTTCTTATTGTGGGGCAAAAAAATAAAATGCCCAGCGCAATTAAGGTCTAAATATCCCAATTAACATTTATAATTAAACAATTTGTTCCTTTTCACCATAAAAAAAAATTAAGTTAACATTAATAAAGACCACTTTGCAACATTACCAAATAAAATTACATTGCAGCTAATGCATTTACAGTGTCTGGGGCGTAACTACGAGGGGTGCGATGGGTGCCAACACACCCGGACCCTTGAGTCCGGGGAGCCCACAATCGGCTGCCTGGGCATGGGGCTTGCCTATATTATATAATTATTTTTTTAAATAATTTATTTTATACTTATTTGTGAGTTTTATTTTGGAGCTCTGTGATACAGTAATATGTGGTGTGTATGAGTGTGAGTTTTATTGCTGTGGAACTCTGATACGCTCATACACACTGCACGTTGCTGTGAGTTTTATTGCTGTGGAGCTCTGCGTTACACAGCACACATTACTGTGAGTTTTATTGCTGTGGAGCTCTGTGAGATACACATAATGCACATTACATAAATTAGATGGACTGAAGAGGTCATAGTGGACATGGAAAAAATCTGACACTGATTGTCTAGAGTCAATACTGTGGCCCTGGAGGGGTCCAATGCATTGTGACGGGAGGAGGGAGAAAATATGCTTTTGCCTAGGGTGGGAGGGGGGGCGTCATGGATTCTTGCACCTGGGCCCTGATATTTCTAGTTACGCCTCTGTACTATGTGGTACCCAACCCAGTACAGGGGATTTGCAAAGATCCCCACTTTCGATGAGTCTGATGATCACTATCACACACCTTAAATTGACACTATTGAAAAATACTAGAGTTGCCTTTTTTACTCCTAAATAATTGGGCAGAGGCTACTGACAGTCAATAATTTTTTTCCTTTTTGGTGATTTTATTTATTTATTTGTATAATTTTAAGTATTTTACCAGGAAGGATTTTGTTCACCTTTTGTCCCTTGCCACGCACAGCTTCTCTTTGGCTCAGGGGGCTCAAAAGGCCTTGAAACTTTTTCTGAGCAATTTCTGCTCCTACGAAGCTTGCATATTATTGGAACCGCAAATTGCACACCACTCCGGTACTTGCCCACTTTATATAAGCAAGATCTGCAGCATCTGCGGAGAACGATGGATCGGAGCTACATGCACACATGTGTGGAATTGATCCATCAACACGCTCTTTTTTGCTGACATCACTAGCGGCCGATCTGGAGAACAGGAGCGGGGAAATTCAAAAATTCTGGCTGATGGCAATGTGATTTGGGTGGAGGAAACGCCTCCACTTAACCCAGCATTCTCTCCAGATCAAGGCAGCGTGAAGGGGGGGGGAGGGGCGACTCTGCACATCCTAAAAAGATAAAGTGGCCAGGAGGAGTAGAGTGTCTCAAGTCTTTAAAACTCCCCATGTTCATCCCATCTGTAGGATAGTACTGTGAAAATATATCCCAGTGGAAAGCTATATCGTCTAATGAAAAAAATGACCACACCTAGATCAGATATGTCTCCCAATACACCAATGGTACAGGGTAATTCAGACATGGACCCCTTAATCGATATGGCAATAATTTATTATATAAGAACAAAGTTTTGACCAATGACAAGATCAGCTACACACAAAACACTCTACACATGCAGCAATAACGATAATAATCATTCGTTGTCTCCACAATCACCTACTCCTCCTCAAACATATGTGCACGTTTGAGGGGAGTGATAAGAATTTGTACAGGCAGCACTTTGTATAGAATACCTTTGTCATACATTACATCTGACACATTGCTTCACACACAAACAACAAAGTTCTTATAAAAAAATACACTGCATTATTGAAAACAGGAGGTAGAGAGTTGATTCTTGGTTTTCTTGGTTGTGAGAAATGCTACAGATGAGACCACCCATCTCAGATGACTCTAAATGGTAAATCTCCTTCTACAACACGTCCCCCAAAAACTGGTGATTGGACAGGAGTGACATTTTGTAAAGAGCAGAGATGTCAAATTCCAGACCCCCAGATATACAGTATATGGCCTGGAATTCCCAGAACTCTTTGAATGTAATAGATGACCAGGGACTCATGGGAGTTGTAGTTCATAAACATCCCGGGGAATCAAAGATTGACAGCCCTGGTATAGAGGGAACCATAAAAGAAGACTCAGAGCCTGATTGTATTGTTTGTAGCTGTCAGGATTTAACCGCCCGGCCCTTTGCTTACCTCCTCGCCTCTGTATACCTTCAGCGCAGGGGCTGACTGGCAACTTTTGGCCCGGTTGGCAAGTACCACTCGGAGGCCCAGAGTTCCGCAACGCGGGCCCTTGTTTAAGTAAAAACAAACACAGGAAGCAAATTAAGTAATAAATAACAGTTTATTACTGTTTATGTGGGGTCGGGGTACTGTTTTCATTCTTGGGACAATTTTCCTTTTTTTTGGGATGGGGCAAATTATTTTCTCATTCTGGGGAACAAATCTATCTATTTTTATTTGGAGTGGGGGCAAATCTTTATTATTTTTTTATTTTTTAGCACAGCCACTCACCAGCATGACCATGAGATCTGTCTCCTTCCATGACATGTGGTGTTCAGCGGGCGCCTCCCAAGTGTCCAAGCAGCACCTTCAGTCACTGGGCTTCCCTTGCAGGCCTCTTGTTTGTGCCCGCCTGGCGAGGCGACTGGGGGAACACAGGCCCCCCATGACATCTCTGGGCCCTCCAGGGTGTCTATGGGCCCCCTCAGGCGTCTATGGGCTCCCCCAGGGCAATCTATGGTCTCCCCCGGGCTTTCCCTGGGTGTCTATGGGCCCCCGTGGGCCTTCTCTGTGCATCTATGGGCTGTCTTAGGGCCCCCTCAGGGTATCTATGGGTCCACCGTGGGCATCTATGGGCCCATGTGACAGAGGCAGAGCTGCTCAGGACTTCTCTGGGCCCCCTCAAGCCCTCTTCTGTGCGTCTATAGGCCCCCCCTGGGCCCGTATGACAGGCAGAGCTGCTCACCTCCACGTGGTGCTGCATGCCAGACCTGGCCGGATGAGAACCGCCACCAGGACGTGTGCAGATGCTGATGCGCCCTCTCCGATGTCAGAGGGGCCGTCCAGCGTGCCCTCTCTGATGTCATCAGAGGGAGTCGGCCGCCATCTTAGGCCGCAGTGACTCGTCCGAGTCCTGCGGCCTATACTAAACCACAGCTGCTGCTGGAGCAGTTGATTAGGCGGCCGCGAGGCCTTAGGCGGTCACCTTATCGGCCTAGTTAGAGAGCTGCCACTGCGCAGCACGCAGGCAGGCGTCCGCAGGCTGAGGCTCCCAGTCCCCCAACGACATCGACGTCACTGACTGTCAACCGCAACCGCCGGTCGGCACACTCCCATCACGTGTCGTGGATGAGGCTGCGCGGAGGCATCACATGGGGGACAGGGCCGGCGCTAATGCTTCTGCGCGGCCTGCCCTGCGAGACGCAGTGCTGCCTGTGAATATATACACATCATAATTCATTACAGTCAGAAACAATCACACAGACAGCTCAAGGATGCGCATTGCTGCAGCCCAGTCCACCCCTGCTTCAGTGCCATTGCAGCCGACTCAAAAGGCCGGCAAAGGCGTGTCAGGCAACTGACTGTCAGGTTCCCAGTTCCTCTAGGGCAAACACCTCCATGTCACCTCCCTTTATACCCAGGATCATGTGGGCTCTAGAAGATGTGAGTGAGACACCTATTAAAGAAGAATTTTTCATAATTGGTTTTAAGCTTGTTATATGTCAGCGGTTCCCAAACGGGGTCCTCAAGAACCCTAACAGGACAGGTTTTAAGGATTACCTTGAGGAAATACAGACTGAATCCTGCAATCAATAAGCAGCAAATCATATCACCTGTGCTGTGCTGTGCTTCACATATCTGAAAAAACCTGACCTGTTAGGAGTACTTGAGGACCGCGGTTGGGAACCACTGTTACATGTAAATGTTATATTTTCTCTTTTATTTAATGAATAGGTTACGAGGGATCATTGTCATCATTTATTTGTATATATTACAAATGTTTCTATTTCACAACAGTAAGGCTAGGGTCAGACGAGCGTGATTTCTACGGACTGTACGTCCGTGCACACGGACGTACGTCAGTACAGAAGACACAGTAGTGGCCACACAGTCCGTTTATTCACTGACGTATATTTTGACGGATGTAGGAGGGAAAATAAATTAAAAAGCAAAACCATTTTGTCCATGAAAAATGCTGACCACGTTCCATCACTCACACACAAAGCTATGCGGACGTTGCGGACACAGCGCACGCAGCGCACTTTGTGCGGCCGTTCTAGGGGTTGTACGTTCTTGCCTGCCTTGCGTCCGTTTGCCGCGGCCGTGGTGCGTCCGCAGTTCAGTGCAGACGTAATTCATGTGTCAGGCTCCAATGGACTTTCTTTCATGCTATCACGGACGTACTTTTAGGCGCAATCACGGACGTGAACACTACGCTCGTCTGACCCCAGCCTAAGGGTTCTGCATGCTAAATATTCTTTGCGCAGACCCATTTTTTGTATCATATAGCTTATCATTGTGTATGACCCCTGGCTCCCTCCTCCTCGTCCAAAAACCTATGCCACTGATCCTTGGCCTCTGTTTAGCATTGAGGTCACTCTTTTGGATTGCCCTTGTGCACTACGCTATTGGTATACATATATATTGTATTGTTACCCCGTGCTCTGCATAATGGGGTCCTCACTTGCTTAACTCCAGAGACCGCGTTCCTGGATAGCAGCCAAGCAGCATTCAGCATCCAAAAAGGTCATGTGATATGTGAAATATAAAGTAATGTTCTTGCAATGAGAGGTGTTGGTTGATTGACAATGCACATAACTGTCCAGCGCAAACTGATTGAAAGCCTTTTGGGGAGGGGGCTCAAGTTTAGAAAGACTGAATCAGTCTGCTGCTACACATGCCAGGGATGATGGGTACACTCAGCTTCCCATGATTATGTAAAAATAAATATATGCGCTTGGTGGCTAGAGCAATTTAACCTCCATGTTCAAGGTATTGTACATTTCTACAACACACTATTTCAAAAGGTATATTATAGTATATTTGGTTTCCAGTGCATCTGGTTTCCTGGCAATTACTCCAATTTAAAGCTTTAAAACAAGACATTTACCTTTTCTTTCCCATTGCAGTCATAGAGTAGAATTATTTAGTAATACATTCTTTATTTTTTTACTAACACTCATAAGTGAAAGATGTGACAGTTAGCATATATTTTGTCTGGTTTTGTAACTTCTGTGGTTTATTTTTATCTCTCTTCCTGTTTAGTAATGCCTTGTGGACCCATTTTATGCAATATATACCATTTTTTAACAAACATATATAAAGAAGTGTATTAGTAAAGCAATGTGAAACATGTTTTTTTATTTCTTTTCTTATATATCACTGAATGTATTCTGACAGTGGATTTAACACAATTTTAAAGAATTCTACAAATAGTGTTTTTTGACAAATTTAGAAAAATATAATAAAATTACAAAGAAAGAAATTTCAGCCACATTCTGAATGATTGCTTTATTTACATCTTTACTTCAAAGATGCTAAGCTAAATTTTAATCTCTTAATCAACGTTTCAGTGTGCTAACCACAGACTTACAGAGTAAAATTGCACAGTACTTACTGGAATTTAAATAAAACACCACGCTCAGTGTTATCCTCCTGTCTCTAGGGCATGTTGCTCTCCATTGCCCAAGGCCTAGTCATTGCTACCCACCAACAGGCAATCACAACGGTTACATGATGCTGTAACAAACATAGTACAATGTATCAGTCTTGGTTAGCGTTATATCTTTTGTCCTTCTGCTCCAACATATACTTTGCATTTTTCCTAACATAGGGCTCCTACCCCTCCTTTAAGCCAACACTAGTGTCAGCATCAATGTTAGCTTAACCCCTTAGTGACCGGGCGGTTTTACACAAATCCGTCTTTTAGTGACCGCTGCTGTTTTTTTTACGTTTCTGCGCTGTTAGTGTTTAGGTCAAATTTTCCTCTTACTCGTTTATTCAACCCACACATATTATACACCCTTTTTCCCACGATTAAATGGACTTTCTAGAAATACCATTATTTCCATCATATCGAATAATTTACTATAAAAAAAATATGAAATATGAGGAGAAAATGGTAAAAACACACTTTTTCGTAATTTAATCCCCAAAATCTACAACCACCCAAAAAGACCCCGGCTAAATAGGTTCAAAATTTTGTCCCGAGACTAGAAATACCCAATTTGTACATGCGTTTGCTTTTTAACCCCTTCACTGCTGAGACAGTTCACCTATGTGCGCTGCGCTCATTCTGACCATTTTGTGCTAATTATTTTTAGATGACAGCCTAGATCCTATTTGATTAAACCCCTCCCAGACAAAAAAAACTTTAAAAAAAAATTGTTATTTTATTTAATTTTTTTATTATTATTATTATTATTTTTTATTTTTATTTTTTAAACCAAACCTTAGGATCCCCTTATCTCTACATGGCAGCTAGATGGTTAACTGGCCCACTGACATCCTCACACATATGGTGAGGTTGTCAGTGGGTGGGATGGGACCTGGAGGCTTGGCTGACATCCAAGATGTCAGCCCCCCTCCAGGTTCGAATCCCGTTTTGGCGCCAATTGGCGCCGAAACGTGATCCGGCGGCAAAACAGTTAATGCTATACACCACTGTAAAGGGGAGACTCTCCCCTTTTCAGCGGTGTAAAAAGCATCTCCCTAGCTGCAATGGTTGGGGAGATAGAGAGCTCCGAAGGAGCCCCCCCTCCCCTCCATTGCTTTGCATGGGGACGCCTGCTGATGACGTCACCACGCAGCGTGGCAACGTCATCAGCCTCGCCTGCCCATGTAAATCACATGGGCAGGCTTCCTCCCTGCCAGATCGCCGAGGGATCCAGCGAGGGAGGTGAGTATCGGGCGGGAGGGGGATTAGGCGCCGCTGACGTACCCTGTACGTCCGCGGGTCTAAGGGAGACTCGAGGACAGGACGTACAGGGTACGTCAGTGGCCCTTAAGGGGTTAAAGGAGGTCATAGTGCTGCGCCCACATTGCCTTTGAATCGATAACGGGTTAAAAAACGTTAATTTGTGATTCGTAGCGCGAGTTTACTGCACATTGCGCTCCCTATTCCTAACACGAGGAGCGCAAAGTGAAAGCACAGATTGACTAGCGGTAGGATCACTTGGTTACTAAGAGCTGCACTAACTGAAAAAGTTAACAGCAGCTCAGAGGTGTAGGTAATTTATTCCGCTGCTGCAGAATCCGTTACCTGCAGCTCAAAAGCCCCAAAAATCAGATACTCACCTCTCTTCCCGCGGAGAGAACGGCGACCGATCCGCTGCTTCTGGCCGCCAGGACCAAAGGGAGACTGGGAGAAGAAGATCCCCTATCTAACTCCACGTTCACTCCACTGATCAGCAGGATCTTGCGAGAGGCAAGATCTTGCCGGTCATGTGACCCGGCAGCACGATCCTCCATGGAGTCCTATGGCCGCCATGGAGGAGATGCTGGGAACGGCGCTGTAGCACTGCCCCCAGAATCTGCGAGCTTAGTAATCGCTAAGGGGCAGGCTGTCGGACTCAGTGCCTGCCCCGCGATCTTCTGGGGAAACCAGGATGCAAAGGGGAAGCTATCTAACAATCTAAGAGGAGAAAGCTCTGGAGCAGGGTCCTTTCTCTTAGATTGTAGGCCCTGGAGCAGGATCCCCTCTCCTTTTAGGAGACTGCTCCAGAGTTTACAATCTTTCTCCTCTTAGATTGTAAGCTCTGGAACAGGGTCCCCCTCTCCTCTTAGGACCCTGCTCCAGAGTTTACAATCTAAGAGAGATTTGAGAAGAGATATGTGTGTGTGTGCGTGTGCAGGGAAGATGAGTGTGTGTGTATATATATATATATATATATATATACAGTATGTGTGTGTGTGGGAAGGTGAGTGTGTATATATATATATATATATATATACAGTATATACACTGTATATACATTTAGTATTTGTGTGTGTGTGTGAAGGGGGGCTGGTGTGTGTGTGTGTGTGTATATATATATAGTGTGGGGGGGTCATGGTATGTGTATACAGAGATGGCCTTAAAAAAACACTTCCCTTAGTGCCTTGATCCTGGGAGTGTGACTAGTGTGGTGCATTGAATGGCGTTAACAGACTAGAAAATGCAACACTCTGATCAGACGCTTACATCTTTATTCTTCTATTAGAGTTGCATCATGTTTCGCAGCCTTTGTATTACTATGCTTTATTTTAGGACTGTCCCCTTCATGATATTGTGAAAAAGGCAGAATATGGATGCCATTAAAATTTTTCCCCCCCTGGAAAAATTTCTGCGGATGCCCATGGGCTGGTATCTACCGCATATTACTGTCACATCTCGGCCCTGCCCCCTACTGGTGGTAGCAGGGATTCCTGTTTGTTTTCGTTTTCAGGCTGCAGGCCATCTGTTGGGCTTATTGGTCTGCGGTCACATGACCTGTTCAGCCCTATATGTAGGGCCAGGATTTCCCTTGATCCTTGGATCAGGATAGACCTATTTCTACCTAGTTCCTGCGTGCTGTATTACTGTTCTGATATTCCGTGTATGACCTCTGGCTCTTGTGTTTGGATCTCGCTCTTGTCTGACCCCTGAAGTTATTCTGATATTCCGTGTATGACCTCTGGCTCTTGTGTTTGGATCTCTCTCTTGTCTGACCCCTGAAGTTATTTTGATATTCTGTGTATGACTTTCTGGCTTGGATTTTTGGACCTCTCTAGTATTAACCTTGTCTGTTTCAGGTATTATTGTGTTTGTGTATTATTTAGCTGTTTCACTCAGCAGGCATTTGGCCACAAAGCCAATTTGCTGTTGAGTGGTACTCAGGACCTTATCTGTACTCCCTGGCTGGGAGTGTCTGGATCATCAGTCTGTACTATTGTATCGGTATTGAGTGCTGCCCTGCAGCTTGCAAAATTCATTGTCCCTTCAGGAATATTCTGTCTGTTTATAATTTAAGCTGTTTCACTCAGCAGGCATTTGGCCACGAAGCCAATTTGCTGTTGAGTGGTTCTCAGGGCTCTATCTGTACTTCCTGGCTGGGAGTGTCTGGATCATCCATCTGGATCTGTTCGTATTTAGTTCTGTCCTGTGGCTTGCATAATTCATTGCCTGTTATACCATATACCTGCCCTAAAGGCTTCGACCTCCGCAGCTTAAAGGCTCCCCATCACCCTATAGGGGGCTCACCGTCAGAATTACAATCCAAACTCAAACGGGTTAAGTAACCCGTTTGCGTTTGGTACCTTGCACTTTTCAGCGCGAGGTTACTCTACACTTAACATGGGGAGTGCAAATGTAAATCAGCATTAGTATTACAATCTACTTGCGCTGATTAATGTCCGGCTGTGGTTAGCAAAAAGTTAGCCACAGCCTGGACTTGGTGGTAACGGATTCCGCTTCTGTAGAATCCGTTAATACCAGCCTAAAAAACAAAAAACAGAAGCGTATACTCACCTCCTATCCCGCGTCTCCGACCGCCTCCTCAGTCTGGCGGGAGCAGGGAAAGACTGGGGGAAAAAGTCCCCCCAGTCTCTCCCTGCGTATCACTACGCCAACCAGCCAGATCTCATGAGGCGAGATCCGACTGGCCATGTGACCGGCAGGGGGAACTCAATTGAGTCCTATGGACTCCATCGAGTGGATGCTTGCGGCTGTGCTCAGCGCTGCCGCGAGCATCCCAGGGCTTTGCGCCCGAAAACAATGCAGGCAGCATTTTTTGCACCTGCATTGTAATCCAGTGTTAGAATACGGGCGCAGTTTTTCCTCCCTTGCGCCCGCGTATTAACGCTAGGATTGTAATGTGGTCCCACATAAATAAAAATGTTATGGAAATATTATTTTATATAAAAACTAGCCAAACCCTAACTCAACCCCAACCAATAGATTCTGAGCTGCTGAGAAAAAATGGAGGGTTGCCTTATCACCTCCATACTTGCTCCTGGCATGTAAAATGAGAAGGTGAGTTATTGAAGAAATATTGTTCACTTTATCATTGAAAATGGACAATGTTGCTACTTTAGAACAAAAAAAGTAAAATCTATCTCTATTTTTACATTGTATATAGTCAGGGTATCATTAGAAGGGCCTTATACTGGGGGGTGTGGCCAGCTACTAAGGGGAGCAGACGTGTTTTGATGGAGCTCCGCTAGTCTGCTCCGTGAAGGTCCCTTCACATGACACTATATGCAGCATTTTGATATATTAAAGGATCCTTAAGTGGCTGGCCATCGGCACTGAGCAGTCCGGAGTTCGTTTAGTCTCCCCTCCGGACCAGAGACTTTGATTGTAGCTGCCACCTCGTGGCTGACGGTCTACGCCGGCGGCCATCTTGCGGCCTGCCTCCCGGCCTTACTGGTCGGACTGCCTCACCCAGGAACAAGATTATGCAGAGGGCTATGGAGATGGAGGGCCCCCGTCTCTTGGCCGACCCAGATGACTTTCCTACGGAGGCGGCGGTCAGGCCTGTGGGAAGGCAGAGGGGCAGCTCCACTACCACTGAACGAGGTGAGGGAGCCGTGGTCTCAGGCCTGGATGCCTGGCTGCACATTCTGGAGGAGGAAGATGCTACTGGCCCAGTCACGAGGGGTGTATGGCGCCAGCTGATGGCCACACTGAAGAGCTGCCGGGAGGCAAAGACCCCAAGAGCGGTGGAGTCGGAGGCCGCCTTAGGTTTGGGCTGCGCTGCGGCCAGCTTGCCTACTGCAGCTGCCTCGACCCTGACCCAGTATGGCGACGGTAGGAGTGCGATGCCCGACTCCCTGGAGCAGGGGGTTTTGATTGGTCCGACGGCGTTGGCTCCCAGCCGGAGATCGACGAGAGAGGACTCCCCCCCACTGCTATCGTTCCCGTTGGAGGAGGCTTTGCCTATCGGCTACGCAGAGGATCCTGAGTCTACTATGGAGGGGGTGCCCTGTGGATCTGCTTACCATACCGCTGGGCGACCCTCAGTCTCCGGGAGCAGCTCCAGAGGTGCGCAGTTGGGATTTCTCATTACCCGATGAGTCGGGTAGAGCAGCTGGATCTCTGGGATGTCGGCAGTGCATCCCCCCACGCCGTCTGTGCTGGAGGTACGGAAGCGCTTTGGGAGGCTTTCCGATGCTATTGGTGGTGTTCGTGGAGCAAAGAGTAACCCTCGTGGCTACGGGCTGTCGGTGACAGGATGCTTAGGCCTGCCTTTCTGCCGAGCTTGTCCACTTGACAGGACAGCGAGATCTGGGAGACCCCACACGGCTGAAGTGCCTCTCCTTCTTTACTGGAGACTCTCCCTCATTTTTGATTTTGACTTCGGCTTAGATACCCCCAGATGACTCTTTCCCCCCCCCACACTTTTTGTTTAATTTGGCTCTTCCAGGATACCTCTGGGACACAACCGTGGCCTGGTGTCCGGCTTGATCCCTGAGTGCCCGGGCCGGGTGCCATTTTTCCCCCTTAGCCTCCCTGGGGTCTTTCAGGCTGTCCGGGAAATCACCAGGGCAGGCACAATTCTGGCTTTTGCCATATCTATCCCCGCTCCCTCTGTTTCTCTCCACTTTCTTTATATTTTTCATTAGGGATGTGCGTTTCGGGTTTCGGAATTTCGGAATTTTCACGAAATTTCCCGATTCGTGCATTCGGATTCAGCCGATTTTACGAAGATTTTCAGATCCGAATTTTCCGAAAACGAAAACTTTACGAAACGAAACGAAAATTTGTTCGGAATTTTCAAATGGACTAGAAATGTGTAAAATCGAAAATCATTTTCGTTCCATTCGTAATTTCTGCTCCATTCCTGATTTCGGTTCCATTTCAGTAATTTCGGACAACATATTTTTTGGTTATATCGCTGATTCTGTAATTTTGTATCATTCCCATCTCAATGTATCCTTCTTGTAAAACATGAGAAATCTCAATGGCAGAATTATCGTATCGACAGAATTATCGTATCGACAGAAATATCGGACCCGAAAAACCATTAGTTTACGTCAAAACGAATAGACACTGAAAGGAGGAGAGCAGACGTTCCGAAAAACACGAAAATTTTCCGAAATTACGAAAAAAAGTCGATACGAAACGGAAACGAAAATGAAACGAACCGAAACGGAAATCGTCCGAAACGAGCCGAAACAAAAATTTACAACATACGAACGAACCGAACCGAACCGAAAAAAAAAAAATCGGTGCACAAGTCTATTTTTCATCTCAGTTAACATGATTTTTGCTTTCTCTTTTTGCTGTGCTGTTTACTTGAACGTTTTTGTTTTATTTTTATAAATTGACAACCCGATGACTTCTTTTGATCCTAAGCGGTCTTTTGTTTCCTACGATTTTCTATTTTTGATGAGACCCCCCAATTGGGGATGACTTTGCTAACACTTGGCCCTGTGCGGCCATTTTTTGCCTTACGTTATATGATACTATACTGTTACCCTGAAATTCGAAAATAAAGAATTTATATAAAAATAAAAAATAAAAGAAGGGCCATATACTGGTCATACTCTCAATAACATCTGGTATGACCATGCGGCATGAAATATAATGGAGATGCAAGGGGTTATTCAAAGAGTGCCGAATTTCCAACCAAATTGCACCAAATGGTGACTTTCACTGTACGGTGCTATTTCGTGGCAATTCGGCTATTCAGAAAGCTGGCAATTTGCCAAATATTGGCAAATTGTGAGCAAAATACGGTACAATTCGGTGACCTTCAGCGGCAGTGAAATTCCCCATAGAGAAGTAATAGTTAATCTATTCAGAGAACACCGAACAGCACCGAAAAGTTGGTGAAATGCCCAGATTTTCGGTTCTTTTGTTCGACAGTTTTAAACAAGTGAATCCCATAGGTTTCAATGTAAAATAAAATTCCTGTTTTTACTAATTTTGTATTCAACCATTTATTTTTCTCATTTGCAGCAAAAAGTATTTTTATTAATTTATTCTATAGTATTTTTTAGGCGTTTTTCTGGATTTTTCTGGTGAAATTTGTGATTTCGATTTGTTTTAAACATTGTTTTTGTTTTTTTTTACTCTGTAACAGACCTTTTTATTATTATTCATAGGACCTTATATATTATTTCCATGCATCTCCATGCATTATTTTTGTTTAAAACACATTTTAAAAATGGGGGGGGGTATTTTTTCTTTACTCCCGTTTGGCAGCTGATCAGAGGCATTCGGCAGTCTGTTCGGCGGATCATCGGCTGCGTTCGGCGGTTTATCGGCTGCAGTAAGCTGCTTTATCAGCAGCGTTTCGCAGGTCTCATCGGGGCGCTTCGGAGACCCTGCGGTGAATGCTGAATTGAGCGCACCGAAGGGCGCCGAACGAGAGAGCAATTTCGGTGCTCTCTGAACAAGTGTCAGGGAAACGACCTGATTTTAGGTGATTTTTTCTAAAATCTGTAACAGACCCTTTTTATAATTTTTTTAACGGACCTTTTTTTTTCAATTACACACATTTTCATTAGTGTAAACATCTTGTAGAAGAATAGCAGAGTTCCGGATTTTTTTTTCTGCATTTCGGCGACTCCATTTTCGGCGCACTTCGGTGACCCTGCGGAGAATAGTGAACTCATGGCAAAATGGAATCGCGAAGCGCCCCAAAGTGCACCGAGTAAGAAAGCACCAGAATGTTGGTGCTTTCTGAATAAACCCTTAAGGTTCCTGAGCTCAATCCTGATGGAGGGAAACACTGTAATATGTTTGACACTATTAGTACTAATCCCACTTCAATTTATACTTGCAGGTTATGTCATCCTGATCTGTAATCCTCAGACAGCAAACACATTCTCGATTTATAAAGTGTTATGATGTGCAGAAAGAAGATAATGAAAGCGTATCAAGTACCAAAACAAGTACTGCCAACAATGGCCCTGAGTTCCAGCAAATCATTTGAAAATAGCAGTGATATAACAAGTGGCACATTTAAATTTAGGCAATCATATTTCATATAATAAACCGATTTTTGAGCAAAATCAACCTTATACAAAAAAGAAGCAGAGGCTGTTTGCATGACCATTGTGTTCTTACTCTATCTCCTGATTCTAGGGTGTTTTGTACTCAACAGGTATCGGTTACTGAAATATGTGCTATGAAAGATTGTGCCGTTTGCTGCTGTTGTATAGGATATGTGTATTTAAAAATAATACTGTCAATATTGAGATTTTTAAATTATGCATGTGTAGCACTCACTCCCGGATGAGCCGCTGAATTTAAACCTCGGGTCAGTCTCCCCGCACTAGGGAATAAATATACACCAGCACTGTTGTGGATTTTATACGTTATATAGTTTACTGATCTCAATAAACTGGCATATATAAAGCAGCACGGTATACATATATATTTACATGTGTTCGTAATGCGAAAAACGCGTACCGGAAAAAGGAAAATAAATATTAACCCCTTCGTTGTTGGAATGTGAGTCCCGTACAGGTTGTGTCCCAAAAAGGTGTACGTGTATGCATGTGTTGGTACCCGGGTACAAGATTCAACTGGCCAGTGAATAATTTACAGGTGTCTTCAACTAGTCACGTTGGGGCCCTGTAGGTTTAGACAAACTTGCAGCATGCTTTATTATTTTTACTGTGGCCGGGAAGGCCTCTCACCCATCCGCCAGATACTCTGCGCTCTGCTCAACCCAGGACGTCTCTCCGCTTGGCTTGACTGGGACTCTGTGTCACCGGATCCACTTGTCTTGCTTGTCCGTTTCTGCCACAAGATGCTCAGCTCACTGCCTGCACTCCCATTAGGTCATCTGCGATCTCCTAACTCGGGGTCCTTCAGCTACTTGGTATCTGTATAAACTTATCAGCGGTGGATCGCTAGGTCTCTGACAAGTAAGGTGAAACCGATCTCCAGCTCCGCAAGGCCGCACCTGCGCTCCGGCCTGGTCACGATCGTTGTCTGTCTCACGTGCGTCTTGCTCTCTTGCTCCTCGGCGCGCTCTGGCTTTCCCCTGCACGAGGCTGCGGATGTAAGTCCGTTTCTCCCCACCCACTTCCGGTTCCCGGCGCAAAGCATGCTGGAAAACGTAGTCCCATTGTCCAGTGTCTCTTACATTGCGCTTGTCTCCCTCTGGTGGCCAAAAATAAGTACTACAGCAACAATGTTTTAAACCAGCGCTACACATGACATTAAGATTCCGAGTTCAAAGGAATTAGTGATAAATATAAATAAGAGATACCCCAGCCTAAGCTTCTTCAGTCAACTTTAATCCCTTCACTACTAAATGATTTTCCAAAGAAACGCTGTTAAAAAATAGTGGCTTTTGAAAATAATTTTAATTAATTATACAGTCAGAGATATTTGGGAATATTGTCAATGTATTTCTTACTGTAATAACCTATTTAGCTGGCAGATGTTGCCATCTGTTGTCCAAAATAAGTTACTACAGTTCTGAGCTCTAAACACGACTGCTGAAAAGTCCGATAGAGACAATCTCTAGCTGGTTTTAAAAAGTGTTAGCACCTCAGGCATCATGCCCATAGTGCTAAACCTTTGGAGACACCTTCTGGAGCCCAAATGCAAATGAAATATGTTTGCTATTGTTATCTCGGGCTACTGTGTCTGCTATTGCTGATCGTGTATATACTATCACCACAGTGAAGGGGTTAGTGTGAACCATTAGTTGCCTCAGTCAATTAATAAAACGTTAGAAGTCACGTAATACAAATGCATTAAAAAATCAACTGCCAAAGAAATGTTGTTTCAGGTTTAGATAAAAAATAAGTTATTCAGGATTGTTACTTAAGATTTGAAAGGCTACAATTGCACATTCTTGTAATGATCTTTAATCGGTACAGTAGACCTTAATCAACTGCAATGTGATTAATGCAAACCAAGCATTTCAATGGTCCATCCTTGAGTTAGAACAGATAATTAACTACCTAATCTCTTTCAAGAACCAGATCTGTGCCAAGAATAAATGATACTGTGTTTTTAATTACCAGCAAAATGCAATAGAAAACTCTAACACTGAAGGAAAGAATGATAGAATGTCAATAGATACAAACACTACAAATAAAAATTGTAATGTTATAGTTCACAGGAAAAGACCAAAGTTCTTAAGAATGGATTTTCATCATTGCTATTTTATATTAAAAGGTCATTCTAGTGCAAAAATGCCATGCCCTATTTTGATGTCAGTTTTGACCTGCATAACCAAATGAAATGTGTTTTAACCTTTTCACTACCAAGTGCTTTTTGTAGAAAAAAATTATATCATAACATGTGACGGAACGGCCGCCCCAAAGTTTATTTGCATTTATTTTTCTTTACAGTTTATTGTCTCTGTATATAGGATAGAGTGTTGTGTGCTGTGCTGTTGTCAAAGTGTGACCTCTGTATTACTAGCCCGTCTTGTATAGTCTAACCCCCCCCTGTAAGTAATGGATTGCTTTGTGTGGCCATGCTTGTATCACCCTCCCCCCAGATCTGGCTTGAACCAGAGCTCTTATTCCCTTTGTTAGACCAGGGTGTGGTTTTTACATTTGAATGTGAAACTGAAAATCTCAGAATAAAGCATTCTGCATTTGGATTTTGAATCGTCAAGAACTCCCCACAAAGTATATGTGTCGTCTATTCTGTGTGTGCGTACGACCACCTCCTGATCTCAGCGGAGGCACCAACGCCAGACCCTGAAGCTCCAACCCCATCCGCCTCATGCCCAGTGGGGTCACATGACAACTGAGAATGGGAGGTGAGCCACTCTCATTGGGGTCCCGTTTGGATCCCAGATCTGGGGTCCGGTGCTACACATGCAACCAACTGGGACTTGTGAGGAGACAATGTACCATGGGTAACCAGCGCCCTCTTGGGCCTCGACCCGGCCCCCCTGCACAGCTTCGGGACGCAGTTCATTTTTGCCACAAAGTGCCCGAATACCACCCCACTTTTTAAGTATCTACCCGGGGTGAAGAAACTTGGCCCACCCTACACAAAGTGAACCGCGTGCAGGCCGCCACAGAGGACAACCGCCAACACCACCGACAACTTGTGTGGATTAATGGGAAACCAGCCCATGGTCTTCGAGACGTCGGAGCCACCATCACCCTGGTAAAACACTATCTGGTCCAGGATGCTGACAAAACCAATGGGGCAGTCACATCCGGGTGGCTGTAGGAGCAATGCACAGTCTACCCACAGCCCAGGTCCACCTGAAGTCTGGCGCCGGAGCAGGCCTGGTGGATGTTGGTCTGACGAGAGACCTACCAGCAGATGTACTACTGAGCAACGATCTGAGCCAGCTCACATCGGCTTTTTCCCTTTGTCCTGCCGAGGAAACCTGCCCAGTGACCACAAGAGGTCAGAGCCATGCTGCAGGGGTCGACTCGCACTCCAACGAGGCTCAGATAAGCCCTGCACCCACCCAAGTCGCTAATACCCTTCCCTGGGATGCCCCCACTGACTTCAGGAGGGAGGTGATAGAGGACCCCTCCTTTGAGGTTTACAGGAGTAGGGCAGAGGAGGGACGAGTGGGAACGATTTATTTGGGAAACGGGGCTGTTATATCGGGTACCAGAGAGGAGAGGTTAAGGTTCCAGCCCCTCTGTCACCCAGCAGCTTATAGTGCCCCGGAAATATAGACAAGAGTTTCTGAGGATTGCCCATGACATACCCTTGGCCAGACACCTTGTGGTCAGCTGCACTAGACACCGGCTCACCCAAAACTTTTTCTGGCCAGGGGTATCCAAGGACATCCGACAGTACTGCCAGATGTGCGACAGTTGTCAGCACGTGGGGAAGAGAGGAGACCATACCAGAGCGAAGCTACAACCCCTCCACATTGTGGAGGAGCCCTTTAGCCAGGTCGCCGTCGATATCATAGGGCCCCGGGCCAAGCCCAGCCCATCGGGGAAGAAGTACATTTTGACAGTGGTGGATTATGCCACCCGATACCCCGAAGCGGTTGCGTTGTCCAACATCCGGGCCGAAATGGTAGCGGATGCTTTGGTCGGAGTGTTCTCCAGGGTGGGATTCCCCCAGGAGATAGTCTCGGGCCAGGGAACACAGTTTACCGCGAAAGTTACCAACCAGCTGTGGAGCCTGTGTGGCATAAAGTTGATCAGGAGTTCCCCTTATCACCCACAAACCAATGGGTTATGCAAGTGATTCAATGGCACCCTGAAACAACTTCTGGCTACCTTTATCACTAAGTGCAAGAATTGGGAGAAGTTCCTGTCGCACCCTCTGTTTGCCTACCAGGAGGTGCCCCAAGAATCCACTGGGTTCTCCCCTTTGAATTACTGTACGGGCGGAGGGAGAGGGGGCCCCTTGCCCTGGTTAGGGAATACTGGGAAGGGGAGGAGAGCGCAGAAGGGACCCCTATTCTGCAGTTCGTCCTCAGGGGGGCCCACAGACCGTAGCTTCCAGGTGGGACAAAAAGTCCTAGTGCTGGAACCTACGAGGCAAAACAAACTGCAGGCAGCCTGGCAAGGTCCCTATCGAGTCGTAGAACAAAAGAACGACACAACATACATTGTGGTTTCGTGCACTAATGAGACGGTTAGACGCATGTTCTATGTGAACATGCTGAAACCCTACCATGAGCGGCCTGAGGAGGTGGCGGCCATCTGCACCCCCGCCTCTGAAGATCTAGACGGGCTTCCCTTACCTGACCTCCTGGGGAAGGGAACCCCCTCAGACCAGGTGGAATCTGTACAGCTAGGAGAAGCGCTTAGCAACCTGGAAAAAATAGCAAGCCCGGGCTCTACTAGCCTGTCTGGGGAGCCAGGCTACACAGAGCTAGCCCTGCACAAGGTAGAAACACAGGGCCAGACTGTCATATCTTCGGCCCCCACAGCGCCTGGGGGCCTGGGCACCTGATGGCATCACTGGCTGGCTGGGTGTCAGGAGCTCGAGCTGGCAGATCGGCGTCTCAGGGGGCGGGGCTTGGCGTGGTAATGAGGAGCCGCCCTCCTTAAATATAGGATGCGAGATTCAGCTCGTCGCCATGACGTGGAGTAATTTTCCCGAAACGCCAGCTGATCATTCTGTCTCAGTGTATTTTGCTAAGTTGCCAATTCTGCTACAAGGACCCTGCTTGTGTTTTGACCCGGACTGCCTGTTGACTATTCTTACGCTCTTGCCCTTTATTGTTGTATATTGTATTCTGCATCTACCAAGTGTATGTACCAATCATACCGCATGGTCTCCGATTGTGGGTCTGCCCTGCAGCTTGCTGAATCTATCAGCTTCTTATGTCAACCGTCTGGTACTGAGTTTAAGTACAATTCATATCGCATGGTTTTTGATTGTGGGTCTGCCCTGCAGGTTGCGGAATTTATCAACCCCTCATGTCAACCATCTGGTACTGAGCATATATGCAAATCATATCACATGGTCTCTGTGGGTCTGCCCTACAGGTTGCTGAATCTATCAACCCCTCATTTACACTGTTTGGTACTAAGGATATATACACTGCACTCTATATAATCACGCATTGCAGGCCTGACCTGCAAATTGCTGAATTCACCGTACGTACTTTATACGTTGCTGAGCACAAATATATGGGAGTTCTCTCTGTTGCCAATCTTGCTTGTACAACTACCCTCTCTGGTGCCAACTCGGAACATATTATCGACTAGGCTTTTTCTGAACCAAGTTACGGTTCTGTCTTACTATACAATATCTGTGTATAGTTAACTTGCTTTCACTCAGCAGACATTTGGTCACAAAATCACTTGCTGCTGAGTGGTATCTAGTGTTATACATCACCTCCCTGGCTGGGAGTGCTGGGTGTGGCAGTTGTAACTGCTATCAAGCCAAATATCTGAGTAATCTGTCCATAAGGATCCAAACAACGCTGTTCTAAGGTGAGCTCCATCGCGAACGTGGCACAGACCCCCCTTAGGCAACCTCCTTTTTGCATCCCTGAGTCGGTTAGAGACGGGATGCGCAAAGAGTTGCAGGAGATGCTCTGCCTGGGAGTCATTGAGGGCTCAGACATCCCCTGGGCCTCTCCAGTATTACTAGTACACAAGCGGGATGGGACTACCCGGTTCTGTGTGGAGTAAAGTAGACTCAATGAGAAGACTGTAACCAATGCCTACCCCAAGTCGCGAGTAGATAAGCTGTTGGACCGGATAGCTAGGGGGAATTATCTGGCCACTATCGACCTATGTAAGAGATACTGGCAGATCCCCCTGGCTCCCGGTGCACTGCTGCGAGGGATGCAGGAGATCCCTTGGAACCCTGCGTCTCTGATCTTTTAACCACCCTGGCGTTACGATTCTGACATCTTTTAAATGTCAGAATCGGAAGAATTTTTTATTTTTGTAACCCCCTAGCGGTTATCCAGAGTGTGGCTCGGGGTTAAATTCCTATGCTGAAACGGTAACCCCGAGCCACACCGAATTTGCAGCTGGATACCTTTCCGGTCCCTGCGCTTCCTCTCTGTCCCCCGCAGTCTCCTCCGGCGATTGCGACCTCGCGAGAAGGGAACCAATAAGCAGAATGCCACGAGCACCTGAGGAGACAGCGAGGAAGTGCAGGTAAAAGGTATGTATCTAATCCAGCCTGAGTTTGGCTCAAGGTTACCACTTTCAGCAGTGAAATTTAACCCCGAGCCACACTCTGGATAATAGCCAGGGAGGTTAAACCACACAAAATAATGTGAGTTGTCATAGGAAAGGTCAGAGTCTGTCTGTCCCAATGATACCAAATATGACCATGCAATGTGTAAAAATAGAAAAAATATTAAATGCAATATCCAGTGAGGGGATGAAAAAGGGGGAGAATACTTTTTTTTTACAGTATACCTATATTTCAAAAACCAAAGATGTTACAGGCATGAAAATTTGTATTTAGACTCTTAGTGGAAAAAAAAACATGTTGTGACGTAAGTCTATTTGGACCAGGGGTGCATGGGCATGGAGGCATATTTGTAGAGTGCAGGCCCCATAATTGATATTCGTTCAGTGGCCTTTCCTGTGCAGAATGTTTCTGTAATCTGTGATTATGCAAGAATGCTATTGTCTGTCTGTCTGTCTATTGTATGGTTCTTGTGTATCTATTATCTATTGAAAGGATAAGACTTCCAGTCTACCCTGTCTGAGGAATATGTTCTCTGTTTCCATTTGAATAGGTTGTAAATCTGCTATCTGTATTTTATTTATCATCATGTTTACCTTTATCCTGCCTCGTTAGAAATGTTACATAATGTTTGATTTCACCGTCTGTACGTAATCTAATTAGGTTTCACATTCCAAGACACAAACGTGTCCCATTGTATGTTTCAGTCTGGTTGGGTCCCCCAGCAGTTTCTAGGGGAAGTTTTGTGTATGTAAATGACCCATGTGTCCATGTATAAATACATGTTTGTCTGTCCCTGTTTTTTATAAAAAAAACAGTACTATTCTGACCTTACATGCAGTCACGACTCATGAATTGGGTAGCAGCTATATTCCGTTTGCTGTTCCAGCACAAAACTCCAGATCTACAGCCACGGCTTATTTCTGGGGGATGCAAGCAAGGCTCTCTACATGTACCCGTCTTTAAGCTGTGGCTAAGGACCGGGAGAAAGGCACGGGAGTCATGAGGAGAGTCCAGCAAGGAAGCCGCATTGGCAGATGTGACCCTGTCGGGGGTACTGAGATCTGTTACACATGTGTTAAATCCAGTTAAGGGGGGTGAAAAAAGGGGGGGTGACTATTTTAAACAGGATACCTATCTCTCAAAAACAGACAGTGTTACAGATGTGAAAAATGGTATTTAGATTTTCAAAAAATCCATTTAAGGGGGGTTAAAAGGGGGGGCTGAATATTTTTATCAGTATACCTTTATTTCAAAAACTAAAGATGTTACAGGCATTAAAATTGGCATTTACAATCTTCTTGAAAAATAAAAAAACACGTGTTTTACCATTTCCTGAAAATCAAGTGGATACACTCGATCAGCAAATGAGAGATTTGCTGTTATTTCACACAGAATGTCTCTATGCAGATCCACTCACAGCCAGGGCTCGCACACTCCCTCACTGCTCCAGCATGTCTGCTTCCCTCTCACAGCCAGGGATCACACACCCCCTCACTGCTCCAGTATATCTGCTTACCTCTCACAGCCAGGTCTCACACAAACACACCCTCAATGCTCCAGCGTATGAGCACCTTTGATTTTATTGCGGAACCTCAACCCACCTAAGCTCTGAAATGGCACCAGACTGCAAGTAAACGCACTCCCAAGAAATGTGATTGAGGCTACTGTGCTAACCGGGTCTGGCTGGAAGGGGGCGGTGTTCACAAATACCTCCTATACCTTCAGAATATCCATTTCAATTCAAAAGACTTCAGTTCGCCATAAAGTTTTTGTTTCACCGTGACCTTCAACAAGTCTCAGGGGCAGATTTTGGAGGGAACGTGGATTGACCTAAGAAAAGACGGCTTCTCAAATGGGCAGTTTTACATTGCCTGTTCCAGAGTGATCTCACTTCCCTGCTGATCCGAGCATCTGAAAGAAGAACCACTAATGTAGTTTACAAAGAAGTAATAAAATAGTTTTTTTCGATGTTCCAGATGCCAAAAGACAATTTTTTTTTCTGTCGCATTGTTTGAATCTACAACACAAAAACAATTCATTGACGAATATGAATGAAACAACTTTGTTTTGTAGCCAATATGCCCTGACTAACGTCTGCAATAAACATTACTTATTACTATAAGATATCAACCTGTAAATTCTATTTTGTACAGTTTGGACAAAAAGCTTTTAAAAACAAATGTAAAAAAATCCCAAAATCATGCGAGCAAAGCTGCGGGCAAAAGATAGTTATTCATAAAACACAATGTGCCAAAATACAAGCAAAACATATCAGGTTTTTTCAGTTTTAGTTAAAATTGCGTATTCTCTCAGAAAAATGCAATAACAGGCTCACTTTTTCTTTTTATAAGTGTGCCCAATAGAATATACAACCACAATGGTTTGGATGATAAAATGTGAAAAAAATATTTTAAAAAGGTGTAAATGATTGAAATCTGAATGGAAATTTGCATTTGTTTTAAATTTTTTATTATAGCATTCTGACAGGACATGATGTATACATATAATCATATTTTGAATCTGCCAAGTCTGCTGAAAATAAGGATATATAATTTGTCTGGATTCTACAATAAAACATGACTTCCAATTGTGTTTAAACATGATGAGAACAAAACTGTCAAAATTTGCTCAGCACACAGGGGTGAAATGGCTCATCAGTGAAGGGGTTAACATATATACATGTCAAAATAACAAGGTTGCATGAAATTAAAATCCCGCTATGGTTTATCTACTAAAGAATAAATTATACATGGAAAAATTAAAATTTAAGCCAAAATATTTGAAGGGGAGATGTATTTTTCCAGCTTGACTGTTTCCTACAAGAACACAATATTTCTTATTTGTTTTCCAACAATTTCTGGTTTAATACGCCTCTTCATGTCATCGCTACAGAGCGAAATTATACATATCCCGTAGCAGTATTAAAAAAAGTTTATATTTTGTCTTGGAAATAAATGCTTTTCTGACAATGAATTACATGAAATTCATGACATATACTTATATTTTATTGGTATAATAAGAGTTTAATGAACTTCCCTTCCCTTATATCTTACGTTGTCAGCAGGGGTCAAGTCCTGGGAAAAAAAGTGAGGGAACTCACCCACGAATTCCACAACCCCCATTACCTGAAGAAAATATATATATATATCACGAGTATAACAGTGCGTGCCGGTGATACCATTTTTATTGGGTTAACTTTACATTTAAAAGACAAGCTTTCAAGAGTGTAAACTGGAAACTATACTGATCAGTGAAAGGTATCACTACCTACAGGTATACTCGTGATTGTGGCAACTGGACTAACGCATTTTATATATTATATATATATATATATATATCCAGGCACAGACCCCCAGAATAATATACACCACACTGTGCCCCCAGAATAATATACACAGCACTGGACCCCCAGAATAACATACACAGCACTGAGCCCCCAGAATAATATACACAGCGCTGAGCCCCCAGAATAATATACACAGCGCTGAACCCCCAGAATAACATACACAGCGCTGAACCCCCAGAATAACATACACAGCGCTGAGCCCCCAGAATAACATACACAGCGCTGAGCCCCCAGAATAATATACACAGCGCTGAACCCCCAGAATAATATACACAACACTGAACCCCCAGAATAATATACACAACACTGAACCCCCAGAATAACATACACAGCACTGAGCCCCCATAATAATATACACAGCACTGAGCCTCCAGGATAATATACACAGCACTGAGCCTCCAGAATAATATACACAGCACTGAGCCCCCAGAATAACATACACAGCACTGAACCCCAAGAATAATATACACAGCACTGGTTATATGGATATATTTTCCCCAGTTCACATGGATATAATTGCCCCCAGTTCACTTGGATATAATTGCCCCCAGTTCACTTGGATATAATTGCCCCAGCTCATATGGGTATATATTGCCCCAGGTCTCATGGATAATGCCCCCAGGTCTCATGGATAATGCCCCCAGGTCGCATGGATATGCCCCCAGGTCTCATGGATAATGCCCCCAGGTCTCATGGATAATGCCCCCAGGTCTCATGGATAATGCCCCCAGCTCTCATGGATATGCCCCAGGTCTCATGGATACTGCCCCCAGGTCTCATGGATACTGCCCCCAGGTCTCATGGATATTGCCCCCAGGTCTCATGGATATGCCCCAGGTCTCATGGATACTGCCCCAGGTCTCATGGATATGCCCCAGGTCTCATGGATACTGCCCCCAGGTCTCATGGATATTGCCCCCAGGTCTCATGGATATGCCCCAGGTCTCATGGATACTGCCCCCAGGTCTCATGGATATGCCCCAGGTCTCATGGATACTGCCCCAGGTCTCATGGATATGCCCCAGGTCTCATGGATATTGCCCCCAGGTCTCATGGATATTGCCCC
Source organism: Leptobrachium leishanense (assembly GCA_009667805.1). NCBI lineage: Eukaryota > Metazoa > Chordata > Amphibia > Anura > Megophryidae > Leptobrachium > Leptobrachium leishanense. Next base: position 157,277,476 of record CM019067.1, on the reverse strand, counting down.
CAGGTCTCATGGATACTGCCCCCAGGTCTCATGGATATGCCCCAGGTCTCATGGATATTGCCCCCAGGTCTCATGGATACTGCCCCCAGGTCTCATGGATACTGCCCCCAGGTCTCATGGATATTGATATTGCCCCCAGGTCTCATGGATATTACCCCAGGTCTCATGGATACTGCCCCCAGGCCTCATGGATACTGCCCCCAGGTCTCATGGATACTGCCCCAAGCCCAGCTCACCTCTGCTGCTCCTCTGATGCTCCTGCCGCACATTGCCGGCGGCCGCGTGCTTCCTGCTTCAGCGGCCGCTGACAGGAAGTGCAGCTGCTCGCCTGGGATCTATGAAACAGCCAGGCGAGCGGCTCCACTTCCGGTCTCCGGCCGTTCTAATAGGAAGCACGCGGCCGCCGGCAATGTGCGGCGGCCGCCTGCTAAAGCGTTCGGGCTCGGGCCACAGCGGGAACGCAGCGTTCCCGCTGTGGGAGAAGTGCGGGAACGCCGTTCCCGCGCGTTCGCCCTCGTCTCGAGCCCTGGTTGTCAGCAACCATTGGGCACTTACTCTTAACTACCTGGCAATCACACAGTCCCTTAGTCCATCAGCTATTTTTTACACTTAACAGTTAGCCACTATTTCACTAGAAGCCTGTTTAGCCTGTGCAGTTTATTAAACTGGGAAATGCGGCTGACTATTTCCTATCTTTATATTTATTTCTTCTGATAAACTGTTTAAACATCCTAAAAAAAATTGTTTTTTACTAAAGGATGAGAACTTATTTAACATTAACTCAGTTGCCAAGATATGTAGCTTTATTTTACTGCAATTAGGACATTTTTCAGATCAGAAGATTAAAAAAAGTAGAACGCCATTTTGATTGCTGGATACCAGGGACGTTTGACCTACACAAGGTATAATTGGAAAGGTCAGAGGCTGGCCTTTCCAACTATAACAACCCTGAAATGTAAAGCAAATAAAAAAATTGAAAAAGTGTAAATACTTTTTTTCTTATTTGTTCTGAAGCAGAAGGATTGTCTGCTTTTCAATTACATAGCAAACAATGCTGCTGCAATAACTCACCTTCTATTTGCTATATCAGGAACAAATGTGGAGGAGATGGCACAGTGTATAATTATGCACTGGGTCCTAAAATTTAAGCTCCATATCACTGGAAAGAGATGGATTTGAACCCCATTCTGTACATTCCACAAGGTCAAGTATTGTTTCACTAGAAAGGATAGAGTCTATACTTTCCGATGATAGCAAACATGTCCAATAAAAATATAAATATTAAACCAATTATATATTTTTTTACAAAGACAATGGTATTGTTCACAGCGAAAAACACCACTGCTGTAACTTCCCTTTTGATTGAAGTGTAGCATAAATGTCATAAATCTTTAATTTTATTTCCATTTTTTACGATTTTGGTTTTCGTTGAGAATTTTGCACGATTTTATTGTAATTGTGCTGTTGTTATGTTCTGTTGTGTTTGCTTGTGATTTAAATTCAGTTTTGAAGAACCACATTTTCTGTGTTTTCATTCTGTAATTTCTTCCCATTTAAATATAAAATGAAACCGTGGTGTAAGGCAGCCAGTAATTGATTATTAGTAAATCTATATTAAAATTTTACAATGCATGCATAACAATAATATTGATCAGGCAAAAAGGTAAAATGCTTTGTGAAAACCTAAACAGAATCAGTGGTTCCTAGCTACAAAGAGCAATTCCAAAACAGAATGCTAAATATGTAGCAATTAGCAGGAACACCTGTTCGCAAAATGATTGTTCCACTTCTAGAATTTTGCAAGGATTGTTCTTTATTAATGTGACACACTGTTTTGTAATTTTTGTATTCTATCTTTGAATTAAATTGCACCAAGTTAAAACAATCATTTTCAAAGCTGACTAAATTGCTCCAGTTAATGTGGGGTGTTATGATAAAATATTTAGCTTTCTTGAAAAACCTATTTTAAATCTATGCCAATTAAGGTATTACTAAATCACTGACCAAGCTTTTAAAGGTATTGTCATATGTCGTAGAAAGGCCACTTGCCACTGTTGCTTTGCCATTATCTTAAAGAGAGGAAGGTTGTTCATGACTTATTCAGATTTTTTTAACACTGCTGGAGACCAGCTGTAAGGCTGGCTGTCCACTGGCACCGTATTTGTGCGATGGTACTATCATCCGATATCATCTGAAGTTGTCTGACCAATCCTACAACATGCAGTTGAATCAGCCTTCTTCCAATGCATCCAACCACCGTCAGGCGATTTCAGATGATTTTATAGGATTACAACAGATTAGCGATCCTTTAAATTTTAATTGAATTTGGTCAGATGAAATCTTATGATCTGGTAGAAGTTTATATGAAAAAGATGAGATCGTTAAACCGCCGTGCGCGGCATGGAAACATGAAAAAGATGCATCGTATAGTTAAACCGCAGAGTGCAGGGTAACATGGAAAAGATGCATTGAATAGTTAAACCTCTGTGCAGCAGGGAAACATGAAAAGATGCATTGTATTGTTAAACCGCCGTTCGTAGCAGGGAAATTGCCACATAGAGAAGCGATTTAGTGCGAAGCCCATGAGATTCAATGCAAAAAATATTTTTGTTTTTATTCAGCCATTTTTTTAATCCACGGCAAAAAGCCTTTTTATTTATTGCATTTTTTAGAATCTTCTGGGTCGTCCACAGACATTTCCGGTGGACGACCCTGATCAGCCGATAGCGTTGTCCGTAGTTGGGTGACCAACTCAGTTGCCCGACTACGGCGTCAGTGGCCGGCCAGCCTAAAATGTAAACCATGATTGAAAATAAGGGACTTCTGGCAAGCTGCAGTTCTAGCATTACTACTGCATACTGCAAACCTCTTAACACAAATATATATACACTTTGCTTGCAATGTCAAGAGAAAGTTATCCTCAGGCACAACAGCTCTGAATTGCTAATACATAGTAATCCTTACACTGGTGTTAAAAACTGTGCTCATTTCCATATTTAGCATTGTATTCTCAACTCCATACAGTTTACAGGGCAAGCCTCATTCACAGTGTCCTCATAGCTCCCACCTGGACTTGTGTATCCAAGGCTCCAGCAAGCATACTCAACTCCATACAGTTTACAGGGCAAGCCTCATTCACAGTGTCCTCATAGCTCCCACCTGGACTTGTGTATCCAAGGCTCCAGCAAGCATACTCAACTCCAGACAGCTTACAGGGCAAGCCTCATTCACAGTGTCCTCATAGCTCCCACCTGGACTTGTGTATCCAAGGCTCCAGCAAGCATACTCAACTCCATACAGTTTACAGGGCAAGCCTCATTCACAGTGTCCTCATAGCTCCCACCTGGACTTGTGTATCCAAGGCTCCAGCAAGCATACTCAACTCCATACAGCTTACAGGGCAAGCCTCATTCACAGTGTCCTCATAGCTCCCACCTGGACTTGTGTATCCAAGGCTCCAGCAAGCATACTCAACTCCATACAGCTTACAGGGCAAGCCTCATTCACAGTGTCCTTATAGCTCCCACCTGGACTTGTGTATCCAAGGCTCCAGCAAGGTGATTTGAATCTACGCTTCGCAACGCCTAATACCTTAACTTTCATTGTTTAGTATGTATGCTTTTATAGCACTGTCTATGTTAATTTGTATGTTTAAAGTAAAATCCCATATAGCGTAACTGTTAAGATATTTTAAACTAGACCTGTTTGCTATCATTAATTGCCATATCTTTAATTGCCATTTCTTTACCAGTCCTGTTTGCACTCCAAAATTGCCATATCTTTACCAGTCCTGTTTGCACTCCAACATTGCCATATCTTTACCAGGTATATATATTTTTTTCCCACTCAGCCATGGGCCTGGTATTCTGTGCCCCCGCCCCCGGTCATGATTCACTGCATTAGAGAATTTATTGCCCCAACATCCCCCAAAGATGCAATGTAATCCTGGATTTCTGTCTTTTCAGCATACTCAACTCCATACAGTTTACAGGGCAAGCCTCATTCACAGTGTCCTCATAGCTCCCACCTGGACTTAGTTCCCACCCTCCCTCCCCTCACCCACCCCACAGTTCTCATTTCATTTATACCCAACTAATTTGGTCATGTGATATTTTCAGCTACCAACCTACACCACTCTGGAATTTCACCTACCACACTCCCTTCTATCTTCTGCTTTCCTTATCAATTCCCTGCCTGTCTTCTACCTTTCCTTTTTTTCCCTCCCCTTCTCCCACACCACCTTCTCTAGAAATGTTTTTCCCTCTCTTCACCTCTTGCTGCTTCTTTCCACCATCTCCCTTCTCTCTAAATCTACCCTCCTCCCTATACACCCTACAAATTACAGCAAGCTGGAAAAGAAACCCAAATACACCATAGCTTGCTCAGCTCCTTTAACTTATCAGCTGAGTGCTGGTGGAGAGTGTTAAAATCCAGCCCTCCCACCCCCACACAACAGAGCTTTAAAACTTTCAATCACTATTTACCAAAAAGAAAAACCTGTCCAAATTCCTTTTTATTCTGCTGCTTGCACTGGCAAATGATGTTGAATCCAACCCTGGTCCAATAGCTGACACCATATTTAATCTCTCCACTAAAAAAGGCCTCTCCTTTGTGCATTGCAACATCTGCAGTTTACTCCCTAAACTGGATGAGCTTAAAGCTTGGTGCTTCTATTACAAACCTAAAGTCATTGTGCTGACAGAATCATGGTTAACCCCTAAAGTGCCAGACTCTGCCATAGCAATACAAGGGTATTCATGCTCTAGAAAGGACAGAGCTAAGAGAGGAGGGGGAATTGTTATCTATGTTGACAACTCCATAAAGTTTACCCCATTGCAGAATCCTAGCTCCCCGGCCACATTTGATTTCCTTTCTGGTACTATTGAGATCCCATTCAGTAAAACAATTATTGCTTGGATTCTACCGCCCACCAAGTTCCCCAGTGCAATCCCTTTCTGACATAACCCAAATTCTTAGTAAATTAGTCGCTCAAAACCAAAAAGCGAACTGCTGGTCCTCGGCGACTTTAATGTTGATTGGCTGAATCCTAAAAACAATAAACACTGCTCACTGTTTAAGGCTTTGCAGCTAACACAATTAATCTCCTCCCCCACTCGCATTAATATGAAAAGCCCTAACCACACCTTGCTGGACTGGATTCTCTCCTCATGTCCTGATCGAATACAGGAGGCAGGCGTTCTCGCTAACAGTTTCAGTGATCACTGCCTAGTGTACTGTGTGCGCAAAATAAGGGCCATAAAATGTCCACCAAAGGTAATAATCACCAGGTCTTTCAAGAAATTTAATCTTGAATCCTTCCTAAATGATCTCGAACAGCTCCCATGGTACAGACTAAACCTAATCCCAGACCTGGACTGTGCAATTGAATACTTTCAAGCTGAGCTCCTGAAAGTCTGGAACACCCATACCCCACTGCGCAAAGTGCGAGTAAAAGGGGCCCATCTCCCCTGGGTTACAGCTGACCTCACGCATATGTACCAGCTTAGAGACTCCCTGTGGTCAAAGTTCAAGAGTACTGGATCCATGAACAATCACTGTGAATACCGAAAATGCCGGAATGAATGCACAAAAGAAACAAAAATGGCTAAAGCCCAATACTTCAATGAAAATTTTTTTTGGAATTCAAAATTTTATTTTTGAATAGGTCAGCAGTAAATCAGACAAAAATACAAATAATAACGAGTGAGCGAAACAGGACAACTCAGGTGGGTAAAGTCAGAAAAACAAAAAAAGCACTGTAGTCCAACAGTGGGGCATCAGGAAAAAGTAAAAGGGAAGGAAAAAAAAAAAAAAATAATAATAAAATAATATAAAATAAAAATATAAAGGGGGGAAAAGGTAAAGGACTGCCCAGTAGATTGTGGCATTCCTGGCTCGCCCCGACACCCCTCAGGAGGCTGGGGGCCATGAAAGAGACCACAGGGCCGGGAGACCTGGGGCCAAGAGGACGGCCAGAGCCTAGGTTGCCACCCTAGCGGCTCGCCCAGGATACTACCAATGTCCATTAAAAAAAAAAAAAAAAAAGGGGGGAGTAGTCCCGATGCTCCAGCAGACAATCAGCAAGTCCCAAATGTCAGCAAATAGGTCTGCATGTTCACTCGGACAAACACAGATAATTAAGGGGGGTGTTAAAATCAAAGACCTCAGCAGAAAATCCTAAAACAAAAATGTCCTCAGGAAGAGTCTCAAGTGCTAATGGAGGGGGGGTGTAAGCAGGGCATGAAAATAGACAGGTCAAACATAGATTCATCACATCAGGTGTAGACAGACATTGGGGGGGGGGGTAACAGCATGGTGGGGTGTCATCAAAAATTCAGGAACAATAGCGTCGTATAGCCGAGGATCGGTAGCCAGTAAAGTGAGAAGGACAAGTCTCCGCTGAGAGTCAGCCAGTGTCCAGCAGGATAACGAGGCATACAGCCCCCTCAGCGACAGCACCCAGAAGAGACACTCTGCATCCAAACACAAAAGTGCGCTCTGCCACAGCAACTTTTGCATCCATAGGCACATCCTTCCACTGCCGACCATCCAGCAGATGCAATATGCCCAAGCCCGGCGGCCCCTCCAGCGGCCGGTCTGCCGAAAGAGGTGCGCCTCCTGGGTCTGCACTCGCAGCCTCCTGGACCCTCACCCCCACCAGGGAAATCAGGACCTGTCCCGGCCGCACCCGAAGCGGCATCTTCACCTCCGCAGGTATGGTCGCCGTCCGCAAATCATCAGCAGCAAATTTAGGCCGAGGCTCCGGTACTCCAAACACTGTATCCGCAGGAGGCCGTCCAGCCGCCGCTGCACTCTCAACAAGCGGCTCCGATTGCGGGTCACCGTCCGGTCCTCCCCGCAGAATGTCTAGAAAATTACGTATGTCTCCTCGGGTAAGTGGCCGGTCATCATCGGAGGACAGGGAGCGCAGGTAGCTATCCAGCCGCAGCAGCGCGGCACTCAGAATCCCAGGGGGTGGGAGAAGGGCCTCTTCCAGGAAGCCACATGCGGCCCGGCTCAAGGAATCCACCGCTGGGGAAGGCATCACCTCCATCCTCAGCATCAGCAGGAGGGCAGATAGAGTAGCGCGAAGGGCCGCACCACACTCTGGTCAGCGCGCCAACGCCTAAAATGGCCGCCAGCAGTAGGCCTCGAAAGGTAGCCCAAAGCCACACGGATGTCGCAGAGTCCTCCAGAAAGTTCAGAAAGGCTCCGGATCAGGTCAGCAGGTCCTCAGTCACACACTACCCCAGCGTATAGTCAGCAGTCGACAGTGAGTCACACTAATCAGCTTGAAAAACATCAAAATCGTAGGAGCACCTCCATAGTGCGACCTCGCTCGTCGGTAGTCAGCTCCGCCCCCCTTCAATGAAAATTTAAACAATAACATATCAAACCCCAGAAATTTTTGGAAAATCATAAGTAACATACAAGCACCCCCCAGCCACTCCCAACCAGCTGCTTTAAAAGTAAACAACCAAACTGTACAACACCCCCTAGATGTAGCAAATGCTTTTAATAATTATTTTGTTGGATGCGCCACCACCCTGATTGCTAAGCTAGGAAATGACACGCAATCAGAAAGGCCGCACGCAGGTCACGACCCACCAACAGTGCAAAGACCCCGTAACCCAGGGAAATTCAGTTTTAGGCCAGTGCCTGTCAGTGCCATCACTAAACTTCTCCGTAACCAAAAAAAATGAAATACCAGTCCGGACCTGATCAAATCCCAGCAATGCTGCTGAAAATCGGTGCACCAGCAATTGCAAAACCTGTCGCAACCCTGATTAATGAATCACTGGCGACTGGATACATACCCAAACAATACTTTGGTATCCAACTACCACCCAATATCACTGCTCCCTGTAATGTCAAAAATTCTGGAAAAATGGTGTCTACACTCAATTACGTGATTATTATCAGTATCAGAACTATTTAACCCCAGATCAATCAGGCTTTCATCCAAACCATTCAACTACAACTGCCCTTTTAAAAGTTTGTAATGATATCCAAGCTGGCATGGAACAAGGAAATCTAACTGGAGCCATCTTCCTTGATTTTGCCAAGGCTTTTGACACAGTAGACCATGGCATCCTATTAAAAAAACTTAAGAACTCTGGTATTGGTGATAGTACGTTAACCTGGTTCCAATCATATGTGTCTGATAGGTCTCAATTTGTGTCCATTTCTGACAGCACTTCCCTCCCCCTCCCAGTCACGTGTGGTGTACCACAAGGCTCGATACTTGGCCCCCTGCTATTCACAATATTCATAAACGATCTTCCCAATGTCTGCAAAGCTTCAACTGTACACATGTATGCAGACGACACTGTAATCTATACCAGCAAACCAAATCTCCCACAGCTGGAGGCTGTGCTGCAAGAACAATTCACAGGGGTAGAAAAGTGGATCGCAAATAATAACTTTTTCTAAATACTGACAAAACTGTTACAATGCTCTTTGGAATCGCACCTAAACTACACAAATTGCAAACACCCCATCTATGTGTTGGGACAAAATCAAATAGCACGCTGACCACAGTCACTTCTCTCAAATACCTAGGTATGTGGTTAGACCCAAATCTATCTTTTGGCCCCCACATCGAAAAACTCTCATCTAAACTCTACCCCAAACTAGGTGCCCTGTACAGAAACAAATCCTGCCTGAGCCCCGGGTAAGAAAGCAGATTGTACAACAAATGCTTATGCCAGCCATTGAATACGGAGATGTAGTGTATGCAGCCGCCCCGCAAACACACCTTCAGAAACTTACTACATTGTATAACTCATTCTGTCGCTTTGTGCTACAATGTAACTACATGACACACCATTGTGACATGTTAAAAGAACTAAACTGGCCATCACTGGACTCTAGACGCACCCTCCACCTTTCCAACCTGGTGTTTAAGAGCTTTTCTGGGAAGCTACCACCCTACCTGAATATGCTGCTTCCCCGGCAGTTCCCTCATCCTATAACCTCAGATCCAGGACCAGCACCTTACTTGCAATACCGCAATACAAAAAGAAAATGGCTCGATCCTCATTTTCCTACAGAGCACCGCAAATATGGAATAACCTCCCAGACACCGTCAAATCTTCCCCCAGTCTAAAGTCCCTTAAGACTTCCCTATTAACATACCTCAATACGGAATGCACCTGTAAACATGTAACATAATGACTTTATTTCCTCCATATTTATTTTTCTGTTAATCTGTATATTTGGTCTTGTGTTAATTTCTTGCATTTTACTATTTTGTATTTCTGTAACCAATCAATGTTCTCGAACCCAGGACATACTTGAAAACGAGAGAAATCTCAATGTATCCTTCCTGGTAAAATCCTTTATAAATAAATAAATTTGTGGTAACAACAGAATAGACACAGACATTGAAACTGGTACTACTGTGTACAACACTTACCAACATTTACTTTAGTTGGAGAGTGTATTGCTTGCTTAATCCTTAATGTGGATAAGTGCAAGATAATGCACCTGGGACGTAAAAACCCAAGGGCTGAATATAGAGGAAAGGCATTAAGGGGTTATTATTTCAGAGGATCTAAGGGTAAGTAGTCAATGTAATAGAGCAGCAGGAAATGCTAGCAGAATGCTTGGTTGTGTAGGGAGAGGTATTAGCAGTAGGAAAAGGGAAGTGCTCATGCCACTGTACAGAGCACTGGTGAGACCTCACTTGGAGTACTGTGTGCAGTACTGGAGACCGTATCTCCAGAAGGATATAGACATCTTAGAGAGAGTTCAGAGAAGGGCTACTAAAATGGTGTACGGCTTGAAGGAGAAAAGTTACCAGGAAAGGCTTAATGATCTTAACATGTACAGCTTGGAAAAAAGACGAGATAGAGGAGATATGATAGAAACATTTAAATACGTAAGGGGAATCCACAAGGTAGAGGAAGGGAGTATATTTAAACGGAAACAAAGTAGCAAAACAAGAGGACATAGTCTTAGATTAGAGGGGCAAAGGTTTAAAAGTAACATCAGGAAGCATTATTTTACTGAGGGTGGTGGATACATGGAACAGCCTTCCAGTAGAAGTGGTAGAGGCCAAAACAGTGATTGAATTTAAGCAGGCATGGGATAGGCATAAGACTATCCTAAACAAAAGATAAATCCAGGTCAAGTATCCATGTAATTGGGCAAACTAGATGGGCCGAAAGGTTCTTATCTGCCGACATTTTCTATGTTTCTATATTACATACACACACATTTTAATAAAAACCCCTCTTAGGCTGAGGTCAGACTAGCGCATTTTTAACGTGCGTTTAGGTGCACTTAATCACGGTCGCAGTAGCAGCAAATGACGCGCAATGACGGCCAATATACGAAGTACGGCCGCATGAAAGTCCGGCCGCCCAACGCCAGTGGAAAATGAATGCATTTTTTCGAGAGTGCAGAACCGCTAGTACGGACGTACAGAGTGCACTGCGGCGCATAGCGGCGTGTATGCGTGATTAGGAGACGTCAGACGCTGCTCATGTCCGGCCACATAATGTCCAGACACCCAAAGTTTCCTGGTTTGGATCCGTATTAAATCACGCACAAAAATGCGCATCGTATGACTGTTTTTGCGCATTCCGTGAAAAAATACGGCAATGCGTTCGGACGCCCTTTTTGACGGTCGCTGCGAAAAATGCATTAGTCTGACCCTAGCCTTAACTGAGATAGATTGTATCTTACTAATATTCTTCTTTGTAGACACGAAGACACTATAATATTTTAATACGCAATATAAAAGTAGAATATTCAGCAGAAAAGATATTTACATTATACTTGATTTTTGTGTACAGACCTGTAATGCATGGTTTAATACATGCTACATGAGCTCTACCATTTCAGGAAAAAAACTATTATTTATCATAGTGCTGGCATGCTTCTACTGTATTCATTATAGTTCCATAGTTTTAGCTCTTTCACTGTCATAAAGGTGTATACAATTTTACTTTTGATAAACAGTAAAGAAAAAACAACAAGGGGTTATTGAGTATATAAGGTGGATTTTCTTCTGTGAAATGCAGTGTCTTAACATCAGTGGACTATGGCAAGTTCTCTATCGAGGAAGGTTCTATTGAAGTGAGCCATAGTTGAGACTGTTAAAATCAAGGGACCTTCTATTATTGTTCCACTGTTTACTAAAGTTTGTAGAGTCCCTGCAACAAATGTATCAGTAGAAACATTATTTAAATTCCATCATGGCAGATGGAACCTTGCATGTACAGACTTATTTTGACTTGTTTTATTTTGCCAATTTCAGTTTGCCCGTTGTCTAGAGAAAAAGTTGGATATGAAAGCACATCATGCACATTCATGTCTGGCACACGTATATGGGCCAAAGCTCTTGATATATCCCCTGGAGCAGTAAACGCTGACTGGTTAGATCAATGTCCCAGTGCTGGGGCTTGGAAACCTCAGGGACAATGCAGTAGGTAAATTTTGAGAAAAAAAATCATATTTAAATCATATAAAAAAAGATGCATTCCTTTTATACTCTCGTTTCATTTATCACTGTTTTGTTTTAGACTGAAGAGCTCACTCTCTTTACATAAAATTTCTTCAGTACTAGAATCTGCTTTTTAGAAAGGAACCTATAACATTAAGGCTAGGGTCAAACGAAAGCATTTTTACACGCGAACGTCAATAAGTGCGTCTGAATGCATTGATGAATTTTTTCACGGAATGCCCGAAAACGGTCATACCATGCGCAATTATTGTGCGTTATTTTGTACGGATCCAAATCAGGAAACTTTGGGTGTCTGGACGTTATGTTGGCCGGACATAGCAGCGTCTGACATCTCCTAATCACGCACACACGCCGCTAGCAGACGCAGCGCACGCTGTACGTCAGTACTAGCGGTTCTGCATTCCTGAAAAAATGCGTTCAAATTCCACTTGCGTTGCGTGGCCGGGCTTTCGTGCGGCCGTACTTCGTATATTGGCTGTCATTGCCTGTCATTTGCTGCTACTACGGCCGTAATTAAGTGCGCCAGAACGCACGTTAAAAGTGCGCTGGTCTGACCCCAGCCTAAATGTAGGGCATCCATATTATTGGAAGTCTCATTCAGGACTTACAGGGTTATTCAGAGAGCGTGAAAAGCAGGAGAATGACTGGAGAATGAAAAATTCTAGGTCAAAATAGCCGATTTGGAAAGTGAGATGAAATGGAGAATTATTCTGGTTTGGCTATTTTGACTTAGAATTTTTCATTCTCCAGTTATTCTCCTGCTTTTCACGCTCTCTGAATAACCCTGCTAGTCCTTACTTGCTCAAAACGGTGTCCTTAACTGGATGTTTAGTCTTTACTATATGCACTGTGTACACTCATGACTTTGGCATTTGCAATAAAAACACAGGTATAATGCGTTCCTGTCATTTTATTAGATGGTGTTGAATAGCCCACTATTGATTCACTGATATAGCAAAAAATTCAATTTTAATGTAATTACAGGCAAAAGGGAAGTGCAGACAGACAAGAACATACAAAGTTATCTGTCCGTACTCGTTTTATCATTAGGAACTGCTGTGGTCTGCTATTGCTATCGAAGAATGAACAAAGAATGTGAAAATTCAAGGTCACTCATCTGAATTATTTAAAGCTGGTATGTTGCTGGTTAGGAAACAAATTCTGTCCAGCAATATTTATTTAAAAATGTGGATCTTTAATTTATACAAACCTAAATTATTAGAATTTTTTCGTTTCTCTAAATTTTTCTTTGTAATATTCATGATCATTCATAAATGTAAAAAATGCTAATTACTGTTAAATGATGGTAAGCATAACACATTAAGTCAACAAATTAAAAAGAGCATGTAATGCTTTAACTGCAAGTTTATATTTGAATATATAGCGACAACTCTAAATCAATGTAATTTTTCATTAATAGCTTATGCTGAAACGTCTGCCTGACAGTAAGAATTGTATTTTTTATTGTTTTGAATCATGTAATTTAATAAGAATTACTTTGAGGTTTGCAATTTACTCTTTCTTGTCAAACAAATGCTTTGTAGGAAGGCTTATGTATTGTTCCTGGTGTTATATAAACTTGGGATTCTAGGAAATCCTTATTCTTGGATTACAGATATTTTTATTGTTTAGAATTCTAATATATTCTAGGAGGTTAGAGTTGCTTCATGGCATGATACTTTTATCACACATTGCCTCATTATAGCTGGTGTTTTTTTTACTAGTAACATATAAAACTGATTATTTGGACTGATTTACATATATCTGGATTAAGTATTACTAATTCAATGTTCTTGAACCCAGGACATACTTGAAAACGAGAGAAATCTCAATGTATCCTTCCTGGTAAAATCCTTTATAAATAAAAATAAATAAATAAATGAGAAGTATCATCGATTTATATAAAAGAAAAACTTTGCATATTGCTCAAAAAGTAGGTAGAAAAAAAATATAAAAATTCCAAAAGAGTCTGTGTTACAATAATTTGCTTTACATTCATTAGATATCATATATGGGACTCTAGCATTAATTAATATGTTGCCTTGGCAATCACTACCAGACTTTAATATTAGCCTGGCCAGATGAAATATTCAGTCACATCTTCCTTCTTCTAATTAGCAAAAAGTGCCTCCGGCATCACATGATAATTAACCATAACCAATGGCATCACAAAGAAAGGTGAGCAAAAATAAAGGTCAGCAGCTACGCACTTCATCTCATTACGACCAGAGCATTTATTTAGAGTGTATTTGCAATGGAGTCATTTTAAAATGATGCTGTTTTTGTGTGTTGTGTGTTCGACACCTTTAAGAGATTTTTAGAAGCATCGAAGTAAATAGCCTACATCCACTTCAGAAATTTGTTTAGGTCATTCACCTTCAATTACATCTTGGAAGCAAAGGCACTCTCCTTGAGAATATTACTGCAGTAAGGAGAATTGCAATCACTCTTGCAGAAAGGCCGATAAAAGAATGGGTTTTATATAGAAACCACCCTGAAGAATAGCAGATATAGGTCAGATACATTCGCTATTCTAGTTGAGTTGAGCATGTTGACATTTACAAAAAAATGTACATTAAAATCACTGGTATATGAATGAGGTTCTGTTCAAAAACCTACTGAGGCATAAAACAGGTTGACCTTTCGACTGTCAATTTTCTATTATTTTTTTTTTTTACCCTTTCGTCTCTGTTCACTTATGCACAAAGTAATATTTACAAAGGCCAAGAAAGAGTTAAAGATTTTGATTTGCATTTTTGTTCAATACCTTAACCTTGACACTTGCACAGGAGCTGTCAAGTCTTGCTTTAGATCAGCTTGTCAACTCACACTGACTGACAGGGTGTCTAAGCAAATTTGGCATGCGGTAGATATCTTATTAAGAAGCCTTCCTTAGCAGTTAGAGGCATGTTCTGTAAAAGAGAGCTGATAAATCTGATAATATTTACTGATAGAAGTCAGTTATTGCAGGACAACTAATTGCATTAAAATGGAGATCATGTTTAAGTTGATTAAAATACTAATGTATGTGTAAAATGAGGAAGGTAGGGCAGGTTACTCGAGATATGAGCTGCAACAATGGATGAAAAGGTACAGTATTTATGCGCCTGATATAAATGTAGGATTTAATGGAAATAATTTTACTAAAATAAGGTATAAAGATATACAGGCTTTTTTTAAGATCATTTCATAAGTATTATTATTTACAGAGCGGGAAAAAATGATTTGATCCCCTGCTGATTTTGTACGATTGCCCACTGACACAAAGAAATGATCAGTATAGAATTTTAATGGTAGGGTTATTTTAACAGTGACAGAATATTCAGAGAAACGAATTTCAAAAAAGTTATAAATTGATATGGATTTTAATGAGGGAAATAAGTATTTGATCCCCATCAATCAGCAAGTTTTCTGGCTCCCAGGTGTCGAGCTGAGATTCGGAGCACTCTCTTAACCCCTTAGGGACTGGGCGGTTTTACACAAATCCGTCCTTTAGTGCCCGCTGCTGTTTTTACATTTCTGCGCTGTTCGTGTTTAGGTAAAATTTTCCTCTTACTCATTTATGCAACACACACATATTATACACCGTTTTTCCCGCCATTAAATGGACTTTCTAAAAATACCATTATTTCCATCGTATCCTATAATTTACTATAAAAAAATATGAAATATGATGAAAAAATGGTAAAAGCACACTTTTTCTTACTTTAATCCCCAAAATCTACAACCGCCAAAAAAGACCTCGTCTAAATAGTTTAAACATTTTGTCCCAAGAAAAATTATCCCCTTCACTGCTGGGCCAGTTCACCTATGTGCGCTGAGCTCATTATGACCATTTTATGCGCATAATTTTTAGATGACAGCCTAGGTACTATTTAATTAAACCCCCCATTTTTTTTTTATAAAACCAATTTTATTTTTATTATTATTTTTTTTTAGCTTTTGTTACACCAAACTCATGTTTGGTATCATTGGAAAGGCCATGATCAGTCTTTCCAATGATGTCCAACATGACCCTCTAGCTGCCACGGATCAGGAGATAAGGGGATAAGGGGATACGAAGGATCCCCCTATTTCCACTTGGCAGCTAGGGGGTTAACTGGCCCACTGACATCTTCACACATATGGTGGGGAGGTCAGTGGGTGGGGGGTGACCCAGAGGCTTGGTTGACATCCAAGATATCAGCCACCTCCAGGTTTAAATCGCGATTCGGCAGCGAAATGGTTAACTGTATACACTGCTGAGAAGGGGAGGCACTCCCCTTTCCATCAGTGCAAAACGCATCGCTGTAGGGTGAATGGTTAGGGAGATAGAAGGCTCCAAAGGAGCCCCCCCTGCCCTTCCTCGATTTCAGTGCAGGTGCCGGTGGGCACCTGCCGATGACATCACCACGCAGCGTGGTGACGTCATCGTGACCTCCGGCCCCTCTAAAACAGAGGGGCAGGCTTCCTCCCTGCCAGAACTCCGTGGGAGCCAGCGAGGGAGGCACGTATTGGCGAGAGGGAGGTTAGGTGCCCGCGGACGTACCATGTACCCAGGGACAGGACATACATGGTACGTCAGCGGTTGGGAAGGGGTTAAAAGGAGTGCTTCTAATCTCAATTTGTTACCTGTATTAAAGACACCTGTCCACAGAAGCAATCAGATTCCAAACTCTCCACCATGGCCAATACCAAAGAACTGTCTAAGGATGTCAGGACAAGATTGTAGACCTACACAAGGCTAGAATGGGCTAAAAGACCATCGCCAAGCAGCTTGGTGAGATGCTGACAACAGTTGTTTTGTGTTTCTTCCATTTGCGAATAATCGCACTAACTGTCAATCTCCCTCAGAGGAGATAATAGTAATAATAATAAGATAAAAGTAATAGGTAAAAGTAATAATAAAAGGGTAATAATAATGCTTGATCTCAGGGAATTTGCAAGTGCTTTTGAAGATTGTAATCTCAAGTATGGTAATAAAGGTGTTACACACTTCCTGAGTAAAAGAAAGTGCAATTACCTATAGGGAAAAAATTACATAAAAATCTCATTCCTTATATATTTGAAGTGTACAGGTGGATATAGAAGTGTAAAGCCAAAAACTCCCTGTATCTAATCTCTTAGGCTAGGGTCAGACGAACGCATTTTCGCATTGTCTGTGAAAAAGTGCGTTCGAACGAATGGACGCATTTTTTCACGGAGTACGCGATAGCGGTCATACGATGCGCCTTTTCGTCCGTGATTTTGTACGGATCATCAATAAAGCACTTTTTGCGTCTGGACGTTATGTTAGCCGGACATTAGCAGCGTCTGACATCTCCAAATCACGCACACACGCCGCTAGCGGACGCAGCGCACTCTGTACGTCCGTACTAGTGGTTTGACGTTCTAGGAAAAATGTGTTCGTTTGCCACTTGCGTTGCGCGGACGAACTTTTGTGCGGCCGTACTTCGTGTGTTCCCCGGCATTGGACGTAATTTGCTGCTAGCACGGCCGTGATTTCGTGCGGTTAAACGCACGTTAAAAATGCTTTCGTCTGACCTTAGCCTAAAACCCTTAAGGACCAAGGGTCTTTAAAGTCAATGCATTTATGACGGAACAGTTACGTCATTAGTTACGGAACGTAAGGAGTTAAAATGGAAGGCGGTTGCTAAAAAATTAAAAATAAATTTCTAATTTGACCTACAATTAAACTTGCAATAACATTAAATGCACATGAGTCAAGTTTGAAACTGAAAGTACGATGACCATTTAACCAGAACTCTTACTTGGCCTTCAAGGCTGTCAGCCAGTGTTATTTGTGCTTCCTGGAACTCGGTCTGCCTTATCAGAATGTGACAGTGCACCAATGCAGTTTGATTAGTTGGCAAATAAACAACCTGCCACTTGTATGAGAAGTATGTGAAAGGTAACCTGTAATGTCTGCACATGTGCCGTTTGTCCCCAGTCCTGCAGCTAGATGTCTGATCCAGCAAAAGATGAGGGATTAAAATTACATGTCTTTATTTCAAAAAAAAGAGAGGCACATAATGGTCTATCCACACTTATGTTCGTTAAGAACCCCAAGGGGAAGAACCTGGGGATTGAACGCATTGTCTGTCAGGCACACTGGCAGGTGAGCGGTACACCTTCCCAAATGTTGCCTAATATGAATGTATTGCCTAGTCACTGCAATATGTAATTATCATGTTCAAAATCACAAGTAAGTAAGGTGACACCTATAAACCATGTGAGAAAAATAATTCAGAGATCAAAGGGGATGACACAGAAGAAAAAAAGCTATGAAGGGATAGAAAAAAAATAAACTCCATTTCTTTTCATTTATAAGCAGGTAATAAGGTTAAAAGCACAGAGTATTACAAGCAATTTACTATTGAAACGATGCAGGGAAAAAGTCATGTCAAAAAAGAGGTGTTAAAAAAGACACCAGAGCAAAAAAAAAAAAACATTCCAATATGAGCAGAGCCGAAAAAGGCACTTTACGTAATTTCTGGTTGCATTTTACAGGGACAATCGAAAATATTCTGGGTGGAATAATTTTTTTTCCATAACAATGCAGTTCCAACTAAAAAAAAATGAATTGCTTCCAATCTGGAGCATTTTTGGAAACAATTTCTCCTAGGGTTAGTTCACGAATTTTGTTAGGCCTGAGCAAAAGTATATATTTTTTTTTAGCCTCATTTTTTAGCTGCAATCACTTCAAAAAGGAGCAGAATCTGTTGTCTAAAAATTAAGCAAACTGAGCAGAATGTTAGGGTTACAGTTAGAGTCAGGTTTAAACTTTATCGTGAAACTTAACCCTAACACTAAAACAAGCACAAATAGTAATCTTTTTTTTTTTTTTTTTATTTAAAATTTGTTTTTATTTTGCGAAAAGGTCACAATTCGACCACCAAGGTTGGCCACGCAGGACCAGGCAGCGTGTACTCATAAACATGTAAAACGGAAAGGGAGGGGGAATCTCTAAAGATGCTCAGAAAAAACGTTGTAAAACTGGTGGGGGGGGACACAAAAAAAATGTAAGCAGGTACAGTTCAGAGATAATAAAAGTTCAGCATGAACTCAGCATAAATCAGTATCAAATCAGTAGCAAATTTTTTTTATTTTTATCCCCGGCCGGGGATAGTCAGCGGGAAAAGGAAACTAAAATGGTGTCCAAAGCGTCTCTAAGCGAAGGGGGGGCAGCATTGGGAGCACAGCAATTTGCCTTTAAACAGGTAAAGGGGGAGAAAATGCAGACCTGATGTCAGCCAGTGTCCCGAAACAGCTGAATTCGTGGTGCAGGCAGGGTGAGGCAGAGCAGGCGAGGCCTATCGGCAAAATAGAAAGCTGGCATATCAAGTAGGCCCTCGCCCGCACCGCCACCAGGGTTTCCGGCCATCCAAGGCAAAGCCGCAGGGAGCTCCAAGGCAGGGGACCGCAGGATGAAACCAGGCGGAATCTCTTTTTCAAAGGTGGGTAGACAGTCGATCCCCATGTCCCGATCGATGCTGGCAGGTGCCTCCAGCACACCCACCATTTGCCGCCGGCCATACGAATCTCGACATGCGGGCACTGCAGAGGCACGCCTCGTGGTCAGAGCTCCCTCCGGAGGGACGAACAGCAGAATCGGGGGATCCGGCTCTCCCTCCCGCAGCTCCTCAGTCTCCGCTTTCTCATACAGCACACCATCATGTGGCACCCCCGCGAGCGTCTCGCTCCCGGGAATGCCGCTGGCTGAATCTTCGGGTCTCCGGCCGGAGCGCAGCATCTCCAATATGCGGTGCATATCGCCCCGTGTCACAGGGCTCTCGTCGTCCGCATCCCCCAGTAACTGCAGCACGGCGTCCAGCACATCCGGGAGACGTGGGCCCTCCGTCCCCCCGGAAGCCGACATGGACCCCAGCTCAGAACCAGGAGTCAGGAAAATCTGCAAAGTAGGCCGCAAAATGGCTGCCAGCGGCGACCTCCAGCCGGAGATGGCGTCTAACAGGCGAGTCTCTGGACCGGAGGGGGGGGAAACGGGCTCCGGTCGGCACAATCCCGTTGGCCAGCCGCCCAGGGTCCCCAGGGAAGGGATTCAGCGGTTTAAGTTCACAAAAAATGCCTGGGGAGAAGAGAATGCTGCGGAGCTCCAACAACATGCGACCTTTCTCCTCGGCAGCCGGCCACGCCCCCTCACAAATAGTAATCTAACCGTAATTTCTAACAAACAATAGCCCCAAACCTAATTTGGGACCCACATTTCTATTCCCAATCCTAACTTCTATCCTTAACTCCTAATTTCTAACCTAAATCTTAAATTCTACCCCTAATTTCTATCCTACGCTGTAGAAAATAATGATCCAATTTGGTCTAGAGTGTCAAATCAGCCACAGCTGCATCTGAATTTGAGCAGCTATTGTTAGGATGCAATTTTTCTCCTGTCTTTTCTATTGGATACCATTATAATCATATCCATGACACTATTTTTAGGAGTCTTGAACTTAACTGTAGCCCTGTTCCCATTCCAAATTATGACAATTTGAAGAGAGCATAATAATTTTAAAATGTTGCCTTGAAAATGTAAACCCATTCATGATAAAATTGGTACTTTTTTTCTTAGAAAGGATGTCATATTCATGAAATGTGAAAATTAAATTAGCCTCTGCAAAAGACCAATTTAGGAAGCTAATCTCTAGGGCATAACCGTTCATTCAATCTCTGTGTCACCTTTGAGTCACATTTACTGTCAGCCTGAGAAATTATACATAGTTTGAATGTAGTGTTAAGATGGTAATGAAAAAATGTATTGAAAAGCTTAAAATAAAGAATACCATATGAATCTGGTATGATAAGGGTGAACAGAAGGGAATTTACACTAAGTAATAGTATGCCTTACTATTATATTTAAAAAAAAGTGGTTTGGAACAGCTGTTCTGTTGTGACTTTTTGTAGCTGTCAAAAGAACAGACTTCAAAAGATATTGTTTTCCGAGAATTTTCTTAACATTACCCAAATCTGTTATCGCACCAAGTAAGGGTAATTCTTTACAACAAACCTTTAATTCTTTCCCAAGGCTAGCCCGTCAATAGGGTCTGATGGAGCCATGGCTGCCAGCAGAAGGAAGCGCCGGATCATGCCACCCTCGCCACCATGGGATGAGAGGAGAGTATGAGATTTATGGGGGTGGGGTTACAAAGTGTGTTATGTAATTTTGTAAAAGCAAAATCACTTAATACTAGCTTCAAGGAGACAATATTTCATAGTGAAATAACGTCTCCCGGATGGACACACGACCTACATTGGAATAGCCTGCATTTCCATGTGGAGGTGAAAATTAACATCTCCTATAATAAGTATAGGAGATGATAAATTACAGTAACCTCGCGCAAGAAATCACCACATTCGAGCAGTAAGCCCAGTTTGCAGCAAGAATGAAGAGCGACTCTATTCGAAAAGATAACTAAAGGAGATATTATAAGTAACATCTCCTGTAGTAACCGACAATTATGGAATATGGCCCAAAGTCTATGGAGTTGCTAAAATTACAACAGTTCTAGTTAGGTTTACATTAGGATTTGAATATAGTCCCCTATTTTGTGAATGACAGATAATTTGGAATATGCTTGAACCTGTACCATTGTTCACCTTTGTTTCATTTGTTCAGTGTAGTTAAAACAACTTGGCCTGCCATTCTTGAATTTTGTTTCTCAGAATAGCCAAAGTTCACCCAAGTTGCAACAACAGTGATTTTACTGTAGATTATAACTACAGTGAATCTTGATGAACAGCACTACTTTGTGAATAACCCCTTTTGTTCTGAGAGAAACTCTATAGGGGTTATTCAGAGAGAGACAATCTGTCTCTGAAATTGCACCGAACAGCAAATTTCCCAGTACAGTGCACTTTCCTGGCCATTCGGTTATTCAGAGAGCAGGCTGTGACGACCAACCACTACCTACCCAGTCATCACGTGCGGAGGGTGAGAGTACAAGGGGTTAACAGCTCCAAGCCTCTGGACTTACTAACTCTACCTGCTCTCAGGACCCCAAGTTTTGCCAACCTAACTCCCCTAAACTGTACACACCCATCCGACTATACGCTGCCACCACGAAAGTAATAGGGCACTTTCGAAACCCCCTTAAATTGTATACCACCACAATCCAGCAAACTAACCATATACAGCTAATATGTCTACCAAATGTTATATTCTACAGTAACGCTAAACCAAGCTATGAGAATGCGAATTACCTAGAGCAAAGACAGTACTGGGTTACAACGTTTTAATGGACAAAAGACAAAAATAAAACTGTACAAAGTGCCATTATCACATAAACAAGACAAACTATAATAAACCGTGCAAATACAGTTCTTGAAATAAAATGGGACTTACACAGAAAACCTAACTTGCATTAGGTAGCTCTTCCATGGGTAGTCCAGATTTTAAAAGTCCCAGAAGGTTCTTATAGATGTTCATCAAACCCAAGTCCTTGGATAAATACCAATTGTACTAGGGAGTGCTGGCTCTTTGTCTGTATAACACCCCCCCAACCCGTTTGGTTCAGGGTATGGGCCCCCTGATTAAATTTCCATTCAGCCCAAGAGAGCAGATCAGATAAGGGGTTATAAACACCAAAGACCTTGCCTATTCCTTTGGGAAGACAGGGAAAAAAAACCACAAAATCTCCGTGTAAAATCTGACACACCGCGCAGAAAGCGATGCCTGTGCGTGACACAGGCAGTTTGGCAAACTGCCAGCAAATACGGTGCCTGTTCGACCAAAGCAAATCTATTCAGAGAACACCGAACAGCAGAGAAATGTCAGTGAAATGCCTTGCTGTTCGGTGGTTTCATTCGGCAGGTGTAATCAGGCGAATCCCATAGGTTTCAATGTTAAAAATAAACCGTTTATTCTATGCAGCAAAAAGTAAATTTTTTAGGAATTTCTGGGCAAAATTTTTCTTCCTGATTTTTTTTAAATACCGTCTTTTTTTCTGTAACAGATCTTCTCATTATCATTCATAGGACCTTATAGGTTAATTCCAGACATTTTCGTCCAGTAGTTTTTTTTGCAAATAGCATTTCAAATTTGACACTTTCAATAGTTTTTTTTTTTTACCCGTCCGGCGACTTGTCTGTTTTTTTTTCTGCGGCTGGCCGGCGCTGTATTCAGCGGCTCGTTGACTGCGTTTGGCAGATGTCCGGCGGGTTTGCGGCAGCTGTCCGTTGGGTTGGGGCGATGTTCGGCAGCCAATTTGCTACACTTTGGGGACTCTACGGTGAATGCTGAATTCACCACAGGGTCGGCGAATCAGGATCGCTGAAGTGTGGCGAATCAGAGAGCACTGAAATGTTGGTGAAATTTTGGTGCTCTCTGAATAATGCTGTATGTCATTTTGGACCATATCCATAGAAAATATGTGTCACGTTCAGCCACAATGGCGGTACCTGGCATGCGCCAAGTAGGGCCCAGGTATGAGGAAAAGACGCTATATGCAGAGATGCGTGACACAATGATCTAGGATACCTAAATAAACCACAGGAGACACTGGGGACCTCTGCACGGCTATACCGAAGGAGCCCTATACTGATAGATCGGTCCTTAGAGTGGCCGAATCTGCACTAATAGAAAAAGGTTACCTTGTAGCCATGCAGAGTCCTGGGGAAAACACAGACACCTGAAGGAGTTATACTCAACAACTTGCAGGAAGGACTTCAATATACAAAAGCCGTGGTCAACAGGGATACACAACATATAATTCAATATGCACAGAACAGCTAGGGATGTCCAGAAGAGTCGTCAATAAATAAGCCAGGAGTCAAAACCAAAACGTATACCTTGAGCCAAAGCGGGGATACAGCACCAGAGAAAATCCGTCAGCCAGGCCAGAGGGTCAATACCAGGAAGTCAATCAGAACATGAAACTCAGACAATGGGGAAACACTGAAATAGAACTAGGACAGAATAACAGGGAGCTCTCAGGAACAAAACAGTAGCTGAAGTGAACCAGGATGCAAGAGCATGGTGATATGGGCCCATGGCTTTATATAGGGGAGTAATCAGCCCATATCGCCAGCAGAAGCTCAACGAGCAATGAACTTAACCCCTGAGCTGCATGTCAGGGAAAGCAGCACAGGGAAAAACAGACATAAGGAATACAGAGGGCAGGGAGACAGGGTTGGAACGTGGGAACGTGACAATATGGCATTCCATAAAGATCTTCCTTGCAAACATAATTGACACAATGTTTTTAAACAGCAAATATATTTTCCATCATAAAGTATCATAAAATCCCTACCCCTTTAAATACCCACCTTAGGGTGACAGAAGTGTGCAAAAATATTTTTACATTATATATATATATTTTTTATAATTCTTTATTTTCCATTTTTCAAAAACAAAAAGGGCATCATACAATAGAAACACATTCTTAGAGACTGCTATTGGTTAGTAGCTGCCATGCTGCCGTAAGGGGCCCAGGCAGCGGCGTTGCCCTCTTATAGCTCCGGTATCGGACTCGAGGAGTCCGAATCCGGAGCTGTGTCCCTGCTGCTGCAGGAGCCGGAGGAGACACTGCTCCTCCGGCCCCTGGCAGCTTCACTTCCTGGCTGGGCGGGGCCAAGCAGCGTGTGAGGGCCTCCCAAGCACGTTGCTTTGGCTCCGCCCCTCCACTCAGTGAAGCTGCGCGCCTGAGCTGGAGGAACCAGGCTGAAGAGAGAAGACTGAAGATGGTGAGCCAGGGCCCAGATCCCAGGGTCCAGACCCCAAGGCCCAGACCCCAGGGCCCAGACCCCAAGGCCCAGACCCTTGGGGCCCAGACCCCAAGGCCCAGACCCCAGACCACAGACCCCAGGGCACAAACCCCAAGGCCCAGACCCCAAGGCCCAGACCCTAAGGCCCAGACGCCAAGGCCCAGACCCCAGGGCACAAACCCCAAGGCCCAGACCCTGGGCCCAGACCCCAAGGTCCAGACCCCAGGGACCAGCCTAGACCCAGGGCCCAGACCCCAGGGACCAGGCCCCAAGGCCCAGCCTCATGGACCAGACCCCAAGGCCCAGACCAAGGGACCAGGGCCCAGACCCCAGGCCAGACTCAGGGCCCAGACCCCAAACCAGACTCAGGGCCCAGACCCCAGGGACCAGACCCCAAGGCCCAGTCCCAGGGACCAGACCCAAAGCCCAGAGGGACCAGACCCCAGGGTCCAGATCCAGCCTAGACCCAGGGCCCAGGCCCAGCCTAGACCCAGGGGCCAGGCCCCAAGGCCCAGCCCCATGGACCAGACCCCAAGGCCCAGACCCAAGGACCAGAGCCCGGGCCCAGACCCCAGACCAGCACATTACTGGGAGTTTTATTGCTGTGGTGCTATGTTATGTCCTTTTTTTTGAAGGGGGAGAAAAGCGGTTAGAGTTTGAGGGAGAGCCGGGGGGGGGGTCGGGGGGCCCCATCGTGAGGTGAGGGGGGGGCCCAATAGTAAGGGGTCCCATCATTTCTGATGGCTGCCCTGCTGGTTAGCCCTGAGAAGCCCCTGCCATAAAACCGCAGGGATTATTCCCCCAAGAGGGGGGAAAAGAAAAAAGAAAAAGATCGAAAGTAACACAGAGAGGAAAGGAAAAGAGGAAAAGACCACAGGAGAAGGGGAGGGGGAAGGGGATTGGGTGCCGCCCCAAAGGAGTAAAAAAAACCAGTCATCACAACCCGCAAGAAAGTCAGATAATGCAGCCCTCAGCCCACATCAAATTCCAACCAGGGGTTCCAGATTTTACTATATTGAGGCGTGGTGTCATGTACAAGAGCTGATAGATGGTCCATGTCCATATTGTCTCTGATCCGAAGGTGTACTTGTGCCATAGACGGAAGAGACATAGATCTCCATCCTTGGGCCACCGCTCTTCTAGCCGCCAAGACCAGTTTATGCAAAAGTTTGTTCTCCGGTCTCGATAAGGCCTCTGGGTGCGGTGAAGAAGGAATGTCCACGGGTCGAAAACCACTCCACACTGCAGGACTTATTGGATGAGGGCATGGGTCTTAAGCCAAAAGTGTTGTATCAGGGGGCACGTCCACCACATGTGGTAAAACGTGCCCTTAATGCCGCAACCTCTCCAGCATAAGTCAGAGGAAGACCCGTTCATGTGAGAAAGCTGGGAGGGAGTAACATACCAGCGAAACAACATCTTGTAAGCCTGTTCCTGGTGGGCCACGTTGATGGAGCAGTGTGCCACATTGTCCCAGATATCTTCCCAGTCTTCACTTGGCAGGGTCTCCCCCACATCTCTCTCCCAGTGTGCAACATAAGTTGGGTCCCCCCATATTGGACAGCCAGAACAGAGGGAGACATATAGCGAGGAGATCATCGATTTCGTGATGCGAGCATCATTACAGCGAGCTTCAAACGCCATCAAGGAAGACGTGGCGGCCGTGCGGACCTCCGGCGTCCGCGCATAGTCCATAACCTGTAAGTAGCGAAAGAAGTCCGCCAGGCCAACTGGGCCCTGGTGTTGAATGTCCGCAAACTTAAGTGGTGCGCCCGCTGAATAGAGGTGGTGGATCCTCTGAAGGCCCAAGTCCTCCAGTTTTGCGAAAGGGCGAGGGCATAGGCCTGGTGGGAACTTCCGATTGCGAAGGAAGGGCATCATAGCAGAGTATTCTTTAGCAAAAGTGCCGCGGCGGTTCGCAGTGTCCCAGATTTGTAGAGAGTTAATGGTGGCAGTGCAGGTGGAGCGGAGGAGTGGTCGATAGGGTTTGGGAAGCCAAAAATAAAATTGCGGCAACTCAGGAGCAAAAAGATGCGATTCTAAGTCCGCGGGATGGAAGTCCGCCTGCGGTCCTGCTCTATCTGACCCCCCCCCTTTGGTGGCGTCCGGCCCGACTACCGAGGGGCACGGCACTCGGCGTCTCGAGCGGCCTGGAGGATGAAATGGCGTTGGTCCGGCGTCTGGAGAGATGGTGCGGTGTTGCCTTGGGGATCCCGTTCCTGGGTTGAGTGGTGATGCAGGAGACCGCTGAGTGTCTCCTGCAATAGTGATTGTAGCTCTGAAATGAAGACACCAGACGCGGCTGTTTTAAAACCGTGAACTGAGTTTTATGGGTTTCAACAGGGTCATTTATACAACTTCACACAAACAGATTACCAACTCCCCCACCCACACAACCAGCACTGATTGGCTCCTTTCCCAGCCTCCTGTTCCCTATCAGGTCCCTTTCAGTTTTCCCATTGTCCAGGGATTAGGCAGATGAGGTCTTGGAAAAGCCTCCAATCAACTGGCTTGCTGTATCCTCTATCTTGCCCTTTCAGGCTCCCCCATTGTCCAGGGGATTAGGCAGATGAGGTCTTGGAAAAGCCTCCAATCCTCTGGCCCGCTGCATCCTCCATCTTGGGGCATGAGATCCTTTGTTCTGTGAAACCATGCTGGGATGAGCAAAATGGCGACGGGGAAAAACACATACAAACGGTTTCTTTCATACTTTTACAGTCACATCATACAGGGTACATTTTCATTACATTACACCAATAAAACCACATCTAGCAATAAAATAAGAGGTCCATAGGCTCACACGCAAAACCAAAACGAAAACAGGAAAAATGGTCTTTAAAAAGGGTTCAGTCGGGGGCGTGGCTAACCGCCGATCGAGATGGCGGCTTAACTGAGGAGCTCCACAACCAGACCTCACAATAAGCGTCATAAAGCACACCTAAAGCGTTCGTTCTTGGCTTAAAACGTCTGGACAGGGTGGGTGAGATGTCCCAGGGTAAGGCCAAAGCATCGGCAACCAAAACCGAGTTCTTTACTCCACGCACCGGCCCGAAAAAATCGGCGGCCGGAATCCAAGATGGCGCCGGCCACTCGAGCCCGGAACCGCACGCAGCTCCACCGGCAGATAATCAGGCACTGGGAATTGAGATGAAGACCCTGACCCAAACGCTGGAAGGTATGATAACCACTATGTCCACTGACTTGAAATCACAACTCAAAGAAGTAGCGAGGGAAATCAGAGCCGATATCCAAAGCCTGGCTGACCGCACTTCCCACATTGAAGACAAAATGGGGGAATACGCAGATGCACAGAATAACTTAGCCGATAAGGTACAAGATCTTGAAGATTCACTGGAAAGCTGCTTGGCCAAACTTACTGATCTGGAAAACCGGTCCCGCAGACACAATGTGAAAATCCGTGGCATTCCTGAAAGCGTTAAACCCCAACAGTTAGCTGCTTATGTCACGGACTTTTTCTCTCAATTGGTTCCCGATCTGACCCCAGAGTCTTTATTAATGGACCGCATACATCGCCTTCCTAGGCCTCCGGCCTTACCAGCGGACTCCACACGCGACGTCATCCTGCGCCTACATTATTTCAGACCCAGGGAACTTATCTTCCTGGCGCTGCGCAAAATCCCAGGCCATACCTTCTGAATATGACCACCTACAGGTTTTCCCGGATCTAGCAAAACGCACTCTGGACTTTCGACGCTCCTTACATGAGGTGACTACTACACTCCGACAGCACGAAATATTGTATCGATGGGGCTTCCCACAGAGCTTGCTGATTACACATGAAGGCTCGCAACGTGTGGTTACGACGCTGGAACAAGGCCGGAAATTCCTGTCAGAAAAAGATCTATCCCCAGCCTCTCCTAACCGTCAATCCTCAAATGCACCTCAAAAGCTGCCTAAGGAGTGGAAGAAAGTACGCAAGGGGAAACCGGGATGAACGTGGTTCTTTTGTCTTGTCCTGATTGAAGAATTCCAAAGGGCCTAGCTTGAAGGCTGCCGCGACCATGTTGTGGTCTGAAATGCTTCTCCTGGGATGGACCACTTGCCAACTTACCGCAAGAAGTTTCAGCGATAATGTATGTCACTATGGTCTGGTGGCTCCGTCAAGTTGAGAGAAATTCTCTCCCACGTTCCCCCTCTTTTTTCCTCCCTCTCATGATGAGAGCTGTGGCTCAACAACGGGTTTGTTGCCACGAAGGAGATCCACAATCTCTTTATTTTATTGTATATATGTTTTTCTTGCGCTTATTTTTCTCTGTTTTTTTTTCTTTCTCCTTTTTTCTTTTCCCTTTTTATTTTTTTCCAGGAACCATATATCTTGATGTCGTACGTCACGGGACACTTGCCTCCATATCCACACCCTCGAGTATGTGGCTCTGAGGGGCAATGCGCCACTCGAACTTTGGGGCATTCCGATGCTTTTTTCATTTGGTGGTCACGATCACCTGTGGGATTGGGTAAATATTGGATGCAGTATTGTAATCATTTCACCTATGTTATGCCTCTGTTTAACCTCTTCCCATGGTAAAAATCACATCATATAATGTCCAGGGCCTAAACATTCCATACAAGCGACGGACGCTCTACAAGGAGCTAGACTCTGGTGGGGCGGACGTCGTTTGCCTTCAAGAAACACATTTTAGAGAGACTGTCCCATCCCCCGCTAAAATGGCCGAGCTTCACGACTCAATTCCATTCCACGGGCCCAACTAAATCCAAAGGAGTTTCCATTCTGATTAGGAACAGAGTTGTATTTGAATTGCATCGTAAACTCTCAGATCCGAATGGCAGATACCTGATTCTAGTTTGTTCACTGAATCACAAGGTTTACACTATTCTAAATCTCTACGCTCCCAATGAAAATCAAGTAGACTATGTGGCTTGATACTCGCTAAACTGTCTTTGGTAATGACTGGCACTCTGCTCGTTTGTGGGGATTTTAATTTTAGTCTCGACCCTCTGAAAGACACTTCGGGGTTTGGATCTCGTCCTCTAGTGGGGAAACGCAAAAAGCAGGTAGACAAATTTCAATCCCTGATAGGCACCTACGGTCTGTATGACACATGGCGCCTTTTTCACCCTAACGAAGTGGATTACACATTTTTCTCCAAAGTACATAAGACACACACTCGGATTGATTATATAATGACTCAAAGCCAATTGCTCCCAGGGGTAGAAAGCTGCTCGATAGGCACGATCTCGTGCTCAGACCATGCCCCCGTCACCTTGACCCTTAGAGACGAATATAAAACATTCGGACAGTCGCCTTGGCGATTGAATGACATGGTACTGTCGGACGAGACAGCTAAAAGCGATCTAGCTTCTCAACTAGAATCTTATTTTGAATTAAATACCTGCGAAGACCTTCCTGCCACAACCATATGGCAGGCTCACAAAGCGGTACTGAGGGGACACTGCATTAAATGGGCATCCCGTTTTAAAAAATCCAAAGAGGCCGCTCGCCTTCTCCTCTTGCAAAAACTCGACTCCCTATATCGCTCACACAAGATCTCCCCGTCAGATGCCACGTCTCGCCTCCTAAGTGAAGCACATGACGAACTGCACATTTTAGACAGGCAGTCCCATTTTTCTCATCTACAGCGCCTCAAGACGCGTTTTTATGCATACGGCAATAAACCTAGTAGACTACTAGCACAAAGACTCCGTACACTTGTACCCAAACAACGAATAGATAAGCTTGTCTCCCCTGGCAAAACTGCGATATACAAGCCCTCCGAAATAGCAGAAGAGTTTGCATCCTACTACTCATCTCTCTATAATTTGTCAGACAATGATACCATGTCACACCCCACAATCGCAGACATCGATGCGTATCTCCTACACCTTAACCTCCCTGCTTTGTCACACTTACAGACGGAACAATTGTCCTCACCTTTTACAATTATGGAAATAACGAAAATCATATCCTCCTTACCACATGGTAAAGCACCAGGACCGGACGGGTTCCCCTCCGCCTATTATAAAGCTTTTACACACCTTTTATCCCCACACTTACATAAGGTGTTTACACAGGCATCCTCTGAAGGCAGGTTTCCTAAAGAAATGTTAAAAGCAACAATCGTCACGTTGCCAAAACCGGGCAAACCCCCGACCTCCTGCCCTAATTTTCGACCCATCTCCTTATTAAACACAGATATAAAAATCTACGCTAAATTATTGGCCCTCCGGTTGAATGACATCCTCCCTACTTTAATCGGGCGAGATCAAGTTGGGTTATCAAAGGCAGGCAAGGGACAGAAAACTCTAAGAAATTATTGGCCCTGATGGAATACCAATCTAATCATGGTATCCCCTGTTTATGGCTTTCGCTCGACGCAGAAAAAGCGTTTGATAGGGTTCACTGGAAATTCATGGATAGAGTTCTAACTAAATTTGGGTTCACTAAAGATCTCATTAAGTCCATTATGGCATTATATGCCTCTCCCTCCGCTAGGGTGTTAAATAGTGGCTTTCTCTCTAAAACTTTTAATATCACTAACGGCACGCGCCAAGGCTGCCCCCTTTCCCCGCTGCTTTACGCTTTAGTTTTGGAACCACTGGCGCAGGCCATAAGACAAAACGACCTCATCCGCGGGGTCCAAATAGGCCCCCAGACGTTTAAATTAAATCTTTTCGCGGACGACATTCTTATAACGATCACTGAACCCCTGGACTCTCTGCCCTCTTTACACACAACACTAACAGAGTATGGCCTAGTCTCATACCACTCCCTTAACCTTCCGAAAACGCAAGCACTAGCGTGGGGACTTCATCCCACGGACCTGAGGTCCATAAAAACCCGCTACTCCTTTGCGTGGAACGACCAAGGTATAAAATATCTAGGTATAACACTTCCAAGTAGGTTTGACGACATAATTACTGCAAATCACAAGAAGGTGTTTGCTGAAACTAGATCGTTGCTGTTGCGGGGAGGTCAGTGAGATTATCCTGGCTGGGCAGAGCGGCAGCTGTTAAGATGACGATTTTACCTAAACTGTTATACGTATTTCGCATGTTACCTATTCTCGTCCCAAAACCCCTACTTAGTGCAGTTCAACGCGACATTTCCTCTTTTATATGGAACGGTAAACGACCACGCACCCCGTTTAAGGTCTTATCAGCCTCACTGGTAGATGGAGGACTTAAATTCCCACAAATATTGACATATCACAAGGCAGCAATTATAGCTTCCCTGAGCGAATCCCTCCTGCTACACCAGCCGTTATGGACATATATTCAATCAATAGCAATACCAGGCCACTCTTTCTCCAGTTTGCTTTTTACTCCTTCTAAATCCAGGCCAGCTCTCCCAACAGCTTTACAGATCACTAGATGGTACCTCACGGTTTGGGATAGAAATGTTCGTGCTTGCACTTCTCTCCACCCTTTATCCCTTGCCACCCCAGTAAATGCACTGACTTATGTAATCCCCTTTTTCAATCCTAAAGCATGGACTCAACATGGAGTCAGATATGTGTTCCAATTCTTCAGGAACTCCTCCGTTCTCTCCTTCGCACATATGCAGACTACACATGGCATACCCTCTCAGGCGTTTTTGTCTTATCTTCAAATATTATCATACATGAAAACATTGGGAACGATATCTTTTGTTCTAACAAACGAACCTCTACTCACACCATTTGAGTCTTTCGTAACACGCCCTACTCAGTCCATAAAACTCCTGTCCCTTTGTTATTCTCAATTGATGTCCGGTATGGGATTGTCTAAGCGCACTTTTCAAAAGGCTTGGGAAACTGAGTTAAACACGCACCTCACACTAGAACAGTGGACACATGTGTTTTTATTGGATAAGAGTGCATCTAGGTGTATTTCGATTTTTGAAACGCGCCGCAAGGTGCTATATAGATGGTATTTAGTTCCTGTTAGGGAATGTCATTTTAACAAAAATGTTCCCGACACATGCTGGCGCTGCCAAACAGCGAGGGTCGATGTTACACGTATGGTGGTCCTGCCCAACACTGCAACCGTTTTGGACCCAAGTGGCGTTGTTTGTCGAGGAGGTCCTGGGTATCAAAGTTCCTTTCTCTCCACTGCATTACCTTCTTGGACTCCTCCCAGATGATGTGAGGAAAATGTCGAGACAACGTAAAATGTTTTGTATAATTATATCCTGCTGCTTCCTTCTTATCGCTAGACTCTGGAAAAAAACGATAATTCCTTCCCTACCCTCCTTGACTAAAATGATTTCTGACTTGGCATTTTCTGAGGACTTGGCTCGATCGCACTTTAATCTCGCCTCTCCGGCACAAGACCCTTGGTCGCTGTGGCAAGCTCACCTAATATATCAAACCACTAGACCCAGAGACACGTAAGTCTCATCTTGTTCTACTAACACTTACTCTCCCGGCCCTACACCTTCAAGAACGGAGGCTCCCATTGTCCCCTCCTAACTGGTTCCTCTCCCCCCCCTTTAAATATTCCTTTTTTTTTTTTTTTTTTTTTTTTTTCTTTCTTTCTTTCTTTTTCTCCTTCCTTACTGTCCCCTATAAATCTCTTTTTCTGGGACAGGTTCGGTTGGTTGTCATTTGACCTGATGTGATGCTTTCATATCCTTGCCACTCTGTAGAGCAATTGTACCTCCTTTCTTTTTTGCAACTCAATATCACGGTTTAATTTTTGTCGCTATGGTAAAATGTACCGAATTTTCCCCTTTTGTGTATGTTATTGTTTTTCCCCCTGTTTTCTTCTGTATCCCATTCTTTGATTGAAATAATAAAACATTTAAATATAAAAAAAAAAAAAGGGTTCAGTCTTTAGTCATGTGGCTCACTGAAAAGAGCTCTCATGTCCGTTCCGTGGCAGGCAGCATGATAATAATGTAACAAACTTGGAACTCCCAACCCTCCCACCGCCCTCGGTCTATGTAACACCTTTCTTGCCACTCTGTGTCGTTTGTTATGCCAGATGAACCGGTCCACATGAGACTGCAGATGCGCCAACGAGGCCGGAGGGACAGGCCCAGGGAGAGTTTGGAACAGGTATAAAATTCGAGGGAGTAGATTCATTTTCACGCTAGCAATACGACCCACCCAGGAGACATTAACCCTTTCACTGCTGAAGACGTGTGGGACACGTCCTCATTGATGCACGTTGCATGCTGAGGACGTGTCCCACACGTCATCAGCTGTGCGGGACCCCCGGCGGAGATACTCACCTCTCTGTCCGGGGTCCCACGGCGTTCTGACTTCAGCGTCCTCAGACGCTGAAGTCAAGCGCCTCCCGGCGTAAATGACGTCATCGCGCCATGCGCGATGACGTCATTTCCAGGCGACCCCCCGGCAATGCCGGGAGATAGCCTGGAAGGGAGGGGGGGATCCGTTCGGATCCCTCTCCTCCCGATCGGGAAGGAGCAGCGGTAAAAGCCAGGCACCGCTTAAAAGGGGAGAGTCTCCCCTTTTAAGCGATGCCTGGCGTGCTGGGTTGCACTTCAGCGCCTTGCGGCGCCGAAGTGCAGCCTATCTCCGGTGGGGGCCGCCATCTTGGATGGCGGCTCCGCCCCGGACTCCCCTCGCTTTCTGACGTCATCATGCATAGCGTGATGACGTCAGATAGCCGGGGAACCCCTAGCTGCCGGGGATTTCCCAAGGGAAAAAAAAAAAAAAAACATGTTTTTTTTTGTGTGTTGTTTTTATTAATGCAGCAATATTGTTCACATTTCAATTATAATGTGAACAATGATGCTGCACTAATGATTTTTTCTATGGGGTGCGTTTGCTAAAAATCACGTAATTCCCCCCAAAAAAGTAACAAGTCCATTTCAAATTTTTTGTACAAGCGCACCCCATAGAAAACATAACCGCAAACGCTCATGTGATAAAATGTGAAAAAAAACACTTTACACACCGCAGATGATTAAAAATTCAATTTTTATTGTATTTTTTGTTATAATATACAGGCAGGTCATGATGTATACATATAAAAATTATATATTATGAATCTGCGGAGTCTGCCGGAAAGAACGATATATAATATGTCTGGGTCATTTATTAAAATGTGCTTCAATCGCGTTTAAACATGATGAGCGAAAAGCGGTAAAAATGAGCTAGCACACAGGCGTGAAATGCTCACACAGTGAAGGGGTTAAAGGCATCCCATGTGTCCATATCAGCTATGAGACGTTGGATCATTACATCATAGTTGGCTCCAATCAGGGCTGCGGGATCACTGGTCAGTTTCACCCCTAGATATGTGAGAGAGGAGGTGGAGAATTGAAACCCCGTGAGGATACGCAACCGCTTGACATCCGCCTTCGGTACTCCTACTGGCATCGCGCGAGATTTATCTATATTGACCTTAAACCCGGAAACCTCCGAAAAATCGCTTAGAAGGGAAAGCAAATGGGGCACGGATCGGACAGGGTCCATGATGGTCAGGAGAAGGTCGTCCGCATAAGCCGACACCAGGGATTCCTCCCCCCCACCTGTAAGCCCGTGATGGACGTGGAGGACCGTAATTTAGCCAGCAGGGGCTCAAGGGCCAGAACGAAGAGCATGGGTGACAGGGGACATCCCTGCCGCGTTCCGTTACCTATGGGGAAGGACTCCGGGGAGGCCCCTGTGGTGATTATTTTCATAAGGGGGGAGTCATAAAGGACCCGGATAGCTGCGCAGAAGCTAGGTGGAAAACCCCAATGCTCCAGAAGTTGAAACAAGTAAGGCCAGCCCACCCTGTCGAACGCCTTCTCCGCATCCAAAGAAAGGAGCAGAGAAGGCGTCCCCGTCTCGCGAGCTCTCTCCATCAGGACCACGTTTCTCCTTGTATTTTCGTATGCTTGTCTCATGGGAATAAACCCGACCAGGTCAGGGTGAATAATGGAAGGGAGAATTGTTCCCAGTCTGTTGGCCAGAATTTTCGTAAATATAATCAATATTCAGTAGAGAGATTGGTCTATTGTTGTGGGGGTAGGAAGGGTCTTTGCCATCTTTAGGAATCAAAATCACATCGGATCAGAGGAAATCCGGAGGTACCGGTCGTCCCTCCAAAATTCCAATGTATATAGTTTAAACTAGATATTTGCACAAGTGGGGAGAGAACTTTTTATAGTAAAAAGCTGTGAAATCGTCCGGACCTGGGGCCTTATGGGGTTTCATTTGTTTAATCACCGATGCGACTTCGGCCTCTGAGACCTCCGACCCGATCCCCCCCCAGCAAGAGGGGGGAGCTCCGGACCCTTCCATGAGGCCAGGAATTCCCGCACATTGTCCGGATTTCGGAGAGAGTGATCCGGGGAGTGGTTGTACAATTGCTCAAAATATGCAGTAAAGATCTGGTTCACCTCGCTAGGGATAGTAGTGATCAAACCCTGGGCCGAGGTCACCAATTTAGTTCTAGTATGGTTCCTTAGTTTACTCACCAACATAGTGTGTGCCTTGTCCGAGTATTCATACAAGGTCCTCCTGGTCCAAGCCAAGGACCGGGCCACATCTGTCAATAAGGCAGAGCGGAGTTCCTGGCGTACTGTTGCAAGGGCATCAAAATCAGCCTGAGAGTGAGTGGACTTGTGTGCTGTCTCCCGGTCAGCCAGTCTTTCCTGGAGTTCCACCAGCAGACATGTCCTCTCCTTCAGCCTGCTACCAATCTGTATCAAGTGGCCTCGTATGACCGCCTTATGGGCCAGCCACAACAAGTCAGGTCCAATATCGTCTAGGTCATTGTCCTCAAAGTATCTGTCCAGGTGGGCAGAGACCTCTTCCATCACTGTAGTCGATTGTAAGAGGGAAGAATTGAGGCACCAGGACCAACCCGGGCGAGTTCCCGGTAGTCTCACCCATACAGACACGGACGCATGATCAGACCAGCTAATTGAGCCGATCGCCGTGCGGGTAGTCAATGGGATCGTCCTGCCTGGCAGCAAGAACAGGTCTATCCTCGAATATGAGGAATGAGGATGGGAATAAAAGGAGAAATCGTGGTCACCTGGATGATGGAGTCGCCAAACGTCGAGCAGCTGCGCATTGCTTATAAACCTAGCTAGCATTGCATCCTGAGAAGATGTATTTCTGGTACCTAGCATCCCAGCTTTCCTGTCTATTGCTGGCGCAGGGGCCGCGTTAAAGTCCCCCGCCATTATCCGATAGGAACCTTCCGTTAACTGTAGGAGCGTCTCAAGGTGGGCCCAGAAAGAATCTTCTGGAGTGTTAGCCACATCATCAACAGTCCCCCGGATCAAAATGTATCTGCCCTCATCATCTCTGTCCACATGCTGAACCGTCAACTGGCATGATTTATGCAATAATATCGCAACCCCCTGACGTTTACAGGTGCAGGAAACAAAAAAAAAAAGGAGCGAGGGAAGGTGCGGTCTGTGAGGTTGAACTGGCGTGCCCGGGTAAAATGCGTTTCCTGCATAAATGCTATCTGGCATTGTGCCCGTTTTAGTTCTCGGAGGACCAGTCTCCTCTTCTTAGGGGAATTCAGTCCCTTAACATTTTGGGACAATATATGGCAATCAGGCATCAGAGGGGAGTTGAGGAGAACACCACGGGCAGGCTAGAACAGGGACACAGGGCAGGGCGGCAACCCTGAGGACCCAGTTGGGGGGAGAAAGACAGATAAGGCAGAGGGACAAGTGACTAGGAAGGGAGGAAGGGGTGAAAAATAAGATAGAACAGAAGAGGACACATAAAAGAAAAAATTTAAGAAAAAACTTCCGGACTTATCCATTGATGGAACGACCATGGGGATGGTCAGAAAGGAGACGCGACCCTGGTAGAAGACCAGTAGGATCGCAGTACGGACGTCACCGAGCATGCAACGGAGCATGAAGAAACTAAATAAAAACAGTGCTACAAAGCGCTTACATCAACAACAGTATCTCCACCATTATCTTGAACATTGATAGCATAACAATACGGGGTTATACGTAATTGGTGAGCATTCACAACTCAACTAATGCAGCCACCTGGTACCATGTGGGCAAGAAAAGTAAAAATATCACCCCCGGGGTCTCCCCCTCTTCTCATCCCGGATCTGTGTCCCTCTCCTCTCGGGCCCAGGAGGGGACCTTCTCCCAGCGGGGTGTGAGCTGAGGTGCCAGAGAGGGGGATGATAAATTACCAGCCTCCGGTAAAGGTGGGCAATCCAGGCGGGTGAAGAATTGCTGCGGGTCAGATTGCAGGGTTAGAGTTGAGGTTTTGCCGCCAGCGAAGGCCAAGAGCTTGAACGGGAAACCCCAGGCATAGCGGATGTTATGACGGCCCAGGTGGGCTGTGATGGGGCGCCAGGCCCTTCGGCGCTGCAAGGTCTCCGGTGCCAGATCGTGAAACAGGGCGAGCTTTACTTCTTCATACACCAGTTCCACTTCTCTACTTTTGCGCATTACTTCTTCCTTAACTGTGTAATAATGAAGGCGAAATATGACATCGCGGGGTTGTTGGGAGTCAGCCCGGGGAGCCCTCAGTGCTCTGTGAATCCTGTCCATAAGTAGTCTAGCCGGGGGTACCTCTGGAACCAAGCGTTTAAGAAGGCCCAACACCATCTCATGTAGCTCTCGTGTCTCGACAGATTCGGGCAAACCCCGCAGGCGTATGTTGTTGCGGCGGGATCTATTGGCAACATCCTCCAGAGCAAGTTCCAGACGGTCCATGCGGTGAGATAATGTATCCGTTGTGCGCGCCAGCGTATAGTGAGCTGCCACGAGGTCCCTCGTGCCGTCCTCCAGTTCCCCAATGCGTAGGCCCAAGGCCCCCACCTCCGCACGTACCTCCGTGGCTATTTTGGCTATGTCCATCGCCAGACTCACCTGCATGTCCCCCATCCTGGCCAAAATCTGTGTGATATCAGCTCTAGACGCTGGCTGAGACCCCCCCGGGTCAGAGTCCAAGCCTGTCTCCGCACCGCGGTTCCGGCCGCCATCTTGGCGGTCTGGAAAATTGGCGCCACCACTGGGGTCGGGGGATCCTGTTTTTTGCCTCCTCGGGTGGTCCCCGGCATGCTCCCGGTGAGGGGGGACTGAGATGGTGTGTCAGAAGGATCTTTGTGCTGCTGCTATGCTCCGTTTTGACGGCTAGGTGCGGGAGCTCCTACACCATCCGTCTGGCTCGGTCGGCGTCCAGACTCCGCCCCCTTTACATTATATTTTAAGGAAAGGTGTTTGAGAAGAATGTGCATTTTCAAAGTTCAGCTACGTTTTGAGCACTGACAGTCTATTTTAAGATTCCATACACACTCTATTAGGAGTAATACAGTTTTATATTGCTGAAGATCATTATTATTGGAGTGAGATAAAGAAAGAACGTAGAAAAACATTGATATAGAAAGCAAGGTCAGAATGCGTTTACTTGGAAGCAATATCCCTTTTATAGAGAGAAGGGAACCTAATGTTCTTCACTTGCAAAATAATATAGATACGGAGTAATTCCGACTGATTCACATCACAACAGATGCTTTTGCAAATTGAAAATAAACTATAATTTATTTGCAGATTCATTTTACATGCAGCTTTTTCCTTCTCATAACCATTGAGTTCCTTGCAAAGTGGAAAGCATTCTATGTAATTCTGTATATTGAAATTTAAGAGGTTATTTACTAAACCCCGAACTTTCTACCGGTTCGTCTATTCAACAAGTTGCCAAGTTGCTAATATGCCAAATACAGGAGAACTAACAGCGAAATATGGCGTAGTTCGCCGACCCTCGGTGGTCTTTGGTGGCAGCAAAATTCCCCCATAGAGAAGCAATGGTTCGTCTATTCACAGAACGCCAAAGTACACCGAACTGTTTTTGAAATGACCAGATTTTTGGTGTTTTAGTCCGACAGGATTAAACAGGTGAATCCCATAGGTTTCAATGTAAAAAAGTAACAATTTAAATTTAACTTAAATTAGAACACCTTTTTGTATTTATGTAGGTGAAATTTTTGTTTCCCAATTTTTTTAAGAGGTGTCTTTTTTTATTCTGCAACAGGCCTTTTTTATTATTTACACACATTTTAATGCAATTTTATTAGTTTATACACCCTTGAGGAGAATAAGGCCAGTATTACAATGTTGGTGCCAACTTAACCAGAGCTGTTGTAAACTTAAAACCTCCATAGGCTATAATGGCTCTGGGAAGTTTACAACAGCTCTGGTTAAGTTAGCGCCAACTATGTAATATGGCCCTAAGAGTGTTCAATTTATTTATTTTTTTGCAGCTGGGTGGATTTTGGCTAATGTCAGATGAATGCAGTCTGAGCGCACTCTGCGTGCATGCTTAACGGACGTACGTACTGACGGAAGATACAGTAGACACCACACGGTCCGCTTTTTTAATGAATGTAGAAAAAAAAAGGGAAATATGGGAAAACAAAATTAATTAAAATTAAATGACAGGTACAGTCAGCCGGACCAAAAAACACCTGAGCGTCAATGTGATGGATGTCGCAAATGTGCTGCGTCTGACGTCGTGTCATCACGCACACAGGCCGCTACGCGGATGTGGTGTACTCTGGGTGTCCATCGTAGCACTTTTTCGTCGAGGCCTAAATGGAGTCCGTTGCCACCTGTATGGTGCGTGGACACTTCGGTGCGCACTTACTTCGTGTGTTGGTCTCTATTGATCACAAATCAATGCTACAACGGACGTTAAACTGTGCCGCGACACAGATGTGATTACTGCGTTCGTCTGACGCTAGCCTTTGCCAAGGCCACTTCGACACATTTCAGTACTCTTTGGCGACGTTCTCCAACTTTTTCATGAGGCTTCAGTGACTCCATCTTCCGTGCACTACAGTAACAATCCAGTGAATAGTGCATCCACCGTACTGTCGGCGAAATTGAATCGCCGATGTGCACTGAACTGCACCAAAGTGAAAAGCACCAAAATTTCCCTGAAATTTCAATTATCAGTGAATAGACCCTTCAGATTAAAACCAGTAAAGTGTAACTATTGACCCATTCCTGTTTTGGATAAATTTCAAGCACAGCAAATGTTTTAATCCAATAAAAATAAATAATAATAGCAACAACATTCTTCAGAATAAGGCATCTGTTTTTTTCTTTTCTTAAACCATTATGTTAATAGGACACATTACAACATACATAAGCAGATATTAAAAATAGACTAAAACCATTTTTCTTCAGTGCTTTTTCAGTCAGTTTTCAAACAGAAACTAACAGTTATATTTGGAGTATCAGGTGGCACCACGAGACCATTACTTAGTAAACAGCAGGATAGCCAGATCATGTGTCTTACATGATCGACCAAGGAATATACATGGACAGTTCTAGTGCTGTGGAAAGGCAGACAGTGTTTAATGGCTCATATTCTTGAAAACAAGTGTTCCAGTCTATTCTGTAATTATGGCTGAGGCTTCACATCAACTTCACAATCCTAAAACGTGACAGGGAGAAGATGGAATTGATGTACTGAGCTGTTCGGAACAGATGGTCATGATAAAGCTTACCTTAAAAAGGTTTTGAGCTACTCTCGGGTTTTAGAAAAAGAAAAGCAAGGTGTGATTGGATCATACAAATTGTTGCTCGAGTAACATATAGGAAGCGTGTAAATGCTGTTCGTTTGGCCATTTCTATATCATACAGTATAAAGGAGTAGACAAGTTAAATGTTGTCACCTATCTAGAAGATAAATATATTCTAAGCTGTTGGAATGTAGCAGATCACAAATGGTTTATGGGAAATACATCACAACTCTTCATAAAGATATTTTATCCAACTCTATTATTGCTTTTAGAAAAGTACAGTAAGATCTAAAAGGATACAAGAAATACAATTTTAATGCATTGCTTGTTGATCCAAGCAGAAATATGATGTTATAAATTCAAGAGGGAATATTTTCCCTTTGGGCTTTACTGGAAAATACACGAAAAGATATTTTGGATCAGTGAAATGGGGTAGGTTGAACTCCAGGAAAATCGGTCTTTTCTCATCCTACATTACTATGTTATGCTTGAAATGGCAAAAGGTCTACAGAATGGTGTAAACCACATTAGATGTGAGGTTCTCCCTATACATCCAACTATCCATCACAATTAATATTAACATCATCCAAAAAAAAAAATAGTCATCCAGACTTGATTGTTCCGTTTAGAAGTGAATCAGTTCATCCTGGAACACATTGGTTTTATTTATTGTACCTGCAATTTCTAGGTATTACTGTGGGACTCAGTCATAATATATTGGTATAGCTGGGGGAGTACCTGACTACCAGAACATTTGATCCATTCCACAGAAGAGAACCTGGTCCTTTGCCAGAGTTATATAAATGGTATATCAATCCTAGGCATCATAGATGATTCATAAAATGCTTTAACATTTATTGCTTGAATTAATGTGAATGAATTTATACCCTTAATGCCGCAGGGCGAGCTATACTGGTCTCACAGCAGGCAGACCTAAAGGCCGCAGAGCAGCATAGCACGACCTGCAGCTATCTGGTACTCCTATGACCTGCCTCCCTTACTGGCATCCGATCGTCATCATTGGCTGCAGTAGGAATGCCGGAAGGGAGGTGGGCCGTTGGAGTGCCAGAAAGCCAATGGGTGTGCAATGTCGCCCTGTGGTGTTTAACACTTTCGCTGCTGAGGCTTTTCCCGCCTCTGTGCTGAGGTCCTTTTTACCGATTTTGCTCATCATGTTTAAACGCGTTTTGAAGGCTTATTTTAGTATATGACCCAGACGTATTATATATCGTTCTTTCCGTCAGACTCGGCAGATTCATAATATGTCATTATTATATGTATACGTCATGTTCTGTCTGTATATTATAACAAAATATGCAATAAAATATGAATTTTCAATAATTTACAACGTGTAAAGTGTATTTTTTTCACATTTTAACATGCGAGCAATTGCGGTTATATTTTGTATGGGGTGCGCTTGTTAAAAAAATTAGAAATGGGGTCTCGTTACATTTTTTTTGGGGAAAATTACGCGATTTTTAACAAACGCACCGCATACAAAAATCGGTAGTGCAGCATCATTGTTCACATTATAATTGAAATGGGAACAATATTGCTGCATTAACAAACCAAAAAAAAAAAAAAAAAACTTGTTTGTTTTTTTAGAATTTTTTTAAAATATTTTAATTTAAATTTTTTTTAAAAAACTTTTTTCACAGTAGTGTTTGGTATCGTTGGAACGGCCATGCTCTGGCCGATCCAACAGTACCGAACTTTAACCCCTAGCTACCACGGATCGGGAGATAGGGGGTTCATTGGAACCGTTGGTGGCAGCTAGGGGTTAACTCCAAGACTGGCGTCATCGTGCTATGCACGATGACGCCAGTCCTCAGGGGGAGTTCCCGGAGGCTTGGCCGACATCCAAGATGTCGGCCAGCTCCGGGAAAGGATCACGAACCGGCACTTTTCAGCGCCGATTCGTAATCCGGCTCCCTAGGGGTTAATGACAGCCACCGTTTGGAAGGGCAGGCTGTGCCCTTCCAAGCGGTGCCTGTATTAACTCCCTGCTCCCCGGCGATCGGGAGGGAGAGCGCGTCCATAGCAGCCAAGTGGTTAAGCTCACCTGCCTCCCGATAGACTTCCAGTGCTAAGGGGTTAAAGGGTTAACTTGTTTGCAGATAATAGCACCATAAAAATGTTACTTTAAAACAAAGAACGATTACAGTTATTTACATCACAATAGTTATAATTGCTCAGGGCTTCGAGGGCACTGTAGAGCAACTTCTTAAAGGTCAAGATAAATTGTACAAAAGACACCCCCCAGCAATAATAAAGAGACATAATTAAATACAAAATAATAC
The DNA here is from genome assembly GCA_009667805.1 of Leptobrachium leishanense. Lineage (NCBI taxonomy): Eukaryota > Metazoa > Chordata > Amphibia > Anura > Megophryidae > Leptobrachium > Leptobrachium leishanense. The sequence goes on along the minus strand of CM019067.1, from coordinate 157,234,570 downwards.
AATAAAACGATAAACTAAGAATAGTTTTCAGAAAAAAAGCTAAATGAATTGGAATGATAGACAGGACATGATGTTAATCCAGAAAAATGAAATAACAGAAGAACATACTCATCAGTTTTCTTTCATTTCAAAAGGCAATACACAAGATTCAGTAATAATAAAGTTATTAAAACATTGCCCCATACTCATTCAAGGTCCTTTTTCAAAAAAAGGTTAGATCAAAAGCACTATAGGTTAAGAAATATACACATATTAAAAATATATCCCCTCTCAGGTCTACTGTTTCCGATAACAATAAATATACTTACTTCTAATGCCGCAGGCTTTTAAAATATATATATATATTCTCACTGTACAGCAAGCCTTGTAGGATTCTTGACAAGATCCATCAAAAATTTTAAGTTTTAAAACCAAAGGTTCAATATTGAAACACAAATTGGATGTGATAATATTCCAATATTAAAATAATATATTCAGTCAGGTCCAGAAATATTGGGACATCGACACAATTCTAACATCTTTGGCTCTATACACCACCACAATAGAGTTGGAATGAAACAAACACAATGTGCTTTAACTGCAGACTGTCAGCTTTAATTTGAGGGTATGTACATCCAACTCAGGTGAACGGTGTAGGACTTACAGCAGTTTGCAGATGTGCCTCCCACTTGTTAAGGGATCAAAAGTAATGTGACAATTGGCTTCTCAGCTGTTCCATGGCCATGTGAGTGATATTCCCTCATTACCCCAATTACAATGTGCAGATAAAAGGCCCAGAGTTCATTTCAAGTGTGCTATTTGCATTTGGAATCTGTTGCTGTCAACTCTCAAGATGAGATCAAAAGAGCTGTCACAATCAGTGAAGCAAGCCATCATTAGGCTGAAGAAAAACAAACAAACCCATCAGAGAGATAGCAAGAACATTAGGTGTGGCCAAAACAACTGTTTGGAACATTCTCAAAAAGAAGGAACGCACCGGTGAGCTCAGCAACACCAAAAGACCCGGGAGACCACGGAAAACAACTGTGGTGGATGACCGAAGAATTCTTTCCCTGGTGAAGAAAACACCCTTCACAACAGTTGGCCAGATCAGGAACACTCTCCAGGAGGTAGGTGTTTGTGTGTCAATGTCAACAATCAAGAGAAGACTTCACCAGAGTGAATACAGAGGGTTCACCACAAGATGTAAACCATTGGTGAGCCTCAAAAACAGGAAGGCCAGATTAGAGTTTGCCAAACAACACCTAACAAAGCCTTCACATTTCTGGAACAAGATCCTATGGACAGATAGACCAAGATCAACTTGTACCAGAGTGTTGGGAAGAGAAGAGTATGGAGAAGGAAAGGAACTGCTCATGATCCTAAGCATACCACCTCATCAGTGAAGCATGGTGGTGGTACTCTCATGGCGTGGGCATGTATGGCTGCCAATGGAACTGGTTCTCTTGTATTTATTGATGATGTGACTGCTGACAAAAGCAGCAGGATGAATTCTGAAGTGTTTCGGGCAATATTATCTGCTCACACTCAGCCAAATGCTGCAGAACTCATTGGACGGCGCTTCACAGTACAGATGGACAATGACTCAGAGCATACTGCAAAAGCAACCAAAGAGTTTTTGAAGGGACAGAAGTGGAATGTTATGCAATGGCCAAGTCAATCACCTCACCTGAATCCCATTGAGCATGCATTTCACTTGCTGAAGACAAAGCTGAAGGGAAAATTCCCCAAGAACAAGCAGGAACTGAAGACAGTTGCAGTAGAGGCCTGGCAGAGCATCACCAGGGATGAAACCCAGCATCTGGTGTTGTCTATGCGTTCCAGACTTCAGGCTGTGATTGACTGCAAAGGATTTGCAACCAAGTATTAAGAAGGGAAAGTTTGATTTATGATTATTATTCTGTCCCATTACTTGTGGTCCCTTAACAAGTGGGAGGCACATCTGCAAACTGCTGTAAGTCCTACACCGTTCACCTGAGTTGGATGTACATACCCTCATATTAAAGCTGACAGTCTGCAGTTAAAGCACATTGTGTTTGTTTCATTCCAACTCCATTGTGGTGGTGTATAGAGCCAAAGATGTTAGAATTGTGTCGATGTCCCAATATTTCTGGACCTGACTGTATATGTATTGTAACAGTGCCAGTAGAACCTGCCAGGGTGGCAGGAAAAGTGATAGATGGCAGATACATTCCTCCACGAATGCTTAGATTCATCATCCAAGGTACTGCTAGTATAAAGACCAATAGCTCTTTAACTTGTATGGGTAAAACAGATTCTGGAGCTGGTGTTACCAGGAGTTTAATTAGCTCTGGGTGGGACAGGGATTCATTTAATCTGCAGCTGCACCTAGCAGTGTGTGTGTGTCTCAGTGCATGGAGAGACGGTGTGTTGAATGCAGCAACTTCTGTGTTGGGAGAAAAGCCTGTCAGTGGGACAGGATTCCATGGATGAACTTTCATTGTTTCCTTGGAGCAAACCATCTCAGCTTGGAGGACTGTCTCTAAATATCCAAGTAGGCTCAGTGGAGCGGACTTTTATTTGTTTCTATGAACTGATTTTGGCTGGATGCCTGCAACCTTTTTGTTTCTATTTTTGTGACTGGATTGCTGTCTGAAATTAAAGCTGGCAATTTCTGAAGCGACTGCGAGTTTTCCTCTATATTGAGACTGATCCCCTACAATTGGTGTTGAAATGCGGGCAAAGTTCCAGAGACTTGCAAAAGCAGTCTTAAAGGGACAGTATGTTTGACTTACGTCGTGGGTTAAGGATGCACAAACCCTAAAGCCTGAAATGATGGAAGAGTTAATCAAACAGCTAGTGCAGTCAAATGCCCTCCTTCAGGCTGCGCATACAGATCAACAGGAAACAAATCGTCTGCTGGCAGTGGCTACCCAGGCAGCTATAACCGAGCAAAAAGAGTTTAGTTTACGTATCCACAGTCAGATACAGTCTCTGGCTGAAAGGACTCCATCTTTGGAAAATGTTGCAGCAGTACGCAAGCGGATGCAAGCCGCACTACAAAAAATGACCGCTGAGGATGATGTGGAGGCCTTCCTCTAAGGTTTTTGAAAGGCTGGCGGAGTGTGAGGGTCTGCCCAAGGACCAGTGGGCTGAGGTCCTTGACCCTTTTCTGACTGGAGATCCACAGAAGGCATACTTTGATTTAAGTGCTGCTGAGGCTCAACAGTACCACAGACTCAAGACAGAGATTCTGGCCCGCCTGGGGGTTACCATGGCCTTGAGAGCCCGGCGCATCCATGCCTGGGAGTTCAAAGTGGACAAACCGGTAAGGTCCCAGATATATGACCTTGTTCACCTCACACGCATGTGGTTACAACCGGAGATTACCAACCCTGCCCAGATGGTGGAGAGAGTTGTGGTGGACCGCTTTGTGAGAGCCCTTCCAATCCCTATACAGCGGTTTGCAGGTCGAGCTGACCCCAAAGATATTGATGAATTGGTGGCCCTCGTGGAGCGGTATTAAGTACTGGGGATTTTCTTCGGAGTGCAGTCCCCAAAGAATCCCCCTCCAGGAGTCAGAAGTCCACCACTTTTGCGAAGAGCTCTTCTGGCCCAAGGGGCAAAAAGGAGGAGGTGCAGGCTATTGACAACCATACTATGCAACGCATAAAAAGACCCAACCGACCCTCAGAGATACGACAGGACTGGGGGCCGGTAGTGTACTGGCGCTGCCATGAAACAGGACATATGGTTGCCAGTTGTCCCCTAAACCAAGAACCTATGGATTGTGGGTTTTCTCAGCGACAGTCTCTGTTTGCTACACCAGGAGGCGCCCCACAACAGACTGTGGAGACCGAGAAACAGGTTTGTGTGATTACAGTGGATGGTTGCAAGATGACTGCCTTGCTGGATTCTGGCAGTCTCGTCACTCTAGTGCATGCAGCTCTAGTTAATCCTCAAAAGGTTAAACAACAGCTGAGGGGGGTCATCTGCATTCATGGGGATACTAAGTGCTACCCCACAGCCTTGGTGTCCATTGAAACTGTTTGTGGCACCCGGGACCATGAAGTGGGAGTGGTCCCAAGTCTGATGTACAATGCTATACTGGGGCGAGATTTCCCCTTTTTCTGGGACTTATGGGAGACAGCCAAGGCAGATGGACCCAACACAGTGTCTAAATCTTACAGCCTGGATCCGCTGGAAGAGAGCTCTCCGGAGGATGTACTTGTGAATTTTCCCCTGGAGGTCTTAGCAGGTGATGCTGAGGACCACACCCCAGAGGTAGAACTGCCAGACCTCCCCATGACAAGTTCGGCACGGCCCAGCTTAGGGATCCCACCTTAAGTCGGGCCAGGGAACAGGTAAAAGTTGTAAATGGAGCACCCCAAGAACTGGGGGCGGAGACTATATTCCCTTATTTTTTTTTATGGAAAATGACTTATTGTATAGAGTGGATGAAATACGGGGTGACAGAATTGAGCAGTTACTGGTACCACAAACCCATAGACGTATGGTATTAGACTTGGCACATTCTCATGTACTTGGGGGACATCTAGGTTTAGATAAAACTACAGAGCGGGTGTTACAACGCTTTTATTGGCCAGGCCTACATAATGATGTAAAATTGTACTGTGAGTCGTGTCCAGGTTGCCAGATCACTGCTCCTGTCTCACGGTTCAGGAGTCCATTGGTACCGTTGCCCATCATTGAGGTACCCTTTGATAGGATTGCAATGGATATTGTGGGTCCCTTGGTTAAGTCCGCTAGGGGACATCAGTATATCCTGGTAGTCTTAGACTATGCCACCCATTACCCAGAAGCAATCCCTTTAAGGACCTCCGCAAAAAGTATTGCCAAAGAGCTGTCTCTTATGTTTACATGGTGGGTATTTTCTGTGAACTGTTAACTGACCAAGGCACGCCCTTCATGTCTAAGGTAACAAAGGAATTGTGTAAACTGTTTAAAATTGACCATTTACTCACTTCTGTGTACCACCCCCAAACCGATGGTTTGGTGGAAAAGTTCAACAAAACCCTGAAAGGAATGTTAAAGAGGGTGGTAGCTGCTGATGGAAAGGACTGGGATTGCCTCTTGCCCTACCTCATGTTTGCTATACGGGAAGTACCCCAAGCTTCCACGGACTTCTCTCCCTTTGAGTTGCTGTACGGCCGACATCCGAAAGGCCTCCTAGATATAGCAAAGGAGACCTGGGAACAAGAGGCAACCCCTTTTTTTAAAAGTGTAGTGGAGCATATTGCACAAATGCAGGACCGAATCGAGAAAGTGATGCCCATAGTTAAGTCACACTTACAACAGGCTCAACACGCTCAGGCTTGAGTATATAACCGTTCAGCCAAGGTCAGAACCTTTAACCCTGGGGACGGAGTACTTGTACTGGTACCTACAGTCGAGAGTAATTTCCTGGCAAAATGGCAAGGGCCGTATGAAGTTGTAGAGCAGGTTGGGGAGGTGAATTACAGGGTACACCAACCTGGTAAACGGAAACCCTACCAAATTTATGATGTAAACTATTAAAGCCCTGAAAAGATCGAGCATCCCCGATGGCCCAAAACCCCTTAGCTATGACTCGCACACTGTCTACTATGGTGCCTGAGGTAGAGATCGCTGAGGCCCTGTCGGTGAGTCAAAAGCAAGAGGCCAAAGAATTTCTACTAAGGAAGAGAATTCTTTTCTGATTTACCAGGCTTAACCACCATGCTAAAGCATGATATTGTGACTGAACAGGGGGTAAAAGTAAACTTAAAACCCTATTGCATCCCAGAAGCTCGACGCCAAGTAGTCTCAGATGAGATCAAGAGGATGTTGGATTTTAAGATTATTGAAGAGTCGCATAGTGAATGGTGTTGTCCCATTGTCCTTATTCCCAAACCTGATGGTAGCATCCGATTTTGTAACGACTTCCGGCAGCTAAATGAGGTCTCAAAATTTGATGCTTATCCTATGCCTAGTGTAGACAAGCTAGTCGAGCGTTTAGGCCCTGCTCAGTATATATCACCACCCTTGACCTTACGAAAGGGTACTGGCAAATACTCCTAACCGATCTGGCTAAAGCGAAAACAGCATTTTCTACTCCAGAAGGTCATTGGCAGTATAAAAGGATGCCGTTTGGCCTACATGGAGCTCCCGCCACTTTTTAGCGGATGATGGACCGTATCCTTAAACTACACAAAACCTATGCATCTGCATATTTGGATGACGTAGTGATCTTTAGTGCAGAGTGGGAGAGCCATTTGCCCAAAGTACAGGCTGTCATTAATGCCCTCCGCGATGCTGGACTGACAGCTAATCCAAAGAAGTGTGCATGTGCAGTGGGTTTGGAGGAGGCCCGCTATTTGGGATACATTATTGGAAGGGGAGTAGTGAAGCCCCAAGTCACAAAAATCTGAGCTATCCAGAATTGGCCAAGACCCCTAAATAAAAAACAGATGAGAGCCCTTTTAGGGTTGATAGGCTATTACAGAAAATTTGTCCCCAATTTCTCCACTAGGGCAGCACCTCACATAGATCTAACAAAGGGAGGAAAGTCTTCGGCTATGACTTGGACCCCGGAAGCCGAGAGCGCTTTCCAGGACCTCCAGACAGCACTGTGCAAAAGTCCGGTTTTGAGTACTCCTGACTTTACGAAGGAATTTGTGGTTCAGACAGATGCATCAGAGTTGGGCTTAGGTGCAGTGTTGTCCCAAGAGGTGAACGGGGAAGAACACCCTGTTGCTTTATTAAGCAGGAAGTTGACCCCAGCAGAGCGTAAATATGCCGTTGTGGAACGGGAATATTTAGCGGTTAAGTGGGCCCTAGAGAGCTTAAAGTATTATTTGTTAGGACGGCAGTTTAGGCTCCTAACGGACCATGCCCCGCTCCAGTGGATGGCTCGGAATAAAGAAAGGAACGCAAGAGTTACTTGATGGTTCCTGGCCCTGCAGAATTTCAGATTTGTAGTGGAGCATAGACCAGGTAGCCAACATGCTAATGCCGATGCTCTTTCCCGAGTCTACAGCCTGTTTGCTGAGGGTGCTCAACCACCAGTTTGAGCAGTGGGGGGGATATGTAACAGGGGGGGATATTTAACAGAGTGCCAGTAGAACCTGCCAGGGTGGCAGGAAAAGTGATCGATGGCAGATACATTCCTCCACGAATGCTTAGATTCATCATCTAAGGTACTGCTAGTATAAAGACCAATAGCTCTTTAACTTGTATGGGTAAAACAGATTCTGGAGCTGGTGTTACCAGGAGTTTAATTAGTTCTGGGTGGGACAGGGATTCATTTAATGTGCAGCTGCACCTAGCAGTGTGTGTGTGTCTCAGTGCATGGAGAGACGGTGTGTTGAATGCAGCAACTCCTGTGTTGGGAGAAAAGCCTGTCAGTGGGACAGGATTCCATGGATGAACTTTCATTGTTTCCTTGGAGGAAACCATCTCAGCTTGGAGGACTGTCTCTAAATATCCAAGTAAGGCTCAGTGGAGTGGACTTTTATTTGATTCTATGAACTGATTTTGGCTGGATGCCTGCAACCTTTTTGTTTCTATTTTTGTGACTGGATTGCTGTCTGAAATTAAAGCTGGCAATTTCTGAAGCGACTGCGAGTTTTCCTCTATATTGAGACTGATCCCCTACAATATATATATATATATATATATATATATATATATATATATATATATATATACAGTATATATATATGCACCAATGGATAGCCTGTGTAAGCCAATTCAAGGTCAGAATATGCCTTAGTGTCAAATCCCAAATGTATAGCAAAAAACGAGACAGGGATGTACATAAGACTTCGCAATAAAAACAACAAACTTTAATGTTCATACATACTAAAAATGTTTCCTGTTAGCATGCCCAAGCTTGGGCAAGCTGACAGGAACCATTTTTAGTATGTATGAACATTAAAGTTTGTTGTTTTCATTGCGAAGCCCTTATGTGAATCCATCTCTTTCGTTTTTTGCTATTATATATATATTTATTTATTTATAAAGGATTTTACCAGGAAGGACACAGAGATTTCGCTCGTTTTCAAGTATGTCCTGGGTTCAAGAACATGGTTACAGAAATACAAAGTAGTAAAATGCAAGAAATTAACACAAAACAAATATACAGATTAACAGAAAATAAATATGTACGAAATATAGTCACTATGTTACATGTTTACAGGTGCATTCCGCATTGAGGTATGTTAATAGGGAGCTCTTATGGGACTTTAGACTGGGGGAAGATTTGATGGCGTCTGGGAGGTTATTCCATAATTGCGGTGCTCTGTAGGAAAATGAGGATCGAGCCACTTTCTTTTTGTATTGTGGTATTGCAAGTAAGGTGCTGGTCCTGGATCGGAGGTTATAGGATGAGGGAACTGCTGAGGTAAGCAGCTTACTCAGGTAGGGTGGTAGCTTCCCAGAAAAGCTCTTAAACACCAGGTTGGAAAGGTTGCAAAGCCTCAACTGTACACATGTACGCAGACGACACTAATCTATACCAGCAAACCAGATCTCCCGCAGCTGGAGGCCGTGCTGCAAGACCAATTCACAGGGGTAGAAAAGTGGATCGCAGTTAACAAACTTTTTCTAAATACTGACAAAACTGTTACAATGCTCTTTGGAACCGCACCTAAACTACACAAATTGCAAACACCCCATATATGTGTGGGGACACAAGATCAAATAACACATTGACTACAGTCACTTCTCTCAAATATCTAGGTATGTGGTTAGACCCAAATCTATCTTTTGGCCCCCACATTGAAAAACTCTCATCTAAGGCTAGGGTCAGTCGAACGCATTTTTCACGTTGTCCGTGAAAAAGTGCGTTCGAACGAATGGACGTATTTTTTCACGGAATACGCGATAGCGGTCATACGATGCGCATTTTCGTACGTGATTTCGGACGGATCATCAATAAACCCTTTTTGCGTCTGGACGTTATGTTGGCCGGACGTGTGCAGCGTCTGACGTCTCCCAATCACGCAAACACGCAGCTATGCGGCCGCAGCGCACTCTGTACGTCAGTAGTAGCGGTTTGACGTTCTAGAAAAAATGCGTTCGTTTGCCACTTGCGTTGCCCGGACGAACTTTCGTGCGGCCGTTCGTCGTATGTTCCCCGGCATTGGACGTCATTTGCTGCTAGCACGGCCGTGATTTCGTGCGGCTAAACGCACGTTAAAACTGCTTTCGTCTGACCTTAGCCTAAACTCTACCATCAAACTAGGTGCCCTGTACAGAAACAAATCCTGCCTGAACCCCACGGTAAGAAAGCAGATTGTACAACAAATGCTTATGGCAGCTATTGAATACGGAGAAGTAGTGTATGCAGCCGCCCCACAAACGCACCTCCAGAAACTTACTACATTGTATAACTCTGCCGCTTTGTGCTACAATGTAACTACATGACCCACCATTGTGACATGTTAAAAGAACTAAACTGGCCGTCGCTGGAATCTAGACGCACCCTTCACCTTTCCAACTTGGTGTTTAAGAGCTTTTCTGGGAAGCTACCACCCTACCTGAATAGGTCGATTGCCCCAGCAGTTCCCTCATCCTATAACCTCCGATCCAGGACCAGCACCTTACTTGCAATACCGCAATAAAAAAATAAAGTGTCTCGATCCTCATTTTCCTACAGAGCACCGCAAATATGGAATAACCTCCCAGACGCCATCAAATCTTCCCCCAGTCTAAAGTCCCTTAAGAGTTCCCTATTAACATACCTCAACATGGAATGCACCTGTAAACATGTAACATAATGACTTTATTTCCTACATATTTATTTTTCTGTTAATCTGTATATTTGGTTTTGTGTTTAATAGCTTGCATTTTACTATTTTGTATTTCTGTAACATTTCAATGTTCTTGAACCCAGGACATACTTGAAAACGAGAGAAATCTCAATGTATCCTTCCTGGTAAAATCCTTTATAAATAAATAAATAAAATAAAATATGAAACATATCCTGTTACTCTGTATATTCATTATATCCTAAATAAATTTTAATGTTTGTCATTTGCCATTTCCATTGATAATATCCTTAGATAATAGCAAAATTCACTTTTACCTAAGCAGGGTTGGATGCTCTGCAGATTACACATGTGAAGCGGTGGATAGTCCTCGGGATTACACGGGTGAAGCTGTGGATAGTTCTCAGATTACCCGGTTAAAGTTTCAGATTTTGAACAATAACAAAATTTGGTTTTAACCAAACGGGGTTGGATAGTCTGCAGATCATCCGGGTAAAGTGCGGATTTTTCAGCTCTTCCAGACTGTTACCCAAGGGCGGTTGGTTAGTCCTAAAATTACCCGGGTAAAGTCTGAATTTTTCATTTTTTGCAGCTTTACCTGGCAGTTTTGGGTAATGTCAGGATTACCCAGGTAAGTTTAAGATTAACTGCACTTCGGGCTTTAACCATAACATATATATTGTTACGGTTAAAACCCAAAGTGAGGTTAATTTTAGACTTTATCCGGGTAACCTGCAAAGTATCCAGAGGCCTCTGGGTACTCCGGTTTTCTGCAAGGTTTCACCCGGGTAAAATGCACATTACCCTAGTGTTGCTGGATAAAGTGTGATGTGCAATTAAACATTGCAGTTTACCCGGATAAAGTCCAAAGTATCCAAACGCCTCTGGGTACTGCGCTTTTCTTGGCTTTTCAGCAGGTTACAGATGACTGAATTCCGAGGATTACCCGGATAAGGTTGCAAACTGTTATCGGACTGATAAAAATAACAAAAAAACACAATTTTGTTAACCAAATTGTATCCAGTCACATACCACACTAATTAACTGTCATGTTACTCTGTGCATGAATTGTCTGAAAATTAATTTATGAAGATAAAGATGTTCTATAAATGATATATAAGCACATATGACCCATAAAGATCATGTAACTCTTTAACATTCATATAAGAAACATATCCTGTTACTCTGTATATTCATTCTATCTGCAATACATTTTAATGTTTGTCTTTTGCCATCTTCATTGATAATATCCATAGATAATAGCAAAATTCACTCTTACCGAATCGGGGTTGGATGCTCTGCAGATTACCCAGGTGAAGCTGTGTATAGTCCTCAGATTATCTGGGTAAAGCTTCAGATTTTTATCTGAACGATAACAAAATTTGATTTTAACCGCACAATGTTGGATAGTCTGCAGGTCATCCGGGTAAAGTGTGAATTTTTCAGCTCTTCCAGACTGATACCCAAGGGCAGCTGGTTAGTCCTAAAATTACCCGGGTAAAGTCCGAAATTTTCATTTTTTTGCAGCTTTACCCAGCCGTTTAGGGTAATGTCAGGATGAACCGGGTAATTTTAGGATTAACCGCACTTTGTGCTTTAACCGTAACATATATATATATATATATATATATATTATTGTTTGTTGATATATTTGTACTCTTTCTCATTTTTAATAATACTTTTCTACACAATTTCTCATTTTTTTCCATTTCATTTTTATTATCTATAGAGCTTGTTTTTTTACCCGTTTTATTTTCTTTATTCCATAGCATGCAGTTGTACAGTTTTGCTTTTTCCCCTAATGTTTGGCACCACTGCTGGTTTCTACAAGTGGCTGTTACATATTTTGACTCAAGTCACTATTACAGCAGCTGGATCGAAAGAGCTGTTAATAATTACTCGCTATTTGTGACAATGTTCGAATGTTGGTGTATGGGAGTACGCGCACCCAAAAATGAAACAATAGAATTGAGGATCCCGTCTTTAGGATGGCAAGGGAACCCCATATATCAGATGCCTCTTCACGTGGAACACATCTCAATTGTAGGGTATGAAGAGATTTTACACGATCATATTTTATTATTTAATGGATGAATCCCATTTAACACAAAATACCCCCATTGTAGGAATGAAAAGATGAAACCTGCTGGGTGAGATTACTGCCAAGTGAATATTTGAGATTGCATTTGCCAGCAACACACTTAATTTTGCAATATATGTATAAACTTTTTATATTTGTGTGGGTGATGTTACATGGTGAAGAAAAAAGGTATTGGTATACAAACCAATTAGTAATAGGTGTACCGATAAAACGTAACTTTTAATAGTATATACAACAAAATTCGTGACTTAAACACACATATAGAATTGATGACCGATCATATACAGAGGGGTGCATAAATACCTTAGATAGAATAAAGAAGTTATCGTAGGCGATTCCTAAATAGATATCTTGGCAGCTAAATAGGGATAATTACTATTTATGGAAAATTGCTGGATATCTAGTAGATGTAGTGGTTGCGACCAATTGGATGGTTAGGATTCTTATTAATATAAGAGCCTCCGATAGAATGGATAGGGTATAGGTGTAGCAATGGGGACCATTAATTGGTAAAAAAGAAAACCTTGTCCGGGAGTTCTTGCCCTATGCTAACCTCGGTGGTTCGAGCCACCTACATTACCCGGCTAACTAACAAGGTCGGCAGCCAATGCTACACAATAACAAATGCCCACAATAGGGCAACACCCATGCAAGGGATCAACATGAAGACAAGCAGTTAAAAGTTAATCAGACATGACGCTCGACGCGTTTCGCTGTAAACACAGTTTTTTCTGTTGAAGCACTGAAAATCTGGGCATTTGGCCAACAATTCGGTGTTGTTTGGTGTTTTCTGAATAGATTAACCATTACTTCTCTATGGGACATTTTCACTGCCGCCGAATTGCTGCGATCTGAGGTGAATTGAACCGAATTTCTCTGGCAATTCAATACTTGGGGAATTGCCAGCTTTCTGAATAGACGAACTACCATGAAATTGCACCATAGGGTGAAATTCACAATTCAGTGCAATTCGGCACTCTTTGAATAACTATATATATTATTTATACTCGACTTAAGCTTTTGTGGACACTATGCCATGTATAATCAAGAAGAATAATGATTATTATTTTTACCTAGCTTCTGTAAGTATTTTCATTTGACTCCAATATCCACAAACCTTTATTGCAATTTCTTTCGTTAACTTGCAAATATCGCAGCATTGGATGCGAGCCAATATTTTGGTATGTGTTAGCAACACATTTATTATATGAATTGGCATGTATTTGGCATTTAAATCTCAGAAACACAATGACATTTATTCAAGACAAATCCTCCTCCTTGTCAGCATTTTTAATGATTATCCAATATTTATGAAAAACAACCGAGCAAAAAAAAAATAAATAAAAAAAAAATGGAATAAAAAAATAAAATGCACATTCAGGTTGATTTACCAGTTGAAGTCTCCAGGATATCTTTTTGCTGTGGCAGCAAATGTATTCCAAAAGGCAAATTATTAACAGGCATATCTCACATTTGACAAGAGTAGCAAAGAAGGTTAAAGTCACAAGCTAAACTACTCCATAGGAAAGCATGGAAGCCACAAACCTATTAGCCGTTTACTAGATGGCGTTGCAGTTTTATAGACATATTAAAAAAATCATTTTTCTGGAGCAATGCCTCTACCTTAAGGAACTTTGTTGAAGCTTCCGAAAACTGAAATACCAGACAGGCTCCTATACATAGCGTGACTTGGTATACCAGCAGTCATATGAAGTGCTTTTCTAGAATAAATCATCAGTTTTCAGGTTTATTTGCAGGGTTGGCACTTTGAGACACATAAGTTGGTTCATCGATCCATTTTGGGCACTCTGGCTCAAAAAGGTTCACCATCCCTGTACTAGACCATCGGTCGTGCTGGGCCTAGCCGGTGAGGCAGTGGGTACCTAGCGTCCCCCCCCCCATTCGTGCGCCCAGGGCCCCCAGAGTGTGCCGAGGCCGGGATTAGGGTGCCCAGACACACTCAGCACTCCCCTTGTGCGCATGCCTATGGCGGTGATTTACAATTAATGGACTATTCTGGTAAAAATAAATAAAAACATACTATGTTTAAAAAGGCAAATAATTTTGGTCTGAATGCCCAGTAGCAGCATAATTTAATGTTCGCAAGGGGCACTTGGGGGTGTTACGAACAAGAATATTCTGCCATGTGTTTCTCTAGCAGTTGTCATTAGTGCCTGTCTTAAAAGTTGCTGCGTATATGCTTCTGGTTTTCTCTGCTTTTTTTATGTCTCTTTTTCTGTCAGTGTATCTATGATACTCTTTTGTGTCTTTGTCAGTGTCTCTGTATTAGACGGTCAGGAAGAAAAACGGCAGGACCTCCAGCAGAGAATGGTTGGTGTGTATAAAAGGTTTATTTAGGGGAAAGCAGCCCCATTAATAGAGTAATGACGTTTTGGCCTAGTGGCCTTAATCATATAAAGTTAAAAAGAAGACTTTCCTCCCTTTATATCCTAAATTCCGTTTGACTGAAAAGTACCCACAATTTACCTTTTAACCCCTATGTACAAAAAGAGGAAAGAACATCTTGAGATTTACAGTCTGTATTAGAGTGTGTCTGTGTGACATTTGTCTCTGACACAGTGTCTGTGTTTTTGCTTTTGTGACTTTCCTGTGGCTCCTCCAGAGTCTATCACGCTGTCGGTCAGTAAATGTGTGACTTTTGTGTGTCTTTCGCTGTCATTGTGTCTTTGCCACTGTGTAACTTTCTATGTCCATGTCTATGTCCATGTGATTACTGTGCTTGATTGGCCAGCAAACTCGCCTGACCTGAACCCCATAGAGAATCTATGGGGCATTTCCAAGAGAAAGATGAGAGACATGAGACCGAACAATGCAGAAGAGCTGAAGGCCGCTATTGAAGCATCCTGGTCTTCCATAACAACTCAGCAGTGCCACAGGCTGATGGCTCCATGCCACGCCACATTGAGGCAGTAATTGCTGCAAAAGGGGCCCAAACCAGGTATTGAGTACATATGCATGCTTATACTTTTCAGAGGTCCGTTATTGTTCTATGTACAATCCATGTTTTATTGATTGCATGTAATTTTCTGAGATTGTGGATTTTGGGTTTTCATGAACTATAAGCCATAATCATCACAATTATGACAAATCACAGCTTGAACTATCTCATATATTAGTGTCACGTTTTAAGTTGAATTACTGAAATAAATGAACAATATTCTAATTTGAGTTTCACCTGTATATATATATATATAAATTTATGATATGAGCTTTTGTGTTTGTCTATAAAATCTGCAATGATTAGTAAATAACTCCTAGTCAGATTTAACGGTCAAAAATAAATATTTGGTGAAATATAGCTTATGTTTAACACTTTGGGTTTCATTTTTATAACAGATCCTTGCTTAAAATAAAACAAAATAATATTAAATTTAAAAGTGGCTGGCTAGTGTCTCCCACCACTCAATCTATTGCCAACCTTCATACAAAATATTTTCCATTTGTGGTTACCACTGATCTACTGAACTTTAGAAATGTACATTAAAAACAGATTATAAAAGGTATTTTGAAATATTGTCAATACGACATCAGAGACTATCACACAATGTACAATACCACAAATTTAACCAAGCTGAATACAAAAAACTCTAGACGAGAAAATGAGGAAAAGAGAGGGGGGGGGGAAAGGGAAAATAATGTAGAATATTTCAAATGTATATAAACCAAGGATTAGTTTTGGGGGTGTTTTGAGTTGCACGGGATAAGACAGTATTGAATTTTAGATATTTTTTTCCTATACATATATATACTGGAGTGTGTGAGATTCCATCGGATGTACGGTAGGAAAAAAAAGGACCGTGAAATCCTAGACTCGTTCAGAAGTAAACATTTATTTGTATGCGGTGCTGGGTAGCATGAAAAAAGTTTGGATGAACATACTCAAATATCATATCATATTGCACCAATTCATACTAACTTTTCTGGAAACATTAAATAATAAAAACAGAGAGCCTATGTGACTCACAGAAACATTTTGAGATGGTAATACCTTTGACTGTGATGACTTAAGCTTTTTCTTGCATTAACTCCTTCACAACACATGATTTGCTAGGAGTTCCAAAAACTGTCCCTGGAGGGCAGGTGACTGTCATTTTGCATTTTCAGTCAAGGAGCGGTTGTACTTGCTTCTTTACAGGGCTGCACCTATATAGCCTCAGCGGTGTGATCAATGCGATTGGCTATCGCACTATCCTCATGGATTTGGGAGAAAAAGTGTTATCTTCCGGACAAGAACACCTTTCGTTATAAAGGGGTTAAAAGTGTTGGGATTGAAATGAGAATTCAAGTTCCAATAGTTCCTCAAAAATCCAATAATAAAAAAATATTAAAATGTTCCTTTCACGTGTCTGTTTCAAATGAATCAACACACAATACAGTATCTTCAACCGCTCTAAATATTAATCCCTGAGACGTTACAGACATACACACATACATTGTGTAATAGGTACAGCATTTAACCTTGATTTATTGACATTTCAGGCAGGAAGGAACGTTGGTTTTCTTCTCATTAATGCCAAGAATGTGCAAAGATCCTCAGAGTTCTTAGAATATAAGGAATGTTTTCCAGAAACCACCATCATGATTATCATTAACAGGAATGTCTCCCCTCTGTCTCAGTCCTGCCCAATGCTGTCATGTAGAATGCTGCTTCTTGTGTTTCACACAAACTTCTATTTTCTTTGTCGTAAGAAAGTGAGTCAGACCACTCAGTAGCATCATGAAGATTGTCATGCACATCACAATGACGTAGTGACTAATACTGCAAACAAAAAAGAAGAGCATTTTAGGGACAAAATACCAGCGGGTGCATTATAGGAAATACATCAGCACTTAGAAGTACAATGGATTCAAAGTAGATCTACGTATATTATAGGACCTATAATATAGGTCACATCCTCCTATCAAGAGACATGGGCTGACCATCACTGAGGTTAACATGTAATATTAAACGAAAGGAGATATAAGGGATAAACCCTCAGATCACTGAGAGGGAGTGCTGATTTAAAACATAACTTTTATTAGTCATAATAAGACACACAGAAAATAGACCGACAGTAAATGTTAAAAAACATATAGACACATAGACATAGGCACAATATGTTGGAGTCCTGGTTATTTTTTAAAATGTCTTGCACAATATGATCTGACAGGGAGATAATAGAATCCTTAACTTTTAGGGACAGCCTTTTTGGTCAATTAGGCGCTCTTTTGCCTTTCCAATGGTAATGTGGTCCAGTGATGGTTGACTTTCCCATGTGTTGCTGATTTGTTAAGGACAGGTGCATGCCAATTTGTACGCTTTTGACTTTTCAATCTTGTGGTATCTTAACCTCCATGTCTTGTTGAATGGTTGACAACTTAAATTATCACATTTGATATATGCCTTTTTGCTAACTGATCCCTTTCTGAGAGTTTTTTTTTTTTTTTTCTCTGCCTCGCAGTTCACTATCTTTAGCTTATAGCTGTATTAAGCTTTCATACAAGGTAGCCAGGCCAAATGAACGTTGTTGTATTTAGTTCGATATTCTGGCTCGCACCAACCTTGGGCTAATTATCTTTAGTACAATTGTGGGCATTGTGCATGTATTTCAGCGTGGTGTTATTTAACACTCTCTATTTGCCAACATTAAGGTACAGTCTGCATTTTTATGTCCACAGGGCATTTGCTTCAATGTATTACTAATACTGTGGCGTTCCATCTCCAACTGAAGGCATATATCCGTTTCTTATAAGTTCTAACCAAGCAGTTCACGATCCTCAGCTTATAGCTTTATTAAGCTTTTATACAAGGTAGCCAGGCAAATGAACGTCTTTGTATGTAGTTCGATATTCTGGCTTTTACCAACCTTGGGCTAATTATCTTCAGTACAATTGTGGGCACTGTGCATATATCTCAGTGCTGTGATTCAATACTCTCTATTTGTCAATATCAAGGTACAAGTTGTAATTTATGTCCATGGGGCATTTGCTTCAATTCATTATTATACTGTGGTTTTCCATCTCCACTGAAGGCATATATTTGTTCCCCATAAGTCCCAATCAAGCAATTCGCTTTGTATCTGTGACATATTTCTGCTCTCCCTGCAACATATTGTGCCTATGTCTATGTGTCTATATGTTTTTTAACATTTACTGTCGGTCTATTTTCTGTGTGTCTTATTATGACTAATAAAAGTTATGTTTTAAATCAGCACTCCCTCTCAGTGATCTGAGGGTTTATCCCTTATATCTCCTTTCGTTTCGTTATAGTTCATTACTAGGTTTAGTCCTTATTGGGTGTGTCCACGCCCGGTGTCTAGTAGTTACTCGGGGTGGGGTGATTGTTCACCTCCCTGGTGGAGGTCTGTTTTCTTTCTTTTTCTAACATGTAATATTAGTAACACATAACAGTGGTTTTTAAAGAGTACTTCTCAACTTAAAAAAGTGTCCATAAAATATCACTATTCAGCACACAACAAATGTCAACATAAAAATGGCACCCTCATATTATCAGGGTTATTCAAAGAGAAATCAGAATTGTGGCCAAAAGGTAACCGAACACTGAATTCAGCGTACGGTTACCTTTGCTTTCCATTCGGCTATTCAGAGAGCAAGCAGTTCACCAAATGTTGGCCAATTGCCTGCACATACGGTGCCTGTTCGAGGGCAGTGAAATCCCCCATAGAGAAGCAATGCTTCGTCTATTCAGAGAACAAAAACCAGCAGTGAAAAGTTGCCGAATTGCCCTGCTGTTCGGTGGTTTCATTCGGCAGATTTATTGAGGAGAATCCCATAGGCTTCAATGTTAAAAATATTCCCATTTTAATTCAATACCTAATAAACTGTAGATTATAATATTCTACAGTAAAAGAATTAGAAGTATTTATAGAATTTTTAGGCTCTTTTAGGCATTTTTCGAGATTTTTCGAGATTTTTATTAAATTGTTTTTTCTTTTTTCTGTAACAGCCCTTTTATTATCAGTCATCGGATCTTAAATGTAAATTCCAGACATTTTCGTTCTGAAGTTTCTTTGCAAAACAGCATTTCACTTTTCAGACATTCAAGCGTCCTGTTTTTTTATTTTCCCCACTCCATTCATCTGCGTGTCAGGTTTTTCCGGCGGCTGCTCTGCGCGGCGGCTGCTCGGGTTCCTCCAGCGTGTTCGGCAGGGTTAATCCAGATGTTTTGCGGGTTCTAATGAGTGTTCGGCGGGTTTGCGGCAGGTTTTCCTTGCACTTCGAGGACCCTGTGGTCCTTGCTGAATACACCGCAGGGTTGCCGAAATAGGATCGCCGAATCTCGCCGAATTGAAGCGAACGAAAAGTCACCGAACGTACGGTGACTTTTTGATTCTCTTTGAATAACCCTGTATGTTGTAGTTGTATCAATAGAACAATAAAAAAGGCTGAGCATCATTACAGTGCCCTTAGAGAAACGTGGGGTGATCAGTTGTCCCAATGCTTTAATGATATAAGATATAACAATATACCCCACATTGTTTGTTGAAAATATCTTAGTGATCTGTTTACATGGTGCTGTGGCCAGGAATCATGTCTTTCTCTTCTAGGCGTCTCTGGTCTTGAACTTCAATGGAAAGAACTTATGGACTCTTAAGAAATCGTGCATTAATCATACACCCCCTTCAAACCATAACATCATTCCAGCCTCGAATGAATAGGAGAGGTGTCATTCAGTTATAGAAATTGTTTCTGTTACAATAGAACACTTTAAGAAGATTGTATCCACAGTTTGTCAGCAACATTTGCATAAAAAATAGTTTCAATGATAAATATCTATGTTCTACATTTTAGGATATTCCCAGCACTTAAGATCTGTATTGACTGTTACTATATGGGCCTTGAAAAACGCATTTTTTTGGGGTGGTGTGATATTATGGGATGCTGAATCTTGAAATGGTAAGTTTTGAAAGAGTAACAGTACTAGCAAAGCCGTGTTACTGACTTTGAAATAAAGATGCCAGTTTAAAAAAACAAATTAACCTCCAAACGCATTGCCATATATAAGAAAACACTAAAAACTGACAAAATGATATGAGGTGCAGTAAAATGTGGAAACATTAATGTGTATATGGAAGCATGCTTTATCAGCCCATGTCTAACATGTTAAAACATACTGATATCCTGGTTAGTGATCTGAACTGCTGATATGACAAAGTGTGGACAAATGTCCATAACGAATATCTCCACAAGTCAACAATAATACTCTGTATATGTGCTATCCAGTAGTGAGGACTTTCATTTGACTACAGGACATAAACTCCCTCTTTATCTTCCTGTCTATCAAATGGTTTTCAGCCAAAAACAAGTTCTGACGTTGTGCGAGTAAGGGGTCTTTCATTTTTTTTTTCACCATAAAGCTGCTCAAATAGCTTCAACAGGCATGTTTTGGTTTTTTATGAAGTCTTTTCACACACTCCATAGATATTGAGGACTAAAGCATGACTTTTATAGCTGTTGTAACAGAGTTGAACTAGTTAGCAATAGAGGTGTGCATTTGTTTTGTAATGAATTTCAATTTGTTTGAAAATTTGTTAATTCGTATTTCGGAAGTATTTCCAAATAACGAATTGGTTTCATCCGAATTGAAACGAAAACAAAACGGTATATAACAAAATTGATTTATTATACTGTTTCACAAGAGAACCATTGATTGAATGATTTTTTTGTGATCCGAATTGATCCAAAATTACAGACAAAATTATGAAAACAAATCGGTTTCGTTTTACTGTGTCACAAAGTACCCCGTCCCGGTCAATTGGCTGTGGTGCTAAATCTGTTTTATTCAGCACCACAGGCCAAAAGACAGCTAAATATTTAACCCTAGCTCGCCTTTTAACCCGCATGTTTAACCCTAATGTAACATTAATTGAGCAGGATTTGATTTATTTATTTTAGTGATCTGAATCGATTTTGAAATTACATCAAATTCCGAAATGATATTATGAAACGAAATTCCGAAACAAATCGGTATTCAAACGAACGGCCAGTTAGTCTTACGTCAGTAGTGGGGAAATTAATGGAAACCATGTTAAAGGAAAGGATTGTTGAACATCTAAAAACACATAGATTACAGGATCAGAAACAACATGGGTTTGGGGTTTACATCAGGGAGATCATGCCAAACTAATCTTATTGACTTTTTTGATTGGGTAACAAAAATAAGACATAGGTGGTGCAGTAGACATTGCTTATTTAGATTTCAGTAAGGCTTTTGATACTGTTCCGCATAGAAGGCTTATCAATAAATTGCAATCTTTGAGCTTGGATTTCAATATTGTTGAATGGATTAGGCAGTGGCTGAGTGACAGACAACAGAGGGTTGTGGTAAATGGAGTTTATTCGGCACAAGGTCTTGTTACCAGTGGGATACCTCAGGGGTCAGTACTTGGACCCATTCTCTTTAATATTTTTATTAGTGATATTGCAGAAGGTATTAATGGAAAAGTATGTCTTTTTTCTGATGACACAAAGATTTGCAACAGGGTTGACGTTCCTGGAGGGATCAGTCAAATGACAAATGATTTAGGTAAACTAAAAAAATGGTCAGAGCTGTGACAATTGAGTTTTAATGTGGATAAGTGCAAGATAATGCACCTGGGACGTAAAAACCCAAGGGCTGAATATAGAATATTTGATACAGTCCTAACCTCAACATCTGAGGAAAGGGATTTAGGGGTGATTATTTCAGAGGATCTAAGGGTAAGTAGTCAATGTAATAGAGCAGCAGGAAATGCTGGCAGAATGCTTGGTTGTGTAGGGAGAGGTATTAGCAGTAGGAAAAGGGAAGTGCTCATGCCACTGTACAGAGCACTGGTGAGACCTCACTTGGAGTACTGTGTGCAGTACTGGAGACCGTATCTCCAGAAGGATATAGACATCTTAGAGAGAGTTCAGAGAAGGGGTACTAAAATGGTGTATGGCTTGAAGGAGAAAAGTTACCAGGAAAGGCTTAATGATCTTAACATGTATAGCTTGGAAAAAAGACGAGACAGAGGAGATATGATAGAAACATTTAAATACGTAAAGGGAATCCACAAGGTAGAGGAAGGGAGTATATTTAAAAGGAAACAAAGTAGCAAAACAAGAGGACATAGTCTTAGATTAGAGGTGCAAAGGTTTAAAAGTAACATCAGGAAGCATTATTTTACTGAGAGGGTGGTGGATACATGGAACAGTCTTCCAGTTGAAGTGGTAGAGGCCAAAACAGTAATTGAATTTAAGCAAGCATGGGATAGGCATAAGGCTATCCTAAACAAAAGATAAATCCAGGTAAAGTATCCATGTAATTGGGCAGACTAGATGGGCCGAAAGGTTCTTATCTGCCGACATTTTTCTATGTTTCTATTTTAGACAAAATTATTTTCAAACGAAACAAATTTTTCAGCTGTGCACACCTCTAGATAGCATAGGATCCGAAAAACACTAAAATATACACGTGTTAATTCCTCAGATTTAAACTACATTACTTTTTAAGATAACACAAGGAACTACAGAAATTGGAAACCCAGTTATAACAGTAGCAATGCTAGGTGTCATAGTTAACCCTTTCACTGCCAAATGGGCATTTTGCATTGTAATACAATTTTAAAAAATAGCACATAAACCCCAATTTGTATACCTTTTAATGCAAGATTAGTGTGCCTGTCACCGTGCACTACTGTAAAGAAGCTACAAGTAGCAACCCCCGTTCTCTCTAACAAAAGATTTAACAGACTTTATTGCTGCATTACATCACAACAGCCAAGGAGAGGTCAGAAGGAGACCTCTGGGGTCACTCACTATTGGACAGGGATAAGATTCAGGAAGCTATAATAACTAAAAATCCCTGTACAAACACAGATACAGAAGGTTTCTGTAATTTCCATATACAGTCATTATGCCACATACAGATATTTTTAGAATTTATTGATATTTTTGGAAACTGCATGGCTAACAAATCCCCATATGCAGGAGATCTAACAATTTTATTATCCATATTACATTTAGTGTATTTGACAGAAAGGTGATTCCTACCCGACATGCTAATAACGCAAATCCCATGTGATGTTGTGCAAGACAGAGGACACTATTTAGAGTTTAGAAACCTTCATTCCAGTAATATTTCTGTAACAGATTAATAAATGAAACTTTGAAAATGACCAAATTTCCATTATTTTAAGCTGTCAACTTTCTCAGAACAACACTCTCTGTAACAGGTTTCCATTTTACCCTATGTTTTATTTTTAGCTGCATATCCCAGGATTCAAATAAATGTTCTGGTATCTTTATTTTCCAATTATGGTAGTGAAGTTGTTAACATTTCTAAATTCAACTTTATGTAATGTACTGCGTTTTTTTTTAGGATTATGATAAGGGAACCTTATGAAAAAGACGTATTATTGGTAAACAGAGGATGCCGATGCCATAAAATAATTTGAAAAGACTGTACCATGATACATGTGGTTCCATTTGTTAAATTCTAAAGAGGATATAAAACGTAGGTAATACTTAAAGATTAGGCTTTCTTTATACTACATTGGACTATCACAAATAATACTTCATAAGAGGCACCTGAGCAAAGTGAATAAAAAATAAACCTTAATTTTGTTTTTGCACAAAAATGTTTATGGAAGGGAAAATTTAGTAAAACAAGTTCAAATTGTAAACATTTTGGCCTAGAAGTCTGTTTTGACAAATCTAACTTATTGTAAACAGATGCAATGCTTTGTAATCACATGTATTTCAGCATATTGAACAGTATATACTGTATCAGTAGAGGATTTATTCTGCAATGCAATAGTTACCTAGACATCATAAATTACCATAAGTATCCCTCGCTGGATTAAGCTTAGTATGTGGCTTTGAGTTGAAGGCATAAATATACAACAAGGAGAGTGACAAAAAACAATTTATAGCCATCCTGAAAGTGCAATAAACATACCAAGGTAAATGTAGTTTATTAATGGAGTGCTTCAATGTAGATCAAGCAATTACCATTGCTTTTACACAATTACGTCTCTTTGCCAAGTCTTACTCGCAGGCATTACCTACTCGTACATGTAGCGTTTTACTCAGGGTGTCAACAGTAATATTTTTACATGATTTATCATAGCACTAATTCTACAGAAAGAGCAACATTTTTGTTAATCAGACTGCTGTCTAAGCTTGGCAGAAATGCTAGGTTTTTAGAACTTTATAGTTTTGTATGTATCCGTGGCAGGAATCGATAGCTAGATTCAATTGAAAAATAACAAGATACCTCAATCCGATTTCTACAGGCTTTAAAACAAGGTCAAACCTGTTGACTAAAATAAATAACTATGCCAGTCAGGAGCTTTGTGAGATCAGCCTTAAGCCAGACTTTCATAAACACTACTGAATATTCCATGCTGATATTTAGAAAGCTATTTTGCCAGATTAAGGCTCGGCACAGGCATCTGAAATGTCAGAGGTGTGAGGCAAAAATCAGTTTTCTAAAGGACATTGCTTTCCATTTAGGTGTTAATATAGCTTTTTGTTTTATTTGCTTCCTTTATACATTTTAATGGGCGAGCTCTTAATAATACAAAATGCATCATTTTGCACACATTTCTATATGCTATAGGACAACTCAAAATCATCCAAAACACTTAAGGGTCTAGTCACTAAAAGGTGAAACTCGACAATTTTTGGATAAGTGAAAATTCTAGGTCAAAATAGCCAAACCAGAAAAATTCTCCCATTTATCTCACTTTCCAAATCGGCTATTTTGACCTAGAATTTTCACTTCTCCAAAAGTTCTCCAGAGTTTCACCTCTCTCTGAATAATCCCGTTATATTTTCATTGCAGACATCCTCCTAAAGATGTTAGTATAGTTGTTAAAAACAAGCTGCATTTTAATCACCATCTTAATTCAGAATTGAAGGCAAGAAAAATGTCATATTCAGACAACATAGACAAACAGCAACAATTACATTCGTGGAAAACAATAACATCAGAATATATTTTTAACATATAACAAAGTTGTAGCAATAAAAAATAATCTGACCAGTTTTACCTCCAATAATGAAAGCCACCCGAATACCACCAAAACATTCTAGTCGTAGATACCTGAGCCAGGGTCAGAAATTCACCCTCAAACAATATAATGACCCTAAACACAATACTAAACCCAAGAAGCTGCATGCCCGTGTCAAAATGTAACCCTCTATTGAATTGGAAAATTTTTTTTTCCCAAAATGTTTCACCACGCAAATTGTCGCACTCTTTGCAACGTTGCAAATAAAATTTGTCAAAATTGATGGATCCACATGTTCAGAAATTTGTGTCACAAATTCATAGCTGTAATTGCAGCCCGATGTGTCCATTGACCCAAAGAGACGATTAATTACGAAAACAAATCAGTTTAATTTGTACCAATATATTTTATGCAGCCTTCAAAGAATGTTTTGTAATCATGTGACAAAAATCCCAATAAAATCTTTTTATTCTAATTTTTGATTCAAACCTACCAAATATGGATGCATAAGTTGAATAGTTATGATAAGCAATATATCTTCTTTTAACACCGGCGCTGCCCCCTTTCTATGGAAGACCCTCCCCCCGCATAATTAGACTCTCCCCATCTCTCCAGTCCTTCACGAAGTCTCTGAAAACACATTACTTCAGAGAAGGCCATCTGCTCACTCCATGATTCCCCAACTGTACATTTCTTGCACCAACTTCCCACATGCACCCAAATACTTCAGGTTCTCTATTTACCCTGGCCTAGTGTGTCACCCCTCTCCTCTTAGATTGTAAACTCTCGAGCAGGGTCCTTCCTGCTACTGTTCTGTGTGTTTAACTTGTATGTATATTTGTTATCCTGTCTCACCCATTGTACAGCGCTATGGAACTTTTTAGCGCTTTATAAATACTTGCAACACACAAACGACTACATACGAACAACCTATTAGTAATGAATAAAAATACAGGCCAAGTAACAAATTGAATTACCATTTCTACAGGATTACAGATATAATTCCACATTTCAGTACAATATTGTGTTAGTAAAGATACAAAGTAGGACTAGAACACCACCTTTAAAAGAAACATGCAGAGCAGGTGCACCAAGCCCTGCAGAGACCAACTTCCTCAACACAGTCCAAAAACAAAGAAGGACCAGGATCTCAGTCTCCAGAAATGGCATGTTTATTAGAAATAATTGGCAACGTTTCGACTCTACATGTGCCTTTCTCATGTCCGAGTCAAAATGTTGCAAATTATTTCCAATAAAACTGCTACTTTTGTATACCGAATGTCTGGACCTTCTTTATTCTTGTCTGATATTGTGGTAAAAAAATAAAAGGGTGGTTTTGGCTGATAGCCATGGTCTTACAGATTACTCTGTTCCAAAACCCATACTACACACCGTCTGTTTTCCTCCGTTCTTCACCTTGTTAATTTCTTAATTTAAATTTGAGGCACATGTAAATAAACTTTCAATGTTTGTATGTTCTATAAATTGGTTCCTCTTTAATATTATCATGCCTGGGTAAAGTAACTTCTGATAACCACTTAATTTAATTTTGATGGGGGACAATAGGGTTGCTTGACTCGGCAATATGCTTATTGCATATCTGACATTAGAAAGGATATTTCACTGGTCTACGGAAAATGAAATCATTTATTAAATAGAACATTGTACAATCCTATTTATGACAATGTCACTATAACAGATTTGCTTTTTACTGGTTTATTTTCTTTACCATGACACATACATTAAAAATGACAAATGTTGTACGCATCTCAACCATTTCTTTAGGGGTAATTTGTAAAAGAAAAAACATAAGAGTGTTCCATGTTCAGCTTATATAAAGTACTGTGTACAAGTGCATTCAGAAATTATTCAGACACCTTAATTATTTTTCAAGTTTTTTTATGTTGGAGCCTTGTGACAAACTAGTAATAAAAATTATTTAACATTAATTTACACCCAATAACTCATAACGACAAAGCAAAATAAGATTTTTTTTTCAACATTGTAAATGAATTAAAAATAAAGAAGTACAAAACATAGGGGTGTTGAGTGTAGTTTAATGTGAAAAAAATATTTAAATTTTTTGGCTGAAATACAAAATAAATTTGAAAGAAAAAAACCCAAAACAGGCTATAGGGGTTATTCAAGTTTCGGTGCGCTTTAATTTGATGCACTTTAGTGCGATTCATAGAGTTCAACTTGCCGACCTTGTGGTGAATTTCAGCATTCACCGCAGTTAAAAGGGGTTTAAAACAAAAAAAAAAGCATGGAAGTAATAAATAAGATCCTATGAATAAAAAAAAATCTGAATCAGAAATGTCGCTGAAAATTTCCAGGAAAATGCCTAAAGAATAAAAAGACTTCCTGCTGCAAATGAAAAGAATAAACGGTTGTTTAAAGCTGTCGAATGGAAGCACCGAAAATCTGGGCATTTCGCCAACTTTTCGTTGGTCTCTGAATAGATTAACCATTACTTCTCAATGAGGAATTTCACTGCCACCGAAGGTTGCTGAATTGCAATGTATTTCACTGGCAATTCACCAATATTTGGCGGATTGCCAGCTTTCTGAATAACCGTATTGCCACGAAATTGCACTGTATGGTGAAATAACCCCTTCTGTAATTGAAGTTAGGGTAAGCGCATAGAAACAAGGTTGGAAGTTTTTAGGTTTTCTACGCAAGTAAACATCACAATATCAACAACCAAATCAGGTGTGCTCAAGCTTAGTCCCTCCAAATGTTTGGGAACTATGTTTCCCACACATTTCTGTTGACCTAATGAGTATCATGGACGATGTAGTTCCAAAACATCTGGAGGGCCAAGGTTTAGCACCCCTGTACTAGATCTTATGTGAGGCAGCTATCGACTTGCACAAGGTCATGGATCCAGAGTTGCAGGTCAAGGCTTCTTATTGTTTGGGTGGGGGCTTTATAGGGCAGTCATTTAGTTCTTAAGTGTACATTTTTATTTGTTTTTTTTTGTGCAAGTGGTGGCAATTTGCTACACACAGCCTGCTGAGCTTCTGTGCTATCCGGGGGCACCGTGGGTTTGGTGCTAGCTGGTCACGGTGAGCAGATCTATCCTGTCGTACCGCATTTTTGAAAATCACCACACTGTCAAATGGCCATCCTTTCCAGGCAGTCTGAGAGGATTGTTTGTATTGGAGGGGCTGAGGGCTGTTACAGCAGGAACACAAGGGGTTATGGGAGGAGGACTATACTGTATTGTAGTGGCTTGTATGTTAATGACCCATGCTGGTATAGTTAGCCCTGCCTAGCTGCAATAAATTACGTTCTGATTTTGACCTCTACATGTAGTCTCGACTCATGGTGTGAGGTAAAAGCTATAATCACTTGCTATAGTCAGCTCTTAACAATCATTGGCCATCAATTTCAAAAGCAGCAGAGGAAGCTGAAATTAATGGAAGAGCTCAGATAGAATACGAGATGTTCTTTACACAAGCTGACTGCCACGTTCATGCATTTACGGCATCATTTCACCAAGGTGTTCCATCACCTTTCCAGAGTATCAAGGATGAGTGTACATACACGCTGAACTGGAAAATAGCAATAATGAGGAAAGAACTACAACATTTACACACACTGAACAGTAGTAACGGACGACATGGTACCACATTATGAAACGCCTTCTATTTTTCAGTGTTCTGTGCATTCCAAAATTGACTCTTACAAAAGTATCAAAAATGGCTACAGAAAATAACAAAGACAAATCAAAAAATGGTAAACTGAAATAAAAGCTTTCCTTTATGATAGCTATCCTTGTATCAAACATTGTAGAATTGCATGTTTATACTTTATATTAACTATTAACACAGTTTTGTGCATACACAAAAAGACAGATACTATATGTGCATTATGATACATAAGAAAATACTACAGTGGTGATAGCAGTGTTACCTTAGCCGAAAGACCCGTCCCCTCATGTAGTACTACAACATGGGAACAAAACAAAAACTTAATAAAAATTATGTTTATGTACCTCGTTCCAATGTCCAGCCAACTTCCATAATCTTGAACAAGGAAGAAAAAATGCTGTGTGGTCGTTAAAAAGGGGAAAGAAAAAGTAAATTATTTTGCAATTATACAGTAGAGATTAAGATATATAATGAGCATCCAATAACTCAAAGCATGAAGGTTGCCAAAAGACCTGCTTTTACATAGGTTTTCATGTTTTTGTAATGGTCCTAAAAAATAAAACATTGACACAAATCTAACTACACAACATTTCAGAGTGTTAGATTTTTGGGGATTCAGCTCAGATCCATAATGGACCTCTTTCAAAATATCTTGTTCCTGTGAACTCCTCCTCTAGTTTTAGCCCCTGATGCCAAAAAAAAAGTGTCCGCTCATTTAGGTAATGCTATCATAAGAGGGTCATTTACCAGGCCTTGAAAGCTACAAGGACTTCATTGAATTTGAGCTTTCTAGTTTCCGTCAGAGGTAAAACCTCATTCTTCGGTCTACACGGCTTCCCTTCAATTATTTTATGGAAACAACTGACCTATTCAAAAGTATAAATGACTATACCTGTTACTTGGAACTTGCAAGAACAGGCTTTGAATAGGGAAACACTTCGAAATCCAAAAAAACTGATTAGTGAAGACTCGCTAAACAGTCATTATACTCAATAAGTTATTATAAAGGGAGGTATCAGCTTGTATTCTGTTAGGTACTTTCCCTTTGTAATGTCTAGGATTACATGATGATATGATATTAAGTGCATATCCCTGAATCCATCACTGCACTGCCCAGGCACATCACTCCCAAAGCTGTGTTTTGTGAAATTTGCCCCTTACCCCTTTAGAAACATAGAAAAATGTCGGCAGATAAGAACCTTTCGGCCCATCTAGTCTGCCCAATTACATGGATACTTTACCTGGATTTATCTTTTGTTTAGGATAGCCTTATGCCTATCCCTTTAAGAGCAAAAATACTCTATGTCATCTCTTAAACTGATGAAACGGCATGTCCTTCTATAATTCATGTCATAATTGAAGACATAACTCTGCTAATCAAAGCTTATCAAAGGGATTTTTTTTTTCTGTTCACCTGGATCATATTTGCTGGTTTCCAAATTTTGTTTATTTTTTTTACCCAAAATGCTTTTTTTAGTGCTAGTTATAAAATGTAGGCTGTATATTTTGTATACAAGCTTAAACCAGATAGAGTCACTACAATAGTATTAGGTCACCAAAAGAGGTTTGCCTTGATGATGGCAGGTGAGCTTTCACTTTAATGGCTATTTAAGCATATTAAAACCTGTTTGTTTTTGTTCGGTGTGGGTATACAAGCAGGCAAGATTTTGCATGTATTTTGTGCAGAGTGGGGCTGAACACTAACAGTGCACGTAGCTGTAGCAGAGCACAGCACTGACTTTAGGTGTTTTTCTAAAGCATGTTGTTTACTAACTGCTATATAAAAAGTAACAAATTCCACTTCCAGTTAGTTTAGTTAGCAATTATACTCATTAACGCACCAAAGCGTGGTGAAATCTTTAAACACAGAAAAATTTCCATCATTAGCCAAACAAGGTACTGGTGCTTATGCATTTACAGAACACCGGCACCTACATGGTAAATATTAATATAAACACTACATTAAGCCAAACTTTCGTTTTCATTCTCTAATATATTTCTGTCTTGGATTGAACAGTTCACTGGGAGATGTCCTAGTTTCCTCCTATAGCGCTTGAGAGTTATTCGTTCTACCCTTAACAGGCGTGCCAGTAAGAGTGCGGCTTTATTTCTAGAATGCGTTTTGGTTTTTATGTTCCTTGCTATAGAGTATTATGGATAAGCTTGCATTCATTTATTTATGGTTATAAATGTGGTACAGACTTTAAGGAAAATAAACGCTTATAATTCTTTGATACTAAACAGCAGATATTTTGGCATTCTAACGTATGTTATTCAGAGTAAAATATATACATATTTAAACCTGTACCAAACAAACATCTTCCCAATGCAAACCTTCAGATATTACTGCAGTGCGACTACAGAGTGTTTACAGTTTCTACCTTATCTGTTGTCCATTGCTCATTTTAGCCTGAGCCACCAGCAGAAAGTGATGTCGAACAAATGATCAGTAGTAAGAAAAAACAGTGACTATGCCTAAAGGCAAAGCACTTAAACTGTCCTTATCAACATTCGTTCGAACTAGCTTACTTTATATCTCTGGTCTTATTTCTAAGTGAAAACTCATTTGCAGTACCACGATCAATTAAACAGCCATAACAGTCTGCATTACTTGCTACAAAATCAAAGTGGAGTTATTTCTCCTAAACGTGCTACTTTCTCTTCCATTCACAGAAGTTCAGGTTTTAATGAGGCTTTACCTTTATTCCGTTTAAAATAAAAGATGCTCGATTTTATCTTATTAATGGCAATGAATCTTCAAGAGAAAGTTAGGTTTGCTGTGGAGAGTGGGCTAAATGCCTTTGACAGTCAAATGTGTTTTCGTACACTTGCATTCTCATTCATTAAGTAATACATTTCAACAACTTGCATTTCTAGCTATTTGTAAATATATATATATATTATATATATAGCGAAAAAAGCTTTCTAAAAGAAACAGACTCAGGGGAAAAACAAAATCGATGAGACAAAGGTTAGCCTGATTCTGCCGAGCCTTTTTTTATTTTTATTTTTTATTTAGTCTATTTTATTATTTCACTGTGTTAGGGTATGTCAGAGATAATACAACATACACTATTATTACTGGAAATACAAAATCACATTGCAAAAAGTGAAAGGAAGGGAAAACAATAACAAAAAAGGGGAGAGAAAAGAGTTCCACCAACTCCGTGATTCTGTTTTTGAATTGTCTTGATTTTTGTCTGGCATGCTGTGGTTACATCTTTCACTTGGATGTTATAAGTTGCACTGAGTAAATACAACGCGATAAACAAAAACAGTGTCCATCTTTATTTCAGATGGCAAAGCAACAAAATGTGATTATTTTCAAAGGGGGGGGGGTCATTCTTTTCAATAACCACTGTATCAGGGGCAGTATACTAGAACACTACAACCACTGTATCAGGGGCAGTATACTAGAACACTACAACCACTGTATCAGGGGCAGTATACTAGAACACTACAACCACTGTATCAGGGGGCAGCATACTAGAACACTACAACCACTGTATCAGGGGCAGTATACTAGAACACTACAACCACTGTATCAGGGGCAGTATACTAGAACACTACAACCACTGTATCAGGGGGCAGCATACTAGAACACTACAACCACTGTATCAGGGGGCAGCATACTAGAACACTACAACCACTGTATCAGGGGGCAGCATACTAGAACACTACAACCACTGTATCAGGGGGCAGCATACTAGAACACTACAACCACCGTATCAGGGGCAGTATACTAGAACACTACAACCACTGTATCAGGGGGCAGCATACTAGAACACTACAACCACTGTATCAGGGGCAGTATACTAGAACACTACAACCACTGTATCAGGGGGCAGCATACTAGAACACTACAATCACACTCCACTACTATATTTTCTCCTCTTGGTACATGTTTATGTAATTAAAAATTTATTAAATGATTATTTGAAATGCTAGGTTGTGAGCTAAACGGTCTGGAGCCTGGATAGTTAATGTCTTCTAAAGACATAATTGACCTCAAGTATAAAATCACTATTTGATTTTCATGGTGTGAAGAACTAGGTTTCCGAAATTATTAAAAAACAGAAATTGATCGAAGAAGTGATTTCAAAGTGCTGTTTTCTTTCTGTCTACACCCAACATCCTATTTATGGACGTTGACAGATTACAGAATGGGAAATAATTTATTGAAAAATATTTCTGCTTACGCTGGACCAATTCTGCAAAACAAACAAAACTGCCTTGACGCACTAATGTTATGAATATTGCAGGATGAGTTATTGAAGCACATCCTGCCTTATTGACGAAGAACAGCGAACAGAAGACTTACCAGAGCCATGAAGTCTGATATCACAAGAACGACCAAAAAGAGACTGAAAGAGAAAAAGTTAAAGGCTATTATAAAAATAAACAATGCTTCTACAGTATAAAAACACAAGGGGTAATGTGTATATTAACAAAAAATGTCATAATAGCTCAAAGCACCCCCCCCACACACACAGTGTTAAAAACCATAATATAATACAAGAGGAGCATACAGTGACCACACCAGCACAATGGCACTCATGTATACCACTGGGGTTCCTTTGAGCTGGTGAAGTCACTGCTCATCTTGTATTATATTAAATGCTTCTAAAGTATACATAACATGAGTACACTGCTGCTCCTACAAATGACCTGTGATTTATCAGCCTCATCAGTATTAGATTAATCTAGATGTAAGTTTTATAACACTGTCAATCTCATTGAGCTAAACTAAAAATTATTTTCATATCACATTGTTATACTATGCAAGTCCAAGAAACAGGAATTCCTTCAGTATGGATATTATCCACTTATTTAGAAAATTGACATACAGTTCTATTCAAAGAAAGGTGAAACTCAGGAGAATTGGCAGAAGTGAAAATTCGAGGTCAAAATAGCCAAACCAGAAAAATTCTCCCATTTATCTCACTTTCCAAATCGGCTATATGGTCTAGACCAGGGGTGGGCAATTACGGCCCTCCAGATGTTTTGAAACTACATTTACCTTGAGGCTCTACAAACCTAATGAGCAGTCGAGCATCATGGGAAATGTAGTTTCAAAACATCTGGAGGGCTGTAATTGCCCACCCCTGGTCTAGACTGTTCTCTTCTCCTGATTTTCACCTTTCTTTGAATAGACCCAATAGTGACTGTATAGCCCATTGTAGAACAATGATGTGGGATCAGATGCTTTAATAGGTGTCAGTGATGCTAGGACTTAAAATATCTGATCAGAAGTTACATTTCATATAAAATTATCAAGCAATTTAGATAAATTCTCAGATAAGCCCTCATCAAAAAAAAAAAAATCAAAATTGCAAACGTTCACATACAGGAAAATTTGGTAGGTCAGGAGTGTATTTTTGCATAGATCAGCTAGAGCTGGACCTAGGCAGCAGATTGAACAACACTTTTTTCCTGATGCCCGCTCATTTTACAGGTTTAATATGTTTGCGGAGTATGTGTAAGAGCTGCAAAAGAAAATAACTCGCAGCAATGAGTCTGTAAACAATAATAAATGTTGTTAGAAACCATTCAGTATCTCATTCCCTGGTGACAGCCATTAACATGTGTGTCCAATTAGCATCTTAACAACATTATTATACAAAGAAGGAAATATACTAGAAAAAAAAATGTGTTTTAGAATAGAGTTCCATAATGATTGTTTTTGGAGTCTTGAATAATAAGAAGATATACTGAACTATAATATTTGCTTAAACACCCAGAATTTTTTTTTTTAGAAAGGATTTTACCAGGAAGGATACATTGAGATTTCTCTCGTTTTCAAGTATGTCCTGGGTGGCGAGTATGTACCGTTGGGTGTCTTGCCCAACGACACTTACTGGAGAGGTTGCTCGCTGGGATCGAACCCATGACTCCACAGGCTCTCTCCATGCAGAGCAGTGAGGTTACCTCTACTACACTCAGCCGGTTTATCTTATAACAGTGTGTTATAAATCCATCAGAGATACTCTACTGCTTTAAAGTCTATTATTTTTACATGGTAGCCCAGGGGTTAAGACTACCAGAGAAGAAAGCATCTGGGCAAAGGTTGACAGTTATATATGGAGTTTCCATAAGTGTAGACCATCTACAGGCTTGTGTAAATTACATCGCCAGCAAGAATTGCCAATTTGAACTGGACAATGTTATTTGATATGTCCATATTGCTTTCTTGAAATATAAATCACAAAATCTATTGAGGTTAAGTGCTACAGGGGACTCATTCTGATTAATTGGTTACACTTGCTCACTTGCCCCAATGTTCTGATAAGATGTCCTCTCATGGATATCTTCCCTGGAAGTGTTGGGCTACTTGTCAAAGGCCATTAATCTGGTCAGTCTGTCAAGAGTTTAGAGATCTAACTCCCAGGTATAAAAATTGAACTTCAATCAGAAAAACAACCTTAAAAATAAATGAAGTCATCATACTGAGCAACTATAGGCATTCCCTTATCAAAAAAGGAGTGATTTACTGGAAATAAAACACACAAAGTGCATAAAGTAAACTGCAAAATTCATAGAAGCAGTAGATCAGGGGTCAGTGCATCAAATCATGATTTATTTTGAATGTGGTATCGGAACCCAAATAAATGGAATCCTACGGTAGTTAATGAGCTGCAATTGCCTTTTAGTTTCCAGACTGAAAACAAAGTGGATAACCGTACTGAAAGAAAGAAAGAAACAGAGCCTATATCAAATGCTATTAGTCAAGAAACCACGTCATAAAACATACCTTTTATTATGAACTCAATTAAAAATAAACAAAATCCTTGCTTAAACTAAAAACACCTTCTGAACATGCACAACATATTTGAATTAGTGATGTACAATATTACGAAATCTATTTGTGATTTGCAGTTTGAGGTATAGATAGGTTGAGTCAACAATTCTAGTTTTAATTTAAGCATTTTGTTTATTTTAATGGAGTTCATAATAAAAGGTATATTTTATGACGTGGTTTCTTGACTAATAGCCTCTAATAGCTCTATTTTGGGATTTCTATTGACGCCCACCTCTTCTGGCTTATGAGTAGCATCGAAATAAGGATGTGCAACCGATTTACTTTATCACCACATACTCTGAAGAAGAGCTGTTGAGTAGTAGTGAAAGTCCATACAATACAAAGGTCCACTAATGAACTTGCACAGTTCCACCATCAGGGGAGAAGAGGGGATGATGTAATACTGGGCCCGGCAACTCCAAGGGGGCCTTGGCCCTTGCCGTGTCTCTTGTACCAAATCCCTGGTGGTTCAGTGCATGGGCACCCAGATTAAGCTATTTACCTGGTGATCCAGTAGGAGAGCAGAGCGCTCTGCACCAGCATCGGATGCAGACCGCTTCATAGGACCGAATCCTACGGACACTTTCTGTGTGAAGGTCTTGTTAAGAAGGGCACAATGCACATACTCTGTAAAAAAGAACAGGCATTCACTTGGACAGCCAAGGGCTCCTCAATAGCTGCCTTTCAGCAGTTTGTGGAGGACTCCTTGGCTGTCCAAGATAATGCCTTCTCCAGTAATATGCGGTCTTTAAAGGTAATGTGTATAGAGGCCCGGCTGAGAGAAAGAGGTAGGAGATTTTCGGAACCTGGTAGTGATGGGAGATGTGGTGAGTTATGGGGACCTTGGGATAGTGGGAGCTGAAGGAATTAATGGAACCTGAGGCTAATGAGAGTTGGGGATTTCCAATGACCTGGGAATTGAAGGTATTTATAAGGTCCTTGACGTAATGGGTGTTGGAGAGCTTAATGGAGACCTGGGAGTAATGGGAGTTTGGGATTATGGAGACCTTGGGGTAATGGGAGTTGGAGATATTATGGACACCTGCGGGTAAAGGGAGTTGGAGATATTAATGGAGACCTGGGAGGAATGGGAGTTGCAGGGGTTTATGAAGACCTTGGGGTAATTGGAGTTGGAAGAACTATGGGACCTGGGGATTATTTGAACCTGGTGGGTAATGGAGGCTGCAGAGTTTATTAGGCACGGTCACTGGTGGTTAAGGGGGGACACCTAAGTCAAGGGTACTGGTGATTTAGAGGGGGATAAGGGGGACTGATGACTGGGGGAGGCACACATCAACAGACACACATTACACACATACATGAAGCTTCCATCACACACACGCCGCACACCTTACACACTTCCTGGACACAAAGCACGGTTACAAACACTTTGAGCACAGTAGGCACACATCATACAGACTCATTGCACCCATTATATACAGTAAACATATACGGTGTCAAAAATATTTGTGATAGTGTTATTGGGAAGGGGGGTGCCAGGACCAGTTGGGGAAAAGGAGGGCTTACAGGGGCCCTAACTAATCTATAACAAATGCAGGACATGAACTATAACACTAAAAAGTATATTTAAAACTGGCATTTAACAGCAAGGAAAGGATATGGAAATGGGGAGCTTTGGCAGTTATTTAAATCAAGTAGTATCATGAAATAACAAATAAACCAAACAGCAGAAAGAAAAACAGTGTGTGTGCGTATATATATATATATATATAATATATATATATATAGTAGAAGTGTGTGTGTGTGTATATATATATATATATATATATATATATATTAGTAGAAGTGTGTGTGTATATATATATACAGTTGTGTTCAAAATTATTCAACCCCCAATGCTGTAAAGGGTTTTAGGGAATTTAGTCCACATTTGGAATTGTATTCAGAATGAAATCCTACAAGGACTTTTTAAAGAACCATATGCAACTAAAATGACATCAATTGGTTTTGTAATACAGTAGTAAAGGTTTCTTTTGTGAATTCTTCATTGACACAATTATTCAACCCCTTAAAGACTACCACTCTGAAGAACAGAGGTTCATTCAAGTGTTTTCAATCAGGTATTGAAAACACCTGTGAATGTCACGGAGCAGAAATAAAGCATAATAAGCACCAATTAGGCAGCTTTAAAATGACTGTGATACTCAGCTCCTTCTAGACATTTACTGGTGTGGTTACAAACATGGTGAAGTCAAGAGAATGGTCCAGGAAGACAAGAGAAGAGGTGATTACTCTTCACAGGAAGGGCAATGGCTATAAGAAGATAGCAAAGATGTTAAACATACCAAGAGAGACCATAGGAAGCATCATTCGCAAATTCAAGGCAAAGGGCACTGTTGAAACGCTACCTGATCGTGGCAGAAAGAAGATGCTGACTTCGACTGCTGTGCGCTACCTGAAGCGTAGAGTGGAGAAAAGTCCCTGTGTGACTGCTGAGGAACTGAGAAAAGATTTGTCAGATGTGGGTACTGAAGTTTCAGCTCAGACAATACGGCGCACACTGCATAATGAAGGCCTCCATGCCAGAACTCCCAGGCGCACCCCCTTGCTGACTCCAAAGAATAAGAAGAGTCGACTGCAGTATGCCAAAAGTCATGTGGACAAACCACAGAAGTTTTGGGATAGTGTTCTGTGGACTGATGAAACAAAATTAGAACTGTTTGGGCCCATGAATCAACGCTATGTTTGGAGGAGGAAGAACAAGGCCTATGAAGAAAAGAACACCTTGCCTACTGTGAAGCATGGCGGGGGGTCAATCATGCTTTGGGGCTGTTTTGCTTCTGCAGGTACAGGGAAGCTTCAGCGTGTGCAAGGTACCATGAATTCTCTTCAGTACCAGGAGATATTGGATGATAATGTGATGCAGTCCGTCACAAACCTGAGGCTTGGGAGACGTTGGACCTTTCAACAGGACAATGATCCCAAGCATACCTCCAAGTCCACTAGAGCATGGTTGCAGATTAAAGGCTGGAACATTTTGGAGTGGCCATCGCAGTCACCTGACTTAAATCCGATTGAGAACCTCTGGTGGGACTTAAAGAAAGCAGTTGCAGTGCGTAAGCCTAAGAATGTGACTGAACTGGAGGCTTTTGCCCATGACGAATGGGCAAAGATACCCGTAGATCGCTGCAAGACACTTGTGTCAAGCTATGCTTCACGTTTAAAAGCTGTTATAACTGTAAAAGAATGTTGTACTAAGTACTAAGATTGAATGTCACTTGGGGGTTGAATAAAACTGATAATGATGTGAGCACAGAAAAGACATTTGTGGTTATTTCATTATAAATGTTATGTTATATTTGTCTGACCTACACGTGCCTCTTTGATTTAATTGTAAGCAAGATGACGGAATGATCAAAATCAATTTCAAACTGGCCAAAACACTCAATTTCAGTTGAATAATTTTGAACACAACTGTATATATAGTAGAAGTGTGTGTATATATATATATATATAGTTATATATATATAGTAGAAGTGTGTGTGTGTGTATATATATATATATATATATAGTAGAAAATGCCTCAATGCAATGGGTAAAATGGACAGGTTTTGTGTGGGGGGTTGGGTCTAAGAGGATTTTTGAAAAATGTATATTTCTATGCATTTTGACTTCAATCATCACCAACTTGTTTACAAGGCATTCAAAATTAGCATATCCCTTGAGATCCTATGCATTTAAAAAGGTCACAATTGACACTATAATTTTTGAAGGCTAGAATTTAAGCAAAACATTCTGGGCAATATTACAATCTTATCGTGAACGTTAACGCTCAGCTG
Organism: Leptobrachium leishanense; assembly: GCA_009667805.1. Classification (NCBI taxonomy): domain Eukaryota; kingdom Metazoa; phylum Chordata; class Amphibia; order Anura; family Megophryidae; genus Leptobrachium; species Leptobrachium leishanense. The sequence continues at coordinate 157,195,503 of CM019067.1, read as the reverse complement.
TGTGAGCATTAATGTTGGGTTGTGGCCCAAGCACAGGCCGCCCATATTACATTCAGAACGCTAATGGGTTAAAAAAAAAACATAAGCGCGTTGGACATTGCACTCGCTTCTGCGAGTTTACTGTACTTTGCACTCCCTATGCTTAACATGGGAAGCGTAATTAGTGTTAGGATTGCAAAGTCCCAACACTAATTACACCCCGCTGTGGCTAACTGAAAAGTTAACCACAGTTAGAAGCTGGTGCTAACAGATTCCACTTCTGCGGAATCAGTCAGCACCAGCTGTAAACCCCCCCCAAAAATCAGATACTCGCCTCTCATTCCGCAGTGAGAATGGCGGTCTGATCTGCCGCTTCTGTCTGCTGGGAGCAGAGTGAGACTGGGGAAAAAGTCCCCAGTCTCCCTCCGCGGACATGCAGGATCTCGCGAGAGGCGAGATCCTGCAGGTCAGCTGACCCGGGAGCACAAGCCTCAATTTAGTCCTATGGACTCCAGGAGGGGATACTCGCAGTGACCCATAATATGGAGCTAAAACGGGGATGCCAAGGGGCAACCTGCAGGCGCAGGTTTTCCACCCAAGGCTGCGATCAGACGAGTGCACTTAGCAAACAGTGCGGTCAGATGTACACGCTATCCATTGTAGCTTTTCAAAGGAGTCAATGAAGAACAACACACAAAGCAGGTGCGCACTTTTTCATGCATGGGCAACACATGTTGCAATGGACGCCATGGAAGCATCGACGTGAAAAAGCTACAATGGACGTAGAAACAATCCGCACACAGCTTTTTTTTTCTTTTTCTTAACGTCAGTCATAACTAACTGATACTATACAGCTTTTTTTTCTCTCAACGTCAGTCATAACTAACAGATACTATGTTAACCACAATCTCATCGGTTACAAAGTGCTTCAGTTTCAACAGACGCACTGCACGCAATCAGTGCGCTCATCTGACCGCAGCCTTAGCGTCATTGTTTTAGCGTGCACATTGTAAATAGTCACCTCTGTGAATTCAGCGGGCACTATGTGAAGTTAAATATAGGCTAGGATTGTGGGTCAATATGGGTATCAGGTTAGATTTAGAACAGATCTAACATTATTTGTACTTCAGTAATACCCATCTCCATTTGCACACGATTTGTACTGAAACATAAATGTAACAGTGTTTTCTTTTTAATGTGTTCCTAGTATTTTAGGCAAGTACATTAAGCCATGTGCTTGTTACATAACCATTTGAAGGACATTACTGTGAAAATGCAACAGTTCTGTATACATTCAAAAAAAAAAAAAAAAATGCAACAAAATTGTTAGAATTTTCCCAAAGGGGGAAACAAAAATGAGTCAGCTTTGTTATGGTAACAGGTATTGTCACAATTATAACGGTTATGTAAAATGTTAATGTGTTTTGTATACAGTTCTTTATTATGAATGCAAACACTATACTAGATACCTAGCTTTTTTTGGGGCACACTCTTATAGCACCAAACTCTTGATGATTAAATACAACATGGGCTGACTATACACACGGCACTGCAGGTCTTCCCAGCGTCAATTTGCTAGTTTATAGGGCGCTAGAAGGTCTATATTTACTACCAATTAAATAGTGGATACAGGATTATGTTGTCCTGGACGTTTAAATATAGAAAAAAAGAGAACGCGTTGGGTTTAATAGCTTGGTGGCTCTTTAACAGTTATAACCTGGCATCACTCCCCTGCACGGTGCAGCGGAACATTACACATACAAAATATTTAAGCACTGACTGTATATTGACTACACAAAATAATGATGTTTCAGCAAGTCATTTATTTAGTCAAACATATATGAATGTGACTTTCTGGTCATTGACAGCAAAACCCTGTGCAGCGCACTACACGATTTCTCAAAAACAAACAAAAAAGGATATACCGCGTCATCCTTGCTAAGCTATGCCTGCTGCCTGTTGTATAACCCCCTTCACATATCTTTTTACAGTGCTGCGGAATATGTTGGTGCTATATAAAAAATAAGGTATTGTTTATATTATTACAATAAGTCAAGAACTTAACCTGTAAGTGCTTTGATCTCCCTGGTATCACTCGCCTGCATGTTGCTAAGGAATGTAACACATACAGAATATGTAAACATTGAATGTATATTCAACACACAAAATAATGATGTGTGAGCATGCCGATTGCCACACACTACGTTAAACATAAATGTGACATTCTGGTCGTTGACAGCAAACCTCTGGGCAGCTCTCACTACTCAAATTCTCAAAAACAAACAAAAAGGATGCATTTCATCATCCTTACTAAACTATGTTTGCCGTTCTACTGTATAATCCCCTTGTTCACATATCTTTGACAGCGCTGATGAATATGTTGGCCATTTATATATATATATATACAGTATATATATATATATATATATATATAGTATATATATATATGTAAAGATTTTTATTATTATATTATACAATAACATGCATAACAAAAAAATAGTCATGAACCTAACCCAAGTTTTCCGTTTATAAAGCAGACTGTGTGAGCGGTTTCAGTTCTTTCCTGGAACTAAAGTTCTGCCCATGTTTACATTAAGTGACTTATTGATTGTTTAAGAGGAAAGGCGCTACTACTGTTAGATTATTTTAAATTGCCACATCATATATAACTTTTTAGTTTTAAAATACAGACACCTTTTTTGAAGTTTGTCATATCCTATTTTATCCTTTTCTTGAAACGATAGTATGGATACGCCGTGATAAAGCACTACATACATTTCATTAACAAAACGAGACCCCCTAATATAGGCAGATGGCACCATATGGGCAGGGAATCCCTGAAGAAACATTGCTCCCTGCATTGAATATCAAATGGTTACTTTTACAGTGTGTACATATTGCAGCATTTATTGTGGTGTCAGTAAATGATTTATCTGCCAAACAAAGCACAGCTGTCATTTTTTAGGAAAATATATATGAAAATGGAATGTTTTACATTGCATCTGTTAAGACAGAAAATGATGATAATGAGGAGTTAAATTAAATTTTTATTGTATACACCTACATATGTAATAATGAGTTTGTTTCGACATACATACACCTTAAAGGTGCCAGATTACACTGGTCTTAAATTACACTCCAAAAGATATTTATGTGGGCATCACAGTATTTGTTGGATCCCCATGTTTATACAAATCCTTTCTTACTCACTTTTTCCCTAATGTGCCACAATTCCACTTTCCCTTGCATCTATGCTGTTTTTTTAATTCTTTATTTATGATTTTATAAATTCACAGTAAGCCAGAGTGAAGTGGCCACGCAGGGCCATCGGAAAAATTCTCAAAGACTCAGAACAGTAAATATATCAAAGCAACAAATGCACCCACAAATTTACAAGAGAAAAAGAGGTGAGGGCAGACAAAACAAACCGGGCAATCTGTACAGAAGAGCAGTCGACGGGCGCGGGGCGTCAGGGAAGGCAGCGAAGCAGGATGAGAGGAGGTAGGGTGGAAAGTGGGGGACTGCCCGAGATACGTGACATACCCGGTTCACCCAGGAAGGCAGTGCTAGGGAAGACCGGGGGCCAGGGAAAAGGCCACAAGGCCAGGAGACGTAGGGCCAAAAGAGACGGCCAGAGCCATTGTTGCCTCTTGGTGGATCACAAAAAAAAAAAAAAAAGATGGGGGTACCAAGATCCCGACGCCTTAATGCGGAGGCGAGAGTAAAAGCCAACAACAAAGTCCACCAATAAAGAGTCCGCTCAAATGTCGAAAACAAACAATAGCAGGGTCCTCCAAAAAAGTAAGGGAAAAAACAAAAAATCATCGTCCCGAGAGGGGAATACAAATCAAGAGACAATTCTGTAGGGTTACTCCGTAAGGATACGAAGCCCCGGTGTCAGCCTGTATCAAGGGTGCCACGCTCTGGTGATATCCCTAGCGGGGCTAAAAGCGACCAAGCTTCATCAGGCGTCGAAGCCACCTGCACGACATTGTTGCTCGTCAAAAGAAGGGTGTCATCAGTTCCCACCGATAACACACCCCTTAGCCTGCAGGCAAGTCGGCACTTCCCTGAAGCATCTCCGAGCCACCAACGTTGCAAAGGGAATATCGGTAAATAAGGATAATGTAAGAATTTCAAAAAGAAGTGAGCTACGCGCAGCTGGAACTGCATGAGCCAAAGTTTCACAATGACATGTCTCGCCACTGCCAGAACGTTTTGAGAAGCCGCATTGGGGACTTCCGGATGCGTACCAGTACCACGGATCCAAAAAAAAGTCTACGGTTCGGCAAGCTCCCCCTGGACAAGGTAAGTCACCAGACGGTTCACCAATCCTAAAACTGACTGGGGCAGCATCAAATTCAGGATCCCCCTGATCTGGCATTCCACTTGCGATGATGGGTCTCCATACGCTCCACCGTTGCCGAAAGTTGGTCTACTTGGGCCTGGAGAGAGGTCATCTGCGCTTTCAGGTGGTCCTGGGCTACCTTCACCTCAGCCGCATGATCCCGACAGCAGACACCTCGGCCTGGACCCCAACCACCTCGGCCTACACTACAGCGATGTCTGTCTGCCACATAGCCTTCAGGTCCGCTAGCATATCACCTTTGGTGGAGGGCAAGTGATCATCAACCATCTCTGCATCCCCTGTAGTTACAGAAAAGGGCGATGCAGCAATAGCAAACACCAGAAAGACAACAGTCTCTCCGCCAGTTCGAGGGGTCTTCCCTGAGGCAACCCCCTCCCTAGGTAACAGGGTCACCCAATAAGGACCCGTCACCCTGGGCCAGGACCCCTCAGCATCTCCCGATGAGTCCTGCATTCTTGGAGCAGATTGCCCAGGGGCATCCGGCAGTGTCCGTCATCCCCCAGGGAGTCTCTGATGTTGTGCTGGTCCACAGCCGACTGGTGTTTCTGCAGCTGCTTCTTCCCCAATAACATTGTGAAGCTACTGAGAAAGCCTTATGAAAAGGTGAAACACGTTTGGCTATATATTACGTTAAGCCCTGGTAGATAATGCAAATTACAATCCAAACGCTAACGGATTAAGTAAACCATTAGCATTTGGTACCTTGCGCTTTTGAGCTCCCGAAAGCTAACGGGTTAAAAAACTGTTGGCACATCGGTGATAACGTTTTATACCGCAAGCTTACTTTACTTTGCGCTCCCTATACTTAACATGGGGAGTGCAAAAGAGTAATTAGCGTTAGAATTACAAAGTCCGAATGCTAATTACCGCACCGCTGCCATTAACTAAAAAGTTAGCACCACCTCTAAACTGGTGCCAACTGATTCCACATATGCGGTATCCATTATCACCAGTTGAAACCTCCCTCCAAAAAAATCAGGTACACATCTCTCATCTTGTGACGCGAACGATGGCTCGAATCACTCAGCGGCCCTGCACGATCACGCGAGAGTGAAATTGTGCAAGGTCACGTGGCCAGGCAGCATAAGCCTTCATGGAGTCCTATGGATTGCAGGAGGTGATACTCGCCCTCTGCTGAATCAGTGCCTGCCTCGTAATATGGTGCTAAAAGAGGGATGCTAAGGGGAAGTCTGCAGGCACAGGTTTTTCCCCGTTGGCATCCACGTTTGGCGAGAGGCACATGATAGTCCCTAGAATGCCAGCCTTAGCTAGTGATCACTGCATTTTACCAGAAGATTTAATACACAGTTTCACAAGATCAACACAACCTGGAATCCTTTTTATAAGCAATAATCTCGCTCCATTGTAATTTTTACTGTAAGATATACAAGCTGTTAATGCTCTGGACGTCTGTCGTCAGTTACATATATATGCAAAATGTCTATGTGTATGGTTTCCAGAGCAATCTGCGTGAATATACATTGCTCTAAAGATTATTTGAACATGTGCATTTATGATCGGTGGAAGAAATGTTTCATTTTATCAAAATTCAGTCAGTAAAAAGCCAATGTTAAATAAGACAGTTTATCAGGATGGTGGGCTCTGAAGACTTCTCACCTGTAACCTCAATCTAAAACGGCATGGCTACCTCCATATGTAGTTAAAGCAACTGATATATATATATATATATATGGAAATGAAAACATGAATCTTCCAGATCAAAAATCAATCTATTTTATCTAGTTTGCTGCAGTATCATAATTTGGTTTGTTTAAGACTGACAAGTGATACTGAGCAAGTACAACTCTGCTACAACAGGCGGAGTTGCAATAAATCCTCTTCGATTGTAAGCTCTCGAGCAGGGTCTTCTACTTTTCTGTGTGTGTAACATGTATGTATATTTGTTATTCTGTGTCTCCCATTGTACAGCGCTACGGAACTTGTTGGCGCTTTATAAAATACTAGTAACTGTAACTGCTGTTCAGTGGATAATCCATTTACATACCACCACCAACCTCTATTTGCCAGACTCTATGGCCTGATTTCAACCTAGCGGTTAACAGTGACCCGGCTAATTTGCTCACTGTTAGCGTGCTTATGCTAACCCATCCGTTGTATTAGCAGCTTGGGTCCGAATAATTGAAACCTCGTGCAGAAACAAGAAGTGGGGCACAAAGCTGCCACTAGTGTCTAATGGCTTGCATGATCTTTCCGGGAACTCATTGAGTGGGTTGCTGAAGAAGCTGCGGAAGTGTAGGAGCCGTTAATTGACAGTATGCGGCTGCAACCTCCAAGTCACCAGTTTGCTTCAAAGCTACTGCAGCCATTACAAACGACTGCAGCTGTTTTGAGCAACAGCTCCAACCGGTAGCTTAACACCTAGGTTAAAAACTGGTTTTGAGTGCTTGGTTTCTAAAATATGAATATATAAACAGAGCCCCTTAAGTTTTTATTACCGTTGCCCCAAACCGTATCCCAAAAAAAAAAAATCAGAAACTCAGAGCAGAAACGTTCCCTTTCAGAAAACCGAACGTGAAACATGAAATCATAAATATAAGCCGCATAATAAAAAATACTATGAGATATTCTATGAAAAAATAATAAAATAACGATGGTTCTGAAATTATTATTGGTGCATTTGGAGTCACCATTCTAAGAGGGTGTTACATGTTAAACCCCATTATGGTCCAAGAAATTGTGTTCGAAAGAGGATTAAACTTTACATGAAACCTTTAGTAAACCTCTTTCACATCTTAGGATACTGGAGGGAATAATATTTTGGAGTGCAAAGGAAAAGTTTTTAAGAGAACCAAATATGTCATCTTATGCGTCTGTAGGCTACAGTGGCAATAAAAAGTATGTGAACCCTTTGGGATTATGTGGAGTTTTGCATGAATTGGTCATAAAATGTGCTCTGATCTTCATCTAAGTCACAACAATTTGAAAAACCCAGTCTGCTTAAAATAATACAACACAAACATTATATGTTTTCATGTGTTTACGGAACATAACATGTAAACATTCACAGTGCAGGGTGGGAAAAGTATGTGAACCCCTAGCCTAATGACTTCTCCAAGAGCTAATTGGAGCCAGGAGTGAGCCAACCTTGAGTCCAATCAGTGTGATATTATTGGATGTGTTGCTGAAAGCTGTCCTGCCCTTTAAAAACACACACCAGTTTTGGGTTTACTGGTTTCAAGAAGCACTGCCTGATGTGAACCATGCCTCGCAGAAAAGAGCTCTCAGAAGACCTACGATCAAGAACTGTTGACTTGCATGAAGCTGGAAAAGGTTACAAAAGTATCTCCAAAAGCCTTGATGTTCATGTGTCCACGGTAACACAGACTGTCTACAAATGGAGAAAGTTCAGCACTGTTGCTACTCTCCCTAGGCGTGGTCGTCCTGTAAAAATATGACTGCAAGAACACAGCGCAGAATGCTTAATGAGGTAAAGAAGAATCCTAGAGTGTCAGCTAAAGACTTACAGAAATCTCTGGCACATGCTAACATTTTTGTTGACACATCTACAATAAGGAAAACATTAAACAAGCATGGAGTACATGGGAGGACACCACGGAGGAAGCCATTGCTATCCAAAAAGAATATTGCAGCACGTTTGAAGTTTGCAAAAGAGAACCTGGATGTTCCACAAAACACCACTGGCAAAATATTCCGTGGACAGATGAAACCAAAATTGAGTTGTTTGGAAAAAACACACAACACTATGTATGGAGAAAAAAAGGCACAGCACACCAACATCAAAACCTCATCCCCACTGTAAAACATGGCGGAGGGAGCATCATGGTTTGGGGATGCTTTGCTGCCTCAGGGCCTGGACGGATTGTTGTCATTGATGGAAAAATGAATTCCAGAGTTTATCAAGACATTTTGCAGGAAAAAGTAAGACCATCTGTCCGCCAACTGAAGCTCTGCAGAGGATGGGTGATGCAACAGGACAATGACCCAAAGCATACAAGTAATTCAACAAAAGAATGGCTTCAACAAAACAAAATACGCCTTCTGGAGTGGCCCAGTCAGAGTCCTGACCTCAACCCAATTGAAATGCTGTGGCATGACCTTAAGAGAGCGATTCACACCAGACATCTCAAGAAAATTGCTACACTGAAAAAGTTTTGTTAAGAGGAGTGGTCCAAAATTACTCCAGGTCGTTGTGCAGTCTGATCTGCAACTAGAGGAAACGTTTGGTTGAGGTTATTGCTGCCAAAGGAGGGTCAACCAGTTATTAAGTCCAAAGGTTCACATACTTTTTCCACCCTGCACTGTGAATGTTTACATGTTCTGTTCAATGAAAACATGAAAACATATAAGGTTTGTGTTGTATTATTTTAAGCAGACTGTGTTTTTCAAATTGTTGTGACTTAGATGAAGATCAGAGCACATTTTATGACCAATTCATGCAAAACTCCACGTAATCCCAAAGGGTTCACATACTTTTTCTTGCCACTGTACTTTGCTATAACTACTGTATCATCTCCGCTGTTGGTCTTTGCAGGGCACCGGTCATAAAACACATAAGGGGTTATTCAGAGAAAGCTGATCTGGCCCTGAAATGTAACCGGACACCAAAATTCAGCTATTTCCTGGCCGTTTGGCTAATCAGAGAGCTGGCAATTCACCAAATTTTCACAAACTGCCAGCAAGTACGGTGCCTGTTCGACGGCAGTGAAATCCCCCATAGAGAATCAATGGTTAATCTATTCAGAGACTAGGGACTTATTTGTATGCTAGCCACCTCACTAGACTTCTGGACTGGATGGAAGAGGGTTCCACTCGCAAATGGCTTGACCTGGAGTAGGCACTTGCGGAATGTCCTCTTAAAACTTTGCCTTTGCTCCTTCCTCGGCATGTTCCCTTGACGTCTAAACAGGCCCCTACAGAGGGATGCACACTCAGGTATTGGCTTCGGGCCCCTCTTTTCGCCCTTTCACCTTCACCTTCCCCGTTGCTCCCTTTATCGCATAACCAGGCACTTCCGGGTGGGGTACGTACCACGGTCAGCCTCCGTTTCACTACGTCTTTTCATCTCAGGACGCATCATCTTTTCGCAGACGGACAATGGATACCATTGGAGGCGGGTCCTGACGCCCCTGCACCGTCATTCGCAGATTTATTCAACTACATGCAACTGCGCTCCTTCCTCTGCTCCTTGCCCGATAGAACTGGGCTTCTGCAACCTTTGACTCCGTTTAAATGCTATTGTGCTATGGGAATCTCCCCAACTCGAAGGCTGTCTACGCTGTATGCCCTGCTTCAAGCTTTTTCATCTGACTTGCCAGCCTATGTGGGGCGATGGGATGTCATGCTGGGCGTGGTCATCCCGGAGAACATTGGTCGAAGACATTTTGCTTTGTGGCATCGGGTTCCCCGGTCTCCAAGTTCCGTGAGACCTCGTATAAATTGATCTCTTTATGGTACACATCTCCCACACAGGTAGCACATTTCTGTCCTTCAGCCTCTGATTTCTGCTGGAGGTGTAACTCCGCAAGAGGCACCTATCTGCATCTGTGGTCCTGTTCCCACATTACTCCCTTTTGGGAGGCTATTCTGAAGCTGGCGTGCCATCTCACTGGTCTTGATTTAGCCCTAGACCCCAAATTGTTCTTGCTTGGCCAGTCGGCCTTTTCGTACAAATCACTTAAGCGGTCTATTTTGCCTAGTCTTTTGCTTGCCGCAAGGTCTGTTCCCCCTCTGTTTTGGAAATCCCACATTGCTCCACCTTTGCACAAAGTTCTCCATAGAGTTGAGTCCATCAGGTCTGCACAGCAGTTGCTATTCCCTGGCGACCGGTGAGACGCCGTTTATCGCAGCACTTGGTATTATTGGTCAGAATTTTTATCCGCAGCCTTTTGCAGGGAATGGCTTGGTGAGATAAGTACCCCCGAGTCACCTTCTCCTGTATGACGCTCTGGGGTGTACATGTTAGGCTCCTCTCCTTTTTTGATGGGTTAGAGCTAGATTACGCCTGCTTGACGTGGTGGCAAGAGTCCCTGTGGGTGCCTTGGTGGACGCTGTGTTCTGCATCATGTGGGGGTGCATATACTGTTCATTATAATTCTGTTCCGTTACTGCCGACTACTGCCCGGATTTCGTTTAGCTCTATTGTTAGGGCCCATTTGATTGACATTTCATGTAATTTCTGATGATAAACTTTTTATGCTAAAAAAATCTATTCAGTGAACACTGAATAGCAGTGAAAAGTTGCCGAAGTGCCCTGCTGTTCGGTGGTTTCATTTGGCAAATTTATTAAGGCGAACCCCATAGGTTTCAATGTTAAAAATATTCCTGTTTTTATGCAATATCAAATAAACCATTTATTATTTTATTCTGCAGTAAAAAGTCTATGTAAAGATTCTTTTAGGATCTTTTAGGCATTTTTCGGGGAAATTTGTTTTTAAGCGTTTTTTTCTGTTTTCTGTAACAGACCTTTTTATCATCATTCATTGGATCTTTTATGCAAATTTTCACTGTAACATGCATGGGCAGCATTTGTAGGAGTCATCATACCTTTTGGAGGAAATCTGTGCTGAGATTTGGACAGTTTCAAAGGCACACATTACCAAAATAAAAGGAATGACGATCTGAAAGAAACAGAAATGAAATATTCAGAATTCGTATTTAGATGTGCTACAGGATTTCAGATATCAGGGGCTTAGAAAGAAGACTTAACCCGGTCACTGAATGTGGGAGCTGACTGACACTGCGCAGGATGAATAATTTATCATATTAGAAGTATTTCAAATTAATGCTGCCCTCTTTGTGCAAACTCATAGGTTACACAGGATACAGAAAGGAATACAGGAATATAAGCCTTTTGTGTGCACTGATTAATGCATGAGAAGACGCAATTTGTGGCTTTACAGAAAGTATGCATTTAATTCAGCGGGAATGAGACATGTGCCAAGGAAAACCTCTTATGCGAATCCTTCAATCAAGCCTCTTAGTAAAATAAGTTTTCTATATCCCTCACTTTAAACCCTTTTTTACAGAAAAAATGTTAGAAAACCTGGTTATATGGAATATTTATTAATATATGCACAAGGTGCGTGGGCTAAAGTTCACAGAATAATGGCCTAACGGAGCTTATTTCTCCAATGTGTATGACAGGATTATGACACCAGCCTGTTAGCTACCATTAAGATGATTGACAGTAGGCAGTGTACCAAGGCATATCAAACAGAGCTCAAGAGACTAAACTTATTTTTATAACTATTTTATCAGGCTGGACCTGTCAGTCCATCCTAAATCCATGTATGGTCCAAACACTCAGGTGCCTGTGGTAAAATTATAACAGCCATTTATTTATTTGGTCAACCAACACATTAAATGGAGCATTCTTTCACAATTGATAAAAAGTCTATGAAACAAACAAATGAAGGACTGAAAAATAGATTGTTGCACAAACTGAATTGCTATAGGATATTAGGACACCATATGGCTATTAATATAGTTTATCATGATTAATAATGGATTGCCATTAGCACAAGCACGGTAAGTTTTATTCTTTTTTGTGTGCATGTTTTAACGTTCCAGCATGGTTTCTGCTAAATGCCAGCATTAAAGAACTCAATCTATGCAGAAACGCTAGTATTAGTCAGTCTGCTTTGTTTCCATCAATTTTTGTAGCAGTTTTATATCACAATTTTCAATGAATGGCTCATTTTTTACGCGCAAAACCGTATTGATATTAATCAGTTTAACGGAAGAAGAGACACAAACTGGCAACTCTATAGGAAAATGCATTAAGTAAATCTGAAATTGAATGATACTTACAGCAAACTTGATGTCACCCTCAAGTCATATTATTAAAATGTAATTTGGAGAATGAAGATCATAAGTGGTGCACCCATAGATTTGTGACACTGAAGGTTCTATTTGGGCACAAATGTTTCTTCTTAAATGGGATAGAATGTAGTTTGGGAGGAAGACATATATGAGATTCCGAAGAACAATATGCACAGGACTGTGGTCTTTGTGAATACTATGCCTCTATTATCTCACCTTTTCTATATGTGGTCCTATATGAAACTTGAAAGGGGCAAAGGTGTAAACCCAGTAGCAGATTAACATCTAACATCGGAAAATAAAAAGTGTTGTTCCTTTAGTTGTCAAAGAAATATTGGTATTAGCTATAATTGGCTATAAATGTTTAATGTCATTATCGGAAAAGAGTGACAAATGCTCGTCAACAGGTCATATATCTTCCCACATACATTAAATCAAAAGTACAAGGTAGAGCAGCCCCTGGCCTTTACGGTCTTCCTCTAATCTAGCTGTGTGGGAAACCTTATTCCCCATCACAACTTTATGGCATTTCTCTAAACAAAAATGTTATTTCTAGATTATTATTATTATTATTCTTTATTTATAAAGCGCCAGCATATTCCGCAGCGCTGTTCAATAAGTACAGTATAGACAGGGTTACAATACATTGAACAACATTTGACAAACCGTACAGGAGGAGATGAGGGCCCTATTCCCGTAGGAACTCACAATCTGGGAGGGTTGGGGTTGGAAACAGGAGGAGAGGACTGTAAGGTGAGAGTGATTGATGGTTGCGTCAGTGAATTGGGTGGTAGGCTTCCCTAAATAGGAATATTTTAAGGGAGATTTGTCTAAGGACAACAATACAGGGCACTACCACCTGGTGTGAGCTAACCATAGCGTTGGCATCTTTTGCGTTAGTGCCGGGTTAATAAGTCTAAAGCCTGACCAACAGATCATTTGCCTCATGCTACAAACGGGGGGAAAAAAAATAATCACTTAAGGCGTCGCTATTAACGATCCGTAGCGCGGACTTACTGTACTTTCCGCATCCTATACTTAGTATGGGGAACGCTAGAGATCTCTAGAGCTTTTGTAACAGATCACTTAGTGCCTGCGCTAATTTCTGGAGCGACGCCAAATGCAAAAAATTGCAAAATGTTACCTACTGCTCAACCCTGGTGCTTACTCCAAAAAACAGGTCCTCGCCCAAAATTAACAGGCAATTGAAAGGAATGTAAAACTGGTGTTCTCTTGGCCCCATACACCAAAGTAATGGATATGGTCAGCAATGTCGCTGCTGTTGCAGTACACTATATTATGATATATATGTATCCTTTATCCACATATCCCCTAATTCTAATACACTGTATCGCCTAATTTTAAACATTTGCTGGGAGTTATTCAGAGTATGCAAGCGGTTGATTATTAGGGTGATTGTTTGGACCATGTCTAAAAGGGACACATTGATAAGTCTTGCCCTGAAACATGTATTATTTATATGCTGCAGCAGGGAAATTATTGTCGCTCACCTGGCCTTTCTTTTGGATCTATTAAATGCATTGTAATGATTCTACATGTTGTTGGGTGGTATTTATCATGCAATGTCCATCAGCCTTAATTTATCTGTGCATCAAAACATGTATGATATGGCCACCGCAGAGGATTTTAATAATGCAGGGGTGTGAGGGAAATTCGCTGGATGGTTCATATCCTGTACACAACCGCATTAGCACTGGGTCTCATTCCGGGTTCTAGAGCTTCCCTAACGTGCGCTAAACGACCTTGTGCACAGACTGCCGCTGACAAGGTGATGTGTTAGTAGGTCATCAGAGGCTATGTTTTAGCAACTCACGCTAAATTTTTTCTTTAGCAATGGCGTTTTAGCTCACATCGGGTGATAGGGCCTACAGAGTCAACAATGGTATAATCCATAGTGTAATAAAGAAAACCCAAAATTGCATGTGAAAAGTAGGAATTTATTCAATAGTGCATAAACATCTTGTGAGAGATGTGTGCACCATTAAGTGCATTCCCCACTTCCTGTGTCTACCAACAGACTGGAACAATAGTGAATAACTACTAATTGAATTGGGATTGATTTTCCTCAGAGCCAGGAACCAAAAGGGACACCTTTTTCACCAAATAGCAGTTATACAGCTGTATAAAGAGAGGTTTATCTGGGGGTAGTAACATTACATCTTTTGATTACTGACAGATAAAGGTCCATTTTGCCATTAGACCTCCACTCCACTTCAGACGTGGAGCTCTGATAACATATACAGGGTTATTCAAAGAGAATCGAAAAGTCACAGCACATTCGGTGACTTTTCATGCTCTTCAATTCGGTGTGATTTGGCGATCCCATTTCGGCGACCCTGCGGTGTATTCAGCAATACCACAGGGCCGTCATAGTGCAGGGAAAAGCGGCCGCAAACCCACCTAACACTTACCGCAAAACCCGGGGAACGCACACCGAAACTCGCAAAAACATCTGGATTAACCCAGCCGGACGCACCGGAGAAACCCGAGCAACCGCCGATCACAGCGCAAAGAAGCCCCCGCAAAAGCTGACACCGCAGACGAATGGAGTGGGGGAAAAAAACTTTATGCTTGAATGTTTGAAAAGTGAAACGCTATTTGCAAAGAAACTACAGAACGAAAATGTCTAAAATTTACATATAAGATCCTATGAATGATAATAAAAAGGGCTGTTACAGAAAAAAGAAAGAACGATAAAAAAAGAAAGAGAAGAATTATTTGCGAAAAAAAATCCCAAAAAATGCCTAACAGATCCTAAAAAAAAAATCTATAAATAAAAGACTTTTTACTGCAGAATATTATAATCAATGATTTATTAGATATTGGATTAAAACTGGAATATTTTTAACATTAAAGTCTATGGATTCGCCTGAATAAACCTGTCGAATGAAACCACCGAACAGCAGGGCATTTCGGCAACTTTTCGCTGCTGGTATTTGTTCTCTGAATAGACTAACAGGGTTATTCAGAGAGCGTGAAAAGCAGGAGAATGACTGGAGAATGACTGGAGAATGACTGGAGAATGAAAAATTCTAGGTCAAAATAGCCGATTTGGAAAGTGAGATGAAAGGGAGAATTTTACTGGTTTGGCTATTTTGACCTAGAATTTTTCATTCTCCAGTTATTCTCCTGCTTTTCACGCTGTCTGAATAACCCTGTAAGCATTGCTTCTCTATGGGGATTTCACTGCCCTTGAACAGGCACCGTATGAGCAGGAAATTCGCCAACATTTGTCGAACTGCCCGCTCTCTGAATAGCCGAATGGCCAGGAAAGGTAACCGTACGCTGAATTTCACTGTTCGGTTACCTTTCGGCCACAATTCGGATCTCTTTGAATAACCCTGATAGCAATATGCAAGAGACGTATAGACTGAGTAGATTCTTTATCCCACAAGGCTGATGTAGATCACATGACAAGCACCTTAGCCTAAAAATATCATTTTATTGACTAGACACGAAGAAGTCTGAGCACACTTAAGGCAAGTCCAATATTTAAAATAAAGTCTTTAATATACAATCATAAAATCACCAGACACTTCTAGAAAATTACACATTATAATATCAAATAGCATAAATGTATAAGATCAGAGATATATATATTACACCAAAACATAATACTTTGCCAATACCACATTTGCTTATAAAGTTTATGTAGAGCTGAACTCTGTTTATACATCAGGATGCAGTATAACACATTCTATGAATGTTTTGGATTGAGTTCGGCTCCACAAACTTTATTAGCAAATCTGATATTGCCAAAGTATTATGTTTTGGTGTAGTCCATAATATATATATATATATATATATATATACACAGTGGCAAGAAAATGTATGTGAACCCTTTGGAATTACGTGGAGTTTTGCATGAATTGGTCATAAAATGTGCTCTGATCTTCATCTAAGTCACAATTTGACAAACACAGACTGCTTAAAATAATACAACAGAAACATTATATGGTTTCATGTTTTTATTGAACAGAACATGTAAACATTCACAGTGCAGGGTGGAAAATGTATGTGAACCTTTGGACTTAATAACTGGTTGACCCTCCTTTGGCAGCAATAACCTCAACCAAACGTTTCCTGTAGTTGCAGATCAGACCTGCACAATGATCTGGAGTAATTTTGGACCACTCCTCTTCACAAAACTGTTTCAATGTAACAATATTCTTGGGATGTCTGGTGTGAATCGCTCTCTTAAGGTCATGCCACAGCATTTCAATCGGGTTGAGGTCAGGACTCTGACTGGGCCACTCCAGAAGGCGTATTTTGTTTTGTTGAAGCCATTCTTTTGTTGAATTACTTGTATGCTTTGGGTCATTGTCCTGTTGCATCACCCATCCTCTGCGGAGCTTCAGTTGGTCGGACAGATGGTCTTACGTTTTCCTGCAAAATGTCTTGATAAACTCTGGAATGAATTTTTCCATCAATGACAACAATCCGTCCAGGCCCTGAGGCAGCAAAGCAGCCCCAAACCATGATGCTCCCTCCACCATGTTTTACAGTGGGGATGAGGTTTTGATGTTAGTGTGCTGTGCCTTTTTTTCTCCACACATAGTGTTGTGTGTTTTTTCCAAACAACTCAATTTTGGGTTCAACTGTCCACAGAATATTTTGCCAGTAGTGCTGTGGAACATCCAGGTGCTCTTTTGCAAACTTCAAACGTGCTGCGATATTCTTTTTGGACAGCAATGGCTTCCTCCGTGGTGTCCTCCCATGTACTCCATTCTTGTTTAATGTTTTCCTTATTGTAGATGTGTCAACAAAAATGTTAGCATGTGCCAGAGATTTCTGTGAGTCTTTAGCTGACACTCTAGGATTCTTCTTTACCTCATTAAGCATTCTGCGCTGTGCTCTTGCAGTCATCTTTAAAGGACAACCACGCCTATGGAAAGTAGCAACAGTGCTGAACTTTCTCCATTTGTATACAGTCTGTCTTACCGTGGACACATGAACATCAAGGCTTTTGGAGATACTTTTGTAACCCTTTCCAGCTTCATGCAAGTCAACAATTCTTGATCGTAGGTCGTCTGAGAGCTCTTTTATGCGAGGCATGGTTCACATCAGGCAGTGCTTCTTGAAACCAGTAAAACCCAAAACTGGTGTGTGTTTTTAAAGGGCAGGACAGCTTTCAGCAACACATCCAATAATATCACACTGATTGGACTCAAGGTTGGCTCACTCCTGGCTCCAATTAGCTCTTGGAGAAGTCATTAGGCTAGGGGTTCACATACTTTTTCCACCCTGCACTGTGAATGTTTACATGTTATGTTCAATAAACACATGAAAACATATAATGTTTGTGTTGTATTATTTTAAGCAGACTGTGTTTTTCAAATTGTTGTGACTTAGATGAAGATCAGAGCACATTTTATGACCAATTCATGCAAAACTCCACGTAATCCCAAAGGGGTTCACATACTTTTTCTTGCCACTGTATATATATATTATAATATCAAATAGCATAAAAGTATAATATGTAATGTTCTACTCTTGTTTCATTGTTAGTTTAATTAGAAATCTGGAATATTGCTTTGGTCTTGGAGCACATGTAGGCCTCATTCACACACAAAAAAATATTAAAGTTGACTATTGCGTATATGCGCGTGTATAAGCAATATTAAATTTAATCCCTGGCCCCCTGGTTGACTGTGGCTCGGGGTTAACTTTCAGTGCTGAAAGCGGTAACCCTGAGACACACTCGGGCTGCAGCTGAATTCATTACCTGTCCCTGCACTCCCTTGCTGACCCCCGTCTCATCCGGTGAGCGCAGCATTTACTTTCTGGTTCCCTTCTCGTGAGACGGGAACCAGGAAGTAAAGTGCCGCGATCACCAGGGGGGATGACACGGGACAGCGAGGGAGAGCAGGGACAGGTAGTATGCAGCCCGAGTGTGTGTTACCACTTTCAGCACTGAACGATAACCCAGAGCCACACTCGGGAAAAACAGCAGGGGGGATTAAACTTAGTAATGTACGCGTGCGCACACGCGTATACAGACGTATCAACGCCAAAATACGGTGCTGGGATGCATCTCGGTTGCATTCGGTTTTTGCTCGTTTTTAAGCAACATAAATATACGGCTTCATACGCGGCTATGTGTATGGGGTCATTTATTTTGATTTAAATATTTTTTATTTCAATTAAGGCAGCAGTACAGTGAAAAAACGTACACGTAGAAATAGGTCGCAGGGTATAAAAATAGAGAACAATATCTACTAATCAGGTAAGATGGCTGTGGGTTGGACAGGAGGCCGCACGATATCGTAAACAATCATCACAAAGATAACGTTTCGTGTGGTATCGTTGAGTTTAGTCAGAGGGAGGAGGAAGGCAAAACCCCAAAAAAAAGGGTGGGGTGGGAAAGGGACACAGAAACAATAAGGAACACCTTGTCCGAAAACGAGTGGTGCTCAACGGCTCGCCCTTGTTCCCCCGTAGAGATTCAGGGGGCCGAGGAGGGAACCACAAGTGAAGGGCCGAGGTAGGGCCTAAAAAGGTGGCAAGAGCCTAGGTGGCCACCTCAAGGCTCGCCAGCCACGCGTCCCTGCTCCCGGGAAAGGGGTTAATGGAGGGGGAGGGGAGGGGGAAGAGAGATGCAAGGGGAAAAAAAGGAAAAAAAAGTGGGTTTGTTCCCACCACCCGCGAAAAGCTCCACTGACCAACCGGTCCGCAATGTCCAGAGTAGCCGGGAATGCAACGTAACAGCAAAAAGCAAAAGAAAAAAAAAAAGGGGGGGTTTCTAGAAAAAAAAAAGTCACCTGGAAAGTGGGGAAGGAGGTATAGACTGGGGGGGGACAAACAGTCAGCTCAATCCGGTTCCCTGGGAGGGGTAGGTGATCACACCATCAATTCTCTCGCCACGCTGCATGGGGCTTCCGAGGCTATTCCCTGGTCTCGGAGATGAGCGATCGCGTCTTCCGCCGTGGTCTCTGAAACATGGCCATCGCCAAAGGGTATTAGCAAGGAGCCGAGTGGCCCCCACGTGTAACGCACACCGCAAAAGAGTAGTGGCTGGTTTGAACAGACGCCTTGCAGCCAAGACTAAAAAGGGAAGGTCCCTGTAGATCGCAACGAAGGCACCCTCAAAAGAAACTGGGGGGACATTACGAGACACGTTCAGCATCTGCAAACAAACATCCCGGAGAACCACCACGACGTCACAGGGAACACCAGCTGGTGCCGAGGCCGCCTTCCGCACTCGGGTCGCCGAGAGTACTGGATCCTGGAGAAAAGCACCGGGAGAGAGAACAGCAAACGCGAAGCGGGTAACGAACTCTAGCAGGGCAACATCTAGTATCGACTACGGTACCCCTCGTAGCTTCAGGTTGCGACGTCGATGACGAGCCTCAAGTGACATCACAGCCGCCTACAGATGTCCCACCTGTGCTTGAAGGTCCTTCAATTGTGAGGAGGTTGCGGCCTGCGCCTCCCCGATCTCCATTGCGTGTGCTTGAACGGCGGTCACCTGGGTCTGGGTGGCAGTAAGGTTAGTCTCGAGGGCCTGGAGATGGGCTTGCCAAGCCAGCCTGGCGTCCGCCAGGAGAGCTTGGATATCATTCTTGGTGGCCGGCATGTCGCCGCCATCCATCTCGGCCAGAGGCTGCCGCGAGGGAGTGCCGGGCGTACCGTTTTCCCGTGGCTTTGTAGTGCCAGGACCCAGAGGCTGACGTTGTAACAGCCTGCGCTCAGATGTGCCACTCAATGAGAGCCGAATGTCTGGGGTGTTCTCCTCCACTCCACTAGCCTTGGGTTTGCATGTGTTTTATATGGTACAATACGCACGTATGCCCGTATCAGTGTGAATGAGGCCGCACTGTCAATAGATGCACATTGGAGGATAAGATTGCTATTGTAATTACTAATGTTTCCTGTATGTAGCTGTAAAGTAATAATTCTGCATAAAATGTGTTAATGTGTGTACAATGTAAACATGTTGTTCACATCAAGCTGTATAGTAATATTAACTCACCTTCCACATCATCAGGCTTCCCATCACAAAAGGGTTAAATATGGTTAGGAAGCAATACACAGAAGCTGGGTCGAAACTGAGAAGAAAAGTCAGAACAAATTATGAGTATTAAATAAATACAACACAGGCACATTTAAACTATCTTAAGTTGCTTTTTTTACTACAACTAATAGCTTTTATTGGGGGAAGGAAAACATGCATCAATTCCATTTTTATATGATTACATATACACGCCTACACAAAGATGCACGGAAAGGGAAAGATAAGGTGTGGCAACTTAGAATTTTTTATCAAGAGCATAGGAATATAAAAGAATACATTGGACCTAAAGGTTAATGTCAGACGAACGCAGTCAGAGCGCACTATGCGTTCCTGCACAACGGACGGACGGAAGATACTGTAGACACCACACGGTATGTTTTTGTTGACGGACGTAGAAATGAAAAAAAAAAAGGAATTATGGGAAACAAAATTAATCCGACAAATGATAAAAATAGGTACAGGATATGAAAAGCCATTTTGTGCGTCAAGGTGCTGGACGTCGCAAATGCGCTGCGTCTGACATCTTCTCGCTCACAGAACGCTACGCGGACATGGTGCACTCTGCGCGTCCATGGTAGCGGTTTTACGTTATTGCCTAACGTGCGTCCGTTTGCCACGTGCGTTGTGCGTGCGCAGTTCAGTGCGCAAGTACTTTGTGTGTGGGTCTCTATTGATCATGATTCTATGCTACGACGGATGCTAAACTGGCGGGCAACACAGACGTGATCGCTGCGTTCGTCTGACGCCAGCCTAAATGGAAGTATGAAACAAATCAATTCCCCGAATTAAAGCAAGAACTGCCATAACGAATGTCTTGATTAAGGACTAGTCATCAAACTGTTGGATGTGGAATATAAAACAATTAAAAGGATACTCAAAAATCCACTACTATTTGTGGACATTATGGAAGCTGTTCGTGGAGGATAAACAGGGGTTGTTGTGCACCAAAACAAAAGACGTTTGAAGCATCCTAATTAATTTATTGTTGTTACTTGCTTTAAAATCATAGCACAACTCCTTTGGTCACTCTTGTGCCTACTCATGTCTTTGAATGCCGTGTACAGAGCAACTCAGACTTGAGAGCCAACATCGCAGGCTTATAGGACATGGGTGGTCCATGGTTCAGCTCTCTCAACACAGCCCTGATAGAAAAACTGAAGTAAATTGAAAAAAATTTGAAGCACTGAACAGGGGGTTTAAATGAACATGATCTGTCTCCATAAACCAGAAAAGGGTTTCCTGATTAAGTCAATTGATGGACTACTTCGAGCTCCATCAGCTCCTGTTTACAGAAAACTGTGGCACTTTAAAAAAGGTGTATGACACATACAGGTTGAGCATCTCATCCAGTATATGAAATGACTAGCTTTTGCCCGCGGCTTCGCTGCATGGATTTTGGGATTTGTTACAATTGTTTTAAAAAAGAAACATGAGCTTTTTTTGTCTAAACCAAACAAAATATAATTTACAGGTTGAGGTCTTAAAGTAATAAGTAATGTTTATTGCAGACGTTAATCAGGGCATATTGGCTACAAAACAAAGTTGTTTCATTGATATGCGCCCATGTATTTTATTTTGTGAAAAAGAAGAGAAAAACCTCTTCCCATGATAGACTGCAGGATTTCTCACACGCAGCCCCCACTCTCTGGAACGCTCTCCCTCGTACTGTCAGACTTTCCCCTAACTTCTCTTCCTTCAAACGCTCCCTTAAGAAACGTTCCTATTTAGGGAAGCCTACCACCCAACTCACTGACGCAACCATCAATCACTCTCACCTTACAGTCCTCTCCTCCTGTTTCCAACCCCAACCCTCCCAGATTGTGAGTTCCTATGGGAATAGGGCCCTCATCTCCTCCTGTACTGTTTGTCAAATGTTGTTCAATGTATTGTAACCCTGTCTATACTGTGCTTATTGTACAGCGCTGCGGAATATGCTGGCGCTTTATAAATAAAGAATAATAATAATAATAATAATAATAATAATAAATACAAACCGACAATGAGACAGACAAAAAAAAATTAATTGTTTTTTAGGATCTGGAACATAGAAAAAAAAAATGATTTAAGTACTTCTTTGTAAACTACATTATTGGTTCTTCTTTCAGGTGCTTGGATAAGCAGAGAGGTAGGTGAGCTCACTCTAGAACAGGCAATGTAAAACTGCCCATGTGAGAAGCAGACTTCTCTTTGGTCAATCCCCACTACTTTCAAAGTCTTTCCCTGAGACTTCTTGATAATCATCACAAAAAAAACCTTTAGGATGAACTAAAGTCTTTTGAATTGAAATGAATATTCTGAAGGTATAAGAGGTATTTTGTGGTATGAACACCGACTCCCACAGCCAGAATTTCAAAAAAATCCTTTCTTAGTGTGTGCCTACGTCATAAAAACAATGTACCTTCAAAATTTCACGTTCCCAGGTTAAATGGTTTGAGCTGGGCGTTGAGTCAGTCAGGACTTTTTCTTTTATAGATAAGGACCAAAAGTGTTTGAGTCTTCCAGATAAATAAAATTCTGTCAGGATTTCACACAGACTGACGGGAACAAGGGACACGACAGTAGAGCCATGAGGGATACATTGTGCAGCGTGTCCTTTGAGTAATAAGCTGGTGCCCCAGGAGGAACAAGGGAAGGACACAGACATTACAGGAGGTGAGGGGTGCTGCAGGACAATGACCACAATTATCAAAAATCGTTGGTTTTTAGATATACAGATGAGGGTGCTCAACCCGTATATATATATATTAGGCGTGATCTAGTTTAAACAAAAGAACAGATAGATTTAATAAGTCTGTGTATTTAACAAAAGGAAGAAGCTGCATTCAACCGAATTTAAAAAAAAAAAAAATGTCCACTGATTTCATTTAAAAAAATCTTGTCAGCTTATGTTAATGGTAAGACGCCAAGGAAAAACTTGTGCATCTACCGTTTTCCATTTGCAGCTGGTCTTTAACCTCTATATTCTGACTGGGCCGCTTTCTCAGCAGTTTGACTCCTAATACTTTGCAACCCCCGGATTTAATTATTTCCTGTGCATTTCGCAAACAGGTTTAGTGAGGTAAGAATGGGGTGGCAACCAAAACGAAACAGAAGCTGCACAAAGGTGGAGGATATACACATTCTTGCAATAGATGGATGTGCACACGTGATAGATAAGCAATGACAATGAAGCCGATTTTAGGATTATTAAAACATTTGAAATATTGAAATTTTACTCTTTTTTTTGAGTGACAGATCAAACAAACATTCAATGGTTGTGTATAATGTTACTGATTGAGATGTACACGTTACATAGTTTTTGTCCAATCCTCTGCCTTAAAGAATAGGAATTGTTTTCTAAATTACTATATATGAATGCAATAATCTCAATGCATCTATTACCTGTTGATGGATGCTATGTTTCCTGTGCCAAAAAAAGCTGTGATTATGAAGAACACCTAGCAAATGTTAAGAAAACACTGTTGATAAATGGATAGTGTACATGCAATTTCTGATGCCTCTCATTCATGCATTAGCTGACATTATACCATAAAGCATGTTTAGAAAGGGACAGACTGTCTACAGTTACTGAAAGGTAACCCCCTTTAAAGTGCACATTGAAATGACACACCACAGTGCAGTCAACGACATTGCATCAACGACATATGCTATAAAAAAAGAGAAGTTATATTGCACACCAAATATAAATCCAAAAAATGGGTGCTAACCAATTAGTGGACCATTCCTCAGAAGTCCTAAACCATAGAGTATGTATAACTTGGAAGCACACCAGGTAAAAAAATTTACAAATGTATTGGTATCAAGCAAAAGAATATACATAAGCAATTAAATGGTGTATTGGATTCAAAAATACAAGCATGGGTACAGTATATGTATTCTGCACACCACAGGCTATAAGAAAGCAATACAAAACATCATGAGCGCATACTAGTCCCTAAAAAGGAACCCAAAGTTATAGCATATAAAAAAAGAAAACGCAGCTGTTGCCTGGATGGGTATATGGTGAAGCCTCACCAAATGTTGAATCAGAAACACAGATCATGAAAGAAAATAAACCAGATTCAAGCAATCAAATATAAAGGTGACCCAAATACCAAGGAGCCTCCTCAGTAACTAAACTAGCAGAGACCTAGTGCCCCAACGTTTCAACTATCAAGCCTTTGTCAAGGCATGCGCCCTGATTGGGTTCGCGCATGTGCGTTAGTCTGCAGTGAAAGGGAGAGACCCAATGCCTTTATTGGCGTGGATCCCTCAACGTCATCACCGGTGGCCGCTGATTCTAACGCTGCACACGTGCAGTGAATACGGAGGATTGGATATTGTGCGTGTGGTTTATTTATTTAGTTTTTTCTTTCTTATATATTAGCAACCTTGTCCCTTTTTCATGTACCCTTCAAAAAAGGCTTGATAGCCGAAGCGTTGGGGCACTAGGTCTCTGCTAGTTTGGTTACTGAGGAGGCTCCTTGGTATTTGGGTCACCTCTATATTTGGTTGCTTGAATCTGGGTTATTTTCTTTCATGATCTGTGTTTCTGATTCAACATTTGGTGAGGCTTCACCATAAACCCATCCAGGCAACAGCTGCGATTTCTTTTTTTTTATATGATATAAGTTTGGGTTCCTTTTTAGGGACTATTATGCGCTCATGAGGTTTTGTATTGCTTTCTTATAGCCTGTGGAGTGTAGAATACATATACTGTTTCCATGCTTGTATTGTTGAATCCAATACACCATCTAATCGTTTATGTATATTCTTTGCTTGATAACAATAAATTTGTAATTTGTTTACCTGGTGTGCTTCCAAGTTATACATAATCAATGACATATGCTAGCATGTGTACAATTTGAAAGTTATTATTGCTTCAATTCTTGTGACCTTCCTAGTCTGTATGCCAGCAACCTTGCCCCCTCCCCAGATGTTTTGGAACTGTATTTCTCATGAGTCTCCACCTATCTTATGAGTGGCTAAGGTTCATGGGAGGTGTAGTTGCAAAACATCTGGAGGGCCAAGGTTGCGGACCGCTGCTGTATGATGCGCTTTTGATGTAGCAATTATGGCTTAAAACCGTGGTTCCCAAACGCAGTCCTCAAGTACCCCCAACAGGTCATGTTTTCCAGATATCTCAAGCACAGCACAGGTATTATGATTTGCTGCTCAGTGATTGCAAGATTTAGTCTGCATTTCCCCAAGAGAATCCTTAAAACCTGGCCTGTTAGGGGCACTTGAGGACCGCGGTTGGGAACCACTGGCTTAAAATGTAATGTCCACAGGGATAATGCAGTGTTTCGATAAGGACCAGGAGACGGTACATCGTATCTACACGGGTGGCTTGCATTTACCGGAGAACGATTTGTGGACCATTTGGGAATTTGACCGGGAGGTCTGGGTCATTGTGACCAATGCATATATGCACATTTGTTTATGTGCTGTCCAAAGTGTGAGTTTGTTTTTTGGATTCTAATAAAAGGTTTAATTGTTTTAAAATACTACACAATATACTGTTCCCCATCTTTTCAGATTGAAAGTAGATGTGGATGTGACTGTAATAGCTGCTTTTGGTACCCCCAGAGGATACAACACTACAGATGCACCATCCCAATCTTTTAGTGTTTTTGTACAATTAAGGGACTTGAGGTGATCTTTCGGATTGGCTGCAGTGAGGGAAGGACTATACAACTGTTATTTTACATATTAATATTTAAAAGGAGTGGAGCATTTCTAGACACAGACAAATATAAAAATAATAACACAGAGCATATCACATTATAATTGGCCCCCTTAGGGTTGCACTCACTATAAGTCTAGGAAATTCAGGCACATCACAGCTTAGCCGTTACCCCTCTTATGGCTCGAGTAGACAAGCTCTTCGCCGTCAAATCACCGAGCTCCAGATATGGGTCAGCTGTACAGGATTGAATGAATCACCGGAGAGAGAAAATCCTCTCTTACAATACTTTCAGACTCCCAGGAGTAAATAAATATAAATGCCAGTTTCTTCAATAGATTAAAAAAAGATAATTTTTAATTTTAAACAAACTAAAAAAAACTAAATTCAACACGTTTCGTAGATATTCCTGATGAAGTGGACTTGATTGACGAAACGTGTTGAATGTAGTTTTTTTGAGTTTGTATCAATAAAAGATTACCTTCTACTGGAGACATAAAAGGGGCAACAGCTAAGCTGTGATGTGCCTGAATTTCCTAGACTTCTAGTGAGTGCAACCCTAACGGGGCCAATAATGATGGGACACGTGTTTCCTTGCTGTATTACGCTATGATTTTTATCTTTTTCTGTGTGTAGAACTACTCAATCTCTTTTTATTCTGTTATGATCCTTAAACGTCCAGTGGAGGAGACGTTCCTTGAGCATTTGAGATACGTATCACTGTGTGATAGTACTTTGGGCATACACGAGTGTTATTGGCATATTAATATTTACTGTAGGAAATAGTGATATTGTATGTGCTATAATCCCATTGAGTTTTGGAATCGTCAAGCATATCTTAAAGTGCATAAAAAACTGACCTGACTGCCAAGGCCATCTTGTGCTACCATCTACATCCCCGTAATCATGATGTATTTATGCTTTTGTATTGCGACAATACAAAAAGTTTAAAATCATTAAAAATAAAGTTTGATAAATACATAAAGTCACCGTCAGGTAAGAATTTATGCACAGTATACAGACAGAAACCCTTGTCACCTCTTTAAAGAACATTTTACAGGCAGGCGGTGTGTGAAAGTCCTTGTTTCACTGAGGTGCTTATTATATTTGCAAATCACTACAATTTATAGCAACGGAAAAAAGGATTCTCCTGCATATGTTCAAGATACAGTATATATATGAAAAAGGTCCCGAAATTTCTGACAAGACCATTCATTAAACACATGTCCAGTTTGTTTTACTAGGTAGAATTATGAGTTGTCGAATGCAAGCTTTACTTAGACTTATCCTGTAAATCATACAGAGATTTGCATTACAGGAGTAATAGTTCAAAGGAAAGTTGTTCAATCGAGATGTAAAAGAAAATGAATAAATAAAAAGGCATACTTAAAAAATAAAATAATAAAAAAAGGCTCATAAATCTAATATTTTAGATTCAGGAAAAACACACAATTCTAAATCTTTGAAGGTAACAATCTGTTTAGTATCCCCAAGGCATCAGCGTTATGACCAAGAGGAATCTTTCACATTATCTGTCTCCAAACACAAGACATGCAGAGCATCATAAAAAGGATACCAAGAAAAAAGATCTTCGTATGTCATCCAGATTCATCTGTCGAAACTGAGATATGTCCGTATTGCAGGAGAAGTCGATACTGTTAAGCTGTGAAAGAAACAGAAGAAAATCAATACAAAAGGTGCCTTCATGGGTACTTTTAATAATGGAAGAGAAGATAGCAACGTACATGCAATGAATTGTGTATGTGTCTATACCAAGTATCAGAATATATAGTATGAGGTCAGGAGAGTCTCCCTCAAAGTACTGGTTCCACTTTAGCTTTGAAAGACTCCAAAAAAGCCAATTGGTTTATTAAAAGGGACTTTAGATGTTCTTCAATTTTCACCTAGGAACAATAATTTAAGGTATAATGGATCTATGCAAAGTGTGTGACGGTAACATTTCTGACTCCCAGGCTTCAAATCTAAAGAGTGAGGATATTATTTTTAAGTATGAAGTTATCTAAGATTCTGTTAACTAAGAACACATTAAAACGGCTCAAACAGTTGATATTTTATTGTGCATGCGCCCATATTACAGATAATTTTTAGGTTACCCAGCCACAGATACACACACTTTCCAGCTGCGTAAGAATAATTTTGTAAACCAAAATATTTATTTTCTGTATTTAAAGAAAAAAAAAAAAAGTAAATTCCCATTTCTTGATGAAGAGTAATACAGAAATTACAACTTTTGATTAGAATGGTACCTTGTATGGTGTTCTCGATTATATTTTAGGTGTTATAATTCCTACTTATTGGATCACAACTAAAAAGGGCCATCATGTTATTTAATGGACTAAATCTTTAGCACAGCATATAAATAAATTGTGGGTTGGCGATACATATTTAATATTAATGCCTTACTTCTGCAGGATAAAGGTCCAGAGGGCCTGCTGACATAATGACTCACATCTCCATGGACAAACATTTGGAATGCTGAATTTCTCATTTTAGAACAGTCTTTTTAATTAAAAAGGGGGTCATCACTCACTTGGTCAAAAATATTATATTAATTTACATACATATTTTCTGTCATAAAATAATTAGTGTGCTATATGCTGTAATAATTGGTGTAGCTTATATAATTACAGACGTTGAATATAGCACACCTGAAGAATTTACCAACATTTCCAATTGCACTCTAACTCTAGTGGAGAAAAGCCATTATATACATAGTACTGAATGGAATAAGAATTGTCAATGTGATTAAAATACAGTATAATAGCTTCATTATGTCAATGCTAAAAAAAGGGACAGAACGGAAACTGAGCTCTTGGCTTCCTTTCCAACATTGATGTTTCTGCAGAAGTGAGCTCAATCTAGATGCAGAGCAAAGGAGACCTAAACCTCAAAACCTCACTTGTTGCTTGAGCAAGGAAGACTTCTTTCAATTTAGTTTTTAAGATTTTATTTTTGTCTTAAAAAAACATTAATGGCAAAAATTCAACTTGGCGAAGCAGAAAAGAAATGTTAATGCAAGCCTTGGGAGGATAATATTAAAAACACTTAACAACCCAATATCTGACAAATCAACTTATGATTGTTTATTTTTCACAATACCTTCAGATCTGTACATTCTATGACAAACTCAAGATTAGCCTGACAGGTTAAGAATTCACATGAATGAAAACCTAGACTTAACAAAATTTGTAACAGCATTAATAAAATTAATTAAAAGAAAAAAAATTACAAAAAAGGCAAGGTGGGGTTTTTCTAATTCCTCTAGTAACAAGTGCCAGGACAGGAAAAGACAGATTATTTTTTTCCTGTACTAAATTATGTAGTGTTTTTAAAATCTGCTTGTTAATGGTTTCTGAAATAAGCAATTCCTGTCTAACGTGAAGGATCAATATTTTTTTTTGAGAAAGGATTTTACTAGGAAGGAGAGAGATTTCTCTCGTTTTCAAGTATGTCCTGGGTGGCGAGTATGTCCCGTTAGGTGTCTTGCCCAAGGACACTTACTGGAGAGAGGTGCTCTTGCCAGGATCGAACCTGTGTCTCCAGTCTCTCTCCACAGTTGTAGAGCAGTGATATTACCTCTACTCCATCCAGCCGGCAATATGGTATACAATAAGTTTTCAAATTCTAAAACACAGCTCTAAACAGGTCTTTGTCAACCTTTAATGGCTCATTCAACACCAGGCCTGGCCTAAATGGAGTTACCAACTGGAGTTGCATTCACACCATCAGCCAGGATGCCCCACCATCAGGACCCCTAATCACTGCCATGTTTAATGGTATCTCCTCTCTCCACAGGTATGGGACTGCACTCCACATCATCCCCTGACACCCCCTCATTCTGATCTACTGCATTCGTTTTGGTATGGGACTCCACATCATCCCCAGACATCCCCTCATTCTGATCTACTGCATTCGCTTTGGTATGGGACTCCACTCCACGTCATCCCCAGACATCGCCTCATTCTGATCTACTGCATTCGCTTTGGTATGGGACTCCACTCCACGTCATCCCCAGACACCCCCTCATTCTGATGTACTGCGTTTGTTTTTGGGATGGGACTCTACTCCACATTCTCAGGCCCCCCTCAATGTGACAGATTCTGATTAATTACCTTTATTACTTTTCTGATTTGTACCTTCATTTCCCCTACCTTTTGCTGATTACCTGTCTGCGGTCACCTATCTTAATTAGCAAGTGTGAATCTGTTGCTATCACAGACAGCCTGGCACCAGGGGTGTGAGCTTAAATTCGCTGATTGCCAGCACTCATTCAACACCAGGAAAAGGCCATTTAACACCAGGAACAGGCTCTGAGAGCCGTGACACTGTGCCTGGCCTAAGTGGAGTTACTAACTGGAGGAAGGAACTGCAAGGTCTGTATACTGGTAATCTCCCTGCTGCACAATGCTCTCTCTTCTACTCTGCATTCTTCAAAAAATGGGACACATGCCCCTGTACCATCAACCCCTCCTCTAACTACAGCTTTCCCTCCCTTCTCTCCACATGATGGCCTCCCTTGAGCTTCTTTATCTCACTTTAATTCTCTGGCTTACAATCATCCCCACTCACACAAATCCCATTCCCACCTTCTCTTTCTCACGTCCTGCTGCTACATTATGCAGGCGATAGCTCTCCTAACCCTGGTCCCACAAGTCCACTACTTCCCTCTCCTATCTCCCACACAAGCAACTCCACTCCCCGCAATCCCAGCAACCTCATTCCTATAAGCCCTCAGCGCCTGTCCTCTTTCTCCTGCACCCCTGTGCAATAAACTTACAACTATCCACGGCCTTTTCATCTCCAACTCCCTCAACCTCCTAGCTGTTACAGAAACCTGGCCAACTCCCTCTGACACTGCTTCCATTGCTGCTAGCACACATGGCGGTCTACACTTCAGCCATACCCTCAGACCGGATGAGAAACATGGTGGTGGGGTTGGAATTTTGCTCTCTCCCACATGTACCTACTAGCATGTCCCTCCACCCCTATCGCTCTCTTTCGAAGCACACTGCATCCACCTGTTTTCGCTCCTGGTTTTCAGGTGATAGTCCTCTACCGCCCACCGGGACCAGCCTCCCAGTTCCTTGACAACTTTGTTACCTGGCTTTCTCACCTTCTGTCTAGCAACCTTCCATGCCTAATTCTTGGGGACTTAAACATTCCCATTGATTATCCTTCTGGTCCTGCTGCCTCCAAACTTCTTTCACTCACATTCTCCCTTGGACTTGCACAATCCTCCCTTCTCCCTACTCACCGTTAAGGTCACTCTATTGATCTTGCTTTTTCAACCTCTGTTCCATTTCGAATTTCACCTGTTGCCCTTTCCCCATCTCTGACCACAGCTTCTCTCCTTCAACCTATCTGGACTACGTAAACTCCCTGCTCCCAAATCCCGCACAAATCTGCATGCTGTGGATCCCCATCGATTCTCCAAACTCCAACATCTCCAGCACACATCAACCTTTATCTGCCACTGGCCGCTACTCTTACCTCTGCTTTAGAAACGCTTGCTCCTCAACTCTGTAAGGCCCCACGCTGCCAGCTTCAGCCCTGGCACATGCCCCAGACATGCTACCTGCAAAAATGCTCGCGCACTGCATAGCGTGCCTGGAGGAAGTCCCGCTCTGACGCAGATTTCATTCATTTCAAGTTCATTCTGTGGTCATACAACTCTGCCATTCACTTGGCCAAACAAGCCGCCTCCTCATCTTTCATATGTACTCTGTCCTCCAACCCTAAACAACTCTGACTCACTTTTAACTCCCTCCTCCACCCACCTGCACCTCCCCCCTCATCTGCCTTTAGCACTCAGGACCTGGGAGATTACTTCTAAAATAAAACTATCAGAAGCAACATCCTGAGACAAACCAGTAACACACCACCTCCACTCCCAGGATCCACTCTGCCACTTCCTCCCAGCTACTGAGGAGGAAGTCAATTCCTTACTGCCCTCCTCACATCTCACTACATACCCACTTGACACCATTCCCTCACATCTAATACCTCCACTCTACTCCTCCCTCACCCCCTGCTCTCACACACACATCTTCAACCTATCTCTCTACCAGCTCCTTCCCACCTGCCTTCAGGTGCAGGTTATCCCTAGACTAAAGAAACCCTACCTCAATCCCAACTCTCCATCCAACTACTGTCCTGTATCCCTACTTCCATTTACCTCGATGCGCTTGGAAAATCTAGTTTTCAACTGCCTCTCCCTCTTCCTGTCCTCTAATCCCTGCTTGACCCCCTGCATTCAGGCTTCTGTCTCCTACACTCAACTGCCCTCAAAGTCACCAATGACCTCCAACTGCTAAAAACCACTGCCACTGTTCTATTCTCATCCTGTTTGATCTTTCAGCTGCTTATGACACGGTCGATCACCCCCTCCTCCTACAGACTCTCCGCTCTCTCAGTCTCTGTTACACTGCGCTCTCTTAGATTAACTCTTATCTAACAGGTCTTTCTCCGTCATTTGCTGGTAACTGCCCCTCTTCAGTGCCTTTATCAGTTGGTGTACCTCAAGGCTCTGTCCTAGGTCCTCTGCTCTTCTCTACACCTTCTCCCAGGGCAAAATCATTAACAGCTTTTGCTTTAATTACCACCTCTATGCTGATGATACTCAGATCTACCTCTCCATCCCTGATTTCTCTCCTCCTGTCTTTTCCAAAGTCAGTGACTGTTAATCTTAAATGGTGAGATGCCAGATAAAGTCAAAGACTGAGCTGCTACTAATTCCTCTCTCTCCTCCCCACCTCCTGACTTCTTTATCATGGTCGACGGTATCTCTATCTCGCCATCAAGCCAGGTTCGCTGTCGGAGTTACACTTGACTCTGTGCTTTCCTTCATCCCCCACATCCAGTCTCTTTCCTCCTGCTGCTACCAACTACGAAATATTTCCAGAATTCGCCATTTCTTACTGATGACACCTCAAAGCAACTCATCCACGCCCTTGTAATCTCCCGACTGGACTATTGCAATAATCTTCTAGCTGGTCTCCTCCTCTCCTGCCTCGCCCCCCTACAATCCATTCTGAATGCCTCTGCCAAACTCATCCAGCTCCCCCGCCGCTCTAGCTCTGCCGCTCCTCTCTGCGAGTACCTTCACTGGCTCCCCATCCACTGTAGAATTAAATACAAAATCCTTACCCTGACCTACAAAGCTCACTAACTCAGCTCCCTACTACCTGTCCTCACTAATCACCAAATACACCCCAGCCCGCTCCCTAAAATCAAACAGTGACCTGTGCGTAGCTTCTCCCCACATCACCCTTTTCCCATGATAGACTGCAGGATTTCTCACGCACAGCCCACATCCTCTGGAACGCTCTCTCTCATACTGTCAGACTTTCCCCTAGTTTCTCCTGCTTAAAACACTCCCATAAAACGTTCCTATTTAGGGAAGCCTACCACCCGACTCACTAATACAAATCAATGCCCCAACCAGTCCGTCACTCTCACCTTTTAGTCCACTCCTCCTGTTTCCACCCCAACCATTCTAGAATATAAATTCCCACGGGAATAGGGCCCTCGTTTCCTCCAGTACTAGATTATCAAAAGTTCTTCAACATATTGTAAACCCTGTGTACATTGTGCCCATTGTTCAGTGCTGTGGAATATGCTGAAACACACTTTTTTGAAATTTAGTCCAAAATCTACAACCGCCAAAAAAGACCCCGGCTAAATAGTTTTGAAATTTTGTCCCGAGATTAGAAATATTAAATTTTTTTTACATGTTTTTGCTTTTTAACCCCTTCACTGCTTAGCCATTTCACCTCTGTGCGCTGAGCTCATTCTCACTGTTTTATGCTCATAATTTTTAGATGCCAGCTTAAGTTCTATTTAATTGAACCGCCAGACAAATTATTATTATTTTTATTTTTTTTAAAAAATATAATTTTTTTTTACATTATCAGTCCTTTCCAATGATATCAAACATGACCCTCTAGCTGCCACGGATCAGGAGATACGGGGATCAAAAGGATCCACCTATCTCCACTTGGCAGCTAGGGGGTTAACTGGCCCACTGATGTCCTCACACATATGATGAGGATGTCAGTGGGTGGAGGGT
Source organism: Leptobrachium leishanense (assembly GCA_009667805.1). Classification (NCBI taxonomy): domain Eukaryota; kingdom Metazoa; phylum Chordata; class Amphibia; order Anura; family Megophryidae; genus Leptobrachium; species Leptobrachium leishanense. The sequence goes on along the minus strand of CM019067.1, from coordinate 157,161,563 downwards.
GACCCGGAGGCTTGGCTGACATCCAGGATGTCAGCCACCTCCAGGTTCGAATCGTAATTTGACGCCACAGTGTATTATTGTCATAGAAATAGGGGGCAATACTCGCAAAATGCGCAGAAAGGCTTCAGGGACTTCTGGGTTCAGGAGTTCCTGCGCCGAAGAAGAGAAATAGCACAGGACATGGGACAAAAGATGAGCAAAATCACGGATAGGAATAAAAAAATATTTGGGTAGAGGCTGTCAGCAGCCTCTACCCAATTTTTTTAACCCCTTCACAGCTGAGCCATTTCACCCGAGTGCCAAGCTCATTTTGGCCATTTTGTGCTCATCATGTTAGTGGGCGGGGCCGGAGGAGCTCCACAGGGATGGCATAGAACACCCTGAGACGAGAAAGGGTTAAAAACGATTTGAAGTCATGTTTTATTGTACGACACAGACAATTTATATATCCTTATTTTCAGCAGACTTGGCGGATATAATAATGATCTAGTATTATTATACTATGTATACGTCATGTCCTGTCTGGATGCCATAGCAAAATATGTAAAAAAAAAAAAAAAAAAGGGAATTTCCATTCAGATTTCAATCATTTACAGCTTGTAAAATATTTTGTTTCACATTTTATCATCCAAACCTTTGTGGTTATACATTCTACGGGGCACTCTTGTTAAAAAAAATTTAAAAGGGGAACCTCTTACTGTATTTTTCTGAGAAAATAGCAATTTTAACTAAAACCAAAAAGAATGACATTTTCCGCTTGCATTCTGGCGCATTGTGTTTTATGAATAATACAACTCTGTATAAAACCCATGAACTTGCTTGTGGCATGAGAAATGAGAAGGTGAGTAATGGTAGTGGTATTGCTCGTTTTATATGTGACAAATAGGCAATGCCATTGCTTTGGAACAAACAAAAAAATAAAATATTTTTTAACATTTTCATGTTTGGTATCATTAGAAAGGCCACACTCTGATGTGTCCACCTAACATGACTTTCTGGGGTATAAAGAATGGCAATACAGGTATCCAAAGTACCCCCCCTCTCCTTGCAGCGGTGAAGCAGCTTGTGTTTTAGATGGACCAATGTGTAATAATGTGGAGGTGATGGCGCAAAGCATTAAGTATTGTAAGAATTTATGTGTGAGGACTCTACTGTCTCTTTCATGTATATAGCCATCTTAGAGGGTCTGGGAAATCTTAAATTATGAGCGTACTTCTGGATGGATGGATGGATGGATGCCCAGGATCAATTTCAATGAGAGTAATCGATAGGTTAATAGCACTGCCAAAGAGGGATGTATTTGCTTAGTGGCAGGCATATGTGTAGCCACAGTTTGTAATTAATTTCCCCTGTTGGCCCACTGTAAGTACTTATATAGCTTTATGGTTGGGTAATTATGGCTTGCGTTGTATTTTGCATGTTGCAAATAAGACCTGCAATTACAATAGACAGCTGACGGCTTTTGAAACAGTCATCTACACAGTTTGAATAGGGATATCTAAATGCCACAAACACAAGCTTGTATATGAATGACATTTCACACTGAAGTAATACAGCATTAAATTTCCTATAAGGCACAAGCATAATTATGGGATGATTAAAAAAAAAGGCAACAAAAACACTACAAATTAATTTTCAAGGATATGGAGCCCCAACCACTCCAAGTGAGCACATAACTTGGATTCAGTCATTGGAAGGGTTAAAATCTCTATTCATCTGTACTAGACCCAAACATAATGACTAAATAATCGGTTTTACCACCATCCACAATCTTTAATAATATTTCAAACTGGTACCAAAGACAAAAAGTGGAGGCTTAAGTTACCCCACTGAATTAAATTAAAACCCACAAAACACAATTGAGTTTTCCATCTAGGAAACCACAAGGCTGCTAGAAAAATGTATCGTCAGGTAAATGTGATAACGAGATCAGTCAAATGTAGAATGTAATACAGGATCATTTATTATGATAATGGAAATGTAGTTAAAGTGCATAAATAGGGCATTATTCGCTTATAACACAATGTCACTGCCCAAATTCACCTTCTCATTTCCCACACTATGAGCAAATTTGGAAGTGATGGCATAAAGCGTTATTATGCACTATTTCATCTAAAACACAGTCGAACTACAAGGTGAGGCAGGTGTCATTTGGACTCCCGCATCACCATTTTTTACACCACATAAAGTCAGGTCAAAGTTTGGCCTTTCCAAGGATACCAAACATGACCATATAAAATATTTTTAAAAAAAGAAAAAAGTAAATCAAAAAAATAGGAGAAAAAAAGTTGTATTTTTAAGGCTGTGACATAGTACATTTTTAAAGTATAATTTAAGAAATACAGCACTGGGAACAAGTTCACTGTCTCATATATAGTCATAGTTTTCAGAAAATGCAATGCGCCAAAATACTACCAAAAAACTAAATTCAGTTTTTCTTGGGGGGGGGGGGGAATACCAGGTTCTCTATGATTTTTTTTTTTTTACATAAAGACTAACCCATAGAATATATAACCACAAAGGTTTGGATGCTATAATGTGGAAAAATACATTTACGTGCTGCAAACGATTAAAATCCAAACGGAAATATACACTTTTTAGAAAATTTTGTTACAGCGTTCCGCCGGGTCATGACATATACACATAGAAATTACAAATTTTGAATCTCCGAGTCTGCTGAAAAAAAGGATATATAATTTGACTGGGTTCTACAATAAAACATGACTTCAAATCACATTTAAACATGAGAAAAAAAATGGTGAACATGAGCTCAGCACCCTTGGTGAAATGGCTGAACAACGAAGGGGATAAAATTCATACGCGATGGGAAAATTTTAGTTAGATTTTGTGATGCTGGTTACAAAATTATCTAGCTCACAAGAAATTATGACGGAAACAAAAACCTTGTAAACCTGTGCAATTTATAACTATTGAATAGAGTTCAGGTTTGGACCCTGGTTCTGGGAGGCAGAGCACTTGACATCACCTCTTCCAATTAGGCAATTGAGAAACTGGTATAAAAAAATGAAATGGATAAATGTGTTTGTACCACTTGTGGTATACATGGTACAGAAATATTGTTTTATATTTGAAATCATCATGATTTTCCCATCCTGTAGAGATCCCACATGACTGTGAAGTGAATTATAGAACTGACCGACTCAATTTCCAAACATTACTGAACCATGGCTAGTTGTGCCCAATCTTGTTTTGTTTTTTGCAGTCTATGTCTAGAGCCCCTCAAATATATACAGCACAAATTCGGGCACCATCATCTGCCCTGCGCTAAAACCGGGATGCTAACAGGAAAAAAACAGGTTTCCCATTAGCATCCCCATTTTAAAACCATATCACAGGGCAGGCGTTGGATTTAGCAGCTTGCCTCATAATGCAGCGCTAAGCCCCTGGATACGCACATTAGCGCCGGCTCGAGTATCACCTCCATGGAGGCATGTGCTTCTGGGCCACGTGGGTTTGTGTTTCAGTTGGTGCTGACTGATTACGCTTCTGCAGAATCAGTCAGCACCAACTGAACCCCCCCCCCCCAAATCAGATACTCCCCTCTCATCTCGTGGTGCGAGCAGTGGCTCGTCCCGCCACTTTTGGCTGCCGGGAGCAGAGTGGCAGAGTGAGACGGGGGGGGAAAGTCCTCAGTCTCCGTCTGTGAATCACTCTATGGCCCTGCACGATCGAGACTAGTTTGGAGCTGTGGCTAACTTTTTAGTTACCGCAGCAGTGAAGTAATTAGCGACAGCAGTGTAGTAATTAACGTTAGGACTTTGTAATCCTAACGCTAATAACTCTTTGTGCACCCCATGTTAAGTATAGGGAGTGCAAAGTACAGTAAGCTCATGGTATGAAGCACTATTACTGATGCGCTAATGGATTTTTTTAACCCGTTCATGTTCGGGATGTGATCTCGGCGGCTAGGGGGCTAGGATTAAGGAGGTGATAGGGCCCTTCATCTTTGGGATGATATTTAAGATTTAACTCTTAAAAGAGAGAGAGACTGTCCTGTATGCTTTTATGGTCAGCACACTTGATACCATCCAGACTGGATGAAGTGTGTTGTGCAGGCAAAACATACATTTAATGAACTGAAAATCTTTACTGGTATAACTTTGAACAAAAGGCTTCAAATGATAAATGTGAATTAAAACATCCAAACCTCACTGGCACATCCTTCGTGACCTCAAAGGACATTAGCTTGATTGGACATCGCCGTTGAACTGTTTATATCCACAGATCACATGCTACAATCAATTCTTGCCAGCTTCGCCCCAGTAGCTGTTCCATGCATTATTACAACATGCACACCAATTAAAGGGATGCTCTATTGAAAATCGAGTTCCCTTTTCTTGCATTTACATAATTGGGCAGAGGCTGCTGAAAGCCTCTGACCAATTATTTTTTAATTTAATTTTTGTTTAGGTGATTTTACTTTTGTCCGTCACTGCACACTGCTCCTCCTCCTAAGAATCAAACAACTCGTTCAAAAGTGATGAGTCTAAAGTGAACATATCATTGACATGTTTACTTTCCATGAAGTCCCCCATCATAAAGGTAAATGCAATATCTCATTCTTTGCGGAGGTATCCCAAGCTTCTACTTAGCCAGTAGACGAGACCAGTGGTTCCCAACCGCGGTCCTCAAGTACCCATAACAGGTCAGGTTTTCCAGATATCTGAAGCACAGCTCAGGTGATATGATTTGCTGCTCAGTGATTGCAGGGTTCAGTCTGCATTTACCCAAGGTAATCCATAAAACCTGGCCTGTTAGGGGTACTTGAGGACCGCGGTTGGGAACCACTGGACTAGACTAAAATAATGTCCATGTTCCTACTTTGCAGGTGGTACTGAATGTGGGTAAAGGTCTGCCTAGACACTGATGGACTGACTCATTATTCAATACCCTGCCGAGCGCAAGTGGGAAGCCCTTTCTACAAGAAGGCTCTTCCGTTCTCTGCTATCACTTACCCCCTCGGCATGCCAACAGAAGTGTGAGACCCAGACTTTTCATTGGAATTATACAACATTTTTCTATAGATCATGTTGGTGAAAAAGGTAGCATGTGTATAGGATGTCTTCCCCGATCAAAAGGCGCCTAAGTTATCTAGGAATGACAGGTTCATTTTAAAAATGAGAAACATTTAATGAGTGATGCAGAGAATAAGAGCTGTAAGCACAATGATATAGATCAACAACATGGCTTGTGGTCACAAAAATCAAAACTTTACTCAGGTTAGTTCTCCTACTCTAATAAGGCAGAAATATAAAACCATATTTTTAGTTAAGTAGAGTCACTGTAAAGGAAAATAAAAGACAAAGCTGTAGCCAGGTTGCCATAACACTCTAGGTCGGAGATAACATAGTACCTGAAATTGAAACGTAAATGTGTATAGATGTTTCAAGAACAAAATACATATGGCATGGCACACATAGCTTTCGTAATGAGTTTCAAATATGCTGTGTTGACAACGGATTCACTTTAACGAGTATGGACTGTACAGCGATTATGGCCTTGTAATACATTTATTGTTAGTACGTGTACATCAGGAATGAACGGAGCTGTACAGTCATGTATTGCTATAGCTTCTGGATACAGATAGTTTTGCAGCTTTTCTTTCTCGTTTGTGACACTTGAAAAATGCTGTTATTTTTTTACTCAAGCTTTTTGAAAGGTAAACACGATTTAGAACGTGATTTAGTAGTGATAAAACCACATTGGCATTCATATGATATTTTACAGCTTTAAAGACGCGATAGAACAATCTCATTCCTTTAATATGCAGGCATAACGGTCTGCCAGAACAACAAGCAGTACATTGTATGGTTACAATCTATATAAGCTCATATTTTGCAGCTAAGCAACCTGTGCCTCGGCATGGCTGAGCTCCAACTGGGATAGACAGCTTGTTTTACATGGACACTATGTTGTGCCAACAATGGAAGATTTTTTTCCCCTGCAACAGATGCAGTCGTTCAGAAAATCAGATGGCAAGTAAAATGAGAATGTAACTATTGATAATTGTGCCACCTACTGGAAAAAATGGCACGTACAATAACTGCAATGTCCATAAATCTAAAAAAGCATGAGCTGGGTAGAATTGAGTGCACACCAGTCACTCTTCAGTTGACAGGTTATTTCTATCTGACATCTTGCAGTCTAGAATTCTTTAAGAGAAAATGTTAGACATATGGAAAAAAGAAAAGTACTCTTAAACTAAAAACAAATACCTGCAAGTACATACAAGCCTTGCATAGAGGTGTAACAGAGCACTGTCAGGACACCAGGCAAGGTTTGAAAGACAGAGCAGCAAGAAAGGATGAAAACCAAGCCCAAATTTAAAATAATCAACACTAACAACAGAGGTATATACTGTATAGGAAATATAGTCGTTTAGATATGGATTGTGTTGATACTTAGGTTTGCCTGTATATCCTGATTTTGTTACATGTAGCAGAAATGGAAGCTAATAAGCCACTACATAATGCTTAACTGCTTCCTTTAATACATTTATACAATTTTAACATTAAGTTTCTGGCCCCGGTTGTTTACATAGCAACAAGTGGAGTAGAAGCTTTGTTGCTTATGTTTTACGTTATTACATGCACATACGTCAATTATGGGGCATCACTTCAAGCTGTGGACAAATACACCCTTGGTATTGTGCGACAGGAAAGACAAGTGCTTCTAGTTCTGTATAGATTGTAATGCATTTGTTATAGCTCCTTGAGAAAGACTCCGCTACAGCAGAAATGATGGACACAAAGGCGTCTCTACAGGGGCCAAATACCCCCCTAGGCTATTCCTTGACCCCATGTGCATCCAGCTTCTGGCACTTATTCAGGCCGCTGTATCGATCAAGATAACACTGGAAAGGGCAGAGTCTGCCCTTTCCAATGATACCCACCATGACCATATTTAGCGTATAATTAAAATAAAAACATTACATTGACTTTTCACAGGGTTGAAATGGCTCAGCAGTGAAGGGATTAACAGTCAGACTATCAGGGTTATTCAGAGAGAGGTGAAAACCAGGAGAATTGGCAAGAGAAGGGGGCGGAGCTGACTACGGACAAGGAAGGTCGCGTTTTGCTGAGCTCCGTGAGGCTTTCCTCATCTTTTGCTGACCCTTGTGATCTACTTTCGGATGCTGAGCTCAACAGGGAGAGGACTGTGCTGGGGGACCCGTTGACCTGTGCCCGGTTCCTTCTGTGCCCTCTCGGAGCTGTTTAGGGCACTTTCCTGTCTTTAGCCTGTTTTTGAGGCCTACCCTGGGCAGCCATCTTTGAGGCCTCATTGCACTGCTATACTGATCCGTATCCCCCCTTCTTTGGAGCGGTGGGGCCCTGATGGATCACCTAGATAAGAGCCTGGCTTGGTTGCTGGTGGAGGGGGAGCGGCCACTCACACGTGGGGATGTCCAGCACCTTATACCTGAGATGCGGCTCTGCTGGGATGCGGCTGCACCATCCAGCCCCTGCACGAGTGTGGTGAGCTTACCTGCTCGGCCGAGTGGAGAGAAGAAGTATGGAGACCGGGGAGTAGCGTTCCTGAGGCCGTGCTGCGATGGACCGACCGCGGCGTCCCAAATGGGGTGCTTCATGCGCAGACGGTGTTCTGCCTGCCTGATGTCAGTCGCCTCCCGGATGGAGCCGTCTAGGCGGATTGCGGGCTCCTGGAGGGTCCTGCGGAGCTTGAAACGTCAGATGGCTCTCCCTGCTTGATGCTGACATCGGCCCAGTTGCTTCCTGAGATGGGGCGGGATTCGGAGACACCCGGTGGTCCTGGGACCGAAGATACCAGGAGGCTATGCGGATGGTGGGACCTTCTTACTCCGGACGTCCTCAGGGAGGTCGTGGTTCCTACTCCCCACTTCGGCTCATTACCTCTGCCAGCTTCAATTTGGCTCTTAGATGCTGGACGTGGTGGGACCGTGTGTCCTATTTTTTCCCGGGACACTGGTTGAGCTGGATAGCCCCACTTTCGGACTCCTGGCTGCCTATATCTCCCCTGCGTTGCTGTTTACCATTCCCTCCCCAGATGTGTTTACCCCCTGATGTCATCCCCTGCTGACACCCCCCACACACACCTTTTTGAGGATACTTGCTAATTTATCTCTCCCCCACTCTTTAACGGACTTTAATTTACCTGACAAAGATGTGGTTTGGCAGGACGGTTCAGGCATCTGGCCTCCTCCCCCTTTTTTTTGGGTGCGAGACGATGGGTTGCTCTGGGCGAGCCATTGGAGCGGATACCATGGCTCTGACCGCTTCCTCTGGCCCCAGGACACCAGGCCATGTGGGCCCTTTCGTGGCCTCCAGTTTCCCCATGGGTTGCTGGAGTCAGCCAGGAATTCCACTTTTCTCCAGTCAGTCCCCCACCCCCTTTTTTTTTTTCCTTCCCAGATGCCCCACCCCATGCTTATCTGCTGACTGGACCACCTCCCTGGTAAACTTACGTCTGAGTGCCCTTCCCCCTGCCCCCTTATTTTGTTACCTTTGATGACCCTTGCTGGCTCTTATTATTTTTCATTTCTGTATGTTGTACTGCTGGCTTATTTTCAAAATAAAATTTTGAATATCAAAAAAGAATTGGCAGAAGAGATCAATCTAGACCAAATAGCCGATTTGGAAAGTGAGAAAAATGGGAGAATTTTGACCTAGTGTTTTCAATTCTCCAGTCATTCTCCGGAGTGTCACCTTTCTTTGAATGGACCTGTATATATTATATTGTGTATTACTTTTGTCTTTGCCTTGGTTTAGTTGTATATTAAGGGTTAACGGGTAGGCTTCATCCCTTACAGTATACATTTTATTTTTTCTTTGACTACTGGCATATTAGGGGTTAATGGGTAGGCTACATGCCACACGGTTTATTATTTTCCCTGGGTATATGGCATTTTAGGGGTTATTATGGAAGTTACAATCTAAAGGGTCTATTCACCTTTAGAACCTTTGCGTCACATTTCGGGAAATCTATTTTGCCAAATATTTAGGGAATGGTCACTGTAATTTGTGAAAATTGGAGTCATCAAAGCAGTTACCGGATGTACGCGAAAACCGCCGACTAAAATATTGAATTTAAGTATCAGGTTTGTACAACAGAAAGGTATCATTGTATCACATTACTCTGGGATTATGGAATCTTATTAATATATACTTTCGTTTTTTCAGTGATATGATTTAGGCTAGTGTCAGACGAGCGTCTTTGGGGAGCGGAAGGAACGTCCGTGAGAGTGGACGTTCCTTCCACTCGACACCCGTCTGGCCACCTCGCTGAGCGCACTCAGCGCTGCAAAGCACGATCCTCCTATGGAGAATTGCGCTTTGCAGCTCCGTCAACGCGAGTCCTAGCGCTTTGATGGAGAGGGTTGGATAATGGATGCTTGTTGCGCGCGCATTTCATGCACGCGCACAAGCGTGTGACTGGCCCCGTCGCCACTGGATGTACATACCATTTTTTTAATGCAGTCTTAATACTAATTGGTATTTTTCTTTTAAAACCCCGAGTGCATTCAGATTTTGTCTTACTAGGAAATCTAGTCGATAGGACGCCAGAATGTAATATGGCGGACCCACTTTAAAAAGAACTGAGAAACACTGAGGTAGCATCAAAAGAGGACACTGGGTTGTGTTTAGTGTAGAAAAAAAAATAAAATTTAAATGGCATAATGGCACTAAAAAGAATGTTCATTATATAAATACTAATGATCTAAAATCCCACAAATTTTGTATAATTCTGTAGCTTGCAGAACATAAATATCAGAATTCTGAAAGTAACACCATATCCAGAAATCCAAGTGACACAACTCAAGCACAAAAAGGTGAGTGCGCACCCCCTCCCCACCACCTGCGCTTTACCCTCATGGTTAGTGACCACTGTATACAAGTCGTGCTTCTAGTGCACCCTTTTTTTAACACAAGTTGTGTGTGTTAGTTTCTTTCCTGCAGCATCTGACCAACCTGACCACAAGGGAAAGTCCATCCTAAGGTGGCATGTGGATGCCTACAAGAATCTGTGCACATCAAACTGCAAAAGCCAAGAATGGCTAATCATATATAATTTCTGCTTATCGGAGACTAACTTGATGCAGCAAATGTGCAGACAAACATACATTTAATGCTTAGGCTTGGCTGAGTGTTAATTAACTTTTTTTGTTTAATTTAAATCCATGCTTTTTACACACACTTCTCTCTTTAACAGCATTATTCGACCAGAACACCTTTTAGGACGTTTCTTATTTATCATTAATAAAAGTGACCTTTCAAGAAGACCAGTAAGCCAATAGTCTTACCGGAATGGCAAGCAAGAGTATTGGATTCTTTGAAGGTAAAATTAGTGTAATCGTTTGCTGCTTACATAGAAACACCAGTTTCTAATCAATGGCGAAGTGTATAGAATTGTACGGCTGCCTCTCAATCTTCAGCAAACAGTTCCATCTGCTAATACTTTAAGCTAGATGCCAATTGCTACAATTCCCAGAGTATTAAGCCAATCCTGTTATGTCACAATGTATTATTTTTATATAGCTTGTATTTAACCCACTTTTTACCCACTCTCGTATCCAAGTCCCTTCACTATATCACACAGAGTGGTGCTAATATTGACTTCATTAGCAGCACATAAACTGACACTCAAACTGAAATTGTTCGCAGACGTGCGGAATAATGCCTTTTTAAAAAAGGAAATGAAATGGAGTTTAATATGGCGAAAAAAATATTTTGTAAGCTAAGCATGTCAAGTTAATCTCTCCTAGTCTGCTGATAATATTTCTGGAAATAAAACAATGACGGCAGCTGCCACCCAGGACTGATGGAAAGTTGCTGCGTTAATAGCCGTTTTACTGTATGTGAATGAGGACTGTGATGTATGTGCCCTACCGTTCTTTTCTGTGCCTTGTCCCTGCCTGAGCAGGTGTAGAAATAAAGCATTTAATGAAAAAGATTAACGTCAAAGTACTTTACCTTTCTTCTGCCAGAAAGTCCATTCTTCACAAGAGTTTCCTGCTCCATAAATATCCAGACAAACATCAAACATGACAGCACTAAAGGAAACAAAGCTTCATACCTGGAGTAGAAAGGGGAAGACCAAATATTTTATGTGGGGTTTATACATCTTGGGCCATATTATATAGTTGGTGCTAACTTAACCAGCGCTGTTGTAAACTTCCCAGAGCCATTATAGCCTATGGAGCTGTTAAGTTAACAACAGCTCTGGTTAAGTTAACACCAACATTGTAATATGGCCCCATATTTTTATTTTATTTATAAAAGGATTTTACCAGGAAGGATACATTGAGATTTCTCTCGTTTTCAAGTATGTCCTGGGTTCGAGAACATTGATTGGTTACAGAAATACAAAATAGTAAAATGCAAGAAATTAACACAAGACCAAATATACAGATTAACAGAAAAATAAATATGGAGGAAATAAAGTCATTATGTTACATGTTTACAGGTGCATTCCGTATTGAGGTATGTTAATAGGGAAGTCTTAAGGGACTTTAGACTGGGGGAAGATTTGCCGGTGTCTGGGAGGTTATTCCATATTTGCGGTGCTCTGTAGGAAAATGAGGATCGGGCCATTTTCTTTTTGTATTGCGGTATTGCAAGTAAGGTGCTGGTCCTGGATCTGAGGTTATAGGATGAGGGAACTGCCGGGGGAAGCAGCATATTCAGGTAGGGTGGTAGCTTCCCAGAAAAGCTCTTAAACACCAGGTTGGAAAGGTGGAGGGTGCGTCTAGAGTCCAGTGATGGCCAGTTTAGTTCTTTTAACATGTCACAATGGTGCGTCATGTAGTTACATTGTAGCACAAAGCGACAGAATGAGTTATACAATGTAGTAAGTTTCTGAAGGTGTGTTTGCGGGGCGGCTGCATACACTACATCTCCGTATTCAATGGCTGGCATAAGCATTTGTTGTACAATCTGCTTTCTTACCGCGGGGCTCAGGCAGGATTTGTTTCTGTACAGGGCACCTAGTTTGGGGTAGAGTTTAGATGAGAGTTTTTCGATGTGGGGGCCAAAAGATAGATTTGGGTCTAACCACATACCTAGGTATTTGAGAGAAGTGACTGTGGTCAGCGTGCTATTTGATTTTGTCCCAACACATAGATGGGGTGTTTGCAATTTGTGTAGTTTAGGTGCGGTTCCAAAGAGCATTGTAACAGTTTTGTCAGTATTTAGAAAAAGTTTGTTATTTGCGATCCACTTTTCTACCCCTGTGAATTGTTCTTGCAGCACAGCCTCCAGCTGTGGGAGATTGGGTTTGCTGGTATAGATTACAGTGTCGTCTGCATACATGTGTACAGTTGAAGCTTTGCAGACATTGGGCAGATCGTTTATGAATATTGTGAATAGCAGGGGGCCAAGTAGCGAGCCTTGTGGTACACCGCACGTGACTGGGAGGGAAGTGCTGTCAGAAATGGACACAAATTGATATGTATGCAAAGATATGTGTGAAACGTTAGAATCAGAATAACTTGAAACTATAGTGGACAAAGAAGAATCGGTAACTACTTGAGACTTTTATTTGGAGAACATTGGAGAGGAGTGTTTTTTTATTTTTGGCATATGGAATACAAAGAAAAACCATAGTTTATATGTCTTTAAAAAAGTAGATTTGTTTTTCATCAATAGTGGATTATTTTATGCATCTAAAACTCCCTACAGTACTTCTACAATCTGAGGTTAGAAACAGGGCTACAAGTCAATTATCTTTGTTTATTTAACGCTTTCACTACCATGATTGAGTGTATGCAATCGCCAAAAGCTCCGGCGGAAGCCCATAATCGAGTGAAGTCGATATGGTCATATTCTGTCATTTATTTTTCTGCAAATGAAATTAATTTGCAGATGGGCTCCAGAATGTGTCTGTAAACTTTCAGCACCTTGGACAAGTCATCCAAAGTTGTGAAGCTGCTTGAACATCTGTTTTTCTTCTGCAGAAGCCTACGGTCTCTAAAATGTACATTACGAAGTGTACATTTCATTTTGATGCTGTCTACAATGGAAGGTTGGTTTTTCCATATATCCACTGGGTCCTGGCAGCAGTTTTATGGTAAACACCTTCGTAGTAAAGGGTTAATGATGTTGCCTCCAAGGTCAGGTTTTTAAATTCGATTTTCAAAAGAAAGTAAAAGGGTTTATATCCTGTACAGACATTGTATAGTGGTTCTATCAAGAACAAATAAAACAGATGTAATGGGTTCATAGTCCAATGGCACTGTCAAGTGGTATATAAAGATAACATACCATGAGAACAGTAATAAGCAAATATCAAAGACATAACAAAGGGTCAAATGCTGTTACAGCCGCATAGATAGGCACTAGGTATGGCATCTTAACATTGCATATAAAGGGACTGCTTAGAGGTGATGGCATTAGGTTTGGGGGCAGAACAATAGGACACTAAGTGGCAGAGGGGGGAGTTGTAACTGGAGTTGCAATTGCAGTTTGGGGAAACAAATTGGTCTAACGAACCCAAATGGCACAGAAGAAAGTATATTTCTTTTCTAAGGAATACAGCATACCTTCTACCTCATGGACCTTCTCAACCGTCAAACCAATTGTGTACAGAGGGGGCAAAGGCTTATTCCAAACTTGTAAGTTAAAATTGCATACTGCAGGGCCTTTGTACATGATCTAAGTGACACGTGAATATACTGAAACAAGGCTATGGCTGGGCCACCTTTAAATCTCATTCCAGTAAGTGTAAATTCACCTGATTCTACCTCAAATAAATATACATATTATAAAAAGTACCCACCCGTGCTACATGCTTACTGCAGAAATGTTGCTGCCTTCACGGTTGCTGTATTATTTATCTTGAGGGTTGACCACCCTCTAGGTGTGCACCCCTCCCTGTCACAGGTGTGTTATCACAGGTTCTATTTAACTTGAACAGCAGGGAGCTCCAGTAAGGATTGTGTCAGTTAATCCCAAAAATGAGGTCATAAAGTGTTTAGAATAGGACCTGTTTGCGTAGGCATACCATGGTGTTTGACAGTTCTAAAAGCAAGACATGGTCATGTTTTACAAACTAAATTTCTACCAAGGTAGGCGGTTAAAATCTGTCTAGAATCTTTAACTAGCTAAAAAATCTTTAAATTGTGTAAGCTTTGAGATGGTCTGATTTGTGTAATCGAGTACTTTGTTATACAATATATAAACAAAATAGTGATGGATGCATGTGAGGATCGAATAACAAACAAAAAAACAAACAATTTCTTAAGGCATTATTAAAAATGACCAATTAACGATTCAGCTCATGGCTCAGTAAGAGTCAAAACATCAGTTAGTCATTTTTAATAAATTTGTGCTTTTATTCATTCAATCCTCGAGTGCATCCAGCACTATTTTCTGACGTAGATTCAGGACTGCGGACCATGGGAAACATTGTTTTAGAACAGTCCACCTAATGAACATGAACACACACATGAGCACGAACACACAGACACTTCTGCTCACTTAGGTTAAAAGATATCTCCTAACCTAACAAAATATTGATCCAGAAATGACGGAGGAGAAAGGGAAACACTTCAATTTGTATTGCTCCTCAAAAGCAAAATTTTATGACACTGTTAAAGTGATATACGTTTCATTAATCATTTTCCACTACTGAAAAACTACATACATATGCAGAATGTTTCTACTAAATGAAAAATGTTAAAAAATTTGAATGCAAAAAAAAAAAAAAAAAAGGATTTTACTAGCTACTTGAAGAAATGTCATCTAATCTGCCTCATTCACATCAGAAAAGGAATGTTTGCTTTTACAGTACAGTTTATAGTTTGCTTTTAAATAGCACCAGCAGGAATGTGCCTTATAAATCATGGTAGACAGAGCAAGTGATCACTGTGTCATAAAGAAAATTTACAATTACCCAGTGCTCAGCAACAGATAAGTGGACATGAATGAAAAGAATATACACCGGAGTCTCTGGAACAGTAAGGTAGCACTGAGTAGTGGGACAACCAAGGCAGATGCTGAAAGAGAAGAACAGAAACGGTGCATAAGATCTTCTTCCCAACTTTGCGATTATTAAAATCCTAAAACTTCAACACTGATGGCTTCTTCTCTGCCTGCTTCTAATTCCAGGATGGTGCAAGGAAGTACTTATTCTCATGTGTACAGTATGCAGCTATTTACCATGATATATATATCAAATACGATTCAAAAGGGTTTACAGTAATTGCATGTTTAGGCTAGAAATAAAATGCTTGCTTCCGAGCTGGAAGATCTTGTGTGCTCAGCTCCTGTTTAATATGTAAATGCATGGCAATTCATCTTGCGTGATTTCACTGTTATTTTGGGATAGCGCAAAAATCAATCAGTGGTAAAAGACTGGACTGTTACTTGACTGTGTAGATTAAAATGCAGAACAGAATGTTTCATGGCTGTGTTATGACAGAATCTCCCGTGGTACGGACGCCATGTTCCAAGATCTCAATGAACAGGAGTAAAAATATCTTATGGTATACGTACAATAAAATGAATATGTGACTCATATTGACAGATCTAAAGGTAATCAAAGCTCTGTTTTGCTGCTTTCATTATCAAATTCATTAACCTGTGCATGGCCATTTATTCTATCATCAATCACCCATCTAATCGTTCTATACCACAACCTAATCCTAAATTACTCATAGATGCTTGCTTTCACTGCTGAGGACGTGTGGGGAACGTCCTCATTGACTCCTAAGGAAGGATGGGGTGGAGATAGGGGTTCCTTTGACAGCTAGCAGGGTAATATTTGGTATCATTAGAAAGGCCAGAGCATGGCCTTTCCAATGATGCCAAACATGACCATGTTTAAAGTAAATAAAAAAAAAAATAATAATAGAAAAAAGGAAAAATGAGTTTTTTTTAAGACGAGAAATGACTCCGCAGTGAAGGGGTTAAATTACCACCACATTTCCATTTAAATATACATTAGCCTAACAGTAATTGGTTTTCCATTGGTTGCCAAACATCTGAAGGTTTATCACGTCGTGGGGACCTGGTGCTCAACATTTAGACCAAAGCCGAACTGGAGAAGTACTAGCGATAATAGTTTTCAAATTCTGCAATTTGGCCTTACAATTTGGAACTCCTTTAAAAGACACCACTAACTCACAGCATAGTGAACATCACTTTCTCTGCATCCTCATAGTAAGATTGAGAGCAACTTGTTTTAGTATTTTTATTTGCTTCGTAATCTTCAGAATCAGAGAGAGAGTTTGTTTTCCATAACAGCTCTTTGCTCTAAGCTATCCAGATGTAGAAAACACATTACGGGTGCTCGATGCAATATCCCTTGCCAAATTTGCTATACCTCCCGGCATTGGCTGACCCCTTAGCTAATGCGTATCCAAAAAGCAGCTGATTCAATCCTTCCTGCACAACCAACGCAAACTGTAAAATGTGTTGTCCGCGTCAAGGACAGTCGAAAAGGCTTTTAATGCAGCTTAATCATAGAATTCGAGCAGAAACATTTATGTCAATCTTGCTACTAGAACATGTGTGTAAGAAAAAAATACAGCTGCTTTATACAGCTGGCAGTCAGTCAAAATTAAAGGAAAATACATGACCATGCTAGTAAAATGCATCGAAGGGTACCCAACACCCGCATGTGAAATATGTAGATCATTGCCCCAATGGGGATGTGGAATGGTTACCAATAATATTAATATAACCAGAAGTGTTATTACAGAGAGGGTCATATTTAATTATGCTTGACATGTAAAGAAGAACACTCTGTTGCTTGGAGGAACAACTTTCTCCTAATTAGGGTTCCAGCACCGTTTTTATCTCAACTTGCTGAAAATTTTATAAAAATTTTAATTTTAGATTGATAACCAAAACACCCACTTAAGTCACATTTGTAAATTCTTATTATATATTTATCACCGGACTGGAAGAACAGTTAATTAGAATTTCATATTACAGACTGGGAACATTCTAATCGAGCAGTTAAGCTAATGGCTCCAGCTGCTATCACAGCTATGACATTGTAGCAAGTTACTGTAAATTATCAGCTCTGATGCTTTGTATAAAGGCTATTAATCTAGGCCTTGCCGAAGACAAATGAGCTATTCAACCCTTGTTGCTTCTATTTAGAAATAAATAACTTCTTAAACTCTGGTGTTAAGTGGTTTAAGCTTTTGAAAATCACTTAACATTTCAATTTAGACATAAAAAATTACATACTTACCCCTTATCCCACAGTCTGGTGCTTCCTCTGTCTGCAAGCAGAAGAGGACTGAAAAGAAATAGTTCCCAGTGTTCCTCCGCCATACCTGCGCGGACCCTGCATATGCAAGCACATGGCATGCTCGCTCTCGGCTCCAAGCATCTGGTACCAGTAGCAGCTCCCTACTAATACAGCTCAAGCGACTGATACAGCAGCTCAGTTGTAATAGTCCTGGTAACAAGGAGATGCTAAGGGTTATTGGCTTGCGTCGATGTTTCCCCTTAGCATCTCCCTGTTACAGACTGGAATCAGGCACAAAGTGTTTTTATGACTAAATATTACTAGTGACTAATGCACTCTTAATCAAGCCAAGCTCACCACTCACATCCATCGCCCCCCGCTTCTGCATCTGCTCTCCCACCCCATCCATCCTCCCACCCAGTCCTGAGCCCAAACTCATTGCTTCCCTTCCAGCTTCTGACACTTTTCTCTAATTACCCTTTTCAAGTCCAAGCTTCTGGAATCATTCCCATACAATCCCTGCTGTATTCTTTCTGGTCAACAGCTCCACACTCCCCCTGCCCCCCTTTTGTTTCACTTACTTTTGTCCTTTAGATTGTAAACTCACGGGATGGCTGTCTGAGCACTTGTATGAAGTGCTGTATCAGTAGGGCAATAATCCTAGGGGCAGTTCCTCAAGTGTTTTTATTATGTCTCATGTCTGTACTCCCTCATTGTAAAGCGCTGCGGATTCTGTTGGCGCTATGCAAGTGAATGTAACTGTAATGTTGACACCGCTAGCGATACGCAATCCATTAGACGCCATGCTGCCACAAGATCATGTCTCTACAAACATAACATTTCAGGTAATCGCACTGCTACACTTGCAATAGAAAGTTGAGTAGTAGCAATTGAGACAACGTTTCACACAACTATTGGTATTAGTCTTATAGCTTACTAAAATGACATCCATATTTGTAGACAATGATTGTCTTCACATTAACAAATCTATTTCCAAAGACATTTTAGTCATGGGGAAATGTATAGGCATACAGTTCAGAAATAAATACCTAATGTGAACCAGCTGACAATGTGGTTAATGAGAGGTACCCCTTCCTTGACTGCTAGGCTGGCATGGGTGGTACTCACAATATACGTTGATGCAGCAAGGCTCAACATCTGAAAAACGAAAATAGTACAGTCAGCATTAGATCGGCAATACAGATTTCTCAAGCTTTTTCAGACCACGTTTAAATACTAAATTGAACATGGAACATACCAAGAATCAAGGTTTAAGCTAATGCAATGCATGGATACATATGCTCACTTCTCTAAGTGCCCAATTTAAAGGTTTTCTATAGCATATTTTGACATTTCTCTTTGTTCTCATCTACAATAGAGATTAGTAAAATCCTGCTTAGTAAAACAGCAGAACACATTCTTCTCCTTTCTTTCTATGTAAAACAAGAATACATGCAAAGTCTATACCATGAGGTTACTGTGGTTTTCCTCCACTGGTTGTCTTTAAAAAAGCAGTTGCCTGTCAGCAGCATCTGAGAAATACGGATCTTAAAGAATCGTAACAACGATCTTGTGACCACAATTTATGCATACTTGTACTATAACGTAAGAAAATTTTCTTATCTGTAATTGTTTCTGAAGTGTTAAGAGTATCTTTCTATAGGATAGCTCTGTAATGTCCGCTTTCTATTATTGTATATTCATATGTTCTATTGCTTTATAGTAGAGATTTATCACATGCAGAATAACACACATCTACATATTCTACACATCTCATATTCTAGACCAGGGGTCAACAAAGTTGACTATCCTGAAGTTTTGGAATTACATCTCCATGTTGCTCAGCCATTCAATAGATTGACTAAGGCTCACAGGAATTGTAGTTCCAAAACATCTGGAGAGCCAAGGTTGCTGACTCCTATTCTGCACAATCTAATTATTATTATTCTTTATTCATAAAGCGCCAGCATATTCCGCAGCGCTGTACAATAAGCACAGCACAGACAGGGCTACAATACATAGAACAACATTTGACAAACAGTACAGGAGGAGATGAGGGCCCTATTCCCGTAGGAACTCACAATCTAGGAGGGTTGGGGTTGGAAACAGGAGGAGAGGACTGTAAGGTGAGAGTGATTGATGGTTGCGTCAGTGAGTTGGGTGGTAGGCTTCCCTAAGGCTAGGGTCAGAGTGGGGCAGTCGGAACGCGCGTGCAGGCGCACTAAATCACGGCGGCAGTAGCAGCACATAACGGCCAATGACGGCCAATATACGCAGTACGTGCGTACAAAAGTGCGCCGACACCACGCAACCGGCAAATGAACGCATTTTTCTCAGAACGTGAAACCGCTGCTACAGACGTACAGAGTGCGCTGCGGCGCATAGCAGCGTGTGTGCGTGATTAGGAGACGTCAGACGCTGCTAGTGTGCGGCCTACATAACGTTCAAACAGCCGGATTTCCCTAGAATTGCGTTGGTGAGTACCTGCGACTGTGCGACTGTGGTCGTCTGACCACTTAAGCGTATTCCGTGAAAAAATGCGTGCGCACGCATCGACGTACATTTTGACGGTGGCCGCAGAAAATGCGCTCATCTGTCCCTAGCCTAAATAGGAACGTTTTCAGGGAGCGTTTGAAGGAAGAGACGTTAGGGGAAAGTCTGACAGTACGAGGGAGAGCGTTCCAGAGAGTGGGGGCTGCGCGTGAGAAATCCTGCAGTCTATCATGGGAAGAGGTGATGCGGTGAGAAGCTAGGCGCAGGTCACTGTTTGACCTTAGGGAGCGGGCTGGGGTGTATTTGGTGATTAGTGCGGACAGGTAGTGGGGAGCTGAGGTAGTGAGAGTTTTGTAGGTAAGGATAAGGATTTTGAACTTAATTCTGCAGTGGATGGGGAGCCAGTGAAGGGACTCGCAGAGGGGAGCGGCAGAGACAGAGCGGCGGGTGAGGTGAATTAGCCTGGCGGAGGCGTTCAGGATGGATTGTAGGGGGGAGAGGCGGGACAGAGGAAGGCCAGATAATACAGATCTCTTATTTTAAGTCTACAATGACAACATAGAAAAGAAACTTTAAAAAAAATGATACAGCTTCATATTAGAAAGATTAAAACATCCATTAGTTTGGATCTGCAATCTCTGATCCTACTGAGAATTTCAAATTTAACTATCCCCTTCTAGGGCCGGATTAACAGAAGGAGAAGCAGCTCCAGGCCCATGCCCCAGTATAGACCCAGAGAAAGGATAATTATCTCTGCATTGATGGACATTTGGACACATGTAGATACAACTTCACAGGGGATACAGGGTCATGTGAGGTATCACTGGAAAGGCCAGAGCCTGGTCTTTCCAATGATACCAAACATGACCAGGTTTTATGTAACAATAAAAAATTCTTTATTTTTTCTTACTAACAGCAATATTTTTCATTTTCAATTATAAAGTGAACAATGATGCTGCACTAACTAACCATCTCATTTCTCATGTCACCAACAAGTGTGGAGGTGATGGCACAATCCGTTGTTACGAATTGTTACATCAAAAACCTGAACCGCTGCACTGCAGTGAACAGCACTGAGAGGGGACTTTGGACCCCTGCTCACTAATCTTTACACCTCACAAGGTCAAGTGAGGTGTCATTGGACAGGTCAGAGTCTGGCCTTTGCATTGATACCAAAAACGTGACCATGTAAAATCTAAAAGAAAAGAAAACAAAAAAAATGTATCCATTTTATTTATTTTTAGTTCCAAAGCGATGGCATTGTCCATTTGTCACGTATAAAATGAGCAATACCACTGCTATTACCCAACTTCTCATTTCCCACGCTGGGAGTAAGATCAGTGGTTTATACATAGCCATGTTATTCATAAAACACCATCCTCCAAAACACAAGGGAAATATTTCTTTTCTTGGTTAAAATTGTATATTTTCTCTGAAGAATGCAGTAACATAGAAACATCGAAAATGTCGGCAGATAAGAACCTTTCGGCCCATCTTGTCTGCCCAATTACATGGATACTTTACCTGGATTTATCTTTTGTTTAGGATAGCCTTATGCCTATCCCATGCCTGCTTAAATTCAATTACTGTTTTGGACTCTATAGAAACATAGAAAACGGTTTCCCATTTTTTTTAACAAGAATCCCCTATAGAATATATAACCACAAAGGTTTGCATGATGGAATAAATAATTTTACAAGCTTTAAATGATTGAAATCTGAATGAAAAATTAATCACACAGTATTTGCCTGGTTAGATATACCCGTATCTGTACTATTAAATAACCTAACATATGTTTTCGTCTCACTAAATTCCAAAAAAAGCCCACCAAAATATTCAGCTGGCAGTCAAATTTCAGGTCCATAGAGATCTTAATCCGGCTCTGCCCTCTTCACTAATAAGATGTTTCATAAAACCATTACCCAGAACCCAGTCAATTTATGGAAAGTAAATTTGCATTATACATTATGTACAATAAACCTGTGTGCGAAAATATCAAAAGCACATTTTCAAACTATGTACTATTTGACAGGCAAACCGTGACATCTGCTGGCCAAATAGCACTGCCAACAGATTGCAAGCTATTTAATCTGTTCTTGCATCTTGGGTGTCATGCTTTAGGTGCCAAAACATTTGGGACACATTCTGGAGCTCCTATGCATAAGAATTTTGTTTGCAAAAAAAATAAAAATCTTGATATTGGGGCTCCAGCAGGTGTCTTGCACATCGAATATACTCAATCTTGATAGTGAAGGAGTTAAAGAATTAAAGGCATACTCTAAAACTGGAGAGGTGAGGGGGTTAAGTGCCCAAGTTTGAAATAAATTTGTCACACCCCCACAGCAACCTTGTATGATGGAATATACTCATCATTTGCATACTCAAAGTTGACTATTCGGAATCATTCTGCTCTCTCTGCAGATTAGAAGCCATCTAAAAGGGACTTCAGTTAGTGTTCAATTTTATCACAGATGTATTCAATCTTCTACCAAGTAATTCATGATTCTTTTCAAATCTGCTTCCAAATAATTACATTTTTAACTGAAAAATAAAGCAAAGGACCTTTTGTGTTTTTCAGCTGATCGTTTGGTCTTTGTATTATTTCACTCTGTAACATGATATCAATGCCCCTCCCATGTACAAAACAGCAGAAAATCCCACCCTCTACTGTGAACAAGGACGTTAAGTAGCAGGAAACCCAGAAACTGCAGAGTCTTGAATGCTGCGTTATGAACAGAAATAATCCCTCTAAGGCAATCAATAACTAATTGAAGAAAGTCTTATTTTATTTAATTAATTTCATTAAAAGAACATTAAGATTTTCTAGAATGCCCCTTAAACTTTATGCATTTCCTGCCCACTACTGAAGGCCTGGCAATTTTTTTTAGGCTGACCAAACTACACCTTCATAGGAAAATAAAGGGGTATGCATGGCAGACATACCACTGATTCATTCACAGAAATCATCATGTCACGCAATTCCATGTGAATGTCAAATTGCAAATTGAAATTGCTTTCAATAAATCAGTACATCATTACATATACAGTATTGTGCCAAGTGAATATTTGATTAATGCAGTGAACATTGTAATCACAGGAAAACAAGAACAACTACACAGAGCATTGAGATAAGTATGTTGATTATCCTCACACTACCAAAAGATTAATTTTAACTTGACAGTGACCTTACTGCGCGCTCATCCCTTGGCAACTCACCTTGGTAATTAAAGGATGAACCACATGAACCATAATTAGGAAATCACAAATCATGTTGTTAATGATAATATAATAGCAGTATACCCAAGTGTAACTTGTAACTGTTCAATGTCAGACCATAACATCAATATCTGACCTAGTTAAATCAATGAAGGAAAAAAGAGGAACAAATAAAAAGGGTGATGGCAAGGTCTCAAGAAAGTACTGTGTTTTCTCATACGGATTGTGATCCCATATACTCTACTAGTTTATATATTAAACATTTGATCACCCGTTATCCAGGAAATACTTGGGACCCGAGCGATCCAGAAAGGGTTTAAACAATGGTTCCATGACTGCTCAGTGAGCCTTAATCAAGTCACTGGCGGAAAGACACTACGGGCCCTATTCATAGTTGTCAATAAGATACCTGGAGGGATTATACAGAACATCTCCTGTAGTTATCGAATAGAACTGCTAATCCATTCTTGCAGCAAATTATTCCAATGTAGCTTGTGCTTCCATCCACGAGACGGTATTTCACAGTGAAATACCGTCTCCGCGAAGCTGGTGTTAAGTGATTCTGCATTTGTAAAATCACTAAACACTCTCTAAAATCCCCCCCATGAACACCTTCACTGCTGAGCCACTTCACCTCTGTGTGCTGAGCTCATTTTGACAGTTTTGTGCTCATGTTTAAACGAGATTGGAAGCCATGTTTTATTGTAGGACCCAGACAAATTATACAGCTTCATTTTCAGCAGACTCTGCAGAGTCATAATATAAAATTCAATAGTTCCTGATGTATTGGCAATTTGATACAATATCTTTGAAGTCCCACTTAGGTTACTTCAAAGGAATGTAGGGGGTAACCCTTGATGATATTAGCAACTAAAGTTTTGAAGTGAACCAATATAAAAACGTAATCTTTATTAAACAATACATACATTGTTAGTAACCAAAGGTTCAGAGATAACCCTCCTATATCTCCTTATTTAAAATATATTAAAAGCAGATAGACACTAGTGGATGTGGGTAGAGTCCACAGCTGAATTAATATTTGGCTCCCAGTGACAGATTCTGTCACTTCAAAACTTTAGTTGCTAGATTCATAATATATCATTATTTTATGTATACTTCATGTTCTGCCAGAAGGTTATAACAAAAAAAAAAGAGCATTTCCATTCAGATATCAACCATTTACAGGTTAGAAAATTATTTTTTTCACATATTATCATCCAAGCCTTTGTGGTTATATATTCTATGGGGTATGCTTGTTAAAAAAAGTTAGAGCTTGGCATAATGGACGGGGACGCGATTGGCTCGCCGCGACACCCCGGGAAAAGGATCCTACGACGATGAGTGCCGCTGCAAAGAAGAGGTCGCAGAAAAAGAGGAAAAAGGCCTTGGCAGCGGCGTTACTTGAGGCCACGGTTACAGCTTCGGAGCCCTCCGCAGGTGGTTCGGATGCTGACACACTAATATCGGATGAGGAGGACCTGGCACAACAGACAGAGCAAGCAAGGGGGAGACCTACAACCTCAGCCGATAGCTGATACCCCAGGAGGGACTGGCTCTCCATCAGATGCGACAACGCCTTCACGCCCTGCAGATACTCCTGCGGTTGCCCCGGATGACATGCGGAGATCAAATCGATTTGGCTGACCGAATTATCTGGCGTATGCTCTGAGGTGAAGGTGGTGCGATCACAGGTGGCGGCGGTCCAGGCTCAGACCGCGGACTTGGCAGGTGTACAGACGGTATTGTCGACACAGGTGAACGCTCTTAGGTCTCAAGTAGACGTTTTGGCGCGCTCGGTGGAAGCCCTGGAGTCCCGGCACCATCGGCGTAATATACGTGTTCGAGGGGTTCCAGAGTCGCTTACCCCTGCGGACTTACTCCCGTACGCTAATCGTTTGGCACGCCAGGTGTTGGAGTGCCCTCCTGAAACCCCGGAGGTGTTTAGTGCGGTTTACCGCATTTCGCAAAGCTGCAGCAGCCCCCGAGTTGCCCCAAGAGATGTGATTGCTGTCACAGCAGATGAGGCTGCCAAAACGCGGATCATGACAGCACGGGGGGAGCGGGCTGATGTCCTATACGACGGAGCAACCCTGAAATTACTCCACGACCTGCCCTTCGCTATGCTGATGGCCCGTCGCAGATACCGAGCGGTGACAGCTTTTCTCAGGCATAAGGGGGTCCGGTACCGCTGGGGTCCAGCTGGCTCACTAGTGGTTACTCATAACAATGTGCCGTACGTAATTTCAGACCCGGCTGAGGCCTGGCCTGTTCTGCTGGGAGCGGGTTTTGCACCGGATGAAGCGCTTATCTCACCGGGCTGAGAACTTTGTCGATCGGAACCTCTGACTTGTTTTCACAATGGTTTTACGAGACAACGCCTCTTTTTTCGATCCGTTCTTTTTAATCTGTGGTTTTGCATTTTTACTCCTTTTTCGTTGCTTTATCTGATGTTTCTGCTCGGGTTGTCGTAAGAAGATCCCCTTTCTCTCCCCGCTTCCTACAGATTTAGGAGATATTCGGACGGATTCAGGGATTGTGTGGTTAGTTTCCTAGATAACCCTCCTGCCCTTCCCCCCTCCCTTACTGCCTTTATTAGCACCGCGGGACTTGGAAGTGTTTTATGCTCCCCTCTTTTCCTATTCGTTTATCACCTTTCTCCCCCCCCTTTTTTTTTCTCTTTGTGCGCCTTTAATTATTTTTCTCCTCGTATTTGCGGTGTTAATTTGTCCTGGTCTGCAGACGGCACTATACCTATAGAGTTTTTCTACCTTTATGATGACACAGCCTTTTGGCTTCTGCAGACTTTTTCTATACGTATTTTTATTTCCCCATTTATACTATGTTATATGACAGTTGAAGTTACAGCCCTGTGTGGCTGCATTCTTGTTGGTCGACATGTGGCCCTATTTGAAATTTCTAAATAAAGAATTTTAAAAAAAAAGTTAGAAATGGGAACCTGTTAATTTTTCGGAGAAAATTAGCAATTTTAGCTAAAACTGAAAAAACTAATTTATACATTATGGGAAATAAGAAGGTGCGTTAGTGCAGCACCATGGTTCACATTATAATTGAAAAGTGAACAACAATGCTGCATTATAAATAAAAAAAAAGACATATATACATATACACACACTTTGTACACTTTACCTGGTCATGCTTGGGATTCTTGGAAAGCCCATGTTCTGGCCTTTCCAACGACATCAACCTTGACCATCTAGCTTCCATCAATGGTGAGATACAGGGGACCAATGGACCCCCCTATCTCCACCATAGGGACTTCCATAGGAAAATCCCTGGGCAGCTAGGGGTTAATTCCCTTACCAAAATCATCAGGCCCCTTAGCAATCATAAAGAGAGGGGTCCAAAGGACAAGAAGTGCCTGAGTTACAGCAGGAAGCACAATACCTCCATATTGTTTGGCTTAAGACATTACATTTTTTTGCTGTGATATATATATATATATATATCACATATCAGTAAAGTAGTAGTACTATGTATTTACAATACCTCCCACAATGGGATTTGGAGATAAATTGAATATATCTATCTTATCTATAACTACTCTAGTTAACAGATGCACATTTAAAAAAAGATAGTCTATATGAAATAAAAAGTTACGGTGGTCTTCAATCTGCCATGGGCATACTACCCAGAATAACCTACATTTTCCTCACGTTTGCCTTGAAATATATGACTTCAACATAAGACATATATTGAGGCTATACACTTGTTTCAGACACCGCTCGAAAACCCAAGAGTTTGAATTGCTGGAAATGTAATATTGCCATCAACATTAACTGCTTGTTAAGTGAGCACCATAAATGAACAGTTCAGTTTTATTATATGAATATTTACTAGTGAAGTAATGTTTTCCTTGTTCAAATATATGTGACGGATTTGATCAAAATAAAAAAGGTAAGGCTTTTCAGGGCATTTGCCGACATTCCCTGAGGGAGACAATCCTGACATCGTCTCCGCTCAGTCCTCTAAATGAGAAACTGCTGCACAGACGCGTTCCGCTGTGTGCCAGAGCTGTTCAGTGAGTGCGGTCTTTTCTGTTTAGCACATTCTGAAGTCGTACTCATCTTAAATACGTGTGTTGAACATGTCTCAGCTATTTAAATTGCCCTTTAATTCATTTCAATATACAATGCCTGGCCAAAGAAAAGGTCATACACTTTAATATTTCATTGGACTGCCGTATGCTTTATTTACGGCGCACATTCTCCGTGACACCCATTCGATAAGCTTATGCAATGTCACAACAATTATTTCCATCCAGAGTTGCATTAATTTCCCGACAAGATCTAGTATTGATGGTGGAAGAGTTAGCCCATTGCATTAAGACTTCTCCAGGAAATCCAAAGATTCTCAATGGGGTTAAGGTCTGGACTGTGTGGTGGCCAATCCATGTGTGAAAAGGAGGTCTCATTCTCCCTGAACCACTCTTGCACAATTTGATTCTGAAGAGTCCTGGCATTGCCATCTTGGAATATGCCCGCGCCATCAGGGATCAACAAAATGATTGATGGAACAATCTAAGTATATTCAGATGACCTCATTTTTTGGGAACATAACGTTGCTGGACCTAGACCTGGTCAGCTAAAACAACCCCAGACCATTAACAGGCTTGTTCAATAAGTGGTGACTTTTGGTTTTGTGTAGTAGATAAAAGGTGGCCACTTACATGGTGCAAAGATAACAAAAAATAATAATAAAGCACAAGGCGGCAATAGAATATTGACGTATTTTTCAATAAAAAAAACGCAGCTTTCCTTAATAGATATATTTCAGAAAATATCAATCATTACAAATTAACTTTTGTTCTAGCAAGGGCAGACATAATGCCAGGCAACTAAAATGTTTGAGGAAAGCAAAACTGCAATGCTTTCCAAAAGTAATAAAAATATACCAAGAACAATGCAGAAAAATAGCAAAAAGTTTTTTCATATTTTAGCATAAGATTAAAAAGAAATTATATATGTATATAAAGGAAATATAGGAAATGGGTGTGTGGACAGATGAAACCACAGTCAATGAAAAAAATTGGGAATACCATGGGCAGATCAAACAATTAAAGCACCCATACGTTACAAAATAAGACTGGTAGAGTAGAATAGTAATGTGCAAAAATTTTTGTACCAGTAGTCTCCTAAACTTTTCAGGACAATTTCATTAAAAAATAGTTTTATGTAAACTATTAGTAAGAAATTCCTTCCCACATGTTTTAATAATGTCAGAATCTTGTACTTTGTCAAACTAAACTTCTAAATAGCACTGGCACAGACATCACTCACCCACTGATCACTAGGCCGCAGCATGAATGACCAACTTAAAACCATAGGCATATACAGTACATGCAATATATGAAGGTCACAACAGGAAACTAGGTTACATCTTCAGCGGTTATATGGGCATTGTGTTGGTTTCTCAAGCCATATCTCAAAAGCAAAATAGTCGATTTCACATATACTGATGTGGCCTGAAACACATTGAATTAAGAGACAGTCTATCCACGGTGACACTCACTGTAGATTTGAGTGATTACAGACCCGAGTGTCCTCAACCCTCCTCTCTACTTTGGGGAGTCCAGGATGGCTCTAAGTAAAGGGGATTAGTCTGCCTCACCCACAAGCTTCCTTACAGATTCCAGCCAATGGTTCTTAATGTGCGTGCATTGAGAGCTATTAGATTGGCTGCTCATTCAAGGATCAAGCCTCGCACAGGTCACATGACTGCTGCTTACAGGAAGGGAGGCCATTGCGTTAATAAAGGTTTCAAAATAATATGGGGGCGCATAGAGATTAATGTTTAACCCCTCCATTCCACCCATCTCCTGATTTAACCCTAGCATAGCCTTTTAAAACTTCTTGTACAGATTAGTAGGTTATAAAGAAGAGAGATATGAGTAAGCAATAAGTCACATAATGTACGAAGGGGGGGAAATTAGGAATAACAAGGGACATAAATAGATGTTTAGACCTAGTTTGTGTTTGTTTTTGGTGGCCACTTCCACACAATTATAAAATGTACAATTGTATTTGTCAGTGATCATATGGCCCTGAATGATGAAATTGTGAGG
This sequence comes from Leptobrachium leishanense, assembly GCA_009667805.1. NCBI lineage: Eukaryota > Metazoa > Chordata > Amphibia > Anura > Megophryidae > Leptobrachium > Leptobrachium leishanense. The sequence continues at coordinate 157,132,573 of CM019067.1, read as the reverse complement.
AAAGCTGGCCATGTACAGACCACACATGGAATAATGGCCTACCATAACGCTACACTGAAAATTAAATGACAAAGAAGAATTGTGACATAATATGATTGCCCATGCTATGTCATGCCTCACCCAAGCTAAGGGTACCATGGTTTGACAAGGCTTTTTGAAACTGAGCCTTCACGTTTCCATGTTTGATCCCCGAGTTTGCAGGTTGGTGCTGGCAGAATGAATTGGCCCTGATGCTCCACCTGTCAGGCCAACAGCTACCATTTTGGACAATCCTTATCTGGTTCCTGATAAAAACCTGAAAATGATATTATTTACTGTTTCGAATTAATAAATGTTCCATGGGTGCACACCTATGATGTGTTGTATGAGCTAAAAGGTTAATTTTTAATGTTAACAATTATTTCACACCTTCCCTATACAGCCAGTATGCTGACTCGGGGCTTTAGTCTGTATTTTTCAATGGGGATTTTCATTCTGGCCCATGGCAGGTCATTAAGACATGAAGGAAAGACCACTGGTCCAACATTAAATTATATTACAGAAATCTATTTGAAAATATGTTAAATATTATTCTACTAGTTATACAGTCACGTGTATTAATTTAAATTCAATGTCTCCATGTATCACATACAAAATAAAATAATTAGCTCATGAATTGCACTACAGCACAGGATCTCATCAAAAGATACTTTAAAAATATGCTTTTCTACCCATTCGTTTTCTATTTTCTATTTATATGAATAAATATGACTGGTTGTTAAGTAACCTTCTCTTTGTTTATTTGATGGATCCTTTAAGTTATTGGTTCTGCACATACAGAGCACGAATTAAGGAAAAAAAGACATTGCCTCTGGCTGCAAATTGCACACAGTATGCTAAAAATGGAATTTCAGGTCAAGTCCACTGAGGATTCTCCAGAAGCCAATCTATTTCATGTATGATTTCACGGGAACCTTTACAGCAGCTGCAGGAGTTTAAAAGCAATTAATAAACTTAGCCCTTGCATTTCTCAGAGGCAAACAAATGACACCATTTCTGGATGATGCATCATTCTACTAATCTATTTTTTTGCTAAATTTTAATTCCATGCAAACCATTATTTCCTTGTATACTGCCTGTGTTATCTTCCCAAAGACATACAGGTCTATTCAGTAAAAGGTGAAACTCTGGAGAATTGGCATAAGAAGAGAACAATCTAAAGCAAATAATCGATTTGGAAAGTGAGATAAATGGGAGACTTTTTCTGGTTTGGCTATTTTGATCTAGAATTTTCACTTCTCCTGCCAATTCTCCTGAGTTTCACCTTCTTTGAATAGACCTGTATGTCAATTTTCTAATTAAATGGATAATATCCATACTCTTTTATTGAATAGACCTTATAGACTTCAAAATACTAAACTTTTGAAACCGAGACAATAGCCAAAATGTCAACATCAACTGTGAGAGAAAGGTCAGCTATCAATCATTGAGGACTTTCTAGGTCTCCATGTCTAAGTGATTAACACAGTTCTTTTATGTTGTCTGCTCAGAAAAGTATTCTTAAAATCACCATATTTGGGGCCATATTCTGACCCTACAGTTAACGACTGGCGCCGTTATACATATCGTCTCCAGACCCTTTTCCAACCTTGTTGCAAGCTTTGCTGGTCTCTCGGCATTAGCAGCTCCTTCATATAGGAGTTGTTAATAATGGCTGAGGACGAGAACAGTGAGCTATTCCATATGGTAGCTATCTGTTCTTGGTTAGAGTGTATATTCTGCACAGAACATTAGCTCTGAGCGTCCGGTGTTAAGGGATTCTGCAGAGCCTCAAACCGTACAGGGATGTCACCTCGCGTGTAGCACAAGGGGAAACCAGAGATCACCAACTTGCAGATGGGGGTGACAATAGGAAAGTGACCCTATTGTCACACAGGAAACTCGACCGTCCTTATTTGTCGATACATCCATGTTTGAACCATATCTTGGTCCCGCGACTGCTGGTATCCTGGTCCCCCCTGCTGGTGACCTCTTGAGTTTGACCGATATCGGGACGCAGAAATGAGACACACACACACACACACACACACACACACACACAGATTTCAAAACTGGACACCCGCTTGGACCTTGCATCCTTTATTAAAGATTAAAGAGAGAAGAGAAGGGAAGTTGTTTCATAACAAGAAATTTCGCAGGAATGTATGTGCGCAAGTTATGGCCTTGCCTTTGGTAGTTCTTGTGACGTTATCTGTACATCCTGTGTTTGTGATGAGCGACAGAAACATCTCAGCGAAACATCTTTAACTAGTTATGCTTAACACGGTGCAAACCAGACCAGACGTTGGGACGCAGTCACCAGCATAACCAAATAGAAGGTGACCCGAGAACAAGAAGAAACTGGGCCGTTGAGCTCCAAAGCTTGCTACAACAGCTAGGGCAGAGGGTGGTGTGGGCACCAAGCCAAACCACATCCAAGATACGGTGCAAAAAACCAAAAGAGCGTTGCAAAAATTTTGTGTTTTGACATTCTGCTTCAGAGGGGCTCAACATGTATGTCATAAAGCTTATATGTCATATGGTGCCACACATATCATTAATGTTCTACTGATGATATCCATTTTGTAATATCTATGATCTCATAAGTAACATTTGTTATTATGCCAGTACGGCTTTAAGAAACAATGTTTTGTGATACCCATTGCCTGGAAAACAATCTAAATATATAGCAAGTTTAAGCATGAATATTTGCTGGTACAACATAATACAGAAATAAAATCTCAAACTACACAAAAGAAGATTCTGTATTTTCAAACAAAGGCAATGGTGATCATTTATAGATCCTATTACCTGTAGGAAATAGAGGTGTGACTTAGGCTAGAGTCAGACGAACGCAGTCTGATCGCACTCTGCGTGTGTGCACAACAGAAGGAGGTACTGACGGAAGATACTGTAGACACCACACGGTCCGTTTTTGTTGACGGATGTAGGAATAAAAAGGGAATTATGGGAAACAAAATTAATATGAAAAATGCAAAAAATTTGAAATGTATATGAAAAGCCATTTTGTGCGTCAAAGTGCAGGACGTCGCAAATGCGCTGCGTCTGACATCTCATCACTCACACAGAACGCTACGCGGACGTGGCTCACTCTGTGCATCCGTGGTTGCGGTTTTACATTCTTGCCTAACTTGCATTCGTTTGCCACGTGTGTTGTGCGTGCACAGTTCGATGCACACGTACTTAGTGTGTGGGTCTCTATTGCTCATGATTCGATGCTACAACGGACGTTAAACTGTGCGGCAACACAGACGTGATCACTGCGTTCGTCTGACACGGGTCATGCCATGGTGCCAGAAAAACAAGATTCAATCATCATTTACCGTATTTTTCGCTCCATAAGACGCACTTTTCTCACCCCAAAAAGTGGGGGGAAAAGTGGGTGTGTCTTATGGAGCGAATGTCCAAAAAATGATGCCCAAAAATTATGATATGCCCCAGCTCACCTGTCGCCGCGTTCGGCTCCCTTTGAGCGTGTGTCTGGCGGCAAGGAGCTTGGGCACTCGCCTGGGGGAGCCACGTGACCGCGATCTCGCGAGATCGCGGTCACGTGGCTCCCCCAGGCGAGTGCCCAAGCTTCCTGCCGCCAGACTCACGCTCAGAGGGAGATGAACGCGGCGGCGGCAGGTGAGCTGGGGCAAATCCATGTGTGAGCTGGGGCATTATCCATGAGCTGGGGCATTATCCATGAGCTGGGGCATTATCCATGAGTGAGCTGGGGCATATCCATGAGCTGGGGCATATCCATGTGTGATTTGGGGCATTATCCATGTGCTGGGGGACAGTATCCATGAGCTGGGGGACAGTATCCATGAGCTGGGGGACAGTATCCATGAGCTGGGGGACAGTATCCATGAGCTGGGGGACAGTATCCATGAGCTGGGGGACAGTATCCATGAGCTGGGGCAGTATATCCATGAGAGGAGCTGGGGCAGTATATCCATGAGAGGAGCTGGGGCAGTATCCATTATTACACTATTTGATATTTATTTTCCTGTTTTCCTCCTCTAAAAACTAGGTGCGTCTTATGGTCAGGTGCGTCTTATGGAGCGAAAAATACGGTATGTAATGTTTGGCCAAAATAAACCAAAACAGCAAGATAAAATATACGTGTATATCTAACTTAAAAATTGTTATCAAGTAGAATAAAAATGCCCGTATGTCTTGCCAAAAGTCCATAAAAGGCTTTACAAACTATTTGGCAGACAGATTGCTGCCGCTAGCAATCCCGATCTTTAGCCCATTTCAGTGTTTTTAGACAGAGCGTTTTGTAACTAAAATTAATTGCACTATTCTGGACACCTCAAATGTGTGGAGGAAACTGCAATCACTTAAAATTGAGTCATTCTGTAATCTGGCGACAATATCATTACTCATGAGGACTGTCTGATCTAACCCAAGAGTGTTTTCAAACATCCGACAGGGCATTGCAGAGCCCCTGTACATCCAAAAACCAAAAAACTGCAAGACAAATTAAAGAATCTACTAAATGTCACGCTAGAGAAATACTTATCTTCATGAGTGTCATGCTAGAAAAGAAAAGAAAATATTGTAATTGGGTCTAAATGCTTTCTTCACACTGTAAACAGACATTTAATGTAATTTAAAATATGGAATTATGACCAGTTAAAGCCACCTGATATATTCACATGAATGGTGGATCTTAGTAGAATAAATCGGAAGAGGTCATACAGGGTTATTCAGAGAGGTGAAAACCAGGAGAATGGCAGGAGAAGTGAAAATTCTAGGTCAAAATAGCCGATTTAGAAAGTGAGATGAATGGGAGAATTTTTCTGGTTTGCCTATTTTGACCTAGAATTTTCACTTCTCCAGTCATTCTCCTGGTTTTCACCTTTCTCTGATAACCCTGCTATCACGCAACACATCCATATGTGAAATTAAGAGAAAGGAACTATTGAGAATTGATATTTCACCATAAAAACTCTAGACATGTGCTAAGGAGTGAGTTTATGAGAATTCATAGTTTTTCATTTTCAAACTTGAGATAGAAGAGTGGAAACTTAACCCTTATAACTGAGAATAGCGTAGTTGTGGAAAGTCTAAAAATTGCTGAGAGTAAACTGAGAACATCATCCTTGGCCAACTGCAGGATGAAGGATGGGGACAGGGTTATTAATCAGTGATAGGAATGCATTTAGAGAGGCATTAAGAGTAATAAGTATGGGGAGACCCGGATAAGGAGTATGGTCAGTGGCAGAAAATAGACTATTGGGGTAATTCACTAATAGGTGTCGTTTTACATCGTTGCATCCACAATGAACTTCAGTGATCCAATAGCAGTGACTCAAACAACAGCAAGTGAACATTCATTGGGGAAACTTCACCTGCCCTTCTTTAAAGCTTTAAAGTTGGAAAACCACTTGAAGGTCCAACAGCAAAATATAATAGGTTTTATAACATTAGAAAATTCCTTGTAAATAAAGTAATTATTTCTCAAATTGTGAGGTACCAGTGACTACAATATATAAATGCACAACCACACCCTATGGAGTAGACTACAGCTCAATGCCAATTTTTCCTAACAAAATTTTATTGTTAGTAATGACAAGATTTGATGCCCCTAGTTGTTACGGATCTCCATAGAAGACCGTGAAAAATATAACCTGTTAATATGAATTTCCCCAACTCTTTTTGAGCAAAAACTCAATTATAGAAAGGACACTCTAGCTAATGTGAACAGTCAATGTAATTTGAGAGGTCACAGTGCTCTGAGTACACTCAGCCCTCTACCCCTTCAGGGGAGCTCTTGGAGGATTGTTTCAGCCCTCTGAGTTCTGGGGCTCAGCAAGAGCTGGCCTGAGCTTTGTGGATCGAGAGCCGGAATCAGGATCAAATCCAGGACTCCTGTCACTCCAATGGCTTTCACTGAAAGCCACTGGAATGGCTGAAGCTCCCTAGAGCATCCAACACCCATGGTCACGGGACATGAGGCAACTTGCAGGAAGCCGGGAGCAATTCACATCTGGAGGTTTGGAGAGCCAGCCCTGTGTTGGATTTCAGATAAGTTTTAAATTTATCTAAAGGGTTAAATCAGGAGGAAGGATGTGTATTCTGCTTACCTATGCAAAGCTGTGAGGTGTGGATGCTTTAGACTAGCGAAGTCTGTATTTGACCAGTACTCACACGATGAAGTTCAGCAGATAGCTTCAACTCAGCAAAACTGACACGTAGAAAGACGAATCCAGTTGAAGAGTTCAATGATCAGACTGACAATCTTGTTAGTGTACAGATAAGCAGGTAAAAAGTCATTAATTTTGTCTAGCAGTGAGAACAGAATGGCTGCTATGTAACCAAGAAGTCCCTTAGAACACACTGAGCAAAGGGGTGGGAAACTAGCTGATACAGAAAAGCTAGGGAAACCCAGAAGGGACAAAATATCTATGAAATCAAAAGCATGTGAGCAGCAAAGGCAGATTCAACACAAAACAGAAAAATATAAAATAAATCCTAAATCATGGGGCATGACAATGTGGGTGGAGTTAATGTTTAACCTCTCCATTGCAAACTCCACTGTTTTAACCCTAGAATATCCCTTTAAATATTACATCATAACAAATTTATTTATTTATTTGCAAAGTATTTTACCAGGAAGGATACATTGAGATTTCTCTCGTTTTCAAGTATGTCCTGGGTTCAAGAACATTGAATTGTTACAGTCATTACAGAAATATAAAAGTAATAAAATGCAAGATATTAAAAAACAAAACACAAGTATACAGATTAACAGAAAATAAATATGTCGAAAATATAGTCACTTGAAGGAAAAGGAATCCTCAGACCACCATCTGCTGACCTATAAGAAGGACCCTATAAGTAGTTAAATAACACCCCATGAATTATAATATTAATAGTTAAATTAAGGTTTAAAATATAAGAAATAGTTTTAAGATAAATTGATAATCAGCAGTATTCATTTGGGGTTCATTTCTCAAGATGTCTTTTGAAATGTCTTTAGATACTGGTCTTTAGAAATGTCTGAAGAAATGCTGATGGCTAGCATTTCTCAAGAGATAGCATGTCACAAGAAGTCACATGCCTCGGGCCACGGGACTGTCCAGAAATGTGTCACCAGACCTGTATTGAAACTGGCCAATGAACTATGTTATGTTTTGAAATGTTAACTAATGAAATAAAGAGCCAACGCCTTGACACAGGGTATAAATAAGTGTCAAGAACCGTTGGAAGGCAGAGAGAGGGATGCCAGACTAAAATATGCCTCGTGTGTTTTGATTTCTCTCTCTCTCCTGCGCAGAATGAGAGTTAACTCAAGGTGTGCCTAAGACAGGGTCTTAGGGGTTAAGGACGGACAATTGGAGACCATTATTCTCTTCAATCTGGAGGCACTGCTGAGAGGAACAGTCACCCCTCGTCCTGGTGAGTATATTGTCTTGTCTGGACGAGGGCAATGACAGCGTTTATCTCGAACTAAAGTTAGTTGTCCATGTCCTATAGTGTATCAGGGATACAAATTAAAAGAAAACGTTGCCACGGGCCGTTTATTTAAAGAAGGAGTAGGTCAGGGACCACACTCAATAGAAGGGACATTATATGTCCAATTGATCACACCTTGCGTTAACCCTCATAAAATGTATAGAGCATAAAATGTATAGAGTATAAGAATATTACAGTATAAGAATATTACAGTATAAGAATATTAGAGTGTTAAGATTCACTGCTGAACGATCTGTAAGGTAAAACAGACGTCCATCAGTTGTGATAATAGAGTTATAAGTTAAAATAACGAACAATCCGCAAGGTGAGGCGGAAAAGTCGTTATGTATATGTATATATATATATATGTATATATTGTTAAAGTATATATTATTAGAGTGATAAGTTAATTGGGTGGCAGGAAAATCTGTAAAGTATGCAGACTTTTGCCCCTTTGTATACTGATGGTACTGTGTATATATATATGTATATATATAAGAGCTGACTGGTTGGACATTGTTTGCTGTGAGGTGTATGTTGTATTAAGCAGAGGTGTTTGTTGGCCATTTGTGTGTTAGTTGCTGACTGATGGGTGGATGATGTTGGTCATGTATGCAGTTACTAACCGGAGATACATATATTGTGAAGCTAGTTTTTATATACTATTGGATTGTGGTTTATAAATTTTTGTTTATGATATGAAGGAATTATATAACTACAAAATAAAAGTAAAAGATTAGAAGTTTGATTCTCGAGATTAGGGGAGGATTCACTAAAAAAGTTTTATTACTTATCCTTAAATTAGCTCATTTTTTGTTGATCCATGTAGCATAGAGATATAGATATATATATAGTAAGAATTTAAGTTGTTTCTTTTCGAGCACTGTGAAGAGCCTCTCTTTTTTCTTTCTTTCTCTATTTTACCTGCCTGATTATTCAATTGTACAACTAGCCATGGGTATTTAAAGTAGCAAGGTTAAAGAATATCCCTTACTGAAAATAGGAGAGTTTTGTAAAGATTATGTAGCATGAGTAGGGGGTACAGATTGCTATTTAATTAACCCATGGATAGATAGTATGGCGGGATGGACAGAAGCAGTGGGAGTTGTGATCCTTTCCTCAGACAGGGAGACCACAGCCCATTCTATATGGATATAGTGAAAGGGCTTATGTCTTGGTGACACCGAGGCATGGCCCCACTATGCAGGAGACCCTCAATGGGATATGACATATATGAAATTAGGGAGGGGGGGACAATGATTAATGGTGAAACAATGTAGAAGATGGACCCCATTGTCCTCTGACAGCGCCAGACTGCATAAAATAGAATTAAGCATATTACGGAGAAAACAGGAAGTCCCACGAGCGGACTGGGCCCTCGCCCCCCTCCCTCTTACAAATACACAATGTATCCTTCACTTGCTGGTTCCAAGACACCGAAATACTCGGTGCTGTTGCAGCAATCGAATGTACATCGTCAGCCCTAGTAAACCACAAATAGAAGATACTAGGGACATAAAAATGATAGACGAGATAAGAGTAGAAGAAAAAGAGGAAGTAAAAGAGAAAATAGAAAAAAAAATAAAAAAAAAAAATAAGCAGAAGAATATATACTGCCTTTTGTTATTATGGCCACTCGCATATAACAAAGGATCGCCATTAATAAGCCCTTAAGATATGAGAATAACACCAACAAAACCCATTTTCCATTTATGACCGTGGGGAATAAGTTACTTAAAAAGGCGATAGAAATAGAAGATATTAATAGAATTTTTAAACATTGTCAAAAAAAAGAGAAAGAGAACGGACTACGTCCTATGATTGACCAGTTTCTACAGGATGGTATCCTGGAACCTGTAGTCTTCCCCTTCAGTACCCCAATTAACCCCGTGAACAAAGCTGACGGGACTGTCAGGTTCGTTCAAGACTTGCGCGCAGCTAATTCCCTAGTATTCTAATTGCGCCAATTGTCCCAGATGTCACGTCACTTCTGTCATCAATATCAGCGACACATATACATTTTTCTGTAATTGACCTGAAGAATGCATTTTTTAGCATCCCTGTACATCTGGAAACGGCATTGCTGTTCGCATTCACATTTGAAGGCACCCATTTTACATGGAAGAGGTTATCTCAGGGGTACATTGACGCCCCAGTGGTCTACAGTATTGTACTGCAGGCCACTCTGAAATTCTGGCACCCCAGCCATGGTTCTGTCCTGCTGCAATACGTGGATGATCTCCTCGTATGCAGTCCATCAGAGGAGGCCTGCCGGGAGGATGGTAAATCACTTCCTCGTTGGTTACAGGAATGTGGGTACAAGGTTTCCCTTAAAAAAAAAATAAAAAAATCCAGTGCTGTCAAACGCAAGTTGAATATTTAGGGTTTGTTCTCAGACAGGGGGAACGGAGCATCAGTCAGAAGAGAGTCCAGTCTGTCACGGGCCTGGTCAACCCGAAAACTAGGAAGGACATGTTGTCATTCTTAGACATGATAAACTATTGCAGACAGTGGATCCCTGACTGCTCCTACTATGATAACATTCTGAGACAAGCCACCCTGTTGGGTCAATCCAATATGATAACATGGTCTAATGAAATGTTAAATGCTTTTAGGCTAGGGACAGATGAGCGCATTTTCTGCGGCCACCGTCAAAATGTACGTCGATGCGTGCGCACGCATTTTTTCACGGAATACGCTTAAGTGGTCAGACGATGCGCAATTCTGGACGTATTTCATGACGATGGGGTGAAAAGTTTGAACGTTATGTTGGCCGCACACTAGCAGCGTCTGACATCTCCTAATCACGCACACACGCTGCTATGCGGCCGCAGCGCACTCTGTACGTCAGTACCAGCGTTTAACGTTCTCGAAAAAATGCGTTCATTTTCCACTTGCGTTGTGCAGCCGGACTTTTGTGCGACCGTACTTCGTATATTGGCTGTCATTGCCCGTCATCTGCTGCTAGTGCGGCCGTGATTATGTGCGCCAGAACGCGCGTTCGCACTGCCTCAGTCTGACCCTAGCCTTAAGGTTCTCAGAAATGCAATGATGATAAGCCCCGCGCTAGCCTCCCTGATTATGTACTTTCATTTCATCTGTTTGCAAGGGACAAGTGTAAAACCATGGCCGGGGTACTGACGCAAGAACATGGGGGCCGGTTGAGCCCCATAGTATTTTTTTCAAAGATTTTGCCAATAACGGTACAAGGGATGCCGGCCTGTTTGCGTGCCCTGGCAGCATGTGCAATGGTCGTTAGTATGGCAAGCCAATACACATTAGGGTACGAAACGCACCTACACACAACCCATGATGTTTTATTTTTACTTAAGGGCATACATACACGGCACATGTCACAGCGCTTTAGTGGATATGAAGTCACACTGCTAAGCAACCCTGCACTGCACATAGAATACAGTTCAAGTGTCTCTGGTCCAGCACCAATCCTAAACGCTTTACTGGGTCTTAAGAATCCCTCAGATACCATCCCACTCGAACATGACTGTGCTCTCTCCATTGAGTCTGAAACTGCACCCCGCACTGATCTCATGTCAACACCTGTTCCGGACGCAGATGTCGTCTTTGTTGACGGCTCCTGTACCCGCCCCAATGACAACACTTATTATGCAGGCTCTATGTGGGTAGACCTGTCACGATATACACTGACTCCAAATATGTTTATGGTGTGGTCCATGACCATGGGACGATATGGGAAAAGAGGGGATTTGTGGCCGCAGATGGCAAGAAGATTTCCCATTCGACCCTGGTCACGGACCTCCTAGCAAGCATTCTTATGCCCTCTCATATAGCGGTGTTACATTGTAGAGCACACACCAGAGCCTCAGATCCTATTGCAAAAGGGAATCATCTGGCTGACCAAGCAGCTAAATGAGCAGCACAACAGGACATAGCTAAACTAGTAATACCGGGTTTTGCAACCTCCCACAATGGATAGGGACCAATTATTTTGTACTTTACAAAAATATGCAACCACAGAAGAGCTAAAGAATTGGAAATTGGTACTCCCCATCATTCTGGCTGAAATCAGAATGGCGGTTAATAGGAACACAGGCTACTCCCCCTTCGAGATACTTATGGGCAGACCCTTTCTATTACTATGGTCTACAGGTAGGCTAACAGTGGAGACAGGGGACTTAGAGCAGATAAGGGAGGAATATGTTAGGCAGCTGATCTCAACCCTCGAGATAACCAGAGACGAAGTTATATTTAAGTTCCCCTTTCTTTCAGACAAATCTACCCACCTATTTAATCCAGGAGACAAGGTGCTGGTAAAGCGGCTACAGAAAGGAAAAAGACCAGAGGATTTCGCCTATGGACCAGAGACCACGGTAGTAGCCGTAACCCGCACAGCTATACTGACAGAGGACAGCCCAGTCTGGATTCAACAAGGGACCCTCTCGAGTCAAGCGGATTCAACAAGGGACCCTCTCGAGTCAAGCGGATTCAACAAAGGACTCAACAAGGGGTACTAACGGGGGCAGCTAATAGCCCTGGCCTCCATCAGGAAGAGGACCCGGACCAAGAGACACTCACGAGGGCAGATAGCCCTGGTTTCCAACAAAGAGAAGATGACAACCAATGATCCTTTTCGAAGAGTATGGAGACGCATGTGGGGGGAAGAAAAAGACTGAAATAATATGTTTACCCCCCCCTTCGGAACATATGTCACAACCCCTATTGTCCACACCCCCTACCAGAAAGAACCCCAACCCAAACCATCACTGTCTGGCCACTGTTGTTTCTTTATTGTCCACCATTACTGCAGTATGATACTGTACAAGGCAACTGTATATATATGTGTAACCGATGAGTACTGGGGACATAATTGTGATTATTGGGGCGCAGTGGGGTGGGACACGGGCAATATGGGATATGGTACCTCTGATGCCGTAGTTAACAGATGGGGATATAAACCAGATAGCGCCGCACGACGACGCAGTTCCGAGGGACAAAGCCTATTAAATCGTATGACTTTAATTGGGAGAGGTGGGTGGCGGTGCTCAATCAGAAGCGGAGCTCAGTCAGTACAATTGACGCTGACTATACAACACCCTCCCAGGCCGACACGGGTGTCTATGTAATGGGAATATACGCAACTGCCACAACCAAATTCCCTCGATACAAGTTCAAACTCCAAGATATGGCCATTTATAAGAAGGAAGAGAACCCATTCCTACCCAGGAAATATGGAGAGGTAGTGAGACCTCATCCTCTCCTACCTAACACCAAATCAAATCCCACCTATGAAGACAGCATAGTAATGGAAACAGGATTTTCAGATGTAAATGTTTGGCTAGAATGGGTAAAATTTAGTGCCCTAAACAATAACCGTACAAATTGTTATGTGTGTGGTGCTGCTAGGCCACATCTAGGCACCGTACCTTTTAATATTCCGCAAGATGAAGAAGAATGTTTTCTTAGTTTATATACTAACACCACTGATAGCCAGAGTTTATGTGAATATTGGAAGAATAGCTACCCCATACTAACACGCCTCCCACAACCAGGAGAAGGGATACATGTTTACCCAGGGAACTATACCTGCTATAGGTCAGTAGAAAAAGGTAGGAACCTCACCTTCTTCCCCGAGGGTTATTGTGCCAATTATAGCAATATCAACAGTATTAAGTTACAGAATCAAGTTTTTCTGATTGGGGATCTCTACTGGATATGTGGAGACCTCAAGATTAGGGCGCGTCTGCCCCTTCAATGGTCAGGTGAATGTGCCCTAGCTAAGGCCATAATGGGATTTCATATTGTTTCGGATCCTGAGGAAATTCCAAATATTAGCACACGTCGCAGGAAAAGGGAAGTCCCAAGCCCACAAGGTAGTCTTGATCCGCATGTCTATATTGATGCTATAGGGGTACCAAGAGGGGTCCCTGATGAATTTAAAGCAAGGGATCAGGTAAAGGCAGGGTTTGAGTCATTCCTAGCACCTCTTGTTACTATTAATAAGAATGTAGATTGATTAACTATTTATATTATAACCAGCAGAGATTTGTTAATTATACTCGCGAAGCTTTACAGGGCCTCGCTGACCAACTACAATCCACATCCATTATGACGTTCCAGAACCGGATGGCTCTGGACATGATATTGGCTGAAAAAGGTAGGTTAGGAAGATAAATAGGCACTGGGAGACTGCCATGTGTTACCAGTTCCATGGCAGGTACAGCCCCCCCTAGTTCTATATTGATCCACATGGGTATTGAGGGTCTCGCTCCCCAACCCATACTAACTTTCAGTAGATAGATGAAACAAAGAAAGAATCAAATAGTATGATCATACTATGATTCTAAGAGGGGATTGAAGGAAAAGGAATCCTCAGACCACCATCTGCTGACCTATAAGAAGGACCCTATAAGTAGTTAAATAACACCCCATGAATTATAATATTAATAGTTAAATTAAGGTTTAAAATATAAGAAATAGTTTTAAGATAAATTGATAATCAGCAGTATTCATTTGGGGTTCATTTCTCAAGATGTCTTTTGAAATGTCTTTAGATACTGGTCTTTAGAAATGTCTGAAGAAATGCTGATGGCTAGCATTTCTCAAGAGATAGCATGTCACAAGAAGTCACATGCCTCGGGCCACGGGACTGTCCAGAAATGTGTCACCAGACCTGTATTGAAACTGGCCAATGAACTATGTTATGTTTTGAAATGTTAACTAATGAAATAAAGAGCCAACGCCTTGACACAGGGTATAAATAAGTGTCAAGAACCGTTGGAAGGCAGAGAGAGGGATGCCAGACTAAAATATGCCTTGTGTGTTTTGATTTCTCTCTCTCTCCTGCGCAGAATGAGAGTTAACTCAAGGTGTGCCTAAGACAGGGTCTTAGGGGTTAAGGACGGACAATTGGAGACCATTATTCTCTTCATCACTGTTACATGTTTACAGGTACATTCCGTATTGAGGTATGTTAATAGGGAGCTCTTAAGTGACTTTAGACTGGGGGAAGATTTGATGGCGTCTGGGAGGTTATTCCATAACTGCGGTGCTCTGTAGGAAAATTAGGATTAAGGCTAATGTCGGACAAACGCATTCTGAGCACACTGTGCATCCGTGCACAGCTGACGTACTTTCTGACTGATGATACTGTAGACACCACACGGTCCGTTTTTTTTGACTGATGTAGATGGGGAAATACAATTAATATGTAAAATGAAAAAAATTGATACAGGATATGAAAAAACATTTTGTCAGTCAAAAATGCTGGACGTCAAAAATGCAGTCCGTCTGACTATGTTCCATCACTCACACACAAAGCTACGCGGACGTGGCGCACTCTTTGCATCCGTCCTAGCGGTTTGACGTTCTTGCCTAAATTGCGTCCGGTGTCACGTACGTTGTGCGCCCACACTTCTGTGTGGACGTACTTCGTGTGTGGGTCTCTATTGATCATAATTTTATGCTACGACGGACGTTAAAATGTGCGGCAACACGGACGTGATCACTGCGTTCGTCTGACACGGGCCTTAGCCACTTTCTTTTTGTATTGTGGTATTGCAAGTAGTGGTTAACTTTTCAGTTAGCTGCAGCGGTGAGTAATTAGCGTTAGGACTTTGTAACCCTAAAGCTAATTACTTCTTGCTTACTCTTTGCGCTCCCCAAGTATAGGGAGTGCAAATTACAGTAAACTTGCGCAAACAAGTGCAATCTCCGACACGCAAATGGATTTTTTAACCCGTTAGCGTTCAGATTGTGATATGAGCAGGCTGTGTTCAGGCCACTTAACACTCACATAGCGCTAACGTTAGTGCTGAGTTTGTAATACTGCCCAATGTGTTTTACGAAATATTTAAAAAATGAAGCAGCTCCCTTAAGATTCAGAACTGTTAAAGTAAATATTTTATTTTAATGTAACATTTTAGTACTACGGATATTTTTATTCTTTTAATTTCAAGTATCTTTCACATTTAATATCTTTTTATGTACAGCATCTTTTCCACTAATACATATAAATCAAATGCATGCAGTTAAAAAATGCTTATTACTCATTACTTAGCTAGTAGCATGAACTCATGCATACAATGCAATTCAAAGTTCCTTTTAGACATCACTACTATATAATTCATATTTTATAACCAATTTATAAGCAAATTTAATCTCTGTCATTACTTTATATACCAGACTGCATTATAGCTACTTGACTACATTAAATTCACTTGTTATAGCTTTTACAGTTTGATATCAAGTATACATTTCACAATTCTATGTCGATTCTCAACACACTGTATTTTACAGCCCATTTTTAATGCTTATGGGGACACTCTAGGCAAACCACTTGCATACTTTTTATTTTTCAAGCCAATGCTCCGCTCATATAAAAACTGAAGACCTGCTTTTTAGCTTTAAAGAAACTTTTAAAAAATCTAAAAAGTATATATTTATAACACTGTAGATATATATTCTGCATTTATACTAGGTTGACCCAAAGCTTGATATATCCCAGTCTAATCATATCCACACAAATTCTCTTGGAAAACCACAAGACTGTGTACAGCGGTAATAAAAATAAAATACTAACACAAATCAGTTTGACACATATAGCCTCAAAAGTTTTCACAGACCTTATAATATACCACAAATAAGGAACCCTGCACCAGGCATAATATATAGTAGCCTCATCTTATACTAGTAGTAAATGCTGCAGGTGCTATGCCTTGTGCAGAGCCCTTCTGTATACAGTGTAATTTAACATGCTTCCCTGTCTCCGTTTCCCCAGCTTCATTAATGTGGAGGATTTCTTCTAGACTCCCCTCCCATCTATTGCAACATGAAGAGAAGGGGGAAAAAAGTCTGTCCCAATGCTTCTCCTTGCAGCTTGTGGTTGGCTGATAGGAGGTCACAGGGTGCATCAGCATTGTCGACTCATCTTTCAGCTGAAAATGTCCCTTTTGGCAGATGTTTCAGCAGCCAAAATCTCGATGCATCTTTTAGCACATTGTGCCTCACTGTTCCACAAGGGTGAGAGTGTTACAGTTATTTTTTTAGTGGGGTGGCCAGTGGAACCCAAGCTACAGGAGATGTACACAATGGCCTTGCAACTCCGGGGCTTAAATAGCCTCATGGACATGGGGGGGGGGCTGGGGACAATGGCATGTCTTCGCACGAATAGCCCCACCAACTGCAATGATTTTATAAATGCTTGGTTTAGGATTAACTGATGGGATATTGTATAGGCCTGCCACAAAGTTAATGTACCCCATAATTGCAGGAGTGGGTTAATCTCATAACAGCAGCCATTATTAGGAAAGCTAGGACCTGGTGTAATGGGGTACACGGACCTTGTGGCAGAGTTATGCAATCTATGATTAAATCTTGCTTTAAAAAATGCCCCTAAATCAGTAAAGAATCCTGAACCTTATTTTTAAGTGTATTGCTCTGAATGTGGTATGTTGTGTTCATTCGTCTCATTGAATCTGGTTCCTTTACCTATTAAATAAGTCAGACAATTCTGGGCATAAAGCTTATGCACTCTTATTTCTATAACACTATTAAAGGTATACAAGTCTCCGGAATATCTAACAGCAGACGGATTGCTTGTTTTATTTAAGGGGGTATTATTAAGCCTTGAACTTGCCACCGAAGGGCACTGAATGATGAATTTCACCGTACAGTGCAATTTCGGGGCAGTTAGTCTTTTCACAAAGCTGTAAATTCTTCAAATACCGGCGAAATATGGTGCAGTTTGTCACAGTAGTGAAATTGTCCCATAGAGAAGTAATGGTCAGTCTATTTAAAGAACGCCGAACTGCACCGAAGTGTTGGCGAAATGACACGGCATTCGATGATTTACTTCTACAGGTTTAACCCCTTAGCTGTGGAAGACATGTGGGGAACGTCATGGGTTTCCTAGACACATGCGGAGACATCTCACACACATCATTGGGATTTCGAAGCTTACCTCTCCGGTCGGTGTCCCGCGGCAGTCTGACTTCCTTGTAGTCAGGCCATTTTTTAAGACCCCCTTCCCTGCACAGCGCAGTCATCGCACCAGTGCACAATGATGTAATTTTCAGGCGCTTCCCCGGGAGTGCCGAGTGAGTGCCTGAAGGGGAGGAGGGTCCTCTATTTTCCCCATCGGTAGCGGCTATAGAAATATGAGAGGCAACACTGGATAGGTCACAGTCCTAACCCTTTACCTGCCAGTAACCAGACGTCTCCTGGAAGTGGCTGACATCTTGAATGTCAGTCCTGCCTCCGGGACATCCTCCCATCCCCTGACGTTGTTGCACATAGGTGCATTGCATTCCCCCGGCAAGGGGGAATTCTCTATGGTAGAGGATCAGGGGTCCTTTGGACCCCTGTATCACTCTATCAATATGAACTAAAAAAGGTCATATTTGGCATCGTTGGAAAGGCCAGAGCATGGACATTTAGAATGAATAAGAAAAAACACAAATATAGAAGATTTTTTTTATGTAATTGTTTTTTGTTCCAAAGCAATGCCATTGTCCATTTGTCACATATAAAATGAGCACTGCCATTACTCACATTCTCATTTCCCTTGCCGTGTGCGAAAGGTCAAGGTTTTATACATAATCGTTTTATTCATAATACACAATGCTCCAAAATACAAGCGAAAATTTTTATTTTCAGTTTTAGTTAAAATCGCGTATTTTCTCAGAAAAATACAGGTTTTCATTTCTAATCGTTTTAACAAGAATGCCCCATAGAATATATAACCACAGAGGTTTGGATATTAAAAAGTGAAAAAACTAATTTTACAAGCTGTAAATTATTGAAATCTGAGTGGAATTCACATTTTTTGTTATAGCATTATTATTATTATTAATCTTTTTTTATAAAGTGCCGGCATATTCCGTAGCGCTGAATGACATACATATTATAAATGATATATTATGAATCTGCTGAAAATAAGTACCGTATTTTTTGCTCCATAAGACGCAATTTTCTCCCCCCAAAAAGTGGGGGGAAAAGTGGGTGCGTCTTACGGAGCGAATATGCCTCAGCTCACCTGTCGTCGCCGCCGCGTTAGGCTCCCTCTGAGTGTGCGTCCGGCGGCAGGAAGCTTGGGCACTCGCCTGGGGGAGCCACGTGACCGCAAGATCGCGGTCACGTGGCTCCCCCAGGCGAGTGCCCAAGCTTCCTGCCGCACGCTCAGAGGGAGCCTAACGCGGCGGCGACAGGTGAGCGGAGGCACATCCATGAGCAAGCTGGGGCACTTCCATGAGCGAGCTGGGGCACATCCATGAGCGAGCTGGGGGACATCCATGAGCGAGCTGGGGCACATCCATGAGCGAGCTGGGGCACATCCATGAGCGAGCTGGGGCACATCCATGAGCGAGCTGGGGCACATCCATGAGCGAGCTGGGGCACATCCATGAGCGAGCTGGGGCACATCCATGAGCGAGCTGGGGCACATCCATGAGCGAGCTGGGGGACATCCATGAGCGAGCTGGGGCACATCCATGAGCGAGCTGGGGCAAATCCATGTGCTGGGGCAATATCCATGAGCTGGGGGGCAATATCCATGAGCTGGGGGCAATATCCATGAGCTGGGGCAAATCCATGTGCTGGGGCATATCCATGAGCTGGGGCATATCCATGAGCTGGGGGGCATAACCATGAGCTGGGGGGCATAACCATGAGCTGGGGGACAGTATCCATGAGCTGGGGGACAGTATCCATGTGCTGGGGCATATCCATAAACTGGGGGGCATATCCATGAGCTGGGGGGCATATCCATGAGCTGGGGGACAGTATCCATGTGCTGGGGCATATCCATGAGCTGGGGGCAGTATCCATGAGCTGGGGGACAGTATCCATGAGCTGGGGGACAGTATCCATGAGCTGGGGACAGTATCCATGAGCTGGGGACAGTATCCATGAGCTGGGGACAGTATCCATTGAGCTGGGGACAGTATCCATGAGCTGGGGACAGTATCCATGAGCTGGGGGCAGTATCCATGAGCTGGGGGACAGTATCCATGAGCTGGGGGCAGTATCCATGAGCTGGGGGCAGTATCCATGAGCTGGGGGACAGTATCCATGAGCTGGGGGCAGTATCCATGAGCTGGGGGACAGTATCCATTAGCTGGGGGCAGTATCCATGAGCTGAGGGCAATATCCATGAGCTGGGGGACAGTATCCATGAGCTGGGGCAGTATATCCATTATTACACTATTTGATTTCAGAATATTTATTTTCCTGTTTTCCTCCTCTAAAAACTAGGTGCGTCTTATGGTCAGGTGCGTCTTATGGAGCGAAAAATACGGTATATATAATTTGTCTGGGTCCTATAATAAAACATAACTTCAAATCACTTTTAAACATTATGAGCACAAGCTGTCAAAAATGAGCGCAGCACACGGGGGTGAAATGCTCAGCACTGAAGGGGTTAAACCGGCAAATCCCATTGATTTCAATGTAAAAAAGAAATATCTTTTTTTAATTTTTTTTTAAATTTTTAGCAAAAAGCCTATTCTGTATAGTTTAGACGAAATTTGTGTTTCCCAATTTTTAAAAAAGGCGTTTATTTTTATTCTACAACAGACCGTTTTATTGGACCTTTTTTATTACTAAGACACATTTTAATGCATTTCTATTGGTTTAAACACCTATTAGGAGAATAGGAGAGTTCAGTTTTGTTCTTTTTGGCAGTTCGGTGGATTTTGCAAAGGCCAGTTCGAAGCTCTTCAGCGACATTTGACAACTTTTTCATGAGGCTTCAGCTCCATCTTCGCAACACTACAGGGACCCTACAGTGAATAGTGAATTCACCGTATTTCCAGCAAAATGGAATCGCACAAGTGCACCAAAGTGAAAAGAACCGAACTTTCGATTAAATTTCGGTACATTGTGAATAACCCCTTTAGTCTTAACATGTAAGAAAGACATTTCAATCCTAATACAGTTGCCAAGTAAAGTGACTTATTTGGTTTAAAGGAACACTACCACCAAAAACTGTAATGTCCTTATGGAATTTATTTTAGGTTGCTGATATCTTACATGTGCTTTGTTTTTCTCTTGTTTCTTTAGTTAAGAAAATATTTTACACCGTCACTGGCTGCATCCATTTTGTGATCTTTTGTGTTGTAAACTACACCCCTCAGTATCTTTGAATCACTTGCTCCTCACTAGGTGGCTTTGGCCATAGAATGGAGTCTATGGGTCGATCATTGATTTAAATTATTGCATTGGGTGGAATCAGTGGCGTCACTAGGGTTGGTGTCACCCCCCCCCCAGTTTTACAGATTTTTTTTTAACTACTCTTACTCCTAAATCAGTACTCCCAAATAACACTGAATGCTCATACACACAGCGCACATTACTGTGAGGTTTATTGCTGTGGAGCTCTCTCATATGCTCACACAACTTTTTGCCAACTGCCAGCAACTACGATGCCTGTTCGAAGGCAGTGAAAGCACACATGGATATGTGATATATGTAATGTTGATTGGCTGAATCCTAAAAACAATAAACACTGCTCACTGTTTAAGGCTTTGCAGCTAACACAATTAATCTCCTCCCCCACTCGCATTAATATGAAAAGCCCTAACCACACCTTGCCGGACTGGATTCTCTCCTCATGTCCTGATCGAATACAGGAGGCAGGCGTTCTTGCTAACAGTTTCAGTGATCACTGCCTAGTGTACTGTGTGCGCAAAATAAGGGCCATAAAATGTCCACCAAAGGTAATAATCACCAGGTCTTTCAAGAAATCTAATCTTGAATCCTTCCTAAATGATCTCAAACAGCTCCCATGGTACAGACTAAACCTAATCCCAGACCTGGACTGTGCAATTGAATACTTTCAAGCCGAGCTCCTGAAAGTCTGGAACACCCATACCCCACTGCGCAAAGTGCGAGTAAAAGGGGCCCATCTACCCTGAGTTACAGCTGACCTCACGCATATGTACCAGCTTAGAGACTCCCTGTGGTCAAAGTTCAAGAGTACTGGATCCATGAACGATCACTGAATACCGAAAATGCCGGAATGAATGCACAAAAGAAAACAAAATGGCTAAAGCCCAATACTTCAATGAAAATTTAAACCATAACATATCAAACCCCAGAAATTTTTGGAAAATCATAAGTAACATACAAGCACCCCCCAGACACTCCCAACCAGCTGCTTTAAAAGTAAACAACCAAACTGTACAACACCCCCTAGATGTAGCAAATGCTTTTAATAATTATTTTGTTGGATGCGCCACCACCCTGATTGCTAAGCTAGGAAATGACACGCAATCAGAAAGGCCGCACGCAGGTCAGGACCCACCAACAGTGCAAAGACCCGTAACCCAGAGCAATTCAGTTTTAGGCCAGTGCCTGTCAGTGCCATCACTAAACTTCTCCGTAACCAAAAAATGAAATACCAGTCTGGACCTGATCAAATCCCAGCAATGCTGCTGAAAATCAGTGCACCAGCAATTGCAAAACCTGTCGCAACCCTGATTAATGAATCACTGGCGACTGGATACATACCCAAACTCTGGAAGACTGCAAGGGTGGTACCTATCCATAAAAGTGGAGACAATACTTTGGTATCCAACTACCGCCCAATATCACTGCTCCCTGTAATGTCAAAAATTCTGGAAAAATGTGTCTACACTCAATTACGTGATTATTATCAGTATCAGAACTATTTAACCCCAGATCAATCAGGCTTTCGTCCAAACCATTCAACTACAACTGCCCTTTTAAAAGTTTGTAATGATATCCAAGCTGGCATGGAACAAGGAAATCTAACTGAAGCCATCTTCCTTGATTTTGCCAAGGCTTTTGACACAGTAGACCATGGCATCCTATTACAAAAACTTAAGAACTCTGGTATTGGTGATAGTACGTTAACCTGGTTCCAATCATATGTGTCTGATAGGTCTCAATTTGTGTCCATTTCTGACAGCACTTCCCTCCCCCTCCCAGTCACGTGCGGTGTACCACAAGGCTCGATACTTGGCCCCCTGCTATTCACAATATTCATAAACGATCTGCCCAATGTCTGCAAAGCTTCAACTGTACACATGTATGCAGACGACACTGTAATCTATACCAGCAAACCAAATCTCCCACAGCTGGAGGCTGTGCTGCAAGAACAATTCACAGGGGTAGAAAAGTGGATCGCAAATAACAAACTTTTTCTAAATACTGACAAAACTGTTACAATGCTCTTTGGAACCGCACCTAAACTACACAAATTGCAAACACCCCATCTATGTGTTGGGACAAAATCAAATAGCACGCTGACCACAGTCACTTCTCTCAAATACCTAGGTATGTGGTTAGACCCAAATCTATCTTTTGGCCCCCACATCGAAAAACTCTCATCTAAACTCTACCCCAAACTAGGTGCCCTGTACAGAAACAAATCCTGCCTGAGCCCCGCGGTAAGAAAGCAGATTGTACAACAAATGCTTATGCCAGCCATTGAATACGGAGATGTAGTGTATGCAGCCGCCCCACAAACACACCTTCAGAAACTTACTACATTGTATAACTCATTCTGTCGCTTTGTGCTACAATGTAACTACATGACACACCATTGTGACATGTTAAAAGAACTAAACTGGCCATCACTGGACTCTAGACGCACCCTCCACCTTTCCAACCTGGTGTTTAAGAGCTTTTCTGGGAAGCTACCACCCTACCTGAATATGCTGCTTCCCCCAGCAGTTCCCTCATCCTATAACCTCAGATCCAGGACCAGCACCTTACTTGCAATACCGCAATACAAAAAGAAAATGTCTCGATCCTCATTTTCCTACAGAGCACCGCAAATATGGAATAACCTCCCAGACACCGTCAAATCTTCCCCCAGTCTAAAGTCCCTTAAGACTTCCCTATTAACATACCTCAATACGGAATGCACCTGTAAACATGTAACATAATGACTTTATTTCCTCCATATTTATTTTTCTGTTAATCTGTATATTTGGTCTTGTGTTAATTTCTTGCATTTTACTATTTTGTATTTCTGTAACCAATCAATGTTCTCGAACCCAGGACATACTTGAAAACGAGAGAAATCTCAATGTATCCTTCCTGGTAAAATCCTTTTATAAATAAATAAAAAATATTGCCCCCAGCAGCTCTGGATATATTGCCCCCAGCAGCTCTGGATATATTGCCCCCAGCAGCTCATCCATGGCTATATATTGCCCCCAGCTCACATATGGATACATTGCCCCAGTTCACAATTATATATTGCCCCCAGCAGCTCACCCATGGATATATTGCGCCTCAGCTCACACATGGATATTGCCCCAACTCTCATGGATATGCCCCAATACACATGGATACTGCCCCAAGCACACATGGATACTGCCCCCAGCTCACATGGATATGCCCCAGCAGCTCTCATGGATATGCCCCAGCAGCTCTCATGGATATGCCCCAGCAGCTCTCATGGATATGCCCCAGCAGCTCTCATGGATATTGCCCCAGCTCCTCTCATGGATATTGCCCAAGCTCCTCTCAAGGATTTTGCCCCAGCTCCTCTCATGGATATACTGCCCCAGCTCCTCTCATGGATTTTGCCCCAGCTCCTCTCATGGCTATGCCCCCAGCTCCTCTCATTGATATTGCCCCAGCTCATGGATAATGCCCCAGCACATGGATAATGCCCCAGCACATGGATATACTGCCCCAGCACATGGATATACTGCCCCAGCACATGGACATACTGCCCCAGCACATGGATATACTGCCCCAGCACATGGACATACTGCCCCAGCTCATGGATTTGCCCCAGCACATGGATACTGCCCCAGCTCATGGATATATTGCCCCAGCTCATGGATATGCCCCAGCACATGGATACTGCCCCAGCACATGGATACTGCCCCAGCACATGGATACTGCCCCAGCACATGGATTTGCCCCAGCTCATGGATATACTGCCCCAGCTCATGGATATACTGCCCCAGCACATGGATATACTGCCCCAGCACATGGATATACTGCCCCAGCACATGGATTTGCCCCAGCTCATGGATTTGCCCCAGCTCATGGATATGCCCCAGCACATGGATATGCCCCAGCACATGGATATGCCCCAGCTCAAGGATATGCCCCAGCTCATGGATATACTGCCCCAGCACATGGATATACTGCCCCAGCACATGGATATACTGCCCCAGCTCATGGATATTGCCCCAGCTCATGGATATTGCCCCAGCTCATGGATATACTGCCCCAGCTCATGGATATACTGCCCCAGCACATGGATTTGCCCCAGCACATGGATACTGCCCCCAGCACATGGATACTGGCCCCAGCTCATGGATAATGGCCCCAGCTCATGGATAATGGCCCCAGCTCACCTCCGCCGCGTGTTCGCTCCCTCTGAGCATCCGGCGGCGCGCAGCTTGGGCGCTCGCCTGGGGGAGCCACGTGACCAGCCGCGATTGGCTGGTGACGTGTTTCCTCCAGGCGAGCGCCGAAGCTGCATGCTTCGGACGCTTGCAGGGAGCGAATACGCGGCGGAGGGTGAGACACCCGCCCTTAGGGTGACGGTGTCACCCTAAGGGCGGGTGTCACCTGGTGCGGGGCGCACCCCCCGCCTCCACGTTACGACGCCACTGGGTGGGATGTATTCAAAGGACATCACCAGGGGTAGAGGAGAAGTCGTTTAAACTCCCTGGCTTATCTCTTTCAGCAGCCATCTCATATTTTGTGTAGTCCTGACAGCACAATACAACCCCTGCTGCATTATCTAAACATGCCCTCCTCCATCTCATTAACGGTTAATTACTGTATAAGATAAAGTTTTACTTTGTGCTGTGCTTTTTCACAGACTTGGATAAATGTTGCATCATGGGAAAAATCCACAAAACGGAAACACAAGATGTGCATGCATGTGTTTTAGAAGGTGGTTTTGCTTGTAATGCACAAGTAATCTACTTACAATTTATGTATGTGGCAGTGTCCCTTTAACACATTCAAATAACATAGCTTACTTAACTTTTATGTGTTCTATACTTTGTATAAAACATACAAGAGTATCGAGAGCCGGTGAATTGTGAGTGATTCAACGTCACTCCTTATTCAAGAAAGACTGTAAAAACAGTATGAAAGTTTGAAAGATTTTGAGGACAAATAGTTTTTCAAGAAACCATTGTGATGACAAATCACAGGAAATATTGGAACACCTATTTTTGGATGTTAGAATACACAATTAGGAAGTAGAGCTTCCTCTGAAAACTTACTGAAAGACTGACCTGCATGCAGAGCTACAAAAATTGGTCAAAGAGAAAAGGGGGGAACTCATTTATCATTATATTTCTTGGTGTGTGAAGGAAAAAACAAAATAAAGCTCTTCAAATGCACAAAAGAGTATCACATACTTTTTTTAGTAACAGTACGTTCATTAATATATATAACACATTAAGCACCACATGCTGGGTTTTGGCATCTAAGAAAGAAAAAAATTCAACAATATTTGACTCTATAATCAGAATTAGTTTACTGGAACTAATTAACTGCTATCACATAAACGAAAATTACACTCCTTTGTGGCCCAGTATCCTTAGTTGTGGCAAGAGGAGGGGAGGGCATTATTTGAAATACAAATGCTGAGGAGCGCATTATCAAGAGCACGAGAGCTGAGGAGCGCATTAACCAGAGCACGAGAGCTGAGGAGCGCATTATCCAGAGCACGAGAGCTGAGGAGCGCATTAACCAGAGCACGAAAGCTGAGGAGCGCATTAACCAGAGCACGAGAGCTGAGGAGCGCATTAACCAGAGCACGAGGGCTGAGGAGCGCATTAACCAGAGCACGAGAGCTGAGGAGCGCATTAACCAGAGCACGAGAGCTGAGGAGCGCATTAACCAGAGCACGAGAGCTGAGGAGCGCATTAACCAGAGCACGAGAGCTGAGGAGCGCATTAACCAGAGCACGAGAGCTGAGCAGCGCATTAACCAGAGCACGAGAGCTGAGCAGCGCATTAACCAGAGCACGAGAGCTGAGCAGCGCATTAACCAGAGCACGAGAGCTGAGGAGCCCATTAACCAGAGCACGAGAGCTGAGGAGCGCATTAACCAGAGCACTAGAGCTGAGGAGCGCATTAACCAGAGCACGAGAGCTGAGCGCATTAACCAGAGCACGAGAGGGGGGGTGGATTAACCAGCGCATGAGAGGGGGGGGGGAGTGCATTAACCAGAGCACGAGAGCTGAGGAGCGCATTAACCAGAGCACAAGAGCTGAGGAGCGCATTAACCAGAGCACGAGAGCTGAGGAGCGCATTAACCAGAGCACGAGAGCTGAGGAGCGCATTAATCAGAGCATGAGAGGGGGGGGTGCATTAACCAGAGCACGAGAGCTGAGGAGCGCATTAACCAGAGCACGAGAGCTGAGGAGCGCATTAACCAGAGCACGAGAGCTGAGGAGCGCATTAACCAGAGCATGAGAGGGGGGGGGGAGTGCACTAACCAGAGCACGAGAGCTGAGGAGCGCATTAACCGGAGCACGAGAGCTGAGGAGCGCATTAACCAGAGCACGAGAGCTGAGGAGCGCATTAACCAGAGCACGAGGGCTGAGGAGCGCATTAACCAGAGCACGAGAGCTGAGGAGCGCATTAATCAGAGCATGAGAGGGGGGGAGTGCATTAACCAGAGCACGAGAACTGAGGAGCGCATTAACCAGAGCACGAGCTGAGGAGCGCATTAACCAGAGCACGAGGGCTGAGGAGCGCATTAACCAGAGCACGAGAGCTGAGGAGCGCATTAACCAGAGCACGAGAGCTGAGGAGCGCATTAACCAGAGCACGAGAGCTGAGGAGGCATTAACCAGAGCACGAGAGCTGAGGAGCGCATTAACCAGAGCACGAGAGCTGAGGAGCGCATTAACCAGAGCACGAGAGCTGAGGAGAGCGCATTAACCAGAACACGAGGGCTGAGGAGCGCATTAACCAGAGCACGAGAGCTGAGGAGAGCATTAACCAGAGCACGAGCTGAGGAGCGCATTAACCAGAGCACGAGAGCTGAGGAGTGCATTAATCAGAGCATGAGAGGGGGGGAGTGCATTAACCAGAGCACGAGAGCTGAGGAGCGCATTAACCAGAGCACGAGAGCTGAGGAGCGCATTAACCAGAGCACGAGGGCTGAGGAGCGCATTAACCAGAGCACGAGAGCTGAGGAGCGCATTAACCAGAGCACGAGAGCTGAGGAGCGCATTAACCAGAGCACGAGAGCTGAGGAGCGCATTAACCAGAGCACGAGAGCTGAGGAGCGCATTAACCAGAGCACGAGGGCTGAGGAGCGCATTAACCAGAGCACGAGAGCTGAGGAGTGCATTAACCAGAGCACGAGAGCTGAGGAACGCATTAACCAGAGCACGAGAGCTGAGGAGCGCATTAACCAGAGCACGAGGGCTGAGGAGCGCATTAACCAGAGCACGAGAGCTGAGGAGCGCATTAACCAGAGCACGAGAGCTGAGGAGCGCATTAACCAGAGCACGAGAGCTGAGGAGCGCATTAACCAGAGCACGAGAGCTGAGGAGCGCATTAACCAGAGCACGAGAGCTGAGGAGCGCATTAACCAGAGCACGAGAGCTGAGGAGCGCATTAACCAGAGCACGAGGGCTGAGGAGCGCATTAACCAGAGCACGAGAGCTGAGGAGTGCATTAACCAGAGCACGAGAGCTGAGGAACGCATTAACCAGAGCACGAGAGCTGAGGAGCGCATTAACCAGAGCACGAGGGCTGAGGAGCGCATTAACCAGAGCACGAGAGCTGAGGAGCGCATTAACCAGAGCACGAGAGCTGAGGAGCGCATTAACCAGAGCACGAGAGCTGAGGAGCGCATTAACCAGAGCACGAGAGCTGAGGAGCGCATTAACCAGAGCACGAGAGCTGAGGAGCGCATTAACCAGAGCACGAGAGCTGAGGAGCGCATTAACCAGAGCACGAGAGCTGAGGAACGCATTAACCAGAGCACGAGAGCTGAGGAGCGCATTAACCAGAGCACGAGGGCTGAGGAGCGCATTAACCAGAGCACGAGAGCTGAGGAGCGCATTAACCAGAGCACGAGAGCTGAGGAGCGCATTAACCAGAGCACGAGAGCTGAGGAGCGCATTAACCAGAGCACGAGGGCTGAGGAGCGCATTAACCAGAGCACGAGAGCTGAGGAGCGCATTAACCAGAGCACGAGAGCTGAGGAGCGCATTAACCAGAGCACGAGAGCTGAGGAGCGCATTAACCAGAGCACGAGAGCTGAGGAGCGCATTAACCAGAGCACGAGGGCTGAGGAGCGCATTAACCAGAGCACGAGAGCTGAGGAGTGCATTAACCAGAGCACGAGAGCTGAGGAACGCATTAACCAGAGCACGAGAGCTGAGGAGCGCATTAACCAGAGCACGAGGGCTGAGGAGCGCATTAACCAGAGCACGAGAGCTGAGGAGCGCATTAACCAGAGCACGAGAGCTGAGGAGCGCATTAACCAGAGCACGAGAGCTGAGGAGCGCATTAACCAGAGCACGAGAGCTGAGGAGCGCATTAACCAGAGCACGAGAGCTGAGGAGCGCATTAACCAGAGCACGAGAGCTGAGGAGCGCATTAACCAGAGCACGAGAGCTGAGGAGCGCATTAACCAGAGCACGAGAGGGGGGTGGATTAACCAGCGCACGAGAGCGGGGGAGTGCATTAACCGGAATACGATAGGTGTGCAGTGCATTAAGCAAAACATGAGAGGTGGGGAATGCATTAACCAGTGCAGGAGAGGTAGGGAGAACATTAACCAGAGCACACGAGATGAGGAGTGCTTTAATAAAAGCTCACATCACTCACAGGAAGTGAATACACTACTCTTTTCGTAGTCACTGACCTTTGAGAATGGATATACTAACCCCATCTTGCAACTGCTGATCAACTGGGCCTTCAAGGACCCCACATAACCTTTTGCCCTTTCCACTACAAACCGCAATGGCAAGAATTATGAAAGAATTATGCTGTATGCCAGTGCTTCTAATATGTAAGAGATTTGCTGACCTGCCAGATGTTCACCACAAAATTCTGATCTTCAATGAATCGGTTTTTGCTTTTCTGAAGATCCCACAGTGAGCCCAATGAAATTAAAAGGGCTAGGAATCCAGCGCAGACCCTAAAAACAATGATACAGTTTCATATGAATGGATTCAAGCTCTATAAAAAAAGATACTGAAACATTAAATAGCTATGCTTAACCCCGTAAGAACCAATGATGTATCTATTCCGTCATAAATGCATTGACTTTTTGTTTGCAAATATTTTACAAGGAAGGATTCATTGAGATTTCTCTCGTTCTCAAGTATGTCCTGGTCATCAAGGGGTTAAAATGTTCTTCAGGCTCAGACATTTTTCTTATTTAAAAATTGTTACAGCAAAAAGTAAAATGTATGAGGAACAGATAGCGGGAGGAGATGGGTGAAAGGAAAATCAATTATAAGTAAAAAAAAATAAAATAAAAAAATAAAAACACCTACAGGGTTATTCAGAGAGGTGAAAACCAGGAGAATGACTGGAGAAGTGAAAGTTAAAAGGTCAAAATAGCCGAATTGGAAAGTGAGATGAATGGGAGAATTTTTCTGGTTCATCTATTTTGACCTAGAATTTTCACTTCTCCAGTTATTCTCCTGGTTTTCACCTCTCTCTGAATAACCCTGATAGAGAACATAGAAAGAAAAAAAAGTGTTTTGGTGAATATGGCACCCCAAGAATTAAAAAAAAAAAAAAAAAAGAGAAATTGGTATTTAAAGGGTCTCTAAAACTCATGTGGAGGTATCCTTAAAAGATAGAGTTTCTTTATCTTTTTTTCCCCAAGGAAAGAAAAAACATGAATTCATCGGTTTAAAAATTTCTGCATTGTTATACTTCTTATTAAGCATAATATAATAAATTAATATTCATATACAATTTTCTACATCCATGGCATAATACAATTAAGTTACAAACCAATAATGACGGTATTATGGAATTTATTATTTTATTCACATGTAGGAGCCTTTTTCTTCTTCTGGTTTTACACATATTTAATCTAGAAGTAGTCATATATTGTACTAGGTGTCTGGAAACTACAGATAACAACATGACAT
Organism: Leptobrachium leishanense; assembly: GCA_009667805.1. NCBI lineage: Eukaryota > Metazoa > Chordata > Amphibia > Anura > Megophryidae > Leptobrachium > Leptobrachium leishanense. The sequence continues at coordinate 157,102,017 of CM019067.1, read as the reverse complement.
GCGGGGGGAAAAAAAGCAATGTATATAAAAGTCTCTGATTTCACAGCCTCACATCCAATGTGTCTGCTGTCTGCATTCTCCTGGTAATGCTAACTGCACGGTTTCAGTCATGTTTCTGCATCCTATTTCTCACTTAGGTACACGGATATTGATTTTATTCTCGTTTTGATTATAAAGCTGGTAGAGCCACTGAGCATGACAAAACACGGGGTGAGAATTTAACTCTTCTGTGAGCGGATATGGATGCAAAGTACGTTACGATTGCTACATTTGCATCCTCTGGGTAAAAGGGAAATGTATCTTTAAACTAGAACCATGAAAGAAGCATCACACAACAATACCAGCCCCCACAAATCATTACAAGGAATATTTCAGAGCTCTGCTGCGGATATCATTTGGATTTGGAACTCCTACTAATTTGGGTGAATGAATGATGTCATTTTATAGTTTGTTTGTTTTTTAGCTTATTTTTTTATTTATATTTTAAGCTTGTAAATTGATACAAAAATGTTTAAGATGAACCCTGAGCAATAACACCTTTTGATAAATTCAAGGGAACCAATGGATTCTGTCTTTGCTAATCTTTATGAAAAGTCTCGTAGATATTTCCCAAAATTTTAATAAACAATTCGCAAAATTCACTGAATTCAAAACTGAATTTTGAAGCAAAAAATTCTTTCAGGCTAGCGTCAGACGAACGCAGTCATCACGTCTGTGTCGCCGCAGTTTAACATCCGTCGTAGCATTGATTTGTGAGCAATAGAGACCAACATACAAAGTACTTGAGCACCGAAGTGCGCACGCACCACGAAGGTGGCAACGGACACCATTTAGGCCTCGACGTAAAAGCGCTACGATGGATGCCCAGAGTGTACCATGTCTGCGTAGCGGCCTATGTGCGTGATGACGTGACGTCAGAAGCAGCGCATTTGCGATGTCCATCACGTTGACGCTCAGAAGTTTTTTTGGTCTGGCTGACTGTACCTGTCATTTAATTTTAATTAATTTTGATTCCCAGATTTCCCTTTTTTTTCTACATCTGTTAAAAACCCCCAAAAAACAGACCGTGTGATGTCTACAGTATCTTCCGTCAGTACGTCCGTCCGTTATGCGCGCACGCAGAGTGCGCTCAGACTGTGTTCGTCCAACATTAGCCTCAGACCATCATTCTTATTAGATTTACTAGCTATTCCTTTCGTGGTTGAATTTATGAGAAGGTTATATAAAACCATGGATAAGGACCACAGAGATAGTAGAGCTAACCATGAAACAATAAGAGACACCTGCTTTCAATGCTCTGCTTGCATCTTTTTTGTATGAACCCTGATAATTTGAATACGCTTAGAAAATTAAAATACGGAGATCAGCTTTCATCAAGCTATAATTTAGGAATAAAAGTAACTCCTAGTGAATGTTTAGTGTGTACAATAGCTGTGACCTGGCAGCTGTGTGATGCTTCATTGACACTTATTTATTTTTTTTAAAAAAAGACATTTATTTAACAAAAACTCAGAAGAAATGTATTCACACAGTATGGGCAGTATTACAATGCTGGTGCTAACTTAACCAGAGATGTTGTAAACTTAAAACCTCCATAGGCTAGAATGGCTCTGTTAAGTTTACAACTGCTCTGGTTAAGTTAGGGCCATATTACAAAGTTGGTGCTATGTGCTGCCACAGATGAGGTGTTGGTGGAATTCTGGGACAAGGCAACTCATGACTGACAACCATATAGCTTTGCACTAAAGAAACACTTTCCAATCCAACTATTAAGTCATAGACACTAGACATGTGCACAGCACAAAATTTCGTTTTGAACTAATGGATTAGTCCTAAAACGCAATTTATTTAGTTGCTAAAGAAATTTGTTTTCAGTTCTTTAGTATGAAAACTAATTTCATTCATCCGAAAACCAATGGATACAATTACTATTGTAGTGGCTCCTCAGAGGGCTGAGATCGCTGCTTGTTACAGTATCTCTCACTCTCAGCACAATGTGGGCCATATTATATAGCTGGTGCTAACTTAACCAGAGCTGTTTAACTTCCCAGAGCCATTATAGCCTATGGAGGTTTTCAGTTTACAACAGCTCTGGTTAAGTTAGCACCAACATTGTAATACTGCCCCGTGTCAGGCAAAGCTGTTACAGTAACTGACTGCTGCTCATCACAGCGCTCAGAATTTCAGTAAAACTAGTAAATAATATTTTTATATATAAGGAGGTTAGAACAATATTATTTCCTTGTTTTACTGAAACTCTGAGCGCTGTTACAGTCAGTTACTGTAACAGCTGAGCCTGATACATTGTACTGAGAGATAATATAACAAGCAGCCGATCTCAGCGCTCACAGCCACTGGATTTAAAGGCTAAAAAAAAAAAAAAAAAAAAAAAAAAAATCCTCTCTGTATAATGTTTATAACATCCTCCTGCATTAATTAATACCCCTCTCTGTATAATGTATACAACATCCACCTGCATTAATTAATACCCCTCTCTGTATAATGTATTTAACATCCTCCTGCATCAATACCCCTCTCTGTATAATGTATAGAACATCCTCCTGCATTAATTAATGCCCCTCTCTGTATAGAACATCCTACTGCATTGGCATGTGGAGTGTACATAATTTCGGATGTTGCGCTCTTCATTGCTGGTCTCCTTCACTCCTCAATGTAATATCACAAAAAGGACTGAAACTAAAATGTAGTGCATTTTATTTTAGTTTCTTTCGTTTTTGTACTGAGCAGTTTCGTATCTCGAGTCATACGAAAACTAAATTATCCCAAAATTCGGACTAAATCGTTTTAGTACTAAAACGAATGCACATGTCTAATAGACACTAATTATATATTCCCTGGAATAATCCTTATCGAATATCTTTGTTTCCTTAATATGTTGTTATGGCACCTTTACCAGTACTATTTTTGCGGGCATATACCAGACTTAATTCTCTAGATTTTTATTGCATAGTTCTCAATTTACAGTTGCTGCGGTCTAAACAAACCGAATGATTGCCTCTTCCTCCTTTAGGTTCTTAGGTAGTGGGCCCACCTGGTTGTCCATGGGCCCATTTGATGACTAGCTGTTGACTGTGTTCCCTTTAGTTATCACAGACATCTCAATCAGCTTCACTATACACCCCACAAACATGTAAAAAACAAAAGAAAACAAACAGGGTTATTCAGAGAAAGGTGAAAACAAGGAGAATGACTGGAGAAGTGAAAATTCGGGGTCAAAATAGCCAAACCAGAAAAAGTCTCCCATTTATCTCTCCTTTCCAAATCAGATATTTGGCCTAGGTTGCTCTCTTCTGCCAGTTCTCCTGGTTTTCACCTTTCTCTGAATAACCCTGAAAGTCTTGAATGGATCCGTTAAGAACTTTAATATTCATAATTATTATAATCTGCACTTTTCATGCTGCATCTTACCTTAATATAGCATTATGGAATTTATAAAATATATTTATATTTTAGAACTTCAATTGTTTCATTTTCGTACACTTTTAGTTTATTCATCGTACAGGGTTCTATCACTCAGAATATAAACACAGGATATATGAACATATTAGTCACAGTTCTGTGAGATCCGTAGCACTAGTGCGTAATAAAGTTATCCGATTTCTCTCTAAAGTTGTTTGATTTTTCTCTCAATGGAATACGAAAGAGCTCTTCTAACATGCCAAATACAATTTGCAAAACATTCAACTTGTAGTTTGAAATCCACGATAATGAGTACCTGAGCCTTCTGGCGCTGAATTTACTTCCCTTAAAGTGTATGAGAGTGAGAATGAAACCTACGTTACAAGATATACAGACATTAAACTTAACTGCACAGGACAGTCAACCATATCAAAAGTATGATTGGAATATGGGCATAACCATCATAATTATTGGGAGATCTACCCAAGAGCAGCAAAATATGAGGAAGCTCTCTTCATGATCCTGTGAACTTGTAATAACACTTATCTTTCATCATTGAAAGAGAAATCTGTCGGGGCTAGCACGAGGTAACCAGGGAGCGAGCAGTAAATTAAAAGTCATCGACGCTACCCATTATGTGTTTATTGTCAACATGCTAAAAGATTCATCAAGAACGTATGAAAGGAAATAGCTTGTTTCATTAGAGAAATGGGAAAGCTTGTCACCATAGCATCCACCTCGCATCTCTCTAATAGTTCATGTGTATGACAAGGCTCACTGAATCAATGTGTGCTAAACGTGATGTAGGAAGACAATGTTGATCTTACACCAGAGTGATGTTAGGCTCCCGTCCAACAACCGGCATCAAGGGAAACACCGCCAGCAGCAAACACAAGACAACCCAACTCATTGTAGTTTTCTGTAAACAAAAAAAAAAAAAAGAGCAAACCATCAGTAACGGCACTGTGGGAGACCATCTATCCAAACAGAATTTACAGAATAAAATGCAGGCCTACTGTTTCAGATGTACACTAAGGGAAGCGATGTCTGCTGAACAACAGTAAAGCAAGACCCGACACAGAAAAGGCCGGTATCGTGCACTTTGTTCGAGGCTTTTAAACGATTTGTCATGAAAAGCTATTTCATGGTTTTGAACCGCCGAAAAAGCCAAGCTGCAGCCAGCGATTCCTCTCTAGTACTTCCAGCGTCAGAGAATTGATTAATGCAAAAACTCTTGGCATACAGAGGTATATGAAGAAAAAAAATGGTAATCTCTTTATTTTTTTCTGGCTGCCTAAGCTGCTGTTCCGTCCCCGCTGTTTGTTTGATGTGTCCTCGATGTGCAGCGTGCATTATTAGTTCAACCCTTGAAAAGGGAAAAAACCAAAAACAACGCTAAAAATTATTGCGGCTTTTCCCAGGTATAATCAAACCGTAGCTACAGGACATCATTTTGTATTACTGATGATCCCAGACAAGTGCCTTTGTGGTCACAGAAGTGACAGAGATTATTACAAGCACTTTATTGAGTGCACTGACTGAAGGTATTAATATCTATGGATTTCTTTGAGCCTTTGGCTGTTTTGTTACAGATAAACAATAAACCTAGCATGAAAAATGCACTTTTAAAATCCTGACTAAGACGACTGCAGATTCGTAAACAAGGGTTGACAGAATGACGTGCAATGAGGGATATGGGAAATATAAGAGAAAGGTACGTGTATATGTGTAAAAATGTATAAAAAGTCATTATATAGAGTAAAAACATTCCTTGAACTGAAACGTTTACTAGAACATACAACAATGATCTTAAAATCCCACCAGAGCAGATCATAGCTGCACACTTTCTCAACAGGCTATGTCATGATCCGTTAATGTAAACGGTGTTAATATATATATATATATATATTATCTTCTCGGCGTTCCGCAACTCAGACTTTTCAATGGTACTTTAATCCTTTCTCAGGTCATATAAGCAGGTCAACGTTTCAGTCCAACTGGACCTTTTTCAAGACATAATTAAAACATTCAAACAAAGTCTTTATATACACATCATATATCAAAGCAATAACATACAGGTGAACTCAAGTTAATTGCAGGAACCGGAAGAGTGCAAAAAAATCACGATCTCAAGTTTCCAAAACGCAACAAAGGTGCCTAGCAACCATTAAGTAAACCAAATACTCATATGCATATGTAGCGCTGCTTTAAAGACTGTGTTTTGCTGCATTTAATTATTATGACCACCAGAGGGAGATAGAGACATAATGGACTATGCTGGACAAACACTAAACTACAATTTCCATCATGCTTTGCGCGAGTACAGGAAGTGGGTGGTGTAGGAAGAGGAAAGACATCAGCAGCCTCGTGCAGGGGAGAGGCAGAGTGAGCTGAGCGGTGAAAAGTGGAGGACGCACGTGAAAACGGTCAAGGATCGTGACCAGGCCAGAGTACAGGCGCTGCCTCACTGGTGCTGGAGATCGGGACGGTGACCCTGCGGAGACCTACCTACACAGCGCTAAGAGGTCTGGATGGAAATCTGGTTCCGGCTGGACCCCGAGTGAGGAGACCGCGCTGATCGATTGGGAGTGCAGGCGGTGGATCGTTGTTCCTGTTGCGGAGATTCGACAAGCAGGGAGCGGATCCAGTGGCACAGAGTCCCAGTGCACGGCAGGAGAAGATCCTCGATCGGGTGCTGGACAGTTTGTCTATCGGATGGGTGAGAGGGCTCCCAGGCCGCAGTTCCAAAAATAAGAAACGCACGCTGCAGTATTGTTTAAATCCACAGGGCCCCAACGTGACTAGTCAAAGATTGTTTGTTTCATTCACTGGGCAGTTGAATACAGTACCCGGGTACCCGAGACGATACACACACACATTTTTGAGCTATTATTCACGGGACTTACACTCCAGAACTGAGGGGGTTAATCTTTTTCTTTTGCCGCCGCGTGTTTTTCCTGCATTACGAGAACCTGTCGTTTAAATACAGTATCTACTTTATATATGCTGCTTTATTGGGATCAATAAAGAATATAATCTATAAAAATCCACAACAGTGCTGGTGTATAGTTATTCCCTAGTGCTGTGAGACTAACCCGAGGTTAATTCAGCGGCTCCTCCGGGAGTGAGCGCTACACGTGGGGGCTCGTTCCGGAATTCCAGTCTCTGTAGATACCGCAATTAAAGGGTTAATTATGGATCCAGACACTGCTGCCAAATGGTGTGAGGAGCACAATAGCCAGATAGGGTTAAGCATAGTCATGGATATTCCTGCAGACACTTGTGCTGAAGATCAGATTCGCCGGGCTGTGGCCGCGCTGACACCAGATCACCGGGGGTTAATTCTGGACATTAAAGTGAACCCAGATACTTCTCACACATATGTTCTTTTTGAGTGGAGAAAGGGTGTTCCAGTGTGTTTTCAGGGTGCGAGTGTAAAGCTGACAGACAATGTGGAAGTTAAACGGATTCAGCCAAGTGCGCCACGTGGCGATCCCACGAGTGTTCCCGCGCCTAGTCCGCTGGCCATGATTGGGCCTGAATTTATAGTGGCTATTGGAGATTTGCTGGCTAAATGTCAAAGAACAAGCCCTCCGCACACTAACTTTGGTTATCGACGGTTGAGAAATTTCACAGGAAACGTACCAACTCCGGCGGGAGAAGAAACCTTCGAAGAATGGGTAGAACAGGCGATGCAGGCTCTGGATGAGTGGGACGTCCCTGAAGCGCAGAAGAAGCAAAGAATTTCTGAGAGCTTAAAGGGACCTGCATCAGAGGCTGTCAGAAACCTGAAGTTGAGTAAGCAAGACTGCACTGCTTTAGATTACCTAAACGTATTACAGGAAGTCTTTGGGCGAACAGAAAAGGCTGCTGAGCTCATGTACCAGTACGAACAAACCTACCAGAGAAAAGGTGAGAAAATGACTGAATATATGAGGCGCCTGGATAAGATTCTGCACCAGATACTTCTTAAGAAAGGGGCCGAACCGGCCACAATAGATAAAATCCGAATGCAGCAGATATTGAGGGGCGCTCAACCTCTAGATCCTGTGATGTTACAGCTGAAAACCAGAGAAGGTAACTGAGAATTGAAATACCTGGAACTGATTCGAGCTGTTAGAGAGGAAGAGGCTCTGCTGGAAGAAAAGTCTTTAAGGAGAGGAGAAAGAGTTTACGCACAACCCGTGAGGCATAACAAATATTTGTAGACTGAAGATGATTCGTTGGATGCCTATGGATCCGAAGTTGACAGACAAGAGCATTTGGTTGTTCCTATATCCACAGAGAGTGCTGCAAAAGAGTCAACCATTCCTGCATATAGTGAGATACAAAAGACTGTTAAGAAGGTGCAAGAAGCTCAAGCTGAACTGAAACAGGCGCACACGGACCTGTGCCGAGCACTTTTGAAGGTGGCAGAGACACAGACCGATATGCAGAAGTTCCACATTGACATGCGGACAACGGGAGTTGCTGTGGCGTCTGGCCAGTGTCCTTCAACCGAATCACCACGATTCAGGTTCAGTTGTGGGGAAATTGGTTTTTACACGGTGCTCGGAAATGACCCAAGACCTGAAGGAAAAAGAGTTGAAGAATTCCTAAAGGCCTTGGAAGGGCTTATCTACCTCACAGGCGGGAAACGCCAGAGGGCCCAAGTGAAGGAGCGAACTAGGTGCCCAATGATTGAAAACCGCTCCAAATTTCAAGCCAGAACCGAAAGGCCGAGAGGGCCCGGATCCTTGCCAAATGCTGAGCCTACCAGGACTGAAAGAGTTACTCTCTTAGTATCTGGTCCTATGTCATGGGAAAGCAATGCACACCCAAAACCACCACGAGTCAGGAAGAAGGCTAGGGTACAGCGAACTGGGTCTATACCTCCTGCGGCTACGAACAAGTTTCCTGACCAGCTGATAGAGGGAGTCTACACTAAAGCTCTGTTAGACTCCGGGGCTCAAGTGACTTTGATCTATGGAGACTTCTACGAGAAGCACTTGAAACATATACCTCTAAAGAAATTAAAGGACCTTGAGATCTGGGGTATCGGAACTGAGAAGCTTCCCTATGATGGATATCTACAGGTGAAGTTAGAAATTGGGTCCGAAGTCATCGGACAGGCTGGAGATTGTGATGCATTGGCCATTGTGTGTCCTCGGCCTTCAGGGGCCAACAGAAGTTCTATGATAGTGGGGACGAATACAGATCTGGTGAGACGTCTTCTGACTCCGATAGTGATGGAAGAAGGTTCTACCAGAGGAGTACACCCGATGTTACGTCTGGTCTATCAACGAATGGTTGAAGAACAGAGGGCACCTGCCGAAGTGGGGCATCTGTGGAGATTGGGAGGAACAGAGAAGGTTCTGCAATCAGGAGAAGTGACGAGTTTCCGGGCTTCAGTCAAGTTGAACGGATCACAACCGGGTCCTTATGTGGTACTGGAAACTGAGCTCAGTCATGGGAATGAGGCCGGAGTAGAAGTAATCCCTGAGATAATCTCCACAAGAGCTTTGAAACGGACTCGAGGAAGAGTTTCAATTAGTGTGTGTAATGTGTCTGATTCTCCAGTGATCCTGAAAGCACGAATGTCCATCGGACAAGTAGCTTTCGTTACACCTCTCTCCCCTACTGATTCGGGGGGGGGGTGAATAAAGAGATTCCAGCTGAACGGTTCTATCCTAAAGACGCTCCCATCTCGCCTGAATAGAAGAAACGACTTCAGTCCCAGATCCTAAAATGGAAGGACTTGTTCTCGAAGGATGAGTTCGACGTGGGTTCAGCTAAGAGTACTGAACATCGCATTCGACTACAAGAAGATAAGCCGTTTCGAGAAAGGTCAAGACGAGTTCCGCTGGGGAACTTGGATGATCTACGAGAACAGCTAAATAAACTACAGAGGATTAAGGTGATTCAAGAGTCCGTATGCTTCTCCAATAGTGATGGTTCGAAAGAAGAAAGGTTCTATCCGTTTATGTATAGACTATCGCACGCTAAATCAGAGAACCATTCCGGATCAATATGCCACTCCTCGGATAGAAGATGCCATACAGTGTTTGTCTGGAGCAAAATGGTTTAGTGTACTAGACCTGCGAAGTGGGTATCATCAGATACCAATGCATCCTGAGGACAAAGAAGACTGCGTTCATCTGCCCACTGGGGTTCTTTGAGTTCAACAGAATGCCTCAAGGCCTTACGGGGGCTCCCGCCACGTTCCAACGGTTAATGGAGAAGACAGTCGGGGACATGAACCTGATTGAAGTATTGGTGTATCTAGATGATATTATTGTGTTCGGGAAGACTTTGGAAGAACATGAGCAGCGGTTGGAGAAGGTCTTGAAACGGCTCCACGAAGAGGGGTTGAAACTGTCCCTGGAGAAGTGTAAATTTTGTCTACCTTCCGTTACGTACTTGGGACATGTTGTTTTGGCAGAAGGTGTTTTGACGGATCCTCGAAAGTTGGAAGCCGTAGCTTCCTGGCCTAGACCCCGAAATGTTACTGAACGCAGATCTTTCCTGGGGTTCTTCTCATATTACCGAAGATTCGTAGGAGGATTTGATAAGATAGCTCAACCCTTGAATAAGCTCCTACAGAAGGAAGACACAGAAGAAGGCGCCAAGGCCTCTGATCGAAGTTCGTCGGCTCAAGGGCCAAGGAAGGCTCGAGAATCCATCCAAGAAGAATGGACTAATCAATGTGAAAGTGCCTTCATGAAGTTGAAAGAGAGTCTAACTCGAGCTCCTGTCCTGGCTTACGCTGATCCTCATAAACCGTACAAATTGCATGTGGATGCCAGCAGAGAAGGTCTAGGGGGAGTCCTATACCAAGAATATGATGGATTGTTGAGGCCTGTAGAGTATGTGAGCCGAAGCCTTACGCCTTCAGAGAAGAACTATCCTACCCACAAATTAGAGTTCCTAGCCTTGAAGTGGGCGGTAGTAGACAAGCTGAAAGATTATCTGTATGGGGCTGAATTTGTGATACAGACTGACAACAATCCTCTTACGTACATCCTTACTACTGCGAAACTGGATGCAATGGGACATAGGTGGTTGGCCCCTCTGTCAGGGTTTCGGTTCAGCCTTAAGTATCGCCCTGGAGTGAATAATCGAGATGCAGATGCTTTGTCAAGAAGACCCTACACTACAGAATGGACTCAGCTGACTCCAGATGGGGTGCAAGCCTTATGTCAAGGAGCAGAGCGCCGGGTCAAGGGAGTAGTTGAAGCAGAGAGTTTTATTGTAATCCTACACAGCTGAGGGATGAAAGTCTGCCTACTCTTTCGAAACAGGACCTGAGAGCCGATCAGGCTGGAGATCCTCTGATTGCGTTAACAGTGAAGGCTATAAACGCGGATCAAAGGGAAATTCTGACAAATTCTCCAGAAGGAGCCCGATTGGTATACAAAGAATGGGAACGGCTGAAGATGTTGGATGGGGTGGTCTACCGAAGGGGCCCCTCGAACAATGCTGAGGAGACACAACAGTTGTTCCTTCCCACCAAACACAGAGAGGGTGTGCTGAGAGCATTACAATGACCATGGACATTTGGGTGCAGAGAGAACTTTTAAGCTGGTGCGAGACAGATTTTATTGGCCCTGTATGAGATCTGAAGTTGAAAGTTACCGCCATTCGTGTTTGAGGTGTATTCAGAGAAAGACCCTACCAACTCGAACTGCTCCAATGAGCCACCTGCAAAGTCAAGGACCCATGGATTTGGTGTGCATTGATTTCCTGTGCTTAGAGCCTGATGCTAGTGGGCAGGGAAATATTCTAGTAGTGACTGAGCATTTCACCCGTTATGCCCAAGCTTTCTCTACTAAAGACCAACGTGCTCCTACAGTGGCAAAGGTTTTAATGGAGATGTTTTTTTTCAATATGGCCTACCAAGGAGAATAAACTCGGATCAGGGCAGAGACTTTGAGAGCCGGCTTGTTGGGCAATTGGTGGAACTGTTAGGAATTCAGAAGACCCGAACTACTCCATATCACCCTCAAGGTGGTGCCCAACCGGAAAGATTTAATCGCACGCTGTTAAATATGTTGGGGACACTGTCAAATAGAGAGAAGCAGAATTGGAGTCGTCATATAGCTACGCTGGTGCATGCGTATAACAGTACGGAGAGTGACGCTACTGGATACTAACCTTACCGTCTCATGATCGGAAGAGAAGCTCGACTGCCTGTTGACTTGGCATCTGGGCTATCTCTTGATCAGACGTCTGTGGCCTCTCATAAAAATTATGTGGATAGACTTCGGAAAAATTTGGCTTCTGCGTTTGAACAGGCCTGTTTGACTTCAGGGAGCAGAGAACAGAGGAATAAGCGAAACTATGACTTGAGAGTTCGTGTACAGGATCTACAACCCGGTGATAGGGTTTTGTTGAAGAACTTGGGTGTTTCTGCAAGGCATAAGCTGGCGGATAGATGGAGTTCTCAAGTTTACATTGTCTGCAAGCAACTGCCGGGTCTGCCAGTTTACCAAATCCGACCGGATGGAAAGGCCGGGCCGGACCACGCTGCAGTATTGTTTAAATCCACAGGGCCCCAACGTGACTAGTCAAAGATTGTTTGTTTCCTTCACTGGCCAGTTGAATAAAGTACCCGGGTACCCGAGACAATACACATACACATTTTTGAGCCATTATTCATGGGACTTACACTCCAGAACTGAGGGGGTTAATCTTTTTCTTTTGCTGCGCGTGTTTTTCCCGTGATACAAAATCCTGTTGTTTAAATACCGTATCTACGTTATATATGCTGCTTTATTGGGATCAGTAAAGAATATAATCTATAAAAATCCACAACAGTGCTGGTGTATAGTGTAGAGGTCGGCAGGGCTGGGTCCTGGATGGACAATATGTTTCACCCCTATTTGGGTTGTGGACCCTTTAAGTGCAACCACAGGGTTAATCTTCCTGTCCAGGAAGAGTTTTAAAGCCAGCAACTCCCAGATAGGATTGTGGGAGTTTTTAGGAAAAAGGAAAGTAATCAGTGGAAGCTGGGTGTTTGTGTTCCAAAAGCAGGAGACTTGGGTGCCTTGCTGGAGAGGCTTCTACATACTGGGGAAAGGATTCCCTAGGTTTGGGACTGTTTAAAGCATTGGTGAAAAAAAAACCTGACATTTTTAAAGGACAGTGTTCTGATTGCATGTCCTGGGCTAAGGCTGCACTGAAGTCCACAGCTATGGAGAAGCTGGTTAAGCAGATGGTCTTTGTCAATGTGCAGGCCCAGACTCGCCATGAAGAGGCGATGGCTCAGCAGCAACAAGCCCTGGCACAGGCTGTTGCTGCCCAACAAGAAAGCACCCATTTGCTGACTGCACAACTTGCAGCACAGCAGGTAGCCACACAGACGCAGATCAATGCCCTGCGGGAGGCCATGCAGCAACTTGCACCTGGACGTGATCAAGCAGTGGTCACTGCTGGTAACCATGTCTCCATAAGGGCCAGTCATTTCCTCCAAAAACTGTCTCCCAGTGATGATGTGGAAGCATTTCTCACCACGTTTGTAAGGACTGCTGAGAGAGAGGGGTGGCCCCAAGACCAATGGGCCGGTCTCATTGCCCCGTTTCTGACAGGAGACCCTCAAAAGGCATATTTTGACCTGCCCCTAGAAGATGCAAAGAATTATGACCGGCTGAAAGCTGAGGTTCTGGCCCGCCTTGGGGTAACTGTTGCTGTCCGGGCTCAACATGTTCACTGCTGGAAGTACTGCCCTGACCAGCCACCCCGGTCCCAGATGCATGACTTAGGACAGCTGGTTAAAAAGTGGTTGCAGCCAGAGACCCTGACTAGAGAGCAAATGGTCGAAAGGGTTGTGATGGACCACTACCTGAGGTCTCTACCAAAGGATCTACAGCGCTGGGTCAGCCATGGGGACCCCAAGACTGCAGCACTGGTAGTCGAGATGGTGGAGAGATACACCGTGGTGGAGGACCTGCTCAGACCAACCAGTCGTCGAAGACCAGTCTTGCCACCGCCTGTGAGGCCTGCTTCAGTTCCTCGGAGGAAAGCGTCACTGGACCCGGGAACCAGCACCCCAAAAGCATCTTCCTCGGTTCTGCAGAGGCCTGTCGCTACCCGAACTGCTGGCGATATACAGTGTTGGAGGTGTCGCGCCTGGGGCCATACCCGGGTGCAGTGTCTGCTACAGGAGGAGCCCATGGAGTGTGGATCCGCTCGGAGAGTGTCTTTCTACACCCTCACAACGTGCACTACCCACCTTGACCTAGAGGGGGGTCAGTTTGAATGTACTGTGTGGGTGAATCACCGCCCAGCCAAAGCTCTCCTGGACTCTGGGAGTATGGTCACCCTGGTGCATGCCCGGGTAGTCGGAAAGGCTCGGTCCAGTACAAAGAACCCTCCGGGTTGTCTGTATCCATGGGGATACTTGAGAGTATCCGCTGATCCCTGTCACCATTTCCGCCAGGAATACTTCGGTCACCCAAGAGGTCGGAGTGGTGAGTACTCTGATACATGATGTGATTGTGGGACGGGACTTCCCCTTGTTTACTGAACTGTGGTGCTTGGCACAAACTGAACTGCCCATCGAACTGGGGAACAATTCAGGGTCACCCCCACCAAACATGACTGTGGACACTGTTGATGAGGAGTTGCTCAAATGTGTTCAAAATGAGAATGTTGTAACTGATGTGAGTGTCCTAGCTCCTCAACCTGAGTTGACACCCAAGGAGGGGGAATCCTCTCCCGTGCCAGTTATGGTAGGAGTGGATGAAGAGGAATTATCCCCTGTAGATATTACACTTGGGGTGGATGAGGGGGAGGGTTCTTCTTATCCAGTACACCCTGACTTAGATGTGTCCAGAGGTGCATTTGGCAGGGCTCAAATGGGTGACCCGATGTTGATAAATGCTCGCGAACAGGTAACTGTTGTCAGTGGGGTACCTCAAGCACCAGATGCAGAGAAAAGATTTCCTCACTTTGCGGTCAATAATGATCTGTTCGACCATGTATCAGAAATTTGGGGAGAAATTGTGGAACAATTACTAGTACCCCAGCCCTACCAAAGAATGGTGATGGATCTGGCTCACAATGATGCCCTAGGTGGTCACCTGGGAGCTGAGAAAACTGAGGCTCGGATAACGGACCGGTTTTACTGTCCAGGTATCGGTGCCACAGTTAAGAGGTACTGTTCCTCCTGCCCTGTTTGCCAGTTAACTGCCCCAGCACCCCATTATAGGAACCCCTTGGTGCCTCTGCCAATAATTGAGGTGCCCTTTGAGCGCATCGCTATGGATATAGTGGGTCCCTTAGAGAAGTCTGCTCGGGGACACCGATATATCCTGGTGGTTCTTGATTATGCCACAAGGTATCCAGAGGCGGTTCCTTTAAGAAACCCTACATCAAAGGCCATTGCGCGGGAGTTGTTTTTTTAGGTTTTCGAGAACTGGCCTGCCAAGGGAAATTTTGACTGACCAGGGGACCCCGTTTATGTCCCGGGTGATGGCAGATGTGTGCAAGTTGTTCCAAATCAAGCAGTTGCGAACATCTGTTTATCACCCTCAGACAGATGGTCTAGTAGAAAGATTCAACAAGACTCTGAAAATGATGCTTAAAAGGGTTGTGCAGAGAGATGGAAGAGACTGGGATCATTTGCTTCCCGCACTGCTGTTTGCTATTCGAGAGGTTCCTCAGGCCTCCACGGGGTTCTCACCTTTTGAGTTGGTGTATGGCCGCAGACCCCGGGGATTGCTAGATTTGGTTAAGGAGACATGGGAAAGTGAGTCCTCTCCACACAAATCGCTCCTTGAACATATCTCTCAGATGAGAGAGAGAATTTCTAAAGTGATGCCTTTGGTACAGGAACATTTGCAGAAGGCTCAGGAAGCCCAGAAAAGGGTGTACAACCGGTCGGCCAAGCTGCGGCAATTTCAGGTTGGGGACCGGGTAGCAGTACTTATACCCACGGTGGAAAGTCGGTTCCTAGCCAAGTGGCAGGGACCATATGAGGTGGTTGAAAAAGTAGGGGAAGTAAACTACAGAGTGCATCAGCCTGGGAAAAGAAAACCATACCAGATCTACCACATAAATTTGTTAAAACCCTGGAGAGACCGAGAGGTGTCCGCCATGGTTAGGGTGGGCATAGAGTCTGATGGTGTTGCCGCAGTACACATTGCTGCCACCCTGTCCAAACCCCAAACCCAAGAAGTTAAGGAGTTTCTGCAAAGAAACAAAAGGCATGTTTTCAGGACTACCGGGACATGCGACCGGGATTAAACACGATATTGTGACGGAACCCCATGTAAAGGTTCGGGTAAAGCCGTACCGCATCCCAGAAGCCCATAGAAAGGCTGTTTCTGAAGAGGTTAAAAAAATGCTTCAGCTTGATGTCATTGAGTCACAGAGTGAATGGTCGAGCCCCATCGTGTTGGTACCGAAGCCCAACGGCACTCTGCGATTCTGCAATGACTTCAGGAAACTTAACGAGGTGTCAAAATTTGACGCGTATCCCATGACAAGGGTGGATGAATTAATAGAGAAATTGGGTCCGGCCCGTTATATCACCACCCTGGACCTTACTAAGGGATACTGGCAGATACCCCGGACTAAGGAAGCCAGGGAAAAGACTGCTTTTTCCACTGCAGAGGGTCATTTTCATTATAAGCGGATGCCTTTTGGGTTACACTCAGCCCCGGCCACCTTCCAACGAGCGATGGATAGGGTGCTCCGCCCCTACCTGAGATATACCTCGGTCTACCTGGATGACATTGTCATCTTCAGTCCAGATTGGGAGTCCCATCTTCCCCGGGTTCAGACGGTTTTGGACGGTTTGAGAAAAGCGGGCTTTACTGTTAACCCTGAGAAAAGTGCGGTAGGGATGGAGGAAGCTAAGTACCTGGGATATGTCGTAGGCAGGGGTCTGGTAAAGCCACAATTTAACAAAGTAGAGGCTATCCAGAACTGGCCACGCCCCCTCACGAAAAAGCAGGTTCGTGCTTTTCTGGGTATAGTGGGGTATTACCGGCGGTTTGTCCCCAATTTTGCCTCTATTGCGGCACCACTGACTGACCTGACGAAAGGTAGGAAGTCAGTGATGATTCAATGGAATGCCAATGCTGAAGATGCCTTCGAGAAGCTTAAAAATGCGTTGTGTCAGCACCCAGTGCTGGTACTCCCTGATTTCATGAGGGAGTTCATTGTACAGACGGATGCCTCAAGTGAGGGTTTGGGGGCTGTGCTATCCCAAGAAGTCAATGGGGAAGAGCACCCCGTGGTTTTTCTTAGTAGGAAACTGACGGCAGCGGAGAAAAACTATGCTGTGGTGGAAAGAGAGGGCTTGGCCATAAAGTGGGCCTTAGATTCTTTGAGATACTTCCTGTTGGGCAGGAAGTTCCGTTTAGTGTCTGACCATGCCCCATTGACCTGGATGAGGCAGCACCGCCACGCTAATGCCAGGGTTACCAGGTGGTTCCTGTCTCTCCAGGAGTTTAACTTTGTGGTGGAACACAGGCCTGGGAAACAGCACCAAAATGCTGATGCCCTGTCCCGGATGCATTGTGGGCTGTCTACTGTTGCCTCAAACACCTCCGCGTTGAGACAGAGGGGGGGGGGGATATGTAGAGGTCGGCAGGGCTGGGTCCTGGATGGACAATATGTTTCACCCCTATTTGGGTTGTGGACCCTTTAAGTGCAACCACAGGGTTAATCTTCCTGTCCAGGAAGAGTTTTAAAGCCAGCAACTCCCAGATAGGATTGTGGGAGTTTTTAGGAAAAAGGAAAGTAATCAGTGGAAGCTGTGTGTTTGTGTTCCAAAAGCAGGAGACTTGGGTGCCTTGCTGGAGAGGCTTCTACATACTGGGGAAAGGATTCCCTAGGTTTGGGACTGTTTAAAGCGTTGGTGAGCCACTATTATTTCTCTGTTTATTTGTGCTGACGATCAGGACTTTGCTTTAATTTCGCTGAACCAAAGCGTGTACTTTTTATGTTGCCTTTTTGACTGTCCTGAAAGGGTGAATAAAACTGTTTTGTTTGTGAAAGACATTGTGCACGTGCTCTGTGGGCCCCCAAACGTCACAATAGTTATTCCCTAGTGCGGTGAGACTAACCCGAGGTTAATTCAGCGGCTCCTCCGGGAGTGAGCGCTACACATATAATCAATCTCATGATATAAACAAGATTCCTTTACGAGAAAAATTTGTTTAAGTTACTATTAGCCTAGTTGCATACAATAAGATAGATAAAATTACATATACATAATTTTATATATAAAATATCAGACTAAGTTCTTCTCATTTAGAGGAGTCTTTCCCAACAACTGCACATCCTTTTTTTGGAACAATGCTTCGCTTGAGAGAGATTTTATTAGAAGGAACCTGCTATATTAATGATTATTTTTTTTGAGAAAGGATTTTACCAGGAAGGATACATTGAGATTTCTCTTGTTTTCAAGTATGTCCTGGGTGGTGAGTATGTACCGTTAGGTGTCTTGCCCAAGGACACTTACTGGAGAGGTTGCTCGCTGGGATCGAACCCATGTCTCCACAGGCTCTCTCCACGCAGAGCAGTGATGTTACCTCTACTCCACCCAGCCGGTGATGTGCATAGGCTCAAAATTTTGTCAACAAAGTCGTTCTCTTTCCTTTCTCACATTTGAAGAAGGAACCAGAAAATAAAGATTGTAAAGGAAAAGGAAACATTACTGCTTGGTATTAACTTTGTCTAGAATATTACTTAGTGACAACTAATTGGCTTCCAAATCTACAAATTGATGAGAAAGTGAATTCCAACAGGTATAAACAGAAGACAAGGTATCCTGGTCCTTGTTTGTTATGAATGGACCTTTGTGGTGGTTGAAATATATCAGTGATGTCACCACAAAAGATGGATTTCACCAAATCAGCACAAGCAGTTGGAGAGTAAGCAATAAACGAAGAACAGGAGATGTATACAGACAACCGATTATTTTATCAATAAAAGCCTATGGGCTCTATGCCAATCTTGGTGCAAATTTAACCACAGCTGTTTTAAACGTAACCAGCTGCCATAGACTCTAGTGGCTCTGGTAAGTTTACTCCAAGGTTGGAATACAGCTCTATATCTTTTAGAAATTTAAATTGCAAGAAAGAACAAACTTCTCAAGATCAACAACACATGAAAAGGAGTCACGTTACAGAAGGATGTAAGCTGATGTTTTTAGAAGTTCTCTACTTGTTGCTCCCTCAAACGTTTGCTAGGATTCAACAAAGTGATTATTATTTTGCTTATCAATTCAGTTGTTCTTCCTTTTGCATGCTGATTATCTCATTTATTTATTGTAGCTTCTGTAAGTGTGCATCGCTTTGATGTTGTTGTTCCCCTGTTGAGCTGCAATGTTTCAATGTTTTCCAAATTAGCATGCCTTGATGTGTTCAATTTGTGAAATATCACCATCTCGTTCAGGTTACAAAGGCCATCTTGGAACACTGGAAGACGCATACCGCAAATCACACCATTCTACATATGCAAATGCACCTTAATTTGTTGGCGCATGTCACTTTATCCTTATTTTTTATATAGGTACACTTGTACCCTGGCTGATCTCGCAGTACGTTTCTCTATAGTAGTTTTTGGGAAGTCTAGTACATATCGGTTCTCTTTCATCGTCAGTAAAATTTGCTTTATATACCAGTGATCAGCAGCATGCATTTAGGACACAGAAACCAGAACTGTGACTATGACTACGTTTACATCTGCACTCAAATCTTTAGAAATATGGGTGTTCTAGTCTTCCCTCTTCTGTACCTCTCTTACCCAGTGAGGAGGTATAGATGGAGAAGAGCAGAGGACCTAGGACTGAGCCTTTAGGTACGCCGACTGACAAGAGGCATTGAAGAGGAGGAGTTTCCAGCAAGGGATACAGAAAATGATCTATTGGAGAGGTAAGATTTTAGCCATGAGAAGGTGATATCACAGAGACCAAGAGAGATGAGGGTCTATAGGAGGAGGGAGTGGTCGACTGTATCAAAGGCAGCTGAGAGGTCAAGTAGGATCAGTATGGAGTAGTGGCCATTGCATTTCGCAGAAAGGTCATTAGTAGCCTTTGTGAGAGTGATTTCTGTTGAGCGTTGGGAGCGAAAGCCAGATTGCAGGGGGTCAAGCAAAGTGTTTCTAGCAGTTTTGATGCTAGTGGAAGTAGTGAAACTGGACGGTAGTTTTCAGGAGAATGTGGGTCGAGGGAAGGTTTCTTGAGGATGGGTGTGATAGCGGCATGCTTGAAAGGTGAGGGGAATGAGCCAGAAGAAAGGAATAGGTTGAAAATGTGAGTAAGAGAGGGAATGATAGAGGAGTATTGAGAAGATAGTAGGTGTGAAGGGATAGGGTCTAGCGAGCAGGTAGTGGAACGTGAGATAGACTAATTGGGGCATCCTCTGTGGTTGGGGCAAAGAGGCTGAGGTCAAGGTGGGGTTGGTTGGGGGAGGAGAAGTGCTGTATGCTTGTGTTGGGATGTTGTTATGGATTTTAAGTGGTTTTTTTTATGAAGTAGCCAGCAAGATCTTGAGCACTGAGGTCAGATGGGGAGGTGGCGCAGGTGGGTAGAGGAGTGAGTTAAAGGTTGAGAACAGTCTTTTAGGGTTGGAAGAAAGTGAGGATATACGAGAGAAGTTTGTTTGGGGAGGTGAAGAGCAGCTGTAAAAGAGCGGAGAATGAACTTATAGTTGATGAAGTCAGCTTCAGAGTGAGATTTCTTCCAAGCACGCTCAGCAGCACCTCTGCAAGTAGCGCGTCTGCCTAGAGGGTCAGGTCTGAAACTGGTGATGTTTTGGTGAATTTTATGCAGTTGTTTAGGAGCAAGAGAGTCTAAAGCAGAGGAGAGTGTTATTATAGTGGAATGTGGCACGGTCGTGACATGTTATGGTGTTAGTGTGGGAGAGGGGGCTTTGTATGAGATTGGAGAATTGCAGAGGATCCAAGGCCTGGAGATTCCTCCGGGTGCGGGGATGAGATGGAGGAGAGGAGGTTGGTTCTGGTGACGAGTTTATATTAAAGGAGAGCAGGCGATTGTTAGAAATGGGGAATGACTGGTTGGTGAAGTCAGAAATGGTGCAGAGGTAGGAAAACACCAAGTCAATAGAGTGCCTATCAGGGGGAGTAGAGGAAACGGTGGACTGTGAGAGACCGAAGGAAGATGTAATAGACGTTTAGCAGTAGCAGGGGCAGAAGGGTTATCAATAGGAATATTGAAGTGGCCTAGAATTAGTGTTGGTACAATATTAGATAGAAAGTAAGATATCTGGGCTGTGAAATTGTTGAGGAACTGGGAGACTGGTCAGGGAGGGCGATAGGCAACAGCAACTCAGAGAGAGGGTGGAGTACAGGCATATACAGTGAGCTTCAAAGGAGGAGAAGACAGAGAGGGGGGCAGGGGTTGGTACCGATGGGTGCAGGAGGGGGAAAGCAGGATCCCAACACCACCTCCGTGCTTCTTCCCTGGCCAAGGAGTGTGACTAAAGTGGAGACCACCATGTGTAAGGGGTAAGGGCAGCAATGGAGACCGTGTCGGAGGAGGAAAGCCAGGTTTCAGTTACTGCTAGAAAATTGAAAGAGTTTGAGAGGAACATATCATGGACGGTTGTGAGCTTATTGCAGACGGAGTGAGCGCTCCAGAGGGTGCAGGAGAAAAGTAATGAATGCTGTGGGTTGGTAGAAATAAGATTGTGGGGGGAATGAGATCTGAAGGTTATGCCGCAAGGGTGTAAGCGAGGCCTAGAAAGTTTGGAGATTGTTAGAACGTTGATACTTTCACATAGCAGCCAGTGGTGTATTTTGGCCTAGGCCGACAAGGCCTAGGGCGGCACTTTCCAGGGGGCGGCGGCCCGGACTGGGTGGCCCCACCCCCCAATTTCTTTTATTTATTTTTTTACTTTTGCAAAGTATTTTACCAGGAAGGATACATTGAGATTTCACTAATTTTCAAGTATGTCCTGGGTAGGCAAAGCCTAGGCTTTCACTTTCCAGGGGGCAGCAAAAAACCTCACCACTAAATGGGTTACTCAGAGCGCCGAAATGACGCTAACATGTTGGTGTTCTGTAGTTCCCTGCACTTCGGGAAATAAAATTTCCCCACCCTGCAGTGAATTCACCATTCACCGCAGGGTCCCCAAAGTGCAGGGAGTTGGCCGCTGAATGCTGCCACCGCAAACCCGTGGCCTGCTGTTTTCAAAAGAACTACTGAACGAAAATGTCTGGAATTTACATATAGATCCTATGATTGATAATAAAAAGTTCTGTTACAGAAAAAAGAAAAACCACTATTAAAAAAATGGGGGTGAAATTTTGCCAAAAAAATCTGAAAAATGACTAAAAAGGTACTAAAATAAAAATCAATAAAGACTTTTTACTGCAGATTAAAATAATAAATGGTTTATTAGATATTGCATAAAAACGGGAATATTTTTAACATTGAAACCTAGGGGGTTCGCCTGAATAAACCTGCTGATTGAAACCACCGAACATTAGGGCATTTCACTGCCATTTCTTTGCTGTTTGGTGTTCTCTGAATAGATTAACCATTACTTCTCTATGGGGATTTGCACTGACTTCAAACAGCACCGTACTTGCTGGCAGTTCGCCAAACTTGTGTGTGAAGATATCACAGAGCAGTGGTGTACTTAGGGGAGTGGCGGGGGGCGGGCCGCCCCAGGTACCAGTGATTATTGGGGTGTCAATAGGGGGTACTAGGAGGTGCCACTGTCACTGTGTGTCAGCTTTGAGCTGTGTTCTCAACCAACGAGCAGCGGAGCAGGGCATTTGCATAAGGAATAAGATCGAATAGAATAAAAATCCCCCTCTCCTCCCTCCATAGCTCCTCCCCTGCCCCGTAGCAGCTCTAGGAGAGGGGAGGGGGATGTGATTTGTGTGCAGAGAGAGAAGATGACAGTAAACGGGGGGTATCAGCAGAATATGAAGCCCTGTCTGCTTACTGCTGTTTAAAGTGGACCTTTCCTTAACCAGCACTGCAATGATAGAAATTTGTCATTGAGCTGCCTGGCTCCTGGTGAGGCTGCGTGCGTGCAGGTCACGCGGTCCGGCCAGTCAGGTGGTACTGAGTCTCAGTGCCACCTGACTGGCTGAACCACGTGACACGCGCGCACGCACGCAGCTGCCCGCCCTTTCATTAACACGGACTCTCACTCTATTCTGGACTGAACACCCACCGGGCGGGAAGGGAATCAAAGCCACGGTGCACCCTCTGGCAGTGGCACCCCACTGCTGACAAGATGGCTCCACGCACAGCCGCGATCCTAACGTGGCCTGGAGGGACCTCCTGCTGAGTCCGTACACAGTCTCTGCTGACTCTGCACACAGCCCTACCGCGGACGGAGGCCGACAAATATAGAATAAATAATTGCTGTGTGCTCATATTCACTCGGTTTGCTGGGAGTTTTATTGCAGTGGATTCTGATACGCTGACACACACCAAACATTGCATTGCTGGGAGTTTTATTGCTGTGGATTCTGTGATACACACTGCACATTACTGTTAGTTTTATTGCCCTGGAGCTCTGGGATACGCTCATACACACTGCACTTTACTGTGAGTTTTATTGCTGTGCAGTTCTGTGATATGCTCATACACAGTGCACATTTCTGTGGGTTTTATTGCTGTGCCGCTCTGATATGCTCATACACAGTGCCCATTTCTGTGGGTTTTATTGCTGTGCAGCTCTGTGATATGCTCATATGCAGTGCACATTTCTGTGGATTTTATTGTTCATCCAACCAACTGTGATCCAGTATACTTGACATGCGTGGCTGTTCTTTGTAAAAATGCTTGAATTTAAACATTTCATAATTTTATTTATCTCAATAGATACATTTGAAATGGTATACAAAATCTACAAGTAGGCACTTGGTATCCACTTTTAATATAAGGAGAGGAAAAGGTGGAGCTCTAAGAGGAAAAGGTGGAGCTTAAAGAGGAAGGGTGGGGATTAACCAGGAAGAGGTGTGCCCTTGACAGGAAGGGGTGCCTCAAATTTAAATTAGGGGGTGCACGAGTTTAGTCAGGCCTAGGGCAGCACAAAACCTAAATACACCACTGATAGCAGCTCCCTGTTAACTATGTCAGAATAAAGGCCTTTATCTACATTTATTTGTGCAGTGGATGTAGAATCTAAAATAATTACAGTTCTGTCATTTAGTTGGTTGCTTGAGTATACTCTAATTAGAAGTGGAGTATATTTATCTGAACCAAATTTTTATCATGGAGTCCCATATCCGATGGACAGACATTCTTCCTATAGTAAATAGTGAGATAGAAAATACAGCTATTGGAGACATGGAAAAAGTTATTCATACACATATAGAAAATTTAGGGATCTTAAGAATAGACCTATTAGTAGAACCTTTTAATTTATCACGATCCTCTGTGAATTATCTGCCAAGTACAGAATTGATCATGCTAGAAGTCTACTTCAGGATTGCTTGAAAAAGGCGATATACATCCCTTATTCGAAATGCTTCGAAACAAGTGGTTTGGAATCTACTGGATTTTGGAACCCTGTCAGAATTAATCATGGCAGGAGATGAACAAGGGAACAGACACAAGGCCCTATTCCATACTCGACGCTAAAATGGAGTCCGTATGCAGAAAAATCTACGCCTGCAGCTTTTCCCTTACCATCTCCATTTTAAAGTTGTATTTTGGGGGTAGGTGCTATCTTGGCACCTCACCCTGATATGATGCACAAAGCTCGCCGATACCAGCAGCGGCACGCCACGCGGCTGAGAGTTTCGGCTCGTGGAGTCCATAGGACTCGATGGAGCTTCATGCGTCCCAGCCACTTGCACTCATGAGGTAACGAAGAGCTGCAGAGTGATTGCAGAGGGAGACTAGGAACTATTTGTTCCTAGTCTCACTCTGCTCCTGGCAACAAGCGTTGGACCGTGTCGCCCTTTTCATCCTTTTTGCATTTGCAAAATCATTTGTCACCAGCTTTCAGGAGTTGTTAAAATGTGTCGATTCATGTCCAAACTTTAACTATTCCACCATCTTGAAATACCTCACTTGTCAAGACGGTAAAAAATGATTGCGTTCCCCATGTTAAGTATAGGAGATGCCAAGTATAGTAAGCTTGCGAAAGCCACAAGGCGTTGATTTTACACCAGTTTATTGTCAAATTTGGAATATCGATGCCAGACGTTAAACTTACTAATGCTAGCGCTAAAGCTTACATATCGATACGCTGCAATAACCACAACAATGGAATAAAGCCTGGACTTGGCTGCAAGACAATGACTTCAGTTTTCAGAGGTTTTTGGAAATCCATTTGAGGGGTGCTCAATCTCTATATACACTGTCAAAAATTAATTTCCTTAGGGGTATTCAAATTTAAGAACGCGCACGTGTTTCGGTTAGGAGGGAGAGTCCAATTACCTAGTGAGAAGAATCATTTAGTACGATGCCATGTTATAGTACCAATCCGAGAACTTGCAATAATTAGCATTAAGATATTACAGCATTACAAATATAAATTAACGTGTACAGATCAACTCTGTATTTCACTAGACAACGTGTGCCAAGCTACTTTCTGCACTTAGTTGTGCCAGGGAAAAAAAGGCATGTTGATGCATATTTAGGAGATAAACATAAAAAAAAAAAAAAAAAAACACAGTGGAGCAGGAAGATGTCAAAACATATGTTACTAAGTTTCCCATTAATCTTTTTCATGCATTAGATTTGCTGAACAGACCTTGTAATGAGGATTTTGCTGGTCTGTTATGCTTATCTAGTATCATTACAGGGACACCATCACCTACATATGCTTTAACTGGATTCTTGTGCATTACAAATAGAAACACATTATAAAACATATGCTGCTGTCTTTTTACTTTGAAGTAATTGCTTGCAAAAAGGAAAAGTAAAATTAGTTTTTTATCTCCTGTTTCTATTTTGTGGATTTTTCCCGTGATGCAACCTTTACCAAAATCTGTGCAAAAGCTTTACTTTACTGCTGCTGTTAATTTAATCTACAGAATAAGGTGGAGGAGGGAATGTTTAGACAAGGCAGCAGGAGGCCATTGTTCTCGAGCCTGAGATAAGAGATGGCAGCTGAATGAGCTACGATAGGGTGCTTAAAAGACCTCTAGTCTGCTCCTGGTGATGTCCTTTGAATACATAACACACAAACAATGATCTGAGTCGGTGATTGACCTAGTCGCTCCATTCTTTGGCCATTGCCCCACTGTGAGGAGCAAGTGAAGTAAAGAAACGGGGGGGGGGCAGTTTACAACACAAAAGATAACAAAATGGATGCACCCAGTGACACATATAGAGTAAAATATTTTCTTAACCACTTGGCTGCCAAGGACGTGCTCAGCACGTCTTGCCAACTGCACCTCCTGTGCTACGGACGCGATGAGCGCGTCCTAGCACAGGAGGCAGCAATCGGCCGGGATTCTGGACGATTGCTGGGCCCCCCCCCCGGTGCGGGCTGACATCTTGGATGTCGGCCAAGCCTCCGGGAACTCCCCCTGATGACTGGCGTCATCGTGCTATGCATCGGGCTATGCCAGTCCTGGAGTTAGCCCCTAGCTGCCAGCAATGGTGGAGATAGGGGGTTCTAATGAACCCCTATCTCCTGATCCATGGCAGCTAGGGGTTAATGTTTGATATCGTTGGATCGGCCAGAGCATGGCCTTTCCAACTATACCAAACATGACCATGTAAAATGTTTTAAAGAAAAAAAAAAAATTAAAAAATTATATAAATATATATATATATATATATATATAAAAAGTGTTTTGTTTTGTTAATGCAGAAATATTGTTCCCATTTAAATTATAATGTGAATGTGAACAATGATGCTGCAGTAACGATTTTTGTTTGAGGTGCGTTTATTAAAAATCGCGTAATTTTCCCCCAAAAAAAATGTAACGAGACCCCATTTCTAATTTTTTTAACAGCGCACCCCATACAAAATATAACTGCAATTGCTCGCATGTTAAAATGTGAAAAAAAAAACACTTTACACGTTGTAAATTATTGAAAATTCAAATTTTATTGCAGTTTTTGTTATAATATACAGACAGGACATGACGTATACATATAATAATGATATATTATAGATCTGCCGAGTCTGCCGGAAAGAACGATATATAATATGTCTGGGTCATATACTAAAATAAGGCTTCAAATCGCATTTAAACATAAGCGAAACAGGTAAAAATGAGCTCAGCACAGAGGCGTGAAATGCCTCAGCAGCGAAAGGGTTAAGTAAACTAACAAGAGAAAAAAAAAAGCAAATGTAAGATATCAGCATCATAAAAATCAACGAAAGAAGAACATTTCATTTTTTGGTGTTCGTGGGCCTCCAAACTAGCTAAAGGGATTCTAACTTATGTCTTTGGGAACTAATTTGGTTATGCCGATATTACTCTTTCTGTAGCCGAAGGAAATGTAAAAGATACCTTCAAAGAAAAGGATTGGTACTTCGAAATCACCATCAATATATACTTTTTCAAACCTACTGAGCACGTTCTTATGGCTATAATTTAAAGTGTTTTTGTTTCTTCTATGTAAGTACTGAACTAACATTATACAAGCCCCCTGTCTGCTATCAAATACAAGACTTTCAGAACATATATCAGAAAGTTGAGGTTTTATTAAAAGATAGCAGACAAGTAATATACCTCCCTTGAGAACGCTCCATAAATCGTGGATATAGCTCTCTGTGTTTATGATTTTTCATTTAAAGAAAGTAGATGCGCTTGGACAACTTAGTAGGATCAGGGATTCCCATCTTTTTGAGAAAAAGCTTTAGTTTGTACGTTGTGGTTTTCGGTTTCTTCGTTGCATGTTTATATCAATATATAAAATGGACATGAAAGATCAAAGTCATAGTGTAGCGATGGCTTATACAGACTAAAGTTCATCCTGCTTATATCCCAATGTTGTAAAAATGTGTTTATTCACTTGCATCGGATTTATAAGGTTTTATTAAGCTTTAACTTTAGAGATTTATCAAAACAGCTTTGAACGTGGATTCAATTTATTAAACAAAGTTGTGCAGTTAAATGCTTTCCACAAGTGAGAAAATTCTTTTACGGATTTATCAGCAGGGCTTGCAGTCTGACTATTAAGAATGTATTGCCAGTTGTATTGTGCATAAGTTTCCACAAAGTGCAGAATTGAAGACTTATACCTGTAAACATACTAGTTTTCTGACATAACATAGTAAACAATACGGAACACAATCAGGTCTATTCACGAATGTGTGTGCGTGTCTGCGTGTCCGTGTCCAATTAATTCAGTGTCCAGAAGTGTTTTTTCAGAAATAAAAGAAAGCCAGTGATAATCAACTGTCCTCATTATCTTTTTTCAATCTCCTTTGCGTACTTCAGAATTCTCCAGATGCAAATAAAATACCAATGAGCAGTACAATAACATGGCTGTAATGGCACAATGAAAATAATACTATTTACAGCACAGAACTAGAACTTACACGGAATTGAGCCCATAAGGTCTGAATCAATTTGTATTACCCAATGATGAGTAGGTTAATGGGTTATTCTAACATTCCTTATGCAAAGAACTACCATCCTCACAAATAACACCAAGTGATGATCAGTCCCTCTGTTCCCGAACCTATAAAAACTAAAACAAAAACAAAACAGGAATTTCTCTAATCCGGAAATCAATTACTAACCTGTCCCCTATATCTAGTAACATTAATAATCAAAGGTATTAAAGTGTTCCTAAGAAAGCCAACACGACAATAGCAACAATAATAAACAAAACCTGAAAAATTCTCAAGATCCTTTATCCAACAGTAGGATTGTTCTGAAAAAATTATTTTTTAAAAAGGCATACCAGCCGATAGCGTCATACGTAGACTATCAAGTCAGGACACGCACATAGATATGGGTATAATGAGTTTACTTAATAAAAAATGTAACAGAAGGAGAAAGAGATAAAACAACAAATGCAAACAATGTAAAACGAAATCCTGGACACTGCAGAAAAAGATACTCAGCTTAGGCTGCGGTCACACGAGCGTTGTTTGAGCGGATGGAACGTCCGTGAGTGTGGAAGTTTCTTCCATTCTGAAGCCCTCCTAGGCACAGTAAGTGCGTTCAGCGCTGCAAAGCGCAATCCTCCTATGGAAGACCGCACTTTCCCATCTGCGTCCGTCGTAGCTTTTTGACGGGGAGGCAGAAATCACGTCCAGTGGGAGAACGCGCAATTTGTGCGCACGCTACACCATGTGGCCCTCACCGTCCAGCCTTCACAAAGCTGTGACGGACGCAGGGAAGTGCAATCACACGGTCGCATTCAGTGCCCTTGTGTGACCGCAGCCTTAGATGATTGAACTGCATTTGAAGAAGTCGTCCCACAGTTACCATAACTCCATCAGCTAAACACATCCCATGGCTTGCACAGCCAGTGTGGTCAGGACAACAACCAAAGCACAAGAGGGTGATCGATTCCTGGATCTCCTAGTTGAATCAAAAGAATGTTGGACTACAGTCTTGTTTCCACCCACTAGAGTAGGTCCTAGTATCTATTGAATGGAAGGAACTTCCTGGGAGAGTGTTAGCTCACTTAATATGTCATATCCTGTCAAAAAACGCCGTTTTGTCTCTTGGGTAGACAAATGGATATTTGGAGGATTGTTCAATGAACAGTGTCCATTGAAGTATACTTCACAGAAATTCATATCCATAAGGGTACTGCTAGCAATTTTAATATGCTCATTTCAAAACCCTTCTTTCGCTTTGATTTCTTTTTTGCTGGAAAACACAACCACCCATAGTGTCTATCTGTAAAAGCAGGACTCCTGACAGGTTACAAAATGACAAAATATACATAATTCAGAACACTCCACAATATTCGAGTGATAAAAAATTTAAAAAAACATGACTTTGGAAACAAATCACGGAGATTAAGTTACAAGGTAAGGTCTTATGTTGCATAAACCTGGCACATTGCTTACGCAATGCATGAGCCTATCTTGAAACTTAATCTCCATCACTTACTCCATCAGGTGTTTTAAAAATCTTAAAACTATATTACTATGGAGTGCTCTGCATCATGTATATTTTATTATTTTGCATGTTATGCTCACTGGTCTCACTGGTCCGTAAAACACAAGTTCAGGTTGAGTGCAGCAGTTTGCAAAGTGGCATTGCAGCAGACAATGACGCTTATAAGTTCCAACGTACGGGCTAAAACAATGAACATGTTTACTTTTTCCTGGAATAAAATCATGTAAAAATAGCACTCTTCAAGTTACAAGAGTTTTCTGTGACACCTTTTATTATTATTATTATTCTTTATTTATAAAGCGCCAGCATATTCCGCAGCGCTGTACAATAGGCACAGTATAGACAGGGTTACAATACAATACATTGAACAACATTTGACAAACAGTACAGGAGGAGATGAGGCCCTATTCCCGTAGGAACTCACAATCTAGGAGGGTTGGGGTTGGAAACAGGAGGAGAGGACTGTAAGGTGAGAGTGATTGATGGTTGCGTCAGTGAGTTGGGTGGTAGGCTTCCCTAAATAGGAACGTTTTAAGGGAGCGTTAGAAGGAAGAGAAGTTAGGGGAAAGTCTGACAGTACGAGGGAGAGCGTTCCAGAGAGTGGGGGCTGCGCGTGAGAAATCCTGCAGTCTATCATGGGAAGAGGTGATGCGGGGAGAAGCTAGGCGCAGATCACTGTTTGACCTTAGGGAGCGGGCTGGGGTGTATTTGGTGATTAGTGAGGACAGGTAGTGGGGAGCTGAGTTAGTGAGGGTTTTGTAGGTAAGGATTCTTTTATGTATCTATCGTAAGTATCTGAGCCCATACAATATACATAGAGATGCTGGCAGTGTGGCCCAAGACAGGTAAATATTTAAAGTACTCCGGTAGTTCTAATATATATAGATCTCAACCGTATGCTTAGTAGATGTATATAGAGGTTTAGTACAGTACCTTGGAATGAGTGTACATTTTGGTCGCCAATGGCCAGCAAGCAAATGCAATAAGGCCCACTGTAAGCACTGCACGATTGAAAAAGCTAAGGACCTAAATAAAACCACAAGAGAAGTATAAAACAGTGGATAATAAAACACAGGAATAAAACAAAGCAATACACCTGTTAATATAACTCACCAATAATTCAACTCCCAGGATAACTACAATAAGAAATCCCACAGTTCCAAGAAATGAATCAGAGAGCACATACTTTATAAGCTGGTGAAGAACCTGGAATCTGGAAAAATACGAAAAGAAAAACAACTTGTCCAAAGTTAAAATGTAATTTATTGCTCTGATCATTCCTTGTACAGCAACCCCACAGTAAAAAGAATCCACAACAGATACAAGAAAAAGGGAAGCCAAGCAAATAAGTTGATAAATTGCGGCTTGGATCATTTTGGCTGCTCTTCTCCGAAAAGTAATTTTAGAAGAAAATTAATGGATCTATATCTGAACTGCAAATATATTTGAAAAACAAATGCACCAAAAAAAGTGGTTACCGGTAATGTATTACTGCTCGTGTTGAAACAAATGTTAATGCTTTGAATAAACCCTCAAGTAATGCTATGTATTATCATGCAATGTAATGGGAACATGACAGGAGCGTCAAAGGACCTGGAGTGTCTTCTAGATATCTTCTGAATCGGATCAGCAAGCAAGGCTGAGCTCAGCAGAACGGTGAACAACTGGACTTGGGTCGCAGAAACACAATTTGTTAATAGCACTTGGTGAATAAAGTCTATGTATACAACTTGAACATAAAGTCATGGTCACAACTAAATTGATAAACCATGAACAGCCATTCATAGAGGGTGTGACGAAACGGCCACCCCAATGATTAATTGCAGTTATTTTGCTTGCATTTCATGGTCGCTGTATATAGGGTAGAGTGTTTGTTCTGTGTGCCCTATTACCCGATGTATGTGTTATATGAATATTCCCTTATGTGTTTATTGTAGAGTATTGTTTCTGTGTACCTTCTCTCTGTATAGTGTACATCACTGTATTAGCGGTCCTCTGTCTTTATATTGTACTCCTCTGTTGCTACCCCCACCTCTCTGTATATTGTGTACTCCCTGCCGTAAGAAGACTCCTGTTTCCCTCTAGTCCTAAACAGACTGTTTAGATAAGACGCATGTGTAAACAAGCTATTTTTATTCTCTCAACCTCAAAATACAACCATTACTTCATTTGACATGGACAGCTTTTCTGGTGGGGAAGGTAGCCCTGTTCTGGAGGTGATGAGGATTTAAACCAGTGTTTCTCAATCCCAACCATTTCCTCAGGGAGCATCAAAGAGTGGAATTTAAGTTTTACATAGGGAAACTGCAGACTGGATCCTGTAATCATTGAGCAGAAAATCATGTCATCTTTATTTTACTTCAGATATCTGGCAAACCTGGGACCCTATTCAAGGGTTGTTGTAAATTTAAAAATCAGAGCTCTTGTAAACAACTCCATAGAATGTAATGGTTGTTAAGTTTACAACAGCTCTGGTTATGTTAACAGCAACCAATAAGGCCCCTGGCCTGTTAGGGATACCTGAGGACAGGTGTGGGAAAAACTGGTTTAAACTACATAAGGCCGGGGTCAGATAAGCACACTAGGGGCGCTTGTACTGACGTGCCTCCTGGCGTCTGTCGCAGCGTTATGACGAGGCCTGCCACACGCTGTAGCTTGCGCACGAACTACGCGCTCTACAACAACATGCTGCGGCGTGCTGAAAGTCTCCCCGTTGAAGCGCTTTCGACGGGGCTGCCAAGTGCGATCTTCCATAGGAGGTTCGAGCCTTGCAGCGCTGAGCTCAGCAACTGATCTCAGCGAGGTGGCCAGATGGGCGTCAGGGTGGAAGGAACGTCCACTCTCATGGTCGTTCCTTCAGCTCTTAGAAACGTTGTCTGACACCGGCCTAAATGGTCATGCTATCTAGAATGTTACTTTAATAAGAGGTAAATCTTTGCAGATTTCTCCCCTCTCACTTTCCCTAACTACACTTATACAATATTTTTAGATGGATAGTGTGACATAAGGAAAGGGAAGGTCATTGAGGGGCGATACATTTCCCCTCGGTTTCTGTCATATATGCAGAAGTACTAAATCCAGACCAGGTTTTCAGGCTGCATGTAGTGTCTGGATTTCCAGGTTTTGTGTCTCTCCCCAGGGCTAATTACTTGATTGGTGTTTAATCAGGGGAGATAAAAGAGGGGAGGCTAAACCAGGAAGTTGCTCTGGCCTGGGACTCAGAAAGCCTTCTGAGGGAGCTACAAGGTGTGTAAAAAGGTTGCTTACAGTAATTTTGTTCGTTTAAGGTGGCTGAGGTTAGCTCACCATTTGTTAGATAGGGAATCTAACTGTTTAGTAAGAGCCTGAGCGGCAAGGGTTTATTTTCTGTTTTCATTTCTGTTTTATTCCAACCTTTTAAATAAAATACTGTCTGCTGGACAGGTTTAAAAGAACTTTGTTTCGCCTGGACTACCTTTTTCCCAGCAAAGGTAGCCTCCGTTTGGGCTATACCTCCACAATAGATATAACCATTTGCAACCGTTGCTTGTTGGTGCATCCACTCCAAAAAAGAACAAAATACAAAACCAATGTACAGTGTATCAACGTTCACTATTTCAGTATACTATTTAATAATGAACCATTTACAATATTCCGAGCAAACACATAGGCTCATGGATCTTGTGTAGGTTTATTTCACTAGGTTAAACCTTCCCTTCCAAAAGTTAAAACTGACTTCATAGTGCACACTGTCATGTACATCCAGAAAAATAAGTAAATTCTACATTCTACAGCATCTCTATGAGGTTAAGGTCTGGGCAACGCCAAAAGGAGAACGAAAAATATAAAATCTGCCTTTTGGGGTTGCCCAGACCTTAACCTCAGAGATACTGTAGAATAACACCAAGAGACAAGTTCACAACAGACATCCTAAGTATATAGCTCAGTTAAAGCAGCCCTATATTTTGGAGTACTTCTGGAGGTACTCTGGTTATTTGTGGAATCCTGGGAAAACATGGCGGAAACCAAGACTGGGAAGATTGATTCATTGCCTATATACGGAGCCAGTTTCACCAGCAGGCTCAGATCCACGTGGGTTTAACCATTACTTCTGCATTTTCATGATGGGATGAACTATGCAGTCCATTGTCTCTTTTGGAGGTGAACAGCTGAGAATTTGAAGACTAGAAGGGTTAATTCTATTAACCCAGCGCTAGATCCATGAGCTTAAGTGTGTGTTGGCTCAGAGTAGTTCATTATTAAAAAAACATACTGGAATAGTGAATATACTGTACCGTTGGTTTTCCATTTGTTTCTTTGTTTTTTGGGTGGATGTACAACGGTTGCAAATGTCATATAAAAGGTGATATATATATATGTATTGCATGTTCACTATACATTGGGGAATAACGGGTGATAACAGGAACAGTATGGGGATTTTATAGCGCTACACTAATCATATTGTTTTGATGTGACTTTTGTCCGTCTACAAAAAGATAGACCCTGTAGTCCTACTGTATATTACACTTTATAATTTATATATACACTGTGGAATTAACAAGATATTATTTCTAACTAGACGTGTCTTCCCTCATGGAAGTGCATTAACTTAAAATATGCATCATGTCTTTAAAATGCACGAACCTAACCACAAGCAATTTGTCAAGAATGCCTAACAGCATGTAGATATTACATTTTGAAACAATATCGATCCCAAATTGATCTAAAATGAGTTTAATGCAACATCTACGTGTTAAACAGCATAAAAATAGAGAAATTCTCCAGAAGACTATACTGTATGTTTACTTCCACAGAACAGAGAAGACTTTGTGATCATATATTTAAGAGCCAATTGTTTAGATATTCACCACCCTAAATGGAGATATTATGCAGGAAGTAAACATTTATCATCTGTTGTGCTTTGTCTAATTTCTACTTGTAAGCGTTTGTTCGCATTGCAGGCCATAGGATGCACAGATCCTGCATGACTATTCTGTTGAAACTCTTAATGGCAGATGTTGCATTTATTGGGTACGGATTCCCATGGTTGTGATTTCCTTCATAAACAAAGACAAACCCATCTGCTGGATGCTAAATATAATGTATTGCATCACGACTGTTTATGAAATATGAATTCAGATATAAAAGGTAAAGTAGCTCAGACTAACACTAAGTAAAGTCTTCCCTGTAGCATACAGTCATCCATTTAATGTCAATCTGTCAGTTACTGTGGCAGTTTGTCGCTTTGGATGAATTCTATGTGCTTAATAGGCACAAAAGCGAATCAATTTCTGGTATTCTATCATATTCGAACGGTTAATTCCCCTATTGTTAGTTCACTCAGACTATACAAAATAAGATGGTTTAATATAGTATCATAGAATGTAAAAAAAAAAAATTATAATCTTTTGGTCTGGAACTTCTAACCAAGGATGTTGATACACTTAATATTTATCTGCTCCCAGGTCATCTTATGATGATGATGCAGGTACAAGCAGGGCTGGATTTAGAATTAGGCAAAGTAGGCATGTGCCTACAGGCACCTGCCACAAAGCGCCTTGCTCGGTGTAAGAAAAAAATATATAATTTACAATCATTTAGAACACTGCATCCTTGGAGCCCTACAGGTTAGAGGGCCATATAAAGGTATATGTCATATAGCTCACCGTCCGGGGTTGCAGGTTCAAACCCACTGTGCAGTAACACGACGTGGAGTAGGCAAGTATAAGTGAGGAAAGGTTTATTTAAACGGGACACAAAAGAAACAAAGCAAGAACAACACAGAATAAAGTAAATATAATAAGTAACTGGACAAGAGGCAGGAAATAGGGCAAACACTGGATAGGTAATAAACACAGAGACTAAGGGGGCTAGGACAGAAATAGGGATAATTAATAATAAAGAGAAACAAACAGCAGGAAAGGGGCTGACTAGCATATACACAGGATAAAGACAGAGGAACAATACAGGAATAGGAATGATTATTTACACTGGGGGGACTACACAGAGAAAAACAAGAAGGGGTTAACTAAGGAACACACAGAACATAAGAGAGATGAATAGAACTGGAATAGGGCTGAAATAAGGAGTATTGGTAGAGTGGGATTTGGTGAAAGTCCAGGGGTGCTGTGAGTTGGAGTTCAAGGAAATGATGGATAACGCAGAGGTTGTAGGGAATCACAGAGTCCGGGGAAAATAATGGCAGGGTTCTTGTAACAAAAATAAGTCTGTAGGAACAAAAACAGGGTTTTTTGCAACAAAGCAAATTTCCAAGTCACGGTATTAAAAGGGGTAAATCCAAATTCAATTCCAGAGGTCAATAGCTAGTAGACAAAGTAAGTTTAAGCAAAGTACATACAGTCTGGAGGACAGGTCTCAGGATCAGGCTTCTCTGAATGCAGGATAACACTAAATAGCAATGATGATGCAGAAGCACTGCATTATGGGTCTCCTGCTCTTCAGTAGGGAAGTGCTAGGTCATTACTGGGAATGGGAACATCTGAATTAGCTGCAGAACCAGGGAAGTAATCAGGCTAGGCAGGACGGTTCAAGAAAAGTGTTGCCCGGTTTATTCGTTATTTTGCCTTTCTTGCGGCCACAGCACCGCGAGGTATGACAGCATCATTGGTAAGGTCAGATTAGAAAGTTTCCAAGGATACCAAAAATTTCAAGGTTCATAAAAAATATAGTAAATATATAAAATATAAATATTTTTTCTCTTTCTTTTCTAACGCAGCACTTTTGTTCACTTTACAATTATTAAGCGAACAATGATGCTGCACTAACTCAATACTCATTTCCTACAATACCAGAAAGTGTGGAGGTGATGGCACAAAGCATTGGTT
Source organism: Leptobrachium leishanense (assembly GCA_009667805.1). Lineage (NCBI taxonomy): Eukaryota > Metazoa > Chordata > Amphibia > Anura > Megophryidae > Leptobrachium > Leptobrachium leishanense. Next base: position 157,065,799 of record CM019067.1, on the reverse strand, counting down.
CATCAACCTAGCATACGGCACTGCAGTGAGGAGAGACAAGGGGACTTTGGAACTCTGCATCTCTGAGTTGTATACCGCACAAAGTCAATTGAGGTGTCAAGTGAGCACAGAGAGAAATTGTTTTTCAGTTTAAAAATTATATTTTTTTAGTTTCCCCCAAAACAAAAATTAAATAAGGCTCCAGATCTCTGTGCTTACAGGCTCCTGAGATGTAAATCCGGCCCTGGATACAAGTGGGAAATATGAGGGAGTTGCTGTTCTAAAACAATCAACCCACGTCCACAGATGAATCCGTCTCTTGTCTAATGTAATAATCTTTTGGTACGGATCTCAATAATAGGACTCTCCCCAGAAAATTAACATAACCAAGAAAAATGAAACATTTGTTAACATACAAAATCATTGTTCAGTTGATAAACCTGTGCAGCAATGATATTCGGTTATTAATGTTTGAATATTGATAACTCTGTCTACATTTGTTAAGCAGTACTATTTTTTAAAAACGGTGTATCAGCCAAAGGTACGGAACGTAGAATAGAGAGTGAGGACACGCGCACAGATGGCTATAACTAATCTACTCTAAAAGAAGAGATAAAAAGTTAACAGAAAGATAAAAAGGCAACAATAATACAAACATTGTTAAACTAAATATAGGACACTGAAAGAAAACAAAGACTCTGCTTAGGCGATTGAGATGCAAAAGGGATAAAAGAGCAGCAGTCATTTACCCATTTGGATATGCACAACACATGGTTTACACAGCCAAATGTATTGCCAAGTCAACAGCCAAAGCAGAAAGAGGGTGGTCACTTCCTGGGATTCCTGGTTGAATCCAAAAGAAGGTTGGACTAGAGCCGTTTCCCAAACTGGTCCTCAGACCCTCTGCCTCGCCAGATATGTGAAGCACACCACAGGTGATATGATTTGCTGCTCAGTGATTGCAGGATTCAGTCTGCTTTTCCCCAAGGTGTTCTGCAAAATCTTGCCTGGTTGAGGGTCCCAAGGACAGGTTTGGGAAACACTGGACTAGAGCAGTGGTTCCCAACCGCGGTCCTCAAATACCCCCAACAGGTCAGGTTTTCCAGATATCAAAAGCACAGCACAGGCAATATGATTTGCTGCTCAGGGATTGCAAGATTCAGTCTGCATTTCCCAAAGGTGAGCTGCAAAACCTGGCCTGTTGGGGGTAGTTGGGAACCCCTGAACTAGAGTCTTGTCTCCACCCACCAAAGTGGGTCCTAGTAGCTAATAGAATTGAATGTGACCTTCCTGGGAGGGGGTAGCTGGCTTATGACACATCCTGACGAAAGTACATGATCAGATGTTGCTATCTTGTCTCTTTGGTAGACAAGAGTATTTATAGATTATCATATTGACAACAGCGCTTGATAAAGAACATTATAGATGACTAAACTACATCTATCAAAGTCGCTAATCTCTTACCTACTACATAGCCGAATCATTAAATGATTGTCGGATATATGCATGTCTGCATAATCAGAATAAAGGACAAGTATATGAGCATCTAGACCAGGGCCGGACTGGCCTACCGGGATACCGGGAGAAATCCCGGCAGGCTGCTTCATAATTGGGCCACCTGGTCTGATTTCTAGCAGTGGGTGTTTTTTTTAAATGCTGCAGCAGGATGCAGAGGAGGAACTGTGGCCTGCCTAGGTCTGGCCGACGGCCGCCAGCACCCATCTGGGGCTGATTCTCCCTCACAGCAGGACACAACATGTGCAGCCACTTCACTTCACTCAGGTCAGTGAGCAGGAAGCTGGCTGTGGCTCCGGCCCCAAGTGTCAGTGACTCACAGGGGGCCTGGAGCCCGACAGCTCATGCAGTGAGCCTGGGCCCAGCATTGAGCTCTCCTTCCACCTGTCACAGACAGACCCAGCGCCAGGAGAGAGGATGCCACACTCACCCATGTATGTATGTATGTGCTCCTGGAGGCTGCCCTCGGGCACCTCTTTCAATTTGCTGCAGCTGGGGCTGGTAGATTTTGCAGGCAGGGACAGTTTACACTTGAGAAAACTGCCCTGCACCGTTATGCCCCGCCCACGCGAAGCCCCCAAGGCATAGCATCTCCCATACCTCTATTTGGGATGCTGAATACTTTTATACCCCCTTACAATCTCAGTGGGGAAAGGGAAACCCTTTAGCCTCCACTTAATACACAGCTGCCCCCCTCCCCTCCTAAGCAGAGGAAAAATGTTTTCCATGTGTTTGCAACCTGTGTGTGTGCGCAACCTGTTTTTGCAGTTTTGTGTGTGCGCAACCTGTTTTTGCAGTTTTGTGTGTGCGCAACCTGTTTTTGCAGTTTTGTGTGTGCGCAACCTGTGTTTGCAGTTTTGTGTGTGTTTACAACCTGTTTTTGCAGTTTTGTGTGTGCGCAACCTGTGTTTGCAGTTTTGTGTGTGCGCAACCTGTGTTTGCAGTTTTGTGTGTGCGCAACCTGTGTTTGCAGTTTTGTGTGTGCGCAACCTGTGTTTGCAGGTTTGTGTGTGCGCAACCTGTGTTTGCAGGTTTGTGTGTGTGCAACCTGTGTGTGTGTGCGCAACGTGTGTGTGCGCAACCTGTGTTTGCAGTTTTGTGTGTGCGCAACCTGTGTTTGCAGTTTTGTGTGTGCGCAACCTGTGTTTGCAGTTTTGTGTGTGCGCAACCTGTGTTTGCAGTTTGGTGTGTGTGTGTTTGGTGTGTGTGTTTGCAGTTTGGTGTGTGTGTGTGTGTTTGCAGTTTTGTGTGTGTGTGTGTGTGTTTGCAGTTTGGTGTGTGTTTGCAGTTTGGTGTGTGTGTGTGTGTGTGTGTGTGTTTGCAGTTTGGTGTGTGTGTGTGTGTGTGTGTTTGCAGTTTGGTGTTTGTGTGTGTGTTTGCAGTTTGGTGTTTGTGTGTGTGTTTGCAGTTTGGTGTGTGTGTGTGCAGTTTGGTGTGTTTGCAGTTTGGTGTGTGTGTGTTTGCGCATGTGTGTGTTTGCAGTTTGGTGTGTGTGCGCAACTGTGTGTGTGTGCAGCATGCATGGTGTGAGAGTGGGGCAGGGTCTCCATGTGCGTGTGAGTAATAAAAAATAAAAAAAAAAAATACAAAAATAATAGGTCTGCCGTGGGCTGTGATCAGAGCTTCCAAATGATGCCAAAAGTAACCATGTAAATGAAAACAAAGCGCAGTTTTTGGGGTGGAGAGAAAATGTGCATGGGGGGGCCCAAGAAAAGGTTTCCCCAGGGCCCAGTCAAAATTAAAGATGGCCCTGTATCTGGGGTCTGATTTTTGTCTAGGTATACATGTATCAGGGGGGGGGGCAGATTTTGTCTGGGTATACATGTATGGAGCTCAGTGGGAGCTGAAATGACCATAATGATTTATTTTTTTAAAACAATTATTTGGAGATCTCTAGATTTTGATAAGACTTGTTAGTCCAGATGCCAAAATTAAGAGTATAGCCGTGCGTAGTGATACCTTTTTTACTGGACTAACGCTACAATTAACAGATAAGCTTTCGAGAGGAATCCTCTCTTATCTGTTAATTGTAGCGTTAGTCCAATTTAAAAAAAGGTATCACTACGTACTACTTTACTCTGGTATATATAATCTTTGAGAGTCTAACGGGAACACAACGCTGTTGTTCCCAACCAAATACATGAGACCATGGGCTGCTGTGATAGATTGTGATTTCATATCTTACTGTTACAGGGTTATTCAAAGAGATCCGAATTGCTTCAGAATGATAACCGAACGCTGAAAATCAGCGTTCGGTTACCTTTCTTGGCCATTTGGCTATCCAGAGAGCAGGCAATTCACCAAATCCTGGCAAATTGCCTGCACATACAGTGCCTGTTCGGTGCCTGTTCGAGGGCAGTGAATCCCCCATAGAGAAGCACTGCTTCGTCTATTCAGAGAACACAAACCAGCAGTGAAAGGTTCCCCTAATGTCCTGCCATTCGGTGGTTTAATTCGACAGGTTTATTCAGGAGAATCCCATAGGCTTCAATGTTAAAAATATTCCCGTTTTAATTCAATATCTAATAAACCGTTCATTATAAAATTCAGCAGGAAAGAGTCTCTTTATTGATTATTATTTTTTGGATTTTCAAAGCATTTTTTTGGATTATTATTTTTTTTTTTTAATTTACTTATTTTTTTTCTGTTTAACTACCCTTCTTATCATTCATTGGATTTTAAATGTAAATTTTAGACCTTCTCACTTAGTTTTTTTGCAAACAGCGTTTCACTTTTCAATCATTCAAGCAAACCGTTTTTCTAATTTTCACTGCCTTCGTCTGCGGTGTCGTCTTTTTCCGGCGGCTACGCTGCGTGTGATCGGCTCCTGCTTGGGTTTTTCTGTGATTTTCGGTGGGTTAATCCAGATGTTTTTCTGCGGGTTTTCGGCGTGCATTCGCCGGGTTTTGCGGTTAGTTTTCGTCGGGTTTGCGGCAGCCTTTCCCTGCAATTCGGGGACCCTGTGGTACTTGCTGAATACACCGCAGGGTCACCGAAATGGGATCGGCAAAACAAACCGAATTGAAGAGAACGAAAAGTCACCGACCGTACGGTGAATTTTCGAATCTCTTTGAATAACCCTGTTAGTATCCTTTTCGTTTGCACTTCTCACAATATGGGGCTGGTATAAAAAAAAAAATTCCAGGGCTGCTTTTTATTCCCAGTCCGGCCCTGATCTAGACAGGACTTCTGCACCTATAGGGAGGCAAATTTCTCTTTGGATGAACGGGCCACTGGTTTCTAATTGGGTGTACGAAATTCTGGATAAAATTGTAGCTGCCTGTAAAAGAAAGGTGCACCCACCTCTAAATAATAGCCATTTAACTATAAACACACTCAGGAAACTCATTTTTGGAAATAAAAACAGGCATAGTGAAATCTGGATAACAGGGCTCTTTGTAACAATGGTGAAGTTATACTGTAGATTGGATAGAAGGGTCCCTGGCCTCCAAAGGAATTCTAAGGCTGCGTTCCATAAATATGCTGGATGTGCGGCTATCAAAATATGATAAAGAATGTCAGAGTAGATCTACTTTAAATAATAGGGGTACTTTTTACAGCTTAGCAGTTTCGAAGGAACTGTGCTTTTAAACTCCACATATCCCAGTTTAAGAAATTGTTTGCTCCGGAGTTCAGAAACAATTTATATTGCAGCAAATGTAGTTGTGCTTTGAGGACTGTGACTCAGAAGACAGGAAAGGTAAAACAAGACAAATGTTCATTGTTAAAACGCATTTGAAACTCAACCTACTCTTTGGAAACAGCGTGCCAAACTGGAATAGGTAACAGGCAATAAACATAGTAGGTCCAAGGGCACGACTGGATCATCAAAAAGAAAGTGATACCAATCCCAAGAGTCGTGAAGCCATATCTTGAAAGAGACGAACTTTCCTGCAAGATAAATATAGTGTGAAACATATTATTTTTAATTATATATCGGTTATATATACAGCTGAAACAGGTTCAATAGTAAAACAAAGTCACAACAACAACAACAGGGGTGCTGACATCATCAACTTCTCAAAGGGCCCATTTTGGGGTATGGGCCTAGAATTACAACTACAATATCGACAATGTCACCTATGTTAACTCCCCCCCCCCCGGTCTGGGAGGGAATATGGAATAAACTACAATTCCTAGGATTGGGACCCAATCTCAGCATTTGGCAGAGATCAGATTTTTCAAGCTGGTCCGACCCCCAAGTCCAAGACATAACAGGCAGCAAGACTCCCAGACGGAGTCCCGCAGCCTTGGCACTGACTCATGACATCTTCCTTGCCTTTTCGAGAGTTAAGAAAGAAGCAGAGAAAACACTGCAAGCCTCCCAGCTGGAGTCGAGGTGCCTCTGAATTCACATCCTGCCTATTTCATGACCTGTGAGCAGACTGGGAAGTTTCCAAAAGTGAATGTCCATTTCCTTTCACAAGGGAGCTGCCGGCCTGGCTGCATGTTGCACGATATCAGATTAGAATTGAGTATCGCCATATCCCATATACTGTATGACACAGATCAGATCAAATGCCCAAAAATCACAAATAGATACATCCCTAAATACAGGATGTACACCTGAGCCAATATTGCTTTGTAGTGTCTTGCTCATTTCCAAGGTTCTTCGAAGTTTACAAGATCATCTTCAGGAAATAAAATTTCCTAAACCAGTTCTTTAAAGTATCCTTTACAGTAAGATAGTAAAAACAAATAGTTTTTGCTTTTATTTAACCAAACAAGTGGCTGCCATTTCTGGAAAACAATATAGAGGGAGAACTAAAAACGTCATGATTAATAATTTGTTAAAAAAAAATCTGATTTACATAGCAACTAGAGGTGCGCATGCCTGGAAAATTTGTTTAGTTTCAAATTATTTTAGTGTTTCGTTTGTATATATATATATATATATCCTATAGCTAAAAACCCCATTGTAAGTTAAGATCGATTCGATCATTGAGATCAATTTGAATTTCAGATCACTAAATAAAACCCCATGAATCAAATCCTGCTGTTAAAAGGCAGGTTGGTTTGAAATGTTGAGCTGTCCATTGGCCTATTGTGCTGACAACAGATTCAGCACCACAGGCCAATTTACAGGGACAGGGTACTTTATGGAACAGTCTTACGATTCTGATTCATTTCATATTGCGATTTGCTTTAGCTACAGTACTTGGATGTATTGTAAGTAGGATCGAATCGATAGTTGATAGACTCGCATCACTAAAAAAATAATAAACATAAAATAAAAAATTTATGAAATCCTACTCAGGAATCATTTAATCAATGGTGCTCTAGTGAAACAGCGTAACGAATCAAATTCATTATATACCGTTTCGTTTTAATCTGGATCAAATCGTTATTTCGGAAGTGCAAATTAACGAAATTCGTAATGAATTCGTTATGAAATTAATGCACACTTCTAATAGCAACATTTTTTCTAGAATGGACTTTTTAATTTGCCTTCTTATGAATCAATAGCGAAAAGAGGCATTTCTGAAAACTCAAACTTGATGTACATTAGTCTTTTTTGTGACCTATATAATTAAATTGTCTATTGTTATTAATGGGCTAACCAATGGAATCAAATGCACTAGACTGCTATATTGAGGTCAAATGAGCTAAGCTGGATAGGATAGGATATTCAGCTTACATATTTTTGCCAACATAAATTGCCCAGCTAACATGCCACCATTGCATACAACTACAGTTTAATTTTAAATAAATACACAAATGTAACTAAAGTGAAATCTATAAAAAGTTGCAATGTTTAAAAAATATATTCGTGTTCAATAGTACAGTGTACTATCTATAAACTGCTACCATGCCATCTTTTTTCAATTAAAATGACATCGTCAAGTATTTATGGCTTGCAAACCGGGGGGAAAAAATGCTAAACTCAAGACACGAAGATGAGTATTTTAATAATTCAACAGATTACTTAATTGAGTTTCTGGAATTAATGATTTGTCTGCAATAAAAATCATCCCATGGTACATTGTGGTATATTATAACTCGTTATCTGTAAACTTCCACAAAACAGTATTTCAGCAGGCTGAAACAACAATGAATGGAAGTCATTTGCTTTTATATTGGTACTATGCATCTTAAACGGAGTCTAATCTCTAAAAATCACCGTTACCTTTGTTAATACAATACCACCTGAACAATGGAAAACCAGTGCGTGACCTGTGTGTCATCTTGACGAAGAGACTGAAAGCTGCTGATGATGGCAGAACATGTTCCAGCCAAATGAATGGAGCTGTCACGCTCCTCGCCGGCGGCGGCGCCGCAGATGATAAAACACGCTATTGCATTCCTCATACTGCAGGGCAGCACCCTTCAGTTGCTGCCACAGAATAAACTGTTGCCGTATCCAGCTCTGAACTAAGTATCAGGTGCATCACATTATTCAGCTGGTTGCCTCTATATTACTCAACCACACCCTTACCTAGGGGCTTCAGCATCAAACTTCACTTCCAAGTGGAACTCGTGCAGCCAGGAGCCTGTTTCGCTGACAAACCTGTGTGCAGGATTTACAAGATGATCTGACGACTTGCTTGCCTACCAGACAACCGCCTTCCATACCCCTGGACCTGTCTGGCTTCACCTCAGAGAACCTCTCTGGCTTCACCTCAGAGAAACCCCTCTGGCTTCACCTCAGAGAAACCCCTCTGGCTTCACCTCAGAGAAACCCCCTGGCTTCACCTCAGAGAAACCCCTCTGGCTTCACTCAGAGAAACCCCTCTGGCTCACCTCAGAGAAACCCCTCTGGCTTCACCTCAGAGAAACCCCTCTGGCTTCACCTCAGAGAAACCCCTCTGGCTTCACCTCAGAGAAACCCCTCTGGCTTCACCTCAGAGAAACCCCTCTGGCTTCACCTCAGAGAAACCCCTCTGGCTTCACCTCAGAGAAACCCCTCTGGCTTCACCTCAGAGAAACCCCTCTGGCTTCACCTCAGAGAAACCCCTCTGGCTTCACCTCAGAGAAACCCCTCTGGCTTCACCTCAGAGAAACCCCTCTGGCTTCACCTCAGAGAAACCCCTCTGGCTTCACCTCAGAGAAACCCCTCTGGCTTCACCTCAGAGAAACCCTCTGGCTTCACCTCAGAGAAACCCCTCTGGCTTCACCTCAGAGAAACCCCTCTGGCTTCACCTCAGAGAAACCCCTCTGGCTTCACCTCAGAGAAACCCCTCTGGCTTCACCTCAGAGAAACCCCTCTGGCTTCACCTCAGAGAAACCCCTCTGGCTTCACCTCAGAGAAACCCCTGTGGCTTCACCTCAGAGAACCCCTCTGGCTTCATCTCAGATAACCCCTCTGGCTTCATCTCAGATAACCCTTCTGGCTTCATCCAGAAGAACCCCTCTGGCTTCATCCAGGAGAACCCCTCTGGCTTCCTCCAGAAGAACCCCTTTGTTTCATCCAGGTGAACCCCTGCATTTGTCTAAAGGACTTACCTGTGTATCATAGACTCCCTGCATACTGGACTTTTCCTTTTACTTCAGTTTATCCTGCTTCAAGAACCGTCCCTGTGTGGTCAGTCTGTCTGTCTGTCTGTCCGCATCCCTTTTCCTGTGTTATCCCTTAATGTTCTGTGAAGCTTCTCAAATAAATCCCTTTCTTGTTGCAATCCATTGCCTTCTTGTGTCACTGCACCTCTGGGCTCGCAACCTCACCCACCTACTTGGTTGAACGTTACAGGAGCAGAATTTACTGAAAAGTCACGTACAGTTAAAGTCAGGGCAGGATTTACATCTCAGGTGTCCGTAGGCACAAACGACCCCCCCCCCCCAAAAAAAGTGCCAAAATTACATATTAAATTTTTGTTTTGGGGCAAACAAAAAAAAACTAAGAAAAATGATAACCAGTTTCTCTCTATGCTGAAATCAAAAGAAGGGGCAGAATCGGTTGCCTAAGTCGAGTTCAAGGGAGTCAGAACGTCCGTGGACTTGGTCCCGGGCTGATGGGGTCTCCCCTTTTGCTGTGAAGACCCCATGACGTGTGGGGGACATCCTCCGCACACAACGTGCAATCGCCAGGAAGTTCCACACATATCATCCGCAGGAAAAGGGTTAATGGGTGCCAGTCACTAACTGCCAGGTTGGTGCTGACATGGGCAACCTGGCTGCAGGGGCGGATCCAGGGGGGGCAAAGGGGCAATTGCCCCCCCTGAGAAAATATTGCTGAGCCGGCCCGCCGAGTGCTTTACTTCCTACAAACGGCCGGCGGCACTAAGCTCGGCCGCTCGCCTGGGATCCACCTGACTAGCGCAGCCAGCCGCGATATCGCGGAGTTCACGTGAACATCCGGGATCTCATGAGACCGGGGCTTGTGCGTGGTTCCCAGGCGAGCGGCAGAGCTTCATGCCGGCGGCCACTTGTGTCCTGGCTGGCAGAGCGCTGGACCATGTGAGCTGGGGGCAATATATCCATGTGTGAGCTGAGGCAATATATACCCATATGAGCTGGGGGCACTATATATCCATGTGAGCTGGGGGCACTATATATCCATGTGAGCTGGGGGCACTATATATCCATGTGAGCTGGGGGCACTATATATCCATGTGAGCTGGGGGCACTATATATCCATGTGAGCTGGGGGCACTATATATCCATGTGAGCTGGGGGCACTATATATCCATGTGAGCTGGGGGCACTATATATCCATGTGAGCTGGGGGCACTATATAGCCATGTGAGCTGGGGGCAATATATAGCCATGTGAGCTGGGGGCAATATATATCCATGTGAGCTGGGGGCAATATATATCCATGTGAGCTGGGGGCACTAAATATCCATATGAGCGGGGGTACTATATATCCATGTGAGCTGGGGACACTATATATCCATGTGAGCTGGGCCACTATATATCCATATGGGCTGGGGTACTATATGACCATGTGAGCTCGGGCACTATATACCCATGTGTGCTGGGGCCAATATATATCCATATGAGCTGGGGCCCTATATATCCATATGAACTGGGGACAATATATATCCATGTGGACTGGACACTATAGATCCATACGGTCTGGGACACTATATATCCACATGGGCTGGGGCGCTATATATACGTATGGGTTGGTGCACTATATATCAGTGCGAGTTGGGGCACTATATATCCATGGAAGCTGGGGCAATATATATATGCGCATGAGCTGGGGCGCTATATATCCATATGAGCTGGGGCACTATATGTCCATATGAGCTGGGGCACTATATGTCCATACGAGCTGGGGCACTATATGTCCATATGAGCTGGGGCACTATATGCCCATATGAGCTGGGGCACTATATATACATGTGAGCTGGGGCACCATATAAACATGTGAGCTGGGGCACCATATATATATATACAGGTGAGCTGGGGCACTATATATATACACATATGTATATATAGTGCCCAGCTCATATGAGTAGGGACACTATATTTCCATATGAACTGGGCACTATAAATCCATAGGAGCTGGGCACTGTATATCCATATGAACTGGGACACTATACATCCATATGAGCTGGGCACTATATATCCATATGACTGGGGCACTATAAATCCATATAAGCTGGGGCGCTATATACCCCTATGAGCTGGGGGGCTATATATCCATATGAGCTGGGGTCAATATATATCCATGTGAGCTGGGGTCAATATATAGCCATGAGAGCTGGGGGCAATATATATCCATGTGAGCTGGGGGCAATATATATCCATGTGAGCTGGGGGCAATATATCCATGTGAGCTGGGGGCAATATATCCATGTGAGCTGGGGGCAATATATCCATGTGAGCTGGGGGCAATATATCCATGTGAGCTGGGGGCAATATATCCATGTGAGCTGGGGCAATATATCCATGTGAGCTGGGGGCAATATATCCATGTGAGCTGGGGGCAATATATCCATGTGAGCAGGGGGGCAATATATCCATATGAGCTGGGGGGCAATATATTGCTCCAGACACAGGTTTCGGGGGGCACTCTATCAGTTTTGGCTAAGAGCTGGTGTTGGGTTCGCAATGACAGGCAGAGACGCGCCTAATCACAAGCTGTGCTCCTTACACTCACTCTCCCCCACAACTCAAATGGATAGATTGTCCCAGCTCACACATGGATAATATATATTGCCCCAGCTCATATGGATGTATTGCCCCAGCTGTTGGGTTCGCAATGACAGGCAGAGATGCGCCTAATCGCAAGCTGTGCTCGTTACACTCTCTCCCCCACAACTCATATGGATATATTGCCCCCAGCTCACACATGGATATATTGTCCCAGTTCATATGTATATATTGCCCCCCCCCCCGAAACCTGTGTCTGGAGCAATATATTGCCCCGGCTCACATGGATATGTATTGCCCCAGCTCACATGGATATATAGTGCCCCAGCTCACATGGATATACTGTATATTGGCCCCAGTTCATATGGATATATATAGTACCTCTATTGCCCCATATGAGCTGGGCAATATATCCATTTGAGCTGGGGGCAATATATACATATGAGTTGTGGGGGGAGAGGGAGTGTAAGGAGCAAAACTTGCGATTAGGCGTGTCTCTGCCTGTCATTGCGAACCCAACACCAGCTCTTAGCCGAAACTGGTATTGTGCCCCCCCCCCCGAAACCTGTGTCTGGATCCGCCCCTGCCTGGCTGTAATCTCAGAGTTGCACTTGTCAGTATCCACTTGCTATCTGCACAGAGAAACATCAGCCAATACTCTTGAGTTACTAGACATGTCCGTATGCGATTAGCTGAGTGAACACCGACAAGTACAGCTCTCTATTTAAAGCCGAGCTGCACTTGTCCGCTCCAACTCAGGGCTAGTGAATGGAGGTCAATATAGTCAATATTCAAATAAGGCATTTTCCATATGCCTCTACCCATTCTCAATGTATCAATATCACTATAACCCCAAATTAACCCCTTATCAATACAAAAATATTGCCATGTCAGAGAGCTAAAAATCAAAACAAGAGAAAAAAAATCTTTCATGTAACAAGCAGAGAATGAAGGCTAACTTTTATATAAAGGTCCTATAAACATTGCTGCACCAAATTCACCTGTAAAAGTGTTCTACTTTTAGGCTGAAATAGTCCTGGGGCACCATTAATTTTAATCTTAGCCAGCTCCTGCTTCAGAAAACCTATTAGTACGTCTATGCTACATTGTGGACAAAATGTCAATTTAATGAGATAAAACAATGCACAGGCATATACTAGTGCCTCGCAAAAGTGACCTTCTGCATTCATCTAAGCAGCCAGCTCATATTCTATCTATCCAGAAACCTAAAGCGTTAAGCATTCAAGGACAGAAGCTTAATGATCCGGCTTTGTTTTATTACTTATAAAATAAGTAACTGCGTTGGAGTACCTTTGAACAACATACGGTGATAATTGCCGTTCTCGGAAACCCATGCAGAGTCATCTGATCTCCTTGACACTTAAACACTATCATGTCAGATCATTTTACTAACAAGGAAGCAAAAGCATTTTTATGAAAACACAATCTCGGCTCAATACAAAACCAGACAATCCAGAGTCACTAACCGGGAAAAGTCTGTGGGCCCCAAAGCTCTACGGAGAAAAATAGATTTAGAGGAGTATTTTTGATTGGGTTTTTTATTCATAGTTCGATAGACATTACATTGGCATTAACGGATGAAAGACATGGGGTATTTAACTAACAAGTCAAACCAAGTAATTGCTATGATCGCTGGAATGCACTGCAATAACCTAGGTTATGTGTCTTTTGTGGTTATTTAGATAGAATTACAGGCTGAACATTGTCACAAAGCCACCTGAGAGCACTGGTATAGGGAAATTTAAAACACTATTAGGCTAGGGTCAGAGTGGGGCAGTCGGAACGCGCGTGCAGGCGCACTAAATCACGGCGGCAGTAGCAGCACATAACGGCCAATGACGGCCAATATACGCAGTACGTGCGTACAAAAGTGCGCCGACACCACGCAGCCGGCAAATGAACGCATTTTTCTCAGAACGTGAAACCGCTGCTACAGACGTACAGAGTGCGCTGCGGCCGCATGGCAGCGTGTGTGCGTGATTAGGAGACGTCAGACGCTGCTAGTGTGCGGCCTACATAACGTTCAAACAGCCGGATTTCCCTAGAATTGCGTTGGTGAGTACCTGCGACTGTGCGACTGTGGTCGTCTGACCACTTAAGCGTATTCCGTGTAAAAATGCGTGCGCACGCATCGACGTACATTTTGACGGTGGCCGCAGAAAATGCGCTCATCTGTCCCTAGCCTAAATGTTAAACTCAATATTCATATATTCATAGTGCAGTTTACAGTCCCCTAGATTGTACCTCCAAATTGTGATTTTCTAATGGCGTTACAGAACCACACATAAAACCAGTCAGTCCCAAGGCGATGCAACGCGTCATCTTTTTGTGGCATCTCATTATTACAGGGCAAGAAGGAAGTGGATCGATATTTGAGATTTGAAGAAATTAACTGTACGGCACACGCTAAAGAACCAGATCTCAATCAGGTTGCACAGGCTCCTTGATATCCATAGACAAAAGCGACGAGCTGATCACACAGAGGGGATCAGTATAAGAGCTAGTTTATTAGAAACCCGATACAACTGTCACATTTCAGCTCTGCTATAGAGCTTTTGTCAAGAGTGTTTGATAAAGGCTCAATAGCAGAGCTGAGACGTTATAGTTTCACCCTGTTCCTACTAAATTAGCTCCTAAACTGATCTCTTCAGTGTGATCAGCTCATCGCGTGCTTCCATAAAACACTGATGGTTTGTAAAGACTTTTACTTTATACTCCTATAGCCAAGTAAAAAGGCTTTAACACTCCTTTGTTATTTTTGATTTTTTTGTTTTGCTTATTCTTGATTGGAAAAGATGATAATAGCATAGTGAATAAATAAGTGGGAAAGCAATACCGCAAAATTGCGGTTTCCAGTTTGTAAAACTAGCAAGTACTATCCCCATAGCAACTAGCATAACAATTAACATTAAAGGGGCACTCTAACTACATTTTACCTACACCCCCCCCCCTTATTTTGCAATTAAATACCTAAAATAATTGGGCAGATGATGCGGATAGAATTTGCCCAATTTGTTTTTTCTATGTTTTTAGTTAAGTGTAAATACTCACCTTTTCTTATTCAGCACATGCTGCTTTTCCCCTTCAGTAAAAGGCTTTTGAAATGGGGAAGCCCATGTAGCTACTTAATGCAATTTGTGTATGGACGCGTTGCGTATTTATTTACCTGGACGTTTACCATACTACCGGTACCCCCTTTGCTCCCTGATTTCCCCCATCTTGAACCCCTGGTTATCAGACCCCTGTATATGGACTTTGACTACCTTGATTGCCGCCTTGCCTAGACCCCCGCTTTGCCCACAACCATTCTATTGCCTGCCCCCTGCCTGATACTATTGCTTATATATCTGTTCCGTGTTATCTGTATTATTGTCATACTTTGTCTGCCCCCCCTGTATTAAGTTCCCTTTGTGTGTCTATCTGCTCACTTCCCCAGTATCTTAGTCTCCTCTTGCTATCCCTCATTTCTCCTGCTTTCTAACTGCTCTCATATTCTGTTCTCCCTAACCTCCCTTCCCACTACTCCCAACCATCCCTTTGGCCTCAACCTCCTTTTCCTGCATCTCCTCTCCTCCTCCTATAGCTATTCCCCTTTGTGCCCAGTCTCCTCTATAGTCTTGTTCAGATCTCTTGTATCTTTATGTTCTGGTGTTTATTATTTAATAAACTCTGTTTATTCTGCAAACCTGTCTCACTGCATCTTGGGCTCACTACCGCACCTGTTGCAACAATCAGTCTGAACCCTGACATTCTGTCTCCCAGAACGCTCTCTGTTAATGTCAGCACATCATTGGCGACTGGCAGTCGGGATATTTAAACCCCGTCTGCCCAGAAACTCTTGTGTGAGCGAAGGAAACTCATCCGCATCACACACCATTATCTCAAAAACGGGACTGGAGGGAGAAGGGAGGCACTCCATCACTCCATGCAACCTGACCACTTTAAAAAGTTAATGTGGACAAGTTAATTATTATTATTATTATTAATCTTAATTTATAAAGCGCAGCATATTCCGCAGCGCTGTACACTGAGCACAGTATAGACAGGGTTACAATACACTGAACAACATTTTGACAAACCAGTACAGGAGGAAACGAAGGCCCTATTCCTGTGGGAACTCACAATCTAGAAGGGTTGGGGGTGTAGAATGTACCTTTAAGCATAAAAAAGTAGTGTAGTACTACCAGAGCTCTAAAAAGAAAGGAGACCAGTATGGAAGGAATAGAATGCTCTGTTTATGTAATGTTCAGTTTACAATCCTGTTATGGAATGTGTATACAGACAGTTTACCAGTGGAGAATAAAAGCATTACATAGGAAAGATCTTGGGGCTTTGCAGCAGCCTGAACAGTGCACTATGTAAATGATTTGGATTTCTCTTTGAAGTAAAACCCCATCATTTGTGCATGTAACCTTAAGGGACAGACACATAAAATAGCGTAACTGAGCTTTGCTGTTCTTTCGGATATCACACAGCCACACGAGATTCGCTGCTCAGTGTCTGCTTGAAAAAAATGGAAAACCATAAGCCTATCACTTCGCGAGCATATATTTATTTCATGTACTTAATATAAATGCATATTAGTCCTTCTGTTTAGCCTTAACTGGCCGTTGATATCAGAATTCTTAAGAAAATACTTTGGGTTTATGGAAATTAATTTCAAATCTAAACTGTAAGGAATAAGAATAATCACATATAGCAGCGCTAAAATCTAGGTAAGCAGCGAGAAACATAGAAACATAGAAAAATGTCGGCAGATAAGAACCTTTCGGCCCATCTACTCTGCCCAATTACATGGGAAAGGACAGGAGTGTTGCTTACCGTATTTATATTTAATGAGGACTTGACAATGCTGGTTTGTGTTTTTATTATGATTAAAATAATATAAGAAATCCAGCCGGTAAACCCCATGACAACGCTTACGCCAAGGAAAAACCTATCATAGGTGTGATAGTAGGAGAGTCCTTGCAAAGCGAGGTCGATGAGAGATCTGCACAGAGCCAACTGGAAGAGAGATAAGAAAGGCATTCAATTAGTTTACCAGGCAATCATCTCAAGGCAGTTTTCGTGATCATCAATGCAGACATGGAAGAAAAAAAAAAAAAAAAAAAGACCAGCAGCCAGTCTCTGTTTTTTCTGTGGCAAAATAAATGTACAGAGAATTCAAGTATCTACACCTTGTAATGCGTTTGCAGTTTATCCGCAATGTTTCTAAAATAATACCATATATTCCATAAAAAATAATATTCTAGTAAAGTTGAAATGTACCTTAAGGCTGCAGTCACACAGGCGCACTGTTTGCGTCCGTCTGACCGCACTGTTTGCCACTCCGCCTTACATACAAAGCCAGTTTTTAACAGGCTTTGAATTGTCTGAGTGAAATGTTTATATTAAATTCAAACTTCACTTTTTGTTAACAATATTGCACGATTATCTTTTTTTCTTATGTTTATTATTCATGTGTGCCAGTTGCTCAAAGGATCGCACACGCAAATTAATAGGTACACATTGTTTTAAATTCGACATGACACTGTGCACGAAACACTAACAGGGTTATTTAAAGAGAATCGAAAAGTCACCGCACGTTCGGTGACTTTTCGTTCAATTCAGTACAATTTGGCAATCCCATTTCGGCGACCCGGAGATGTATTTAGCAAGCACCACGGGGCCTGTCGTAGTGCAGGGAAAAGCCGCCGCAAACCTGCCGAACACTCACTGCAAAACCCAGGCAAACGCACACTGAAACATACAAAAACCTCTGGATTAACCCCGCCGAACATGTCGGAGAAACCCGAGCAGGAGCCGATCACAGTGCAGAGCAGCTGCCGGAAAAACCCGAGACCGCAGACCGCAGGAGTGAAGAAAAAAAAACGTACACTAGAATGTTTGAAAAGTAAAACGCTGTTTGCAAAGAAACTACAGAACGAAAATGGCTGAAATTTACATATAAGATCCAATGAATGATAATAAAAAGGGCTGTTACAGGAAAAAGGAAAAACGATTAAAAAAAAAATGGAAAAAAATGTTTGCAAGAAAATCACAAAAAATGCCCAATAGATCCTAAAAAATCTAAGAATAAAAGACTTTTTACTGCAGAATATTACAAATCAACGGTTTATTAGATATTGAGTTAAAATGGAATATTTTTAACGTTGAAGCCTATGGGAATCGCCTGAATAAACCTGTCGAATGAAGCCACCGAATGGCAGGGCATGTCGGCAACTTTTTACTGCTGGTTTTTGTCCTCTGAATAGCTGAAGCATTGCTTCTCTATGGGGATTTCACTGCCCTCGAACAGGCACCGTATGTGCAGGCAATTCGCCAACATTTGGTGAACTGCCTGCTCTCTGGATAGCCGAATGGCCAGGAAAGGTAACCGTACGCTGAATTTCAGCGTACCGTTACCTTACGCCAGCAATTCGGAGCTCTTTGAATAACCCTGTATGTTTTATCAAGCACTGCGCTTTGATGCACTAATCTTTAACAACACACAAACAATAATATTTATTAGCATTTGCGCTTGGGGCTTTCTTTATGTTTCATTAGACCAACGTCATGATTATTACAATTACTATACAACTTAAGAGCATACAATTATGTCCCCGTTCTCTTTTGATCTTTTAGTAATACGGTTATGTAATAGATATCAGCTGTATTTGAATTCTGACACTGCACAGGACCTAATCAAATTCTACATTTTTTTACACGAGGGAATGGCCAGCCTGTGTTATTCCATTAAATCAGAAGCCTTTAAATTCCTAAACTCCTATGCAGAGCAATTTATTTGCAGTTATGTGAAAGGATAGATAAGCCCAGAGCCGCAACCGCCAAATTCTCAAACTGTTACATAAACACATTCTTGGCACAGCACATTGGGATCCAGCTCCCCCCTAACCATGTTCAGGGGCTTCATAAATCCATGCATATCAACTCATATATTAAACGCATAAATACAACAGTAAGAAGTTCAATCTCTTTCTACTTGTATTATAAAGTAGATCTGCATTAAATTCAACTTGAGATTGCAATAAAACTTGTGTGCATGCACGAAACTCCTCTACCAGAACACTTTGAAACCTGTTTGAAACAAACAACCTTCAGACAGAACAATGGGATTGTAGGTTTCAGTTTGTGTGTAATGTCAGTATATGTGTTTGTTATTTCTTTCTGTGTGTAATACCTGTATGTATTTGTGATGGTTTCTGTGTTGATAGTGTATGGGTGTGTGTAATGTCAGTATATGGTTTTGTGATGGTGTGTATGTGTGTAATGTCAGTATATGTGTTTGTAATTTCAATATATGTGTTTGTGATGGGTTCTGGGTGTACAATGTTTGTATATGTGAGTTTTTTTCTACATGTGTGTGCATGCAGCGAAAACAGATAACACATAAACAATCCTCGATTAACACATAATCCAAAACAAATACACTTGCAGACACTCACAATCCCAAATTAGCACAATGCCCCTCACACAACCCCAAATTAACACACAGACAAACACATCCATAATCACAAATTAAAACACTGCAGCAGACACACATACACAATCCCAACCTAAAACACTTGAGGACACACACATATATAATCCCAAACTAACTAATGGGGAGAGGTAGGCAGGGCCGGACTGGGAATAAAAAGCAGCCCTGGAATTTTTTTTTTATACCAGCCCCATATTGTGAGAAGTGCAAACGAAAAGGATACTAACAGGGTAATTCAAAGAGATTTGAAAATTCACCGCACGTTCGGTGACTTTTCGTTCTCTTCAATTCGGCTTGTTTTGCCGATCCCATTTCGGTGACCCTGCGGTGTATTCAGCAAGTACCACAGGGTCCCCGAATTGCAGGGAAAGGCTGCCGCAAACCCGACGAAAACTAACCGCAAAACCTGGCGAATGCACACCGAAAACCCGCAGAAAAACATCTGGATTAACCCACCGAAAATCACGGAAAAACCCAAGCAGGAGCCGATCACACGCAGCGTAGCCGCCGGAAAAAGCCGACACCGCAGACGAAGGCAGTGAATATATTAGAAAAACGGTTTGCTTGAATGATTGAAAAGTGAAACGCTGTTTGCAAAAAAACTAAGTGAAAAGGCCTAAAATTTACATTTAAAATCCAATGAATGATAAGAAGGGCTGTTACAGAAAAAATAAGTAAACTTAAAAAATAAAAAAATAAAAATAATGCAAAAAAATGCTTTGAAAATCCCAAAAAATAATAATCAATAAAGAGACTCTTTCCTGCTGAATTTTATAATGAACGGTTTATTAGATATTGAATTAAAACGGGAATATTTTTAACATTGAAGCCTATAAGATTTGCCTGAATAAATCCGCCGCATGAAACCATCGAATGGCAGGACATTTCAGGAACCTTTCACTGCTGGTTTGTGTTCTCTGAATAGAGGAACCATTGCTTCTCTATGGGGATTCACTGCCCTCGAACAGGCACCGAACAGGCACCGTATGTGCAGGCAATTCGCCAGGATTTGGTGAATTGCCTGCTCTCTGGATAGCCGAATGGCCAAGAAAGGGAACCGAACGCTGATTTTCAGCGTTCGGTTATCTTTCTCAAGCAATTCGGATCTCTTTGAATAACCCTGTAACAGTAAGACATGAAATCACAATCTATCACAGCAGCCCATGGTCTCATCATGTATTTGGTTGGGAACAACAGCGTTGTGTTCCCGTTAGACTCTCAGAGATTATATATCCCAGAGTAAAGTAGTACGTAGTGATACCTTTTTTTAAATTGGACTAACGCTACAATTAAGAGAGGAATCCTCTCGAAAGCTTGTCTTTTAAATGTTACATTAGTCCAGTAAAAAAGGTATCACTACGCACGGCTATACTCTTAATTTTGGCATCTGGACTAACACGTCTTATCAAAATCTAGAGATCTCCAAATAATTGTTTTAAAAAGAAACATTACATTAAAAAAAAAAATCATTATGGTAATTTCAGCTCCCACTGAGATCCATACATGTATACCCAGACAAAATCTGCCCCCCCCCCCAGATACATGTATACCTAGACAAAAATCAGACCCCAGATACAGGGCCATCTTTAATTTTGACTGGGCCCTGGGGAAACCTTTTCTTGGGGCCCCCATGCACATTTTCTCTCCACCCCAAAAACTGCGCTTTGTTTTCATTTACATGGTTACTTTTGGCATCATTTGGAAGCTCTGATCACAGCCCACGGCAGACGTATTATTTTTTTTTTTTTTTTTTCGATTACTCACACACGCACATGGAGACCCTGCCCCACTCTCACACCATGCATGCTGCACACACACACAGTTGCGCACACACACCAAACTGCAAACCTACACACACACACAGGTTGCGCACACACACCAAACTGCAAACCTACATACACACACACACACACACACCAAACTGCAAACATACACACAGGTTGCGCACACACACCAAACTGGAAACCTACTGTAGCAGGGCAAAAACAGGTTCACTTCATTAACGGCGCCGGACCAGACACAAGCAAGGATTGTCCAAACACGAGTCTCTTCAGGAAAGGCAAGAGTTTATTGTGTCGTCACACAAGTGCTCACACAGGATTGAATCGCTTAGAGTGAGCCCTGATTACACAGAGACATGAGGTTTTATGCCCCAAATACATAATTAGGTACATCCCCATTAGCCCACCTCCCTATGACACTCTATTCCACCCCACGTGGGTTAATACCTCCCATCATTAATTCGAACACAAAGAACATTCCACATCTATATAATAAAAGAGTAAGGCTTTGGCTGTCCGTCGCCAAAGCCTTACTGCGCATGCGCGCGCAACCAGCGGCGGTTGGTTGCGCGCGCATGCAACCGCCGCGGCACGAGCCGGCTTCCGGCTCGCCGCGGTGGTTACACATGCACACAGCAGCCGGGTAGAGGCTGCGCTCGCAGCCTCTACCCAGCTGCCGCGCGCATCCAACCCCAGAGCGGCGAAGGGAGACTTTCCTCCGCCGCTCGGGGGGTTGGATGCGCGCGGCAGCCGGGTAGAGGCTGCGAGCGCAGCCTCTACCCGGCTGCTGTGTGCATCTAATGGGTCCCCGAGCGGCGAAGGGAAAGTTCCCTCCGCCGCTCAGGGGTAGGATGCGCGCGGCAGCCGGGTAGAGGCGCAGCCTCTACCCGGCTGCCGCGCGCATCCTACCCCCCGAGCGGCGGAGGGAAAGTTCCCTCGCTTCCGCTTTGAAGGACCCAAGCCACGGTCACGTGACCGCGGCTTGGGTCCTTCAAAGATCGGAAGCGGGGAAATCTTCACTTTCCTGGCGCCGCTCGACAGGTAAGTATGAGCGCTGGGGGGGTCCATATCCACGAGCTGGGGGACCATATCCACGACCTGGGGGCAAATCCACGTGCTGGGCAAATCCACGAGCTGGGGCAAATCCACGAGCTGGGGCAAATCCACGAGCTGGGGCAAATCCACGAGCTGGGGCAAATCCATGAGCTGGAGGCAAATCCATGAGCTGGAGGCAAATCCATGAGCTGGGGGCAAATCCATGAGCTGGGGCAAATCCATGAGCTGGGGGCAAATCCATGAGCTGGAGGCAAATCCATGAGCTGGAGGCAAATCCATGAGCTGGGGGCAAATCCATGAGCTGGGGGCAAATCCATGAGCTGGGGGCAAATCCATGAGCTGGGGGCAAATCCATGAGCTGGGGCAAATCCATGAGCTGGGCAAATCCATGAGCTGGGGGCAAATCCATGAGCTGGGCAAATCCATGAGCTGGGCAAATCCATGAGCTCGGGGCAAATCCATGAGCTGGGCAAATCCATGAGCTGGGGCAAATCCATGAGCTGGGGGCAAATCCATGTGCTGGGCAAATCCATGAGCTGGGGGCAAATCCATGAGCTGGGCAAATCCATGTGCTGGGCAAATCCATGAGCTGGGGCAAATCCATGTGCTGGGCAAATCCATGAGCTGGGGGCAAATCCATGAGCTGGGGGCAAATCCATGAGCTGGGGGCAAATCCATGAGCTGGGGGCAAATCCATGAGCTGGGCAAATCCATGTGCTGGGGGCAAATATCCATGTGCTGGGGCAGTATCCACATGCTGGGGCAATATCCACGTGCGGGGCAGTATCCACGAGCTGGGGCAGTATATCCATGAGCAGGGGCAGTATATCCACAATAGACTGCCCTCTGGGCAGGCTTTACAACTAGTATAACTATAAATTGATACACTTCTCGTTAGTTTGACAGTCTGTGATTTGTTTGTGCTGTCTTTCTCCGGGCAGTGCCTCCCTCCCTATCGGCTATGTTTATTCAGGTGGCCTGGGGCCTGGTCTTCTATGTTTTCTTTATTCTTCGGCACATCTCACTGACCTTGTCCCATTCATAAATCTTTCTGTGTCAAGAGCCGGCCGGATTCTGCCTGGTTTTATTGCTAGCTTTCTAATCTGCCACGCATTCTTGGAATTCTATGTAAACTCTTCTCTGCACATCTAGTAAAAATCTATTCTATTTACTGGTGAACCAATATTCTGCACAAGATGGCTGCCTGGTTCATAGTAGCAACCATCTTCCAGCCTAATTCTCCTTCACTACATACACACACACACCAAACTGCAAACATACACACACACACACACACACACACACACCAAACTGCAAACATACACACACACACACACACACACACACCAAACTGCAAACATACACACACACACACACACACCAAACTGCAAACATACACACACACACACCGGATGCGCACACACACACCAAACTGCAAACATACACACACACACACACACACACACACACCGGATGCGCACACACACACCAAACTGCAAACATACACACACACACACACACACACACCGGTTGCGCACACACACCAAACTGCAAACACACACACACACACACACACACACACACACGTTGCGCACACACCAAACTGCAAACACAGGTTGCGCACACACAAAACTGCAAACACAGGTTGCGCACACACAAAACTGCAAACACAGGTTGCGCACACACAGGTTGCAAACACTCACAAAAACAGGTTGTAAACACACACAGGCTGCAAACACATGGAAAACATTTTTCCTCTGCTTAGAGGGGAGGGGGCAGCTGTGTATTAAGTGGAGGCTAAGGCCGGGGGCACACTAGACGTTTGCCGCCAGATTGCCGTCAGCACTAACGCGCGTTAAAAAAAAACAGCGTCGCACTCGACGCTCGTCCACCCCCCCTTGCGTGATCTTCCATAGGAGGATAGAGGAGCCCCGTCGACGTGAATCCTAGCGGATCGCCAGTGATGATGCGTTTGGATTCACGTCGACGGGGCTCCGCTATCCTCCTATGGAAGATCACGCTAGGGGGGTGGACGAGTGTCGAGTGCGACGCTGGTTTTTTTTAACGCGCGTTAGTGCTGACGGCAATCTGACGGCAAACGTCTAGTGTGCCCCCGGCCTAAAGGGTTTCCCTTTCCCCACTGAGATTGTAAGGGGGTATAAAAGTATTCAGCACCCCAAATAGAGGTATGGGAGATGCTATGCCTTGGGGGCTTCGCTTGGGCGGGGCATAACGGTGCAGGGCAGTTTTTTTTCTCTCTCCCTCTCAAGTGTAAACTGTCCCTGCCTGCAAAATCTACCAGACCCAGCTGCAGCAAATTGAAAGAGGTGCCCGAGGGCAGCCTCCAGGAGCACATACATACATACATGGGTGAGTGTGGCATCCTCTCTCCTGGCGCTGGGTCTGTCTGTGACAGGTGGAAGGAGAGCTCAATGCTGGGTCCAGGCTCACTGCATGAGCTGTCGGGCTCCAGGCCCCCTGTGAGTCACTGACACTTGGGGGCGGAGCCACAGTCGGCTTCCTGCTCACTGACCTGAGTGAAGTGAAGTGGCTGCACATGTTGTGTCCTGCTGTGAGGGAGAATCAGCCCCAGATGGGTGCTGGCGGCCGTCGGCCAGGCCTAGGCAGGCCACAGTTCCTCCTCTGCATCCTGCTGCAGCATTTAAAAAAAAAACAAAAAAAAAAACACCCACTGCTAGAAATCAGACCAGGTGGCCCAATTATGAAGCAGCCTGCCGGATTTCTCCCGGTATCCCGGTAGGCCAGTCCGGCCCTGGAGGTAGGTAGAAAATGGGACAGGGGAGAAAAGGATATGGGGAAACGAGGAGAGAGAGGGGGGAAACGAGGAGAGGGAGGGGGGAAACGAGGAGAGGGAGGGGGAAACGAGGAGAGGGAGGGGGGAAACAAGGAGAGGGAGGGGGAAACGAGGAGAGGGAGGGGGAAACGAGGAGAGGGAGAGGGAAACGAGGAGAGGGAGGGGGAAAGGAGGAGAGGGAGGGGGAAACGAGGAGAGGGAGGGGGAAACGAGGAGAGGGAGGGGGAAACGAGGAGAGGGAGGGGGAAACGAGGAGAGGGAGGGGGAAACGAGGAGAGGGAGGGGAAGAGGGGGAGAAAGTGGGAGAAAGTTTGAGAAAAATGGAGAGAAAGGTGGAGGGAAAAAATGGGACAGGGGAGTAGAAGAGGAAAGGTGGTGAGAATAGTCAAGAGAGGGAAGGAAGAGAGAAGAGGTGGAAGAGAGAGGGTAGAAAGGAGGTGAAAGAGGGGTGTCCATGTGGAGAGAAGGGGAAGAGAGGGAAGAAAAGAAGGGAGAAAGAGGGAAGAGAGAGTCATGCCTGTGTATCTCCCTGTCAAGACCTGCTGCTGGTGCCGACAGAGAGGGCGTGGACAGCACGCAAGGAAGATACACAGACAGACTGTAGCTGAGCTCTGCATTTTGCCCCTTCTGTGTCCTGCATGGTAAGGGGCACAGTAGGGAACATCCAGGAGTCGGTCTAGTCGGTTCCTGACACCTTCTGCACCCATGATTAATGTGTCTAGCCCAGGACATTTGCATGTCCGAGGTAAGGCTCATCCCAAAACCAGACAGAGGGTTCAAAATGCATCCGGTTGGGGTGAAAACTGGATGAGTGGGAACCCTAGGCGTACCCCCTGCTTGTGGAACGCATACCACAGGTTGAAAACATCTGGTTTACATCATCCTATACTATATGCAGAATATTAGACAACACAAACAAAATTTGACTAATTTTCTACAGTGTATTTATCTGGAGGTTACACTTGATAGCATCCCTTTGGCTACACCTGTTTGGACACCACATAGTCACAATTATTTATTCTTGATATAGTGCCCTGTGATTCACACTTCCTCGTATCCATTTAAATTCAAAATATATACAAACATTAGAATCAGTAAACAACAAATGGGAAACCCCACTATGTTACAATGCACTAGACATGTGCCCGGCCCAAAAATTCGTTTCGTTTCGGATAATTTTGTTCAGTTTTTTGTTTCGGATCATTTCTTTCGTTTTATTTTAGTTTCAGATCATTCGATATATGTTACCGTGATTTGTATTTCAGACCGATCTGAAATTTCAGACGGCCGATGTGTTTCGTTTTTTGGGTCCATTCATTTTTATGGGTAATTCGTATATAAGGTTAATTCGTATTTTGTTTTTATTAGTGATTTCATTTTTATTAGTTATCGGAACGTGATGGATTAATTCATTTAAATTAGGGTAAAAAAAAAGTTCTGAATAGGTTTCAGCACCATGGATAGCTCCGCGGAAGGCAGCCAGACTGAAAGAAAAAAAAAAATTGCGTTTGACAAAGAAAAAAAGCCTAGTTTTAAAATAAATTAGGAATCCAAACTTGTCACCGAAAAAATTCAGAAGAATGGCTAAAAAATCCTAAAAAATAAATAAGACTTTTTGCAACAAGTGAGAAGAATAAACTCGAATAACTAATAAAAATGGGGATTTTGTTTACATTGTAACCTATAGGATTCGCCTGATTAAACCTGTCGAAAGAACCACCAAAAATCAGGATTAGAGATTAGGGTTAGAAATTCTAACCCTAATTTCTAGGGGGCGGGGGGGAGGTCCTTTGGACCTCTCTCCCTCCTGATTGCAGGGGGCCAGCGATTATAGGCAGGCATCGTTTGGAAGGGCACAGTATTCTCTCCCGGAGCTGGCAGACATCTTGGATGTCGACCAAGCTTCCGGGATCTCCCCCTGATGACTGGCGTCATCGTGCATAGCGCGATGACGTCAGTTATAGAGTTAACCCCTAGCTGCTACCAAGGGTGGAGATAGGGGGTTCCAATGAACTCCCGATCCGTGGAGCTAGGGGTTAATGTTTGGTATCGTTGGATCGCCCAGAGCATGGCCTTTCCAACAATACCAAACATAACCATCTTAAAATTTACCAAAAAAATAAAAATGTAAATAAAACAATATTTAAGAAAAAAAAAGCTTTTTTTTTTGTTTTGTTAATGTAGAAATATTTTTCCCATTTCAATTATAATGTGAACAATGATGCTGCACTAACGATTTTTGTATGGGGTGCGTTTGTTAAAAATCACGTGATTTTCCCCCCCAAAAAATGTAACGAGTCCTCCTTTCTAATTTTTTTAACAAGCGCAACCCATAGAAAATATAACTGCAAACGATCGCATGTTATAATGTGAAAAAAAACCACTTTACACGTTGTAAATTATTGAAAATTCTAATTTTATTGCATTTTTTGTTATAATATACAGACAGGACATGACGTATACATATAATAATGAAATATTATGAATCTGCCGAGTCTGCCGGAAAGAACGATATATAATATGTCTGGGTCATATATTAAAATAAGGCATCAAAACGCGTTTAAACCTGAGCGAAACCGGTAAAAATGAGCTCAGCACAGAGGCGGGAAAAGCCTCAGCAGCGAAAGGGTTAATAAAATACAGAATAAAAAAAAAATAGAAATTTCGCTTTTATGGTAGAACAGTAAAAGAGTTAAGCAATGGCTTTTGGAGAATCAAGGAAAGTAAAAAAAGACTGACGCGGTCCCAAGAAGAAATCCTGAATTGTAATGAATGCGATTCTATTGCGATACCCATTGGACACTGGGAAGGAGTGTATAAAAAGGTTTCATGGCTTCTATAACAGGTGCAGAATGAATGCCTGAATCACTGCTCCAGAAAAACATCGAGAGAATTGCCATTTACTACAACACAGTGGCGCGAATGACACCATGATAGAACAGATGTCCCTTAGTCAGCATAAAAGAAACATTCCCCTCAGATATCAGACAGAAACAGAGACAGAATTAAACGGTTAATGAAGAAAAGAAGAAAAATCACATGTCACTTTCCCGGTGCAGTACAAATTGCTACGTCTAACTCTGAATGCTCTGGTAATTTGGTGCTAAATAGATTTGCGCAGCGAGTTTTCGTATGATTGAAATGCCAATCTTTACTACAAAAGAAACGCAAGGGCACATGAAAGACATTACTCAAATGAGAAACTGCTGCTGACTTTTGATTATACACTTACCGCTTCTTTGTAATTTCCTCCATGAATGGAAGATCTTATTTTCCTCAAGATGTCAAGCTGTTTTGACTCTGAAAGCAAACTGTAACCAATAAACAGATAAGAAAAAGGTGTACATAGACATCCTTAAACAGATTATATATTCCATAGAGAAGTATTAACTGTTACTGAACATAACAATCAAGGTTATTCAGATAAAGGTGAAAACCAGGAGAACTGGCAGGTGAAGAGAACAATCTGGACAAATAGCCAATTTGGAAAGTGAGATAAATGGGCGAATTTTTCTGGTTTGGCTATTTTGACCTAGAATTTTCACTTCTCCAGTCATTCCTGAGTTTCACCTTTCTTTGAATAGACCTGCATGTCAATAACAGTGACAGACAGTTGATTAGTCATAAAATGTTTGATCCACAGCGGTTGATGTAACACCAGCTTTAAGTCTGAAAAATATTCATAGGAGGAAAAAGCAAAACCTTAAACAGACAGGCATGGAACGTTTGAATCCCCTCCCTCTGCTCCAATGTACAAGGACAGGATTTTCAACTACTGTATAAACGGCAAACTGTGGCCGCAGGAATATGCAGTGCAAAGGCAGAAAGAGAGGTGTGACTTACAGAACAGTAGCAAAATGGGGGTGTAATGGAGAAACCGTGCAAATGGGGAGATGTATGATTGAACAGAACTTTAACCCCTTTCCTATCAAGTGATTTTCCAAAAAAATATTGTCAGAAACCAGTGTTTTTTTGTAAAATCATTTTCAATTATAAAGTAAGAAATATTTGAGCCTATACCTGTTGTATTTCTTCCTGTTTATAACCTATTTCTGGCCAGTAGATGGCACCATCTACTGCCAAATCGAGAGGTTTGAGCGGCTGGTCTATTTTCTTCCATTTCTCCTGCATCGGCTGCTGAAAGGCAATATTTCAGAGCTTTGAGCAGATGATTTTACAGGTTTTAGCTCTTCGGGCATTATGCCCACAAGGCTAAAAATTTGGGGGCACCTTCTGCAGCCCAAAAACAAAATTAGTTTGCAGCAAACAAATCTCATTTGCTTTTGGGCTGCAGATCAGCACACGGAGATATCGGGGCTTCAGATGGTGCCTTTGAAGCCCGAGCTATCTCGATATCGGTAGTGAATGGAAGTTAGAAAGGGTAATTTAGATTGTTTACAACAAAGAGAAGCATGGTGGATATATAAATTTGGGACTTTATGAAGTATTTTACCAGTAAGGATACATTGGGATTTCTCTCGTTTTCAAGTATGTCCTGGGTTCAAGAACATTGAATTGTTACAGTCATTCAGGAGCGATTTGGGGACAGCTGCATGTGAAACATGCATACCTGCATAAATATAGCAATATTATGTTGTGAAGCTTGCTCTTGAAAAAGCCGCACTCTTTAGTGGCGAAACACGTTGAGCGTGGTTTTAACAGTTACCTTCATATAATTCTGGTATTGTTAGCGGTTTAACCCTTCTCAGGTTTTGATTTTGGCTGCAGTTATACACGGTTCTTGTAAAGCACGTTTGATACTGAAAGATATGATTATGTTTTTACAACTATGAGGGAATCAAAGTAATTGTAGTGGGAATGCTGGCGTTTAATCAATCACATTTAGGGATTAAGATAAGGATTTTTATGGTTTTAAGATTAGAGCAGTGTTTCTCACACCTGTCCTCAGGACCCTCTGCCTCTACAGGTTTTCCAGATATCTGAAGCACAGCACAGGTGATATGATTTGCTGCTCAGTGATTGCAGGATTCAGTCTTCTTTTCCAAGGTGTTCTGCAAAATCTGGCCTGATTGAGGGTCCCGAGGACAGGTTTGGGAAACACTGGATTAGAGATTAGTAGTCTTAGCCTTCTTGTATGTTTGAGGGCTTTACTCCAATTCTCTACTTAAGGATACAACTTTCATTGACATTCTGCACAATAGTACCCTTTTTATTTTATAGTGAGAAAAAGGTTTAGTGGTCTGCTCTACGGTGGGGCCCGCTCAAGTCTCACAAGGTTTTAGCACGATTCTGCCATTACAGGTACATCTGGTCCTATGCAAATCAGCCTGCTACACCCAGAAAGGATGACCAGTACTGATTGCCAAGGACGTAATCCCTGCATGAGAGGTGCAGCAACCCCCGATCATTTCGCCCTTGTTAGGCCTCGTCAGGAGGGTATAGCCGTCACCCCTCTAGGCACCTTGAGCAAGGTGTCCATGTCAGGATTACCCTGTAAACCTATAGTGAGAAGAAGAGGAGGTTTGTGAGGTTCCTGAGGATGAGCAACGACACTAGTTGCCTGCTCTACAGCGGGGCCCGCTCCCGTCCTTTTATTTTATAGCAGATTGATCAGGCATCCATTATGTTAGCCTCGTTTACTGCATGAGGATTAAGGGTTTGGGTTTAGGAAGTATGAACCATATGTTCACATCCATTCATCATAGAACCGTTATTAAAAATTGTAGAGTTTTCATTGGGTTTATTATTTGAATAAAGTTTGATTTTTTATTTGTACTTCATGATAATCTTTCTTGCTGTAAGCTATAAATGTAACCTATATACGTAAGGAAGCCTGCAGGAGTAGGGCAAAAAATGCTGCAATATGGTCATGTAAAGCAATGTTCTACACATAAAAGATATACTCCACATGGAAGAGAGTACGTAAGCAAGACTGTTGAACTGCTTGAACAAGAATAGACTTCTTGTCATTTTTGCTCTCGGGACATCCTGGAGCAAGATCTACGCAGGAAGGTAAGTGTTGTAGACCAGAGTTATTTTATTTCAAAAGATAGAGCACCTCAGAATATCAAATGCATATAGAGAAAATAAAGACAATAAAAAAACACTTCAGAATAAAATAAATGTACAAACTAGGAAGAAAAAAGAAAATACAAGTGAGGTGGTGAATTTTGAGTGATCGATAAATTTAATATGGGCTCTGTCACAATATACTATGGGAAATGGCAGTGAGATGTCCCATTAACCGTTTTTAATGTAACCATGTGCTTAAAACTAGCTGATTGAAATACACTCTACTCTAATTTCACTAGAATAAAATTTTGGAATATGAAAGCCAAGAAACCTACATTTCTTTCCACAGCCCATCATCTCCAATAAGAGAGTCAGTCAAAAAGGCATTTGGATGATGATACATGGTTTTATTCCTTTATGCCACAGTAACGCCTTCATGGTTAGAAGCTTCCATTATGTCTATACCAGCGCAGATATCTTAAATAATTACACAAACACTAACTTCGATTTAAACCTTGCAGAAACCAGCTAACCTAAAAATAAGTCAAGCTCAATGAAAATGACACCACATAAATTATGGTGAAGCATTGCATTAACAGTGAGCAAAATGATTCAGTGCTTCCCTAGGCTATTTAACATTCAGCAATCTGTCCCCAAGGGATACATGGTTTGACTCTGTCCATTTGTGGATGTCTCGAAGAAGCTAATGGACCAGAAATAAATTTTGTATTACAATGTACAAGTTACACCGCATGCCTGTGTATATGAAATTATTTTACGAAGGAAAGATCATCTGTTTGCTTGACAGTTGCTTAATCTCGCCTCCCTCAAACCGTGCCTAGTCTACAGAAAATATTGCCATGTTACCATTCAACACAGATGTCTGGATTTGATAGTTAAAATTACACATGGAGTGGAAAGGAAAAAGTAGGAAAGAGGACTTGTTGGCAAAAAGCAGTTTTTAAATAAGATGAAATGAGCAACGACCGTGTGCCATCAGTAGATATCTCTCCATACCAAAAAATGGAGATCTGCGATTTAAATCCTATAATCACATGCTAACTAAAACAAGGAGGACCCCCATTACCTTCCTCACGCTAAAATGTGGATACTAATGAGGAAAAACCTGCACCTGCAGGTTTTCCCGTATTGTCCCCATTTTAGCGCGAGATTCCAGGGCAGGTGATGCTTCACTTTGCCCCTGAATGATACGCTACCCTCGGGGACATTCGCAGTAGCGCCGCTACGAGTATCACCTGCTGGAGTCCATGGGACACCATGAAGCGTTGCACTGCTAAGTTGCGAGTCTTGGGCGATCGATCGCACTCGTGGACAGATCACGTAGGGAGACAAGATGCAGCTGTTCGGGCCACCATTCTCACCATGAGATGAGAGGTGAGTATCTGATTTATGGGGGGGGGGGGTTTCAACTGGTGCTGGCTGATTCTGCAAAAGCGTACTTAGCACCAGCTTCTAATTGACAGTAAATTTTTGGTTAACGCATCGGTGTGGTAATTAGGATAAGTATTACAGGATAAGTCCTAATGCTACTTACTGTTTGCGCACCCTATACTTAACATGGGGAGCGCAAAGTACAGCAAGCTAGCACTATCACCAATGCGCTAATGGATTTTTATGAGGTGTAGCGTTAGGAAGGTCATATAGGTGGTATGCATTAAAGTCACTTATCCCAACATTAATGCTTACTCATCTGAATGCTACAGTTAGCATTCACTAGGGAATAGGGCCCAGACGTTTTCATTTATATCAAGCTCATTGTCAATAATTTTGCTCACCAAGTTTAAACACTATTTGAAGTAATGTTTTATAGCACAACCCAGACATCTCATTGCTATGTTTATATGTTCAAATGCTAGCTGACATAAAAAAAAATAGGTCACTAGCTGACCTGTCAATGCGCACAGAAGTCCTGGGGTGCAAAAAGTAGAAACTACGTACAGTGATGTTCAAAGTTTGCATACCATGGCAGAAATCGCAGAAGTTTGGCATTGATGTTGAAAATAGGACTGATCATGCCAAAAAAAACTGTATTTTAATTAAGGATAGTGATCATATGAAGCCCTTTATTATCACATAGTTATGTGGCTCTTTTTTAAATCAAAGATAACAGAAATCCCCCAAATGGCTTGCATCAAAAGTTTATATACTGTCAAGGAGCACAATACGACAATACTTGAACGAAAATGAGCTGCATGGTCGTGTTGCCAGAAAGAAGCCTTTACTGCACCAATGCCATAAAAAAATCATGGTTATAAAATGCCCGACAACACCTTGACTCTGCCTTCTGGCAGACTGTAATTTGGACTGATGAGACCAAAATAAAGGTTTACTCACAGTCACAAGCGCTATGTTTCGAGAGGGGTCAACGAGGCCCATAGCAACAAGAATATCACCCCCACTGTGACGCATGATGGTGGTTCAGAGGGAATCTTATAAAAATTTATGGCAAGATAATTACAGCATGTTATCAGAAAATACATGAAGACAATTTGCATTCTAATGCACTAAAGCTGTGCATGGGACGCTCTGACTTACCGGCACGACTATGACCCTAAGCACAAGGCCAAGTGGTTGGTTACAGCAGAAAAAGGTGAAGGTTCTGGAGTGGCCATCACCTTAATGTTATTGAGACACTCTGAGAACGCAAATGTGCGGCTCATACAAGACAACGAAAGAGATTGAACGACCTGGATGCCTTTTACCAAGTCCAATGGGCAGCTATACCATCTGCAAGAATTCAGGGTCTCATAAACAACTATTGCAAAAGACTGCATGCTATCATTGATGCTAAAGGGGGCAATACACAGTATTAATGCCTGGTTCACACCTGGGCGTTTTACAGCACGTAGGAATGCGCTGTAAAACGTTCTACGCCCAAAGAAGTACAGGAGCTTCTTTGGGGCGTATTATAGCGCGTTTGCGGCGTTAGACTTCAAAAAATGCGTGTATGACGCACGTTTCTAATTGTCAAAAACGCCCGACAAAAAACACACGTAAAACGCACATGAAATACGCTCAGGCGTGAACACAGCCTAAGAACTAAGGATATGCAGAGTTTTGAAAAGGTGTCATTTCATTGTTTGTATTTGTTGCCTGTTTTGGTTTAGAATTATGCCATTCTGTTATGATCTACAGTTGAATATGAATCCTATAAGACAAAATAAATGTGCTTTGCCTGCTAACTCATATTTCCTTTAAAAATGGTACATCCATTACCAATTCTCCAAGGGTATGCAAAGATTTTAGCACATCTGTAAATATATTGAAATCTCATTCTTTTCTAAGCCTCAGTTATCTTCAGTCTCTTCATGAATGAGGCTGTAGGGCAAGGCTATAAAACAAACGGCCTCCCAGATGTTGATGCTTACAATTCCCAGAATTCTTTCAATGCAATAGATGGTCAGGGAATCATGGGCGTTGCAATTCAGAAACATCTGGGGGGCCGGAGTTTGACAGTCCTGCTGTACGGAATTGCATCTCTCTAGTGTATATTACTGCATAAGTCAGACCGCAAAATTTCCACTCGCCTGCTCGCAAATGGCGAGTGGAAATTAGCTGCGGGCGAGTGGGGTGCATTGACCCGTCAGGCCCGTGGGTTGCTGGGACCCGGATCAGTGTGTCGCCGCCACCACCTTGCTTCTCAGCTCCGGTATCGGACTCTTGGAGTCCGAATCCGGAGCTGACCAATCGTGGCTGCCCCCTCCCGTGCGGCGTCGGCCTACTCCTGCGCGGGGGTCACCTGCCCACCCAGGTGATGCGCCGCACACACTGCTGCGAGTTGACGACGCATCACGTGGGTGGTCAGGAGATGCGCGGGAGGGGCGGCACCAATACAGCGGCCGTGCTGCAGCACCTCTGAATTGGTAGGTGACTGCTGAAGGGAGGGGGAAGGGATTAAAAAGGAGAGGAAGATGAAGCGGGGGAATGAACGAGGGGGGAAAGAATGAGAAAAGGGGGAAAGAATGAGAAAGGGGTATAAAAAAAAGGGGAAGAATGAGAATGAGAGCGAAAAGAAAGGGGTAAAAAGAATGAGGGGGAGAATGAGAATGAGGGGGAAAAAGGGAAAGAATGAGAATGGGGAAAGATAAATAGAATGAGAAGGGGAAAAGAATGAGAATGAGGGGAAAAAAATGAGAATGAGGGAGAAAGAAAGCGGTAAAAAGAATGAGAAAGAGGGGGTGAAAAAACGCAGTGGAGCTCTGATACGCTCCTACACACTGCACATTATTGTGAGCTATGGCTGTGATGCTCTGATACACTTATACACACTGCACCTTTCTGTATCAGAGCCCCACAGCAATAAAACTCGCAGTAATTTGCGGTGTGTATGAACGTGAGTTTTATTACTGTGTAGCTCTGTGATACAGTAATGTGCTGTGTGTATGAGCGTATCACAGAGCTACACAGCAATAAAATTCACAGTGATCTGCGGTGTGTATGAACGTGAGTTTTATTACTGTGGAGCTCTGTGATACAGTAATTTGCGGTGTGTATGAGCGTATCACAGAGCTACATAGCAATAAAATTCACAGTGATCTGTGGTGTGTATGAACGTGAGTTTTATTACTGTGGAGCTCTGTGATACAGTAATTTGCGGTGTGTATGAGCGTATCACAGAGCTACATAGCAATAAAATTCACAGTGATCTGCGGTGTGTATGAGCGTGAGTTTTATTGCTGTTGAGCTCTGCGATACTCTCATACACGCCACACATTATTTCGCTTTGTTTTAACTGCTTTATGTTAATGATAATTAAATAATTTAAGAGAGTGTGTTTAGGGGCAGATTTAAAGGTAAGGGTTGGGTGGGGCAACTGGTGGCGAGTAACTCTTAAGGCCTGGCTAGTAGTTCAGGACCTGACATTTTGGGCCCTGGCATAAGTTATAAGAGAACAAAACAGAGGGTTTGGAAGATACCAAGAGATGGCAGCATCATTCTTTGGTGTTCTTGAATAAATGCAATGGTCATAGGCCTCAAATACTGCAAGATGACAAAGCATTATTTTTACACATGCCTGCAGAAACATCTAGATAGTCAAAGGGCACCATTTACGAACTTACTCCCCCTACTACAACAGTTCCTAAAAAGGATATCTTTGCACTGCAATGTACAACACAGTCCACATGGCATCTTCACAAAGAGTCTAAGCATTATTAGATCAGGTCCAAGAAGAATCACCCCCCCCCCAAAAAAAACAAAAAACAGCTTGACAGGAGTCAATTACTCGGATTTACACAAATGCCAATCCAAAAGGGACATGGAGACAATCCCTTTCAAGTTAGCATGTTAAAGGTCACTGGAAATGCTGCTGTTAGTGTGAGAACTGCATGTGTGGTGGCCATCGATACTCCATCCAATCACTGCTTGCTGGCATAGAGGTCTTCTCAGAACTGGTTAGGCAGTGGGAATTTTCTGGGCATTTGTTTAGCACAATGTATAGGATGCATCATTTCTCCCATTAATTCTAAATATATTCCTACATAGGATCATTACTCTAAAACATATTGATTTTTCTAATATTTTATGGTTTTTATTACTATTCTTCATAGACTCTTGCATGTTAAAAAATGATTATGTAAATGTAATTTTGCAAGTGCTGCACAGATACGCATTTTATGTCGAGTAAATGCCTTGCAACACAAATGCAAAACATTGTTCATTACTTAGGTCTTGTACGGCTATCAAACATAACCCAGCTGGAAAAAAAAGAAGATCTATTTCTATTTCTGATGTACTGAAGTATGGTGCAGTTCAGCCTGCTGGGAAAATTCATCCAAAAACAGCTGTAGTATCACAGGTCATCATCAACCCCTGGATGAACCATCCCACACAATCAATAACATTGATTACTTGTTGGAAGCAAAAGACAAGTGTTACCGTAAATGTTCATGCAACAACGATGTAACTAATAGAGCCCATCTCTGTTGCTGCTAAAACACTCCACACGGTTTATCACACATTTACTTACTTTTCCAAATAAAGTCACACTATCTAGTGCTCTTTTTATGCAGACGTGTAACACTTTCAGTTACAGCTAGAGCACCATAACATGTCATTAGTGTAGGTTGTTCATAAAAGACATGGCAGTTTATTCATTTCCAGGGGCTGGAAGCAGATTTTCAATAAAACAAGTGACTTCTGGATCGTAAAAACAATCAAACTAATAGCAGATACGTTCGTAGGAAGCTTACTTTAAATTTCCAGCCTTGATAATAAATATCTACGTCAAGACATTGAAGTCTGCCTTCGGCATAACAACAAGGCTGTGATAAACTGGAAGGCCCGAACACAATCTCCAGAGGCGTCTTTGCCCGACCAGCTTGTGATTCCTCTTTGTCACTGCCAAGTAGGAGGGCGAACTTAGTTCTTACCATTCTGTTTACGCAGCATTTCTTCGGCCTTACCGCGGAAAATCTCTAAAATCTGTGAACAAAATGAATGTCTGGATGTACACTAGAGCTCTTACGCTACCGATAAATCCCTGGACGTTCTGCTTAAGCTAATGACAAAGAGAGGTAATGATGCTCAACAATGCAAAAGGCAGCTGGCTACTGTAGCACAGCAAAGAAAATGAGTCAATACTCTCATAGTGACAACACAGATACAGCCAGACAGGGGTAGAATGGAAGACATGGCTCATCGGATTACTTACTGAAATTTATTTATTTTTAATGGATTTTTGTAAGGTTTTTGTTTTAGAACGAGAAAAAAAAAAGCAGTGTGTGCTCCAAAAAGCATCTTTTATTCTTTGCAAAATACATTACTTGTTTGTAACCATGACACAAACAACTAGAGAATGTTCTTGTACATTATTAATAGCAATGATGAGCACAATAAAGATTCAATATTGAATACAGTTTTGTCCAATGAGCATCATTCTAATGATCAAATAATGGTGTTTATGAGGATTCTAATTGGACGCGACAGAATCAGAGCATCTTTGTTAAAGATGCCACTTTTTAACTGCCATTTTTTTTTTCTATGTAGGTATTTTTAAAGCTTCAGATCAATAGGATACGGTTATGCCACAGGAAACAGAACTGAGGATACAAGGGACTGTGCTGGCAAAAATGGTTGGGAATGTGGATCCCAGTGGATGTGGCAATAAATAAATTTTTTAAAAAATACCTCTACGCATTTCACTGTATTCAAGCGACTACTTTTTCCTTTTTACACACACACTTACTACATTCCTGATGATGCTGATTTACTACAGTGAAACGCGTAGAGTGGTATTATGAAATCTTTTCGAATCTAAGTTACCTGGTCCTGTGGCATTACCTATTCATTCCCTGTCTGCTAAGAGGCTAAAGGCGCACACAGACCGGTGGATATGGCTAGATCTTTTAGCCAAGCATAGTCCACAAATAACATTAAATGTTCGAAAATGGCTGCGGGTTTTTGCTTTTCTTTCAGGTTATCATAATATTTAAATATAGTTAAGGTAAAAAGAGAGCCAGATATAACTGCGGACGCACAAAGGCCTGCTTTTAAACATTTCTAAAGATAGTTACCTATTATTTTTCCTTCGGCAGTATGGATCCCAGGAGTTACTATTAGAGACCAACTATTTTTGCCATCCACAAGATTTAGTGCGCAACCCATTTGTGTGCCAGGGACCCAGTATGTTTGTAGTGTAGGTTTCGTTTGTAACTCTGCTGTGACAATAGTTACTTTCTGTGAATTTTAGGTCACTTGACTGTATTTTGCTTCTGGTCTGTGTTCTGTTTAAAATCACAAAAGATAGAAGTATTAAAAGGTTAAGCACTATTTTCTCCCATTTTGACCTGGCCGTCTCAAAACCAACTACCTCAGCTCCCCACTACCTGTCCTCATTAGTCACCAAATACACCCCAGCCCGCTCCCTAAGGTCAAACAGTGACCTGCGCCTAGCTTCTCCCCGCATCACCTCTTCCCATGAAAGACTTCCTATGTGTAAGTTAATATTATAACCCACTGATATTGTTGTCTCCCTTCTATTTTCCTGTGTCCAAAACCTGTACCCGCAACCTGCATATATGTAATCTCTCTATCCCTCTCCTATTCCATAGCTCTCTATGTATGTATTCCCCTCTCTCCGGTACCAGTACATGCATATATGTAATCGGTTTCCCTCTCCTACTCCATAGCCGTGTGTGTTTGCAGAAGCCACTTGCACATCACAGCAATTCAAAGAATTGCATCCCAGAGCTCCAGTGCCACATTCCCCATATGCAGCAAGGATAATGTGGAAGCATTGTTAATCGGGTGCGGTCTGGTTTTGTGCAGAGAGTATCAGGTGAATAAGGCAACACCTGAGTGCTGCACAGGTAGAGGAGAGTCTTGAGAAGACTACTATGAGTCTCATCACTTTGAGGCAGCGCCGGGTTTAGGCTTTTTACGGCGCCGGCGGCTTGCGACCTTACACACACCACTGGAGACATATAGGGAGGACCCAAATCTAAAATAGCACCTCACCTGATTTAACCACTTGGCTGCTAAGGACGCGCTCAGCGCGACCTGCCAAGTGCACCTCTTGTGCTACGGACGCGCTGAGCGTCAGCTCAATGCTGGCTTCCGGTATAGGGGGAAATATCGTGGGCACTGCACGAGTACCAAGTACTCCTGCAGTACCCGGTATTGGCACCGATACCAATACTAGTATCGGTGCAACCCTAGTCAAAGACCCTTCCACACATTGCATTGTGACCCCAGCATGTACGTCCTGTACAGTGACAGCAAAGTGATGCAAAAAAAAAAATGGTTTGCAAAACCAACTGCAACACACTTTTCAGCATGAGTTTGCAGCAATCACATGCCTACCTCCTTATCTCATATTGTCCGCAAGCTTGCCATTCCAAAGGTTTTGGAACTACATCTCCCAGTATGCTCATCCACTCATTAGGTTGACTGACCATCAAGGGAATTGTAGCTCCAAAACAACTGGAGGCCCAAGGTTTATGCATGAAGCCATTTAATATGGAATGCACTGGCATGTGTGATCTTAGTGTCACAGCAGACTTTTAGATGAGAAATCTAAAAAGCTGTCGACTTCATTTGCATGTCTTACCCAGAATTCCCAGCTGTGTTTGGGGAAATTGTAGCAAAAGGAGCTCTTTGAGCGAGCAAGTCCTTAGATTTACATTTTTAATTGTTTTTCACAATTACTGATATTCTCTCAAATTAAAAAGGAATTCTATTTCCATAACAGAACTACATTTACGTTAAATAACCTGTAAAGATAGAGTTTGAAAGTCTAGCAACATCCCAGCTACATTGTTGTGAACTACATAAAAGATAACATTATAAAACAAGGCAAAGAACTGGTAAAATATTTTTGAAAGAGCCGTCATGAAATTGACTGCTGTGAGAAAGATGACCCTGCATCACAGTATGTAAGGAGCACAATGCACACGGGAGGGTTTTAATAAGATTTGCTTCATATAACAATAAGCAAGATACAGTTATATTAGCAAAATGTCATCTTCAGAAATTTCTATGTGAAAGCGAGATTAAATCTCTGACACTCTTATCTATTTTTAGCTGTTTTATAGAGGAAGGAGTGAACAAAAGTGCACTTCTTAGTAAATCGATTTCAAAATAAAAGGGGATTTCTAGTTTAGCTTATGGCAAGAATTTGGATAGGAGTAAAAAGATTAGGTGCGAAAAGATCATTTAGGTAAGAAACCAATGATCTTTGAAAGTAATAAAAGGAGGCCATTAATTGAGAACAGCCATGCGAGTTACAAGCAAGTAACTAATTTTACTTCCTAATAAACACTGCGCACATTCAATAATCTAGAATTTGAGCCCCAAGACCGTATGATTCTATAAAATTTCTGAAGTAGATTTAGGTAGTTACAGTGAAAAAATAAAGCCATCCGTCATAGATAATAAATACACAAAACAGTGATTTCACTACTGTGCTGTGGCACAATGCAATGCAGTGAATAATCTGTAAGTATACCTTAACCTCCCTGGCGGTCTAATTTTTTCAAAATTTCGTGTCTAAAAGCGTCTCAATTTTTTTTTTAAAGGAAACGTGTTTTTGTACATAGTTAGCCTGTAATAATTAGGAATCACGCACTGAAATCCGTGCTATCAAGAGTCCTTACAGGTAAAATCCTTTATAAATAAATAAATAAAAAATAGTAAATACACTGAGTCCGATAAAGTTTGAAACACGACATAATAATTTATTATCCCAAAAATAATTATCCAAAATAATGCAAATAAATGATATTCAATAAAATACAACAAAAAACACTGAAATCTGTCTGAAAACAAGGGTGAGACGATGTATGGTCTGTTTCTTATCCTGTAGTGCCACCTAGTGGCCGTTCATCAACATTGCACTTTGGATTATACAAAGTTTGCTGCTGGTCCCGCCCCCTGCATTGTTTGACTCGCAGGGAGCCTTACCAGGAAGCAGCTCACCGCGATCACACTGTGGGGGACAGCCAGGGAGCCAGGAGGAGGTGAGTATGAATCCAGCCCGAGTGTGGCTCGGGGTTACCGTTCGCGGTATTGAAATTTAACCCCGAGTCACACTCGGGAATACAATACAATGTAAAGTAGTGAGTGTACAGCTTCTATAACAGTGTGAATTTGCTGTCCCCTCAAAATAACTCGACAGCCATTAATGTCTAAACTGATGGCAACAAAAGTGAGTACACCCCTAAATGAAAATGTCCAAATTGGACCCAATTAGCCATTTCCCCTCACTGGTGTAATGTGACTTGTTAGTGTTACAAGGTCTCAGGTGTGAATGAGCAGCAGGTGTTTTAAATTTGGTGTTCTTGCTCTCACTCTCTCATACTGGTCACTGGAAGTTCAACATGGCACCTCATGGCAAAGAACTCTGAGGATCTGAAGAGAAAAAAAAAATGTTGCTAGGCTAGAAGAAGATTGCCGAGACCCTGAAACTGCGCTGCAGCATGGTGGCCATGACAATACAGCGGTTTGACAGGACAGGTTTCACTCAGAACAGGCCTCCCCATGTTCAACCAAAGAAGTTGAGTGCACGTGCAGAGGTTGTATTTGGGAAATAGACGTATGAGTGCTGCCAGCATTGCTGCAGAGGTTGAAGGGGTGGGGGGGTCAACCTGTCAGTGCTCAGACGATACGCCGCACACTGCATCAAATTGGTCTGAATGGCTGTCGTCCCAGAAGGAAGCCTCTTCTAAAGAAGATACACAAGAAAGCCCACAGTTTGCTGAAGACAAGCAGACCAAGAACATGGATTATTGGACCATTTCCTGTGGTCTGATGAGACCAAGATAAACTTATTTGGCTCAGATGTGTCAAGCGTGTGTGGCGGCAACCAGGTGAGGAGTACAAAGACAAGTGTGTCTTGCCTACAGTCAAGCATGGTGGTGGGAGTGTCATGGTCTGGGGCTGCATGAGTGCTGCCAACACTGGGGAGCTATAGTTCATTGAGGAACCATGAATGCCAACATGTACTATGACATACTGAAGCAAAGCATGATCCCACGCAGGGCAGTATTCCAACATGATAATGACCCCAAATACACCTCCAAGATGACCACCGCCTTGCTAAAGAAGCTTAGGGTAAAGATGGACTTGCCAAGCACATGTCTCTAAACCATATTGATCATCTGGGGCATCCTCAAACAGAAGGAGGAGGAGCGCAAGGTCATCCACCAGCTCCATGATGTCGTTAAGGAGGAGTGGAAGAGGATCCCAGTGGCAACCTGTG
Source organism: Leptobrachium leishanense (assembly GCA_009667805.1). Classification (NCBI taxonomy): domain Eukaryota; kingdom Metazoa; phylum Chordata; class Amphibia; order Anura; family Megophryidae; genus Leptobrachium; species Leptobrachium leishanense. The sequence goes on along the minus strand of CM019067.1, from coordinate 157,023,419 downwards.
AGGCTCTGGTGAACTCCATGCCCAAGAGGGTTAAGGCAGTGCTGGAATATAGTGGTGGCCATACAAAATAGTGACACTTTGGGCCCAATTTGGACATTTTTACTTTTGTTGCCAGCGGTTTAGACATTAATGGCTGTGTGTTGAGTCATTTTGAGGGGACAGTAAATTTACACTGTTATACAAGCTGTACACTCACTACTTTACATTGGAGCAAAGTGTAATTTCTTCAGTGTTGTCACATGAAAAGATATAATAATATATTTACAAAAATGGGAGGGGTGTACTCACTGTACATAATGACAGCAGAAGGTAATGTCAAGAAAGGAATAGAGCCATATATATTTTAGTTAGCCTGCAGGTGGTCATAGTCATATTTTCCCATTTTTCAAAAGTCCAAACTGTAACTAAGCAAATGTGCTTCATCTCGTTCTTTAGAACCCACGAGGGTAACCAGAGCTAATGTCCACATCACTAAGCCCTCCATCAACCAAAGGTCCTTATACTCTTAATTTAGAAATCCTTATACTCTTACCTACAACTGTATATTTATTGCCTACACTTACATCGCCCCAAATCCTATTCTTACCTATTTACAGTGGCGGAAGTACCAGGGTCGCAGCGGTCGCAGTTGCGACCGGGCCCTGGCATTCCGCCACTGGAGGGGGACCCAGCGCCGCCGCCAGATTCCGGCAAAAAGCGCCGGAATCTGGGAGCAGCGCCGCCGGTTGTTCCCCTCCCTGCGAGCGGCCCCCTGGCTTGCAGCTTGGCCGCTCGAGTGGGATGGGAACTAGCTGACCAGCGCACGAGATCTCGCGAGAACTCGGCTGCGCTGGTCAGGTGGTTTCCGGTGAGCGGCCAGGCTGCATGCTTTCAGCGGCCGCTCACCACGGAGAGGAACGGCGGCAGCAGAGGAGCCTGAGGTGAGCTGGGGTGCCCTATATACCTATAAGAGCTGGGGGCAAATCTATCCATTAGCTGGGGCAGTATATCCATGAGCTGGGGCAAATATGTCCATGAGCTGGGGGCAAATATATACAGGAGCTGGGGGCAAATTTATACAGGAGCTGGGGGAAAAAATATCCATGTGTGGCCTGGGGGCAATATATGTCCATGTGAGCTGGGGGCAATATATATATCCATGTGAGCTGGGGGCAATATACAGTATATATCCGTGTCAGCTGGGGGCAATACTATCTTTTTTATATTGCAGGAAAAAAAAAAGTAAAAATATAGATTTTTTTTTGGGGGGGCCCTTCATGGATTCTTGCACCGGGGCCCTCAGGTTTCTAGTTATGCCACTGCCTATTTAGTTTAGCATTTTAAATACGCCACCACAGCAATTTTACAGTATTTCTAAATACGGACCATTTCAATGGTGAATTTTAAATTCATCTATAAAAGAATGAAGCAGATTCATTTGAAGATTAAGGAAAAAATAAAAATCATAAACAGAAGTATTACATTCAAAATAAAAAGCGATTAAGGCCACATGGAACAGCAGTCTATGATCAAATTTATGGAAGCAATTTTTTTATTTTTTTACCATTTATCAAGTCTTCACCCTGGTTTATTTACAAGACAAAGTCAGAAGCAGGTTTCTCTGCTCACGAACTCGGGGAAGGCTCGGTCATAACTTATCTTAGCAAATGATTCACAAAGTGGCCAACCAAAAGCTTAAAAGTAATCGAGTCAGTCAAGCATGCACAGCTAAAATTGAACTTGCTGCCTGCAAGCTGAAGGATTACTTTCAAAGTTTAAACTATTTGGAAAAAAAGTCTTCAACTCTTTTGGGGTTTTAAACTCCTGTGTAATAATAAACAATTTAAAATCCTTGTCAAGGTACAATAGCTAAAAAGATTATATTAAATTATGAATGGAATATAGTATTGTTTAAAAGGCATAGATACAGTTTACTAGGTGTTTATTAACTACCATAATCGTACATTTATTATTATTTTTGGCCCTTATTCTGACCGTATCAGGGAGCTGCTAAAGGTAAGTATCTGGGTGCCCTTATAACCGTTAGTAGCTCCCTGTTATCGGCTTTATTACAACAGAGTCTGCCCTTTCCGCTTTAACCCCTTAGGTGCCGGATTGGGATTCGGTGCCGGATCAAGGTCAGCCCCCAGAGGTGGCTGAAATCTTGGATGTCAGCCAATCCTCCGGGCCACTCCCACTCACTGACGTTATTGCCATATGCGTAACGACATCAGTTGGCCAGTTAAGGGGGGGGTCCTTTGGATATCTTTGGATATCCCCCATATCTTTTGATCCGTGGCAGCTAGAGGGTCATGATTGCTATCATCGGAAAGTCATGACCAGGTTTGGTGTAAAAAAAAAAAAAAAAAAGTTGTTTTGGTCTGGGTCATATAATAAAATGGGACTTCAAAATCACGTTTAGATATGATGAGCATAAAACTGTCAAAATGAGCTCAGCGCACAGAGGTGCAATGGCTCAGCAGTGAAGGGGTTAGATAAGCCAATTTTGAAACTATTTAGCCAGAGTACAAAAAAGTTTGTTTTTCCATTTTTCAACCATATTTTATATTTGTTTTATAGTAAATTATATAATATGACTAGCTTTTGCCTGCGGCTTCGCTCCGTGGATTTTAGGATTTGTTAAAATTGTGTTTTAAAAGAAACTTGAGTTTTTTTGGAAAATTGCAAAACACGTGTTTTTTTATTTTTCAAGAAGAATGTAAGTGCCAAATTTCACACCTGTAACATCTTTGGTTTTTGAAATATAGGTATACTGATAAAAGTATTCACATCCCTTTCCTCCACCCCCCTTAACTGGATTTTCGGAAAATGGTAAAACATGGGGTTTTTTGCACGAAGATTGTAAATATCGAATTTCACACCTGTAACATCACTGGTTTTTGAAATATAGGTATAGTGATAAAGGTATTCATCCCCCTTTATGGCCCCCCCCCCCCAGGATTTTTGGAAAAAATGGTAAAATACGTTTTTTTTTATTTTCAAGACTAAATACCAATTTTCACGTCTGTAACTTCTGTTTTTGAGATATAGGTATCCTGTTGAAAAGTATTCACCCCCCCTTTTTTTTTTTCACCCACCACGTGGGATTCTTGGAAAATGGTAAATCATGTTTTTTTTTTATTTTTCAAGAAGATTGTAAGTGCCAGATTTCACACCTGTAACATCTTTGGTTTTTGGAAATATAGGTATACTGATAAAAGTATTCAACCCCCCTTTTTCCCCCTCCCACTGGATTTTTGGAAAATGCTAAAATAGATGTTTTTTTGATTCTCAAGACAAATCTAAATACCAATTTTCACGTCTGTAACATCTTCTGTTTTTGAGATGTAGGTATCCTGTTTAAAAGTATTCACCCCCTTTTTTTTTACCCCCACTTGTATTTTTGGAAAACGGTAAAACACGTGTTTCTTTATTTTCAAAAGATTGTAATTACCAAACTTCACACCTGTAACATCTTGGTTTTTGAACTATAAATATACTGATAAAAGCATTCCCTCGACCCCCCCTTATTTGGATTTGTGGAAAATAGCAAAACACAGGTTTGTTTTTTTTCACGAAGATTGTAAATACCAAATTGCACACCTGTAACATCTTTGGTTTTTTAAATATAGGTATACTGATAAAAGTATTCAACCCCCTTTCCCCCCCCCTCCCACTGAATTTTTGGAAAATGGTAAAATAGGTGTTTTTTGTTTCTCATGACGAATCTAAATACCAATTTTCACGTATGTAACATCTTCTGTTTTTGAGATTTAGGTATCCTGTTTAAAAGTATTCAGCCCCCTTTATTTCACCCCCCCCACTTGAGATTTTTGGAAAATGTAAAACACCTGTTTTTATTTTTTCAAGAAGATTGTAAATACCAAATTTCACGTCTGTAACATCTTTGGTTTTTGAAATATAGCTATAATGATATAATGATAAAATTATTAAGACCCCTTTCCCCCAACTGGAATTGTGGAAAATGGCAAGAAACAGGTTTGGTTTTTTTCACAGAGACTGTAAATACCAAATTTCACACCCGTAACATCTTCGGTCTTTGAAATATATTTGAAAGTTGAAAGTATTCAACTGCACTTTTTGCCCCCCCCCCAAGGAATTTTCAGAACATGGTAAAATACGTGTGGTTTTAGTTTTCAAGACAAATCTAAATACAAATTTTCAGGTCTGTAACATAGTCTGTTTTGGAGATACAGGTAACCTGTTTAAAATATTTAAAATATTTAACCCCTTTTTTCACACACACCCCCCACTTGGATTTTTGAAAAAAAAACGGTAAAATACGTATTTTTTTATTTTTCAAGACGAAACTAAATACCGATTTTCACATCTGTAGCACCTACTGTTTTTGAGCTATAGGTATCCTGTTTAAAATATTCAACCCCCTTTTTCACCCCCTTATGGGTGGATTTTCCAAAGATCGTTCCTTAGTGGGCGCCTACATCATAAAAACAGTGCACCTTCAAAATTTCACGTTCCTAGGTTAAACGGTTTCAGCTTGGCGTTGATGAGTCAGTCAGTCAGGACTTTCGTGTATATGATAAAAGTATTCAACCCCCCTTTTTTGCCCCCCCCCAAGGAATTTTCAGAAAATGGTAAAAGGTGTTTTTTTAATGTCAAGATGAATCTAAATTCCGATTTTCACGTCTGTACCATCTTCTGTTTTTAAGATATAGGTATCCTGTTTAACCACTTGGCTGCTATGGACGCACTCAGCGCGTCCAGCCAAGTGGTTCTCCTGTGCTACGGACGCACTCAGCGCGTCCGAGCACAGGAGGCAGCAATCCGCCGGATTCCGGCGGATTGCTGCGCCCCCCGGTGCGGGCTGACATCTTGGATGTCAGCCCAGCACTCGGGAGCCCGGCGGGGACATTAGATGTCATCGCGGCGACGCGATGACATCTAATTCAGGCGCCCCCCCGCATGTGCGGAGGAGGCGCCTGAAAGGGAGGGGGGGGGGGAGGTCCTTCGGACCTCTCTCCCTCCCGATCGGCGGCGTTGCGGGGGTTAACCCAGGCACCATTTGGAAGGGCACAGCCTGCCCTTCCAAATGGTACCTGGCATTAACCCCTGGGGTGCCGGATCACGAATCGGCGCTGAAAAGCGCCGGTTCGTGATCCTTTCCCGGAGCTGGCCGACATCTTGGATGTTGGCCAAGCCTCCGGGAACTCCCCCTGAGGACTGGCGTCATCGTGCATAGCACGATGACGCCAGTCCTGGAGTTAACCCCTAGCTGCCACCAACGGTGGAGATAGGGCGTTCATTGGAACCCCCTATCTCCCGATCCGTGGCAGCTAGGGGTTAAAGTTTGGTACTGTTGGATCGGCCAGAGCATGGCCGTTCCAACGATACCAAACACGACTGAAAATTTTTGTAAAAAAAAAAAGATTATAAAAAAAAAATATACATTTTTTTTTCTTTTTTTTGGTTTGTTAGTGTAGCAATATTGTTCCCATTTCAATTATAATGTGAACAATGATAATGCACTAACGATTTTTGTATGCGGTGCGTTTGTTAAAAATCGTGTAATTTTCCCCAAAAAAAATGTAACGAGACCCCATCTCTAATTTTTTTAACAAGCGCACCCCATACAAAATATAACCGCAATTGCTCGCATGTTAAAATGTGAAAAAAAAAACACTTTACACATTGTAAATTATTGAAAATACATATTTTATTGCATTTTTTGTTATAATATACAGACAGGCTGTGCCCTTCCAAATGATGCCTGGGTTAACCCCCGCAGAGCCGCCGATCGGGAGGGAGAGAGGTCCGACGGACCTCACCCCCTCCCTTTCAGTCGCCTCCTTCGCACATGCGGGGGGGCGCCTGAATTAGGTGTCATCGCGCTGCCGCGATGACACCTAATACCAGCGGCTGCGGTTCCGGATGCGCGGCTGACATCGAGGATGTCAGCCCGCACCGGAGGGGCCAGCGATCGGCCGGAACCTGGCCGAACACTGACCCCAATGGGAGGACGCGCTGAGCGCGTCCTCCGCATACCAGCGGTAATGCGGAGGACGCGCTGAGCGCGTCCTCCGCATTCAAGTGGTTAAAATAATGGTATCTTTAGAAAGTCCATTCAATGGCATGAAAAATGGCATATAATATGTGTGGGTTCCATACACGAGTAAGAGGAAAATTAGAGCTAAACACAAACCGCGCAGAAATGTAAAAACAGCAGTGGACACTTTTGGACAGACAATGGTAAAATGGTATTGTCACTATGGGGTTAAACGAAATTATTGGAACAGACAGGGGTGGTGCGGAGAGTTTCAGGAGGTGTCAATGCTTAGCTTTCTGTTCAAACCTCTGATTTATGACTGCTAGTATCCCTAGAATTAAAAGCAAACATTTTTTGGAGACACCCTTTGTGTTGTTGAGCGAAGAATTACTAACTTGATATAGAAGATATGCACAAGTGAAGACTTCTACATTGCTATTTATAGATGGAATGCTATTGTTCTACAACAATGTTTCCCAACCCTGTTCTCAGGACAGATTTTAAGGACTATCTTGGGGAAATGCAGACTAAATACTGCAATCACTGAGCAGCGAATCATATCACTTGTGTTGTCTGTTATGTTGCAAGCCTGGCCTGTTAGTGCTCCATCGGAACACAGTTAGGAACCAATGTTATACAATATAAGTAAACTAGACCAGGGAATATCATACTTTTTGACGGAGCTAATAAACTGTTATCATTCACAAATAAATAATGCAACGACATAGGGTACCTGCACACGAGCACACTGAGTGCTTGCATGCGCCCGCACTTCCCTGCGTCTGTGTCGTTTTGATGGGGAGTGCCAACCACCGGATGTGAAAAAGCCCTCCCTGTCAAAAAGCTAGACGGACGCTGACGGGAATACAAAGCACGATCCTCTATAGGAGGATCGTACTCTGTGCGCTGAGCGCATAGAGTGGAAGGAACGGCCACTCTCATGGACGTTCCTTCCTCACTCGTGTGCTGGTAACCTTAAAATCGTGCTCCAACTCCTATGTTAGTTAAACTTCAGACACCAAAGTAAAGATTTTTCTTCTTCAAAATGTAGTAGTAATCAATAGGACTTAATTAGTATTCCCTGGCCTCTATGCGAGACAGGAGCCTTTGTAACTGCTGTCCTTGTCACAGGACCTGCAATATTATTCCTCGTCACAGACCTGCGCCTCTCCTCTGCTTCTGGCAGCTTCAGAAGCTGGAGCGAGGATAAAGGAGGTGAATTCAGGACAGGGAAGCAATTTGTTATGCAGCTTTTACTCCACATATCACTGAACACAGTGCTGTGCAGGTAAAATAGTCATTAAAATTTTAAACCTGCTATCAATAAAACAATTACACTGATTGAAAAAGGAAAGAAATGCAACAGCTACAAGTAGTTTTGACAAATTTAATGATGCTAAAAACTAGGTGGCAGGTCCTTTTTAATATTAAATAAAGCCACATGGTGTTTCAAGAGGATGACGGACACCTCTTAATTATTCTTTCTGTTCTAGTCCATTCAACCACATTTTTAAAAATATCTTCGTGAAATGATGACATGAGGAGGAGTGTGTTCTTTTAGATAGTGTAATAATATAATAGAATTTCATTATAGTTTAAGAAAACTTTACATAGAAGTTACCAAAAGCAGAATGCGGAAGAATTTGAAAGACTTGTTAATCATTTGTTTTTACACATTGGAAAAAGACAGGGGGAAAAAAAAAAAAAGACTAATCTGTAAAAGGGCACTCCAGAATGTACTTATTTTTTATGCATTTAAGGGAAAAACTGCACCTCAAGTCTGTGGGGTCTATAAACAAAGCACCAAAATTGAATGCAAATTTAGTGCTTTGCATTACGGCCCATTTCGCCGAAAATATGGTGAATTCACCATTTATTGAATGATCGCTCCAGACCGACATTTCGCAGACATGTCGGTACTCTCTCGTTCCCTGCACTTCTGGGAATCAAAGTTCCCCACACTGCTGTGAATTCAGAATTCACCACAGGGTCCCCGGAGGGCAGGGAAAACCCACCGAAATCACAGCCAAAACCCCCCCCAAAAAAAAAAGCATCCGATACGATCCGAAGTATCGGATCACTCAAAACACCGAAAAAAACGTGAACGTTCGGTAAATGCTGACGAACAGAGCGCAGAGTAGCCGCCGGAAAAAGTCATCAAGCCGATGGACGAGGTAGGAAAAAAAAATTGAAATGTTTGCAAAAAAAACTACTGAACAAAAATGCCTGGAATTTACATAAGATCCTATGGATGATATTAACCCCTTAACGCCGCAGGACGTACCATTACGTCCTGCATTAGGTGGGCTTTAACGCCGCAGGACGTAATGGTACGTCCACGGCGTCTGCGCCCCCTTCCGGCCATACTCACCTCCTCCGGTCGCTCCCTCGCTGCTCTGACTCCCAGAGTCAGATCGGCGGGTTTCACGCCTCCCGGCGCACTGACGTCATTGCGCCGGGCGCGATGAAGGTCAGTTTCAGGCGTCCCCCCCGTCGGAGCAGGGGAAGCGCCTGAAGGGGGGGTCCTTTGGATCCCTCTATCTCCCCATCACCGGGGACTAGGAGGCTGTGGCCAGCATCGCTGGAAAGGTCACAGCCTGACCTTTCCAGCGATGTAGGGGTTAACCCCTTAGTTGCCAGGTCGCGGCCTGGCACCAATCGGTGAAAGACTGTGGCCTTTTTCTGGTGGGTTGCCGCCATCTTGGATTGCAGCCCCACCTGTGGGTCCCCCCCACGTCAACTGACTCATTGCGCCATGATGTCAGTTAACCGGGGAACCCCCTAGCTGCAAAGGGATTTCCTAAGGAAATCCCACAGAGGAGATAGGGGGGTTCTTTGAACCCCTTATCTCTTGATCGGTGGCAGCTAGGGGGTCATGTCTGATATTGTTGGAAAGGCCAGAGCATGGCCTTTCCAATGATATCACACATTACCATGTTTTACGTAAACTAAAAGTGTAAACAAATTAAAAGTATTTACATAAAAAAAAAACTAAAAAAAAACACACATTTTTTTAATGCAGCACTATTTTTCACATTTCAATTATAATGTGAACAATTATGCTTCACTAATGTTTTTTTTTTTTTGGGGGGGGGGGGTTAGCTAAAATCACTCAATTTCTCCGCCAAAAAAAAAAAAAAAAAAAAAATGCTTTCCCCATTCTAATTTTGTTAACAAGTCCACCCCATAGCATATGCAAAGGCTTGGATGATAAAATGAAAAAAAAAAATACTTTACACACTGTGGAGGATTGAAATTTTATTGAAAAGTCACATTTTTTTAAAAAAATTTGCTATAGCATTTTGGCAGGGCATGACGTATACATATGATAATGATATATTATTAATCTTCCGAGTCTGCCGGAAAGAACGATATATAATTTGTCTGGGTGGTATAATAATACGTGACTTAAAACCGCGTTTAAAAACGGTCAAAATGAGCTCAGCAAACTTCTACTTCTGAAACAGCGCCAAAGTTGTAAAATTACTCCTGTCCTTAAGGGGTTAAAAAAAAATTTGACGAACTGCCTGCTCTCTGAACAGCTGAATGGCCCCGAAATGTCACCGTACGCTGAATTTCAGTGTCTGGCTACATTTCGGACCTCTGAATAACCCCTTATAAGGGCTTGACAAATTTGCTTTGAATCTAGGAGCCAGCTACAAAAGTTAGGAGCCAACAATTCGGCGAGGATTCACCTTTATCAAGGTATACCTTGATAAAGGCGAATCTTCGCCGAAACATTGGGAACCTTGCCTCTGCATCTGGGAGTTGGTTTGTTCTGACCCAAATTATGATTTTAGCGGCTTCTATTTATTTACCACTTTGTTACCTGGTGCTTTTTGCTGTTAGGTATTTTTTGTGCATTTTGTCTTTTGGCTACTTTTTTGAGCCTAGAAGTGTAGACCGTTGCTTCTAATATCAGTTTGGCCGCTCTCATAGATATATATATATACAGTTGTGTTCAAAATTATTCAACCCCCAATGCTGTAGAGGGTTTTAGGGAATTTAGTGTACATTTGTAATTGTATTCAGAATGAAATCCTACAAGGACCTTTTAAAGAACCATATGCAACTAAAATGACATCAATTGGTTTTGTAATACAGTTGTAAATGTTTCTTTTGTGAATTCTTCATTGACACAATTATTCAACCCCTTAAAGACTACCACTCTGAAGAACAGAGGTTCATTCAAGTGTTTTCAATCAGCTATTGAAAACACCTGTGGATGTCACGGAGCAGCAATAAAGCATAATAAGCACCAATTAGGCAGCTTTAAAATGACTGTGATACTCAGCTCCTTCTAGACATTTACTGGTGTGGTTACAAACATGGTGAAGTCAAAAGAATGGTCCAGGAAGACAAGAGAAGAGGTGACTACTCTTCACAGGAAGGGCAATGGCTATAAGAAGATTGCAAAGATGTTAAACATACCAAGAGAGACCATAGGAAGCATCATTCGCAAATTCAAGGCAAAGGGCACTGTTGAAACGCTACCTGGTCGTGGCAGAAAGAAGATGCTGACTTCGACTGCTGTGCGCTACCTGAAGCGTAGAGTGGAGAAAAGTCCCTGTGTGACTGCTGAGAAACTGAGAAAAGATTTGTCAGATGTGGGTACTGAAGTTTCAGCTCAGACAATACGGCGCACACTGCGTAATGAAGGCCTCCATGCCAGAACTCCCAGGCGCACCCCCTTGCTGTCTCCAAAGAATAAGAAGAGTCGACTGCAGTATGCCAAAAATCATGTGGACAAACCACAGAAGTCTTGGGATAGTGTTCTGTGGACTGATGAAACAAAATTAGAACTGTTTGGGCCCATGGATCAACGCTATGTTTGGAGGAGGAAGAACAAGGCCTATGAAGAAAAGAACACCTTGCCTACTGTGAAGCATGGCGGGGGCTCAATCATGCTTTGGGGCTGTTTTGCTTCTGCAGGTACAGGGAAGCTTCAGCGTGTGCAAGGTACCATGAATTCTCTTCAGTACCAGGAGATATTGGATGACAATGTGATGCAGTCCGTCACAAACCTGAGGCTTGGGAGACGTTGGACCTTTCAACAGGACAATGATCCCAAGCATACCTCCATGTCCACTAGAGCATGGTTGCAGATTAAAGGCTGGAATATTTTGGAGTGGCCATCGCAGTCACCTGACTTAAATCCGATTGAGAACCTCTGGTGGGACTTAAAGAAAGCAGTTGCAGTGCACAAGCCTAAGAATGTGACTGAACTGGAGGCTTTTGCCCATGACGAATGGGCGAAGATACCCGTAGATCGCTGCAAGACACTTGTGTCAAGCTATGCTTCACGTTTAAAAGCTGTTATAACTGTAAAAGGATGTTGAACTAAGTACTAAGATTGAATGTCACTTGGGGGTTGAATAAAACTGATAATGATGTGAGCACAGAAAAGACATTTGTGGTTATTTCATTATAAATGGTATGTTATATTTGTCTGACCTACACGTGCCTCTTTGATTTAATTGTAAGCAAGATGACTGAATGATCAAAATCAATGTCAAACTGGCCAAAACACTCAATTTCAGTGGGGGTTGAATAATTTTGAACACAACTGTATATCTTATTATATTATTTGTGTTAACATCTGTACATTGTGACGCTGTGATAGTGTTTTATTTGTTTACTTATTTTCTTTGCGCTGACGTCATTAGACACATTATATACCCACTGCAGACAGACATGCACGCATGCATGCACACACACAAACAGACCTCATATTAAAATACACACACCAGGGCTGAATATATTTACATTAAATGTAGGGGACAGGAAGAAAACATTGAAGCCAACTAGATGTTTTTAGATGCCAAACACAGCTTTTAGATTGGTGTAAAATAAACTGGAAATTTAGGAGTTGCCTAGTCCGTCATCGGACGTCGGTGAATACTGCAGAATTGGCATTAGTGAATTCCACCGAGCTGAAGAAAAAACCTCAAAGGAAGTATCCTAGTCTCCTAATAGAAGCTTAAATTAACAAAAATGTAGTAAAATCTATCCAAATAATAACATGGGTCCTTTAAAACATAATAAAAATGTCTGTTACAAAATTTAAAAAGAAGTCTTAAAAATAAAAAACGGGGGCGTGGCTAGGTGCCTGAAGAGAGCAGTCGCATGCCTGAGCAGCTCCTGCTGAATTACCCTGATATCTAATTTTTTCACGCTGCCTTCTGACTATCCCTGCCTTCTCACACAGCGACGTACCCGGGACCGGGTGATGTTTAATTTTTGCAGTGGGACTTTCACTCGTCCGCCCTGACTGAGCCGCTAGTTTTCGGGCCTAGTGCGGAGAGACACTGACCGCCATTTTGCTGCCTCGTGCTCCTTCCTTCCCCACCATCCATGTGCACCACCCAGCAATGGGCAAGCGGGATAAGAAGTCCGGAGCGGTGGAGTGCCCAGGTCTTCCGGACATTCTGGTCGCACTGGCGGGCCCGAGTGACGTGAGTACTCTGCCCCAACTCCGGTGGAGGTGGTGACCTGCAAAGTGGGCCCTGATGTCTCCCCGCGAGCCCCACAACCAACCCTACAGGACTTGGATGACCTCCCGGCGATGAAACGGGACATTCGAGCCCTCCTAGCTGGCGCCCGCTCCTCGTGGGCTACGGAGATTGCAGAGGTGGTGCAGCTTGACACCCGGACCTGCACCATGGCGGTGATGCAAGGTGAGGCCTCATCACAGGTTTGTGCACTCCATGTCCAGGTTGCCGGTCTGCAATCCGCCCTGCTGGCCATGGAGGCCCGACATAGACGGTGGAACCTAAAGTTGAGGGGTATCCCGGACACTTTTCCTGCCTCTGACCTACTGCTACTGGCCAACCGGATGGTGAAGGCCGTCCTTTCCTTCCCTGACGGTGCCCCGGACCTGGTGATATCTGCGACCAGGGTTCGCAAGGCAGCCCCTCAGACTGCAACGAAGAATGTTATCGTAGTGTTGGGAGAGGTCCTTGTGAGAGAACGCTTTCTAGGGGCGACGATCCGAGCTCCCCTGTTCCGATTTGAGGGCCTAGACATCACTGTCTTCCGCAACCTACCGTTTCTGGCCCTGGCAACAATATGGAATGACTACGGCCACTCTCCAGGCCCACGAAGTCCGTTATCGTTGGGGAGTGTCGGGCTCCCTGCTTATCCATCAGGGCGCTGAGGTTCTTGTGGCCTCGACGTTGGAGGAGGCCCGGGCTCACCTGTCGGCCTTGGGTCTGCCACGCCGTCTGGACGACGTTAATGTGGAACGGTCGCTGTCACCGTCGGTCGTGCAGCCCTATGACCCGGACTAGTCTCTGGGACACGAATGCTCTCCACTCTCACCCGGCTGAGATTGGCGCTGGTCGCTCTCTGGCCCTCGCTATAACCCGATCAGCTGCATGCCCCCACTTTCTCCCCTCCCCCCTCTTCTACCCGCTTTTTCTTTCCTCTCCTCCCCCCCCCTTATGTTTTTATTATATTGTTTGGGTTTGGAGTTATGGTTTTGCTGAGGGTGAGCCGTGGTGCAGTCACTGTCCCCTTGGCCCCTCAGTGACCTTTGCCCTGTGGTTCCCTCTGTGGCCCTCTGTTTCCCTGTGGGGTCTCAGAGGCGTGCTGCTGAGTACCACTTTTTGATATGGGCTGCCTTTCCCATCTTCTGTCTCAACAGGGAATTTTTATTTTTATTTTTTTTAATCTTCCCCCTCCTCTCTCTCCCCCCTTTACTTATCCTTTCTTGACCCCCTTCCCCTTTTTTATGCCCTGCGATTGCCTACAATTTTTGTTATCCTGTTTATGTTGGTAGAACTTGCTTACCTCTCTTGTTGCATTTACCTGTACTTAATTAATGGCTTGATTCCTTGCAAATTACAGTCAAGCTGTGGCCCTGTGTGGCTTTTGCTTTCCTGGCGTTACTGCATTTATTTGTGATGTGCATAGTCTTAAATAAAGAATTTTTAAAAAAATTTATTTTTAAAAATAAAAAGGGTTTACGAAAGAACTAAAAAGAATAAAGGGTCTTTTAAAAAAAAATGTAAAAGATATTCTTTTTATTACATTGAATCTCCTATTGGATTTGCATGATTACACACTATCGAATTGAAACAATGAAAACCAGGTAATTTTGCCGAATTGTCCACTGCCACAATTTCGGTGCAGCCGAGTTGCACTGCATTTCACTGTCAATTTGTCTGTATTTGATGAACTGACAGCTTTGTGAATAGATTAATTGCCGCTCGGTGCAATTGGGAGGAAAATTTGGACGTTAGTGAATAACCCCTGTAGTCTTTGCATCTTCTGTAGAGAGCGCTGTCTTGAGCAGGAAATGTCTCAGGACAATCTCGGAATTCCCACAAGTTTCTGTAGCAATTTGTTACCATAACATGTTAGAGCTATCCCTGAATTAGTAACAATAATAAAAATACTAAGGAAACCTGGAGATACTGTGGTGAAAGAAGTGTCACTTGCCCCAAAATAAGGCCCTCTACACCTCGTTTCCATCTTAGGTCCGTTTATCTGTATCTCGTTCCCTTTGGTTATTGTAATCTGCTGCGGAAACTGTTGGCGCTATATAAATGATAATAATAATCCCCTGTGTAGAGGAGTGACCTCCTCTTGGAGGTTTGTATTAAGATCTATGCCACTGGACCGTATACTTTATCTTTTGTCCAGACCATTGGGTCACTTTATGTGGCTCACAAATCACCTCTTCCTTGAGACAAGCTGTTGCTGAAATATGGTAATGACCTGTTCACCCTCTCTGACTAAGGCTAGGGTCAGACGAACGCATTTTTCATGTCTACCGGCAAAAAGTGCGTTGATGCGGCCAAACGCATTTTTTTAATGGAAGACGCGATAGCGGTCATACAGTGCGCAATTTCGGCCGTATTTTTGACGGAGCTATAAAAAACAAATGGACGTGATGTTGGCCAGACATGTGCAGTGTCTGACGTCTCCTAATCACGTACACACGCCGCGATGCCGACACAGCGCACTCTGTGCGTCAGTACTAGCAGTACCACGTTCTCGAAAAAATGCGTTCGTTTGCCGCTTGCGTTGCGCGGCTGAACTTTCGTGCGGCCATACTTCGTATATTGGCCGTCCTTTGCTGCTACTACGGCCACAATAAAGTGCGGCTCAACGCACGTTCGCACTGCGTTCGTCTGACCCCAGCCTAAGGTTCACCAAAAGGTTAGAGAACAGAAACATGGCTGAACCTATGGTAACTATTTATCACACTTACATGGCCTTTGTTAAACTGTGGTTCCATGGATTAATTATTGTCTATAATTTACTTGTGTTTGGTAAGATCTATTTAAGACATGGCTCAAATGACTGGAGTGGCTGAAAATTAACAGGGTTATTCAGAGAGAGGTGAAAACAAGGAAAATGACTGGAGATGTGAAAATTCTAGGTCAAAATAGCCATACCAGAAACATTCTCCCATTTATCTCACTTTCCAAATCGTCTGTTTGGTCTAGATTGTGCTCTTCTCCTGCCAGTTCTCCTGGTTTTCACCTCTCTCTGAATAATCCTGTATGTGTCACACATAGCAATGTATTTAGTTACAAATGAACAGACATGTTGGGAAGGGTTGACCCTTGTAAGCTTCTGTACTCGCATGGCATAGAATTGTCCAACTGAACCAAGCCCTTTATTCTGTTCTCAGTAAGCACAAAAAAGCTTGAGTAATACTTTCCTTAAAATATACGGAGGTTCCTGAAGACATGTATGAGAGTTTCAGAGGTTGTGGGTTTACAAAATCACTACTTATTAAATACCTATGTCCTAAACCAATATGGCCTTGGAATGTTTAGAGTAAACATTCATGTTAAAAATAAAAAGTTTAATAGGGCACAGCAACACCATTCTGTGTTTTGTTAAGTTAGAAAAAACGTGGAACGTGAAAGGGATTATTGGCAGTGATTGAAAGTGAATATATACAGCGCAAAAGGAAAGAAGCCAGATTGATGTCAGCTAATTAATATCACGTCTTTGAAGCTCTCATGTGGATCTTAAATGAAAGATCACTGTGGAAAGTATACATAGAACCAACTTTTCAATAATGATTAAAAAGACACAGTATGGGTTGTTTAATATTTCGCCTTAATTATCCAGAATAAACACTTAACATACCATCATTCCTGTTACCTCCTCACAATTATCTGACTCTTCCTTTTGGGTTACCAAAGTTGTAAAAAGAAACTCAACCATTACAATTGCACTAATTCAGTACCAACATTATTCTCAGTTACTAGACTGTTACTAGACAGTTACTAGACAGTACTGAGGCATCAACTAAAATCTCTGATACCCACACACACTGCACATTACTGTGAGTCTCTTTGATACATTCATACCATACACACTGCATATTACTGTATCACAGAGCTCCACAGTAATAATACGCACATTAATGTGCAGTGTGTATGAGCGTATCACAGAGCTCCACAGCTCATTACTGTGAGAGTTTTATTGCTGTGGAGCTCTGTGACAAAGTCATACACACCGCACATTACTGCGAGTTTTATTACTGTAGAGTTTGGGATTCTCTCATACACACCACATTATAGATTTTTAATGACGTTTCCAGGTGGGCAAATCATTTTTTTTATTTCACTCTGGGGGGGAAATTTTTATTTCGCTGGGGGACGTGCAAATCCCCCCCAGGGGTAAACAATGAAAATCTGTTTTTATATGGGGGGGGGGGATTTGTTTGGAAGGTAAGTATTTATTGTTATAATTTCATGGGGGGGGGGGGTAACTAGAGGCCTGGCAAATAAAGTAAGTTGGGGGGGGGCACTTTTATTATTTCAGTGGGGGGGGCAGCTGAACCAGGAGTCATCTTACCTGACAGGTGGACCCCTGGTCAGCTGTATCATTTCCCTCTGAGTTGGTGGCGGCCATCCGGCGCACCCTATGACATAAATCAGAGATAGCTGGCCATCAGGCCAACCCTTGCTGATTATGTCACAGAGTGTACCGCATGATGTCTGCCGCCAGGCGCACCCTGTGACATAATCAGTGGGGGTCTCTGGTTATGTCATAGGGCGGCCGGATGGCAGACTGCCATCTTGAAGTCCCTACAAAACCTAAACTGCAGCCTAGGGAACACAGGCTGTATTCCCCAGGCAGCCTCGCTGGGCGGTCACAAACAAGAAGCTCTGCTCGCAAGTGGCCTACCGGGCCTGGTTGTACCTTACAGCCTGCAAGGAATGGACGCATTCAAACATTAACACTTCTACAACTTTACTTATGTAGCCTCTGGTTTCATGCAAAGACTGAAAGAAGTCTGATGCTTAGGATTCAATTTTAATTGCATGGTCATATAAACAATCAATACAATCTAGATCCATGTCCTTGTCAAGAAGTCATATAAAATGCATGATAAGTAAAAAGGAAATCAATTTTGAAAGGCTTTGTATGCGTTAATTAGCAAATGATTATGAGGTCAGAGTCGGTTCACAGGGTCTCATTTTATGGAACAATGATTAAATCAGTTTCTGAAATACCTGAAATCATAACCAGACATATTACTCAAGGGAGAAACTCACACTCCCCCTTGTTTCCACAGTTTATCGTCTAGACAAAGACCGATCACATGTTTCTAATGTTGAACTTACGGAAATGGCGAAAACAAAACCGATAGCGTAGATTCCTTCTTCTGAGTCATCTTAACCTGGAAAAGAAGACATAACAGAAGGGACTGCATGAACAGGGAGACTAGCAATTGATAATTCGTAATGGTTAGTCCAGCGGAACAACAACTGGTACTCATTCATAAATTGCAGAATGGATCAGCTGGCTAATGAAATGATACTGCCAACATAATCACTATCGTTTTAAAAAAATATATTATTACAATAAAAGAATATATAATGGTTTTTTTTCAGGTATTTGATCATCGTAGCAAAATTGCAGGAATGGGGTTTTAATGATTAAATTGTAACCCGAATAAAAACCTGCTTTGTAATAAACACTAGATGTTTAAAACAAAAAAAAAACAGCCGAATACTATAGGTAAGAAACTCGACAGATTAAATTTGAAATATTAATTCTTGAAAATGCCATAAAAAAAATGCTAGTTTTACAGACTAACATGAAGAGATGAAGGAAAGAAAGCACTTTTACATGTCTTCGAATACTCATATTTTCCATTATTTACTTAATTTTTTTTTTAAAAAAAATCAGATATGATAACACTTTGATATAGGTCTGTGTAGAATCTTACCTTAAACTGCTCCAATATCTGAAGTGCATTTGTAAGCATACTCTCCACTTTGAAGACATCGCTGCTATTAAGATATTCCACAGGCAAAATACCCTAAGTGAACAATAATGTTACAGCATGAAAAAACACAAATCACAGAGTTCAAAATGTAGAAAGGTTACAAGGAAATGGAATTCTTTGGTTTTCTGGGTTTAACATACATACATACATACATACGTACGTACGTACGTAATGTGCACAGGTAACTTCTGCCTGCAGAAGCTGCACAAAAATACATATTTTCATGTGTCAGCTAGTGACAAGGAAAAACATTCACACACCAAGAAACAAAACGCACTTACACACTCTATAGTTGCACACAAACATTTCTGCATTGCATCACATCACAGCTACTTGGAAACACCTCAGTGTAGTCAGTTACACTGAAATCATAAACAAATACAGTTCATGTTGAACACATAATATCTTTGCATTGCAGTGACAAATACACCTTTGTGATTATTCATGTTAACAGATCATTGCATTCACTCAGACTCACCCCGCACCCACTTACAATTACAATAGGTCTACTTCATGGAGCTTCGAAAGTCGTTCCCCATTTGCCTTACTTACCTCCCCGTGACACCTTAGAGGTCAGTACAAATCGACACACGACACTTGATAGTCTCTGACCGGCTACACTTTCCCTCTTCACCCTTTTTAGATTTTTCTCTTTCCCTTCCAGCTTCTCCCCTCACCTCTTTCCCCTTTTCCCATCGTCGCCTACTTGGGGGTTTCCCCCTTCATTTCCCCACACGCTTAGGTGGTGCACTCTTCAGTCCCCAAACGATTGTCCTAGACTGTGATCTGATGGCTGGGGGAGGGTCCACTGACCCATATTAGGGTGGTATCACATAATGTTAACTATCTCCATCTCTGCAAAAGCGGTGAAAAGCGACAAGGTATAACAAACAGCTGGAGGCAGTTGTGATTCTCAGGCCGGAGACTCATTTCACATGCAGGAGAGCCCCCGACATATTGGGGGGTGGCTGCACCGCCCATTATAACGCCACAAGTAGTTGCCACAAAACAGAGATCTCCACCCTTATGCGGAGACTGCCCTGGATGGGCGATATCTCCGGTCCCAACAGTGGGTCCTGGTGGGGGCGGGGGCTTTAATACAGTTCTCAACCCTTACCTGGATAAGAGCAACTGGTTCCCAAGTCAAACTCAATTCCGTCTTTCCAAAACCTTCAGCTCCCTTGTCCAATCCTTTAATCTCTAGGATTCTTGGAACCTTCTCCATCCCAGAGAGCTAGATTACTCATTTTATTTTTTTCAAACCCCCTGACACATACTCCAGGCTGGATTACATTTTCTGTAGTAGATATCTAGTTACAGCCCTCCTCCAATATACATGAAATCTTGTGGTTTGTCTGTGCTGTGGTGGAGACCGTGATTCGGAGTGTAGGTCGAACCAGCCACTAGACTTTGAGGGCATATGTCCGAAAGGAAGACCATCGCCACACCACTTTCTATGAGAACAGCTGTAAACCACCTCGCCTCAGACAGGGTATGATTTCCCTTTTATACTCCATTTCAGAGGGTATGGAATTTGCGCAAGAGGCCTCCTACGTTTTACGTTGGGAGGGGGACTTCGGGAACTCAATTGGCGAAGAGGATTGGTTTGAAATATTTGATAAGACCACCTCGGGTCACATTGTGTACTGCAGTGCAGAAGAATTGTTACAAGGTTCTCATGGTGATATATTCATCCATGCCACCTAGCCAAGATGCGCCTGGGGGAGCCCACAGTTTGTTTCCAGGCATGCAGAGAGCACAGTAACTATATCCACGCGTGGTGGGGTTGCAGCATGTTCAGACCTATTTTGGAGGAGGTTTTTAACGACCTGAACAGAGTACTGGGTGTACATCTATCCCCGAACCCCTCGACTGTGCCTCTTAACCGTCCACATCCACTAGTGCACCTCTCATGCAGCGAACATAACTTAAATTCAAGGGTCTGCTTGGCAATATGCATCTGCTTGGCCCAGACCTGTAAGGGCTCCCCACCCTCCAATCAAGGCCAAAATTTGACATGGTCACAATGGAGCACTTGACAGTGATACTCCAAGAGTGCATGGCCCACTTTAAGATAGTGTGGTCCCCACTGTTGAGGGCATTTGTCTCACCAGCCTACACTCGCTTGGACTTCTCGGGATAGTGGACTGATCCCCTGGGGGAGTCGGGGGTCCAGAGTCGCTTCTCTCTCCTCATGGTGTTGGGTCTGGCTTATGGGAGACCGGGCTTATTCCCTTTTCTCCCCTGGGATGGTGGAAGGAGAATCCCATACACCCATATCCTCTGCTATCTTCCTTCCTTTGTCCCCTCACATACTCTTCAGGTTACAAGTCCTTTCATCCCTTCCCCCTTTTTTTATTTCTCTTCCCTTCTACCCTTGTTTCTCCCTCCCCCTAACTTCCCCTCTCCCCATCGCCCTGCCCCGTCTCACCTTTTCAATTCCCAGTCAGTGCAGCTCTCTGCATCTACCCTGAACTCCCTTACCTTCTCCGTGCCCTACCCCCTGGCTTGGATTTCAAAATTTCAACCTATTAGTTTGGAGCTTTGGCTCACTGGTTTCACTTTCATTCTCTCCACTTAGTGCAGAGCGGATTAAAAGCCTGCTTTCTGAGTGAAAACTGTAGGTGGGGGAACACGGCAGTATTTTGCGCTCAACAATGCCTATGTACTGCCATCCCCCCTTTAATATCCCACCTAGGGACAAGATTCCACCCTTCGCCCTTATTACTTTTTTGTACTTTCCTCTCAGGTACTTTCATTTTTTGTACTGATTTGCTCGGTTTTCTATTGTTTCTATGTGAATTGATATTTGATTTAATTGCTGTACGCTGGGTTTTTGTACATTCATTGGGCTATTGTTTGTATGACTTGTCACTATGCAATACACCAGAATTACAGGGGGAAAAAAAGCACAATTTACAGTTTTTTAAGTTTATAAAGAAGCATAAAAATTATGCAAGAATCTCAAGGTATCCAAAGACATAAAAGAACAGAAAAAATTAGAGGATAAATCTAAATTATGTATTTCCAATTAAATTAAAACTACAATCATTCTTACAAGAAACTGTTAATAGGGATAATTAGGAACAATGCCAATGTGACATATGATACATTACCACAGAATTCAGAGGGAAAGGAACTCCAATAAGGGATGCCATCAGAGGGGCTACATCAGCCTGCAAATAAAAGTACCATATGCATGGTGATTAGAACAAAGAAAAATAATACAGTAATAAATCGAAATACACATTTAGGAAGCAACCCAACAATTTATATTTTGGAATACTGTTTGAATGTAGATAAATCTAAATGTCCGCCAATTTTCATAACTAAAAATAATGCCATTGGTAAACAAAAGACGCTGTGGCTTGTTTTGTTTAACTCCTTACCACCAGGGATCTGCTGGGAAGCAAGAGGACATAAACGCTGCGGGTGACATAGCAAGCCCTATGGCTTTCTGGCCCTCCTACAGCCTGCCTCCCTTTGATCAACAACATTGACTGCAGGGGGACTGCTCAAGATTAGTTAGCCCTGCTGCAGCCAATGACGGCAGGCTGTAGGAGTGCCAGAGAGCCATAAAGCATGCTTTGCCACTGTCTGGCGTTTAGGGCCGCTTAATGCAAAGAAAAGCATAGTCCTCCCTGCTGCGTTAATGTGTTATCTGAATAGTAGTATTCAATCCCAAACACAGGCTAAGGTTTTTTTCGTTTGTGTTTTTATTCTTAACCTCCCTGGCGGTCTGATTTTTTCAAAAATTTTTGTGTCAAAGAGCGTTTCAATTTTTTTGAGAAGGAAATCTGTTGTTTAATATAGTAGGCCTGTAATCCGTAGGAATAACTCACTGAAATACGTGCAAACAAGGGTCAAGTAAACACACGGAGTCAGATCAAGTTTGAAACACAAAATAATAATTTATTATCCCACAATTAATTATCCAAAATATTGGAAATAAATAATATTCAATAAAATAATCAAAACGAAACCACTGAAAGCTTTCAGAAAACATGTTTGCAATATTAGTGACTGCATGCAATGATATATCTTGAAACATGGGACTGCACAAAGTCCAACGTCACAATCAGGACAATGGAACCTGGTTTCCTTTCAGATTTTCTTGCCCTTGTCATCCCGCTTGGAGCAACACACCACACACATCCTAGTAGGCGCTGACTTCCTCTCTGTTGGTGGGATGTGGTCGACGAAGTGACGACCAGTCAGGCGTTCAGGGTTGACAACGCCAACAGCACGGTGTCCAGGTCTACTGCCAGCCACCGGTGTATGATGGCACAGAAATATACATTCAGCAACCTTCCAAATGTAGTCCGCATGAAGGAGGGTCTGGTCACTTGCCTTTTTCTGCAGAATGTAGGCATTCCACAGGCACTGTTCAATAAGATGCCTGAATATCTTCTTGTAATACTTCTGCTGTTTACGCATCGCAGGGTAAAATGTTATCGCTTGATCAGCTTGGTCAACACCTCCCATGGTGGAATTGTAATCCACCACTACCTGCGGTTTCATAATGTCTTTGCCACCTCTTGTATGTACCATGACAGTGGAGTTGTCATGGACAGTACTCATCAGGCAAACATCCTTCTTGTCACGCCAAATCAGTGCCAGCATTTTGCCTTTCTGCCAGGCAACCAGGTCTCCAGTCTTCAGCTTTTTATTTCTGAAGATTGGTGGCATGTCGCGCCGGTTAGGTCAGACAGTCCCATATGCGTCTGTCTTGTGCTGCAGGAGACACTCCTAGAATTCAGGGGACGTGTAGAAATTGTCCGTTGTCACACAATAGCCCTGATCCAGCAATGGCTCAATGAGTGACAGCACGGAAGATGTTGCCAATCCATATTTGGCAGCGAATTTCGTCCCTTTGCCCGTGTATATAACGGAGTTCCAGATGTAGCCGGATGAGGATTCACACAGCATATAGGATTTGACGCCAAATCGTGCCCTCTTAGATGCGATGTACTGCACCCAGGTCAGCCGTCCCTTGTATGCCATTAGACTTTCATCTATACGGATGTCCCTCTCTGGCACATAGGTCTGCTGGAAATCTGTGACGATCATTTCATACACGTCCCAAATTTTGCGAAGTTTAGGGGAAGGATGCGTGGTTTTGTCAAATTCCTCGTTGTTCACGAAGTGCAGGTACTTCATAATGAGCATGAACCGGTACTCTGGCATCACCGTGCTAAAGAAAGGCTTTGCAATCAATTTATTGGTTGTCCAGTACCACTTCTGCATCGGTTTAGCGATGACTCCCTGGAGAATTATCAGGCCAGGAATTTCCAGATCTCATCCTTGGTCACTGGTTCCCACTTTCTGCTACGTGACCACTTCTGCGGCAGAGTAACCAACTGTTGCTCCTGGTACCGGTTTGTCTCGGTTACAATTTTTTCTATGACCGCATCGGTCAGGAACAAGCGCAGGTATGCCAAGGGGTTGTCGAGTTCCACGTCCACTTTTATACCATGTGCTCCAGTAAATGGGAACTTTTGGGGCGCTGCATGATCCGCACCATCAATACAGCACCGAGTTGCAACGTCGCTGAGCGCAGCATCAGATTCCTCACAGTCATCACTATCAGGGTCTGAGGATGAATCTACCCACGAGTCACTGTCACTCGGTTCCGCAAGCAATTCGTACTCGCCGTCACTGCTCTCAGGCTGCACTGCAGCAGCTTTGGAGGCACAAGCGTGCTTTTTGGACGCCATGACCGTAGAAAACGCTGTCAGGACACAGGACCACTCACTAGGGATACCTGGGGGTGAATGACACAAAGTAATCCTGACAGAATGCATTGCACCTGTCAGGATTTTATATATTTATTTTTTTCAGGTTTCAAATTTGCCGCCTGGTCCCGCCCCCTGTGTCGCGTGGCTCACAGGGAGCGGAACCAGGAAGCAACTCACACGCCGACGCCGCAATCACACGGAGAGGACTGCAGAGACGGAGAGGGAGCGCTGGATGCAGTAAGTATACAGCCCAAGTGTGGCTCGGGGTTACCGATCGCGGTAGCGAAATTTAACCCTGAGTCACACTTGGGAACACCGCCAGGGAAGTTAATCCATCTCTGCTGATAATATTTTGACAATGTGGTCATCAAAATTAAATTTAAAAAAAAAAATACAAAAATTTACAGATGGCGAGTGAGCTGGTTGGAACCGCTTGTTCTGCTACTGGAGGCACATTAAAGGGACACTAACAAAAAAATCACCCCCCCCCCCCCCCGTTTTTTAATCCTAACCTATCCCTATTCCCTTAATAAATAGTTATTTTTTGTTTTTGTGTTTTTAACTGTAATACTTACCCTAAAATCCTCTTGTTTCCAGCAATGTTTTTTTTTTTATATACTCACCTCCCTCCTCTTCCGCTCCCGTCCTTGTTTCTTCTTCTTGCCTTCTGGTTTACGTGAGAAGCGTGCATGCGCGCCTCTCACGTAAGCCAGCCAATCGGCAGGCTTCCTCCCGGCTCCCTCTGAGGATTAGTGTTGCGCGCAAGAGGATGCGCGCAACACTAACCCTCAGAGGGAGCCGCCAGCTTCTGCGGTGAGTTGGAGACGTCATCGCGCTGAAAGCGCGATGACGTCTCCTACGCGGCAAAAGTCGGCAGAAGCGGGAAATATGATTCCCGCTCTGCTGACTGACAGCTGGGAGGGCGGAGTAAACTTCTCTGCCTCTCTCAGCTGTTTTCAGCATTTACAGCTGAACCGCTGAGCGGAGGGAGGGGGGACAGAGGGCAGGATACTCCGGGCATCATGACCACCTAAAATAGCTTAGGTGGTCATGTTGCCTAGAGTGTCCCTATAACTTCTCCCATACAAAGTACAGGAGATGTTAATATAAAGTGACCAAGCGCTACATTCAAGACGCAAGTTAAGCTGGAGTCTCGGATGTAATATGTCCGTCAAAAAGAAATAAGCACAGTGTTCGAGGCTTTCTGCTGTACGGGTCAAGTGTTGTGCCCAATGGCAACATGGGTATAGGGCCCATAGTGTTGTAACTACTTTTCTTTAACAAAAGTTTGAAAAAACATAAGCACAAGTTTATAGTATACAACATCCTTATATGGTGCAAAACGGTTCATTAAAATTTACCTTTACATCGTGTCCTTTCCTATAGTTCATGAGGATTTTTAAATGCTCGTGTTAGTGAAAGATGCTCGGGAGGTGTATACATACAAATGTGGTTTACAAGAAACGTAATTCATTGAAGTTGTCAAAGAGAAAGAGCTGAGGCCTCAAGGGATCTCATCATTTAATGAGTAAATTGAATGTAATGAGTGAACGAGCTGTCAATCTGTATTACACATAACGAGTACAGTCCATTATGAATTGTGCCAGAACTTAAAGTATATTCACAATTTCCTGCACATTAGAAAATGGGGGGAAATTAGACACAAATGCAGGAATTTCATACACATTACATATGTCAGGATCATTTTTGTTCATCCCCTTAAAATTAATCATTAAATTACCATTAGCATATGCCCTTGATACATCTTTAATATCCTTCTTACTGCCACTAACCTACTTTCTCTAGGTGCAATCTTAACTTTGCTTTTTCACATCTTACTAGTTTTTTTTCTAATTTTATATATGGTAACCGTGTTCATTCTTTATGATCATGACTGAAAGGAAATAAATGCTTTGAACCAGAAGTGTTTTGGATTTTGAAATATTTAGATGTAATAATGAGATTTCTTTGGGATTGGATCCAGGTCTAATGAACAAAAACATTTAGGCTTCATATACGACACTTCAAGACAGCCCAATTCATTATTATCAATGTTTTTAGAATGCCCAAAGAAAAGGGACTTCAAATTCACATTTTCTCAAGAAGGTAAATGTGGGAGTGGAACATAGGGCCAACACCCAAACTGCAGCTCACGTTGTGCATTCGGGTTTTAAATTCAAATCTACCAATTACTGGTCTGGTAAGAAGGAAATCATTTGGATATTTTAGGACAGTTATAGTTAAAGGAATTTGAAGAAATTAGAAACAAAATCTTTTAAAGGGACACTCTACACACCATTAACATTTTAGGCAATCCTGAATACCACATGACCTGGATTGGATCGGCAGCCCAAAAATAGTGATTGGAACATCCCTAGTAAATAGTTTTAAAAGCAGCCGAAAAAGCAAAAGAGTATAGAATCAATGTCATTCACTGTTCAGGTCAGAATGTCACCCATCTGCTAAAATGTGGCAGTGGACTCCAGTATGTCGGAAGACCAACCATAGAAATCAGAACGTGGTTAATTGATAATGATATTCAACTAACCAACAGCGTTCCGAAGCACTGTAATAAATTAGATCAGTCTAAATGGCATACCTATCTTTGTGTGGGAATTTACACAATTCCAGAGAAATTGTTGATGGAAATTCACAGAAAAACCTTGGCACCAAGAGAAAAATAATTCATTTTTCAGAAAGTCCCATGGATGGCACATCAGTAAATGTTCACATAGATATTAAAAACTGCCTGCAGAATACAGGTACAAAAAATATCTCTGTATATCATTGTAAGGTTGTAAATTTTTTTTTTGCATATTAAGCTTTCCAGATGTTGTGCATTGTAGGTTGGATAACAATGTTCTTTTTAAATATTTTCACAATATTTTCTCATTTTTTTTAGGAATCTCTAAAGTAGTTTGTTTAATCTTTATTAGATCAGTTTTCTTGTTTTATATTTTATCACTATAATATTTAGATTTAGTTTTTTTTACTTGTATATCATTTGAAACATAGGTGGGTACATACATGCAAATTGGTATACATTTTTACTATATTATAAGCTGAAGCTGCTGAAACAAAGTAGAGAAGGATCAAAAAGTAATTTTATTGGCTCTATTTATAGTCAGTGTATTTACTCTACGCATGTTAAAGGAACACTCCAACAAAAAAATCACCCCCCGTTTTTTTTTCCTAACCTATCCCTATTCCCTTAATAAAACCTTCTTTTTTTTTTCTTTTCTTGTAACTGCAATACTTACCTTAAAATCCTCTGGTTTCCAGCGGCGTTTTTTTTTTTTTATACTCACCTCCCTCCTCTTCCGCTCCCGTCCTCCTTCTTGCTGCGTCTTGGCTTCTGGTTTACGTGAGAAGCGCGCATGCGCGCCTCTCACGTAAGCCAGCCAATCGGCAGGCTTCCTCCCGGCTCCCTCTGAGGATTAGTGTTGCGCGCAAGAGGATGCGCGCAACACTAACCCGAAGAGGGAGCCGCCAGCTTCTGCGGGAGTAGGAGACGTCATCGCGCTGAAAGCGCGATGACGTCTCCTACTCGGCAAAAGTCGGCAGAAGCGGGAAATATGAATCCCGCTCTGCTGACTGACAGCTGGAGGGCGAGTAAAGTTCTCCGCCTCTCTCAGCTGTTTTCAGCATTTTCAGCTGATCGGCTGAGCGGAGGGAGGGGGGGACAAAGGGCGGCATACTCGGGCATCATGACCACCTAAAATAGCTTAGGTGGTCATGTTGCTTAGAGTATCCCTTTAATTGGAGTAACCATACTAAAAAAAAATAAGAATTCCCAGAATAAGAAATAGGCACATTGACATGCAAAATATGTCCTGTAAGATGTGTGATGTGTTCCAAAGAGATACAAAACCTTATCGGATTCGACCACCATAATATTTGGTCACATCCCACTAATCGAAGGAAGCAATGCCGAGTCAGGATGTGATGTACGGCACGGCACTCCGAGTAAACTGAATGTGATCTTTCGGAAATCAATAACGGAAGCAAGACGGTTGGATTGCTGGACATTCAGAAGAATTGTAAATTTTGAGTTATAACTGAGCTATATATCCCAGACAAAGACACAAAAAAAAAAAAGATTACAAAAGTATCAGATATATTATTGCGTCACTATTTTATGGAGAATAAATATTTTCATTCAGCCTTAGTGTTTTGAGCTTTTCACTACCAAATTGGTATAGTTCCTATGCTTTCCATCCATTTTGCAACTTCTGCAGGATCATAGGAGAGACCAAGATCAGGTGCAGATCAGGTACTTTAGATATGACTGAAGTTGTTTTAATTGGTCAATTTTTTTGCAGTCACTTCACAAAGCGAGACAACTTTTCTCATTGAATCTTTATCAATTCTTGATAAACACTCTTCGACAGTCAAAATGTTATCTCGCTCGGTGATGTAACTCCAACAAATTTGCCTTGAACAAGAAGTTTGGAGTGCCTGTACCTTCTTCTCAGATGGATAATGTGGGAGTTGGATGTTCCTGGTATGTGTTGACACCCATTATGAAGGATTTCAAAATGTGCCCAGCTTATAACTTGTTATATTTTTTGTTGGGTGATTGTTCAGGGCCATTTTTGGGATTCTGATGGGCACACACGTCTTTCTTTTGTCTGACGATCCTTTGTTTAATTAAGTTTTCATTATACATACATCCTGTAGATTAGATTTATATAATATTTTTAATAATTTGGTAATGATTACATTAGGACAGCTGTGGAATTTTACATTTTTGGTGTTATGACTAGGGTTGCACCAATACTATTTTTTTTAAAGACCAAGTACAAGTACAGATACTTTTTTCAGGTACGAACTGATACAGAGTACTGATGCTTTTATTTAATGTCATGTGACCGCTTTCCAATAAATAAATTTTGGATTTTGCAGAAAGCCTGCCCAGTTTATGTTAATATTGAAAATGTATGGCCAGACACCCCATTTACCCACTGCACAGCCTTCACACACCCTGACACCACACACACACACAAACACACACAGAGACCTCAGACACAGAACTCAGAATCACGTACAACCAGGCACAGAACCCCCAAAATCATGTATAACCAGGCACAGACCCCCAAATCATGTATAACCAGGCACAGACCCCCAGAAATACAGGTGAAAATCGAAAACTTTTGCACAATATTCAAATTTAATTTCAGTAATGCAACTTAAAAGGTGAAACTAATATATGAGATAGTTCAAGCCGTGATTTGTCATAATTGTCATGATTATGGTTTACAGCTCATGAAAACCCCAAATCCCCATTCTCAGAAAATTAGAATATTACATGCAATCAATAAAACAAGGATTGTACATAGAACAATATCGGACCTCTGAAAAGTATAAGCATGCATATGTACTCAGTACTTGGTTTGTGCCCCTTTTGCAGCAAATACTGTTTCAATGCGGCGTGGCATGGAGCCATCAGCCTGTGGCACTGCTGCGGTGTTATGGATGACCAGGATGCCTCAATAGCGGCCTTCAGCTCTTCTGCATTGTTCGGTCTCATGTCTCTCAACTTTCTCTTGGCAATGCCCCATAGATTCTCTATGGGGTTCAGGTCAGGAGAGTTTGCTGGCCAATCAAGCACAGTAATACCATGGTCATTGAACCAGGTTTTGGTGCTTTTGGCAGTGTGGGCAGGTGCCAACTCCTGCTGGAAAATGAAGTCAGCATCCCCATAAAGCTGGTCTGTGGAAGGAAGGAAGCATGAAGTGTTCCAAAATCTCCTGGTAGACAGCTGCGTTGACCCTGGACTTAATGAAGCACAGTGGACAAACACCAGCAGAGACATCGCTCCCCAAATCAACACAGACTGTGGAAACTTCACACTGGACTTCAAGCATCTTGCAGTGTGTAAAGGGATAAAAGGACCATACGGCGCATAAAACAGTGAACAGCTGATTAATAGACAACTGGTTAATATTGAATAAAATATGATATGTGAATAAAATATGAATAGGATATATGGATAAGGGTGTCCTTAAAATGTCAATTATAAAATCGTTCAAAGTGCATAGGGAAAGGGCAAAAAATATATAGTCAATAAAGT
This sequence comes from Leptobrachium leishanense, assembly GCA_009667805.1. Lineage (NCBI taxonomy): Eukaryota > Metazoa > Chordata > Amphibia > Anura > Megophryidae > Leptobrachium > Leptobrachium leishanense. Next base: position 156,993,339 of record CM019067.1, on the reverse strand, counting down.
CTTTTTGTGCAAATGAGTGCTCAAAAAGTGCAGCAGTTCAATACTCAAGGAAGTGTTGTTGATTGAAGACAAGTGTATCAATCTTCTCTGTGATGCGGGTATCAGATCTTCTCTTTGAAGATATCCCTCAGAGAGAAGTAAAACATAAAAGGCGATAATAGTGCAGATGGTCGTGCTGGAGTGGAACAATTCAGTAAAGCCAATGTATGTACCACTCACATTTGTAGGAGCCTAAGCGAAATCCAGGCTCAAGGAAAATAGCTTGCGGCCAAATATAGAGTGGCACGTCCCTTCTTTCGTCTGTGATGGTTACTAGGTAAAGCAGAGAGAATCGGGAGACGGCACTCCCATAGCGTAACTCTGTGCGTATATGTGGAGAAATGAATTAAAGTTGATCACACTCACCGATTGTAGAGCCTCTCAATGCCAGGCTCAAGGGATATCGCCTTGGGCTCTCTTAAGGTGGAGACCCAGACCCCTTTGGTGTAGCAGCAGTTGGTCCAGATATCCAAAAATAGGGAAAAGGAAAAAAAGTGGCGAATGCAAGATATAAAATAATAAATTTATTGGAAATAATAAAATCCTGGACAAGTTATACCGAGACGCGTTTCGGCTAAAAAAGCCTTCCTCAGTCGGTGTGTTTAGTGTCCATAAAGTGCAATAAGAAAGTGAAAGTTAAAATGAAAGTGTCCTCTTATATAGTATACTAATTGCATTTCCTGCCACGTTGGAATTGTTAACTTCCTGTTTCCTGTTGGTCGACTTCCGTTCGTTCGGATTTACCCAGAGATGCTTTGCGGTGGTTTCGAATTGAAAACGAAAATGAATGCGATACATGAGCAATCGCGGCAATTACGAATCTTTAAAACAGTTATTATATAAGGAGGGTTTAAAATGAAGCTTAGAATCAAATTATGGCTTATATAAAATACAGAGATTCAAAAGAACGGGCAACATTTCGCATCGTGAATGGACCGGAAATGAATAAAAGGATTGACCAATAGGGTTATGCGCATATTTTAGGTCCATAAAGTTGTATCGTAATCAAAATGCACACATAGTTCTTACATGTTAAGAAATGGAATGCAGGTCAAATGATTTGTATACGATACGAAAATGTAAAGTAGAGCGATGGAAATTTCTTTAGTTTTCACCGTTAATGAACCGGAAATGGCCCTTTTTACCCAGAAATGCTTTGCGAAAATTCTTTTAGTTTCATTTTCGTTCGTATCCATAGTTAGGGGTTTTACCCAGAGAGCCCTTGCAGAAACTTTCTAGTTTCGTTTTCGTTCGCATGTAGAGCTTAGCTGTTTGTCTAAGGCTTATTCGGTTGTGGGACTAGTAATTAGTGGCATTTTTCTTTCGTATATAAAAAACGAAAAAAAGAAAAGATGTATATGAACTAGGAAATAGGGATATATTGTTAGGAACTTATATTAATAAGGTGGAGGAGTTTTGTCCAGTAAGGTCTTGTGGTGGGTATTATGGTCGTTCTATACCCAGATTTTCTGTTCTAATGCGGGGTAGATTGGTGGGATTAATTTACAAAGAGATTAATTATGAGAAAATAGTTGGTATTGTATGGAGGTTAGCTCAAAACGTACATAGAATAAATAAAATAAATAAAATGAATAAAAGGTAAGCAATGGGAACATTAAGATGGAGAGGTGAGAGCCATTAAAATTAGTAATAAATAAATTAAAAATAAAAATTTTAAAATTTACGGTTTCTCCGTTTCCGTTCACGACTTGTGGAACGACTATGACTACATTTTCTATGACGATTCTCCTTATCTCGTTCTTGTTTATTTTCGTTTAACTGACGCTCGAACTCGTCGAAGTTAGACATATTGCCTGGATTCCTAATGATGGCGGCTGATCGTTGAGCATTTTCTTAATGAATACACTGCAACCCCATGGATTAAATGCAGATTTTGAACTGTGCCACTTTCTTAACAGCTAGTTACTTTCATTCTTAACCATTCTTTTAAAACACCAGACTTCCTTCTCTTATCCCCACTTTTTATCCTTCGACGCTTTTAGATTTCTGGTTTAATCTTTGCCAGTCTAGAATTATAACACCACCAACTCTCTATATATTTTTATAATTTATATTTTTTATTTATTTATTGCGGTGCTCAACGATCAGCCGCCATCATTAGGAATCCAGGCAATATGTCTGACTTCGACGAGTTCGAGCGTCAGTTAAACGAAAATAAACAAGAACGAGATAAGGAGAATCGTCATAGAAAATGTAGTCATAGTCGTTCCACAAGTCGTGAACGGAAACGGAGAAACCGTAAATTTTTAAATTTTTATTTTTTATTTATTTATTACTAATTTTAATGGCTCTCACCTCTCCATCTTAATGTTCCCATTGCTTACCTTTTATTCATTTTATTTATTTTATTTATTCTATGTACGTTTTGAGCTAACCTCCATACGATACCAACTATTTTCTCATAATTAATCTCTTTGTAAATTAATCCCACAAATCTACCCCGCATTAGAACAGAAAATCTGGGTATAGAACGACCATAATACCCACCACAAGACATTACTGGACAAAACTCCTCCACCTTATTAATATAAGTTCCTAACAATATATCCCTATTTCCTAGTTCATATACATCTTTTCTTTTTTTCGTTTTTTATATACGAAAGAAAAATGCCACTAATTACTAGTCCCACAACCGAATAAGCCTTAGACAAACAGCTAAGCTCTACATACGAACGAAAACGAAACTAGAAAGTTTCCGCAAGGGCTCTCTGGGTAAAACCCCTAACTATGGATACGAACGAAAATGAAACTAAAAGAATTTTCGCAAAGCATTTCTGGGTAAAAAGGGCCATTTCCGGTTCATTAACGGTGAAAACTAAAGAAATTTCCATCGCTCTACTTTACATTTTCGTATCGTATACAAATCATTTGACCTGCATTCCATTTCTTAACATGTAAGAACTATGTGTGCATTTTGATTACGATACAACTTTATGGACCTAAAATATGCGCATAACCCTATTGGTCAATCCTTTTGTTCATTTCCGGTCCATTCACGATGCGAAATGTTGCCCGTTCTTTTGAATCTCTGTATTTTATATAAGCCATAATTTGATTCTAAGCTTCATTTTAAACCCTCCTTATATAATAACTGTTTTAAAGATTCGTAATTGCCGCGATTGCTCATGTATCGCATTCATTTTCGTTTTCAATTCGAAACCACCGCAAAGCATCTCTGGGTAAATCCGAACGAACGGAAGTCGACCAACAGGAAACAGGAAGTTAACAATTCCAACGTGGCAGGAAATGCAATTAGTATACTATATAAGAGGACACTTTCATTTTAACTTTCACTTTCTTATTGCACTTTATGGACACTAAACACACCGACTGAGGAAGGCTTTTTTTAGCCGAAACGCGTCTCGGTATAACTTGTCCAGGATTTTATTATTTCCAATAAATTTATTATTTTATATCTTGCATTCGCCACTTTTTTTCCTTTTCCCTATTTTTGGATATCTGGACCAACTGCTGCTACACCAAAGGGGTCTGGGTCTCCACCTTAAGAGAGCCCAAGGCGATATCCCTTGAGCCTGGCATTGAGAGGCTCTACAATCGGTGAGTGTGATCAACTTTAATTCATTTCTCCACATATACGCACAGAGTTACGCTATGGGAGTGCCGTCTCCCGATTCTCTCTGCTTTACCTAGTAACCATCACAGACGAAAGAAGGGACGTGCCACTCTATATTTGGCCACAAGCTATTTTCCTTGAGCCTGGATTTCCCTTAGGCTCCTACAAATGTGAGTGGTACATACATTGGCTTTACTGAATTGTTCCACTCCAGCACGACCATCTGCACTATTATCGCCTTTTATGTTTTACTTCTCTCTGAGGGATATCTTCAAAGAGAAGATCTGATACCCGCATCACAGAGAAGATTGATACACTTGTCTTCAATCAACAACAGTTCCTTGAGTATTGAACTGCTGCACTTTTTGAGCACTCATTTGCACAAAAAGACTTTATTGACTATATATTTTTTGCACTTTTTGCCCTTTCCCTATGCACTTTGAACGATTTTATAATTGACATTTTAAGGACACCCTTATCCATATATCCTATTCATATTTTATTCACATATCATATTTTATTCAATATTAACCAGTTGTCTATTAATCAGCTGTTCACTGTTTTATGCGCCGTATGGTCCTTTTATCCCTTTATCTTAGTCTTGACACATATTTTGGTTGTTTTTTATGTGTTTTTACCATACTATTGGCTGCATTTGATTATTTAATAGTAATCCACTTAGCACTTTAATTAATTCATTTAAATAAGCAAGCGCCCACACTGTATAGTGTATATTCGTATACACATTTCCCAATCTTGCAGTGTGTGCCTCTCCATTCTTCCTCCATACTCTGGGTCCTTGGTTTCCAAATGAGATGCAAAAGTTGCTCTCATCAGAAAAGAGGACTTTAGACCACTGAGCAACAGACCAGGTCTGTTTTTCTTTAGCCCAGGTAAGACGCTTCTGGCGTTGTTTGTTGTTCAGGAGCGGCTTGACAAGAGGAATACGACATTTGAAGCCCATGTCCAGGATCCGTCTGTGTGTGGTGGCTCTTTATGCACTGACTCCAGCCTCAGTCCACTCCTTGTGAAAGTCCAACACTTTTGAATGGCCTTTTTCTGACAATCCTCGCCAGTCTGCGGTCATTCCTGCTGCTTGTGCACCTTTTTCTTCCATACTTTTCCCTTCCACATAGCTTTCTATTAATGTGCTTTGATACAGCACTTTGGGAACATCCAACTTCTTTTGCAATTACCTTTTGAGGCTTTCCTGCCTTATGGAGGGTGTCAATGATGGTTTTCTGCACAACTGTCAGGTCAGCAGTCTTTCCCATGATTGTGATTCCTACTGAACCAGACAGATAATTTAAAGGCGCAGGAACCCTTTGCAGGTGTTATGGCTTAATTAGCTGATTAGAGTGGGACACTGAGCCTAGAATATTGCACCTTTTCACAATATTCAAATTTTCTGAGATTGTGGATTTGGGGTTTTCATGAGCTGTAAGCCATAATCAATTATGACAAATTACGGATTGCACTATCTTGCTTTGCATGTAATGAGTCTCATATTAGTTTCCCCTTTTAAGTTGCATTACTGAAATAAATGAACTTTTGCACGATATTCTAATTTTTTGAGTTTCACATGTATAACAAGGCACAGACCCCAGAATCATGTACAGCCAGGTAGAGACCCCCAGAATCGTGTATAACCAGACACAGCCTTCAGGATCAGGTATAACCCACGTGTTAAACGGAGCGCCGGCGTGCTCCTCCACACAGCCACTGGCTTGTGAAGGCTGTGACATGCTCTCGCAAGATTGTTTGACCCCCCGCAAGATCTCAGCTGGAGGCGCGTCACAGCCTTCACAGGATGGCGGTCGAGCGAGGGAGAATGCTGGCGCTCGGTGGAAGATGCAGCCAGCTGGAGGGGGATGCTAGCGGAATGCAGTTAATGCATTCCTCTAGCAGCCCCATCCCCTCTGATACCGGCAAGTCGGCCCAACGCTGGCTGCCGGGTACTAGTATCGATGCATCCCTAGTTATAACAATGCTCAAAAGAATTTTGCAACATTTCAGATTATGGATTTCATATAAGGGATACTCAACCTGTAGTTGATGCTCCTCACTTAAAAGCTCAACCAAAGCATATGCAAAAATAAATAAGATTTTGAATACAGAAATAAGGGATTTGTCTCCCAAACCATTTTGAGAAACTGAGGTTAAATGGAACAAGATGAGAGGTAACATCAATAGTGTTCCATGTGTAAGTGACCTTCTCTGCAATTACCAATATCAATGCACTTAAAAATGAATGTACCTGATTGACATCACGTCTTTCCAAGGTATCCAGCTTCCACACTGCAACACATATGAAAAAATACTCTGAATAGACCAGCATATAAAATGGTGACACATAGGAATTAAAAGTGATGCCAATTTTGCTGAAACAGATGCAAATTCTATTTAAACACCTACCTAAAATGTTCTCTTTTACCAAGCTTTTAAATCATTCATTTAATTTGAAAAGTGCATCTACATATGGTTTTCTATATACATTTATAAAAAAAATCGAAAATGTTTGTAATACTGCGTTACAAAGGTTGTATTTTTATTCTCTTATGTCGATGGTATAGATCAGTGGTTCCCAGCCCTGGTCCTCGGATAGCATTAACAGGTCAGTTTTACCAGATATCTGAAGCACAGCACAGGTGATATGATTTGCTGCTCAGGGATTGCAGGATTCAGTCTGCTTTTCTCCGAGGGAATCCTTAAAATCTGGCCTGTTAAGGGGTACTTGAGGACAGTGTTGGAAAACGCTGGTACAGATGGAAAATATGGAAAGCACAATATTGTAGGTTCTATTATGCAGAGACAAGTCAAATAGAACGTGTGTATATTAAGATCTTATAGTGAAAAGTAGTCTTATTACTCTATGAACAAGATAAGTGAGTTAACCTTCCAGGCATTCCGATTCGAACATATTTTATATGTTAGATTCGGAACAATGGTTTTATCCCCCTAGTGTTATTCCTGAATGTGGCTCAGGGTTAAATTTCATTGCTGAAAGCAGTAACCCTGAGCCACACTCGGGCTGGAAACATACCTGTCCCTGCGCTCCCTCACTGTCCCCTGCAGTCACCTCCATGCGATCACGGCGTCCTGCTTCCTGGATCCCCTTCTTGCAAGAAGGGAACCAGGACGCCGCGAACGCACGGAGGAGAATGCGATTGCGGGAGGACAACAAGGGAGCGCAGGTAAAGGTATGGATCCAGCCCAAGTGTGGCTCGGGGTTACCGTTTTCAGCAATGAAATTAAGTCCAAGTCACACTCGGGAAATCCGCCAGGGAGGTTAAAGGGGCACTACCATCAAAAAATGAAATGTCCTTATTTTGTTTATGTTGCCGATATCTTACATGTGCTTTGTTTTTCTCTTGTATGTTCAGAAAATATTTTACTGTTTAAGTGTCACTGGGTGCAACCAGTTTGTGATCTCTTGTGTTGTAAACTGCCCCCCCCCCTACAGTATCTACCCAGGAGAAATCTCAACGTATCCTTCCTGGTAAAATACTTTATAAATAAATAAATAAATAAATAAATAAGTCAGGTGTGCCACATCAGGGGGAGAGGGTACGAGCTCAGGATGCAGAGAGACACTGGAGATCTTGAATAAGGTGAAATAAATCAGGCTTTATTTACAAAAGTAATGTTAGCAATGGGGATGGGTGAGGCAGGAAAGAGGATGACTAAGGAAACAGAAGACACAGTGGGCCAGGATTAGAAAGTACATAGGATACAGCAAAACAAACAGAATACAGGAGAACTCACGGACACCAGATAGAAAATACAAAAAAAGGGGTGGATAGTAAAAGAAGGACAGGACAGGAATAAGGCCGACTTAGGTTTGCTAATGATGTGGGAGGTAAGGGCTTGGTGCAATGATAGTCTGTAACACAGTGGGGCCTTGAGAACGGCAACAGGGGGTCTGGGGCAGGAACGGCAACAGGGGGTCTGGGGCAGGAACGGCAACAGGGGGTCTGGGGCAGGAACGGCAACAGGGGATCTGGGGCAGGAACGGCAACAGGGGGTCTGGGGCAGGAACGGCAACAGGGGGTCTGGGGCAGGAACGGCAACAGGGGGTCTGGGGCAGGAACGGCAACAGGGGGTCTGGGGCAGGAACGGCAACAGGGGGTCTGGGGCAGGAACGGCAACAGGGGGTCTGGGGCAGGAACGGCAACAGGGGGTCTGGGGCAGGAACGGCAACAGGGGGTCTGGGGCAGGAACGGCAACAGGGGGTCTGGGGCAGGAACGGCAACAGGGGGTCTGGGGCAGGAACGGCAACAGGGGGTCTGGGGCAGGAACGGCAACAGGGGGTCTGGGGCAGGAACGGCAACAGGGGGTCTGGGGCAGGAACGGCAACAGGGGTCTGGGGCAGGAACGGCACAGGGGGTCTGGGGCAGGAACGGCAACAGGGGGTCTGGGGCAGGAACGGCAACAGGGGGTCTGGGGCAGGAACGGCAACAGGGGGTCTGGGGCAGGAACGGCAACAGGGGGTCTGGGGCAGGAACGGCAACAGGGGGTCTGGGGCAGGAACGGCAACAGGGGGTCTGGGGCAGGAACGGCAACAGGGGGTCTGGGGCAGGAACGGCAACAGGGGGTCTGGGGCAGGAACGGCAACAGGGGGTCTGGGGCAGGAACGGCAACAGGGGGTCTGGGGCAGGAACGGCAACAGGGGGTCTGGAGCAGGAACGGCAACAGGGGGTCTGGAGCAGGAACGGCAACAGGGGGTCTGGAGCAGGAACGGCAACAGGGGGTCTGGGGCAGGAACGGCAACAGGGGGTCTGGAGGCAGGAACGGCAACAGGGGGTCTGGAGCAGGAACGGCAACAGGGGGTCTGGGGCAGGAACGGCAACAGGGGGTCTGGAGCAGGAACGGCAACAGGGGGTCTGGAGCAGGAACGGCAACAGGGGGTCTGGAGCAGGAACGGCAACAGGGGGTCTGGAGCAGGAACGGCAACAGGGGGTCTGGAGCAGGAACGGCAACAGGGGGTCTGGAGCAGGAACGGCAACAGGGGGTCTGGAGCAGGAACGGCAACAGGGGGTCTGGAGCAGGAACGGCAACAGGGGGTCTGGAGCAGGAACGGCAACAGGGGGTCTGACTCAGATCAATGTATTGTATGGGGTGCATTCAAAGGACATCAACAGGGGGTAGATTAGAAGTCCTTTAAATTCCCTGTCATATCTTGTTCTGCTACCATCTCTTATTTCAGTTAGCCAAGAGACCACTAGACCTCCTGCCACCTTATCTAAACATTCCCTCCTCAACTTCAGTCACTCTTAAATAATGTAGATTAAATAAACAAGAGCCACAAAGCAAATATTTTGATACATGTTGCATCATGGGAACAATACACAAATGGAAACAAGACATCAAAACCTTACTTTATTGTTTTAGAATGTGGTTTTGTTTGTAATGCACAAGTATTACGTGGGAGATCCGTGTCCACATGCAGAATGCTCCCCTCGCCGTCAGTATCTCGCAGAACTACTGATTTTGACCCAAAACTCCGTGAAACCCATGCAATAACACTCAGGAGCTCCTTCCTCTTTCAACCCAAAATGGAGACTGCTTTATTTAGAGCAGTGTTTCCCAAACCTGTCCTCGGGACCCTCAGCCAGGCCAGATTTTACAGATCACCTTGGAGAAATACAGACTGAATCCTGCAATCACTGAGCTGCAAATCATATCACCTGTGCTGTGCTTCACATATCCTGCAAACCTGGCGAGGCGGAGGGTCCCGAGGACAGGTTTGGGAAACACTGATTTAGAGATTTTCAGTTACACATTCAAATGTTAAAACCACACCCTTGAGTTACTCTATACCTGATCCTCCCAAAACCTCCCCACACAGACACATCCTAGTCTAACAAAGGGAACTGATAAAGAGCTCTGGTTCAAGCCAGATCTGGGGGGAGGGTGATGCAAGCATGGCAAAGGAATCCATTACTTACAGGGGGGGGAGGGGGTTAGGCTATACGAGGCAAGCTAGCAATACAGAGGTCACATTATACAGAGAGACGGTACACAGAAAACACAAACACCCTAACCCTATATACAGAGCAATGAAATGCAAGAAAAAAATAAATGCAAATGAACATTGAAGCGGCCGTTTCGACACAACAAGTAAACTAGTTAAAGTATTTTACAAGGAAGGAAACAGTTTTCTCTCGTTTTCGAGTATGTCCTGGGTTCAAGAAACATTGAATTTTTACAGTCGTTACAGAAATACAAAATAATAAATGAACGATATTAAAAACAAAAACACAAATATACATATTAACAGAAAATATGTAGGAAATATAGTTACAGCTTTTGTAAGTGGTAGTGTCCCTTAAAACTTCACAGAAACAATCTATGCTCCGTCTCACCCTGTAGTACGGATGGGTTGTTAAAATAAATCAATAATGGCAGTCACCTTGTCCAGGATTAATTTAAATGAAACTTACAGCTCTATGCGCACTTTTGTGTTACAAATGTAACAATACAAAGCTGGTACATCACAATGCACTCACAGCCGGTTAAAAAAATAAATGAATAAAATCAAATCCAGATAAACCTTTTTCATTTACTGCCCGATTCATGCCAAGTAAAGCTCTACACTAAGACCACATACCTCTAACCAGTCTTGGATTTTTAAACATTTACGGTTTTTAATGATGAAACTGAAGAAACAGATTTCACACACACAGTTCTACAGGTGTTACAAACCCTGGTAGAAAAGAAACTTTATAATAATTTAAAATAAGAAAATTTGGATCTTTGTGTTCATAATCAATCCAAACTTGTGTCAGCGTTTCTAAATTGTGCAAAACAAATATATCATCATGTAACCTTTAAATAAGAAATGTACTGCACTGCTTTGGGACTCCAGGAAAAAAATAGACAAAGCATACAAACTGCTCATCATTTTAAAGAATGAGTCAAATGACTAAATTTCACATTTTCACTCGTCTGGTCTGACGGTGCTTCATTGTGATGTATTAAAAGGTGTCATAAATCCATAGGTAAAAAGTATGTATAGCCATGTAAAAACTTAACTTATCCCATTTATGAATAAATACATCACTGAACTATTAACAAATTACACAGATACGTTGTTACACGGCTGAATGCAAACAATAGACTTTTTAGCCACTGATCACACTGATAAAAGCTTCAACTAATACCTGTACAATTTCAAGCAGTTAACCTTTAAATGCCACGAGAGAAGAATGAGAATGAGAGGCAGCCACAGAGTCAAACTCAAGGAATTGTATTTTTGTTTGCTTTGCAAACAATTCTTTAGACTTGGAGAAGTCAGCAACCTTTGCATAACAGGTGTTTAGTACTACAGTTCCCATGAGTCACCGCCAACCGAATGAGTGATTAAGTGTCATGGGAGGAGTAGTCCAAAATATCTGGAGGGTCAAGGTCGCTGGACCCCGACGTAGAGAATATTGTGTTTGATTAAGTAGTGCGGGGGTGTTAGAAAGCGGTAACCTAATTCCTATTACACACACTTACAGTTCTATTCAATAAAAGGTGAAACTCTGTTCTCTTCTCCTGCCAATTCTCCAATCTAGACCAAATAGCCGATTTGGAAAGGGAGACAAAAACATTTTTCTGCCTTGGCCATTATTCTGCCTCGCTAGGCAAGATTTTCACTTCTACAGTCATTCTGAGTTTCACCTTTATTGAATAGACTTGTTAGTGTATGTAATAGAAAGAGGTAACCTACCCATTACTTACGTTTTGAGACTGGATCTTCTAGACCAGGCACAGGTCGCCTTGTTGGGGAGTGAATCCCAGCTCCCCATGCAACCAGTGGTGTCAAGGTCTCAGATGGGTGACCAGCTCCATGAGACCCTGGAAAATATAAAAACATCCAATCCAATGTAGCTGTAACCCAAAATCATCCACATGTGAGTTAAGTGAACAAGTTTAGTTTCTATTAAAATTAACATTTTCCCCTCACTCCATTATCAAAAAGTACTACAAACTGTATATTATAAAGAGGCAGGAAGTTCTCCGGTTATGGTTGAGCACAATGATAGTGTGGCCAAACATATCTGTATGTGGAATAAAGCCTGTATATGAATATTACAGTACCACCTTGTATTGTACAGGAATATTCAGTATAATAACCCCCTAAATCTTATTCCTGCACAGCAGTGAGTGATCCCAGTGGTCTGCCCTCTCCATGGCTACTGAAAGCAGCAGTAAAGTATGTAGAACGTTTTGTTACAGTGAGGATGGGGACTGCTCCTTGAAGCTTCCATAAAGTAATAAAAATAAACCGATGAAATCTCAGAACATAGTTTCTCCCCATAGAGAAACACTAATTCTGCAATAAAAAAGGCAGGCAAATGAGATTGTATTCTATTTTGTATTGAATTTCAATGGAAACTTGTGCACACACTTTCTGTTAGTGTACTCTTTGTGCCATGTTCTAGTTTTACTTTGTCTATGACTGGTCAAAATTTGCTATGTGCCTTTCAGATAGCATGACAAAGACCAAATCCTGTTACTATCAACTCAAGAACATTGCCCGCCCTTTCTGACGCAAAATACCGCAAAGGTGCTGGTTCATGCGCTTGTCAGGTCGCAGCTCGATTACTGCGTCTGCAACTCGCTCCTTATTGGCCTCGCCAACGCCCGTATTTTCCCTCTGAAATCTGTAATAAATGTAGGTGCCAGGCTTATCGTTCTCACATCATCTCCCCCCCTCTGCCGGTCCCCCTATTGGTTTCCTGTACAATTCAGGATAAAATGTAAAATACTGACGCTCACGTTCAAATCGCTCAATAACTTGACCCCCCCTTTAGATCTTCCTTACTCCGCACGCACGTCCCACCTAGACAATACCAGTCAGCGGACAATCTCCATCTGTCCTCTGTCTACAACCAGTGGCATCACAAGGGGGGCGGGGGTGGACCGCACCCAGGTGACACCGCTCTTAGGGTGACACCCAGTGCTAAAAACAAATTATATAATTCTTTTTTTTTTTTTTTTTTTACAAAGTATCTTACCAGGAAGAATACATTGAGAATCCTCTTGTTTTCAAGTATGTTCTGGGTAAGGCCTAGGCTGTGGGTGGCAAAAGGAGCCGCCACTATGCGTCCACAACACTCCTCTTCCAGTGGGGGTGAGTTGACTGGTGGAGGCTGGAGCCGATCAGAACATCTGGCACAGCCTGCTGTGTGTACAAGCTGCTGTGCAGCTCTGTGATATAGTAATGTGGCATGTGCAGGAGTGTATCCCAGAGCTGCGCAGCAACAAAACTCACACTAATGTGCGCTGTGTATGAGCATTCAGTGTTATATGGGAGTTCTGATTTATGAGTAAGAGTGGTTATAAAAAGAAACCGTAAAACTGAGGGGGAGGGGGGTGACACCATGAGTTACCGCACTGGGTGACACCAACCCTAGTGATGCCACTGTTTACCCCCACGCTGCCAACTCTCGCTTCCAAGACTTCAAGGGCAGCTCCGACCCTGTGGAATGACTTACCTCGCCCTATCAAACTCTCCCCTAATCTTCAGGCCTTCAAGAAATCCCTCAAAACCCATCTCTTCATATTAGCGTTCCACATCACTGATGCAACACATACCTCTGCTCACCTACTCACACATGAATGAAGTCATTTCCATGGCCCCACCATTCCTGAACTACTGGCAATAATGATCCTGACTTCCAGTAAAACTCAACTCCCCTGGTCTTCCTCAACCTCTCTAGACCAGTGGTTCTCAACCTGTGGACCCTCAGGATCCACAATTGTCCTTGGTCATTGGGTTGCGACCCAAAAATAATTGAATTTCTGATACATTATAATTTATTCCACAAAACAACGTGTGCAATATTCTACATTATATTCACTTTTTAAACAATTTTGGAAACAAACAGGGATGCTTTCCAAAATGAAAGCAGTAATCACAGCACTAGTGAAAACGAAAGTGCTGAGGAGGCAAAAACCCAATAAAATAAACTTTAATTGAAACATATGAAATTGGAACTTATGGGAAAACTGGGCATGCTTCCTGCTTTTAATAAGTGTCTTAAAGTCTGGGGTGATGGTAGACAAAGCAACTCTTAGGTCATGTTCAATGTCCAGTCTGTTCCTATCATGATGAGGCAGCTGGTGCAAGCTGGGATCAGAGATCCCAGCTTGCACCTTTCTCTCCACTCTCTCCTCTTCCATGCTCTCCTCCCTTCAATCTCCTTTTCCCTCACTTCTTTTTCTGGGGGCCCTTGTCCCGCGACCCAGTCCGCCCCTGTCACGACCCACTTTTGGGTCGCGACCCACTACTTCAGAAACACTGCTCTAGACTGTGAGCTCCTATGATCATAGCCCTCCACACCACGTTTCCATCCTATGTCCATTTATCTGTACCTCTTTCCCTTTGGTTATTGTAAAGCCCTATGGAAACTGTTGGCGCTATATAAATGATGAGAATATAAAGTGAAATAACCACTGAAAACATAAAAGGACATACTCACCCCAGTCTGTCATTCCATGGTCAGATGTGAAGATGAATGCGGTTTTATCATCATTTCCATAAAAAGCTTCAATTAGTTCCACAATTTCCTTGACTCCTTCATCGACTTTTCTCACATTTTCTCTGTATTCCCTATTTATTTGGGAGAGGGGTGAACACACACAAAAAAAAGAAATCTTAAGTGAGAGGCAATTAGAAAGCAGGCAGAGTTCTATGGGTCTCATGATCACAAACACAATTTGAAAGAATCCTTGATATTAGTTTTATAGGGTCTATTCACAAAGCACTGGAATTTCAGTGACATTTCGGTGCTTTTCATTTCTGCGTATTTTGGAGATTCCATTTCGCCGACATTTTGGTGAATTCACTATTTGGCTAATGGTTACCGTAATGCGGCGAAGATGGCGTCGCCAAAGCCCCATGAAAAATTTGGAGAACATCAACGAATAGTGCAGAAGTGACCTTGGCGAATTCCACCAAACTGTAAAAAAAAATTATATATATATATATATATATAAATAACGGAACTCTATTCTCCCAATAGGTGCTTCGATAAACAAATGTATTAAAATGGGTCAAATTGATACTTTTAAAAAAATAATAATAATAATAAAAAGGTCTTTTAGAATAGAAAAAAAACACCTCTTAAAAATTGGAAAACAAAGACTTCTTTTAAAAAATACAAAAAGGTGTTCTAAAAAATGAAAAGACATTCTGCTGAAAATGAAAATAAAGGTTTTTAAAAAAAATAAAAATTATTATGTTTTTACATTGGAACCTACTGTATGAGATTCACCCGTTTAAAATTGAAACACCGAAAATCAGGGCATTTCAACAACACTTAAGTGCAGTTTCTCGTTCTGTGAAAAGGCGAACGATTACTTCTCTACGGAACAATTCTGCCGCCGCTGAAGACTGCCAAACTGCAGTGAAGTGCATCATATTTTGCTGTCAATTCTCCTGTATTTGGCAAATTGACAATTTAGTGAATAGACGAACTGCCATGAAATTGCAACGGTGCAATTCAGTGACAAGGTCTGTGATTAGTGAATAACCTCTTATGTCTCAGGGAGAGGTTGGGCAATGTCTAAAGACAAGACCTTGCCCCTCCTTTTTGTGTTTTTGCCTTATGGACTATTATCCGAACAAAGGCGTTGAACCCCCCCCCCCCCCCCCCCCCCCGCCAATGGTGCACCAGGCTTTATTTTTTCTTTTTACAGATCAAATAGGAAGCATGGAGATTTGTTTGCCCATTAACAAGTAACATATACAGTGAGGTCCATATATATTTGGATACAGGCACAATTTTCATAGTTTTGGCTCTGTATGCCACCAGAATAAAAGTAAAACGAAACAATCCAAATAAATTTGAAGTTGAGACTTTCAGCTTTAATTCAAGGTGTTGAACATAAATATCATGTACAAATTTAAAGAACTGCAACCATTTTTATACACAGTCCCTCCATTTTCAGGGGCGTAAATGTAATTGGACAAATGAATATAAATCATAAATAAAATGTTCATTTTTAATATTTTGTTGAGAATACTTTACAAGCAATGGCTGCCGGAAGTTTGCAACCCATGGACATTACCAAAGACTTTGTTCCCTCCTTTCTGATGCTTTGCCAGGCTCCAACCACAGCTGTCTTCAGTTCTTTTGTTTTGGGTCTTTCTGCCTTAGTTTTGCCTTCAGCAAGAAATGGATGCTCAATTGGGTTGAGCTCAGTGGATTCACTCGGCCATTGCAGAATATTCTACTTTTCCTTCAAAAACTCCTGGGTTGCTTTTGCAATGTGTTTTGAATCATTGTCCATCTGTACTGTGAAGCGCCATCCAATCAATTTTGCTGAATCTGGTCTCTAGACACTGCTGAATTCATCCAGCTACTGTCTGTCACATCAAACACCAATGACCCAGTGCCACTGGAAGCCATGCATGCCCATGCCATCACACTGCCTCCACCATGTTTTACAGATGACGTTGTGTGCGTTGGATCATGAGCTGTTCCAAGTCTTCACACTTTTTTCTTCCAATCATTCTGGTACAGATTACTCTTCGTTTCATCCGTCCAAAGAAAGCTTTTCCAGAACTGTTTTTTTTTTTTTATTATTATTTCAATGTTTTTTAGCAAAGTCTTATCTTGCTTTTCTATTCTTCAGGCTTATGAATGGTTTGCACCTTCTGGTGAAGCCTCCGTATTTGCTCTTGCAAAGTCGTTTCTTGATTGTGGACTTTGGCAATGATCCGCCCACCTCCTGGAGAGTGTCCTGCACTTGTCTGGATGTTGTGAAGGTGTTTTTTTTTTTTTAACCAGGGAGTATCCTGCGATCATCAACCAGGCATGTACTGGCCACTGGGACTAGTGGGAGGTTCCGGTGGGCCGACGGCTCAGTGGGCCACCGCTGGTTTCATAATCAGCAGCTCCGGATTTGGGCTCTCTGAATGGAGTCTCCAAAAAACGAATCGCGAAGCAGTTAGGTAAAAAGTGTTGATAGCACGGAATTGCTCCACATGGACCTTGCAAATTTCCACGGAAGAAAAAAATAAAGGAATTCTCCTATTCTTCTAATAGGAGCTTAAGCCAATAAAAATGTAGTAAAAAATGTGTCTAAGTAATAAAAGGTCCTAAAAAAATAATAAGACGTCTTATAAAAAACAAAGGGCAGTATTACATAGCCCTCGCCAAAAAAAAAAAAAAAAAGTTAATAACTGTTTAGGAAAAAAATAAATACTAAAATAAGATATTAAATGTATTACATTGAAACCTATTACATTCACCTGTTTAAACCTGTCAGATTGAAACACCAAAAATCAGATCATTTCATTGAAATGTCAGTGTCACGGTCCATGGCTATCACCATCCTAAAACCCCCCCAGCGGCCCAATTCACGTTCTGTTCCTGCAAACCTGCACTTGGTTTTACACCTGGAAGTAGTGAAAGAGTTAACACCAAAAACACACCTCACACTCCTAATCAAATAAAGGGCTGTGCCCCAGACTGAACTGTGCTGTTCATTGCTATTCTATCCTGTCAGAGTAAGCCATTGATTCTGTTAGCTCTGAGATTCAGCTCTATCTGAAACCCCAATTACCTACCTGCTCCTGTTCACCGGATTTCCACCAGATATCCAGATCTCAGCAACCACCTTTCCTTCTGCTACAACCATACCTGGTCAGTTTTCCCATTCATTCCCCATACTCCACCCTCCTGTCTGTGCAGATCACTGCATCCTGGGCTCACCACATCCCAATACCCCGGTGCCATCCTGGTGCCATCCTCACAACCGTGACAGTCAGTGTAATTTGGCGGTCTGTGAATAGATGAATTGATAATTCTCTGTGGAACAAATTCAATGTCGCTGACTTTCAGCAAAATGCACCATATTTCATGGTGAACTGACAGCTTTGTGAATACACAAACTGCTCTGAAATTGCACTTATGGCGAAATTCATTGTTCGGTGCAATTCGGTGGCAATTAATGCCACACAAGAGAACCTCAGCACTGTACATAAGGATAGGCAGTCTAAATAGGCAGCCAAGTGGGAATTTTTAACCCTGTGAAGAGGGGAAGAGAGTTTTTTTCCATTTATCTCCAGCGTATACGGTTAGAAACAAATGCAAACCATGCAAGTAATGTAAAATCCTTTACTTGGCAGCACATTCCTTGTTTTCATACATTTTCTGCTGCTCGTTTCTCTCCGTTTTTCACGCGTGTTTACATGATAAGTTTTAACAGGCTCTTTGAGAAAGACTGCATATTAAATGCTAATGTTACTTTACATAATCCTTTTATTTAATCTTAGATTTTGTAATTAAATGATAGTAAAGAACTTAGGTGGCACAGATGGATCGACAGATGGACGGACCAGACAGACAGGAACATAGATAAAAATCCTTATTTCAATATATACGTTTGAGCAAGGTATCATCTCATTTAAAGAAGCAAGTCCCAGTTAATTATAAGCAAAGGATTTCTAAAATATACAACAGAGTAAATGATACATTATTTGCACTCTGAAAAATAACAGTACTCTCCCGCATTAAATTTAAATTAGTCCACTGCATCTCTGAAATCAATTAAGGTATAGTGCATTTAACTGTATCACTGCCGTCATGGACAGCAGCTCTGCATTGCATAAAAAGCTTTAAATATAATGGCTTTATTTCCGCTTTATCGACGTATGACTGCTTATACCGTTTCCCGATAATATTTTTTCCATTACCAGTCCCCTATTTAATCTTGCATTTAATCACACCACCAACACTGACTGAAGGATGTTGTAGTGCATACTAAGCAAACTCCAACGCTTTATATTACATCCTGTTTTACTTAGTAAGACTGATTTTTATTCTTTACGGAGTGCCGATTATATATGGATTAATCAAAGCACTGTCAAATCCCATATATCATCATGTGAAGTGCTAATCAGTATGTTTACAGGGGAGTCATCCATTTCAAAGATTTGTCAATTACGACGGCTTCTCTCCAGATTACATAGCACTATTTTTACACTCCCTTTTGCGGAATTTACAAGCAGTCACAAATGTATCGTTAGATTAGGTTTGATTTTCACAGATATTTCAGAATCCATTCCATTTCATAGTGCTTTATTTGTTATGGCATATGCTTGGTTTGTTATACAGTATTTCTTATATTAGGTGGAAAAAAGTTTAAGAACGAATCTCAGACTCGTATTACACCACAGCAACAGCAGGTTAACAAACGCTGGCTCTGTGCGGTCTATAGCAGTGGTTTCCCAACCCTGGTCCTCAAATACCCCCAACAGGTCAGGTTTTCCAGATAGCTGAAGCACAGCACAGGTGATCTGATTTGCTGCTCAGTGATTGCAGGATTCAGTCTGCATTTCCCCGAGGGAATCCTTAAAAATCTGGCCTGTTAGGGGTACTTAAAGACTGGAGTTGGGAACCGCTGGTCTAGAAACATTAGTAACAGGAACATCCTCCTCTTTCTTGGCATGAAATTTGAGCTCCCATCCCTCAAAGCTGGGTGAGACTGAAAGAGGCCTGCCGATGCAGGAGCAGTGCAACAGAGAGCACATGTCCTTCTCTGTGTCACTTACTGGTAACTCATCCTCCTCAATGCCTTTATCAATAGCGCTCCTTTAACCCTACAGTACTTTTATAAGCAGAAGTTAATTTTATAATAGAATAGAATACAGCAATTATCAGGTGCATTGACATAACATTATTTCCTCATTCATGCATACTGGGACAAATAATCATTAGGCTTTACTTCTAGCAGAAGTAATAATCTAAACGAGAGAAATCTCAATGTATCCTTCCTGGTAAAATCCTTGCTCAAAAAAATAAACCACAAAAAAAAAAAACATGGGACATGTGGATTAAGGCAGTGTTTCTCAAGTGGTGCGTTGCGACCCAAAAGTGGGTCGCGACCAGGGGTGGACTGGGTCGCGGGCAAGTGTCCCCAGGCCTCTCTAATGCCTGGGACACGCTGATGCATCTTACCTGCAGCAGCGGGTCCCAGGCAGCGCGGCTACCTCTGAATGTTCCCAGGCGCCACCTGGGGCCCGCTGCATCAGGTAAGTTACTCTAATTGCAAGATGAGGGAGAATCTGTAATGGAAGGTGTGGGATGGGACTCAGTGACTGGCAGCAGCTCTGTACTCCCAACACCAGGAGCCACTGTGCACAATGCACATCTCAGTGAAGCAAAAGGCTGTTGGGTAAGGGGGGGGGGGCTCCCTATGTATATTTGATTGTGGTTTTCGCTGTCCTTTTACCTATTTATGCAGTCTTCTTTCTGAATATATGTTATTCTGTCTGTCCATTTCTATCTGTGTGTCCTTCTGTGTATTTTTCCATCTGTCCTTATATCTATGTCTTCCTCTCCATTTCTCATCTCTCTCCCTCTATCACTCTCTCCCTTTTACTCTATAAATCTCTCCTCTTCCTTTCCTGCCTTCCTATGGATATGATAATCCCTGCAGAAAACTAGAATGTATACTGAGAATTCTCAGCAAAATCACACACTGCTTCCTGATCCCGGCCTCCCTGCATACCAGGGACGTGCGGTGAGGTCAGTGGCTGGTGAGGAACTGGCTATTATCAGAGCCAGATATACATCGGTTACATAGATTCAGCGCTCCCCAGGAACTGGCTGCTCTCAGTGTTTCCCGGGATCTGCATCGTCCACTCGAGGCAGCGGCGCACTGCCCCTCCATCTGCAGGGAGAAGGTACTGACATAGTGAACAGTCACACCCCGAGCACAGCCCCGCACCCACTGACTGTGCGAGACTAGGACAGTCACATGACTGTCCTGCGTCTATTAATGCATGGGAGGCCAGTCTCCCAAGGAGGCGTTTTTTGAATGGCTTGGACCAATGGTGCTTTCCCATTGATCCAAGCAATTCCATTGTTCTTCAGTCCCTCTTTGAGGTACTGCAGAGCGTAGATTCAGGAAGTAGGCGACGCGCTGCAGACCTCAATCTCTTGGCCAGTTTGAGCTTATGCGAATAGCGTAGCGTTCAGCGACGCAAATTGTGTAGGCTCAGGGAGGGCAGGCTGCTGCTGCTGTGAAGAAATCATGTGTGCAGCGGCAGAGACAGACGGCGGGGAAGCATGGAGCAGGTGAATTTGTTACATTTTTAAAATAATATTTTATTCATTTAGTAGTGATTTAAATTAAAGTTGCTTTGTCTGGCATCACCCCAGACTTTGAGACACTTAAGAGCAAGAAGCATCACCAGGTTTCCCATGAGTTCTAATTAATTTCATATGTTTCAATTAGTTTATTTTACAGCAAACACTTTCGTTTTCACTAGTTCTGTGATTACTGCACTATCCTTTTTGGAAAGAATCCCTGTTTGTTTAAATTTAAATTGTTTAAAAAGGGCATACATTGTAGAATATTGCACACGTTGTTTTGTGGAATAAATTATAAGGTTTCAGAAATTCTATTTTTGTCGCGACTTAATGACCAAGGACAATTGTGGGTCCTGAGGGTCCACAGGTTGAGAACCACTGGATTAAAGCATTGCCTTATATCTTAATCACACTTCATTTTCCTCCTCTTTGCACTTTAAGCACTTATTTCTACTTATCTCCCAAAATCATGCTTCCCAACACTGGATGCTGCATTATTTCACATTCATTTTAAAACATCCAGGTCGAATCAATTTATTTTAAAATCAGTTCTGAAATATGATGCCTTTAGACCGTTATGGGTAACATTTTTATCACATAACAACTGTACCAGAGGAAAGAAAGCATTATCAGCATTTTTAACTGTCATATGCATTTTTCTACTTGACATGCCAATTCAGAATGTCAACATCAATAGATCAAATGAAGTGGTTAAATATACCAAGCATGCAAGGAGGAATACAATATAGCTAAGTAAACAAGCAACAAAAAAATAGTTGGATTTTAGCAAATAGATAAACCGGGTTATTCAAAGAGATCCGAATTGCTTGAGAAAGGTAACCGAACGCTGAAAATCAGCGTTCGGTTACCTTTCTTGGCCATTCGGCTATCCAGAGAGCAGGCAATACACCAAATCCTGGCGAATTGCCTGATCATACGGCACCTGTTCGGTGCCTGTTCGAGGGCAGTGAAAACCCATGAAAAAGCACTGCTTCGTCTATTCAGAGAACACAAACCAGCAGTGAAAGGTTCCCCTAATGCCCTGTCATTCGGTGGTTTAATTTGACAAGTTAATTCAGGAGAATCGCATACGCTTCAATGTTAAAAATATTCCCGTTTTAATTCAATATCTAATAAACCGTTCATTATAAAATTCTGCAGTAAAGAGTCTATTTATAGATTTTTTAAGCATTTTTCAGATTTTTTTTTTTTGTTTACTTTTTTCTGTAACAGCCCTTTTTATTATCATTCCCTGGACCTCATATGTAAATTTCAGACATTTTCGCTCAGTAGTTTCTTTGCACACAGCGTTTCACTTTTCAAACATTCATGCAAACTGTTTTCCTAATTTATTCACTTCACGCTGTCTGCGGTCTCGGCTTTCTCGGCTTTCTCCGGCGGCTTCGCTGCGGGTGATCGGCTCCTGCTCCGGTTTTTCTGGCGTTTTCGCTGGGTTAATCCAGATGTTTTTGAGGGTTTTCGGCGTGCATTCACTGGGTTTTGCGGTTCGTTTTCGTCGGGTTTGCGGCAGCTTTTCCCTGCAATTCGGGGGCCCTGTGGTGTTTGCTGAATACACCGCAGGGTCACCGAAATGGGATCGGCAAAAGGAACCGAATTGAAGAGAACGAAAAGTCACCGAACGTGCGGTGACTTTTCAAATCTCTTTGAATAACCCTGAAAATATTAAGCTACAAAAAAAAAAAAAAAAAACACAAAAAACTTTTTTTTAACAATGCACTATAAATAACATGAGACCAGGAGGGATCTGTCATTTTCAAAAGTCACAAGTAGCATAAACAACATGCACAAGTTCTAACAAAAAGGCCTGTAGAGTTCGAATTTAAAAAAAAAAATCTTTATCCAATTCAATGCAAATAAGATTACAAAATAAAAAGACAGCTATTGCAGCTGCAAACAAATCCTTGTTTGTACAATATCTGCAGATCCAGAAGGTATGAAAACTGTGACCTGAGCCATTTCTTCTCGTTGATACAATTGCATTTAAAGGATTTAGGATTTTCTTTTTCTTTAGAATTTTTGAGAAATCAAATATAATATTACTATAAATATGAAATAATAATCCTCCATTAGGAAGAATTTTTTTTTTTACCCTGATTTAGTTGTTTGAAAATAAGTGTAAGCTTAATTGAGGGAATCAAAGGCAGCAGACTGAAGTCTAAACACTTTGTTGATAGTTTACTCAAAGTTAATAAACCAAAATAAGTTGGTATAAGAAAAACACATAGTAGCTGTCATTCATTCAACAACTAGATTTGACAGTGGTGATGCTGAGCAAATAACACTGAGCTGGCATTGTACTAGCAACCACTGGTGTATTTTGGCCTAGGCCAACAAGGCCTAGGCCTAGGGCGGCACTCTCCAGGGGGTGGAGGCCCGCCGGATGGCCCCACCCCTAAAAAAAAATTTTTTTTTTTTTTTTTACTTTTGCAAACTATTTTACCAGGAAGGAAACATTGAGATGTCACTAATTTTCAAGTATGTCCTGGGTAGGCAACGCCTAGGCTTTCACTTTCCAGGGGGCAGCAAAAAAACTCACCACTAAATGGGTTACTCACAGAGCACAGAAATGACGCCAACATTTGGTGTTCTGTAGTTCCCTGCACTTCGGGGAATAAAATTTCCCCACCCTGCAGTGAATTCACCATTCACCGCAGGGTCCCCAAAGTGCATGGAGTCGGCCGCTGTATGCTGCCACCGCAAACCCATGGCCTGCTGTTTTCAAAAGAACTACTGAACGAAAATGTCTGGAATTTACATATAAGATCCGATGATTGATAATAAAAAGTTCTGTTACAGAAAAAGAAGAACCGATATTAAAAAAAAGGGGGAGGGATTTTGCCAAAAAAATTCTGAAAAATTACTAAAAATGGTACTAAAAAAAAATCAATAAATAAAGACTTTTTACTGCAGATTAAAATAATAAGTGGTTTATTACATATTGCATAAAAACGGGAATATTTTTAACATTGAAACCTATGGGGTTCGCCTGAATACCTGAACCTGCTGATTGAAACCACCGAACATCAGGGTATTTCACTGACATTTCTCTGCTGTTTAACCATTACTTCTCTATGGGGATTTGCACTGCCTTCAAACAGCACCGTACTTGCTGGCAGTTCGCCAAACTTGTGTGTGAGCATATCCCCAGAGCAGTGGTGTACTTAGAGGAGTGGCGGAGGTACCAGTGATTATTGGGGTGTCATTAGGGGGTACTAGGAGGTGCCACTGTCACTGTGTGTCAGCTTTGAGCTGTGTTCTCAAACAACGAGCAGCGGAGCATGGCGTTTGCATACGGAATAAAATCGAATAGAATAAAAATCCCCCTCTCCTCCCTCCGTAGTTCCTCCCCTGCCCCACAGCAGCTCTAGGAGGGGGATGTGATCTGTGTCCAGAGAGAGATGACAGTAAACGGCAGGTAAAGGGGGGGGGGGGTATCAGCAGAATATGAAGCCCTGTCTGCTTACTGCTGTTTAAAGTGGACCTTTCTTTAACCAGCACTGCAGTGTCATTGAGCTGCCTGGCTCCTGGTGAGGCTGCGTGCGTGCAGGTCACACTCGGTCCGGCCAGTCAGGTACCTCCTGACTGGCTGAACCACGTGACACGCATGCAGCTGCCCACCCTTTCGTTAACATGGACTGTCACTCTATTCTGGACTGAACACCCACCAGGAAGGGAATCAAAGCCAAGGTGCACCCTCTGGCAGTGGCACCCCACTGCTGACAAGATGGCTCCACGCACAGGCACAGCCGCGATCCTAACGTGGCCTGGAGGGACCTCCTGCTGAGTCTGTACACAGTCCCTGCTGACTCTGCACACAGCCCTACCGCGGACGGAGGCCGGTAAATGTAGAATAAATAATTGCTGTGTGCTCATATACACTCGGTTTGCTGGGAGTTTTATTGCAGTGGATTCTGATGCACTCATACACACCACACATTGCATTGCTGGGAGTTTTATTGCCGTGGATTCTGATATGCTCATACACACCACACATTGCATTGCTGGGAGTTTTATTGCCGTGGATTCTGATATGCTGATACACACCACACATTGCATTGCTGGGAGTTTTATTGCAGTGGATTCTGATGCACTCATACACACAGCACATTGCATTGCTGGAATTTTTATTGCTGTGGATTCTGATACGCTGACACACACCAAATGTTGCATTGCTGGGAGTTTTATTGCTGTGGATTCTGTGATACACACTGCATAGTACTGTGAGTTTTATTGCCTTGGAGCTCTGGGATACACTCATACACACTGCACATTACTGTGAGTTTTATTGCTGTGCAGTTCTGTGATATGCTCATACACAGTGCACATTTCTGTGGGTTTTATTGCTGTGCAGCTCTGTGATACGCTCATATGCAGTGCACGTTTCTGTGGATTTTATTGTTCAACCAATTAGAGCGGCTGTGATCCAGTATACTTAACATGCGTGGCTGTTCTTTGTAAAAATGCTTGAATTTAAACATTTCATAATTTTATTTATCTGAATAGATACATTTGAAATGGTATACAAAATATACAAGTAGGCACTTGGTATCCACTTTTAATATAAAGAGAGGAAAAGGCGGAGCTCTAAGAGGAAAAGGTGGAGCTTAAAGAGGAAGGGTGGGGATTAACCAGGAAGAGGTGTGGCCTTGACAGGAAGGTGTGCCTCAAATTTAAATTAGGGGGTGCACGAGTTTAGTCAGGCCTAGGGCAGCACAAAACCTAAATACACCACTGCTAGCAACATATGAAAGTCATCTGATTAACGGACACACAGGGACCCAAACTCAGGCTCAGCTGGTATTAAAGAGCCACAGTCAAAGGTGGTATGAGCAGGTATATCCCTGTGGCTTCCGATAATAGTCAGACTCAATTGTTTGGTCGGCAATGAATACAGTGATGCTGCACAGTGCACACAGGTCTGGTATTACCTCTTGGAGTGCAGAGCCTCGTTTTTTGCAGCAGAACAACACTGGAGTTAGTGTTCTTCCATTTATGGTGGCGGAGAAGTGGTTGCGGTGGATCATGTCCTCACTTTCACAAAGGTCCAAAGTTTTAAATTTATGGGGGGGGGGGTCGCAATGATATTTGGGATCGCAAAAAATAAATAAGTCGCTCAACCGGCTCTCCCCCCCCCCCAACACACTTGACTAGGGATGGCCTTGCTATTCACCAGCTCTCACTACATGGATACTAAACCATCCCAGCTCTACGCAACTTGTTGGCACTTTATAAATACTTGTAACGGTTTTGTGGCTTGGTCTCCAAAGACTTTATTTTTGTATAAAAAGAGATCACAACAAATCGTAGATGTTTCAAAGACCTTAATTTGCTCGTCAGGCATCATTAAGCAAACACATCGTCTGCATCTCACTCCTCCAAACAATAGAATTATCATGAGCTATTATTGTGAAAAGTGTGGTAAGGGGACCGAGGTGGATTAAATAAATGTGACAAAGAACTGTTTTATAGTGCAAGTGTCACAAAACCGTTCAAAAATCACTAAAATGGGAATCATAGCAACCACTGATAATAAACCACTAAAATGTCCCTTTTAGTATCTTGTTTCACTGACCTGTATAACATTTTGTTAATTTAGGAAAAAAATACGTATTACACACCTTGAACCTGGTCTGTGGGCATGTCCATTTGTATCCAAACCAAGGAGATGGAGGAAAAACACAATCTTTTCTTCTTCCAGTTTGTTTAGCAGTGTTTGGTTGCTTTGGGCAGAACTGAAGAAACTCTAAAACAAAAGCATAATGGTTTGACATGTTCAGTAAATAAATAGATCTTTATTCTCCAACAATAAATCATACAGATACTGTATATGGTGTTGAAACATACATTGCAGTATTAACACACACACACACATTTTTCAATATACATACAATTTGAATATCTTGACACACTCAGGATAAATCAATAAAATTACACTGGGGAACAATGTGAAACATATTTTCTGTTGAGTTCGATATTTCAGCTGTTTCAGACTAAACTAGGTGCCGATTTCAAAACTCTGGTTAGTTTTCTTCTATCACGTCAGATTTTTTTCTCTACAACTTATGTGAATGCGATTACTCCCACCTGGATGTATGGGAGCAGGAGTGCTCTCCTATTGGCCGAGAGTGGACCTCCCTCGAGTGGAGAGGGGTGGGGTCGACCTTGGCGACCGAATGTTACTCGTCTCTGCATTTCAGTTACACGTGAGACAGTGTGGTGAGAGGGTGTGTATAACTGTATTTAGGGAATCATATTCTTAGATTGTAAGCTCTTGAGCAGGGTCCTCCCTCCTTCTGTTCCATGTGTGTAACGTGTATGTATTTGTAATTCTGTGGCTCCCATTGTACGGCGCTAAGGAATTTATTGGCGCTTTATAAGTACTTGTAACTGTAACTGGTTTCCGAAGGTCTGTATACAAGGAGTAAGCAGGATGTTTTTTTTTATTTGCATACGTATTTCCTTTCCTTCAGATCATGTCTTCCTCTGCTATTTCTCGTCGTAAGTGCCAAAACAGCCCTGATTCCTTTTGTTATATCTGTGGCAGTTTCACTGATTCCAGTCAAAGGAATGACATTTTTTTTCCTTGTTATATTTTACACATGTTGCTGGGCTGGATGCATTTGGTGGTTACAGCCATCCCATCGGGGAATAGGCGCGACCCCACCCGTTCTGTACTATGTATGTACCTCCAG
Organism: Leptobrachium leishanense; assembly: GCA_009667805.1. Lineage (NCBI taxonomy): Eukaryota > Metazoa > Chordata > Amphibia > Anura > Megophryidae > Leptobrachium > Leptobrachium leishanense. The sequence goes on along the minus strand of CM019067.1, from coordinate 156,965,896 downwards.
CCAGGTCATCACTGCAGCATGATTCCGCTCTCGTGTCTTTGATCCTAAGGTGGATTTTGTTTCTGGGGAGCTTAAATAAAAGCCCACCAGTCTACCTCATGACTGAAAAGCAGCATGAGCAAGTTATGGTTTGCTACACAGCAGCCTGTGGCTTCATTTTTTGGATAGGACTCACCCTCAATAGAGGTGCCTTTACGTGGCGGTGAGCTTACACTCTTAATGGCCATTAAAAGAAACCAAAGTCACTAATTGCGTTTTGTTTCACAAAATGGGAATAAGCACAGATGACATTTTTTTTCCTTGTTAGGTTTTACACATGTTGCTGGGCTGGATGCATGTATATACATACACACACACACCAATGGATAGCCTGTGTAAGCCAACTCGAGGTCAGAATATGCCTTAGTGTCAAATCCCAAATGTATGTATAGCAAAAAACAAAGGAGAGGGATGTACATAAGGGTACATAAGGACTTAGCAATAAAAACAACAAAATTTAATGTTCATACATACTAAAAATGGTTCCTGTCCGCTTACCCAACGTTTCGGCTCATTATGAGCCTTTATCAAGGTTACAGGTATCAGAGATATATATATATATATCTGCTGTTAGACAAATTCTTTGTGGTTCCAAGATTGTAATTGAATATCCGGTCGATTTCATTCTCTGTTTTGCAGTTGATTCTCACATTGAACCATTTTCATTTTGAAAAAAAGAATTCCATATCCAGAAGACTGGGACTTCCAAGGGTGCAGCCATGGCACCCATGTATGCCAATGCTTACATGGATGTGTATGAACAACTTTTTAGTTTTTCCTAAAATAGACGGGGCTCCACATGTACTTGAGATTTACAGATGATAGTCTTATTGTGTGGGATGGGACGCAGGAGGAAATTGAGAATATAATGATGGATCTGAATGGATTGCCTACTATGATTAAGCTCTCATTTGAATCTAGTTTGACTTCAGTTACCTTTTTTGATCAGGCCCTACTATTAGCTAGGTAGAAACATGAAAGCCATGAAAGAGTTAGTGAATTGACCAGGCATGAGTCTGGTGGGTCTTGATTGGATGATAGAAAGGCATTTGTACAGACATAAAATACACGTTCACATGCTGTGGCTGCACCAGTGAAACGGAATTGGAATATTCTTTTGAAGGACAAGAAGTTAGACAATTTGCCACCATTCCGATTAGGTGCTATAAAAGAAATAAAAACTTACGAGATCTATTAGTGCCCACGGACCAATATAGACTGAGGACTAAGAAAATTGATGGAAATCCAGGTTGCCTTAGATGTCTGGAGTGTATCACCTGGAACTCTGACATCTGGTAAGACATTCCAGCATCCTCACACAGGGAAAGTGTATAATAGAAGACATCGTATCGCATGTACAACAACATATGCTGTCCATCATTTGACATGCCCCTGTGGCTTTGTGTATGTTGGAAAAACTGATGACTTGAGAAAGGATGGGGAAATCACCAGGCTGCCATAACGGCAGCTAACGGTGAATCCACCAATCCCCCTCCTGTCGCCCGACATTTCATAGACAAGCAACATCCCTTAACTTCGTTGTGTGCGGTTGGTATCGATCATGTACCCACTCTGTCCGGAGGGGGGGGGGGGTGACCATTTGTTGGAACTTTTAAAACGAAGCATTTGAAGACACTCAGATTTATTCAGAGAGGTGAAAACCAGGAGATTGAATGGAGAAGTGAAAATTCTAGGTCAAAATAGCCAAACCAGAAAAAGTCTCCCATTCATCTCACTTTCCAAATCAGCTATTTGGTCTAGATTGTTCTCTGCCAATTCTCCTGGCTTTCACCTCTCTCTGAATAACCCCCACTGTGTCCTAGGGAGATGAATGAGAAAAATGCTTTACATTGCTTTCTTAGGAGACGGTAGTAGTTTGAAGTATATCTAAAAGGGTATGTACTTAAATTTTTTCAGCTCGTCTGTTTTTATGGTTTTTAAACTTTTTTCTTTGGGTAGCACATTCTTGCACTCTTATTTTTTTTACTCTTAAGTAGTAGCCCTGTGTACCTTGGCTGGTGATCCTCTATATGAGCTCCCATCAGGTATGTGGATTATGGGCTACATTGTAATATTCTACTTGCATATTTGTGATGTTTTGTCACTGGTTTTATTATTTATTTTTTCTAGCCCGTTTATCCCTATGTGGTAACTATAGGCACACCGGCAGGTTGATGCTCTGCATAGAGCTCCCGTCGGACCTGTGGATTGTGGGCTATATAGTTCTATGTGTTATATCTTCTTTGAGCACATTTTTGGGGTCTTCGAATGTTCGTATTTAAGGTCAGGCACCTTTGCCAATTATGCTCTAGATGGGCTTCTACTGGGTTACTGGATAGTGGGCTATGTAGTTGCGTTTTGATTTATATCTATATTAATTATAATCATGGTTACATGTTAGGCTGTCTTTATTCTAACCTTTAGAATGGTGTTAGCCTTGATGCTTGTTCATTTATTTATTTGGTTTATAATATGATATATTACTTGGTCATTTGGGAAACCGGTGCTTTTGCACTGGGCTGTGTTGTGTTTTTATGATGTCATGTAGGTGGGACCATCTTTGGTCACTTGAATTGGTAAGTACCGTATATATTACTATTTTGTATTTGTAACCTTGATAAAAGTTTGCATAGAATTGAAACGTTGGTTATTTGATGTAGTTCCAGATATAGATTATATGTGTGTACAAGAATATGACAGATGTTTAAAAAAAGAAAATTAAAATTATGGCAAAAATGCTTGTGTTATTTGTGTGTTGACAAAGGAAAAAACGGTGTCACTAAGGGCTTAAATAACAGTAAAGCCATTTAACCACAAAAATGTGAAACATATTTTAATATATAAAGCTTTACTGACCTTCACATTATCAAAAACCCATGTATCCAGCTTGGTGGCATCTTTGGCAGCAAAGTCTTCAAATTCTGCTAAGTAGCAATGTGTGTAAACATGTTCTCCACTTGCACCTAGATAAGAAAATATACACTTGATAATATAATCTTATTTAAAATTCTTAACAGTCTCTGAAAAGACACTTTAAAATTCTATTAAATTCATAGGGCATTAGTGCTGAATTGACAAAGCTCATTCTTACCCCACAGTGAACCATGCGAACGGCAGGGGATTCAAAAATCAAGTACCCGTGCAGTTCCTAACAGAACTAAAGTGAACTACATAAAACAGAAACTTCTGAAAATCCTTTCCTCTGGGAGAACAGTACGTGGATTGTTTATAGTTATTAATTTGTTGGAGACTCCTGTAGAGTTTGCCAACTAATGCAACTGAAACTTTTATTAAACTTTCAAAGACTTCAAGATCGCCAATGCATTTACTATAGTCCAGTCAATCGCAAAGGTGTTTGCAAGGAGAAAATCTTCCCCATGGATTCTCTAGACACTGGGAATTTACTTTTTGGCTTTATTGACTTTCTCCATTTCCACAGAACGTTCCATGCAGTAGTACCCTGTTAAGGTCAGGTGTTTTTTTTCTTTTGGTATGCATAATTATTATTGCTGTTACCTTTTCAGTCTAACGGAAATAAAACAAAAGGGATCAATGTTTAGTTTTTTATACTACCTAATTCACATTTTTCCGAGAAATACACTGAACCTTGATTTTTCCTTTTGTGATTGTTGATTTTTTATCGTAACACTATGGCTAGGGTCAGACTAACGCAGTATCAACGTGCGTTTAGCAGCACTAAATCACGGCCGTGCTAGCAGCAAATGACGTCTAATGCCAGGCAGCATACGAAGAACGGCCGCACAAAAGTGCGGCTGCGCAACGCAAGTGTCAAACGAATGCATTTTTTCGAGAACGTGAAACCGCTAGTACTGACGTACAGAGTGCGCTGCGTCCACTAGCAGCGTGTGTGTGTGATTAGGAGACGTCAGACGCTGCTAATGTCCGGCCAACATAACGTCCAGACACAAAAAGGGTTTTATTGATGATCCGTACAAAATCACGGACGAAAATGCGCATCATATGACCGCTATCGCGTATTCCGTGAAAAAATGCGTCCATTTGTTCGAACGCACTTTTTCACGGACAACGCGAAAAATGCGTTAGTCTGACCCTAGCCCAAGACTTTTCTAAATTTTGAAATTGATATGCACGTCTGTGGACTTGAGTTGTCCCTTGTAGAAGTCCTTATGTGGTCACCCTTCTTTCAATTTTTTTGTTTGTTTTTGTCTTTCTCATGCTTTTGATTTACAACTTATTTTTTAATTCACGTTTCACATTTTATCAATCCCATTAGAAGATAGAACACAGGACACCTTGTACACGCTGCTGCGGTGCTCGGCGGCATTTTTTTGACATCCTGCTCTATGTTGTTTCCCATCCTGATACATACAACATTGTCGTACTTTTTATGTATATGTATGCATATGTTATACTCTAATAAAAACTTTGAATATAAAAAAAAAAAAAAAAAACAACACAGGACACATTTATATGATTAGGTTAGTCAAAGAGGATTCTTTTTAACATTTAAGCAGAAAAAAAAATTCTACTCATTGCGATTGAATGAACATATCTCTCAGCTCAGCAGAACTACAGATACATGACATACCTTTTGCAAACATGGGTAATATGTCAGGGCTTCCCCAACTCCAAGTGTATGTACTCTCATTGAACACAGAATCAAACTGGACAGGGTTTTCCTTCCAACCTGGACATAGAAGTAAAAAAAGAGCAGGAGGTCAGCAGCACATACAACCAAGTGGATAAAAACTTAAAACAAATATGTATATCAGAATGTTTTATTTACACCGAAAAGGCAGATTTAAAAAAAAAAAAAAATACAAACTAAAATATAAATGGAGTGTGTGATACTTATTGGCTGGTATTCTATGCTTCTATGCCCACTGCTTGCTGTGTCCTGGGATAGTCTATCTGCTTCGTTCTTCATACGACCAAGGACATACATGCTTTGTCCGTGTACCTTTAAAAATGTGCAGTGCCTTTTGAATGCGTCAGTAATGTCATTCAACAGGCATAAACCAAGTAAATGTTATTTCTTCATATTTGCCTACTTTTCTTTCTTGGTGTTTTCCATGCCCACCTCAGGAGGCACTTTGAGCTAACCAGTGTGTATACCATTACCTACGTATAGATGAAAAACGCACTGAGCATGTGCGACTGAGTTGCCCGACCTCCCTCCTGCACTGTGAGCTGAGGGGATGGTGAGGTTGAGTGCCATGGAATCTGTAACTCTTTCACTCCCAGCAGAGACAGGAAAGGAGAGAAATCAATACACACAAGGAGAAAGCGACAGCGAAAAAAAAAAAAGCATAAAGAACCACAGCAAGAAAAGCTAAGAGATACATGAAGAGAAAGCACAGGGCTGACAAGAAAATGCGAGAGCACGCAAAAAAAAAGTACAGAGAGAGAGAGCGCGAACAAAAGACAGCACAAGAAAGAGTGAGAGCGAGGGACTGTGTGAGGGAGTTTGATTTAGACAGTATGTAAACCATGAAAGAGCACAAATGAACGGGTCTGTGTGTGAGCGAATCTTGCTGTCACAGTGGCAGGGATAGCGAATATTCATTTCCAGTTTGAGGTCCTGAGTGTGCACAGGTTTTCACGTATACAGCTTGTGCTAGCTAATGTGAAGCTTTGATGGGTGGAGTAGTGGGTGGGAAGAAGGTGGAGATTATAAAGGAAGTGTGAGCTGAAGAAACACCCCTGAGGGGCGTGGCCAGAGAAGATGAAATGACAGTTTAACCCTTTCGCTGCTGAGGCTTTTCCCGCCTCTGTGCTGAGCTCATTTTCACCGATTTTGCACATCATGTTTAAACGCGTTTTGAAGGCTTATTTTAGTATATGACCCAGACATATTATATATCGTTCTTTCCGTCAGACTCGGCAGATTCATAATATGTCATTATTATATGTATACGTCATGACCTGTCTGTATATTAGAACAAAAAATGCAATAAAAGATGAATTTTCAATAATTTACAACGTGTAAAGTGTTTTTTTTTTTTCACATTTTAACATGCGAACAATTGCGGTTATATTTTGTATGGGGTGCGCTTGTTAAAAAAATTAGAGATGGGTTCTCGTTACATTCTTTTTTTGGGGAAAATTACGCGATTTTTAACAAACGCACCGCATACAAAAATCGTTAGTGCAGCATCATTGTTCACATTATAATTGAAATGGGAACAATATTGCTGCATTAACGAACCAAAAAAAAAGAAAAAAAATTGTTTATTTTTTTTATATTTTTTTTTTTAAATATTTTTTATTTTTTTTAAAAAACTTTTTCCATACTCATGTTTGGTATTGTTGGAACGCCATGCTCTGGCCGATCCAACAATACCAAACATTAATCCCTAACTGCCACGGATCGGGAGATAGGGGGTTCCAATGAACCCCCTATCTCCACCATTGGTGGCAGTTAGGGGTTAACTCCAAGACTGGCATCATCGTGCTATGCACGATGACGCCAGTCCTCAGGGGGAGTTCCCGGAGGCTTGGCCGACATCCAAGATGTCGGCCAGCTCCGGGAAAGGATCACGAACCAACGCTTTTCGGCGCCGATTCGTGATCCGGCCCCCATGGGGTTAATGCCAGGTACCATTTGGAAGGGCAGGCTGTGCCCTTCCAAACGGTGCCTGGGTTAACCCCCTGCACGCCGCCGATCGGGAGGGAGAGAGGTCCGAAGGACCTCCCCCTCCCTTTCAGGCGCCTCCTCCGCACATGCGGGGGGCGCCTGAATTAGGTGTCATCGCGCCCCCGCGATGACACCTAATTACTTCGGCGGCGGTTCCGGGTCCTGGGCTGACATCGAGGATGTCAGCCCGCACCGGGGGGGCCAGCGATCGGCCGGAACCCGGCCGAACGCTGGCCCCAAAGGGAGGACGCGCTCAGCGCGTCCACTGCAAGGAACGCTACCTGCGGGTGGACGCGCTGAGCGCGTCCTCCTCAGCGAACTGGTTAAAGCAAGAACATAAAAAAAAAACACATTTTTAAAACTTTTATGGATTTATTCTAGTTTGTCTAATGGTAGAAGTGTTTAACTGTCAATTTAAAAAAAAATTAAAAAAATTTGAGACGTGCATGTCCGTTTATGCCAGGGGTAGGCAACCTTTCTCTGCCTGAGGGCCGGATGCAACAACTGTGAATGCATGGAGGGCCGCATTCACCTACAGAGCTAATAAATGATAATATTGTAATAACGCAACAATCACAGTAGATTTTAAATAACGCTTACTTTTTAAACTTAAAGAAGATAAATATTGTAATAAGAATTATAAACAAACACAAGAAACTAGGGTTTGCTATTTAGAATTAAAACATTTAGTAATATCAGTAATAAACAAAACACAGAAAAACCCGGCATTCAGCATCCACCTTTCTGCACTTTCACATTGTGGTTTTCTGAAGAGAAGAAATCATTCTAATCCTAGTCAGAATTTAACTTTTGCCACCATGAAGAAGCAACCAGCAACAGCTTGGTACATGTCCGGATTACACGGATACTGGCTTGTACTGACTGTCTGATAGGAATACTGTGAGTTTTATTGCAGTGGAGCTCTGATACGCTCATACACAACGCACATCACTGAGTTTTATTGTAGTGGAGCCCTGAGCCGCGTTCAATACCTCAGCCGCTGCAAGTGACAAGTAAGTAACTTGCCATTGAACGCCGTTCAACCGCTCAGCAGTGCTAACCTAGCACTTGCAGCGACCCGACGAGATGCGAGTAGCTGAGTGTGACGTATTAAAGATGGCAGCCGCCATGAAGCAAGTAACAATTCCGTACAGCAAGATGGCCGCCGCCACGAAGTAATAATTCCGTACAGCAATGTTAATTTTGAGGTTTTTGTTCACCAAAGCACAAAATATTTATTTATGATTTCCCCCTGCACAGACATATATTACAGTTCAATCTAAATATTGTTTCAGTAGTAAACATAACGTTTATTCATTAAAACCTATCATTTGTGGTGTGTGCATGCAAAACGGAATTGTGCTGACCTGCTTTTCTTTATCATTTTGTCCGAGTGATACGAAAAACAATCTGAATTTTTCATTAAGAAATCGGCCATTTTGGATTCAAAATTCGCATCCAAAGCGTTCAATGACACTGCTGCAGCAAACTGAATTGCTGCGCTGCAGCAATTCAGCAGCTGCTGAGGTATTGAACGGGGCTTCCGATTCGCTCTTCCACAGCATTGACAAACAATTTAATAAATGCCTTCCTAAATGGGGGAACTGGCGTGCGCAGCCCATTACATTAGGGTGTGCACCCACAGAACATTTATTAATTGAAAACTTATATTTAGTAGATTTTGCACAAAAAACTATTTTTTCATTAGAAATAACAAGCCTGTAATCAGAGATACAGTCAGCTTCTATGCTATTTATCTAGATTATAAATTCCCACGGGAATAGTGCCCTCATGTTCTTCTGTATCTGCAGGCAGGAATACTGACCTGTCTACTGTATGTATTGTAGAATTGTCCTGTCTTTACCCATTGCACCTTGTACAGCGCTGCGGAATATGTTGGCGCTTATTAAATAATAATATTTATCATGAACAAAATAAGGGACATCTATTATGTCAATGCAGGAAGAGAAAGAGGACCTCTTCACCCAACATTAGGGTTTGGCTGGGCACACCAGGCACACCCCCTGCGCACGCCTATGGATGGGGGATTGCTACACATCTGTTTAATAGCAAATTAAATATAGGCTTAATATTCCAGTATAATAGCGCATTAAGCAGATATTGCAATTCCACATCATAATATAAATTTAGGGAGCCCTGTACTAAAGAAATATTCAGTAATCCCCTGCCTGACCCCACACACACCCCCAAAAATATATTAAGCCATATTCTGTTTAAAGAAAACAAAAGATAAACTTTTATTATTTTACTTCTCAATATACGCAATACCTGTCGCCTCACAGCAGTAATACTCAGCAAGTTGGAGGGTGTGGGAGTATCACAGAGCTCTGCAGAAATAATACTCAGCAAGGTGGAGGGTGTGGGAGTATCACAGAGCTCTGCAGCAGTAATACTCAGCAAGGTGGAGGGTGTGGGAGTATCACAGAGCTCTGCAGAAATAATACTCAGCAAGGTGGAGGGTGTGGGAGTATCACAGAGCTCTGCAGAAATAATACTCAGCAAGGTGGAGGGTGTGGGAGTATCACAGAGCTCTGCAGCAGTAATACTCAGCAAGGTGGAGGGTGTGGGAGTATCACAGAGCTCTGCAGCAGTAATACTCAGCAAGGTGGAGGGTGTGGGAGTATCACAGAGCTCTGCAGCAGTAATACTCAGCAAGGTGGAGCGTGTGGGAGTATCACAGAGTTCTGCAGCAATAATACTCAGCAAGGTGGAGGGTGTGTGAGTACAGATACCTACCTGAGCCTGGGAGCCTGGGGACCTGTCTGCTGTCTGGGGGTCCTGGGACGTCGCCGCACCCGCTCTTCTCTATGAGGTGCGTGGCGACGTCCCTCCACCATTTTGGTGGAGCCCGCTGCCCCAAGCAAATCCGAATCCCAGAAAATCCTGGGGGTTCGGATTTTTATCGCGGGCCGGGCGTCCGTGATTTTATCACAGACACCCGTGGCCTTAACAACAGGGGCGGCGGGCCATAGGTTGCCGACCCCTGCTTTAAGCATTCAGGAAGCCTATAGGCAGATGATTGATTCGCAACAAGCATTTACACCTTATATGTGACATTAAGACACTCCTATTTAAGGAAGCTTACCACCCAACTCACTGACGCAACCAGTCCATCACTCTCACCTTGCAGTCCTCTCCTTCGGTTTCCACCACCAACCCCTTCTAGATCTAACCCTGGCTCTGGTCAGATGGCCTCTGGTTTGTTTGTCGGCCACCCACCTGCCCCACCGGCTTTCAGTGTATATCTTCTACCTTGACTATGAAGAATATATACCATAGCACATATTGTAAGCCAATTCACAAGTAGATTTTACACATGGATCTACTCAAATGATATAGGACCATATGCAGGTCCTCGGTATATTGGGCACAGAAGTCTGTGCCTTAGAAACAGACTTCTGTGCCCAATATACGTAGGACCTGGATATAGTCCCATATCGTGTGAGTAGATCCATGTGTAAATATACATGTGAATTGGCTTACAGTATGTGCTATGGTGTATATATTCTTCATATTCAAAGTATAAGATACACTGAATGCTGGTGGGGCAGTTGGGTGGCCGACAAACAACCCAGAGGCCATCTGACCAGAGCCAGTGGGGCTCTTAATCATGTGAGTGGTACTTGTTACAAACAAATATTCACTGTTTAGCTGCATGGGTCACGCTATGTTGGTTCTTTTTGTTTATATTTGAGGACACTGGAGGAAAAGTGAAGAAAATCCAGGAACCTTTTGAAGTACCATTTTCCTTGATGGGACATTGAAAGCGCTGCACATTGTATGTTTTTCTTGAAACTTTGTTATTGGAGGATGAGGCAAATATTCTGTGCAAAGGGACATCCCTGTACTAATGTGAATACCAGCGCTGCATATACGTTATTCTAACATGTATACATTAAAGGAAAAGGTAAAGAGAATGCTAATCCGTATACGGAGATTCCAGACTTTACTCATTTACATGAATGTGATGCACTAGAGTGAACGTGGCAGATACAATAAAGTAGATTGACAGCAGGTTACTTTGTCAAACGTCTTGCCATGTAGTTTTGTTCTGCATGTTGTATGATCATTTTAAAAATTGGCAAGTTCCTGTTGATCATGTTTATTATTGCACGCACTGACTATGGTATGGAACCTTCCATCTTTCATTAGATGCCCAATTATGTGTCAAAATGTAATTAGATTGTTTGAATAAGTTCAGTCTTTTGGTAAAAGACGAGAATTACGATTATACAAAATTTAAGGATCCTCATAGATGAACATATATGTGGTATTATCTGGAAATGGATATTACAGGCAATTCACCTTTTGCAACCGCGCTGACATCTTCATAGAAACCAGCTATAAGTGCCACATGTCCAGGCCTGGATTCTGTAGGTACTCTGGTATGAGATATACCCCAGCTCCCTCTTTTCTGTATTATCTCTCTGTAAAAGAATAAAATAGTCAAATTGGTAAGAGTAGAGTATACATTTCTGTAAAGTAACCAGCTCATTTGCTCTGCTCATACCTAGACGTCAAATGAAATTGTTCCTTTGGAAAACACTAATGACTTGCACCTTGGCATAGATGCGGCTTAAATTCTCATATTTAAATAGGGAGGTTGGAAACAAAAAATAAAGTCTTTATAGTTACCATACATTCATGCAGGAAGCACTATAGAGATAGCACAAGAGCGCATCAATAAATTATAATGCAGCCTCAATACTGTCGTTCTTAGCTCTATTCATTTAGTAATAGTCATTTCTTATTTCCCCTATGTCACTATTTTAATGTATAGTGTACAATGTTTTGTGGTTCGTTCTCGTTATAGGAAGCCCACAACATTGCTTTTGGGTTTTCTTTCATAACTTTTTATTAAAACAGAAATAGTCAGTGGAAATTAATCTTGGCAAGTTCCCACACTTTTAATATTTTTTTTTTTTTTTAACATTTGACCCTTGTAATAAACCAAAATTTAAAAAGGTTAGTTCTGTAACTGACTGGGTGTACCTGAGAAATGGAGCTCTAGAAGTGCCATTTTCATCCAACTCAAAAAAGGTGTCAGCTCGCAAGCCATCACCAACAAAAAGCACCAGGCGCTTTGCTGGGGGCAGTAGATGTGTGCGCTGTGGGGTCATTCCATGGATAAGTGGAGATGTAAAGTAGATTTCAAAAATAGAAGCAAAGAAAACAAGATGTACAAATAAACCGGCCATGAAAAAGAGGAGCATTTTCAAGCTTTTGGACCTTTGGGAACCAGCCGTTGTCAATACCCTGGTGACCAGAAGAGCACATTTTATTAAATAAAACATGTAACTGGTAAAACTAGTTTACAAACGTCACAGAAAATTGGCCACATTGAAGCTTTTTTTAGAATCTGTGTTTCACTTACTGAGGTATACCAAGTTATATTATGTCATTCAGAGGCATTTGATCATTAACAGTATTTACAAATTAAATATAGATTTTTTTATAATTATCAAACAATAAGTTTTTTATTCTTACACAATATAATCTATAATAAACACAGGATTTATCTTTGCAGTAGCATTATGTACAAGAGATAGAAGGGAAGAATTATGACAAACCTACAACTAGGGCAGCAACAACGATTATTCTTACAGATGGGGCTTTCCGGTCAAGCTATTGGTGGCCAGGAATGGAGCTTTCCACGTAATCACCTCGGTGGAGGCCGGGAAACGGCTCCTTAAAGTGTGGGGCATGGAACAACTTTGTTCTTCTGCTCCATCCTCTCAATCCCATGGCTCAACTCAGCGTTTGGATCCGGAGTGGCGTAAAAAAATGAGGTCAGCACTCTGCCTATACAACAGTTGTGCACAAAGAGCCAGGAGAAGGTGGCCCCCCCATGCGAGGAAATAAGATGAGATCCTACATGACAGACTGGAGGGCCTGTGATTTCCCTTCCTGGTCTTTTCTGAGGGCTTTAAGGTTCGAACATGCCGCTGACTGCTTGTCTGGGGCATGATGGCCTGCCCGCCTGAAGAGTGGGTAACTGGTCTCTCCGTTCTGAGGGTTAAGTTCTCTGGACAGGCGTTCCCCGAAACTGGGTACACTTGGCTCTCCCATTTTCTTTTTCTGCGGGTTTTTTCCCTCCGCAGACCCAGAGGTTTCCCCCTCTCCCTCCTCCCGAGAGGTGCTAGAGAAGGTCCCCCACACTTTGGGGCTTCTCGCAGGAGATGTTTCTGTTTATTGATGTACATAGTTCCCAGGTTTATACCCGTTTTGTGTGTTTTTTTATGTTGCCACCAACTCGTTCCCTGAGATTGTGTAAAAAAGTATACTTTCCACAAATAGTTACTAAGCGCAATGTTGAAGATACTCTCATACAATGTTAAGGGGCTGAATGCCCCTGTCAAACGTCATTCTCTGGCGGCGGAGGTGCAGAGGCTGAAGGCGGATGTGGTTTGCCTCCAGGAAACACACTTTAAAACGCCTTGCTCACCCTCTGCTGAGAATACGCAACTTTACCACGCAATATCATGCTACGGGCCCTACCAGAGCGAGAGGGGTGTCGATTTTAATTCGATCTAATGTAGTATTCCAATTGCATAGAAAGATTTCGGATCCGCAGGGCCGATATCTCATTCTGATCTGTTCGCTGAATCACAAAACTTATATGCTGGTTAATGTATACTCGCCTAACACTGAACAACTTTCCTTTATCTCTGGAGTTTTAAACAGGGTGTCCCTTGTAGCGACTGGTCTATTGCTGATATGCGGAGATCTTAATTACAGTATCGATCCTCTGAGAGATATCCGATCCCCCAAGATCCCTATCCCGACCAAGCGTAGTATTAGACAGGGACAGAAGTTGAGCGACCTGTTCTCCTCTCAAGGTTTATATGATGTATGGCGCTTATGGCACCCGGGCGACTCAGAGTTCACGTTCCATTCTAAAAAAGGTACACAACACGTATAGCAGGTTGGATTATTTTTTGCTACGAGGCTCCTCCCTACCACAGGTCCTGCAATGTGAGATTCTGGACATCACGTGGTCGGATCACGCGCCGATCCTTTTGACAGTTAAGGAAAGTAGGGGGGGGCTGGGAAGTCTCTGTGGCGCTTTAATGACTCCATTTTGTCTGATCTGGGGGTTCTGGCCGAAATAGAACAGACTCTGAAGGAATACTTTACGCTAAATAACACTCCAGGGATCACACCTGAAACACTCTGGCAAGCGCACAAGCCTGTCCTGCGAGGCGTGTGTCTTAAATGGGCTTCTCGTTTGAACAAATCCCGCCAAGCTGATAGACTCTCAGGCTAGGGACAGATGAGCGCATTTTCTGCGGCCACCGTCAAAATGTACGTCGATGCGTGCGCACGCATTTTTTCACGGAATACGCTTAAGTGGTCAGACGATGCGCAATTCTGGACGTATTTCATGACGATGGGGTGAAAAGAAGTCTAGGGAAATCCGGCTGTTTGAACGTTATGTTGGCCGCACACTAGCAGCGTCTGACATCTCCTAATCACGCACACACGCTGCTATGCGGCCGCAGCGCACTCTGTACGTCAGTACCAGCGGTTTAACGTTCTCGAAAAAATGCGTTCATTTTCCACTTGCGTTGCGCGGCCGGACTTTTGTGCGACCGTACTTCGTATATTGGCTGTCATTGCCCGTCATCTGCTGCTAGTGCGGCCGTGATTATGTGCGCCAGAACGCGCGTTCGCACTGCCTCAGTCTGACCCTAGCCTTAATATTGTCTCAAATTCATTTAGCTGTGCAAGCGAATAGTTCAGACCCTACTCCGGCTCACCTGAAAACACTCTCGGAAGCGCAGGCACGCCTGTCAGACTGGAATTACAAGGCCCTTCTCTACTCTCACCATAGACTAAAGACACGCTACTACACGTTTAGGGATCGCCCAGGACGGCTCTTGGCCCGCTATCTTAGGCCCATGGTCGCGACTCCTAGAATTTCCCACCTAGTGATTGACTCTGGCAGGAGGACGGTGTATAAACCATTAGAGATAAGGAATGCTCTAGCCGCCTACTATAGGGACCTGTATAATTTACAATCCGACCCACTCCTTCCCTCCCCTAGTGAGGACCGTGTGGATCGGTATTTATCTGATCTTCATCTTCCTTCCCTAACCCCTACTCAGAGGGACGGCTTGTCGTCCCCCATTACGGAACTAGAGATAGCAACGACTATTAACCACTTCAATGCTGAGGACGCGCTCAGCGCGTCCTCAGCATTACCGCTGGTATGCGGAGGACGCTCTGAGCGCGTCCTCCCATTGGGGTCAGCGTTCGGCCGATCGCTGGCCCCCCCGGTGCGGGCTGACATCCTCGATGTCAGCCCGGCATCCGGGACCGCAGCCGCCGGAATTAGGTGTCATCGCGGCAGCGCGATGACACCTAATTCAGGCGCCCCCCCGCATGTGCGGAGGAGGCGCCTGAAAGGGAGGGGGGGGAGGTCCTTCGGACCTCTCTCCCTCCCGATCGGCGGCTCTGCGGGGGTTAACCCAGGCATCATTTGGAAGGGCACAGCCTGCCCTTCCAAATGGTGCCTGGCATTAACCCCTGGGGCGCTGGATCGCGAATCGGCGCTGAAAAGCACCGGTTCGCGATCCTTTCCCGGAGCTGGCCGACATCTTGGATGTCGGCCAAGCCTCCGGGAACTCCCCCTGAGGACTGGCGTCATCGTGCGTAGCACGACGACGCCAGTCCTGGACTTAACCCCTAACTGCCACCAACTGTGGAGATAGGGAGTTCCAATGAACTCCCTATCTCCCGATCCGTGGCAGTTAGGGGGTTAATGTTTGGTATGGTTGGATCGGCCAGAGCATGGCCGTTCCAACGATACCAAACATGAAAGTGAAAAAGTTTGTCAAAAAAAAAAATGAAAAATAAAAATAAAAAAGAATTAAAAAAATAAATTATAAAAAAAAAAAAAAAAAAAAAAACACTTTTTTTTTTTTTTTTTTTGGTTTGTTAATGCAGCAATATTGTTCCCATTTCAATTAGAATGTGAACAATGATGCTGCACTAACGATTTTTGTATGCGGTGCGTTTGTTAAAGATAGTGTAATTTTCCCCAAAAAAAAAATGTAACGAGACCCCATCTCTAATTTTTTTAACAAGCGCACCCCATACAAAATATAACCGCAATTGCTCGCATGTTAAAATGTGAAAAAAAACACTTTACACGTTGTAAATTATTGAAAATACATATTTTATTGCATTTTTTGTTATAATATACAGACATGACATAACGTATACATATAATAATGACATATTATGAATCTGCCGAGTCTGACGGAAAGAACGATATATAATATGTCTGGGTCATATACTAAAATAAGGCTTCAAAACACGTTTAAACATGATGAGCAAAAACGGTAAAAATGACCTCAGCACAGGGGCGGGAAAAGCCTCAGCAGCGAAAGGGTTAAATCTCTTCCATCCCATAAATCTCCAGGCCCGGATGGGTTCACGGACATATACTATAAGAAATTTTCTACTCTGTTGACTCCCCACCTCCTTTCGCCTCTGCTGCTAGGGCGGGTAGATTTCCTGAGGAAATGCTACGCACTACTATCGTCCCTCTCCCTAAGCCCGGTAAATCCCCTACTTTGTGTCCAAACTTCAGGCCAATCTCTTTATTAAATGTCGATGTAAAAATCTATGCCAAAATTCTAGCGAATAGGGTGGCGGATTTATTACCTAAGCTGATTTGTTCAGACCAGGTGGGGTTTATTAGGGGGAGACAGGGGCCTCATAATACTAAAAAACTGATAGATTTAATTCAGGAGATTCAGACTCACCGCCTCCCGAGTGTGCTGTTGGCGCTAGACGCTGAAAAAGCGTTCGACAGAGTAGACTGGATGTTTTTGCGTAAAGTGTTGCTGAAATTTGGTTTTCCGGTCTCGGTGCTGCGAAGTATTTTTGCGCTTTATGCTTCCCCGACGGCGTCGGTTATGACGGCGGGTTTTTTATCGGACCAGATTAGAATCAGCAATGGGACCAGACAGGGGTGCCCCCTGTCCCCATTAGTGTACGCTTTGGTGATCGAACCACTGGCACAGCGAATACGACAGGATGACGGGGATTATGGTTGGCCCAACCACATATAAAATAGGGCTTTTTGCAGACGACATTTTGCTAACTCTTACGGAACCTACAGACTCTTTACCACGACTTCAAGATATCCTGACGAAATATAGCGAAGTCTCATACCATAAAATCAACCTACCTAAGTCTCAGGCATTAACTATTAACGTCCCTAGCAGTAGTCGGGAATCATTAGCACAGCACTTTCAGTTTGAATGGCGAGAGGACTATCTGCAATATCTAGGAGTAAAAATCTCTAAATCTCCTGACCAATTATTCGACCTCAACTACAAACCCTTTTTATCTCATGTAAGGCAGCTTTTGTTTAAGTGGAAAAGGACATCCTTATCGTGGATGGGCAGAATGGCTGCTATTAAAATGTCACTTTTGGCCAAATTACTATATTACTTTCGAACCATTCCGACCCGCTTGCCTAAACCTTATGTTGAAGAGGTTCAGTCTCTTTTGAATCACTATGTATGGAACGGTAAAAGGCCTAGGATTCCCACCAAGCTGCTCAACCTCCCCGTGCGGGGAGGCGGACTAGCTATGCCTAATATCCACCTGTACCATAGAGCTGCGGTACTAGCATCCTTGGCAGAGTACTTCCACTTTCCGCGCCCTCCACAATGGATAGCTATAGAACAGTCTTTTGCGAAACAACACCTAATAACAACTGTAATTTGGCTCACGCGCCGCCAGAGACCCCCTTTGCCAGAGTTATTGCCGCTTACTAGATGGTATATGCATGTTTGGGATTTAAGTCGCGCCCTCCTTTTAAATACTACCTCCCTCTCACTGGCAACCCCCATGGAGGTATTGACACATTGGATCGCAGATTTTGACTGCGCTAGGTGGACCTCCAAGGGGATTGCACATCTCCACCAACTGATATCGGGAGGCAACATGATGACCTTCGAAATGCTAAAGCAGCGTTATAAGTTATCGGAGGCCTGGAGGCTTTCTGATTACCAAATAGCGTCTGTAATACGTCGACCGGGCATGTGTCTACCGCCTACCCTGCCTCAGGCCCCGTTGTCACCATTTGCGAGCTTCGTGGTTAAACCGTGCACAAAGGTAAAACTCCTTTCTCTATGCTATGAAGCACTGAATGTTTCATCTCCGGATCATGTATGGTCTTTCCAGACGGCTTGGGAGGGGGAGCTGGGCATTCGGATATCCTCTCAGGCTTGGTTGAGGGCGTTCGAATTGGACAGGGGAGCGTATCGGTGTGCTTCCTTGATGGAGGTGAGACGTAAAGTATTGTACCGCTGGTACTTGGTACCGGCGAGAGAATGTCATATGAATAAATCTGTCTCATCGCTGTGCTGGCGCTGCTCGTTACTAAAGGGTACCATGACTCATGTTTGGTGGGATTGCGTTGCATTAGAGCCACTATGGCGGGGAGTTTCAGGTCTAGTGGAAAAGGCAATGGGACTAGTATTGCCGTTTGCTCCAGCGGATTTCCTATTAGGTATCTCGCTGGTTCGGATGGGCAAATTACAAAGGAAACTTTTTTGCGTAATAGCATCTAGCACCATGTTGTTGATAGCACGCAGATGGAAACAAACGCGGGTTCCCACAATCTGAGATGTGCAGGATATGGTGAATAGCATAAGAGGTTATGAGCAGATCGCTAGACACATATATGATTTCCCACAGCCGGAAAAAGACCACTGGACCCTCTGGGACTCTATGCTAGCTGCGGAGTGTACCGCAGCCCCAGGTCCTCCTGACCAGATGGGATCCTGAACTGCTTTGGTTACCGTACCACCCTGTAATATTGGGAGCTTAGTTTAAGTTTAATTTTACTATTTCTCTTCCAATGTGCCACTCTCCAACTACGAATAGGTGGCTTGTGTTTGTTTGTATATGTAAGTCTGTATTGCTCCCCTTATATGTATCTAGAAAGGATTTGTTTACCCTGTTTTTTCCTTTCTGTATCCCACTGTCTTATTTTATTTTAAAAAAACTTTTTTTTTTTTTTAAATTCAAAGTAAAAAAAAAATAATAGGTGGATGACAGATTCTCAGATGGCAACGTAAGCATATTTCCATTATTAAGAGACCTGAATAAATCAGTGGTTGTACGGTATATTTATGCACAGTCTTACACACTGTATCATCTCCTATACACTTGCTCCCAGTGTGAGAAATGAGTGTTATTGCAGTAGCATTTGTCGTTTTGTAAGAAAAAGTGGACTGCACAACAGCCTTAAAAAGAAAAAACTGGAATTTTTGTATTTTTAGCCCGTTTTATATTTTTTCACATTATATTAGACACAGTTGGTAGGTATTATTGGATAGGACATATCCTACCCTGTCCAGTGACACCTCATTTGACTTTTTGAGATGTATACCATAGATATACAGGACAGCAGTGTGCCTCTGTTGAGTATTATATGGAATAAACATAACAGTAATGGTTTTATCCTTCAATTATTTGTCTATTGTTCTGGTATAGTATATTCTAAACACCTGATACTATTTCATGTGATTGCCTATGGGTTGTAAATTAGTATGAATTAACACACAATGGGCACCTCAAGTATGCAGCCAATACATTTTTTTAGGAGAATTTCTCAGAACAGAACAACACTACCACCTAGTGCCATTTTCTCCAATTACACCAAAGCTTAGAATTTTTTTAAAAAAAGCAATCTTCCATGATATGTTAAAAGAAACACTGGGGGTTCATTCACATGCAATAAGCACTATTGTTTCAGTTCCACAACAGAGGATTCTCTTTAGGGATGCACCTAAACATGTATTTAATGTCATGTGACCACTTTCCAATAAATGATTTAGAATTTTGCTGAAAGCCTGTCCAATTTATATTTATATTGAACTGTATGGCCTGACACCCCATTTACCTATTGCACAGGCGTGCACATATCCTGAACACACACACCAGACCTCAGATAGTTGTATACTCACATCAGACCTCATACACAGTATCATGGAAGCAGATTCCTTAGTTGTTGCCCCCCCCCCCCCTATGCTTTTACATAAGAATGGATTAGTCCACTCAAGGTGATCTGTAAAATCTGGCCTGTTGGGAACCACTGACTGCATAGAGTATAGAGAAAATCAGATGAGATAAGAGTTCACGAGGTGCACTGAGGGTCTTATCAGGGATGACCTGATCACCCTTCCCTGATGAAATGGTATGCAGGGACTCGGGGGGGGGGGGCAACGCCGAAAAGGTAGAAAAAGGGCAAGAGAGCCTTTCATTGGGGAGTCAATTCTAGCTTTTTATGGACGGATAAGCAGTGGTCCCAACAGAGGTCTCCAATGCACCAGATTCCCTTGATTGAGCTGTCTTTATCCTTGCCACCCAATCAGTGAAGTGTAAGAATTATTGGGAGAATTAATTATTCTTGTATTGTTGAAGACTACTACTTTTATCTATGCTTTATATAAGTTGATGTACATATGCAAATAAAACCACGACTAGCAGCTGTCCGTGTTATATATATACCCTTGCTATGGAAGTTCCTGAAGCTATCTAAACGCAATTTGCACAACTTGTGTAACAGAGAAACCCAAAATTGCACACCGCTACAGACTTTAACACTTTATAGTGAGAGAAGGGGGGGGTGAGGATCCTGAGGACGAGCAACAGCACTAGTGGCCTGCTCTATGGTGGGGCCCGCTCAGGTCTCACAGGGTTTTAGCTTGTATGTGCCATTACAGGGATGAATGATCCATATGCAAATCAGCCTGCTCTCACCCAGAAAGGGTGGCCAGTACTGATTGCCAAGGACGTCATCCCTGCACGAGCGAGAGGTGCAGCAACCCCGACGATCAGTTTTAGCCTCGTTAGGCCTCGTCAGGAGGGTATAGCTGACACCCCTCTAGGCACATCAAGCAAGGGGTACACATCTGGATCACACCCCCCCTTCCTTGAACACTTTATGTATGCGGTTTCTGTAGCACCTGCACAGAGCGATGGCTCAGAGGTGCACACAAATCTGCAGATCCGATCGTTCGCTTCCTCTCTAACGAAAGTGGGTGGTCTCAGAAGGTGACGTCAGTGTGCACTATGAGTGCTAGTAGGGCTACAACGAATGATTATTGTCATAAAGCGATTATTTGGCCGATTATTTTTTTGATTAACTGATTCAGTTTAAAAAATATTTTTTGTTTACTTAAAAAGGAACATTCTTGAAAACGAGAGAAATCTCAATGTATCCTTCCTGGTAAAAATACTTTCTCAAGAAAGAAAGAAAAAAAAAAAAAAAATCAACCCCTCCCTACTTAAGCAATTTGTGTAGTGTGTAACGAAAGCTCCCTCTATCTTTGTGCCCTCACCTTCCTTGGCACCCCTGCCCACACTATACATGGCCTCTGTGCAGAGGTGTAGTGAGATCATGTGGCGCCCCGGGGCAAGTCTTTCATTAGTGCCCCCCAACCAAAAGTAATCACTAAAGCATACACATTTTACAAATATTTAACCCCCCCCCCCAAAATACAACTATTTTTTTCAGTAACAATTGGAAAGGTGCAACATATAAAACAGGTTAACAGGAGAGCATCATTAACCTCTTACTGACGGGCAGGTTTTGCCAAGACTAGCCGACGTGCCCCTTGCCTCATTGGCTGCGTATGGTGTGTATCAAAGCTCCGCAACTATAAAACTCACAGTAATGTGCGGTGTGTTGAATGTGACTTTTACAGTTGTGGAGCTGTGTGATACACATTGCTGTGAGTTTTATTGCTTTAGAGCTCTGTGATACACTCATACACACCGCACATTACTGTATCACAGAGCTCCAAAGCAATAAAACACACTCATACACACCACACATGGATATATTGCCCCCAGCTCAGACCTCCACAGGTACTGACTCCATGGAGCCCAGCACAAGCTCCCGTGAGAGGGGTCAGAAAGGCAGTGACCCAACGCCATGGGGTGGCATAGCATGCCCCTCCGGCCCTGAGGCTAGCCTTCAGCCCGCCTATATTGCGTGCCATGGGACAGCGACAACAAGAACCAATAGTTTAATGCCGTCACAATAAATGATGCAGATAAAATGTCTTTATGGACCAATAACCGTCACTCTAATTATAAATATATTTACATAAAACTAGTTTTAGATAAAAACTACATTTGTCAACAATGTACCCCCATAGATTGGTGATCCAAAGAAAAACTTTATTTTTTATAAACAAAACAAAAATACCCCACAAGAGCAGAAACACCTGGCTATACATTGCAATTTTTCAAAACTGAAATAATAATCCATTTCACTCCAATTGATTACTTCCATTATTAGAACTACAGAAATAGGGGTGTGGTGAATTGTATAGCCCGACGCTCGGGACATGAAGATCCAGGCGCCGGGCGAGTAGTTTTTTTTTTAGATGCAGTCTGGCGGACTGCGTGCTAATTACAGGGATGCCCCCGATACCGGAAGCCAGCATTGAGCTGGCTTGCCGGCTTCCGAGGGGCTGGGGCGGCTGTCCGAACGTTCTAACGGCATTCGGACAGGCCCCAGCAGCTTACCGCGTTTCGTACCTTCCAACGAGCGCCGCCAGCAAAGTCCTCCAGCGACTGCTCGTTGGGAAGCCCCCAGGCATGATCTCGGAGTTGGCACTGGGAGCAATCTCACGAGATCGCGGCTGGGGGCTTAGCAACGAGCCGCCGCTGGAAGACTTTGCCAGCAGCGCTCGTTGGAAGGTACGAAACGCGGCAAACTGCAGGGGCCTGTCCGAATGCCGATACAGTGTTCGGACAGCGCCCCATGTCTGGTCTGAGGTCTGAAACATGCCTGTGTGTGTACACACACAGGGCTGCAATGTGTGTATGTACACACACAGGGCTGCAATGTGTGTATGTACACACACAGGGCTGCAATGTGTGTATGTACACACACAGGGCTGCAATGTGTGTATGTACACACACAGGGCTGCAATGTGTGTATGTACACACACAGGGCTGCAATGTGTGTATGTACACACACAGGGCTGCAATGTGTGTATGTACACACACAGGGCTGCAATGTGTGTATGTACACACACAGGGCTGCAATGTGTGTATGTACACACACAGGGCTGCAATGTGTGTATGTACACACACAGGGCTGCAATGTGTGTATGTACACACACAGGGCTGCAATGTGTGTATGTACACACACAGGGCTGCAATGTGTGTATGTACACACACAGGGCTGCAATGTGTGTATGTACACACACAGGGCTGCAATGTGTGTATGTACAAACACAGGGCTGCAATGTGTGTATGTACACACACAGGGCTGCAATGTTTATATATAAACATACACAGAGGGCTGCCATATGTGTATACATACACACACACATTGCAGCCCTCAGTTTGTGTGTGCGTATATAATATATATATATATATATATATTACACACACACACATTGCAGGTGTGTATGTGTTTACATACATGTATGTACTGTGTGTATACATACACATTGTATATATGTATACACACACACACTGGGCTGCAATGTGTATGTGTGTATATGTATATAAATGCATACACACACTGAGGGCTGCAGTATGTGTGTATACATACAGAGTTTTGAAGTGTGTGTGTGAACACACACACACACACATTTCAGAACTCTGTATACATACACATTGCAGCCGTGTGTGTGTTGTGTGTATACATACAACAAAATAGTGTTTAAATAGAGGTCTTTATTCGTAACAGCCTAGAGAGGCAGCATCACATGTATCTGACACTGCCTCTCTAGGCTGTTATGAATAAAGACCTCTATTTAAACACTATTTTGTTGAACTTATTTTTCTTATCAGGACAAGTAGATCGTCCTGAGTGACAAGTAGATTGGACTACCACTTAGTCCATTGGACAAGTAGATTTTTTCTAAATGTCCACACCCCTGAGAAACCTTTTAACCCCACCTGTGTAAGATTTTAAAGGGTTATGCTCTGCCTTCATGAACCAAAAGGAGAGGCTTTGGATGGCCTTTTTGGGCAGAGATACCACCAGCTGCTACAACATTTATGATTTCCATCCAATATTAACCCCTCCTAACTCCCCCCCCCCCACCTACAATCCTTTACTTTTATTCTGTTGTGACAGCCCTGCTTCTTTTTTTTTGAGAAAGTATTTTACCAGGAAGGATACATTGAGATTTTGCTTGTTTTCAAATATGTCCTGGGTGGCGAGTATGTACTGTTAGGGGTCTTGCCCAAGGACACTTACTGGAGAGGTGCTCTTGCCAGGATCAAACTCATATCTCCACAGGCTCTCTCCATGCAGAGCAGTGATGTTACCTCTACTCCACCCAGCCGGTACTTCTGATGAAACAGTTCTATCAGAGGCCTCAGCACTCTAGCCAGTCTGATGCCTCCAAGTGCAGGAAAGGTGAAAGTACTCCAGTTTAGCATATACAGGGCCATAGAATTCAGAATGTACACAGCACATGGCGTGTGACGCTGCAGTAAGCCAATACGTTACCATATAAAGTTCCGGGAAGAAAGTAAAATAGTACAAAGTGTAGGACCTGCTACTTTAACATTTATTTTCTCCATTAGAGCTGGACATTTCCAAAGCTTGGTTATAACTTGGAAAATAAATGCTTAACGCAGGTCAGTCATTTAAACAAGCACCTTATACCCTGAAGAAATACCATGTCCTAGTTCACTTTAAATTTTTCCCTCTGCTTATAGGAGAGTACATGTGACTGGCCAGCAGGTGGCACTGCATACAAGCCTATGGTTTCCTGTGTACTTACAGTAGGTAAGAGAGGTTATCCTGGAGACCTCACAGGCCATGTGAGTGACGCAACCACAGACATCGGGACAGATACAATCTATAAAGAGTGTGTACACGCCACACCTATTCACAGCAAATCATAGCACTCACGACTTTATTCAATTTAGATTTTGGATGCAGCAACAAGAAAACGCACCATTTTTACAACAAAAAACAGCAAAAGCCCCCCCCCCTACATATCAACCAGAAAATATCAGTAAACACAGGAGACTGGGTCACAACTTAGCCCAGGGCTTGACAGTTAAAGGAACACTAACAAAAAAAAATCACCCCCCCCCCCCCCGTTTTTAATCCTAACCTATCCCTATTCCCTTAATAGTTTTTTTTTTTTGTGTAACTGTAATACTTACCCTAAAATCCTCTTCTTTCCAGCAGCGTTTTTTTTTATTTTTTTATACTCACCTCCCTCCTCTTCCGCTCCCGTCCTTCTTCATGCTTCTTGGCTTCTGGTTTACGTGAGAAGCGCGCATGCGCGCCTCTCACATAAGCCAGCCAATCGGCAGGCTTCCTCCCGGCTCCCTCTGAGGATTAGTGTTGCGCGCAAGAGGATGCGCGCAACACTAACCCTCAGAGGGAGCCGCCAGCTTCTGCGGTGAGTTGGAGACGTCATCGCGCTGAAAGCGCGATGACGTCTCCTACTCGGCAAAAGTCGGCAGAAGCGGGAAATATGATTCCCGCTCTGCTGAGTGACAGCTGGGAGGGCAGAGTAAAGTCCTCCGGCTCTCTCAGCTGTTTTCAGCATTTACAGCTGATCGGCTGAGCGGAGGGAGGGGGGACAGAGGGCAGGATACTATGGGCATCATGACCACCTAAAATAGCTTAGGTGGTCATGTTGCCTAGAGTGTCCCTTTAAGGGCTTGACAAAAAAGTTAGGAGCCAACGTTTCAGCGAGGATTCGCTTTTATCAAGGTATACCTTGATAAGGCGAATCCTTGCCGAAACGTTGGGAACCTTGCCTCTGCATCGTGGAGTTGGTTTGTGCTGACCCAATTTATGATTTAACTGCTTGTATTTATTTATCACTTTGTTACCTGGTGCTTTTTGCTGTTAGGTATTTTTTGTGCATTTGGTCTTTTGGCTACTTTTTTGAGCCTAGAAGTGTAGACCGTTGCTTCTAATATCAGTTTGGCCGCTCTGATATATATAATTATTATATTATTTGTGTTAACAACTGTACATTGTGATATTGTTTTGTTTTATTTACTTTTCTTTGCTCTGTTGTCATTGGACACCCTAATTACCCCCTGCAGACACAGACCCACACACACAACAGACCTCATATATAAATACCTACACCAGGGCTGGATATATTTACATTAAATGTAGGAGACAGGAAGAAAACACTGAAGCCAACTAGATGTTTTTAGATGCCAAAGACTGCTTTTAGATTGGTGTAAAATAAACTGGAAATTTAGGAGCCAGGAGTAAAATTCTAGGAGCCAGTGGATACAGGGCTCATGGATTTGTCAAGCCCTGACTTGGGAAAAAGGTGTGCAAGACTTTTTCCCATTTGCGGCTGCCCATTCACAGCTCTATTCCGGCTGAGCATACTGTATCAGCAGCTTGAGCAAGGAGATTTTCCAGTCGTTGACTGATATCCTGCAGCGGCACCACCGCAGGTACTGAGTCCATGGAGCCCAGTGTAGCCCTGCACAAGCTCCCTTGAGTGGGGTCAGAAAGAAGTCACAGAAGGGCACTCAGAACGATTTGTTCCAGTCTTCTGCTGCTTGTGGCCAGAGGACGTGGAGGATCGTGCCATCCTCTGCACTGTGGGATCTCAGGTGAGTAAAGGATTTTTTAATCCCATTAGATTGACATGGAAGGGATTTTGCAAAAGCAAAATCAAAACACCAAAATTTCCGTCTCCTGTGAAGAACGGACTATGGTGGAATATGGTGGTTCTCCACAGCCTCAAATTATCAGCCCCAATAAAAGCAGAACTTGTGACTCATTTTTACTATTGACAGGAGCCATTAAGGTTAACTGACTGCAGCTAAAGTCACTACGATAGGAAAATGGACCAAAGAAGATCAATGGTACCCGCGTTACCCAGCTTAGAGAGGGGGTAACCAGGTGTCTTTATAATGGTCTCACAACATGGGCAATTCGTACTACAGAGTAAATTGCATGTTATGGAAGCAGTCTAGACGTCCATGGGAAGCTGTTATCTTGTGAAGTCCTTATTAGTCACAATGTCTCAAACAATCTCTAATCATCTAAGTCACACCTAAAAACTAGGGATAGACTAGGGATGCACCGATACCACTTTTTTAAGACCGAGTACGAGTACCGATACTTTTTAAAAGTACTCACCGATACCGAGTACCGATACTTTTATTTAATGTCATGTGACGCTTTCCAATAGGAACAAACCTCATAAAAATTTATATGAGATTGACCGCAGCTCACATGGATTTGCCCCCAGCTCACATGGGTTTGCCCCCAGGTCACATGGGTTTGCCCCCAGCTCTCACGGGATTGGCCCCGCAGGTCTCACGGGATTGGCCCCGCAGGTCTCACGGGATTGGCCCCGCAGGTCTCACGGGATTGGCCCCGCAGGTCTCACGGGATTGGCCCCGCAGGTCTCACGGGATTGGCCCCGCAGGTCTCACGGGATTGGCCCCGCAGGTCTCACGGGATTGGCCCCGCAGGTCTCACGGGATTGGCCCCGCAGGTCTCACGGGATTGGCCCCGCAGGTCTCACGGGATTGGCCCCGCAGGTCTCACGGATTGGCCCCGCAGGTCTCACGGATTGGCCCCGCAGGTCTCACGGATTGGCCCCCAGCTCGAACGCTGGGGAAGCTGGCCGCGTGCATGTAAAGCACGCGGCCAGCGTTCCCCTCCGGCGCGCCAAATACTCACCCTTCCTGAAGTTCCGGTCTCTGGGCAGTGATGCGGTCACGTGGCCGCCGGGCGCAACTGTGACGCTGCCTCCAGCCGAGAGGCCGCGTCACGGAGCGCCCGGCGGCCACGTGACCGCATCACTGCCCAGAGACCGGAACTTCAGGAAGGGTGAGTATTTGGCGCGCCGAAGGGGAACGCTGGCCGCGTGCTTTTCATGCACGCGGCCAGCTTCCCCAGCCCCGCGGATACCGGCAAGCCGGCCCAGCGCCGGCTTCCGGTATCGGCGGGATGTATCGGGCCGTTTGCACGAGTAACAAGTACTCGTGCAAACGGCAATATCGGCCCCGATACCGATACTAGTATCGGTATCGGTGCATCCCTAGGATAGACCAATAAAAAAAATTTCCAGGGCCAATACAGATTATCGGCAGCTTTTAGGCTACATAAAATCGATATCTGGTACAAAAAAAAAAAATACTGTACAAAAAAAAAAAAAAACACACACAAACCTGACATTGTAAATATTGTGCCATGCCCATTTCATTTATTCAGTTTAATAAAGAATTGTTTTATTAAAGGGATACTCTAGGCCAGGGCTCAAAATTTCAAGTCCCAAGCTACTAGTCAGGCCATAAGAGTTACTCGTCACCAGTTGCTCCACCTAACCCCTACCCAGTCCTTAACTCTGCCCCTAAACACACCCCCTTAAAATTATCTTATGAAATTACACTGTTAACCCTTTCGCTGCTGAGGCTTTTCCCGCCCCTGTGCTGAGGTCATTTTTTACCTGTTTTGCGCATCATGTTTAAACGTGTTTTGAAGGCTTATTTTAGTATATGACATCGACATATTATATATCGTTCTTTCCGTCAGACTCGGTAGATTCATAATATGTCATTATTATATGTATACGTTATGTCATGTTTGTATATTATAACAAAAAATGCAATAAATATGTATTTTCAATAATTTACAGCGTGTAAAGTGTTTTTTTCCACATTTTAACATGCGAGCAATTGCGGTTATATTTTGTATGGGGTGCGCTTGTTAAAAAAATTAGAGATGGGGTCTCGTTACATTTTTTTTTGGGGAAAATGACACATTTTTAACAACGCACCGCATACAAAAATCGTTAATGCAGCATCATTGTTCACATTATAATTGAAATGGGAACAATATTGCTGCATTAACAAAACAAAAAAAAAAAAAAAAGTGTTTATTTTTTTTTTATTATTTTTTTTTTAATTTTTTTTTATTTTTATTTTTCTTTTTTTTTTTTTTTTACAATTTTTTACTTTCATGTTTGGTATCGTTGGAACGGCCATGCTCTGGCCGATCCAACGATATCAAAATTTAACCCCTAACTGCCACGGATCGGGAGATAGGGAGTTCATTGGAACTCCCTATCGCCACACTTCGTGGCAGTTAGGGGTTAATGCTAGGACTGGCGTCATCGTGCTGCGCACGATGACGCCAGTCCTCTGGGGGAGTTCCCGGAAGCTTGGCCGACATCCAAGATGTCGGCCAGCTCCGGGAAGGATCGCAAATCGGCGCTTTTCAGCGCCGATTTGCGATCCAGCTCCCCAGGGGTTAATGCCAGGCATCATTTGGAAGGGCAGGCTGTGCCCTTCCAAATGATGCCTGGGTTAAGCCCCTGTGAGCCGCCGATCGGGAGGGAGAGAGGTCCGAAGGACCTCCCCCCTCCCTTTCAGGCGCCTCCTCCACACATGCGGGGGGGGCGCCTGAATTATGTGTCATCGCGGGGGCGCGATGACACATAATAATGGCGGCCACTGCTCCGGATGCCGGGCTGACATCCAGGATGTCAGCCCGCACCGGAGGGGCCAGCGATCGGCCGGAACCCGGCCGAACGCTGACCCCAATGCGAGGACGCGCTCAGCGTGTCCTCCGCATACCAGGGGGAATGCTGAGGACGCGCTGAGCGCGTCCTTAGCATTCAAGTGGTTAAAGGTTTTATTTGGAATAAAAGTTACAAAAATAACATTAATACCCAGACATCAGACCTCAGATACATGTATACCCAGCCATCAGACACCGGTGTGAGCAGAGCGAGGAGGCAGGGAAGCTCCTCTCCACCCCCCCTGCCAGTGACAGAAACAAGCTTGGTCAGGTTAGGCAGCTGATCCCTGCCACCGTGCAGCCTGGGGAAGGGGAGGCTGCACCGCTGGAATACGCAGCACAAAATAATTTATTGTGCTGCCTGCGTGTGCATTTTCACTCGCCCTCACTTAAATTTCCACTCGCCAATTGCTAGTAGGCGAGTGGAAATTTTGAGCCCTGCTCTAGGCAACATGACCACCTAAGCTTTTTTAGGTGGTCATGATGCCCTCGCCTTTCCCCCCTCCCTCCGCTCAGCTGATCGGCTGAAACAGCTGAGAGACGCGGAGGACTTTACTCTGCCCTCCCAGCTGTCAGTCAGCAGAGCGGGATTCATATTTCCTGCTTCTGCCGACAATTGCTGAGTAGGAGACGTCATCGCGCTTTCCGCACGATGACGTCTCCAACACGCCGCAGTAGCTGGCGGGAGTGAGCCGCCAGCATAGTCTGCGGCTGGGATTAGTGTTACGCGCAAGAGGATGTGCGCAACACTAATCCAAGAAGAAGAGGAAGCCTGCTGATTGGCTGGTTTACGTGAGAGGCGCGCATGCGCGCTTCTCACGTAAACCATTAGCCAAGTGAAAGATTTAGAAGGACGGGAGCGGAAGAGGAGGGAGGGGAGTATAAAAAAAAAAAAAAAGACGCCGTTGGAAACAAGTGGATTTTAGGGTAAGTATTACAGTAAAAAAAAATCCCTACCTAGTTATTGGGTGACTAGGTAGATTTTAATGTAAAAAAACGGGGGGGGGGGGGATTTTGCTTAGAGTGTCCCTTTAAGCATTTTACAAACAGTATGGCCATGTCTAGATTCTGGTCTTTGCAATATGTCACCATATGACCCTGTATATAGGGGGTCAGCAACTATCACCCTGCAGATGTTTTGGAACTACATCTCCCATGATACTCAGCTACTCATTAGATTGGTAGTGCCTCATGGGAAATGTAGTTCCAAAATCTCAGGTGGGCCAAGGTTTCTGACCCCTGCTGTAGGTACCGTAAATTTTGAAGTTCAAAAGACCCCTGCATCTCCTGTATAAGGAATTCCCTGCCAGATCTCCCTCCCTATTGTTTGTTTTGTGGGTTCTTGGTATCCATTTTCTACACCTTGAGTTTTTCTTGAGGTTTTATAGTAAACGTTAGGTCCATTCACCATTTTTTATAGCATTTTCCATTAAAAGCTAAAATTTTATAGACTCACATCCACTCTCTCAGGAGGAGATTTGGCCTTTGCAACCTAAGTATCAGATGGGAGGGAAGCACCATTTCTTTTGTCATCACGCTCATGTGCAATACCTTCAGTGAGCAGGGGAAGTCCTGCATCAAGGGCTGACATCCAACATGTCAACCTGCTATAGGAGAAGGCCCAAACCAACACCGAGCTGTGGGACTTCACGTGTCACAGCTGTAAGGAGCCACCTTGGCAAATTATCGGCAAATACCGATTATCAGTAATTGCCAAATATCAGCTCACGATAATCTGTTCACGTCCGTTTTTGCGCACATAATAACGTCTGTCGCAGCATAGAATAAATCGCCAATGGAGCCCCCCAAACGAAGTGCGTCTGCACCGAATTGCGGGCACACATTGCACGCGGAAAACAGACACAAGTTAGGCAAGAACATAAAACCGCTAGAAGGGACGTGCGGAGTCCACATAGCTTTGTGTGTGAGTGATGAAAGAGGTCAGACGGACTGCATTTATACGTCCAGCATTTTTGACGGACAAAATGGTTTTCATATTTAATTTATGTTCCCTGCTACATCTGTCAAAAATAACGTCAGTTTAAAAAAACGTACTGTGTGGCCACTACTGCGTCTTCCGTCAGAAAGTGCGTCCGTACTGCATGGGCGCACAGACCATACAAAATGCGCTCGTCTGACACCAGCCTAATGGATCTATTCCTACAAGTGAATGAGGCTTATGTGGCAAGCGAACATCAGGCAGCATTCTGCAGAATTCCCAGCATATGGAAAATAGATCTTGAACTCTGCTCATTAAAAAAAATAAGAAAAACGAACTCTTGACCATTATTGGAAGTACAAATCACAATATCGTTGTTTTGGCTCTGCAGAGCCTTTATCAAAACAGCTTAAACACACACGGGTTATATACAAAATAAATGATAAACATGAATACTGGGCCACTGCATCCATAGTCACTTGCTAGCGATGTGGTATCCAAGACGGAAGGCAATGATATGGAGGAAGACAATTGGGTTAAATAACATTTGGAACCAACACATGTGAAAAGCAGGTACTGTGTTAATGATGTACCTACATTAATAGTAACATGTATGTTAAATATGAGAGCAGGTTCACAAATCAGAACTTGGATTATACCCAGGCTTTAGGCCAGTGTCAGGAGCGCACTAGGTGCGCCTGTACTGACGTGACTTCCGGCGTTTGTCGCAGCGTTGCGAAGGGGCCGACCAGACGCTGCTGCACGTGCGTGCCCACAAATTGAGCGTGCACACGCAACAGCGGCCATGCAGCAGGCCTCTCCGTCCGTCAAAGCGCTAGGACACGTGTTGATGGAGCTGCAAAGCATGATCCTCCATAGGAGGATCGAGCCTTGTAGCGCTGAGCGCACTAACTGCGCTCAGCGAGGTGGCCAAACGGGAGTCGATGCGGAAGGAATATCCACTCTCACGGACGTTCCTTCCGCTCTCCAATGACGCTCGTCTGACCCCGGCCTAAACTTTATGCCACAAGTATTCTGCAACTACCAAGCAAGGATCAACGCCATTAAACTTTGTTCAAAGTTTTATTGGCCATATAAGTACATGAATGCTATGTCTAAGTATGCTGTCAAGTCCAGTATTAGTTATATTTTTTTAACAAAATCAAGCATCTGTATTCTGCATCTCTGTTATATGCATACTACATTAAAAGAGCGGTCTCATGTATACAGCGGATAGCATATCCGCAAAAGTCTACACACACACACCTGTTAAAATGTCAGGTTTCTGTGATGTACAGAAAAAAAAAAAAAAGGAGGCAAAAGAAATCATTTCAGAACTTCTTCCAGCTTTAAATGTAACCTATAAACTGTACATCTCAATTGAAAAACAAACAAATCTTTTAGGTGGAGGAAAGACAAACTAAAATAACATGGTTGCAGAAGTGTGCACCCTAAGAAGATTAAAGTGCATTAACTGTGTGAATGTTAAAGGATACAGAAAAAAAATTAATGTAACCAAAGAAATGATTAGGGATTAAAAATAATAATAATAATAATAAAAAAAGATTAAACAATTAAGTGCCATTTCATTTGCAACTTGGATGTCTTTGGACCTGTGCAACCAAACCTATACAGATATAACCATCAGCTCATTTATGAATGAGAATTAACAGTTCTGTAAGCGTACATCAATTACGAATATGCTTCTTTAACAGTGATTTATTATATTGTCATTCATTCCCTGAACACGAACACTACTATGTGCATGCAACTAACCTGTCATAGAAGTCGGTCCTATGATAATATAATAAGGAATATGGCAGTGTGTTCTGCAAGGTATTATGGAAATCCTGTCCTAGTGGTTTTCTCAAATCCGTCACAGAATTACTGAATAAATCCTCACTTACCCTTATACACAGCTTTGCAAACATTCCAATTCACTCTGCTGTCATGTTCCTGCTTACTTCCGCGTCCCCGAGTGATGATGTCACTGATAGTGGTGCATGCAGGGAAGTGTAGTTTACTGCTTTGCACGACAAACTGCATTTTCAGTCCTATTACTTGAACTCCCTACCTAAAGCACATTTACAAAATGATACTTAAGCAACTATTGCTGTACTAGCTCCCCATGTGAGGTTTGTGAAGCCTGCAGTATCCAGATATGTGTTTTATCTATTCAAATAATACCGGCTGGGTGGAGTACAGGTAACATCACTGCTCTGCGTGGAGAGAGCCTGTGGAGACATGAGTTCGATCCCAGCAAGAGCACCTCTCCAGTAAGTGTCCGTGGGCAAGACACATAACGGTACATACTCGCCACCCAGGACATACTTGAAAACGAGAGAAATCTCAATGTATCTTTCCTGGTAAAATCCTTTCTCAAAAAAAAAAAAATGCCACCTGTCTGGACTCTGTATTCTGTAAGAATAAATTGCACAGTTTCTATTTTAGCTTCGAACCCATAGATCAGCAACCTTGGTCTAGAGGTGGTTTGGAATTACATCTACATGCGTATCAAACAGAAGAGCCGGTATTCCGTTCTGCGCTGGCGTAGGAGTGACGTCACGTCAAAACTGCGCATGCGCAGATCGTCTGAATTTTCCATCTTGAATGCAGCAAGTGCGGAGGCAATATCTGATTGTCAGATAATGCCTCCCACTAAGGCTGGGGTCAGACAAGTGTTTTTAAGAGCGGAAGGAACGTCCGTGAGAGTGGACGTTACTTCCGCTCTGACGCCCATCTGGCCACCTCATTGAGCGCAGTTAGTGCGCTTGTCGCTGCAAGGCTCAATCCTCTTATGGAGGATCGCGCTTTGCAGCTAGGGTTCCCACCTGTTCGGTTTTGACCCGGACTGTCTGGTTTTGGGGTCATGTGTCTGGGTTTGACACCCTCTGCCACCCAGACACATGACTCTGAGCCCGTACCGGCACCTCCGCCCCATACTTACATTTATGCGCGCCCCCGTCGCCGCGATCCTCTCTTCCTCTATACAGCCGAGACTGCACCGCCCACTGTCAGTGATGCGCAGGCGCAGCGGCTCACGAGACATACGCGTGCGGGCCGGCTCCAGTTAGTCCCGACGAGAGTGAGTGAGGGAGAGAAGCGTGTGTGCCGCCCGTGCTTCACTGGAATTGGTACCGTCTTCAAATCGTGCCTGCGCTGCCTGCCTGTTCTGTCCACCGTCCAGAGTAATCTCCACCACCGAATCCAGCAACAGAAACGCAGTGTGAGTACAGCCACTGCATCGGCCATATTACCAGTCTGCCATGCCTATTACCTATGTGCCAGCCATAATACCAGTCTGCCATGTGTACTACCTATGTGCCAGCCATAATACCAGTCTGCCATGCCTATTACCTATGTGCCAGCCATATTACCAGTCTGCCATGCCTATTACCTATGTGCCAGCCATAATACCAGTCTGCCATGTGTACTACCTATGTGCCAGCCATAATACCAGTCTGCCATGTGTACTACCTATGTGCCAGCCATAATACCAGTCTGCCATGTGTACTACCTATGTGCCAGCCATAATACCAGTCTGCCATGCCTATTACCTATGTGCCAGCCATATTACCAGTCTGCCATGCGTATTACCTATGTGCCAGCCATAATACCAGTCTGCCATGTGTACTACCTATGTGCCAGCCATAATACCAGTCTGCCATGCGTATTACCTATGTGCCAGCCATAATACCAGTCTGCCATGCGTATTACCTATGTGCCAGCCATATTACCAGTCTGCCATACGTATTACCTATGTGCCAGCCATAATACCAGTCTGCCATGCGTACTGCCTATGTGCCAGCCATAATACCAGTCTTCCAACCATAATACCAGTGTGCCATACATACCATGTGCCATAATGTATATGCTACAAAGAAAATGGCTGCCTGAACCCAACACTAGAGTGTTCGGGTTTGGCTTGAAGGAAAGGTGGCAACCCTATTTGCAGCCCTGTCGAACGCGCGTCATAGTGCTTTGACAGGGAGGCTTTCTAAATGGACGTAGCACGCCTGCTGTAGCGTGCGCAATTCGTACACGTGCTACAGCGTGTGGCCTTCCCAACGCAGCGTCACAATGCTGCAACGGACGACGGGAGGCACGTCAGTACGGACGCACATAGTGAACATGCAAGAGACACGCCACACTGGGAGAGGGGGGTATATAGACATTGGCATATACAGAGAACAGTGAGGAGTGTACTGCTCACTGACAGGATGGGTAATATATAATATTACCCCTCCTGTCAGTGAGCAGTATACTCCTCAGTGCTCTTTGTATATGTCAATGTCTATATCCCTCCCTCTCTCCCTGTGTGGTGTTACACGCATGCGCACTTAGCAGGAGGCATTATCTGACAATCAGTCACTGGTGTTCGCGTCCTGTTACATTAGGGTGTGCACCAATGGAACATCTATTAATTTAAAACTTATATTTTTCATTAGCATTAACAAGCCTGTAATCCGAGATAGTCAGTTTAAATGCCTTTCATCATGAACCAAATAAGGGGCATCTAAAATGTCAATGTAGGAGGTGAAAGAGGACCTCTTCACCCAACACCAGGCACACCCCCTGCGCACGCCTATGCGATCAGATATTGCCTCTGTACTTGCTGCATCCGAGGTGACGATTCCAACGATCTGTGCGGGTGTGACGTGACAACAACCAGCTGGTCGCCAGATGCGTGCACAGATCGCCGGAGGCATAAATCCGATGGGAGGCATTATTCGACGGAACACCAGTCACTCCACAGTGCAATAAAATGAGAGCTGGTTTATTATTGGAGCAATGAGCAATGTTTTGGTTCCTCTTGGAAACTTTATCCGCCTTGATGCTCAGCTGCACATAAGGTTGTCAAAGTCTCAAGGGAGATGTATTAAGAAACATCTGAAGGGCCATGGTTCATGACACCTGGAAAATGTGATATTTGATATTAAAACCTACCACAAGATGTGGGGGAAGTTTTTTGTTAAATTTGCTTGTTTTCGTAAAATCATACTGTAATGCGTATTCCATATTTTCATAACTACAATACAGCACAATATGGAGATTATTTAAAAGTCCCACAGTTCGTCAATGTTGTAAACACCAGCGAAAATTTGCATTGTTGCAACGTTGACAAACACCGGCTGCACCAATACGCCACCTGCTTCCACAAACACAATGATGCCACACACATACCCCTGTATCCAGACACAAAGGCACGCTGCACCAATGCCATCCCTACTTATACACACGCGCACACACAATGATGTCACACACATATACCCAGGGCCGGATTTATAACTAAGCAGAGTAGGCATGTGCCTACAGGCGCCTGCCACATGGAGGCGCCTTGCACTGAAATTTTCTAATCATTTAGACTACTGTATCTCTGTAGCCCTAAGGGCTAGAGGGGCATATGAGATATCATCGGAAAGGCCATATTATGGCCTTTCCACTGACCTCAAATATATCCTGGTTAGATTTATGTAAAAATAATATAAGAAAACATTATTTTTTTAATTTTGTTCTAACGCAGCACTATTATTCAGTTTACAATTCTAAAGTAAACAGTGATGGTGCGCTATCTCACCTTCTCATTTGCCACACTGCCAGCAAGTGTGGAGCTGATAATGCATTGCATTGTTTCGACTGTAGTGTTTCATTATTTTAAAAAAGGTAAATACCAGCCGATAGTGTGATACGTTGAGTAGCGAGTGATGAAACAAACACACAGTGATGGGTATAAAGAATTTACTTTAAAATAAAAGGATAAACAGAAAGATAAAACATTATTAACCCTTTCGCTGTTGAGCCATTTCACACCAGTATGCTGAGCTCATTTTTACCGGTTTCGCTCATCATGTTTAAATGCGATTTATAGCCACATTTTATTATACAACCCAGACAAATGATATATTGTTCTTTCCGGCAGACTCAGCAGATTCATAATATATCATTATTATATGTATACGTCAGGTCCTACTTGAATATTATGATAAAAAAATGCAATAAAATTAGAATTTTCAATCATCTACAGTGTGTAAAGTGTTTTCTTCACATTTTATCATGCGAGCGTTTGCAGTTATATTTTCTATAGGGTGCACTTGTTAAAAAAATTAGAAATGGGGACTCATTACCTTTTTTTGGGGGGGTAATTACGTGATCTTTAGCAAACGCCCCATAGAAAAAAAATCGTTAGTGCAGCATCATTGTTCACATTAAAATTGAAATGGGAACAATATTGCTGCATTAATAAAACAAAAAACAACCTTTTTTTTATTTTTTTAAAAATGTAATTATATTTTAATTTTTTATTATTTTGTTTTACATTTTACGTGGTCATGCTCTGGCCATTCCAATGATATCAAACATTAACCCCTATCTGCCACGGATCGGGAGATAGGGGGTTCCAATGAACCCCCTATCTCCACCATAGGTGGCAGCTAGGGGTTAACTCCCGAACTGAAGTCATCGCTCTATGACGACAGTAGGCAGGGAGAGATCCCAGAAGCTTGGCCGACATCCAAGATGTCGGCCAGCTCTAGGAGGGGACCGCGATCAGGCTCCTGTTGGTGCAGAATCGCGTTCCAGCCACCAAGGGGTTAAAGGCAGCCACCGCTTGGAAGGCCAGGCTGTGCCCCCAGCCGATCGGGAGGGAGAGAGGACCTCCCCCTCCCCTTCAGTCACCTTCCCCGCCCGCACTGCTGGAGGGCGCCTGGAATAGACGTCATCGCGCCTGACGTGATGACTAGGGATGAGCCGAACACCCCCAAGTTCGGTTCGCATTTGAACTCGAACTTTCCAAATGTTCGAAATCGAACTCGAACTCAATACAAGTCAATGGGACTCAAAATTCGATTTTTAGAGTGCCCTCCAAGAGGGCATATATGCTAGATATTTGCCATAAAAGGTGTATGGGGGTCCGGGTAGTGCCCTGGGGGACAGGAACCAAGGACAAAAAGTTTAAAAAAAAAGTTTTTAAAGGGACAGTGAGTTTTCCATGAAATAAGGGTTAAAATAAAAACAAAAAATTCCTTCAAATATCGTGCCTAGGAGGTCCCCATAACCTGCCCGTGAAGTGGCGGATTTCTAGGATGTATAGAAACATTTAAAAACAATAAAATGACGTTTCAAATGACGATAAATGCTTTTCCTTTAATCTATTCATAAAGAACTGCTTGGGGCTGCAGCCTGTATGAAAAGACATTTTAGGATGCGCAGAAAAAGTTTAGTGATTTTTTGGCTAAATTATGGTGAAACTTATGCAGGCTTTGGATGAAAGTAACAATAGGTGCTTTAAAATTGGGCTTTTAGCGTCGGCAACAGTGCCGTCACACCGTAACCCCTCTGAGGATATGAATCTGATACAGGTGTCAGTGGCAGTGCACCCAGATATTGTGCCTTTGGTGCCAGGCCAGCAAGTGCCATTGTAGCCGGAGTCAGACAGGTTCACTTCATTAACGGCGCCGGACCAGACACAAGCAAGGATTGTCCAAACACGAGTCTCTTCAGGAAAGGCAAGATTTTATTGTGTCGTCACACAAGTGCTCACACAGGATTGAATCTCTAAGAGTGAGCCCTGATTACACAGAGACATGAGGTTTTATGCCCCAAATACATAATTAGGTACATCCCCATTAGCCCACCTCCCTATGACACTCTATTCCACCCCACGTGGGTTAATACCTCCCATCATTAATTCGAACACAAAGAACATTCCACATATAACTATAAATTGATACACTTCTCGTTAGTTTGACAGTCTGTGATTTGTTTGTGCTGTCTTTCTCCGGGCAGTGCCTCCCTCCCTATCGGCTATGTTTATTCAGGTGGCCTGGGGCCTGGTCTTCTATGTTTTCTTTATTCCTTGGCACATCGCACTGACCTTGCTTCATTCATAAATCTTTCTGTCTCTCTATTCCAAGAGCTGGCCGGATCCTGCCTGGATTTCTTGTTAGCTTTTCTAATCTACCACGCATTCCTTAAATTCTACGTGAGCTCAGCTCTTCTCTTCTAAATGAAATCTATTCTATTTACTTGGTGAACCAATATTCTGAACAAGATGGCTGCCTGGCTTATGGTGGCAACCATCTTCCAGCCTGGTTCTCCTTCATTCCCCCCTTGGCTCAAGTGTCAGTATCTTTTTCCTGGCACTTGTAGCCATTACACTTCACTATTCCGAAACTCTGCATACTGGGGGGGGCTTCCCATTCACTGGGAACATTCCCTGTGGAATTATCAATGGTATCTTCTGTGTTTGTGTGGGTGTCAGTGCTGACTTGCATAGTGGCCATATGCATAGCCCTATGCGGTATATCAGTATCCCTATGATCAAAATCACCACTATCATGAGTATCATGGATCCAATCTTTGAGATGAATCTCAAGATGGAACCAAACCATTCTCCCATTGCTCCAAACCCCCGGAGCGGATTCCAGCCTTCGGCCGCAATCCTCCTGGCTGTGCCCTGCAACTGTGCTACCTTCTCCTGATGATCTTGAATTACCTGGTAATAGTCTGGGACTTCTTGTGTAGTGTTTCTGATGAAGGTGCAACATTCATAGTGCATTGTCATTTCACACAATCCATTCAAGGCCGCACTGATCTGCTCAAGCGCCATTTCATGTATCATTTGCACCTTTCGTAACTCTCGCATTTCCAGATTCAGCAGCTGGATATCCATACTGGTTCTATTCAGAATCTCATCCATCAGATTGACATAGCTATTCAATCTCCTCATCATCTCTCCTCCCCATCCAGTCCATGCTGGCAACCATGTCCATATTCGATCCATCTTCGTAAACAATTCTCTCTTCGGTCTTTCAAACACCAGTGGGTACCTAGGGTGTAGTTCTGTGTCTGTGTTTGTGTCTTCTCCCCTTAGTTTCTGGATTGGGACCAGCTTAGCCAAATAACACATTCCCGTTATTGTTGGTGGTACCCATGTGTAACACACCCTTTCACAGCACACCTGGTACCCTCCTGTCACTATAAATGGTGATGAATGTAGTGTTCCCTTTGATATCTCTATCGCAAGGTGTCTCAGCCGTCTCATCATATCCACTGCACCCTGCCTCCCATTGGTCACATTCCCAATCACCGCCTCTTGGTCTCTAGTGAGTTGCCTGCATCGTATGTATAAATAAGTCGCCTTTTGTCCTGCTTTAAATATGTAAATGTATGATGTCCAGTTGAACTGACTTGAGTTACATAACCCACCCTCGTTATTTGTTCTTTATCTGGTCCTAGTTGAAAACACCATTCTGGTGGATACACTGGTCCTATTATGGGGTACCCGGGACTGACTGATTCGGTCTTTTCCCTTTGTGCATCGACAGCATGTATTGTGATATTCCCTGATACAAACATACTCAAATTCATTGGAACAGAGGCAAATGGTATATGAATTGTCTCTGGGTGCAGTCTACTACACACCCAGCATGCAGTTTGCCCAGACTTTTTAGCATAGTCATATTTGAATTGCACAAGTAAGTGTCCTCTTGGGTTGGTTCCAGATAGCGCCTCTCGTTTTTGTCTCCACATGGTACGGTTCTCCATCACCGGGTGCGTACCATTCCAGATATGGGAAATATCCACTTTCCCAGCGGTGCTTGTACAATTGGGGCATGCTCCTCTCGAGAGTCCATAAATCAAATTAGCAAGATATAAAATCAGCACCACAAATGCCCCGAGTGTCAGAATTCCTTGGGCAATTCTTTTCACAGTCACATAAACCCAATCCCTCCCCACCGGAATTTCAAAAGTAAAAAACATTTCTGGATGATCAAGGGTGGGGGCCGGGCCCCTAAAAAGCACCCTGTGGTTATCCCCCGTTGGCAGGTGGTCAGGGCCTGTGCCCATCAAAACACCCATCTCCGCTGGCGGGTGGTCAGGGCCTGTGCCCATCAAAACACCCACTTGTTGATCTTCGGAATCATCAGGGTTAGGATCATTTAGGTGCTCGAGACTGTGGTCTTTGTCAGCTTCAGCCTCAGCGGATTGGTCTCGTTGGCGACGACCTTCCATGTTAGTTCAGGACTGGCAGCTGCTTTTACTCTGGAGTGATGTATCCACGGGACCACCTCGGCAACCTTTACTGCTGTAGGGGTTGATAACAGGACAAGATAAGGACCTCTCCATTTTGGACCCAGTGGATCATTTTTCCACTCTTTTACCCATACTGAGTCACCCGGACAATACTTATGCAGTGAAGGATATAGAAAATGCGGTATATTATCCCCCACCCAAGTATTTAATTTCTGCATTGATTTACCCAGCATTACTACCTGATCATTTAGTTTAGTTTCTCCCAATGCCCGAAGGTCCCCCCTTAGTCCATTAATCAGAGGGGTTGGCCGTCCAAACATAAGTTCGTACGGACTTAGTTTCAATTGGGGGTTGGTCTGCACCTAATGTGCAAGAGGACTATCGGCAGCAAGTCCAACCAGCCTAGTGACGTCTCTTGGCACAGTTTGGACATCAAAGTCTTTAGGGTACGGTTCATTCTTTCAACTTTTCCTGAACTTTGGGGCCTGTAGGCAGTATGTAGCTTCCAGGTGATGCCCAGTAGCCGGGCAAGTTGTTGCAAACAGTTCTGGATAAATGCAGGGCCATTGTCCGACCCTATCTCGAGTGGAAGTCCGTAACGTGGTATTATTTCTTTCATCAGGCTCTTTACCACTTCTGTCGTCTTTTCAGTTCTTGTTGGGAAAGCTTCCACCCATCCTGTCAATGTGCACACCATCACTAGTAAATATTTGTATCCTTTGCAGGGTGGCAGCACTGTAAAGTCTATTTGTAATGATGCCATTGGAGATAGCCCGATTGGCTGTTTCCCTGGGGGTTGAGATGGGCCTGTTCTCGGGTTGTTTTTGGCACATGTTACACACTGCTGAGCTGTTGCTTTGCAGATTGCTGACAATCCTGGTACGTAGAAATGTGGCTCCAACTGTTGCTCCATCATTTCTCTCCCTCCATGGGTACTTGCGTGAAGTGCTCTTATGATTTCAGGAGCCAGTGTTGCTGGTAGGACCATTCGTCCATTTTCCATCTGGAACCATCCATCTTCTCCATATCCTCCGGGTTCTTCTGTCAGCCACTTCTTTTCTTTCTCTGAGTACACAGGTGTCCATTCGCTCAGTGGCGCCGGTAGAAGTGCAGCTACCACTGGTTTTGGTTTGTATCGTGCCAATTCTCCATGATTTCCCCAGATGAATTCTTCTTTTGGAAATAGTATCGCCATGCGAAAAACAATAAATCTTGTCTGTCTTGTGAATCTCTTACTGCTGGTATGAAAAAGTCCATTGCACTTTTCTTCATTCTTGGCAGTCTGTTCTTGATAAGGATCTCCTTGAGGAAGAACCTCACCAGTGGGACTTGATATTCTTCTGCTCCCAATTCTCCCAGACTGTGCAGTATCCGTGTGATTCGTAGATTATTGTGAGGATTATTTATCAAATTTTCAAATCGTGACGCGAAATTTTCTGCTCGTTCAACTTCAGTTGTTTCTTTGTCTTCCTCCTCCCCCACTATTTTACGCCGAAGAATTTCAGCATCATCTTGTAAGCTCTGCGTAGTCTTTGCTGAACTTCTGAGGTGTTGATCATTAGACGTGTTTCTTGCGGGTTTAGGGGAGTAGAGTAGAAATTCCGGCCTTGTCTCCTTGTTGGAAAAAGCCATTGGATATAATCATGATTGAGTTCTAAAAGTTCGTAATCATCTTGCCATTTGTGTAATATTATTTCAATGAACTCGCCGTGGGGTTCAAACTTTTTCAAACTCATGTAGAACTCGTAATTTGGCATAGAAGGTTGAGGCTCTTGCTTGCAGATCAATACTTTAGCTTGAGCTTCTGTTTGCGGTGGTGGTTTCGCAGCTGCTTTTGCGGCCTGGTCCGCGCGTCTGTTACCTTTTGGAATTTCATCACGGCCTTTTTGGTGGCCTCGACAGTGCATGATGCTGACAGCACTTGGTTTCCACACTGCTTCCAGGAGGGCCGTGATTTCTGCAGCATATTTAATCTGTTGTCCTGAAGACGTGAGTAGACCTCTTTCTTTGTAGAGTGCACCATGTGCATGGACTGTCATGAAGGCGTACTTGGAATCTGTGTAGATATTTACTCTTTTGCCTTCAGAAATTTCAAGGGTTCTGGATAAAGCTGTTATTTCAGCTAGTTGTGCAGATGTATGGCCTGGCAGTGGCTTTGCTTCAATAATTTCTTCTGTTGAGACTACTGCATAGCCGGAGACTTTCTTCCCATCATCCATGTAGCTGCTACCATCAGTGAATAGCTGTAGATCGTATTTGTCTAGGGGTACGTCTTTCAAATCTGGCCTGCTACTGAACACTTCTTCCATGACTTGGAGGCATTCATGATCTGGATCCTCTTCACAGTCAGGCAGTAAAGTAGCAGGGTTTAAGGTAGCGATGAGGTCCAAATGAACCCGTGGATTTTCACACATCATGGCTTGGTACTTCGTCATCCGGCTGTTGCTGAACCAGTAACCTCCTTTGACATCCAGCAGAGCCTTGACAGCATGGGGCACCTTGACATGAAGAACTTGTCCAAGGGTCAGCTTGTCTGCTTCTGCTATCAGCATTGCGGTGGCAGCCACTGCTTTCAGGCATGGGGGTAGGCCGCAGGCCACAGGGTCGAGTTGCTTGGAGAGGTAGGCCACAGGCCTCAGCCACGAGCCAAAGGTCTGGACCAATACTCCTGTTGCTGTTTGGTTATGTTCATGTACGAACAGCTGGAAAGGCTTGCTATGATCTGGCAGACCCAGCGCAGGAGCTTCCATCAGCAGAGTCTTTAATTTCAGAAACGCTGCTGTTTGCTCTCTTCCCAATGAAAGGGGTCTAATCCCCCCTTGGTTGCTTGATGAAGCGGCTTGGCAATTTCTGCGAAGTTGGGGATCCACAGGCGGCAGAAGCCTGCAGCTCCCAGGAACTCACGGACTTGTCTCCTGGTCTTTGGTTGGGGTATGCGGCACACCGCTTCTTTTCTTTCTGCCCCCAGTGCACGTTTGGTACCTGTTAACTGGAAGCCCAGGTATTTTACACTCTGTTTACATATTTGTGCTTTCTTTTTAGAAACTCTGTAACCTGCTTGACTTAGTAGGTGTAGCAAAGCTTTTGTGGCGGATAAACAGTCTTTTTCTGTGGGAGAAGCCAGTAATAAATCATCAACATATTGGAGTAACACTACTTTGTCTGGCTGAGCGTTGAAGGCGAGGAGATCTTGGCTGAGCGCGCACCCGAAAATTGTGGGCGAATTTTTGAAACCTTGAGGGAGGCGCGTCCACGTCATTTGATGACGCGCCCCCGTGGTAGACTCTTCCCACTGAAATGCAAAAAGGGGCTGGCTTGCTGGAGCCAGGCGGATGCAAAAGAAAGCGTCTTTTAAATCAAGCACTGTGTAATATTGTGTATCTCCGGGAATTAATGCCAACAAATTGTATGGATTTGGAACCACAGGT
Organism: Leptobrachium leishanense; assembly: GCA_009667805.1. Taxonomy (NCBI): domain Eukaryota; kingdom Metazoa; phylum Chordata; class Amphibia; order Anura; family Megophryidae; genus Leptobrachium; species Leptobrachium leishanense. The sequence goes on along the minus strand of CM019067.1, from coordinate 156,921,278 downwards.
GTAGGTGTAGTGTTACTGTGGCCTCGTTGACAGCTCGTAAATCTTGGACAGGGCGGTACTCTTGTGTGCCTTCTTTCAGTACTGGCAATAGGGGTGTGTTCCATGGTGACACGCAGAATTTTAATATGCCGTTATCTTTAAGTCTTTGTAAATGTATTTGTATATTCTGCTTGGCTTTTTGTGGGATATGATATTGTCTTAGAGCCACAGGCGTTGCGCCGGGCTTTAATTCCACATATACCGGGGGTATGTTTATGGCAAGTCCTGGCGGATTTTCCTCCGCCCACACCCCAGGAATTTCGAGGAGTAGTGCATGCGGGTCCGGCGCGGCAGGCAGAGTAGGTGCTGTACGCCATTCTTCCTCCCTTGGCATAACTACTGCAATTTTCACAGATTGTGGATTGTGCGGACTGGCTGGATTATGCTGCCGAATAGAGCTGCCACTCTCAGGCAGGTCTAATTGAGCGTGACCCCCGGGAAGGAATGTAATTTGGGCTTGCAATTTGCAGAGGATATCCCGCCCCAGGAGTTGGATGGGACATTCGGGCATATACAAAAATTCATGTTCAACATTATGCCCACCCACACTACATTTTCTAGAAGCAAGAAAAGGATATTTAGCAGACACCCCCATTGCTCCCATAATATCAACCTCATTTCCCATTGGAGGTGCAATTTGTTTAGTTACAACAGAATATTCGGCACCTGTATCAACCATAAAAACTTCATCTTTATTTCCCACTCTCATTGTGACCGTGGGCTCGTGGCTACCGAGCGGGATGGGCCCAGGTCCCCGTCAATATACATCCTGCCCTTCAAATGACGTCCCCGCCAGTCCCACAACCCCGCTCCATTCCCTTCACTTCTTTCATACCTTCCGTCTGCTACCTGGCCATTAGGGGCTTGACCTCCCGTCCCCCAACTTCACCCTGTCCCCCAAATTTAGCCAAAAATGCAGTACAGTCGTTTTTCCAGTGACCTTCACCCCGGCACCACGCGCACTGATTGGGTCCTAGGGGTTCCCTAGGGGCTCCCCTACCTCTTCCTCGAGTCCCCCTACCCCTTGCCCTCCCTCTGTCTGGGCCACCTCGTCCTCCACCATTCCCCATGTATCCAACCACCCCGGTATGTCCCTTCTGTTTCTTTATCTCCTCTAGATCCCGGTTATGATACACCTTATTAGCAATCTCAACTAACTCGCTAATACCTTTTCCCAAAAACCCATCTATTCTCTGTATTTTGTTCCGTATATCCCTCTGTGACTGACCCACAAACGAAGAGTTAATTAACCTCTGATTCTCCGTCGCTTCAGGATCAATAGGACTATACATCCTGTACGCATCCAGCAATCTCTCTAGAAACGCACTTGGGGATTCCTTAACCTCTTGCACCACATCTGCTATCTTTCCCATGTTTGTGGGCTTCTTCCCTCCCGCTTTAACACCCATAATTACAGCAGTTCTGTATGTCTGCAGATGGGTAACTCCTTCAACTGTATTGTACGGCCATTTAGGATCTGTTTTGGGGTAATGCTCCTCTGCCCATGCTTCTGGATGAGGCTTAGCATCTGCTACAGCTTGGGCGAGTAAAATCTTTCGCGCGCTACTATTTATCCGGGCTCTTTCCTCTGTAGTAAACATTGTCAACATTAATTGCTGACAATCTACCCATGAGGGGTTATGTGTGAGCATAACTGACTCTATCATACTGGCCACTGCTGCGGGATTTGTGGAATACAGTGGTGTGTGTGTTTTCCAGTTAAAAAGATCTGTTGTCGTGAATGGGACATATGTGTATTGTATTGGCCCTGGATCCCCATTCGCTAAGGGGGGCCTGGCACCTCCCGCAAAGGCAACTGCATAGCATTCTTGTAGGGATTGTGTTGGTACGGATCCCGGGTTTATGTATACTATTCGCTGCGCGTGTGGTAACTCCCTGGTTCTCATCCTCCTCTTTATCATCACCATTCCCGTGGGGCACTAATTTATATACGCTCCATCGGGCATCTCAATCTTCTCTGGTGGAGCCTCTCTGTCCCCTCCACCCGCTGCGCCCTGCTCTTCTTCCTCAGTCACACGGGAGGAGCTGACCGAGCAACCGCAGCTGCCTGCTCCCCTCTTCCGCCCGCGCAATCGCGGCATTCAGAGCCTCCCTAGCTGCCCCATAACATGATGGGTAGGACGGGGGCAGACTATCACTCTCTTCCGGTTGATCTAACACCGGTCTCTCTCTCTCTCTATTATTCTGGGGTCCTGCTTCTTATTTCTCCCCGCTATCATTATGAAATGACTCTTATTTTTAATGCAATATCTCCATATATCTATATACGGGTATTGTTCAGGGTGTCCATACTGCTCTGTGACTTGGGAGTGTACCTTCTGTACCAACTCCGGGTCCATTGACCCCTGCTCTGGCCATCCTGGGACTAACATCGGCCACACAACTGTACATATTACTTTTAATTTTTCTTTTGTCAATTCTACACCATAATCATGGGTTTTATATAATGCATCGAAATTTCGCACCATATACTCTAGGGGCGTCTCCCCCTCCTTTACCTTCTTGGGCTTTGATGACCCGTTACCCATTGTTACTCCTGGACTTAGTACTTTTTGCAATACAGATATATTATTTCAACAACAGTTAAAATCTACAGTCTGATACTTCAATCAACAATTTATCCGCATCCACATACGCTTCCCCCTTCAGTAGCCGACTGCAGTCGCCTGAGCCGAAACCGTACGTTCCAGGGTCCACTCTCGAATTTGCTTCCTCGCGGAGCGAGTAGGCGCACGTTCACTCACAGCACTCGAGTCAGTTCATTCACAGCACATTCCGTATCAGATACTTTCAGCACAATACAAAACATATAGCACTTCAACTCTTTCTATTAGCCGAGGGTTTATTCCCTCCTTTGTGGCTCCTTATACCCCGTAATTTGAACTCTAACTCTTGACTGCGTGTGACTATGTGCACCCCGTTCCTTGTCTACACTTCCGTCTGCAATTCCAATCTGCTTTATGGATAATCTACCCACTCAGCACCACTATCTCTGCAGCTATCGTTGGCTTCACTATAAGCCCTTGTCACTATACGACGTACACACTAGGCACTGACTCAGGCTCTCAGCCCAGTCACAGAAAAATCCTCCTCCTTTCCCGTTTACCCACGTGGTGAAGCTCTGTTTACAAACACTAACTGACTTATGCAACTCCACGTAGCTACCTTCTCCCTCTCTTACAGAACTACCCTTTGATTGGCATTCAATTCCCCCGAATCCAGACGCCCGCTAGCCACTCTGGCTCCTTAGCAATGTCAGCGCTACCAGCGGCGGGCTAGATATGCCAATAGGATGGTGGCCATCGCATCCTCTTATCCGTCTATCTCAGTCGGACGTTTCCCTTAGATACCGGTATCTCCTTCAGACATACAAAACATAGAAGACACGTTACCTATTGCCGGCGCTGCTCGCTGTTTCCCAGACTCGTGGTGTCCCAGTTCCCGGGCCGGGGGTCCGTTTGGGACGAGACGAGGTCCACTGAACAGGAAATCCTGCTTGGCGCCTGCAGATGTCAGCTCACCTTCAACGGACGCCCAACCAGCGGGATTCTCGTGCACCTGCAGTCAATATCGACGCACTGTGTTCAGCAGCCGTTGCCTGTGTCTTGGCAAGGGCCCGTTATCCCGGCTATCGAGACCCCAGGAAATGTAGCCGGAGTCAGACAGGTTCACTTCATTAACGGCGCCGGACCAGACACAAGCAAGGATTGTCCAAACACGAGTCTCTTCAGGAAAGGCAAGATTTTATTGTGTCGTCACACAAGTGCTCACACAGGATTGAATCTCTAAGAGTGAGCCCTGATTACACAGAGACATGAGGTTTTATGCCCCAAATACATAATTAGGTACATCCCCATTAGCCCACCTCCCTATGACACTCTATTCCACCCCACGTGGGTTAATACCTCCCATCATTAATTCGAACACAAAGAACATTCCACATATAACTATAAATTGATACACTTCTCGTTAGTTTGACAGTCTGTGATTTGTTTGTGCTGTCTTTCTCCGGGCAGTGCCTCCCTCCCTATCAGCTATGTTTATTCAGGTGGCCTGGGGCCTGGTCTTCTATGTTTTCTTTATTCCTTGGCACATCGCACTGACCTTGCTTCATTCATAAATCTTTCTGTCTCTCTATCCAAGAGCTGGCCGGATTCTGCCTGGATTTCTTGTTAGCTTTTCTAATCTACCACGCATTCCTTAAATTCTACGTGAGCTCAGCTCTTCTCGTCTAAATGAAATCTATTCTATTTACTTGGTGAACCAATATTCTGAACAAGATGGCTGCCTGGCTTATGGTGGCAACCATCTTCCAGCCTGGTTCTCCTTCACCATCATACAGTAACCCCTCTGTGGTATTGTGGAAGAGTGCAGGGGTGGACCATGCGGTCCTATAGTGGCAAAAAAAAGTATGTGAACCCTTTGGGATTACGTGGCGTTTTGCATGAATTGGTCATAAAATGTGCTCTGATCTTCATCTAAGTCACAACAATTTGAAAAACACAGTCTGCTTAAAATAATACAACACAAACATTTTATGTTTTCATGTTTTTATTGAACAAAACATGTAAACATTCACAGTGCAGGGTGGAAAAAGTATGTGAACCTTTGGACTTAATAACTGGTTGACCCTCCTTTGACAGCAATAACCTCAACCAAACGTTTTCTGTAGTTGCAGATCAGACCTGCACAACGATCTGGAGTAATTTTGGACCACTCCTCTTCACAAAACTGTTTCAGTGTAGCAATATTCTTGGGATGTCTGGTGTGAATCGCTCTCTTAAGGTCATGCCACAGCATTTCAATCGGGTTGAGGTCAGGACTCTGACTGCGCCACTCCAGAAGGCGTATTTTGTTTTGTTCAAGCCATTCTTTTGTTGAATTACTTGTATGCTTTTGGTCATTGTCCTGTTGCATCACCCATCCTCTGCAGAGCTTCAGTTGGCGGACAGATGGTCTTACGTTTTCCTGCAAAATGTCTTGATAAACTCTGGAATTCATTTTTCCATCAATGACAACAATCCGTCCAGGCCCTGAGGCAGCAAAGCAGCCCCGAACCATGATGCTCCCTCCGCCATGTTTTACAGTGGGGATGAGGTTTTGATGTTGGGTGCTGTGCCTTTTTCTCCACACATAGTGTTGTGTGTTTTTTTCCAAACAACTCAATTTTGGTTTCATCTGTCCACAGAATATTTTGCCAGTAGTGCTGTGGAACATCCAGGTGCTCTTTTGCAAACTTCAAACGTGCTGCAATATTCTTTTTGGACAGCAATGGCTTCCTCCGTGTGTCCTCCCATGTACTCCATTCTTGTTTAATGTTTTCCATTGTAGAGTGTCAACAAATGTTAGCATGTGCCAGAGATTCTGTAAGTCTTTCGCTGACACTCTAGGATTCTTCTTTACCTCATTAAGCATTCTGCGCTGTGCTCTTGCAGTCATCTTTACAGGACGACTACGCCTAGGGAGAGTAGCAACAGTGCTGAACTTTCTCCATTTGTAGACAGTCTGTCTTACTGTGGACACATGAACATCAAGGCTTTTAGAGATACTTTTGTAACCCTTTCCAGCTTCATGCAAGTCAACAATTCTTGATCGTAGGTCTTCTGAGAGCTCTTTTCTGCGAGGCATGGTTCACATCAGGCAATGCTTCTTGAAACCAGTAAACCCAAAACTGGTGTGTGTTTTTAAAGGGCAGGACAGCTTTCGGCAACACATCCAATAATATCACACTGATTGGACTCAAGGTTGGCTCACTCCTGGCTCCAATTAGCTCTTGGAGAAGTCATTAGGCTAGGGGTTCACATACTTTTCCCACCCTGCACTGTGAATGTTTACATGTTATGTTCAATAAACACATGAAAACATATAATGTTTGTGTTGTATTATTTTAAGCAGACTGTGTTTTTCAAATTGTTGTGACTTAGATGAAGATCAGAGCACATTTTATGACCAATTCATGCAAAACTCCACGTAATCCCAAAGGGTTCACATACTTTTTCTTGCCACTGTATATTAAAAAGATATGAATCTGGTAAAGGCGTCAGTGCACCCAGATATTGTGCTTTTGGTGCCAGGCCAGCAAGTGCATTCATACAGAACCCCCTGTGGATTGTGGAAGAGTGCAGGGGGGACCATGCGGTCAGGGCTGGTGCTAGACTATTTTGCGCCCTAGGCAAGACCAGCTACTTGCACCCCCCCCCCCCAAAAAAACCAAAAACAAACCACACAACATAAAACTGCTAAATTTCTTTTTATTTAAGAGTAAAGTTTGAAAAGCACCAATAGTAAAGGTAAAATAAATATAAATAAACTGTATTAAACCATTTTAAATTAACTCTATTAAACAAATTAAAATTAACTGTATTGAACAAATGTAAATTACCGGAAATAAAAAATAGAGTTGTCACGTAAGTTTCAATTTCAGACACATCAAAATTTCACTTTGCGTGCCTTATCCTTTGCAAATTGTCATCATGCATATATATATATTGCCCAGGCCAGCTCACATCATGCGTATATATATATATTGCCCAGGCCAGCTCACATCATACGTATATATATTGCCCAGGCCCAGGCCAGCTCACATCATGCGTATATATATATTTCCCAGGCCAGCCCACATCATGCTCACAGACAGTCACAGATGCGCCATCATGCGTATATATATTGCCCAGGCCAGCTCACATCATGCGTATATATATATATATATATTGCCCAGGCCAGCTCACATCATGCGTATATATATATTGCCCAGGCCAGCTCACATTCATGCGTATATATATATTGCCCAGGCCAGCTCACATCATGCGTATATATATTGCCCAGGCCCAGGCCAGCTCACATCATGCGTATATATATATTGCCCAGGCCAGCTCACATCATGCGTGTATATATATTGCCCAGGCCCAGGCCAGCTCACATCATGCGTATATATATATATTGCCCAATCCAGCTCACATCATGCGTATATATATATTGCCCAGGCCAGCTCACATCATGTGTATATATATATTGCCCAGGCCAGCTCACATCATGCGTATATATATTGCCCAGGCCCAGGCCAGCTCACATCATGCATATATATATATATATGCCCAGGCCAGCTCACATCATGCGTGTATATATATTGCCCAGGCCCAGGCCAGCTCACATCATGCGTAAATATATATTGCCTGATCCAGCTCACATAATGCGTATATATATATTGCCCAGGCCAGCTCACATCATGCGTATATATATATTGTCCAGGCCAGCTCACATCATGCGTATATATATATTGATCAGGCCAGCTCACATCATGCGTATATATATATATTGCCCAGGCCAGTTCACATCATGCGTATATATATATTGCCCAGGCCAGCTCACATCATGCGTATATATATATTGTCCAGGCCAGCTCACATCATGCGTATATATATATATTGCGCAGGCCAGCTCACATCATGCGTATATATATATTGCCCAGGCCCAGGCCAGCTCACATCATCGTATATATATATTGCCCAGGCCAGCTCACATCATGCATATATATATATATATATATTGCCCAGGCCAGCTCACATGCGTATATATATTGCCCAGGCCAGCTCACCACATCATGCGTATATATATATATTGCCCAGGCCAGCTCACATCATGCATATATATATTGCCCAGGCCAGCTCACAATCATGCATATATATATTGCCCAGGCCAGCTCACATCATGCATATATATATATATTGCCCAGGCCCAGGCCAGCTCACATCATGCATATATATATATTGCCCAGGCCAGCTCACATCATGCATATAAATATTGCCCAGGCCAGCTCACATCATGCGTATATATATTGCCCAGGCGAGCTCACATCATGCGTATATATATTGCCAAGGCCCAGGCCAGCTCACATCATGCATATATATATATTGCCCAGGCCAATCCCCTGGTGGAGATAGGGGGTTCATTTGAACCCCGATATCTCCAGGCAGCTAGGGGGTCATGGAGGGTGTCAATCGAAAGGCCTGAGCATGGCCTTTCGAATGATACCCAACATGACCAGGTATAAAGTTAAAAAAAACAAAAAAACATGTATTTTTTTTTGTGTGTTATTTTTATTAATGCAGCAACTTTGTTCACATTTCAATTATAATGTGAACGATGATGCACTAATGTTTTTTTTCTATGGGGTGCGCCAGGGGTCAAGTCCTGGGAAAAAAAGTGAGGGAACTCACCCACGAATTCCACAACCCCCATTACCTGAAGAAAATATATATATATCACGAGTATAGCAGCGCGTGCCGGTGATACCATTTTAATTGGGTTAACTTTACATTTAAAAGACAAGCTTTCAAGAGTGTAAACTGGAAACTATACTGATCAGTGAAAGGTATCACTACGTACAGGTATACTCGTTATTGTGGCAACTGAACTAACGCATTTTATATACAATATATATATATATATCTCCAGGCACAGACCCCCAGAATAATATACACAGCGCTGAACCCCCAGAATAATATACACAGCGCTGAGCCCCCAGAATAACATACACAAAACAGAGCCTCCAGAATAATATACACAGCACTGAGCCCCCAGAATAATATACACAGCACTGAGCCCCCAGAATAATATACACAACATTGTGCCCCCAGAATAACATACACAGCACTGAGCCCCCAGAATAACATACACAGCACTGAGCCCCCAGAATAACATACACAACACTGAACCCCCAGAATAACATACACAGCACTGAGCCTCCAGGATAATATACACAGCACTGAGCCCCCAGAATAACATACACAGCACTGAGCCTCCAGGATAATATACACAGCACTGAGCCCCCAGAATAACATACACAGCACTGAACCCCAAGAATAATATACACAGCACTGAGCCTCCAGGATAATATACACAGCACTGAACCCCAAGAATAATATGCACAGCACTGGTTATATGGATATATTTTCCCCAGTTCACATGGATATAATTGCCCCAGCTCATATGGATAATGCCCCCAGGTCTCATGGATAATGCCCCCCAGGTCTCATGGATAATGCCCCCCAGGTCTCATGGATAATGCCCCCCAGCTCTCATGGATAATGCCCCAGCTCTCTGGATAATGCCCCAGGTCTCATGGATATTGCCCCCAGGTCTCATGGATAATGCCCCAGCTCTCATGGATAATGCCCCAGCTCTCATGGATATTGCCCCCCTGGTCTCATGGATATTGCCCCAGGTCTCATGGATATTGCCCCAGCTCTCATGGATATTGCCCCCTGGTCTCATGGATATGCCCCAGCTCTCATGGATAATGCCCCAGCTCTCATGGATAATGCCCCAGCTCTCATGGATAATGCCCCAGCTCTCATGGATATTGCCCCAGCTCTCATGGATATTGCCCCAGCTCTCATGGATAATGCCCCAGCTCTCATGGATAATGCCCCAGCTCTCATGGATAATGCCCCAGCTCTCATGGATAATGCCCCAGGTCTCATGGATATTGCCCCAGGTCTCATGGATAATGCCCCCAGCTCTCATGGATATTGCCCCAGCTCTCATGGATATTGCCCCCCTGGTCTCATGGATATTGCCCCCCTGGTCTCATGGATATTGCCCCCCCAGCTCTCATGGATATTGCCCCCTGGTCTCATGGATATGCCCCAGCTCTCATGGATATTGCCCCAGCTCTCATGGATAATGCCCCAGCTCTCATGGATAATGCCCCAGCTCTCATGGATAATGCCCCAGCTCTCATGGATAATGCCCCAGCTCTCATGGATAATGCCCCCAGCTCTCATGGATATTGCCCCAGCTCTCATGGATAATGCCCCAGCTCTCATGGATAATGCCCCCAGCTCTCATGGATAATGCCCCCAGCTCTCATGGATATTGCCCCAGCTCTCATGGATATTGCCCCAGCTCTCATGGATATTGCCCCAGGTCTCATGGATATTGCCCCAGCTCTCATGGATATTGCCCCAGGTCTCATGGATATTGCCCCAGCTCTCATGGATAATGCCCCAGCTCTCATGGATAATGCCCCAGCTCTCATGGATAATGCCCCAGCTCTCATGGATAATGCCCCAGCTCTCATGGATAATGCCCCAGGTCTCATGGATAATGCCCCCAGCTCTCATGGATATTGCCCCAGCTCTCATGGATATTGCCCCAGCTCTCATGGATATTGCCCCAGCTCTCATGGATATTGCCCCCCTGGTCTCATGGATATTGCCCCCCCCCAGCTCTCATGGATATTGCCCCCTGGTCTCATGGATATGCCCCAGCTCTCATGGATAATGCCCCAGCTCTCATGGATAATGCCCCAGCTCTCATGGATATTGCCCCAGGTCTCATGGATAATGCCCCAGCTCTCATGGATAATGCCCCAGCTCTCATGGATATTGCCCCAGGTCTCATGGATATGCCCCAGCTCTCATGGATATGCCCCAGCTCTCATGGATAATGCCCCAGCTCTCATGGATAATGCCCCCCTGGTCTCATGGATAATGCCCCCCTGGTCTCATGGATAATGCCCCAGGTCTCATGGATAATGCCCCAGCTCTCATGGATAATGCCCCCCTGGTCTCATGGATATTGTCCCAGCTCTCATGGATATTGCCCCCCTGGTCTCATGGATATTGCCCCCCTGGTGTCATGGATATTGCCCCCCAGGTCTCAGGGATATTGCCCCCCCTGGTCTCATGGATATTGCCCCCCCCCCAGGTCTCAGGGATACTGCCCCCAGCCCAGCTCACCTTTGCTGCTGCTGCTTCTGCTCCTCTGCCAGCGGCCGCGTGCTTCCTGCTTCAGTGGCCGCTGACAGGAAGTGCAGCCGCTCGCCTGGGAACTATGAAACAGCCAGGCGAGCGGCTCCACCTCCTGTCAGCTGGCCCTTGTAACAGGAAGCACGCCGGCCGCCGGCAATGTGCGGCGGCGGCGTTCGGGCTCGGGCCACAGCGGGAACGCTGCGTTCCCGCAGCGTTCCCGTTGTGGGAAAAGTGCGGGAACGCCGTTCCTGCGCGTTCCCGCTCGACTCGAGCCCTGGGGTGCGCTTGCTATAAATCACGTAATTCCCCCCACAAAATGTAACAAGTCCCCATTTCGAATTTTTGTACAAGCGCACCCCATAGAAAACATAACCGCAAACGCTCATGTGCTAAAATGTGAAAAAAAAACACTTTATACACTGCAGATGATTAAAAATTCAATTTTTATTGCATTTTTTGTCATAATATACAGGCAGGACATGACGTATACATATAAAAATGATATATTATAAATCTGCGGAGTCTGCCGGAAAGAAAGATATCTAATATGTCTGGGTCATTTTATAAAATGTGGCTTTAAATCGCGCTTAAACATGATGAGCGAAAGCGGTAAAAATTAGCTGAGCACCCAGCAGTGAAATACAGCATATTAGAGGAAGATTAAGTAGAAAAATTAACACTTCTCAGAAGCAGACACCACACCCTCAGTATAGTCTACATACAGTTGTGTTCAAAATTATTCAACCCCCACTGAAATTGAGTGTTTTGGCCAGTTTGACATTGATTTTGATCATTCAGTCATCTTGCTTACAATTAAATCATAGAGGCACGTGTAGGTCAGACAAATATAACATAACATTTATAATGAAATAACCACAAATGTCTTTTCTGTGATCACATCATTATCAGTTTTATTCAACCCCCAAGTGACATTCAATCTTAGTACTTAGTACAACATCCTTTTACAGTTATAACAGCTTTTAGGCTAGGGTCAAACGAAAGCATTTTTACACGCGAACGTAAAAAAGTGCGTCCAAACGCATTGACGTATTTTTTCATGGAATTCGCGAAAACGGTCATACGATGCGCATTTTCGTGCGTGATTTTTTTACGGATCCAAACCAGGAAACTTTGGGTGTCTGGACGTTATGTTGGCCGGACACGAGCAGGGTCTGACGTCTCCAAATCACACACACACACCGCTAGCGGACGCAGCGCACTCTGTACGTCAGTACTAGCGGTTCTGCGTTCTCGAAAAAATGCGTTCATTTTCCACTTGCGTTGCGCGGCCGGACTTTCGTGCGACCGTACTTCGTATATTGGGCGTCATTTGCTGCTAGTGCGGCCATAATTAAGTGCGCCAGAACGCACGTTAAAAGTGCGCTGGTCTGACCCCAGCCTTAAACGTGAAGCATAGCTTGACACAAGTGTGTCAGGGATCCCGGGTGCCGGGTACGTGGAAGCCAGAGGGTTCAAGAAGAGATACGAAGTCGAGGTCACAAGCCAGGTCAGGATAGGAGAAATACTCGTGGTAAGGGGTCACTTTCCGGGTCAATACAGTAAGGCAATCACTTAGGAAGGAAGGCTACACTAGGGAACTGTTGCAATTGCGAAGCGAGGAGGAACTGATCTCTCAAGCCTAAATACCCACCAAGCTCCACCCCCCTGCCTGGGACGCCAATGACGTCACGGACGTGCGCCGCCGCCCGGCCGCCATATTAGCGGAGCCTGGGCGCGCGCGCGTCCATTCTAAGGCTTACTCTGCGCCTGCAGCCTTGGGCTCCGTCGGAGGACCACCGCAGGCGACCCAGGACCCGACCTCCCATCTCCCTGGGACACCGGAGCCACCACGGAGGGTAAGTCGCCTCCCGAAGAACCGCCAGGCGTTCCCATAGGTCCCAGCCGTCCCCTCCGGGCACAGGCCCGATAAGAAGGGAGCGGCCGGACCGAACGCCGCGGAGCCCGCAACCCTGACATAACCCCCCCGGAAGGCGAGGCCTCCGGACACGCAACGGACCCGGCCGCCCAGGATGGGCAACATGAAACGCCCGGACAAGGGCCGGAGCCCGGACATAAATGGCAGGTTCCCAGGAACGCTCCTCAGGGTCGTAACCCACCCAGTCAACCAGGTACTGTAGCATACCCCGCCGAAGACGGGAATCCAAGATTTGTGCGACCTCAAAAGCATCAGAACTACCCGTAGACACGGGAGGAGGAGGAGGCAGCGACCGACCAGGAAAAACATTGGTACCAACAGGTTTTAGGAGAGACACATGTACCACCGGATGGAACCGATAACGAGAGGGAAGCTGGAGACGAGCAGCGACCGGACCAATCATAGAAACAATAGTAAACGGACCTATATATTTCGGACCCAGTTTCTTGGATGGACATGAGAGGCGTAAATGGCGTGTAGACAACCATACCCTCTGGCCTACCGAATAGGAGACCGAAGCAGAACGACGTCGATCCGCATACGCTTTATATACCGTTTGAGCGGCAATAAGACTATCCCGAGCCGTACGACGACATTGCCGGAGAGCACGTAAACGAGACGCGACCCGGGAACCGGGGTAACACTAGGCAAATCAGGAAGAGGAGGGGGATGATAACCATACAACATGAAAAAGGAGAACGGGTAGAATCGTGCAACCGAGCATTATATGCATATTCCGCGGTGCCCAACAATGTATCCCAATCGTCCTGGAGGTATGTCGTATAACAGCGCAGGTACATTTCGAGAGACTGATTCACCCGCTCCGTCTGTCCGTTGGTATGGGGGTGATATGCAGTTGACAAATCGACAGATATCCCCAACGCACGGCAAAAATGTTTCCAAAAACGAGAAGTGAACTGCACCCCTCGATCAGACACGATGGATTCCGGAACACCATGTAAGCGATAAACGTTCTGTAAAAAGAGCGATGCAGTGTGTGCCGCAGTAGGTAAACCTCGGACCGGAGTAAAATGAGCCATCTTAGTCAGACGGTCCACAGTCACCATGATAGTGGTATATTTATGTGAGGGAGGAAGCTCTACAATAAAATCAATAGTAATGTGCGACCATGGTTGTTCGGGTACCGGAAGAGGCTGAAGAAGACCCACAGGTCTCTTTGTGCTATGTTTAGCACGAGCACACACTGAACAAGAGTTCACAAATCTTTTTACATCCTGAGCAAGGGTCGGCCACCAAAAATACCGTGTTATCAAATCCTTGGTTTTTCTTATTCCTGGATGACCGCTTCCTGGAGTATCATGGAATTGCTGTAACACCGCCAGTTGTTCTTGACGAGGAACCAGACATTGCTTGTGTCGTGTTTGAAGTCCGGTTTTGTGGTTGGACAGTAGAATCGGTGTGTGAACGCATCTGTTGCATGAGAGTTGTAGTAACCCCAAGAAATCTAGAGGGTAAAAGGATCGAATCATTGACAATAGGTGGATTTGCCGGAGAAGAGAGGCGTGATAAGGCATCTGCTTTCTTGTTCTGAGTACCGGGTTTGTATGTCACCTGGAAGTCAAACCGGGAAAAGAACAGCGACCATCTTGCTTGACGTGGGTTAAGTCGTTTAGCAGTCCTGAGATATTCCAAATTCTTATGGTCGGTGAAGACCATGAAGGGGTGAAGAGCACCCTCCAACAGATGACGCCATTCTGCCAAGGCACATTTTATGGCTAGTAATTCTCTGTCACTGACGTCGTAGTTAACCTCGGCAGGGGTTAATTTCCTAGAGTAGTATGCCACCGGATGTAGAGCCCGTTCTGGGGGTCTCCTTTGTGATAGAACGGCCCCGATTCCCACAGACGAGGCATCGACCTCCACTTCATACGACTGTGAAGGGTCAGGTAGAACCAGAACAGGTGCGGTACTAAAACGTTGTTTCAGGGAGTCAAAAGCATGTTGTGCCTCTGCCGTCCAGTTGAACTTGGTCTGTTGTTTAGTCAACACAGTAAGGGGTAGGATAATCAAGGAAAACCCCTGTATGAAACGTCGATAAAAATTGGCAAAACCAATAAATCGTTGGACGGCTTTCTTGTCAACGGGTACGGGCCAAGTACGAATGGCTGCTACCTTCCTGTGATCCATGGCAATGCGTCCGGGAGTAAACAGAAAACCCAGGAACTCTATCTCCGTGGCTTCAAAGACGCATTTCTCAATCTTTGCATACAGCCGATAAGTTCGAAGACGAGACAACACCGTTGCTACATGGTCTCTGTGGTCTGTGAGGGAACAAGACAAAACAAGGATATCATCCAAGTAAATCACAACATATTGATCCAGCAGATCTCGGAATATATCGTTGAGGAAATGTTGAAACGTGCCAGGGGCATTACAAAGTCCAAACGGCATCACCATATATTCAAAGTGGCCGTAGCGTGACCTGAATGCTGTCTTCCATTCATCACCTTGTCGTACTCTAACCAGGTTGTATGCTCCTTTTAGATCGATCTTAGAGTAGATGGTTGCCCCCTGAAGACGCTCGATCAACTCCGAGATCAAGGGAAGAGGGTATCGGTTTTTAATCGTTATGCGGTTGAGTTCACGATAGTCAACACAGGGACGCAGACCGCCGTCCTTTTTCTCTACAAAAAAGATGCCTGCACCTGCTGGAGAAGTTGAATGTTGGATAAACCCTTTATCGAGATTCTCTTGTATATATCCCTTTAGTACCTTCAGTTCGGGTTCGGATAGCGGATATAATCTTCCATAAGGAATAGGTGCTCCTGGCAGGAGTTCGATAGGACAATCATATGGCCTTCTAGGAGGTAGAACCTCCACTCCTTTTTCATCAAACACATCGGAGAAGGAGGAATAAACTTCGGGAAGAACGGTTTGGTATTGGGGTGTCATATTAGAGTCCAATACAGTATTCACGACATGACAACGTGGTAAGAGACAATGCTGGGTACAGTAGGAGGAAGTAAAAGCGAACGTACCGGAAGACCAGGAAATCCGAGGATCATGCTGACGAAGCCAGGGAAGTCCTAAAATAATCAGGAATAAGGGTGTATTAACGATGTCGAATCGTACTACCTCGCTATGCCCAGGACCTATGGTCACCTGTAATGGTACTGTCTCCTTGGTGACTGGCCGGAGGACAAAGAAGACCCATCGACAACCTGTATCTGCAAAGGGAAGGATTTCTTTATTACAGGTATACAGGCAGTTTCAGCTATCGCTTTATCGAGGAAATTCCCACTCGCTCCGGAATCAACCATCGCGGTGAGAGTTCGCGTCTTCTTTCCCCACTGTAAGACAAGAGGTAGCGTCAACAAGGGAGTGCAACCACTTGAGGTTGACAGGTGCACGAGACGAAGGAGGGGACTTGGGTTACCTGTTCGACCCTTATTCTTTTCTGGGCAATAACGTGCAATATGATTTGGTCGACCACAATAAAGACAGAGGTTCTGCAGACGTCGTCGATGCAATTCATCGGGAGGAAGACGACCCTGTGTAAAACCGACCTGCATAGGTTCCTCAGGTGTGGGTAGTGCCACTTGGTTACCAGAGGTCACCGCCTGAGGGCGAGACATGGGTACATAGGAAGCCGACCTTTCTCTTGCACGTTCGCGGAGTCTTCTATCGATTTGGACAGCCGTTTGAACCAGGTTCTCCAAAGAAGAGGGAGCACCAACCCGTGCGATCTCGTCTTTCAGAGCCTCCGAAAGACCCAAACGGAATTGTCCTATTAGGGCAGCATCATTCCATCCTGTTTCACAGGCAAGGCGACGAAAATCAATGACATAGGCCTCCACTGAGCGACGACCTTGACGTAAGGAACGAAGACCGTTCTCTGCAGTACTGGCCCGAAGTGGATCATCAAACATAGCTGCCATTGTATGGAGAAAAAGTGACCAGGTCTCTGTTACTGGGTTCTGAGATCGCAAGAGATTATGTGCCCAAGCTTGTGCCTCTCCAGTCAGCAATGATATCGTAGTACGGATTTTGACGTAGTCACTATAATAAGTCCGAGGATTCAGAGAAAAAAGAAGTTCGCAAGAGGTCACAAAAGCCTGGAAATGATCTTGTCTACCTGAATACCGTTCCGGCATAGGTATACGGGGTTCTGGGACGTGGATTCCTTCTGATGGACCAGTAGGGAAGGTGGTTTGGAACGTTAGGAACTGTTCCTGGAGGTGCCGCTGTCCATTTTGAAGTTCTCTCATGGAGCAGGTTAGGGTATTCACCTGTTGTGACAGGGTATCCAATGCTCCTACGACATCGGCGAGCTCCATTGGTGGCTTCGCAATTCTGTCAGGGATCCCGGGTGCCGGGTACGTGGAAGCCAGAGGGTTCAAGAAGAGATACGAAGTCGAGGTCACAAGCCAGGTCAGGATAGGAGAAATACTCGTGGTAAGGGGTCACTTTCCGGGTCAATACAGTAAGGCAATCACTTAGGAAGGAAGGCTACACTAGGGAACTGTTGCAATTGCGAAGCGAGGAGGAACTGATCTCTCAAGCCTAAATACCCACCAAGCTCCACCCCCCTGCCTGGGACGCCAATGACGTCACGGACGTGCGCCGCCGCCCGCCGCCATATTAGCGGAGCCTGGGCGCGCGCGCGTCCATTCTAAGGCTTACTCTGCGCCTGCAGCCTTGGGCTCCGTCGGAGGACCACCGCAGGCGACCCAGGACCCGACCTCCCATCTCCCTGGGACACCGGAGCCACCACGGAGGGTAAGTCGCCTCCCGAAGAACCGCCAGGCGTTCCCATAGGTCCCAGCCGTCCCCTCCGGGCACAGGCCCGATAAGAAGGGAGCGGTCGGACCGAACGCCGCGGAGCCCGCAACCCTGACAAGTGTCTTGCAGCGATCTACGGGTATCTTCGCCCATTCGTCATGGGCAAAAGCCTCCAGTTCAGTCACATTCTTAGGCTTGCGCACTGCAACTGCTTTCTTTAAGTCCCACCAGAGGTTCTCAATCGGATTTAAGTCAGGTGACTGCGATGGCCACTCCAAAATGTTCCAGCCTTTAATCTGCAACCATGCTCTAGTGGACTTGGAGGTATGCTTGGGATCATTGTCCTGTTGAAAGGTCCAACGTCTCCCAAGCCTCAGGTTTGTGACGGACTGCATCACATTGTCATCCAATATCTCCTGGTACTGAAGAGAATTCATGGTTACCTTGCACACGCTGAAGCTTCCCTGTACCTGCAGAAGCAAAACAG
The DNA here is from genome assembly GCA_009667805.1 of Leptobrachium leishanense. Taxonomy (NCBI): domain Eukaryota; kingdom Metazoa; phylum Chordata; class Amphibia; order Anura; family Megophryidae; genus Leptobrachium; species Leptobrachium leishanense. The sequence goes on along the minus strand of CM019067.1, from coordinate 156,903,298 downwards.
CCCCAAAGCATGATTGACCCCCCGCCATGCTTCACAGTAGGCAAGGTGTTCTTTTCTTCATAGGCCTTGTTCTTCCTCCTCCAAACATAGCGTTGATCCATGGGCCCAAACAGTTCTAATTTTGTTTCATCAGTCCACAGAACACTATCCCAAAACTTCTGTGGTTTGTCCACAGGACTTTTGGCATACTGCAGTCGACTCTTCTTATTCTTTGGAGACAGCAAGGGGGTGCGCCTGGGAGTTCTGGCATGGAGGCCTTCATTACGCAGTGTGTGCCGTATTGTCTGAACTGAAACTTCAGTACCCACATCTGACAAATCTTTTCTCAGTTCCTCAGCAGTCACACGGGGACTTTTCTCCACTCTACGCTTCAGGTAGCGCACAGCAGTCGAAGTCAGCATCTTCTTTCTGCCACGACCAGGTAGCGTTTCAACAGTGCCCTTTGCCTTGAATTTGCGAATGATGCTTCCTATGGTCTCTCTTGGTATGTTTAAAATCTTTGCAATCTTCTTATAGCCATTGCCCTTCCTGTGAAGAGTAATCACCTCTTCTCTTGTCTTCCTGGACCATTCTCTTGACTTCACCATGTTTGTAACCACACCAGTAAATGTCTAGAAGGAGCTGAGTATCACAGTCATTTTAAAGCTGCCTAATTGGTGCTTATAATGCTTTATTGCTGCTCCGTGACATCCACAGGTGTTTTCAATACCTGATTGAAAACACTTGAATGAACCTCTGTTCTTCAGAGTGGTAGTCTTTAAGGGGTTGAATAATTGTGTCAATGAAGAATTCAGAAAAGAAACATTTACTACTGTATTACAAAACCAATTGATGTCATTTTAGTTGCATATGGTTCTTTAAAAAGTCCTTGTAGGATTTCATTCTGAATACAATTACAAATGTACACTAAATTCCCTAAAACACTTTACAGCATTGGGGGTTGAATAATTTTGAACACAACTGTACATACAATGTATCAAATTGATTATACCAGACTAAAAACACCTGTTGTTTATGCCGTTTGAAAACAAAGGTCATTTAGAGGTGAGAATCTTTGCACGTACACATTAGTTTTTAATTCAATATCTAATAAACCGTTGCTTATAATATTCTGCAGTAAAGAGTCTCTTTATTTCTAGATTTTTTAGTATTTTTTTAAGCATTTTTTATACTTTTTTTAAAAAAAATTATTTTTGCGAACTCCAACCGAACACGCCAAAAAGTTCGAAGTTCGCGAACTTGCGAACAGCCAAAGTTCGAATCGAACTCCGAACTGATCGAACCGAACAGCTCATCCCTAGTGATGACTTGATTCCTGCCCACCGGGGTCCCGGAGGCTGGGCTGACATCAAGGATGTCAGCCCGCCCCGGGGGCTGCAGTGATTGGCCGAAATACCGCTCAGCGCGTCCATAGCACAGGAGAACTACTTGGCTGGACGCGCTGAGCGAGTCCTAAGCAGCCAAGTGGTTAAACTAAAGCCTGGACACTGCATTAACACTAAAGAGGTTATTCAGAGAAGTCCGAAATGTCACCAAAATGTAACCGGACACTGAAGTTCAGCGTATGGCAATATTTCGGGGCCATTCGGCTATTCAGAGAACAGGCAGTTCATCGAATTTTGGCGTATTGCCTGCACGTACGGTGCCTGTTCGAAGGCAGTGAAATCCCCCATAGAGAAGCAATGGTTAATCTATTAATAGAACACCGAACAGCAGTGAAAAGTTGCTGAAATGCCCTGCTGTTCAGTGTTTTCATTCGTCAGGTTTATTCAGGCGAACCCCATGGGCTTCAATGTTAAAAATATTCCCGTTTTAATTCAATATCTAATAAACTGTTTATTATTTTACTCTGCAGTAAAAAGTATCTTCATTAATAGATTTTTTTATGTTCTTTTAGGCAAAAAATTCCCCGGTTTCTTTTTACAGCGTTTTTTTTCTGTAACATACATTTTTATTATCATTCATAGGATCTTATATGTAAATTCCAGACATTTTCGTTCAGTAGTTTTTTTGCAAACAGTGTTTCAAATTTGAAACTTTCAAGCGCACTGTTTTCTCTGGTTTTAACTCTTCCGTCAGCTTGTCAGCTTTTTCCGGTGGCTGCTCTGCGATCGATGGCTCGGCGGCTTTGTACGGCGGGTTTTCAGCGGGTTTTCCCTGCACTTCAGGGACCCTGCGGTGAATGCTGAATTCACCTCAGGGTGGGGAACTTTGATTACAGGAAACTGCAGGGAACGAGAGCATCGAAATGTCGACATTTCGGTGCTCTCTGAATAATCCCTAAACACTCAGCATAGGTAAGGTGATATACAAGTGATCAACAAGAGCAACATTCATTTACCAATCCAGAAATGCACAGCACATGGCACAGCTATGTGCTCTCCGGTCCAAGCCAAATCACAAATGTGCTGACCCCTTCCTGGAACTCCTGGTTGAATGAAAAGAAGGTTGGCCTTGAGTCATGTCTCTTCCTCCCCCCCCCACCAGTGGGCTAGCTTAATGATGTCACGGCAACCACACAGCAAAAAGCCTCACACTGCCCCTAGTGCTCCCTCTTTGGTATAACAATTCATTAAATATGATGAGTTATGACACAATTCATCCATGATCACTACACTCCACAAACTAGACCGTGGTACTACAGTGAGGGAAGACGGGGGGGGGGACTTTGGAACCCTGCATCTCTGAATTGTACTCCTGACAAGGTTATGTTAGGTGTCATTGGAAAGGTCAGAGTTTGGTCTTTACAATGATACAAAACATGACCATGTAATGTGTAAAAAAATTATCAAATGTAATGCAAAATTATTTGTTTTCTGTTGTACAGCAGAGGCAATGTATGCTTTTACCTTTAAAACAAATAATGCCACTGAACTAACTCAACTAAGGTAACAGATTCTGCAGTTTTTCACTTTTTTGAAAAAAGTTTAAAAGAAAATTTAAAAAGTAATTTTGGCATTTTGGAGGGGGAATAGGGGCACTCTACATTTCTGTGCCTACAGGCTCCTTACAGTAGATGCAAATCCGGCCCTGCATATACCCCTGTATACACACACACAGGCACTCTGCAAAAATAATACTCCTGCTTACACACACACACACACACACACACAGTGATGCCACACATATACACTCAAACACAGGCACCCTGCACAAATACGCCACCTACTTCCATGAACAATGATGCCACACACATACTGTATACCCTTGTATCCAAACACGCAATGATGCACACTCCTAGCAGCTGGTTGACGGTCGACGTCACTGCTGAGGGTCACTCGCATAGCCCTGCGCAATGACCCTCATTAAGCCATGGCCATGGAGGAGAAACACGGTGGCACCAAATGCTGGACACACAATCATGCTACATACATACACACATTGGTATCCACACGTACCAACACGCTACACAAATACGCCAGCTGCATCCACACACTCACAGGGTTATTCAAAGAGAATCAAAGTCACCGCACGTTCGGTGACTTTTTGTTCTCTTGAATTCGGCGCGATTTGGCGATCCCATTTCGGCGACCCTGCAGTGTATTCAGCAGACACCACAGGGCCGTCGTAGTACAGGGAAAAGCCGCCGCAAACCCGCCGAACACTCACCACAAAACCCGGCGAACGCACACCGAAACCCGCAAAAACATCTGGATTAACCCTGCCGATCGCAGAGCAGCAGTGGCGTAGCGTGGGGGGGCAGGGGGGCCGTGGCCCCGGGCGCAGTTTTGTTAGGGGCGCATAATTTCAAAAGAAATTTGCGCCCCTAAAACTTGATGCCCGGACTGAACCGCCGGGCCCTCGGGTGCCGCCCAAGGGCCCGCGGGTTGAGGGGACCCAGATGCTGGGCAGCAGGAGTGCCTGCCCGGTCCTGAACAGTGAGTCCATCCGTGTTGAAAGGGAGGCGGCTGCGTGCAGGCGCAGCCAGTCACGTGGTCCGGCTAATCAGGTGGTACTGAGTCTCTGTACCACCTGACTGGCCGGACCACGTGACCTGCGCACGCACACAGCCGCCTCCCCTTCAACACGGACGGACTCACACGCTGTTCAGGACCGGGCAGGCACTCCCGTTGCCCGGCATCTGGGACCCCTCAACCCCTGCTGGATCCGGAGCTGGGGCAAGTATCCATGTGAGAGCTGGCTGCCGCTGGGGCAATATCCAGGTGAGAGCTGGGGCAAATCCATGAGCTGGGGCAATATCCATGTGTGAGCTGGGGCAATATCCATGTGTGAGCTGGGGCAAATCCATGAGCTGGGGGCAAATCCATGTGAGAACTGGGGCAAATCCATGAGCTGGGGGCAAATCCATGTGAGAACTGGGGCAAATCCATGTGAGAACTGGGGCAAATCCATGAGCTGGGGGCAAATCCATGAGCTGGGGGCATATCCATGTGAGAACTGGGGCAAATCCATGTGAGAACTGGGGCAAATCCATGAGCTGGGGCAAATCCATGTGAGAACTGGGGCAAATCCATGAACTGGGGGAAAATCCATGAGCTGGGGGCAAATCCATGAGCTGGGGCAAATCCATGTGAGAACTGGGGCAAATCCATGAGCTGGGGCAAATCCATGAGCTGGGGCAAATCCATGTGAGAACTGGGGCAAATCCATGAGCTGGGGGCAAATCCATGAGCTGGGGCATATCCATGAGCTGGGGCAAATCCATGTGTGAGCTGGGGCAAATCCATGAGCTGGGACAAATCCATGAGCTGGGTCAAATCCATGTGTGAGCTGGGGCATATCCATGTGTTAGCTGGGGGCAAATCCATGAGCTGGGGCATATCCATGAGCTGGGGCAAATCAATGTGTGAGCTGGGGCAAATCCATGTGTGAGCTGGGGCAATATCCATGGGAGAGCTGGGGCAAATCCATGTGTGAGCTGGGGCAAATCCATGTGTGAGCTGGGGCAATATCCATGTGTGAGCTGGGGCATATCCATGTGTGAGCTGGGGCAAATCCATGTGTGAGCTGGGGCATATCCATATGTGAGCTGGGGCAAATCCATGTGGGAGCTGGGGCAATATCCATGTGTGAGCTGGGGCATATCCATGTGTGAGCTGGGGCAATATCCATGTGTGAGCTGGGGCAATATCCATGTGTGAGCTGGGGTATATCCATGTGTGAGCTGGGGCAAATCCATGTGTGAGCTGGGGCAATATCGATAACGTGTCCACAGGTTGGGGGGGGGCGCACAATTCTTGGCTGGCCCCGGGCGCTGACAACCCATGCTACGCCACTGCAGAGCAGCCACCGGAAAAACCGGCACCGCTGACGAATGGAGTGAAAACAAAAGAAAAACAGTACGCTTGAATGTTTGAAAAGTGAAACACTGTTTGCAAAGAAACTACAGAACGAAAATGTCTGAAATTTACATATAAGATGCAATAAATGATAATAAAAAGGGCTATTACAGAAAACGATTTAAAAAACCACCAAAAAATGCCTAAAAGATCCTAAAAAATCTATAAATAGTCATTTTACTGCAGAATATTATAATCAACGGTTTATTAGATATTAAATTAAAACAATAATATTTTTTACATTGAAGCCTATGGGATTCGCCTGAATAAAGTCGCGAGAGCGCATCAAAAAGCCTTCAGAAGCCGGTGGGCCTCGTGGAGGAGCATGCTGGCGTCTGCGGCTCCCCATCTGAGTCTGAGGTCTGTGTGTGAGTGATTCTGGGGCCGGTCCTGCTGTGCCTGTGGATATAATTCTGGGGGTCCGCCTGTGTATATAATTCTGGGGGGCCTCCTGTGCCTGTGTATATAATTATGGGGGTCCTCCTGTGCCTGTGTATATATTTATGGGGGTCCAGTGCTGTGTATATAGAATTCTGGGGGTCCAGTGCCTGTATATAAAATTCTGGGGTCCTGTGCCTGTGGATATAATTCTGGGGTCCTGCGCCTGTGGATATAATTCTGGGGGTCCTGTGGATATAATTCTGGGGGTCCAGTGCCTGTGGATATAATTCTGGGGGTCCTGTGCCTGTGGATATAATTCTGGGGGTCCTGTGCATGTGGATATAATTCTGGGGGTCCTGTGGATATAATTCTGGGGGTCCAGTGCCTGTGTTTATATAATGGGGGGGGGAATAATTTCTGCCCCGGGCACCCATAACTCTGGTTACGCCACTGACCCTCTCTAAGGCCGTCCATGAAAGCAAGCATGCACACAGTTTCAAAAGATCATTTGGAATAGGTGCTATGTTACATGCATACAGAAACTATCAGGGTTATTCAAAGAGATCCGAATTGTGGCCGAAATGTAACCGAACAGTGAAGTTCAGCATACGCTGCACGGTTACCTTTTCTGGCCATTCGGCTATCCAGAGAGCAGGCAGCTCGCCAAATGTTGGCGAATTGCCTGCACATACGTGCCTGTTCGTTGCTTGTTCGAGGGCAGTGAAATCCCCATAGAGAAGCAATGCTTTGTCTATTCAGAGAACAAAAACCAGCAGGGAAAAGTTGCCAAATTGCCCTGCTGTTCGGTGCTTACATTTGGCAGGTTTATTCAGGCGAATCCCATAGGCTTCGATGTTAAAAATATTCCCGTTTTAATTCAATATCTAATAAACCGTTGATTAATATATTCTGCAGTAAAAAGTCTCTTTATGTATAGATTTTTTAGCCATTTTTTCAGATTTTTATTGTGAATTTTTTTTTCCGTTTATTTTCTTTAACCCTTTCGCTGCTGAGGCATTGCACGCCTCTGTGCTGAGTTCATTTTTACCTGTTTCGCTCATCATGTTTAAACACGTTTTGAAGCCTTATTTTAGTAAATGACCCAGATATATTATATATCGTTCTTTCCGACAGACTCATAATATATCATTTTATATGTATATGTCATGCCCTGTCTGTATAATATAACAAAAAATGCAATAAAATTAGAATTTTCAATAATTTACAATGTGTAAAGTGTTTTTTTTCCCATTTTAACATGCGAGCAATTGCGGTTATCTTTTGTATGGGGTGCGCTCGTTAAAAAAATTTAAATGGGGTCTCGTTACATTTTTTTGGGGGGAAAATTACGTGATTTTTAACAAACGCACCCCAAACAAAAATCGTTAGTGCAGCATCATTGTACACATTATAATTGAAATGGGAACAATATTGCTGCATTAACAAAAACTTTCTACATGGTCATGTTTGGTATCGTTGGAAAGGCCATGCTCTGGCCGATCCAATGATATCAAACATTAACCCCTAGCTGCCACGTATCAGGAGATAGGGGGTTCATTGGAACCCCCTATCTCCACCATTGCTGGCAGCTAGGGGTTAACTCCAGGACTGGCGTCATCATGCTATGCATGATGATGCCAGTCATCAGGGGGAGTTCCCGGAGGCTTGGCCGACATCCAAGATGTTGGCCAGCTCCGGGAGAGGATCACGATCCGGCGCTTTTCGGTGCCGAATCGTGATCCGGCTCCCCAGGGGTTAATGTCAGCCACCGTTTGGAAGGGCAGGCTGCGCCCTTCCAAACGGTGCCTGCCTTAACCTTCTCGCCCCCGGTGATCGGGAGGGAGAGAGGTCCTCCTCCCTCCCTTTCAGGCGCCTCCTCCGCACTCGCGAGGGGGGGCGCCTGAATTAGATGTCGTCGCGCCGCCGCGATGACATCTAATGGCCCCGCCGGGGTCCCGGAGTGCCGGGCTGTCATCCAAGATGTCAGCCCGCACCGGGGGGTCCAGCAATCGGCCGGAATCCCGGCCAATTGCTGCCTCCTGTGCTAGGACGCGTTCAGCGCGTCCATAGCACAGGAGGTGCACTTGGCAGGACGCGCTGAGCGCGTCCTTAGCAGCCAAGTGGTTAAACATTTTTTCTTTTTTTCTGTAACAGCCCTTTTTATTATCATTCATTGGATCTTATACGTAAATCTCAAACATTTTCGTTCTGTAGTTTCTTTGCAAACAGCGTTTCAGTTTTAAACATTCAAGCGTACTGCTTTTTTTTTTTTGCAATCCATTCGTCTGCGGTGTCGGCTTTTTCCGGCGGCTGCTCTGCGCTGTGATCGGCGGCTGCTCTGGTTTCTCTGGCATGTTCGGCGGGGTTAATCCAGATGTTTTTGCGGGTTTTGGTGTGTTTGCCGGGTTTTGCGGTGAGTGTTCTTCGGGTTTGCAGTGGCTTTTCCCTGCACTACGACGGCCCTGTGGTGCTTGATGAATACACACCGCAGGGTCGCAGAAATGGGATATCCAAATCGCACCAAATTGAAGAGAACGAAAAGTCACGAGCGTGCAGTGACTTTTCGATTCTCTTTGAATAACCCTGTATGCATGCTCCGAGCGGTGCACAATTCATTGTTATATAGTAACATAGGCTTAAAAAAGACTTGCGTCCATTGGGTTCAGCCTTTCACACATTACCTACTGCTGTTGATCCAAAAAAGGCGAAAAGCCCAGTTTGAAGCACTCGCCAATACGCAACATACTGGGAAAAAATTCCTTCTTGACCCCAGAACGGCAGCCAGATTTCTCCCTGGACCTGCTTTTACCCACATATTAAATTCTTTAATTTCGAATTTTGAACAAGACAGCGTATAAAGCAGGCGGTATAGAAAGGCCGCGCAGGGCCAATAAAAGTCAGCATTATATACACATGAAAAAGAAAATAGTTAAACAAAACCAGCAGAGTGTCTTTAAGAAACAAAAAATTGTCCCCAGCCGGGGGAATAGTAACAAAGGAGACCGCTGAAACTGAAAAAAAAACAAAGAAAAAAAAAGCCAGAGAATCTACAGAATAAATCAGCAATTAAAAGGCAGTAACTAATAGACATCTTAGTACAGTAGGAAGGCAGCGTCAAATAAAACTAATCTGGGGTCCTCAAGAGACAGCACAAAAATGGGGGGGGGGCGGATATGTCATCCTGTATCCAAAAATGGGAAAGGTACCAATACAGGTAGCTCTCCGCAGGGCGACCTGGGGCGGGCATTCTCATTGGGCGCGTGTACGACGCATGGGGCTCTCAGGACAAAGGTAACCCGAAACAAGCTGCGTCCTGCAGCCTGAAGGGGGCCAGCATCTCTCACAAGTGGTGCCGGGGGTAAAAAACACAGACCTGGTAGCCCAATCTTCACACACTCTTCAGGGGGACACCCATCTGGTCGAGTGCGGGCCACCCAGGCAGGCAATCCACGGTCTGTCAGCTGTCTCTGCTCACCCAGCGCTGGCGGATCTCATAGAAACTGTCAGGGTTTGCGGTGGGGGATCTGGAGCCCAGGTGCAGAGGCGAGAGAACAATCTCAGGATCGCAGTACAAAAGGAGTTTCCAATAATCGTTGTCGAGGTCAGAAGGGTGGTCAGGGACAGGCGGCGAAACAGGGAAGGTCGAAGGATAAGCCAAGAACTGGTACACAAGTAGAACATGAATAAACTTCTCAATTAGTAAACACTTGGAGTGATACAACGCTGAAGCGAGGACTGAGTGTGACAGGAGGACTTATATACGTGGTAAGGTTTGTCTAGCCCCTCCTAGAGATGCCTATTCTCCAATTAGCTCATCCTGATGGGAGAGCCAATCAGAGCCCGAGTGTGTCTTGGGGCTGTTCCCCATCAGGTCCACCCAGGTTTGGGGCTCCTCCCCTTGGGCCTGATCCACCAATCCGGGCCTCTGTATCCGCCCCTGTGACGTCAGATGCCGGGAGCCGCCATGCCCCACGTGGAGACAGCGGGACCGCGGCGCTGACTCCGTCAGTGCGGGCATGGAGAGGGCCGCTATGGATCGGGCGGGACCCCGGGGTGTTCCCAGCCCCCGAGCTACATGCCGGGGATGCTGGCGAGATGGACCGCCAGAGCCAGCCCCTGCGAGAGGTGAGCCCCCCGGTCGGTGCCGCATCGCCGGGCGGCGTGACAGAAACATAGAAAAATGTCCGCAGATAAGAACCTTTCGGCCCATCTAGTCTGCCCAATTACATGGATACTTTACCTGGATTTATCTTTTGTTTAGGATAGCCTTATGCCTATCCCATGCTTGCTTAAATTCAATTACTGTTTTGGCCTCAACCACTTCAACTGGAAGGCTGTTCCATGTATCCACCACCCTCTCAGTAAAACAATGCTTCCTGATGTTACTTTTAAACCTTTGCCCCTCTAATCTAAGACTATGTCCTCTTGTTTTGCTACTTTGTTTCCTTTTAAATATACTCCCTTCCTCTACCTTGTGGATTCCCTTTACGTATTTAAATGTTTCTATCATATCTCCTCTGTCTCGTCTTTTTTCCAAGCTGTACATGTTAAGATCATTAAGCCTTTCCTGGTAACTTTTCTCCTTCAAGCCGTACACCATTTTAGTAGCCCTTCTCTGAACTCTCTCTAAGGTGTCTATATCCTTCTGGAGATACGGTCTCCAGTACTGCACACAGTACTCCAAGTGAGGTCTCACCAGTGCTCTGTACAGTGGCATGAGCACTTCCCTTTTCCTACTGCTAATACCTCTCCCTACACAACCAAGCATTCTGCCGGCATTTCCTGCTGCTCTATTACATTGACTACTTACCCTTAGATCTTCTGAAATAATAACCCCTAAATCCCTTTCCTCAGATGTTGAGGTTAGGACTGTATCAAATATTCTATATACAGCCCTTGGGTTTTTACATCCCAGGTGCATTATCTTGCACTTATCCACATTAAAACTCAATTGCCACAGCTCCGACCATTTTTTTAGTTTATCTAAATCATTCGTCATTTGGCTGATCCCTCCAGGAATGTCAACCCTGTTGCAAATCTTTGTGTCATCAGCAAAAATACATACTTTTCCATTAATACCTTCTGCATTATCACTAATAAAAATATTAAAGAGAATGGGTCCAAGTACTGACCCCTGAGGTACCCCACTGGTAACAAGACCTTGCGCGGAATAAACTCCATTTACCACAAAATCTCCCTGTGGTCGAGCGTCCTGTGGCAGCGCGTCGTCCATGTCTCCAAAGCCGACCTCTTGAATCCCTCTGGCCGGTGAGACCCCACAGTGCAGCAACTGCGGGGAGTCCACGGAAGCGGTCTCAGCTGAGGTTCCCACTCTCCCACCGGTGCGGAGCGCAGCCAGCATGCGATGCAAGTCACCCTGGGTGACAGGACGGTCGTACCCCTCTGCCAACGTCTGCAGACAGGTGTCAAGGCCGTGTAGAGAGGCTTCAAGGCCCCCTAGCATGGCCATCTTCTCTTCAAGGGAGGGAGGGGGAGCGTCCCGACGATCATCTCATCTGCCTCTGCCATCCTCTCCTTTCCGTACACAGCGGCGTCAGGGAGACGGGGGCCCGCTGTCTCCACAGTCCGCACTATCGACCCTTGTGTGGACAAGGCACTCAGGGCAGCATGAGATGAAGGTAACAGGAGCCGCATGCTAGGCCGCAAGATGGCCACGACATCATGGTCCAGGTGTAAACGGCTGCCAAATGGCGAGTCTCTGGTCCGGAGGGGGGACAGGATGGGCTCCGGACAGCACTTTCCCAGTGGCCAACTGTTGAGGGGCCTCAGGAGCCAAATAAAATCAGTGGGGCAGTCAGCTATGGTCCCCAAGGATAGAAGTTTGTGCGGAGCTCCAATGCAACACGACCTCTCCCGTTCACAGCCAGCCACGTCCCCTTTTACCCACCTATTAACCTCCCTGGCGGTCTAATTTTTTCAAAATTTTGTGTCTAAAAGCGGTTACATTTTTTTGGAAAGGAAATGTGTTGTTTTACTGTATATAGTAAGCCTGTAATCTGTAGGAATAACTCACTGAAATCCGTGCAAGCAACAGTCTAGTAAACACACTGAGTCAGAGAAGGTTTGAAACACAAAATAATTTATTATCCCAAAAATAATTATCCAAAATAATGGAAATAAATTATATTCAATAATATAATCAAACCAAAAACGTGTCTCTTTCCTCTGAGTGCTGGGATTCCTGTTCAGTTGTGGACTCCTTTGCCAATAAAATACAGGACACGGGGGTACCAAAAAAATTTGAGGATTTATTCTCAAAGCAGCTTTACAGAGATGAAAGGCAAAAAAAATGTAATAAGGCTTTCCGATATACGTTTCGCTGGTGCTTGCCCAGATCCAACAGTTGGATCTGGGCAAGCACCAGCGAAAGGTGTATTGGAAAGCCTTGTTATTTCATTTTACAAACAATTTTTATTTGCCTTTTATTTCTGTAAAGCTGCTTTTGAGAATACTCAAATTCATTTTGTACCCCCGTGTCCTGTATTTCATTGGCAAAGGAGTGTACATCTGTAAAGAAATCACGGCACCCCCTGCACTGCACAGACCTCATTTTACAGTAATTTTTACAGTAATTTTTTTTTTTTACAGTTTTTGAATTTGCCGCCTGGTCCCACCGCCCTGCGTCGCGTGGCTCTCAGGGAGCGGAACCAGGAAGCAAGTCGCCGGATGCTGTGATCACACTGCGGTGACTGCAGAGACTGCGAGGGAGCGAAGGATGCGGTGAGTATACAGCCCGAGTGTGGCTCGGTGTTACCGATCGCGGTAGCAAAATTTAACCCCGAGTCACACTCAGGAATACCGCCAGGGAGGTTAAATGTTTTAACCCTTAATATTATGTTTTTACAGGAAGTCATCCAGTCGTTGTTTAAAAGTCTGTAAAATCTCTGACCCAACCACCACAACAGGCAGAGGAATTCCACAGCTTTATTGTTCTCACTGTAAAATAACCCTTTTTATGCCTTAGGCTGAATTTCCTTTTATCCAGTCTAAAGGGGTGACTTTGTGTAACGAGCGCAGTCGCGCTCACACAAGAGTAGCGAGGTTGAGATCCTTTTGGACGGATTTATCGGTTTGATGTTAGCGAAATAAACAGTACTTTCAAACTTATACTCCAAAGCCAAGGACAATGACAAGACAAGAGAACTGCTACTAAGCTCCAAAGGTTTCAAGACCAACGGACAACTTAGAGCACACAACAAGACATCAGATTGCAAGACAGAAACGGTAGTAGACACATTCGGCAGGACAGGCAATGAATTGATCAGACTGCAGGGCAGTCAACACACTGACAGATTTTACGTTTTCAGACCACCTTGATCGGGTACTTTGTAACTTGTGATTACCAGGGTCTGTAGATACACACACAGGTTTAGGGATCGTACTAGCCTGGGTACTTTAGGCAAAACGAGCAAACTGAACGCAAGCTGATAACCAACAGTCTTTCGTATTCACTGATGGTACAAGCGAATCAGATCGTAACTCAGACCCCTTAGACCTGGAGCAAACCCTCGATAAGGCTGCAGTACGAAAACCAGGGCGAGAGGGGAATCTCCCCACGAAACGAGTAAAACCCCAAACAGCGTGCATAGGGTTAAAAATACAATGCACAACACTAGTCACCGCTATAGCATAGAACATAGATTGGTCAGAGACAAGCCGGGTCAAAAGCAGGAGCAGGAATCATAGACAAGCTGGGTCGGCAACAGATTAGGCAACAATGAATGATAGGAAGCGATGTGGGAACAGAACTCCACGTCAGGGCAACGAGGCAACTCCTCGTGCCCTGTTTTAAACCCGGCAGCTCCTCGTGATCACGCCAGGCCCCGCCCCCTCAGACGCCACTCGGCCATTACATGGTGCTGGCACTCGACCAGCCCTTGGCACCGAACCTTGCCCAGACCCCCAGGAAGCACAGCAGGGGCTGAGGATGGAACAGAATCCCCCCCTGATGGTCGGACTCAGAATGACCTCCAGGCGCTGAAGGATGGGCTGTATGGAATTGGCGAACCAGACGAGGCGCATGAATTTCCTTGGGCAAGACACTTAACGGTACATACTCGCCACCCAGGACATACTTGAAAATGTGAGAAATCTCAATGTATCCTTCCTCAAAAAAATTTTTTTGCTGTCTGGCAGCCAGGAACGATCCTCAGGCATTGAAGGACACCACGGACCACACGGGACCTCAAGATGGCATGAACCTTATACTCCTCCTCACCCTGGGACTTGATAGGCGGTGGCGGAGCAGTGACTCTGGTATACCTATTACAGGTAAGAGGTTTCAAGAGGCTAACATGAAATACGTTATGTATTCGTAGATATGGGGGTAAAGCTAAGGCATAGGAAACAGGATTGATACGTCTTATTACTTTATAAGGACCAATAAACCTGGGAGCCATCTTCATGGACGGCACCAACAATTTGATGTTTCTAGTTGACAGCCATACCTTGTCCCCAACCGTATACACCGGTGCAGGACCTCTGCGTCTGTCAGCTTTTATTTTTTGCTTTTGAATATTGGCCTCCATGATTTCCTTAACCCTCTCCCATGTCTCTTTCAGGTTATTCAGATGCTCGTCCAAGGCTGGCAACGCCGTACCTTGGAATACAGAGGGAAACATGTGTAACGGGGAGCCCCCTATAGGGTGAGGGGGAACCCCCAATCTGCAGAGATGAAGCCTTAAGGACAGGTATACAGCTTCCAGGGAACAAACCAAGATATTAACAGAAACTAGAAAGATCCCTAAGCCCTGACTGAGATCCTTGAAAGATGGTCTCGAAATATTAACTAGGCTAGGTTTGCAAGATGAATAAAACATAAACCAGACAGACAATAAATGCAGGTATACAGATTCCAGGGAACAAACCAAGATATTAACAGAAACTAGAAAGATCCCTAAGCCCTGACTGAGATCCTTGAAAGGTGGTCTCGAAATACTAACTAGGCTAGGCCTGCAAGACGAACAAAACATAAACCAGACATACGATGAATGCAGGCATACAGATTCCAGGGAACAAACCAAGATATTAACAGAAACTAGAAAGATCCCTAAGCCCTGACTGAGATCCTTGAAAGGTGGTCTCGAAATACTAACTAGGCTAGGCCTGCAAGACGAACAAAACATAAACCAGACATACGATGAATGCAGGCATACAGATTCCTAAGCACGGTACAGTACAGGGGACAGACAGAAGAGAGATCCAAATACAAGAGCCAAAGGTCATACACGGAATATCATAATTAGAGGGGTCAGACAAGAGAGGGATCCTAAATACATGAGCCAGAGGTCATACACAGCAAATCAAAGTAAACCAGCATACAGGGACTAGGCAAGAAAGACTATCCTGGTCCAAGGATCAAGGGGAGTCCTGGTCGTACTTATAGGGCAGAACAGGTCATGTGACCGCAGACCAATTTGCCCAACAGATGGCCTGCAGGCTGAAAACAAAAAACAAACAGGAATCCCTGCTACCACCAGCAGGGGGCAAGGCCGAGACGTGACATAACCCCCTCCCTTACGGGTGACCTCCTGGGCACCCAAGAAAGAAAACATGGATGGCACGAAAACGGATAAGACCAGTCACCAGTACCCATTGGAATCCCGCTCAGACTCAGAGTAGTCAGTTTGTGCCTGAGCAAGCAAAGCTCTTTCATAAACCCCCAGGTCCTCTCTGCAGATCACTGCACCGTTAGAGGCCCGTACACAACCTTCGGTAACCGGGCTAGAGTCTCGTACCGGAGGATCCGACGGCATGAGTACCTCGGACCTGGAACGGAGTGAATCTTCCGTCCCATGTTGTTTACGGTTAGTCCTCTTGCGTCTCCTGGACCGTGATCTAGGAGTTCCATCCACATTATGGTACATAGAGGTATTAGAGGTACTGCCAGATCCAGTGACGGTAGTCGTGCCCTGAGATTGTATATTACAACCCACAGTGGAACCACTAGACACAGTGGACTTACTGTCTACCCCAGAGACAATGACCTTGCCATTAAACGTGGCCCCGACCGATACAGTACAGGGTGTGTGCATGACTGGTACACTCTCGGGATATGGGACATCACCAGGACATGGTACAGTTGGCGCCACAACAGTCTTACACCTCTCCCCAAGAGGAGTATATTGTGGATCATCTGAATCAGAGTCTTCCAACAGCCCTTTCAGAATGTCAGGGTGTCTCTGGAGTACTACCCAGTGCCTCTCACGCATCCAAAAGCCAGAAGGCGTCCGTATATATTCCGTGGGAACACAATGTGATTTAGGGATCTCAATACCCTTTAAACCACCAGCTTGCTGAATTTCCCTGATTACTGTGCGGAGTAAGGCAACCTCGGACTTAGAGGGTGTAGTATCAATGGAACCAGAACAAAGTGTGGCAGTTTCAGAACCAGATTGGCTAGGGTTGATCACTTTTTCTTGTCTTCTCTTAGAGCAAGACATAGACTTTGTGACCACCTCACAAGGCTTGACAATGGTGGGGACAACACTGGACTCACTGTGGGGCAAGGGCACAGTGGTCTCATGTGCCAATCCAGGCACGTCGGCCTCATAACAAAACGTGGTCACAGCTGTCTCGTCTAACCTGGGTGCAGCTGTCATTGCTGACGTACAGCTTGTCCCGGACACCACTGGCAAGGTACCAGCCTCAGGCATCACAAATGACATATTGTCAGTACCCGACATGGCTGGCTTCTCATTACCAGTACCCGACATGGCTGTCTTCTCATTACCAGTACCCGACATGGCTGGCTTTGTGTCAGGGGAAGCAGACGTGGCTGGCTTCGTGCCAGGGGGAACAGACATGGCTGGCTTCGTGCCAGTGGATACAGACATGGCTGGGTTCATGCCAGTAGATACAGACATGGCTGGCTTTTTGCCAGGGGAAGCGGACATGGCTGGCTTTTCATTGCCAGTGGGAACAGACATGGCTGGCTTCGTGCCAGTAGCTACAGACATGGCTGGCATTTCATTACCAGTAAGAACAGGCATGGCTGGCAGCGTGCCAGTGGATACAGACATAGCTGGCTTCGTGCCAATAGATACAGACATGGCTGGCTTCATGCCAGTAGGTACAGACATGGCTGGCTTTTTGCCAGGGGAAGCGGACATGGCTGGCTTTTCATTGCCAGTGGGAACAGACATGGCTGGCTTCGTGCCAGTAGCTACAGACATGGCTGGCATTTCATTACCAGTAAGAACAGGCATGGCTGGCAGCGTGCCAGTGGATACAGACATAGCTGGCTTCGTGCCAGTAGATACAAACATGGCTGGTTTCGTGCCAGTGGATACAGACATGGCTGGCTTCGTGCCAGTGGATACAGACATGGCTGGCTTCGTGCCAGTGGATGCAGACATGGCTGGCATTTCATTGCCAGTGGAACAGGCATGGCTGGCTTTTCATTACCAGTGAGAACAGGCATGGCTGGCAGCGTGCCAGTGGATACAGACATGGCTGGCTTCGTGCCGGTAGATGCAGACATGGCTGGCATCTCATTGCCAGTGGGAACAGGCATAGCTGGCTTTTCATTACCAGTGAGAACAGGCATGGCTGGCAGCGTGCCAGTGGATACAGACATGGCTGGCATTTCATTGCCAGTGGAACAGGCATGGCTGGCTTTTCATTACCAGTGATAACAGGCATGGCTGGCAGCGTGCCAGTGGATACAGACATGGCTGGCTTCGTGCCAGTAGAAACAGACATGGCTGGCATTTCATTGCCAGTGGGAACAGGCATGGCTGGCTTTTCATTACCAGTGAGAACAGGCATGGCTGGCAGCGTGCCAGTGGATACAGACATGGCTGGCTTCGTGCCGGTAGATACAGACATGGCTGGCATCTCATTGCCAGTGGAACAGGCATAGCTGGCTTTTCATTACCAGTGAGAACAGGCATGGCTGGCAGCGTGCCAGTGGATACAGACATGGCTGGCATTTCATTGCCAGTGGGAACAGGCATGGCTGGCTTTTCATTACCAGTGATAACAGGCATGGCTGGCAGCGTGCCAGTGGATACAGACATGGCTGGCTTCGTGCCAGTAGAAACAGACATGGCTGGCATTTCATTGCCAGTGGAACAGGCATGGCTGGCTTTTCATTACCAGTGAGAACAGGCATGGCTGGCAGCGTGCCAGTGGATACAGACATGGCTGGCATCATGCTAGTGGATACAGACATGGCTGGCATCGTGCCGGTAGATACAGACATGACTGGCTTCGTGCCAGTAGATACAGACATGGCTGGCATCGTGCCAGTAGATACAGACATGGCTGGCATCGTGCCAATAGATACAGACATGGCTGGCATCTCATTGCCAGTGGGAACAGGCATGGCTGGCTTTTCATTACCAGTAAGAACAGGCATGGCTGGCAGCGTGCCAGTGGATACAGACATGGCTGGCATTTCATTGCCAGTGGGAACAGGCATGGCTGGCTTTTCATTACCAGTGAGAACAGGCATGGCTGGCAGCGTGCCAGTGGATACAGACATGGCTGGCATCATGCCAGTGGATACAGACATGGCTGGCATCGTGCCGGTGGATACAGACATGGCTGGCATCGTGCCAGTAGATACAGACATGGCTGGCATCGTGCCAGTAGATACAGACATGGCTGGCAGCGTGCCAGTGGATACAGACATGGCTGGCATTTCATTGCCAGTGGGAACAGGCATGGCTGGCTTTTCATTACCAGTGAGAAACAGACATGGCTGGCAGCGTGCCAGTGGATACAGACATGGCTGGCATCATGCCAGTGGATACAGACATGGCTGGCATCGTGCCAATAGATACAGATATGGCTGGCATTTCATTGCCAGTGGGAACAGGCATGTCTGGCAGCGTGCCAGTAGATACAGACATGGCTGGCATCGTGCCAATAGATACAGACATGGCTGGCCTTTCATTGCCAGTGGGAACAGGCATGGCTGGCAGCATGCCAGTGGATACAGACATGGCTGGCAGCAAGCCAGTGGATACAGACATGGCTGGCTTCGTGCCAGTGGATACAGACATGGCTGGCTTCGTGCCAGGGGAAGCAGACATGGCTGGCATCGTGCCAGGGGAAGCAGACATGACTGGCATCGTGTCAGTAGATACAGACATGGCTGGCATTTCATTGCCAGTGGGAACAGGCATAGCTGGCAGCGTGCCAGTGGATATAGACCTGGCTGGCAGTGTTCCAGTGGATATAGACATGGCTGGCAGCGTGCCAGTGGATACAAACGTGGCTGGCAGCGTGCCAGTGGATACAGACATAGCTGGTAGCGTGCCAGTGGATACAGACATGGCTGGCAGCGTGCCAGTGGATACAGACATGGCTGGCAGCGTACTAGTGGATACAGACATGGCTGGCATAGCATTCCCAACCGGAGACACTGAAACCTCACTGGGAGACGAGGGCATAGTGATCCCATGATTCACCAGATTTGAGGTGGCTATTCTGCCAGTCTGGATGCCTATGGAGGACACACCAGTACCTCCATAGCGATACCTGGATATATGGTTCCCCTGCCATTGCTTAACAGGTTTTAATACACAATGCTCAATAGTGTGATTTGGATCTGCACAATAAAAACAGAGACCATACAACCTGCGTCTTTCCTTCTCATACATGGATTTGCAAGTAGTGCAGGGTGGTGCTGCATCGTTAGCTGCAGCAGGTGATAGGCTCAGAGCCTCCATTAACCTCTGCAGCTCTTTCAGCATAGCAAGCACCAAGTTCAATACAGCTTCATACATATGAGACATACCTGCCAGCTTCTATTCTGGGACCAGGATAATGTAACGGGGAGCCCCCTATAGGGTGAGGGGGAACCCCCAATCTGCAGAGATGAAGCCTTAAGGACAGGTATACAGCTTCCAGGGAACAAACCAAGATATTAACAGAAACTAGAAAGATCCCTAAGCCCTGACTGAGATCCTTGAAAGATGGTCTCGAAATATTAACTAGGCTAGGTTTGCAAGATGAATAAAACATAAACCAGACAGACAATAAATGCAGGTATACAGATTCCAGGGAACAAACCAAGATATTAACAGAAACTAGAAAGATCCCTAAGCCCTGACTGAGATCCTTGAAAGGTGGTCTCGAGATACTAACTAGGCTAGGCCTGCAAGACGAACAAAACATAAACCAGACATACGATGAATGCAGGCATACAGATTCCAGGGAACAAACCAAGATATTAACAGAAACTAGAAAGATCCCTAAGCCCTGACTGAGATCCTTGAAAGGTGGTCTCGAAATACTAACTAGGCTAGGCCTGCAAGACGAACAAAACATAAACCAGACATACGATGAATGCAGGCATACAGATTCCTAAGCACGGTACAGTACAGGGGACAGACAGAAGAGAGATCCAAATACAAGAGCCAAAGGTCATACACGGAATATCATAATTAGAGGGGTCAGACAAGAGAGGGATCCTAAATACATGAGCCAGAGGTCATACACAGCAAATCAAAGTAAACCAGCATACAGGACTAGGCAAGAAAGACTATCCTGGTCCAAGGATCAAGGGGAGTCCTGGTCGTACTTATAGGGCAGAACAGGTCATGTGACCGCAGACCAATTAGCCCAACAGATGGCCTGCAGGCTGAAAACAAAAAACAAACAGGAATCCCTGCTACCACCAGCAGGGGCAAGGCCGAGACGTGACAACATGGAGAGGATCATTAACCATAAAACTGTATGGAACGTGAGTGACCTGTGGTTTCACTCACTGAGTTGTTTAGTGCAAACCTCAGCCCAGGGTAAGAGGTCTGCCCATTCACTTTGCTTTTCGGACACAAAACACCGCAAGTATTGTTCGACACACTGGTTGGCTCTCTCGCGGCTGTCACGAATCCCCCTGAATACCAAGATAGTGGTCCCTTTACGTAGACGCTCTCTACCCTTCCGATCCTTGAATGGTCGGCACAACTAGAAGATAATTAACCAGACAATAGACAAGCAAGGTAAATACCAGACAGAGGTACTGTCACGAATCCCCCTGAATACCAAGATAGTGGTCCCTTTACGTAGACCGCTCTCTACCCTTCCGATCCTTGAATGGTCGGCACAACTAGATAGATAATTAACCAGACAATAGACAAGCAAGGGTAAACACCAGACAGAGGTACAGAATAGATACTCGTTCTCCCTAGGACCTTAGTAATATCAGAGGTAGCCTGATGTGTGCTTAGGGTGCCACATAGACTGACCTCGGTACCAAAGTTAAGAGCAGAACCGTGAGAAGAGTAAATGCCAATACCAAGGGTTATACACAGGTGGTTCGTTCGCCAATGCCAGGGGTCATACACAGAATGGTTCGTTTGCCAATGCCAGGAGTCATACACAGAATGGTTCGTTTGCCAATGCCAGGAGTCATACACAGAATGGTTCGTTTGCCAATGCCAGGAGTCATACACAGAATGGTTCGTTTGCCAATGCCAGGAGTCATACACAGAATGGTTCGTTTGCCAATGCCAGGAGTCATACACAGAATCGTTCGTTAGCCAGAAGCAAGGTAAGACACAGATATATTAGCCAAAAACACAAGAGCTCTGCGGGAAGTGAATACCACGTCAGGGCACCGGCGAACTAGTGAAGCCGGGTTTTAAACCCGGCGGGTCCGCGTCATAACGCCAGGCTCCGCCCCCTGGCGTCCCACGTGAGCGCACCCGGTGGCGTTATTATTCGGCGCCTGGCCAGCGAGCAGCGAGGAATCTGCTGCCAGGCGCCCCAGAACAGAGCCATCCGTGACAGTACCCCCCCCTCTACGGGCGGCCACTGGACGACCCCCAGGGGCACGGGGGTGCGCCAAATAGAAGGCCTTCACCAACCGAGGGGCATGGACCTCTGCAGCCGGAATCAAGAACGATCCTCTGGACCGTAACCCACCCAATCGACCAAGTACTGTAAGGACCCCTAGACTTTCTGGCATCCAGAATGGCCTCAACCTCGTACTCCTCCTGGCCCTCCACAGAGACAGGAGGAGGTGGAGCACGGACCTTGGTGTACCGGTTACACAACAACGGTTTCAAAAGGCTTACGTGGAACACATTGTGTATCCTGATATGGGGGGGTAACGCCAAAGCATAGGAGACAGGTTGAGTCGCCGCAGAATCTTATAGGGGCCGATATATCTAGGTGCCAACTTCATGGAAGGCACTAAGAGCTTGATATTCCGTGAAGAAAGCCAAACCCTGTCCCCAACTTGATACACGGGTGCCTGCCTCCTGTGTCTGTCGGCCTTGGTTTTCTGGATGGCACTACTCTCTTCCATGCCCGTTTGACTCTCTCCCAAGTCTCTTTCAATGATGCCAAATGCTCATCCAAAGCAGGAATCGTGGTATCAGGAAATGTAGCGGGGAGCACGGAGGATCAAAACCATAAACAGTGAAGAAAGGGGAATGTCCTGTGGATTCACTTACTGCACTGTTCAAAGCATACTCTGCCCAAGGTAACAGATCTGACCAGTTATTTGTTGTTCTGATATAAAGCACCTGAGATATTTCTCTATGTTTTTGGTTGGCTCGTTCTGCTGCTCCGTTGGTCTGGGGGTGATAGGCCGAAGAGAAGGATAAGTCTATCCCCACATTCTTACAAAACCCTTTCCAGAATCTGGAGACGAATTGTGTCCCCCTATCAGAGACA
Organism: Leptobrachium leishanense; assembly: GCA_009667805.1. Taxonomy (NCBI): domain Eukaryota; kingdom Metazoa; phylum Chordata; class Amphibia; order Anura; family Megophryidae; genus Leptobrachium; species Leptobrachium leishanense. The sequence goes on along the minus strand of CM019067.1, from coordinate 156,880,961 downwards.
ATCTCCAGAGGAACACCGTGTATGCGAACCACGTTGGAAATGAATATGGGCACCAGTTCGGCTGCCGAAGTAGTTTCCGAAGAGGCACATAGTGACCCATCTTGGAGAATCGATCTATGACCGTAAGTATAACTGTATTCCCTCTTGACTCAGGTAAATCTACTATAAAATCCATGGCTACATGCGACCATGGGCGTTCGGGATCGGCAAAGGCTGGAGTAAACCAATGGGTGCTGTTTTGGGACACTTTATGTCTTGTGCACACCTCGCACACAGCTATGTAATCTTTAACGTCTCGGCGCAACGTGGGCCACCAGAGGAGTTTACTGATACTAGCCACTGTTTTGGTGATACCCATATGCCCAGAGGTTTATTGTCATGATAAACGTTAAGTACTTCCTCTCTTTCGTTCTCAGGTACAAAGAGTTTCGCGGGAGGTTCCCCCCAGGAGCTGCACCCTGGACGGTCTGCAACCTTTTCACTAGAGGAGACGAGACACTAATTTGTGGTAGAGGCTATAATCCTTTCCGGGTACAATGGGATGCTGATCTTGATATTATGTTCATAAGATTCATACTGTCTCGATAAGGCGTGTCTGCTTTAATGTTTCTGGACCCAGGTCTATAGGTAAGCACGAAATTAAAACTTGAAAGAAACAATGACCATCTCGCTTGTCTGGAATTTAAACGTTTAGCATCTCCAATGTACGTGAGATCTTATGATCGGTTATGATAACGATGGGGTCCCTAGACCCCTCCAATAAGTATCTCCATTCTCCAAGGCCGAGATGACTGCTAACAACTCTCTATTTCCAATGTCATAGTTCTTCTCTGCCGGGGACAATTTCCGAGAATAGAAGCCGCATGGAATGCAAGGGTTTGTCGGGTGCCTCCCTTTGGGACAAGACTGCACCAAGACCTAGTTCGAGGGCGTCAACTTCTACTTGGAAAGGCAGAGCCGGAGCCGGATCTGATTCGGGAAACAGGGGCAGTATGAATGCTTGTTTTAAGTGCCTCAAAGGCTTGAGTGGCTTGAGGGTGTCCATTTCTGATTCCCACCCCTTTCTTTGTCAAAGCCGTGAGGGAGCTACCAAGGCTGAAAGTCTTTAATAATCTCCAATCAGTAGATAGTAGTTAGTAAACCCCAGAAACCTCTGGATGGCTTTAAGAGCCCTTGGGGTAGAGGCCAGTCAAGAATTGCTGAGAGTTTTTTAGGGTCCATTTGAAAACCCTCAGGGGTTATTATATAACCAAGGAAATGCACTGTTACTATGTCGAATAGACATTTTCTAGTTTACAATACAATCCAGCCTTCAATAGTTTTTTCAACACTTGTTTCACGTGGGCTCGCTGATGAGTTTCCACATCAGGAGAGTATATCAGGATGTCATCCAGATATACTATGACGAATTCTTGCAGAAAATCCCTTTAGGGTGTCATTTATTATGAGGTCCTGAAAAACGGCTGGCGCATCTACATAATCCAAAGAGGCATCACCAGGTATTCATAATGCCCGCTACGTGTATTAAAAGCCTTTTCCATTTCTATCTCCCTTTTTGACCCTAACCAGGTTGTAAGCTCCGCGTAAATCGAGCTTCGTTATATACGGGCCCCTTTTAATCGAGGTCGAACAATTCTGTTATGAGAGGTATGGGATATGCATTTCTTATGTATCCTATTCAAACCTCTATAATCGATGCAAGGTCGCAGATCTCCCTCTTTTTTGGAGACAAAAAAGAAACCTGCTCCTGCTGGAGAGGAGGACCGTCTAATATGAATCCTCGCTCTAGATTCTCCCTTATGTATTCCTCCATAATGTCGTTTTCTTTTTGTGACAAAGTTATACATGTCCCCTAGGAGGCATCGTACGGGGAGTAAAGTAATCAATAGCACAGTCATATGGACGATGTGGTTGTAGGACCTCAGTCCTGGCTTTTAGAGAACACCTCCTTTAATGCCAGATAACATTCAGGGACCTCTGTGGATAAAGGAGGGGCTGTGGCAACATTGAGGCTACCAATCACATTGACCCTGCCTAGGCAATTAGAACTGACAATTAGGACCCCAACATTTTATGTCTCTCTGGACCCAATCAATAACCGGGTTGTGCTCTGTTAAACCATGGAAAACCAAGAACGACAGGACTTGAGGGAGATTCAATAATTTGAAATCTTATCGTTTCATGGTGTAAAACTCCTGTTTTCATACATACATCGACAGTGTCGTGAGTGATATGTGGACATGACAGGGTTTACCATCTATGGCCTCCACCATTAGAGGTTTTTCCTTGAGAACCAGAGGTAAGAGGTTTTTGGCAGCAAAATATTTATCCATGAAATTACCTGAGCCCCCAGAGTCTAAGAACGCCTCAGTCTTGAGGTGAACCCCCTCCCAGGTTAGGAGATCGGTAACAGAATCCTGGATTTTTTTTTTCTCACTAACCACAAAGGAGGCATAAAGAGAACCGATAACCTGGGTATTGACTGTTCTTTGACCCGATTTGCCACTCTCCCCCCTGTTAACCCTGGGTCTCTGAGGACATTGAAGGCGGAAATGATCAGCCCCTGCACAATAGAAGCAGAGCCCCTTTTCTCTTCTGTGAGCTCTTTCAGCCTCCGAAATACCCGTTTTTCCTACTTGCATAGGTTCAACGACTGGCATATCTGTTTTTGCGTTCTCGGGTTACCTGACGTACTGGTGTGTCTGGGTAATAAGGGTAAAGGAGGCAAGACCCTTCTGGGTCTGTCTCTGGGGTGTCTCCTTTCCCTAATTTGATCGTCCATGCTATGCAAAAGTCAATCAAATGGTCCAGATTTTCTGGTAATTTTAAGGGAGCCAGCTCAAACATAAAAGCCTCGTTCAGGCCTTCGGTAAAGGCTAAGGTTAACACGTCGTTCGGCCAAAGCACCTCTGACGTCAAAGTCTTAAACTCTATGGCATAGTCGGAGACCCTCCTATTACCTTGTTTAATGTGAAACAAGGACCTACCGCATTGGTAGCCCTTCTAGAGGGATCAAAGGTACGTTTTAACTCAGAGGTAAAACCCTCATAGTCATAGATGATGGGTTTCTTATTTTCCCACAACGGCGTAGCCCATAATAAAGCTTTTTATGTTAAATGATTAATCAGATAGCCTACTTTGGCTTTATCAGATATACAAGACCCTGGGTTGTTCTCAAACAAGATCTCGAGTTGGGTCAGAAAACCCCGGCATAAGCTTGGTGTACCATCATAGCGTAAGGGTGCCTTCATACTAAGCCTATGTCTCTCAGGAGAGACGAACTGACTCTAGGCAATACTGGGTCTGGAGGGTTGTGGTACCAGTATTGGACCGATTTAACAGGGTTTGTAGAGCGAGAGAAATCTGGTCCATCCTATGGTCCTGCTCCTCTTGTCTGGCTGCGATACGTGCCAACTGGTTAGAGAGGTCTGCGGGATCCATTGGCCCTGACGTAATGTCACGAATCCCCTGAATACCAAGATAGTGGTCCCTTTACGTAGACCGCTCTCTACCCTTCCGATCCTTGAATGGTCGGCACAACTAGATAGATAATTAACCAGACAATAGACAGCAAGGGTAAATACCAGACAGAGGTACTGTCACGAATCCCCCTGAATACCAAGATAGTGGTCCCTTTACGTAGACCGCTCTCTACCCTTCCGATCCTTGAATGGTCGGCACAACTAGATAGATAATTAACCAGACAATAGACAAGCAAGGGTAAACACCAGACAGAGGTACAGAATAGAATACTCGTTCTCCCTAGGACCTTAGTAATATCAGAGGTAGCCTGATGTGTGCTTAGGGTGCCACATAGACTGACCTCGGTACAAAGTTAAGAGCAGAACGTGAGAAGAGTAAATGCCAATACCAAGGGTTATACACAGGGTGGTTCGTTCGCCAATGCCAGGGTCATACACAGAATGGTTCGTTTGCCAATGCCAGGAGTCATACACAGAATGGTTCGTTTGCCAATGCCAGGAGTCATACACAGAATGGTTAGTTTGCCAATGCCAGGAGTCATACACAGAATGGTTCGTTTGCCAATGCCAGGAGTCATACACAGAATGGTTCGTTGCCAATGCCAGGAGTCATACACAGAATCGTTCGTTAGCCAGAAGCAAGGTCAGACACAGATATATTAGCCAAAAACACAAGAGCTCTGCGGGAAGTGAATACCACGTCAGGGCACCGGCGAACTAGTGAAGCCGGGTTTTAAACCCGGCGGGTCCGCGTCATAACGCCAGGCTCCGCCCCCTGGCGTCCCACGTGAGCGCACCCGGTGGCGTTATTATTCGGCGCCTGGCCAGCGAGCAGCGAGGAATCTGCTGCCAGGCGCCCCAGAACAGAGCCATCCGTGACAGCGGCCCCATTTGTCTGTGGGTGATAAGCCGAGGAGAAACTCAACGTGATACCGAGGTTGTCACAAAACCCTCGCCAGAAATGAGAAACAAACTGGGTTCCTCTGTCGGATACTATTCCCATGGGAACCCCTGAAGTTTGATGATATTTTGCACAAATACTGGCACCAGCTCAATAGCTGAAGGGAGTTTGACCAGAGGCACGAAGTGCACCATCTTCGAGAATCTGTCCACCACAGTAAGGATCACCGTATGACCCTGGGACACAGGAAGATCGGTAATGAAGTCCATAGAGAGGTGGGAACATGGTCTCTCAAGCACCGGCAGCGGCTGCAATAGACCTATAGGTAAGGACCGGGGATTTTTGCTTCTACAGCACACTTCGCATGTGGCTATGTAGTCCTTGATACCCCTTCGCATACCTGCCCACCAGAACTGTTTTTCAATAGAGGCTAGAGTCTTATTTATCGACCAGCCCTTGGCACCGAACCTTGCCCAGACCCCCTGGGAAGCACAGCAGGGGCTGAGGATGTAACACTTTGTGTCCCGTGTATAGTCTTGTTAATGAATAGGCTTCCAGACAATGGTTTATAATGGCCCCGTATATATATATATATTTTTTTTTATATTCAAAGTTTTTTATTTTAAAGCAGTCAGCAAGACAATCATAAAGAAAATGGCCTCGCAAAACGAGTCATCTGAAAGGAAGAAAACGGCCGCGCATGGCCATAAATCGCCAGCTTAGGAGAGCACATAAGAAAACAAAGACATTAGCTATTTATCTAAGAAGCACTGCATTAAGAAAAATAAGAAAAAGAGTCCTCTGAAAAGCTTCCAAAATAACGCTCGGGTGGGGAAGAGGGGGGAAAATAATAAAAGAGACATAGAATACAACAGCAAAATGTAAAAATCACACAGGCCAATCAAGAGTGTCTCTAGGAAACAAACAAACAAAGGAAAATAAATAAATATTTAAACAAAAATCATCCCCAGCCGGTGAATATCAGCAAAGGTCAGCAGAACCCGTTGAAAAAGGCAGGTAGGTCATATTAATAAACAAACAGGACAAAACAAAAGGTGGGGGCATCAAAAAATCAAAATGTCTCACAGAGGGTGCAAAGGAACGCTCATCCTGTGTCCCGGAACGGCAGCAGTTGTAAAGCAGGTAATGGGACGCCAATAAGGCCAAGCCAGCCAGCAAGAGACGGGGACGTCAGGACAATCAGGTTCCCCCCTGCATCGCAATACCTTCCACCAACCTCGCGGAGATAAGCCATAGGCGGCATCACAGCGGGAGAAGGCAGGAGGGGTTCAAACTACATCACAGGCACCTCAGGTGCTAGGGGGAATCCTGCTGCCATCAAGCACTGGTCAGCACCAGCAGGCGTCGCCAGCACGCCCCCCGGTTCCGGATGGACGGGTAACCCCTGGTAAGCAAGAACTCCTGGAACATACTGTAGGGATAGCTTCTCCATCGGCATCAGCGGAATGCTGCCATTCGGTACCCCATCTCCCCCACGGTACTCCAGCTTCCATTTCCACTGAAATCTCACAGCCACGCAGGATAATATAAGGCTGTCCCCCACCAGAAACATCTCCACATGTAGCTTTGGCTGCCCGGTCGGTGCGCACCATGGCCATGATGCGGCGCATATCACCTCTGGACATGGGGCGCTCATCATCCTCCAAAAACTGTAACAATGCATCCAATACGGCTGTGAGACGTGGGCCCACCGTCTCCACAGTCCTCATTGTAGTCCTCAGCAGGAGCACGGCACTCAAAGCAGGGCAGTCAGGAAGCAACGAGCACCAAAATGTAGGCCACAAAATGGCTGCCGGCAGCATACTCCAGCCGAAGATGGCAGACTGCAAGCGAGTCTCTGGACCAGGGGGGGGGAACGGGCTCCGGTCAGCACAATCCCGATGGCCAACCACTCAGGAGCCTTAAGAAGGGGTTATCAGCAAAAAAAAACAATCAGTAAAAGGTCCCTGGGAGAGAGAAATGCCACGGAGCTCTAGTAAGATACGTCTTCTTCCTTCAGCGGCCGGCCAGGCCCCTGGCCCCGTATATATTTATATAAGGTTATCAGATCCCCTCTAAGGCGCCATTTCTCTAAACTAAACAGGTGTAGCGCTCACCCCCAAAGGAGCCGCTGAATAAACTTCGGGATAGTCTCACCGCACTAGGAAATAACTATACACCAGCACCGTTGTGGATTTTTCTATATTATATTCATTACTAATCCCAATAAAGCAGCATATAATACGCATATACGGTATTTGAGTAACAAGAATTCGTAACGCGGGAAAAACACGCGGCAATAAAAGAAACCGTTAACCCCCTCAGTTCTGGAGTGTAAGTCCCGTGAAAAATAGCTCAAAAATATATATGTGTGTTGTCTAGGGTACCCGGGTACTATGTTCAACAGGCCAGTGAACGAAAAGAGCACTCTTCGACTCGTCACCGTTGGGGCCCTGTGGATTTAAACAATATTGCAGCGTGCGTTTCTGTTTTGGAACTGTGGCCTGGAGGCCTCTCACCCATCCGGTGAACGAAACTGTCCAGCACTCGATGCCTCGACCAAAAGATCTTCTCCGCTGTGTACTGGGACTCTGTGCCACTGAATCTGCTCCCTGCTTGTCAAATCTCCGCAACTGGAACGATCCACCGCCTGCACTCCCAATCGATTGGCGCAGTCTCCTAACTCGGGGTTCTGCCTGAACCAGCTTGTCCTCCAGACCTCTCAGCACTGCGTAGGTAGGACTCAACACGGTTACTGTCCCGATCTCCAGCACCAGTAAGACAGCGTCTATACTCCGGCCTGGTTGCGATTCCTGACAGCTCCAACGTGCGTCCTCCACCTTTCACTGCTCCGCTCACTCTGCCCATGCCTTGCACGAGGTTGCTGATCTATTTCCACTTCCTTGTACCACCTCCTTCCTGTCCTCACGCAAAGGGTGATGGTACTTGTAGTTCGGTTTTGTCCAGCATAGTCCACAATGTCTCTGTCTCCCTCTGGTGGCAGCAATAGTTCAATGCACCAGAATACAGTGTTTTTAAAGCAGCGCTACACAGGTTTAAGCTTGTTAGCCTTTCCTCAGAACTTAAATCTTCTGTTTTGGATGACAAAACGTCCTCGCGAATGTCTGCTTCTGTCCAAATTATTCTGAGAAGTTGAGCAGGTTACGTGCGCACGGAAAGAAAAACACAGACGCCAGGATTATGGTCTATGTAGTTCTCTCAAACTGAGCCAAAAGAACTTCTTTTATTTTAATACAACGCATGCTTATATGATGCAGAAATTTTGCAAGTAACGAAATAGGGCGTTAGCTTCGAACTTTCCATTTCATCGTAGGTGGAGACTATAGCCTTTGAACACATATAAAAATATATATTTTTAGACAGATCAAATGTTCGATGTATTTCTCGATACGTTCAGCAGTTTCCAGGGCACAGTACATCATGTTCCAGGATACATCATGTTCAGACATTCTCTTCAGACGAAAATGAGGAAACGACAGAAACAGCTGATAGGTAATGAGTTAAGCAAAAATATTATACTGAAACAGTTACTCTCTTAAAGTCATAACAACAAGAAATAAATGAGCATTTTTTGTAAGCATGTTGGTTATCATTAAAGCGGATACATATGTCTTGTCCTTAACAGTCCCCCCTAAAAATGCACATTTCTTTCGCTATAAGGCTAGCTCAATGTCTCAATGTGCCTCGGAACTCTTTTGTGCTGCACGTTAGATGAGCGATGGCTAGTCCATCGCCCTATGTGCAAAGTCTGTGGCAAGTGGGGCGATGGACTAGCCATCGCTCGTCTAACGTGCAGCACAAAAGAGTTCCGAGGATAACTATCCCTACTTGTGCAAGGATTTTCTGCCAGGCTTCATACAAGGGTTGCATGAGGGCTGAGGCATCTGGAATCCATGATCTGCAGTATGTAATGAGACCCAGGAAAGCCTGTAACGGCTTTTTCCCGGGAGGCAGGGGAACAGACAATATGGTTCCTATTCTGGACGCGGTGAGGTGTCTGATGCCCTGTGAAATACAGTGACCGAGGAAAGCCACAGTCTGGAGGCACCACTGTAATTTGTGTTTTGTGACTTTGCAGCCCTGTTTAGCCAGATACTGCAGGAGGCTGAGGGAAGTGAGAGGGGGAAGTGAGAGGGGGCGCAGAGGAGGTCATCCACATACTAGAGAAGGACTACATGGGGATTCTCCCTTTGCCAGGTATCTAAAACGGTGGCCATTGCCTTGGAGAATTGGCTTGGGGAGTTTTGCGCTCCCTGAGGCATCACGGTCCAGGTATACTATTGGCCGCTATGCGTGAAGGCGAACAAATACATACTTTCGGGATCGAGTGGCACACTGAAAAAGGCATTTGCCAAATCCAGCCAAAATACTGGTCCCATGTATCAGTAATACCAGAATTTTTCATTAGTTCCTCAGACAGGTCTTACAGTTTTTTTTATGGCTTTAGTGACTTTCCCAGTAGGGCCCGTGTTATTGGGGATGAAGGTATAACAGGAGCCTGTCCCTTTCAGCATTCTGCAAACCCCCACTTTCTCTGCCAGGATCATATCCAAGGCCACCCGGTTCTGGAAGATCATCGAGGAGGTCGGGCCTAGTTGGTTCGCTAAACCCTGGAGGGCATCTCGGGTATAGTTGACGAATCTCTGCTGATTGTAATAGGTAATAAATGTAGTTAATCAACGTTTTTGTTGACGGTGACCAAGAGGAATAATGACTCGAATCCCGCCTTTACTTGGTCTCTAGCCTGGAACTCATCAGGCACCCCCCTCGGGACTCCTATAGCATCTATATAGACGTGTGGGTCGAAACTCCCAAGTACAGGTTTCATCTCTCTTTTACGTCTAGCGAGCCCGGGGTCTGGGGTGGATTGTTGTTTGTCATCAGAAGGCAGGATGTGGAGGGGCATGATGGCTTTAGCCAGAGCACACTCACCTTCCCATTTACCTGTCAGGCAGGAGCGGATCCGCATGTCACCGCAGATCCAATAAACATCACCTAGGGACACCATCTGGTTCTGCACTTTCTCTTTTGCTATAGTGCTGTATCGTGCACAATACCCTTTTGTGAAGTTCCCAACCACCCGGCCACCTGTCCTCCATGAGGAGGTGTAATTCCCGGGGTAGATGGTGACGCCTTCTCCGGTCCTAGGGGTTTTTGTCTGGAGGGGGTATTTGGACTTCCATTCTGCGCAAGTATCTTGACTGCGGCCTGGTCTGTCTCTGGTGCGCAAGTCTTTTTGCAGTGAGAGGCGTGAATCCAGGTGGCCTTTCCTTCCAACTTTACCGAGGTTGCTGTTGTAAGGAGAACCTGTGAGAGGAGTATCGCACACAGAGGGCAGGTGAGCTGTCTCCGAGATCATGGCTTCGAGGCAATCATGCGAGTAGAGGGGATGGGGTCAGGGGAATCCTCAAAATCAGGGTCCATGGGGATCTCATCATTGCCCTCACACTGTCCCCCTCAGGAAAAGGAAGGAGAGTAGCCGGGTTAAGGCACTGGCATCTGGTGAGAGTGACATTATCAGGGAGCAGAAGGGAACATTGAAGGCGGAGGTGCTGGGCGGAGGACAGAAGTTTGGGCTGGGTTTGCTGGAGAATTGCGGAGATGTCATGTGGGGCTGCAACAACTAAAGGGTGCCCTAAGACGATATCAGCAGATTTGTCAAGTAAGGAGTGTGCCGCGAAAACGGCTCGGAGGCAAGGGCAAGACGGGATGCCTCGTGCCACTGGGTCTAGATGGCAGGAGTAATGGGCAATTGGGCGATTGCGTCCCCCATGCTGCTGGGTAAGGACACCAGTGGCATGGCCACCTTTCTCACATACAGTTTGAAAGGTTTCTGGTAGTCCGGCAATCCTAGGGCCGGGGCAGCGGAGACAGCCTGTTTGAGCCTGTCAAAATTGGTGATGGCGTCGTCAGGAAAGAAAAAAGAATCGGACTTAAGGGCTTCATACAAGGGTTGCATGAGGGCTGAGGCATCTGGAATCCATGATCTGCAGTATGTAATGAGACCCAGGAAAGCCTGTAACGGCTTTTTCCCGGGAGGCAGGGGAACAGACAATATGGTTCCTATTCTGGACGCGGTGAGGTGTCTGATGCCCTGTGAAATAGTGACCGAGGAAAGCCACAGTCTGGAGGCACCACTGTAATTTGTGTTTTGTGACTTTGCAGCCCTGTTTAGCCAGATACTGCAGGAGGCTGAGGGAAGTGAGAGGGGGAAGTGAGAGGGGGCGCAGAGGAGGTCATCCACATACTAGAGAAGGACTACATGGGGATTCTCCCTTTGCCAGGTATCTAAAACGGTGGCCATTGCCTTGGAGAATTGGCTTGGGGAGTTTTGCGCTCCCTGAGGCATCACGGTCCAGGTATACTATTGGCCGCTATGCGTGAAGGCGAACAAATACATACTTTCGGGATCGAGTGGCACACTGAAAAAGGCATTTGCCAAATCCACTACAGTGAAATAACAGGCAGATGGTGGGATACCAGATAACAACGTGTGGGGGTTGGATACAATTGGTGTGTCTAGTATGGTAGCCTCATTTACCGCCTGGAGGTCTTGGACCATCCGGTAAGCCTCGGGTTCGCCCTTTGGGGTCTTTTTCTTAACGGGAAACAAGGGACTGTTACATGGCGAACTACGGGATTAGGGCACCGCTATCAACAAGTATGCGCACCTGTATTGCAATGGCCGCAGACTGAGCTGGCTTCAGTGGATATTGGGGCTTGTGGGGTGGTGTTGCGCCAGGTTTCAGGACTACCAGTACGGGTGGAACCTGCAAGCGTCCAATGTCTTTGGGACCCTTGGACCACAGGTAATCAGGGACCTGATTTAGTATTGGGACGGGGGCTGGGATGGTTAGGCTAGAATTGATGGACAAGAGGAGGGGAATGGCACTAAGGGCCACGCTGTCTTCTAAAGATAGCGGTGAGGACAGGGTCACTCGTCCATCTGGTGTGAACTGTATAGTGGCTTGCATATGAGATAGTACGTCGGCACCAAAAGTTTCAAGGGGCATGTATCGGACACAACAAATCTGGCAAGGAGATTGGGATGATCTCCCACTTGTAAGGGTTTGGTTAAGAAACTTGAGTAGGGGATGCCATCCACTCCTACGCATGAAACATCAATGTCGGATAAAAAAAGAATTGGGTAGGTCATTGACTCGTATAATGCTACGGCTGCCCCTGTGTCTACGAGGAAAGTGGTAGGGTTACCTTCTATTGGCAATGTCACTTTAGCAAGGGGCCCTCGGTGGAGACAGCCATGACCAGGGGCCCTAACACAAGGTTGCCAGTTTCCTAGCGCAGGGGTGGGGGCGGTGGAAAAGCATTGGGTACAAGGGGCTCTGGTTGGGGGTCACTAGCATCTGTCTGCCGGAGGGGCAACCACTGTTTGCGGGTTGCCTTACAGTTCCTCTTAAAATGCCCCAGTTTCCCACAATTATAACATACTCACTGCGGACGACCCTCTTCTCCGCTTGTCTTCCCATCCACGGTGGCCGCTGCCATGAGGGGTGTCGGCTTTTTTGTTAAAAAAGCTTATTCTAGGCCTTTAGCTACTAGAAGGAGGGTGTCTAAGGGAGGCACATGGAATTCTGGCCTGGCCGTAATAAGGCCTTTCTTTACGTGGTCCTTCAGTCCGGACACAAACACGGAGGACAACATCTGGCTGTGCGCTTTGCTGTAATTATTAAATCCGAGGTCTGAGAAAACCTGGGTCAACCTTGCATAATACTTCTCCATGGATTCTGTATTATCCGAGTGATGTCATGTATAGTGGTTGCTTGGTCAGCCAGCCTTTCTTTAGCCCAATCCCTAAATTGTTCGCAAAACTCGATACCAGACTGATATGAGACATCAGATACTAAGCGGGCAGAGTTAAATCCCTTCTCCATTATGGGCTAGTAACCATCTCCTGCCTTTATTTCGCACAAACTTAAGAGATCTCTCCAAGCAGCAGAGTAAGTCTTCTGTATTTGAACTATGCGACTATAAAAGGGCATAGGTTGCTTTTCTGGGTCTGGCAGGGTACTTACAAGGGAAGAGGCTTGGGATGGGGTGAACGTGACATACATAATGGGGACATCGGAAGGAGCGAAGTGTAACGGGGGAGTAGCGCCCACTAGATAGGAGCGGAGTGGAGATCCTTAAGGGCTGAGAAATCTTTTTGACGTTTAAACACTGATTGTCATTCACAGAATTATACACTTGCGGCAATGAAGTTGAACAATACACTGAGTTGCTACTAAGCACTAAAGGTGTCGAAACCGATAGACTACTTAGAGCACATGCAGAAATACACAGACAAATCAGACAGTTGGTGAATTGCACGGACTGCAGGGCAGTCAGGAAATAAGCTGCTTTAACATTTTCTGAGAATCAGGAGCAGATCAGCGTTACCTTAAGATAGTCAGGGACAACACATGCACCTCGGGGTCTGTCGTAAGTACAGTAACGAGTATTGTTGCTCGTGAACGCACACTGACCATGAGCTGCAAACAAGCAGTACCTGGCGATCGCAGTTCTTATCACTATGTGTGGCTGGAGAACATGAGCCCTGGGTTGAGTATAGGAACCTAATGAGGCCACAGACAATACCCACCGCTGAGAAGGGACACTTCCCCAGTGGCATGTGTAAACACCCCAGTGGCAAGCATGGGGTTAAACCACCAAAGCACCACACAGGCGTTCATAATAAAGCAGCAGGAAAATAGTCAAAATCAAGCCGGGTCAAATAACAGGAGCAGGAATTGTATCCAGAAAACGGGTTGGCAACAGAGAATCAATACAAACGAATGGTTAGCGATGCGGGAATCAGACTCCACGACAGGGTGACGAGACAACTCCTCGCGCCCTGTTTTAAACCCGACGGCTCCTCGTGACCATGCTAGGCCCCGCCCCCTCGGACGCCGCTCGGCCATTCCCCAGTGCTGGCAGCCGGACAGCTCTTGGCACAGGACCTTGCCCAGACCCCCCAGGAAGCGCAGCAGGGGCTGAGGACATGACACGAAGTCTCCCAGGATGGGGCTGTTTATGCAGGACGTTCCAGGGTCTGGGAGCGTCAGGTGACATTATTCTTGGGAGTTGGAAGTATAGTCTGATGGAAGGGGTTGGTCTGCTGGGCAGCTTGGGGGGGGGGAGGAAGGTAGGGAAAAGTAGAAGGGGCAGTAGTTGGGGTGGAAAGGTTACAGGGATCGTACGGGAGACCATGGGTGTGGGCAACCCTACATGGGATGTCAGTGACTCTTCGTGCGGTTTACAGAGTCATATGAATGACCGGACATTGACAATTGGCCTGGGTCACCGGTTTTATCTATCGTCTACAGGGTGGTGTCCGGATTGACCCACGGCATGATTGGGGACACGGTCTGTACTTGACTCGGGGCCGTCGGCTGGGACACACTGGTGTCAGGGATATAATATGACCCGTCGGGGCGCAGAACTGGATAGAGACCCATTGGTGATTTTTAGTCAGTTGTTATCGGATTCTGAGTCTTCCTCTTTGATTCCTCTCCGTAAGAAGGAGGTTCAGATGTTGGGATGCAAGCAATAATAGTAATTGGTTTCAATATTATTCTCCATTCCTCCGCTTGTAGTCTAGGACTATTAATACCACAGATCTTACTGAGGAGCTTCAATTTCGCCACATTACTCTTTCCTGTCCTTTCCTCAACTAACTTACACGGGTCCATCCGTCCCGCACAGCTACTCTGGTCATGCCCCATCCTTGGTTGTCAGCTATTTTCTGATAAATTCATGTAGTTTACCAACAGACAGAACTGAGGACGAGTCTTTACCGCCTCGTCCTCTCCCTATATTCTGATATATATGTCCTACTACCAGGTATCCTTTACCTGTATTACCTGTTACCGCCGGATCACACTATCCCGAATATAGTATATAAATATCCTACTACCAGGTATCCTATACCTGTTACCGCTGGCTATATTATATATTGTGACCTACTACCCGGTATTGTCGGATATAATCTCTGCACGTGAATACAACACGTTATATATTGGATTTATCAGCCAAGCCTCCAATATGGCAGGGATTATTATTTCATAAGAAACCTATACGAGACACAAATATCAATCGTTTATATTTCCTAGAAATTCTCCTAAATTCTAGGGATGCACCGATACCACTTTTTTAAGACAGAGTACGAGTACCGATACTTTTCTTCAAGTACCAATACTTTTTTTATGTCATGTGACGCTTTCCAATAAGAACAGACCTCATATAAAAATGCCCCCAGCTCATGGATATGCCCCAGCTCATGGATCTGCTCCCCAGCTCATGGATACTGCCCCAGCTCATGGGATATGCCCCAGCTCATGGGAAATTGCCGCAGCTCATGGGATATGCCCCAGCTCATGGATACTGCCCCCCAGCTCATGGATCTGCCCCCCAGCTCATGGATACTGCCCCAGCTCATGGATTGCCCCAGCTCATGGGATACTGCCCCAGCTCATGGAAATGCCCCAGCTCATTGGATATGCCCCAGCTCATGGATATATGCCCCAGCTCATGGGATATGCCCTAGTTCATTGGATATGCCCTAGCTCATTGGATATGCCCCAGCTCATTGGATTATGCCCCAGCTCATGGATATGCCCCAGCTCATGGGATACTGCCCCAGCTCATGGAAATGCCCCAGCTCATTGGATATGCCCCAGCTCATGGATATATGCCCCAGCTCATGGGATATGCCCTAGTTCATTGGATATGCCCTAGCTCATTGGATATGCCCCAGCTCATTGGATTATGCCCCAGCTCATGGATATGCCCCAGCTCATGGGATACTGCCCCAGCTCATGGGATACTGCCCCAGCTCATGGGATATGCCCCAGCTCATTGGAAATGCCCCAGCTCATTGGATATGCCCCAGCTCATGGATATATGCCCCAGCTCATGGATATATGCCCCAGCTCATGGGATATGCCCTAGTTCATTGGATATGCCCTAGCTCATTGGATTATGCCCCAGCTCATTGGATTATGCCCCAGCTCATGGGATATGCCCCAGCTCATGGGATATGCCCCAGCTCATGGGATATGCCCCAGCTCATGGATTGCCCCAGCTCATGGATACTGCCCCCCAGCTCATGGATCTGCCCCCCAGCTCATGGATACTGCCCCAGGTCATGGATTGCCCCAGCTCATGGGATACTGCCCCAGCTCATGGGATATGCCCCAGCTCATGGAATATGCCCCAGCTCATGGAAATATGCCCCAGCTCATGGAAATGCCCCAGCTCATTGGATATGCCCCAGCTCATGGATATATGCCCCAGCTCATGGATATATGCCCCAGCTCATGGGATATGCCCTAGTTCATTGGATATGCCCTAGCTCATTGGATATGCCCCAGCTCATTGGATTATGCCCCAGCTCATGGATATGCCCCAGCTCATTGGATATGCCCCAGCTCATGGATATATGCCCCAGCTCATTGGATATGCCCCAGCTCATTGGATATGCCCCAGCTCATGGATCCCCCCCCCCCGCTCGCCTGGAGATCTCTGCGATATTTACCTTCTGGCGACGCCGGGAAAGTCTTTGAGCGTTGCGCTCGTTGGAAGGACCCCAGCCGCGACCACGTGGGACCATGTGATGGCGGCTGGGGTCCTTCCAACGAGCGCACACGGGGAAACTTTCCCGGCGTCGCCCAGAAGGTAAGTATCGCGGAGAGCTCCAGGTGCCTGTCCGAATGCTCTATCGGCATTCGGACAGGCCCTGCAGCTGCTCCCTGTGTTCATACTTACCTTCCTGGGCGACGCCGGGATAGCTTCTGCACGTGCGCTCGTTGGAAGGACCCCAGCCGCGATCACATGGTCCCACGTGGTCGCGGCTGGGGTCCTTCCAATGAGCGCAACGCGCAAAAGACTTTCCCGGCATCGCCCAGAAGGTAAATATCGCGGAGAGCAGCTGCAGGGCCTGTCCGAATGCCGATAGAGCATTCGGACAGCTGCCCCAGCCCCTCGGATGCCGGCAAGCCGGCTCAATGCCGGCTTCCGGTATCGGGAAAAATATCGGGGGGTACTGCACGAGTACCAAGTACTCCTGCAGTACCCGGTATCGGCAGGATATATGGTGCAACCCTACTTTTAATTGTCTGTGTTTTGCTTTGAAGAATACAATAATCAGATAAAAACATATATATTTATTTATTACGTATACAAAAAAGTTTCAAATCTCATATCATAAACAAAGATTTATAAACCACAATCCATCAGCACATAAAAACTAGCTTCACAATATATGTATCTCCTGTTAGTAACTGCATATATGATTAATATCATTTACCTTATCAGTTAGTAACTAATACACAAATGGTTAATAAACACTTCTGCTTAATAAAACATGCATTTCCCAGCAAACAATGTTTAACCAGCCAGATCTTATAGAGATATTTATATATCTCTCTATATTACATGGATCAACAAAAGATGAGTTAATTTAAAATAATAAGTAATAAAACTTATTTAGTGAATCCTCCCCTAATCTCGAGAATTAAACTTCTAATCTTTTGCTTTTTATTTTGTAGTTATAGAATTCCTTGCTTATTAATTTCAATCACAGTAATTTCCAAATTCAATATATATATCTGTATCAATCCTACAACAGTCTCTTTTAGGATAAATCCTTATGTCCACTTCTTCATATTTCTATCTGCAGAATAGAAATATTTAGACTTTTGGAGCTACCAAGAATCTGAGAAATCTCAGTCTGTATGTTGCAAGAAATCTACAAATATATATAATTTACATTAATTCCTTAATTTAAATAGCTCTCATACATTACCTCTCCAATCTGGATTTTGAGGAGTCTGCCTTGGAATTCCTTATGTAATGTTTTGGAATATGTGAAGATTATCAATATCAGATAATCAATGCATGTAAGTTAGAGATTTGGTGAGAGTCTTGAGTGCATTGTCCTGGAATCTGCGTGCATTGTGGTGTGAATCTCTGAATGTCGGAATGACTGCAACCAACATTGCCGCTTCAATTATAGTCAATTTGACGTCACTAGCAATATTTCCCTTGTAATATCAATTATAATATTTACTATCCTCTAGAGGGCAGCATTGCACTTCTCAATTAATTCCACCATTTCTTTTTAATATCCTTATCTTGTGTCAAAAGGTCAATTTGACTTAACAAAGACCCTCTCTCTCCCTATGTAGACATTTAGTCTCTACATATCAAAATTAGATTTATATCCTCACTCCTTTCTAAATTTTTACTGAGTCTTATCAGTTGAATTCTTTTCTAGTTAACTCAACAGAATCTATTCTTCAATAATTATACTATTTACCACTTATGTACTTATACAATATTTCTTGGAGCATACATTTTCTACTGTAAATATAATAAAATATACCTTGATTATAGAAATATATTTCATGAATATAATTATACATTATAGAATTTAACTCTTATTTTCCTATACCCAAAAGACAAAATATCTTTTTGTTTTAAAAACTTAAAACAGACCAATAAATTTAATTATGACAGGTCTTAGCACTTAGCCTAGCATTATATCACACAAAGACATTTTAAGATTCCTTCATGTCTGGTATTTTTAAAAAAATACATAAGATCTCACCCAGCCATGAACTCTAACAAAATCTCGGTTCATTTCTAACTAGGGAAATTTGGAGAAAGAAAAAGACTGTCTTTAAAAACAAAATGGCTACAGGCATCCATTTTACCTTTTTTCCCTTCCAATATACCTGACATAACCCCCCTTTGGTTTCATCTGTTCTTTGATCAAATAGAATTGAGGAAAACATACAATATCTCCCCCTTTTCCACCTTTCGCAACACGTTTTTCTTCTTTCATCCATTTAATAATTGAAGATACAGTGTTTTTAAACTTCAATGTACATACTTTCTTTGTTAGTACAATCATACAGACAGTTAAAAACATAATTACTATACAAATCACAATCTCTGTAATCTTTGGCCCGTTATAAGCAGATAGCAATTGATGATCAAGCTGTGAATACATTGGAACATAAATTGTTAGATTATCTTTCTTTATTAGAAGTTCAATAGTATGGTCAGGCTAGTTCTTTAGCAAAGATTTCAAACCTGGATTCATAGGTATCTCTTGTCCTTGGAATACTACAACAATTTGTATCTTGTCATACCAGACTTCATTTATAAAAAGTAACTTGACCGATAACAACTTTTGATTCTTTAGGAACTTTCACAAGAATCACTGGTGTGGGTATGAACACTCTCTTGTTTTGTACCAGATCCTTCCGGTAAACATTTGCTTCTCTTTCTGTATAAACAGCGGTTGCAATAAATATGCGGCAAATCTTTTCCTTCGGTGGTTCTTGTTAGGGATGCACCGATACCGATACTAGTATCGGTATCGGGGCCAATATTGCCGTTTGCACGAGTACTTGTTACTCGTGCAAACGGCCCGATACATCCCGCCGATACCGGAAGCCGGCGCTGGGCCGGCTTGCCGGTATCCGCGGGGCTGGGGAAGCTGGCCGCGTGCATGAAAAGCACGCGGCCAGCGTTCCCCTCCGGCGCGCCAAATACTCACCCTTCCTGAAGGTCCGGTCGCTGGGTAGTGATGCGTTCCCGCGGCCACTGGGCGCTCCTGTGACGCTGCCTCTCGGCTGGAGGCAGCGTCACAGATGCGCCCGGCGGCCACGTGACCGCATCACTGCCCAGAGACCGGAACTTCAGGAAGGGTGAGTATTTGGCGCGCCGGAGGGGAACGCTGGCCGCGTGCTTTACATGCACACGGCCAGCTTTTCCAGCGTTCGAAATCCATGAGACCTGCGGGCAAATCCATGAGAGCTGGGGGCAAATCCATGAGACCTGGGGGCAAATCCATGAGACCTGGGGGCAAATCCATGAGACCTGGGGGCCAATCCATGAGACCTGGGGGCCAATCCATGAGACCTGGGGGCCAATCCATGAGACCTGGGGGCCAATCCATGAGACCTGGGGGACAAATCCATGTGAGCTGGGGGCAAATCCATGAGACCTGGGGGCAAATCCATGAGACCTGGGGGCAAATCCATGAGACCTGGGGGACATCCATGTGAGCTGGGGCAAACCCATGTGAGCTGGGGGCAAACCCATGTGAGCTGGGGGAAAACCCATGTGAGCTGGGGGAAAACCCATGTGAGCTGGGGGCAAATCCATGAGACCTGGGGCAAATCCATGTGAGCTGCGGTCAATCTCATATAAATTTTTATATGAGGTCTGTTCCTATTGGAAAGCGTCACATGACATTAAAGAAAAGTATCGGTACTCGTACTCGGTCTTAAAAAAGTGGTATCGGTGCATCCCTAGTTCTTGTACATAGCAATCAACGGTACCCTGGCTTTATCCAGCATGTCTTTCAGGCTTGCATGAGCTTGATTCGCATGGGACTTTAGCATTCTCCTTGGTCAGAAGAAATCCAGGCGTCCTTTGGATTATTGTGCCAAGAAACGGTCCTGGTTCAAGTATTTGATCTGCTCAGAATCGTGCAGAAAACCGTAGAATTTCCAGATAATCGCAATCTCCTTGGTGGTCCGACTCATCTTTGCGGATTAGCATCGCAGTTCGGATTAACCACTTTTCTCAATTTCTATTGAAAGAAAGAGTATAAATAACCATTCATAGACTAACGATTTCACTCACATTCCCTATAGATACTCTGATCTCTGATTAAATTAACCGTACGGATCTAATCTATCTACTAACTTGAGTTAAACATCTGAATGCTGGGAAGAAGAATCACATGTTAAATAAAACATCACTTCTCATGATACCAGTTAAGTGTCTTCTGCTGGTCCATTTTCACATTCCTGAAGTGATCTAGGATGACAATCATGCAATTGAGCTTGGCAGTTTTATTTCTTCTAGAAATACATAACATAACTTTTACCAATAACATTAGGACGGTCTCCGTCATGATCTAGATCTGTTATCCACTCATGTTGAGGATTTGGGTATCTGATCACTTTAAGGTCACTATGTCCATTTGGTTCTGTCTCCCTCTTGTGGAGGTGAATAATTAGCACGTCATTTTCCAGACATATATCTCGAATTCTCTCGGGGGGAACACATATGGTGTTATCCTCCTGCTCTCCTGGAGTCAGGGGCTTTGACCTTAAGAAAGAGATATCAGGTGTCTGGCTATTTCTGAAGTGGACTTCAATAGAATCCGGCCTTTCCTCAATCACGTGGCAGTTACGCTGAGCATGATGGGATTGGGATCTAGCGTAGCTGATTGGAACATTTACTTGGGACCAAATAACCTCATTGATAAAATCAATGATTGGATTTAACCGTTTGAGAAGGTCCATTCCAATAATTAGGCGATTTTGGGGCAGATCCACAATAAGCGTTGGATGTCGAATTACTTTATTCCCCAATTTAAAATCCAATTTAGCTGTGCCCAGAACTTTCAGAGATGTGCCACTCACACTCACTAGATTAGCATTAGATTTATCTAATCTAGGCTTCCTGGAGGACAGTTCTTGGACCTGTTCAAAATAATTACCTGATATTAACGTAACCTGGCTTCCAGTGTCTAGCAATAACGGAATATGTGGTAAATTATCTTGTAATTCTACATTCACATAATATCGGTCTTCAATGCTATGCAATTTACAGAGAAATTTAGAGTGAGATATGAAATTAGGTTTTATACAGATTTTACCGACTGATTTTCCTCTCACAAACGTGCTTTTGGCAGCTGTGCTGTCCTTCTCGGATCCAGTCTTCTCAGCTTGCTCGCACTTAGTCTGGGGAGATAAAATACATTTTCCTTCGCTTTGCAGGGAAGGGGATAAATCATCAACCATACAAACATTTGTATTAATCATTTCATCATCACTTTCTGGTAAATTGTCATGGATACTGGTTACTTCATCAGAATCATCATCTAGTCACTGGTTGGATGGAGCTGCAGGTGTTGCATTGCTTACAACCTGACCAGGGTTATTTCCAGTCATTAACTGAGTGATCTGATCCAGTTTTTCTGTCAGCACACGGAAATTTTCCTGCATTTGACCAATACACTGGCGTACATTATATCTCCGCTTTCTATTCGTCCTTGGGGACGAAGCTTGCGCATTATCAGACTCATCAGATTCAGTCTTACCTCTGGTTGCTTCCTGTCTAGGTACATTTTCCCTTGATTTAACCCACTGACTTCTAGGTACCCATTGCTTCCTAGATTGGCAAACCCTCTTTCCTTATCTGGTTTAGATTTCTCCCTTTGAGGTATGGAGTCACGCAATATTTCCGCATAACTCTTTTTGTGGGACTCAAATTTAATATCACCCTTTTAAACGTGTGTTTCCGCTATTTCCTCAGGTGAGTTTTTCACTCTTTTCCCCTGAGTTTCTTCACTATATTCAAATACAGTAAATAGGGTCATACTTTCTTTTAGTACCCAATCCAAACCATTTCTCGGGTCATAATCTCTTGCCAAAATAACCTTTATTTTATTTGGCAATGCGTCATAAAATAATTGGATAAATTCAGGGTTTTCAAAATCTGGGTTTCTTTCAGCCAAGCTGTATGCATTTTTAAGGATTGAAAGAAATTCACGGGGGCTTTGATTAGGTCTGCATTTTAGAGTTAAAATTGCTCTTTTCGCAGCTAGACTGGTGCGGTGAGGCCCAAATTCAGATTTGACCTCGGAGACTATTTTACTCCAGTTACATATACCAGATTCTTTCCAAGACTGAAAAAAATACCTATGTTTGCCTTCAAAGACCCATGGGATAAACTCAATTTCTGAGCATCTGAAGTGACCCCTAAAATTGACAATGCTTCTTCAAACATGTCTAAATGATTTATTATTTTTGGCGATACCTTTTGCTGGTCCCAGATACCTACTG
The DNA here is from genome assembly GCA_009667805.1 of Leptobrachium leishanense. NCBI lineage: Eukaryota > Metazoa > Chordata > Amphibia > Anura > Megophryidae > Leptobrachium > Leptobrachium leishanense. The sequence continues at coordinate 156,858,687 of CM019067.1, read as the reverse complement.
AGTTTTTAAGAAATGGACAATTTTCGTTAAATTCTGTACTTTATGAGATTTCTTAATAGGCTGTGGCTGGCTAGAGTGATGTGATTTGAAATACTCCTGTGTAAGAGGCTTCGCTCTTTTCTCATCATGAGATTTACTTTCAGTTTCGCATTCGCTCTCGCTCTGCAGCGATCTGTCATCAGGCCTAATCAGTGATGAGTTATAGCTCACAGCTTTCAAAGGGAACTTCTCTAAAGAAGGATGTTTAACCCTTCGAGCATCAGTTTCAACCTGACGTAACTCAGAGAATTTCTCATGTTCGCGTTTCATTCTCGCCAATTTTTCATTCAATTCCTTATTTAATTTGGACAATTGATCACTCTCATCTTGCCATTGATCTTTCTCTTTTGCACACACTTTCAACTCCATTATCATTCGTTCTGACTCATCTTTTAATTTATTTACGGTATCATGCAAATCACAATTTTTATTTTCTAAGCTGTCTCTGGTTTCTTTGTCATCATTCAATCTCTTGTTCATTTCTGCGATCAAGTATATGCATTCAGGCACAATTTTTAAAACAAAAAACTCTTTGTCTTTTTTATTTGTGGCTGCACCTATCTTTCGCAAACACTCAAGAAAATTTGATTGATCTGACCAGATTGAATCAGCATAACTAGAAACATTTGATTGCAATTCCTTTATCCAATCAAATAAATTGTCTGTGACGTGTAACTTGTCCTTTAGATAAGACATAACATCTATCAATACTATTTGATTTGCATGTATCTGTACATCTTCCTGAGTCTCAGATTCTGACGCTGACATTTTTTACACTGTTTAGTAGACAACCGTAAAACCACAAGTCAAAATACAACAAAGAGTCAAAATATATATTATCTCTGTCTAATCAGACAATACTGACAATTATATTCCAAACAAAAACTACAATCTCAACAGTAGCCTCCAATATGTCGGAAATAATCTCTGCACGTGAATAAAACACGTTATATATTGGATTTATCAGCCAAGCCTCCAATATGGCAAGGATTATTATTTCATAAGAAACCTATACGAGACACAAATATCAATTGTTTATATTTCCTAGAAATTCTCCTAAATTATTTTAATTGTCTGTGTTTTGCTTTGAAGAATACAATAATCGGATAAAAACATATATATGTTTATTTATTACGTATACAAAAAAGTTTCAAATCTCATATCATAAACAAAGATTTATAAACCACAATCCATCAGCACATAAAAACTAGCTTCACAATATATGTATCTGTTAGTGACTGCATATATGATTAATATCATAGAAACATAGAAACAAAGAAAAATGTCGGCAGATAAGAACCTTTCGGCCCATCTAGTCTGCCCAATTACATGGATACTTTACCTGGATTTATCTTTTGTTTAGGATAGCCTTATGCCTATCCCATGCTTGCTTAAATTCAATTACTGTTTTGGCCTCTACCACTTCTACTGGAAGGCTGTTCCATGTATCCACCACCCTCTCAGTAAAATAATGCTTCCTGGTGTTACTTTTAAACCTTTGCCCCTCTAATCTAAGACTATGTCCTCTTGTTTTGCTACTTTGTTTCCGTTTAAATATACTCCCTTCCTCTACCTTGTGGATTCCCTTTACGTATTTAAATGTTTCTATCATATCTCCTCTGTCTCGTCTTTTTTCCAAGCTGTACATGTTAAGATCATTAAGCCTTTCCTGGTAACTTTTCTCCTTCAAGCCGTACACCATTTTAGTAGCCCTTCTCTGAATTCTCTCTAAGATGTCTATATCCTTCTCGAGATACGGTCTCCAGTACTGCACACAGTACTCCAAGTGAGGTCTCACCAGTGCTCTGTACAGTGGCATGAGCACTTCCCTTTTCCTACTGCTAATACCTCTCCCTACACAACAAAGCATTCTGCTAGCATTTCCTGCTGCTCTATTACATTGACTACTTACCCTTAGATCCTCTGAAAAATAATAACCCCTAAATCCCTTTCCTCAGATGTTGAGGTTAGGACTGTATCAAATATTCTACATTCAGCCCTTGGGTTTTTACGTCCCAGGTGCATTATCTTGCACTTATCCACATTAAAACTCAATTGCCACAGCTCCGACCAGTTTTTTAGTTTACCGAAATCATTTGTCATTTGGCTGATCCCTCCAGGAACGTCAACCCTGTTGCAAATCTTTGTGTCATCAGCAAAAAGACATACTTTTCAATTAATACCTTCTGCAATATCACTAATAAAAATATTAAATAAAATGGGTCCAAGTACTGACCCCTGAGGTACCCCACTGGTAACAAGACCTTGCGCCGAATAAACTCCATTTACCACAACCCTCTGTTGCCTGTCACTCAGCCACTGCCTAATCCATTCAACAATATTGGAATCCAAGCTCAAAGATTACAATTTATTGATAAGCCTTCTATGCGGAACGGTATCAAAAGCGTTACTGAAATCTAAATAAGCAATGTCTACTGCACCACCTGTGTCTATTATTTTTGTTACCTAATCAAAAAAAATCAATAAGATTAGTTTGGCATGATCTCCCTGAGGTAAACCCATGTTGTTTCTGATCCTGTAATCTATGTGTTTTTAGATGTTCAACCTTACCTTATCAGTTAGTAACTAATACACAAATGGTTAATAAACACTTCTGCTTAATAAAACATGCATTTCCCAGCAAACAATGTTTAACCAGCCAGATCTTATAGAGATATTTATATATCTCTCTATATTACATGGATCAACAAAAGATGAGATAATTTAAAATAATAAGTAATAAAACTTATTTAGTGAATCCTCCCCTAATCTCGAGAATTAAACTTCTAATCTTTTGCTTTTTATTTTGTAGTTATAGAATTCCTTGCTTATTAATTTCAATCACAGTAATTTCCAAATTCAATATATATATCTGTATCAATCCTACAACAGTCTCTTTTAGGATAAATCCTTATGTCCACTTCTTCATATTTCTATCTGCAGAATAGAAATATTTAGACTTTTGGAGCTACCAAGAATCTGAGAAATCTCAGTCTGTATGTTGCAAGAAATCTAGAAATATATATAATTTACAATAATTCTTTAATTTAAATAGCTCTCATACATTACCTCTCCAATCTGGATTTTGAGGAGTCTGCCTTGGAATTCCTTATGTAATGTTTTGGAATATGTGAAGATTATCAATATCAGATAATCAATGCATGTAAGTTAGAGATTTGGTGAGAGTCAGAGATTTGGTGAGAGTCTTGAGTGCATTGTCCTGGAATCTGCGTGCATTGTGGTGTGAATCTCTGAATGTCGGAATGACTGCAACCAACATTGCCGCTTCAATTATAGTCAATTTGACGTCACTAGCAATATTTCCCTTGTAATATCAATTATAATATTTACTATCCTCTAGAGGGCAGCATTGCACTTCTCAATTAATTCCACCATTTCTTTTTAATATCCTTATCTTGTGTCAAAAGGTCAATTTGACTTAACAAAGACCCTCTCTCTCCCTATGTAGACATTTAGTCTCTACATATCAAAATTAGGTTTATATCCTCACTCCTTTCTAAATTTTTACTGAGTCTTAACAGAATCTATTCTTCAATAATTATACTATTTACCACTTATGTACTTATACAATATTTCTTGGAGCATACATTTTCTACTGTAAATATAATAAAATATACCTTGATTATAGAAATATATTTCATGAATATAATTATACATTATAGAATTTAACTCTTATTTTCCTATACCCAAAAGACAAAATATCTTTTTGTTTTAAAAACTTAAAACAGACCAATAAATTTAATTATGACAGGTCTTAGCACTTAGCCTAGCATTATATCACACAAAGACATTTTAACCCCTTAATGACCCCTGACGTACCCTGTACGTCCTGTCCTCGGGTCTCCCTTAGACCCGCGGACGTACAGGGTACGTCAGCGGCGCCAAATCCCCCTCCCGCCCGATACTCACCTCCCTCGTTGGATACCACGGCGATCTGGCAGGGAGGAAGCCTGCCCATGTGATTTACATGGGCAGGCGAGGCTGATGACGTCGCCACGCTGCGTGGTGACGTCATCAGAAGGTGCCCCCATATGTTTCAATGGAGGGGAGGCTCCTTCGGAGCCCTCTATCTCCCCAACCATTGAAGCTAGGGAGATGCCGTTTGCACCGCTGGAGAGGGGAGAGCCTCCCCTTTCCAGCGGTGTATGGCATTAACAGTTTCGCCTCCGGATCGCTTTTCGGCGCCAAAACGCGATTCAAACCTGGAGGGGGGCTGACATCTTGGATGTCAGCCAAGCCTCCAGGTCCCCCCCCACCCACTGACAACCTCACCATATGTGTGAGGATGTCAGTGGGCCAGTTAACCCTCTAGCTGCCATGTAGAGATAAGGGGATCCTAAGGATCCCTTTATCTCCCGATCCATGGCAGCTGGATGGTCATATGTGCCATCATTTAAAAGGCCTGATTATGGCCTTTCAAATGATACCAAACATGACCAGGTTTGGTTTAAAAAAAAATAAAAAAAAAAAAATTAAATAAAATAAAAAAATGTTTTGTTTTTTTAAAGTTTTTTTTGTCTGGGGGGAGTTTAATTAAATAGGACCTAGGCTGTCATCTAAAAATAATTAGCACAAAATGGTCAGAATGAGCGCAGCGCACATAGGTGAACTGTCTCAGCAGTGAAGGGGTTAAAAAGCAAACGCATGTTAAAATTGGGTATTTCTAGTCTCGGGACAAAATTTTGAACCTATTTAGCCGGGGTCTTTTTGGGTGGTTGTAGATTTTGGGGATTAAATTACGAAAAAGTGTGTTTTTACCATTTTTTTCCTCATATTTCAGATTTTTTTTTATAGTAAATTATTCGATATGATGGAAATAATGGTATTTCTAGAAAGTCCATTTAATGGCGGGAAAAAGGGTGTATAATATGTGTGGGTCGAATAAACGAGTAAGAGGAAAAATTGTCCTAAACACTAACAGCGCAGAAACGTAAAAACAGCAGCGGTCACTAAAAGACGGATTTGTGTAAAACCGCCCGGTCACTAAGGGGTTAAGATTCCTTCATGTCTGGTATTTTTAAAAAAATACATAAGATCTCACCCAGCCATGAACTCTGTAAAAAGAATCTCGGTTCATTTCTAACTAGGGAAATTTGGAGAAAGATAAAGACTGTCTTTAAAAACAAAATGGCTACAGGCATCCATTTTCCCTTTTTTTCCCTTCCAATATACCTGACAGTATCCTATACCTGTTACCGCTGGCTCACAATAATTCTTCTGGCTATCAAGCAAACTAAAATCCTTTCAGAAGCATATGTCGTGTCTTACTATCAGGTATCCTATACCTGTTACCACTGGATCACAACAATCCCTCTGATTATCAATCAAACCAAAATCAGAAAATATGCCTACAACACAAAGGACCGTAACCAGACAACAGACATTCAGCTAATGGTGGGTCATCAGTAACGGACATCCGAGCAAAGTTAAACAAAGCCCACTTTTGGTGCCCTCCCAGGTGCCACACTTAGTTTCCCAGAATTGGGACCGCCAGCCAGAATACCTTCACAAGTAGGATAACAAAGGTATCTTACCGTGAGGTACGAAGGTGATCAGGCTCCATCTGGTATGGTCCGTCCTTCAGGGAAACCCCCTTGGTGGCACTCCGGTGGTGCACAACTCGGATGCCCCACGTTGGGTGCCAAATTGTTTTGGATGACAAAACGTCCTCGCGAAAGTCTGCTTCTGTCCAAATTATCCTTGAGAAGTTGAGCAGGTTACGTGTGCATGGAAAGAAAAACACAGACGCCAGGATTATGGTCTATGCAGTTCTCTCAAACTGAGCCAAAAGAACTTCTTTTATTTTAGTACAACGCATGCTTATATGATGCAGAAATTTTGCAAGTAGCGAAATAGGGCGTTAGCTTAGAACTTTCCATTTCATCGTAGGTGGAGACTGTAGCCTTTGAACACATAAAAAAATATATTTTAGACAGATCAAATGTTCGATGTATTTCTCGATACGGTCAGCAGTTTCCAGGGCACAGTACATCATGTTCCAGGATACATCATGTTCAGACATTCTCTTCAGACGAAAAAAAAAAAAATTTTAATCGTTTTTTCATTTTTCTTTAATAGACCTTTTTATTACCATTCATTGGACCTTATATGTAAATTCCAGACATTTTCGTTCAGTAGCTTTTTCAATTTTGAAACTTTCAAGCGTACTGTTTTGTTTTTTTTCTTTACTCCGTTCATCAGCTTGTTGGCTTTTTTCGGCGTCTGCTCTGTGATCGGTGACTCGTCGGCTTTTCTGGCGTGGTTTTTGGTGAATGTTCGGCAGGTTTTCCCTGCACTAAGGGGGCCCTGCGGTGAATGCTGAATACACCCCAGGCTGGGGAACTTTGGATTTCCCCAAAGTGCAGGGAAGCGCGGGGAATGAGAGAGCACCAAAATGTTCAGGTTTTGCCTATTTCAAGTTCATTATAAATAAATTCAATATAATTGGTCCTATAACAGACCCCTGAAGGGCACCATTTACCACTGGTGTCCATCTTGAAAATTTACCAAATTTTGACCACTCTCTGTATCGTATCGTTTAGCCAGTGTTCTATCCTAGAATAAGAATTCTCATCTAGACCAATTTTTCTTACTTTAAATAGTAACCTCTTGTGCAGAACTGTGTCGAAAGCTTTGGCAAAATCCAAGTAAATCACATCCACTGCGACCCCATAATCTATTCTTCTACTTCTTCATAGAATGCAATTAGGTTAGTCTGACATGATCTTTGTTTCATAAAACCATGCTGATTTATGCTAATTACATTATACCTCCCAATGAATTCCTGAATATTATACGTTAGTAACCCCAGCAACAGATGTAAAGCTCACAGGTCTATAATTCCCAGGCATACATTTTGAACCTTTCTTGAATATAGGGACTACGTCAGCTTTTTTCCAATCCTCTGGTAGGATTCCTGAAAGAAACGAGTCTTGAAAGTCTAAAAACAGAGGTTTACAAGTGGAATTCATTTGCGGCATCGACAAACTGGCTTTACGGGCTCACGACCAGTATGAGGAGTACTTTCGTAAGTGGTACTATTGGCTAGCTGAGGTACTACCACACCATCGGAACTGGTCCTGAGCAGTATCCTTCCTGGTAAAATACTTTGCAAATAAATAAATAATTCAGAGAGCCGATCTGGCCCGGAAATGTCACCGAACAGGGAATTTCCCTGTACAGTGACATTTCGGGGTCATTCGGCTATTCAGAGCAGACAGTTCACCAAATTTAGGTGAATTTCCAACAAGTGTGGTGCCTGTTTGAAGGCAGCGAAATCCCCATAGAGAAGCAATGCTTTGTCTATTACGAGAACACCGAACAGCAGTGAAAAGTTGCTGAAATGCCCTGCTGTTCTGCGTTTTCATTCAGCAGGTTTATTCAGGCGAATCCCATAAGCTTCAATGTTAAAAATATTCCCGTTTTTATACAATATCTAATAAACCGTTTAGATTTTTTACTGCAGATTAAAAGAATACATATTTTTTAGAATCTTTTGGCAAAAAGAAAAAATCTGTTTTTTTTCTTAAAGTGCTCTTTCTTTTTTCTGTAACATACCCTTTTATTATCATCCATAGGACATTTTATGTAAATTCCAGGCATTTTCGTACAGTAGTTTTTTGCAAACAGCATTTCAATTTTGACACTTTCAAGCGTATTGTTTTTTACCCGTTCGGTGGCTTGTCGGCTTTTGCCTGCGGGTGTTCGGCGACTCGTTGGCTGCTTTTGGCGGCCCTCCGTCGTGTTTACGGCAAATTTTCGGCGGGTTGGCTGCAGCAGGCAAAGGGTTTGCGGCAGCATTCGGCAGCCGATTCCAAGCACTTCAGGGGCGTGGGGAAATTTGATTCACCGAAGTTAAGGAAAGGAGAAAGCACCGGTACTCTCTGAATAACCCCCCAGGAGCAGGCTGTGCTGGACGGTGGCTGTCCCTGATGCTCTTTCAGCAAAGACAGCTCCGGTGCGACACAGGGCTCCATTCCGTCAGGGACCACTTGATTTAAAAAAATATAAACAAAAAAAAAATCATTTTTTGTCAAATGTAGCCAATTAATAGACCCTGATACTGCTTGGTTTTACCAGATGCATATATAATGATTTATCTCTTGGAGTCATTATAATGTGTCTCTTTCAAAGGGAAACCACATCAAATCGCAGAAAATATAAAACGGGTAACAATAGCGTAGAAGGAATAAAAATAAACACCGCGTAGATGGGTGGGCTTGAACCACCAACCTCACGACTAAAAGCTGACCGTGCTAACCGATAGCCAGAGAGACCTGACGGCGGCGACACCTTGACCTGCTTCAGCTTGGTATACTAGTGGGTGTGGCCTCGGTCTGGCTCCTCTCCTCGGCGCGTGCCGCTAGCAGTGTGTAGGCCTCCCCTCCTCCAGTCTGGCTCCTCCTCGTGACAAGATGGCGGCCCCTGCAGCAGGTTCGGGCCCGGGCGGCTCCTCTGCTGTCGGTGGCGGGGTCCCCGGTGGCGTTGTGGGACTCAGCGCCAGTAGCAGCAGTGTTAACCCTTTCCTAAGTGACTCGGAGGAGGAAGAAGCGGAGGAGGAGGAGGAAGAAGAAGACGACGACGAGGAGGATAACGAGGAGCAGGAGGATGTGTCCCCCTCAAACCCCCGCTCGGGCTCCCTGCATGTACCCCGCTCTCTCCCGGAGGAGCCCCCGCTGCACGCCGGCCCCCGCCTGACCACGGGGGAGCCGGGCCGACTAGGTCTGGACGCGGTGGCAGCTCAGTTGCTGCGGGATCAGCTGCTGCTCACCGCCTTGGAGCTGCACACAGAGCTGCTGGAGACCGGCCGGGAGCTGCCCCGGCTCCGAGACTACTTCTCCAACCCAGGGAACTTCGAGAGACCCGCGGCGGGCCCTGCGCCCAGCATCCCCAACCCCAGCACCGGGGGCCAGCTGAGTGAGTGAGCGGGTTGGGGGGAGGAGGGGCTGAGTGACAGTTTATTGACCGCTCCACTGCATGAGGCCCACTGTGTATACAGCTCCTGTCACTGTGCGCTGTACACAGCATGCCAGCCTCCATATAGAGAATAGTGCATCACACCCTGTGACCTGCCTATATGTACATAATATATCATACTGTGCTATCAATAGCCTGCCTCCTTATGGTGCTGTGGTTCCCATCCCTGGTCCTTAGAGCCCCCTAACAGGCCAGATTTTGCAGATCACCTTGGGGAAATACAGACTGAATCCTACAATCATTGAGCAGCAAATCCTATCACCTGTACTGTGCTTCAGATATCTGGCAAACCTGGCAGGACAGGTTTGGGAAGCACTGATAGAGAATACATAGCATCCTGCCTATATGCACTGAGGATCCCCTGCCTCTATACACAATGCAGCACATGGGGTGATCAGGCTGTTATACCATGTTACCCTGTCTGTAAGGAGCAGTGTTGTGTCCTGATTCCCTCCTTGGGTGGATTCTGGGTAGCCACAAAACGATATGCTGCAGACCCTCCCCATCATCTATCCAGTACCTTCACCATATCTGTGTCTTTATTGTGCTTGCATAATGCTGTGTTTGGGTTGTTCAGGCTGGGTGATGGCTCCATGTACTTGCTCCAGGTCTCTCTACTTTACATAGAATTTCACTGAAGTCTTTGTCCATAGGACACCTGTGTATGACTTGCAGTGTCCCTGGTTGCCTGCTGTGCATTCAGAGCCATATCTGTGACACGGCTGTTGCAGGGTTCTCCATACACACAACTATACCAGTGATACCCAGAGGCATTGCACTGGCTCCTAGGTGCATCCTTTCAATGTTCTTGAACCCAGGACATACTTGAAAACGTGAGAAATCTCAATGTATCCTTCCTGGTAAAATACTTTATAAATAAATCCTGCAGGCCATGTATGGACACTGTATGTTCTGTTACATGGATTGTGTAAGGCTGGGCCGTTATGTTGTGGCTAGGTTTACCAGCAGTTAGGGGTGACGTTGGCACACGAACTTGATTGTCATCTGAGTTGTACATTCCAGATGTTCCCCTGCAAGGCTGATCAGCAAAAGCTTGATTAAACTCTTTCTGTGCGGGTTCTCAATCCCATCCTGCCATTGGGAAGGCTAAATAAACCTTTATTTGGCACACTTTACCCACCGTGACTGTTTAATGTCTAAATGTTCATGAATGGGTTGGTCTCCCTTAACAGAAATAGGAGCATGTGTGTGTGAGTGCCATTCAATTCGTAAAGTATACATTTCATACCACTGAGAATCTTCTATTGTGTTTCCTAACTGAAGTATGCTTTTCGGTAGAAATTTGAGCTGTCCCAGGTAACTTCTATAGGGGTTATTCAGGGATCACCAAAATTTCACCGAAACGTCAGTGCTCTCTCGTTTGGCGCACTTCGGCAAGGTGAGTTCATCGACCCTGCAGTGAATTCAACATTCACCGCAGTGTTCCCTGAAGGGTGCCGAAAAAAGCCACCCCCACACCAGCAATTTTTTTTGAAGGTGTTTAACCCCCCCCCCCCGTGCGCAGAGGTCATATTTACCGTTTTTGCTCATCGTGTTTAACCCCTTCCCGACCGCTGAAGTACCATGTACGTCCTACCCACGGGTCTCTCTTAGACCTGCAGACGTACATAGTACGTCAGCAGGCTCCTAACCTCCCTCCCGCCCGATACTTACCTCCCTCGCTGGCTCCAACGGAGTTCTGGCAGGGAGGAAGCCTGACCCTCTGTTTTAGTGCCAATCGTCGCTGAATTGGGATATAAAACCTGGAGGTGGCTGACATCTTGTATGTCAGCCAAGCCTCCAGGTCACCCCCCACCCACTGACATCCCCACCATATGTGTGAGGATGTCAGTGAGCCAGTTAAGCCCCTAGCTGCCAACGGGAGATAGGGGGGATCCTTTGGATCTCCCGATCCGTGGCAGCCAGAGGTTCATGTTGGACATCAATGGAAAGGCCTTTCCAATGATACCAAACATGACTAGCTAAAAAATTAATTTAAAAAAATTGTTTTTTTAAAAAAAAAAATTGTCAGTGGGGGTTTTAGTTAAATAGGACTTAGGCTGTCATCTAAAAATAATGAGCATAAAACGGTCAGAATGAGCTCAGCGCAAAAACATGTAAAAATTGGGTATTTCTATTCTCGGGACAAAAATTTTGAAACTATTTAGCCAGATTTTGGGGATTAACCCTTTAAATGCGGTGGACGCGCTCAGCGTGTCCACCCGCATTGCTACTTCGCTGCGGAGGACGCGCTGAGCGCATCCTCCCTTTGCAGCCTCGATCAGCCGGTATTCCATTTCAGGCACACCCCCCCCCCCGCCATTGCAGGGAAGGTGCCGGGAGGGGGGGGGGAGGTCCTTCGGACCTCTCCCCCTCCCCTTCTGCGCGGGTCAGCGATTAAAGACAGGCACCGCCTGCCCTTCCAAGCGGCGGCTGTCTTTAACCCCTAGGGGGCTGGATCGCGATATGGCGCTAACATGCGCTGGCCGACATCTTGGATGTCGGCCAAGCTTCCAGTATATCCCCCCTAATGACTGGCGTCATCGGTTTTGAAATTAACCCCTTGCTGCCACCTATAGTGGAGATAGGGGGTTCCAATGAACCCCCTATCTCCCGATCCGTGACAGCTAGGGGTTAATGTTTACTATCATCGGAACGGCCAGAGCGTGGCCTTTCCAATGATACCAAACATGACCATGTAAAGTGTAAAAAAAATATATAATTAAAAAAGTTTGTTTTTTCGTTTTATTAGTGCAACAATATTGTTCCCATTTCAATTATAATGTGAACAATGATGCTGCGCTAACGATTTTTTCTATGGGGGGGCGTTTGCTAAAAAACACGTAATTTTCCCCAAAAAAGTAACGATTCCTCATTTCTAATTTTTTTAACAAGCTCACCCCATAGAAAATATAACCGCAAACGATCGCATGTTAAATTGTGAAAAAAAAACACTTTACACATTGTTAATTATTGAAAATTCAAATTTTATTGCATTTTTTTGTTATAATATACAGACATGACATAACGTATACATATAATAATGACATATTATGAATCTGCACAGTCTGCCGGAAAGAACGATATATAAAATGTCTGGGTCATATATTAAAATAAGGCTTCAAAACACGGTTAAACATGATGAGCGAAACCGGTAAAAATGAGCTCAGCATAGAGGCGTGAAAAGGCTCAGCAGCGAAAGGGTTAAATTACGAAAGTGTGTTTTTTTTTTTTTACAAATTTTTTTTCATCAGATTTCTTTTTTTTTATAGTAAATTATAGGATATGATGGAAATAATGGTAATTTTTAGGGATGCACTGATACTGGTATCGGGGCCGATATTGCCGTTTGCACGAGTACTTGTTACTCGTGCAAACTGCCCGATACATCCCGCCGATACCGGAAGCCGGTGCTGGGCCAGCTTGCTGGTATCCGTGGAGCTGGGGAAGCTGGCCGCGTGCATGAAAAGCACACAGCCAGCGTTCCCCCTCCGGCGCATCCGCATACTCACCCATCCTGAAGGTCCGGTCGCTCGGCAGTGATGCGTTCCAGCGCCCACTGGGCGCTCCTGTGACGCTGCCTCTCGGCTGGAGGCAGCGTCACAAATGCGCCCGGTGGCCATGTGATCGCATCACTGCCAAGCGACCGGGCCTTCAGGATGGGTGAGTATGCGGCGCGCCGGAGGGGAACACTGGCTGCATGCTTTTCATGCACGCGGCCAGCTTCCCCAGCATTCGAGCTGGGGGCAAGCTACGTGAGAGCTGGGGCCAAGCTACATATATGTATCTCGGGGAGGATATATACATGTGAGCTGGGGGCATTTTTATATGGGGTCTGTTCTTATTAGAAAGCGTCACATGACATTAAATAAAAGTATCGCTACTCGGTATCGGTGAGTACTTTTAAAAAGTATTGGTACTCGGTCTTAAAGTGGTATCGGTGCATCCCTAGTATTTTTAGAAAGTCCATTTAATGGCGGAAAAAACGGTGTATAATATGTACGGGTTGTATTATATATGCGTTTTCTACGGATTGTGCGTCCGTGCAGTAAGGACGCACTTTTTGACGGAAGATGCAGTAGTGGCCATACAGTCCGTTTTTGTGATGTTATTTTTGACGGATGTAGGAGTGAAAATAAATTAAAATAAAAAACCTTTTGTCCGTCAAAAATGCTGGATGCATAAATGCAGTCCGTCTGACCACGTTCCATCACTCACACACAAAGCTTTGCGGACGTGGCGCACTCCGCACGTCCATTCTAGCAGTGACGTTCTTGCCTAACCTGCGTCCGTTTGCCGCGTCCGTCATCTGTCCGCACTTTAGTGCAGACGTACTTCGTGTGTGGGGCTCCATTTACCACAATTGTATGCTATCACGGACGTACTTATGTGCGGCAACACGGACGTTAACACTGCGCTCGTCTGACACGAGCCTAAAGGACGGATTTGTGTAAAACCGCCCAGTCACTAAGGGGTTAAACGCTATTTATTTATAAAGTATTTTACAGGAAGGATACATTGAGATTTCTCTAGTTTTCAATTTGAAGTCATGTTTTCTGTATGACCCAGATGAATAATATATATATATACAGGGTTATTCAAAGAGAATCGAAAAGCCACCGGACGTTTGGTGACTGTACGTTCTCTTCAATACGGTGCGATTTGGCAATCCCATTTCGGCGACCCTGCGGTGTGTTCAGCAAGCACCACAGGGCCACCGAAATGCTGGGAAAAGTCGCCGCAAACTCACTGCAAAACGAGGGCGAACGCACACCGAAACCTGTAAAAACATCTGGATTAACCCACCAGAAAAACCCGAGCAGGGGCCGATCACGCGCAGCCGCCGTAAAAGTGGACACCGCAGACGAATGCAGTGAATAAATTAGAAAAACAGTTTGCTTGAATGTTTGAAAATTAAACACTGTTTGCAAAGAAACTACTGAGCGAAAATGTCTTAAATTTACATATGAGGTCCAGGGAATGATAATAAAAAGGGCTGTTACACAAAAAATAAGTAAACTTAAAAAAAATAAAAATTTGAAAAATGCTTAATATCCTAAAAAAAAATCTAATAATAGACTTTTTACTGCAGAATATTATAATGAACGGTTTATTAGATATTGAATTAAAACGGAAATATTTTTAACATTGAAGCCTATGGGATTTGCCTGAATAAACCTGCCGAATTAAAGCACCGAATGGCAGGGCGTTTCGGGAACCCTTCACTTCTGGTTTGTGTTCTCTGAATAGCCGAAGCAGTGCTTTTTTATGGGGATTTCACTGCCCTCGAACAGGCACCGTATGTCACGACTTAACTGCGCGCTGCTGCGCAAAGACGCCGGGTTAAGCCGCGCACTGTCTATCCTAGACCCAGATAATTACGCGCGCTTCTCTACCCGTCCAGGCCGCACTACCTCTCACAGCAGGCACGTAGGGCGCGATATACTGATCCCAAGATTGCAACGCAGCATAAGTCTTCTCCTGACGCGCGTACTCACTACGTCTCTCACAATCCTGGAACTCACTTTCTTATTCTATTAGTTACGCTGCCACCAGTCCTCACGGACACTACGCGCGTCGCAACAGGAGACGCAGGGCTTAGCCGCCGCACTATCCTAGACTCGACAGTGACTACGGATCCCACAATTCCCTGCCGTTTCCTGACGACCGCAACACGCAATTTCTTATATATAACCGAGCTTAAGGCAAATAGCAATACTCCCAATCTCTTAGCGTGGATTTGATCAGCCAGAGTCAAAACTTAAATATTTTTCTGTTTATTTATGATAGAAGAATCACAGTGCTTGGTTGCATAAAAAAATCATAACTAGAATAAATCAATTACTTATACAATACACAGCAAAATATAAAGAAAAAGGTGTTAATCACAGAGCCTTACTTACGACGGAATAATCAGTAACTGGCATCGGTGCCTCCTGGGATCTGGAGATAGAGCATGGACAAATCAGTCCTCTTTAGAAGGAACCCCAAGTGATCAGCAAAAGCACATGGCCAGTGTTCCGAATTTATAAACTTCCTGATCTTTCCAGCCCCCACCCATAAATGGCCCAGTGTCCTGGACTTCATTTCCTTGGGTGCAATTCTCGCTCATGCTCAGTAAGCTTGTCAATTAATCTTTAATTGCCTAAAGGCGTCCCTCTTCCCTCCAGACCCCCCTTAGAGATCAAGGATGTGCTTCCTGTCTTTGAAGATTGTGTGCCCATCTCTTGGGGCCGACCTGGCTACCAAGGTGTGATTTTCTCTGTTAGTGTACAAAGAAATTCCCTTTTTACAGCTACGTGTTATATCCTCCCCCCAAGGGAGAAAGCTAAACCTTCTGATTGCATTTCAGCTGTGAACACGGGGATAAACTTACCAAATGGTCAGACACAAATATGAATATAACTCTATATGGAGGAGAGGAGATATGCATAAACCGGCAGATAGACACACATATACAGGCAGACCCTTATATAGATAGAAATACAGGTCTAATCTGCCACATCTCCCATACAAAGGAAGACGCAGAAAGGGAGGCTAACTAACATGCCTCCCACGTGCGTCTTAACACGGGTTTGCCAACGGGCATCTGGCACCTGCACCAATCGCCGGCGCTATGACAGAGTGGGGGACGCACAGGTCCGTGCACTTTGCCCACTAAAGCATGCATTCCCTCTCGCAACCGCATCACACATTGCCCCATGTAGGCCTTTGGCGACTCCACCATTCTTCCCCACCTCTCCCAAACCGGGGGGAGGGGGTCACTCATACTGCACTCACAACATGACACAGACTCGGGGAAGCCCCTGTGCGTCTGCAGCCCCTCCGGGTGCAGCACGTGTGGCTCACTCTCAGCTCGCACCTCAGTCTTACAGGCAGCAGAATCTTCGTAACCCATAGCCTGCTCTGGAGCCATTCTTACAGCAGGGGGTATGGAGAAACAGGGTGAAGCGCCCCGCTCCCCAATAAACGTCCCCCTTGCATCTGCCAACGGAGTCCGGCATCGTACCTGGCTCTGGGCAGATGGCTGGGAGGTCACAGGAGCCACACCAGGACCCGCTGCCTCCCCGTCTCTCACTGTCCCCGCACATTCAGAATTTGGGGAACCATACAGATGGGGCACAAGATTCTCCACGCTCACCTCGCCCCCATTGCACACAGTTTCCCCACTTTATCACACAGTTCATAAAGCACGCCTTGCTTCGTAACCGATGAGCATACAGCCGTATGCCACCCTCCTCTACAGGGAGGTTGCTCAGTACCAGTTTCCTGTGGTACTAGGAATCCGGTTGGCTTTCCCCCAGGGCAACACTCGTCCACCCCAGGCCCTTCCTCCTGACCACACAACATACGCTCAGTGCCACCCGCAGCCTCAGACACATGTGACACAGACTGGCATACCACAGTATCCTGCCCATCCAGGATCTTCTATCCTCCACTCCTTTTGCCTGGCACCGCCAACCTGGATGGTTCAGGCCCTGGATAACACTCTGCCACCCTAGGCCTCTCCTCCCGACCACCCAGTATGCCCTCTGCGCCACGCACAGTCTCAGACAACCGCAACACAGGCTGGCACACCACAGTATCCTGCTCATCCCATGCCTTCCGATGCTCACACCTTCCCTCCAGCACCACCGACCCAGTTGGTTCAGCCCTAAAGGAACCTGCCTTGGTCCTTTGTTCTCCCTCCCAGAGTCTGGTCTAGGCAGGCACACCACAGTATCCTGCCACCCCCCCAGGCATTCTGATCCACACCATTCTCATGGGGCACTAGAGTCCTGATTGGTTTAGGCGCGAGCAGACCCGCAGTCATCCCTTGCCCTTGCTCCCAACCATATGGCGTCACAGACAAACCTGAGTCTGGTCTAGGCAGGCACACCACAGTATCCTGCCACCCTTCCCAGGCATTCTGATCCGCACCATCACACGGCAGAGACGGGCCTTGTGCCCTACTCCCCGCCGACCGCCAGCGGGTACCCACTTCCACCATGGGGTCCGGGTAACCAGCTGACTCGGGTGCAGGCGGGCATTCACTCACCTCCTGCCTTTCTTCCCAGTCACACTGCCCCCTCATGCTACCACACAACACCTCAGGCACACCTGGCGCAGGCGCAGACTGACTCACTGCCGTCCCTTGCCCTCCCGTCCAGGAATCCTGTTGTGCACCCCCACTCACAGCCCTCCCCACTGTAGAGCCACTAGTGGGCCTGGGTAAATCCCCAGCATCCCTTTCCAGCACATACTGTGACACCAATTTACCCAAATCCGTGCCCAGTAACACATCTGTAGGAATATTTTCAGACACTCCCAGCTCCCCAGTCCAGATAAACCCGTGCCATTGGCACCGCAGGACGTACCCCACCAAAACCCTTTACTACTAGAGTCCTGCCAGGAATAAAGTCTGCAGGGCTGACTAACCCTGGACGCACCAAAGTTACTTCAGCCGCCGTATCTCGTAAACCCACAGATACCTGAGTCCCGACAATGACTGCTTGCTGGTTCACGTTGGCACTGCCCTCCGATCTGGTCACAAACAGGACAGAGGGTAATGTTGAGGGGTATCCTCCCCCAGCTGTGGATGCAGGTTTCTTCCTCTGCGGGCACGCTGCCAGGAGATGATTGGTACTGTCGCAAATAATACAGCGACGGCGCACACTTCTTCCAGGCGAAGAAGGATTCGCTCCCCCCTCCCCAGCAGAGACTGGCACAGAGGGGGGCGCTGCCGCCGTGATGTCGGGGGGACGTGCTGAGTTGGGCTTCCACCCTGATGATCCTTTTGGGGGAACCTCTGCTCCACAGACGCTCTGTTGGCCGCATGGAAATCGGCCAGCTCACCAGCTTCCAGGGCCGTCTCGGGTTTGCGATCCAGAAGCCATTCCTGGATCTCAGGTGGGCACAGCTGCACGAACTGTTCTTTGATTAGCAGGTCTTCCAGAGCTTCCAAGGTATCAATCTTCAGCCCCCTGACCCATTGTCGAAATAGGGTAGTCAGATGGCTCACGACTGTAGAGTAGCTCTCCGCGGCCCGCTTCTGCAAGGACCTGAACTTTTTGCGATATACCTCTGGCGTGAGGTTATAACGTCTCTGCAGCGCGGCTTTAATCGCCTCATAGTCCTAGTTGCTCTCAGCCGGTAATTCTACAAAGGCTTCGAGCGCTGGACCTTTTAGTCCAGGAGTGAGGTACCTGGCCCATTGCTCCTTGGGCAGCTGGTACTGTCGACAAGTCTTTTCAAAACTTCGCAGGAACACATCCAGGTCCCCATCTTTGGCAAGGGTGGGAAAGTTCTCTGCACGAGGTCTGGGCGTAGAGAGCTCTGCAGCGCCCGCAGGGGCAGGAGATAATGGCGTTCTGCTTGCCTGTGCCAGAGCGAGCTGATGTGCC
This sequence comes from Leptobrachium leishanense, assembly GCA_009667805.1. Lineage (NCBI taxonomy): Eukaryota > Metazoa > Chordata > Amphibia > Anura > Megophryidae > Leptobrachium > Leptobrachium leishanense. The sequence continues at coordinate 156,840,268 of CM019067.1, read as the reverse complement.
CGTTCGGCTTGGCGCTCCGCAGCTTCTCACTCACCCACAGCCCTGCGCTCCGCAGCTTCTCGGTCCGCTTGGCGCGCTGCCGTCTCTTGCTCAGCTCTGCGCTCCGCAGCTTCGAGTTCAGCCTCAGCTCGGCGCTCCGCGTTCAGCCTCAGCTCGGCGCTCCGCAGCTTCCCGTTCTGCTCTGCGCTCTTGGTACTGCAGGATGAGCTGAAGCCGCGTCTGCGAGTCCGCAGAGTCCACATGTTTTAAAACAGTCTGCAAGTAAACATCCAGGGCAGTATCACCCTTGGGCGAAGCACTTGACACTGTCCTTTCCACTGGACTTGCGCTTCCTTCGGCTGGGTCAAGAGTGGTACCCTGCTCTGCTGCGTCCTGGACTGCTTGCCTCGCCTCATAATCCTTGAGGGCTTGCAAAAGTTCATCTTTCTTTTTATCCTTCGTCGAAATATTTTTGTCTCAACATAATTGTTCCAAAGTCTTTTTCGATGATTGTTGCGACATTCTCACTCCAGCCAAATAAAAGATAGAAAAGAAAAACAAAGAAGGGGAAGGGAACTGCTGTGTATTGTGTAAATTCTAATAAATGCACTGAGTTCTGCTCTGGAAATTGGAAACCCAATTTATTTAGTATCTGGATCTATGTTGCTTCACAGATCCAAATACTAACCTGATATCCCACCGCTTGCCACCAGTTGTCACGACTTAACTATGCGCGCTGCTGCGCAAAGACGCCGGGTTAAGCCGCGCACTAGGGATGCACCGATACCACTTTAAGTACGAGTACCGATACTTTTGTTCAAGTACTCACCGATACAAGTACCGATACTTTTATTTTATGTCATGTGACGCTTTCCAATAAGAACAGACCTCCTATAGAGCCCGCAGGTCTCATGGATATTGCCCCAGCTCATGGATATCCTGCCCCCCAGCTCATGGATAATTGCCCCCCCCCAGCTCATGGATAATTGCCCCCCCCAGCTCATGGATAATTGCCCCCCCCAGCTCATGGATAATTGCCCCCCCCCAGCTCATGGATAATTGCCCCCCCCAGCTCATGGATAATTGCCCCCCCCCCCAGCTCATGGATAATTGCCCCCCCCCCCAGCTCATGGATAATTGCCCCCCCCAGCTCATGGATAATTGCCCCCCCAGCTCATGGATAATTGCCCCCCCCAGCTCATGGATAATTGCCCCCCCCAGCTCATGGATAATTGCCCCCCCCAGCTCATGGATAATTGCCCCCCCCAGCTCATGGATTATTGCCCCCCCCAGCTCATGGATAATTGCCCCCCCAGCTCATGGATATTGCCCCCCCAGCTCATGGATAATTGCCCCCCGCACTCTCCGCTCCTACTTACCTTCCTTCAGCGACGCCGGGAAAGTCTTCGCTCGCTCCTTGGAAGGTCCCCAGCCGCGACCACGTGGGACCATGTGATCGCGGCTGGGGTCCTTCCAACGAGCGCACGCGCGGAAACTTTCCCGGCGTCGCTGAAGGAAGGTAAGTATGAGCGGAGAGCAGCTGCAGGGCCTGTCCGAATGCTCTATCTGCATTCGGACAGGCCCTGCAGCTGCTCACTTTGTTTTATACTTACCTTCCTTCAGCGACGCCGGGAAAGTTTCCGCGCATGCGCTCGTTGGAAGGACCCCAGCCACAATCACATGGTCCCACGTGGTCGCGGCTGGGGACCTTCCAAGGAGCGCACGCGCAGAGACATTCCCGGCGGCGCCCAGGAAGGTAAGTATAAACAAAGGGCGGAGAGCAGCTGCAGGGCCTGTCCGAATGCAGATAGAGCATTCGGACAGCCGCCGCAGCCCCTCGGATACCGGCAAGCCGGCTCAATGCCGGCTTCCGGTATCGGAAAAAAAATATCGGGGGTACTGCACGAGTACCAAGTACTCCTGCAGTACCCGGTATCGGCACCGATATCGATACTAGTATCGGTGCAACCCTACCGCGCACTGTCTATCCTAGACCCAGATAATTACGCGCGCTTCTCTACCCGTCCAGGCCGCACTACCTCTCACAGCAGGCACGTAGGGCGCGATATACTGATCCCAAGATTGCAACGTAGCACAAGTCTTTTCCTGACGCGCGTACTCACTACGTCTCTCACAATCCTGGAACTCACTTTCTTATTCTATTAGTAACGCTGCCACCAGTCCTCACGGACACTACGCGCGTCGCAACAGGAGACGCAGGGCTTAGCCGCCGCACTATCCTAGACTCGACAGTGACTACGGATCCCACAATTCCCTGCCGTTTCCTGACGACCGCAACATGCAATTTCTTCTATATAACCGAGCTTAAGGCAAATAGCAATACTCCCAATCTCTTAGTTAGCGTGGATTTGATCAGCCAGAGTCAAAACTTAAATATTTTTCTGTTTATTTATGATAGAAGAATCACAGTGCTTGGTTGCATAAAAAAATCATAACTAGAATAAATCAATTACTTATACAATACACAGCAAAATATAAAGAAAAAGGTGTTAATCACAGAGCCTTACTTACGACGGAATAATCAGTAACTGGCATCGGTGCCTCCTGGGATCTGGAGATAGAGCATGGACAAATCAGTCCTCTTTAGAAGGAACCCCAAGTGATCAGCAAAAGCACATGGCTAGTGTTCCGAATTTATAAACTTCCTGATCTTTCCAGCCCCCACCCATAAATGGCCCAGTGTCCTGGACTTCATTTCCTTGGGTGCAATTCTCGCTCAGTAAGCTTGTCAATTAATCTTTAATTGCCTAAAGGCGTCCCTCTTCCCTCCAGACCCCCCTTAGAGATCAAGGATGTGCTTCCTGTCTTTGAAGATTGTGTGCCCATCTCTTGGGGCCGACCTGGCTACCAAGGTGTGATTTTCTCTGTTAGTGTACAAAGAAATTCCCTTTTTACAGCTACGTGTTATATCCTCCCCCCAAGGGAGAAAGCTAAACCTTCTGATTGCATTTCAGCTGTGAACATGGGGATAAACTTACCAAATGGTCAGACACAAATATGAATATAACTCTATATGGAGGAGAGGAGGTATGCATAAACCGGCAGATACACATATATACAGGCAGACCCTTATATAGATAGAAATACAGGTCTAATCTGCCACACTGTATGTGTAGGCAATTCGTCAAGATTTGGCAAATTGCCTGCTGTCTGGATAGCCGAATGGCCAAGAAAGGTAACCAAACGCTGATTTTCAGCATTCGGTTCCCTTTCGGCAGCCATTCGGATCTCTTTGAGGCTGCTGTCAGACGAGCGTAGTGTTCACGTCCGTGATTGCGCCTAAAAGTAAGTCCGTGATAGCATGAAAGAAAGTCCATTGGAGCCTGACACACGAAGTACGTCCGCACTGAACTGCGGACGCATGACGGACGCTGCAAACGGACGCAGGTTAGGCAAGAATGTAATACTGCTAGAACGGACATGCGGAGTGCGCCACGTCCACAACGTCTGCATAGCTTTGTGTGTGAGTGATGGAGCATGGTCAGACGGACTGCATTTATACTTCCAGCATTTTTGACGGACAGAATGTTTTTTCATTGTAATTTATTTTTCCCTCCTACATCTGTCAAAAATAACTTCAGTGAAAAAAACGGACTGTGTGGCCACTACCTTGTCGTCAGTCAGAAAGTACGTCCGTACTGCACGGACGCACAGTCCGTACAAAATGCGCTCATCTGACCCTAGCCTTAATAACCCTGATAAAAAAAAAAAAATTCCAGCAGATTCATAATTTATCATATCTCCACCATAGGGATTTTTATAGTGAAATCGCTGGGCAGCTAGGGGTTAATTCCCTTGCTGATGTCATAGCACCCATGCACGATGAAGTCATTGAGTGGGGGGAGGCCCCGGAGGCTTGGCTGACATACAAGGTGTCAGCCACCTCTGTCAGAAATCTGCGATTCAGCGCTGGATTGCAGTACTTCCACCTAAGGGTTAAGAAAGTCAGACTGTGACCTTTCCGGCGATGCCTCTTTTTTCTGTGACCTTACCAATGGGGAGGGAAAGGGGTCCAAAGAAACCCACCCTTCAAGCACTCTCCCGGCTCTGCCGGGGGTGGGGGGGCCTGAAACTAAAGCTTTAAATATGAATAAAAAATATAAGCACCTATATAGAAAAAAAAAAGGAATACTTTTGGGCCACATGAAGAAAGTAAGTTATCAGTTAACCATGCAACAGGAAAACAAGTCTAAGTAGCGTGCAGATGGTACCCTGAACAGAAGGGGATTACAGTACAACCACAAAAGAATGTCTTGATCCACTTCAGGTATGGAAACTTAATCCATACATTGTGCTATAAAAGCTGACAGTGAGCACCTGGACAAACAGACGCCCATATCTGTAATTATTGCTACATGCCAAGGTGAATGTATCCACACACAATTCCTGTGCTTTATATTGTTATTGACAGTCGTATGTATACCATTTACCTCCTGATTGTAACAAATTGTATTTATAGATGTCTGTTCTACAATGTGCAGTAAATGAAGCGTCAGGCTTGTATGGCAGGGACACTTGGCACACCTTTACGCAGGTTATGGTGTGAGAGGTTCCCTGTTTCTCTGCATACAGTCTGCTTGCTGCAGGGTTGTATACAAGTGATCGTCTCTGAAGGGCCGGGCTTACAGCCAGAGAGGTGAAAGATGTAAATCTGCTCTGCAAGTGAATGCTATTCCAGTCCTCAAATCCCAAATATTCTATAATTTTTGCAGACCTCTAAAGGGGTACGCTAGTGTCCGGGGTGTGGAAATTTAAAAAAAAATCTACTTGTCCAATGGACTAAGTGGTAGTCCAATCTACTTGTCCCTCAGAACGATCTACTTGTCCTGATAAGAAAAATAATTTCAGCAAAATAGTGTTTAAATAGAGGTCTTTATTCATAACAGCCTAGAAAGGCAGTGTCAGATACATGTGATGCTGCCTCTCTAGGCTGTTACGAATAAAGACCTCTATTTAAACACTATTTTGTTAATATGTATGTATGTAGGTTTTGTTTTTTTGTTTTGTTTGCGAAAGGATACATTGAGATTTCTCTCATTTTCGAGTATGTCCTAGGCGGCGAGTATGTACCATTAGGTGTCTTGCCCAAGGACACTTACTGGAGATATTCTACACACACATCCACTCAGAGGGCTGCAATGTGTGTGTATGTATATATACATACCGAGTTCTGAAATGTGTGTACGTACACACACCACCCTCAGTGTGTGTGTGTGTATTTACATACATATACACACTGAGGGCTGCAATGTGTGTGTGTGTGTATATACACACACTGCAGCCCTCAGTGTGTATGTATTTACATACATACAGTTTGCAGCCCTGTGTGTGTGTATACATACATACATTCAATGTGTATGTATGTAAATACACACACGGCTGCAGTGTGTGTGTGTGTGTAAATATATATATTTACACACACACACACACATTGCAGCCGTCTGTGTATTTACATACATACAAATTGCAGCCTTGTGTGTGTGTATACATACATACAATGTGGTGTGTATGTAAATACACACAACCCCCCCCCCCCCAAGGGCAGACGTGTGTGTATGTATACTGTCCGAATGCCGTTGTATGCCTGTGTGTGTGTGTACTGTCCGAATGCCTTTAGAGCATTCGGACAGCGCCCCATGTCTGGTCTGGGGTCTGAAGTGTGTGTGTGTGTGTGTGTGTGTGTGTATATATCTACACACAGGCATGTTTCAGACCTCATTCCAGACATGGGGCGCTGTCCGAATGCTCTAATGGCATTTGGACAGGCCCCTGCAGCTGACCGTGTTCAGTCTCCCAGCGGCCGCTTGTTGGGAAGCCCCCAGGCGCGATCACCCGAACGCCAAGATCTCGCCTGGGGGCTTCCCAACAAGTGGCCGCTGGGAGACTGTACCGGTGGCGCTTGTTGGAAGGTAACTGAAAGCGGTAAACTGCAGTGGCCTGTCCGGACAGCCGCCCCAGCCCCTCAGATGCCGGCAAGCCAGCTCAATGCTGGCTTCCGGTATCGGAGCATCCCTGGAATTAGCCTGCAGTCCGGCGGGCTTCTTGCCCGCCAGACAGCATCCCCAAAAAGACAACTTGCCCGGGTCTTCATGTCCCGGGCGTCGGGCGATACAATTCCCACACCCGTGCTAGTGTACATATCTGTGTATCTCTCTTGGATTGAGGTGATGAGGTTTGCACAAATAATACCCCTTTCTGTTTTTGTTTAATGTTAACACTTATGCACTGTAATTTTAGATCACCTTAGGCTGGGGGTCAGATGAGCGTCTTTGGAGAGCGGAAGGAATGTCCGTGAGAGTGGATGTTCCTTCCACTCCGCCCGCCTGGCCACCTCGCTGAGCGCAGTGAGTGGGCTCGGTGCTGCAAGGCTCAATCCTCCTATGGAGGATCGTGCTTTGCAGTCCCGTCAACGTGCGTCTAGAGTTTTGATGGGGAGGCTTTGGGCACAGATGCTTGTAGCGCACGCTCTACAGCGGGTGACCGTCCCCGTCGCGGCATCACAATGCTGCAACGGCCGCCAGTAGTCAAGTCAGTACGGCGCAGCTAGTGCGCTCGTCTGACACCGGCCTTAAGTGTGTTCTAATTTTCAGTGTTGTGTGACCACTATAGGTTGCTTACTGCAAGCTTTGCAATGCTCTTGCATCCCAGTTTGAACCCTTCATGCAACATTTCCTGTTTTCTGAGTCACAACCTCACAGCCTATGTATTTCAGGATTATCTGTGCTTTGTCATGCCCTCCTGACACTTTATTACAGTGACTGACTGGATAGATAATTACTGTGTTTCCAATCTCATCCCATACTTTAAAAGCCTTAATAATGGCCTGTTAATACAATTTTTAAGTAGGCTGGAAAATCCCAGGAAGGCGTTGGTGTGTTTATAAAATGTGTATATAGTGAGTGTATCGGGGCTAGATGGAGCTGTTCAAATCTAGGAGCCAGTAGTGAATTGCCAAATATTGTGTGTATGTACCGTATACCGGAGTCTGCAATGTTGATGCTCCACTTATTATTGTCATCATTTATATAGCGCCAACAGTTTCCGCAGCGCTTTACAATAACCAAAGGGAACGAGATACAGAAACGAACATAGGATGTAACAAATAATATATATATATTCCTCTCCGTGTATGTTAAGAGATGTAGTTTTTGTTTCTTCATCCACACATAAGTTATGCATTTATTTATATTTTTATATAATCTTAAAACGTAGTACTTTGTTTTTCAGATGATATTTACTTTTTTTCCTGTTGAGCATACACCCCTTAACTTTTTTTTTTGAGAAGGGATTTTACCAGGAAGGATACATTGAGATTTCTCTCATTTTCAAGTATGTCCTGGGTGGCGAGTATGTACCGTTAGGTGTCTTGCCCACACGTTGCCCACACTTGTCCATACATGGAATTAACCATGTGCGCAAGCAGCCAGTCCGGTACATCTGCTCTAAAATGAGGACTGTTTCTATGGGTTTAGAGTAGGGATGCACAATAACACTTTTTTAAGTACGAGTACCGATACTTTTATTTTATGTCATGTGACCACTTTCCAATAAGAAAAGACCTCATATAAAAATGCCCCCAGCTCACATGTATATACCCCCCCCATATATATATATATATATATAACAGAATGCCCCCAGCTCTCATGGATATTGCCCCCAGCGCTCACCTATACGCTGGGGAAGCTGGCCACGTATGAAAAGCACGCGGCCAGCGTTCCCTTCTGGCGGCAGCGATACTCACCCATCCTGAGGTCCGGTCGCGAGGCTTTGGCGCGTTCACGCGGCCTCCGGGCGCCTATGTGACGCTGCCTCCAGCCGAGAGGCAGCGTCACAGAAGCGCCCGAAGGCCACGTGAACGCGTCACAGCAGCACGACTGAACCTCAGGATGGGTGAGTATCGCTGGCTGCGTGCTTTTCATGCATGCGGCCAGCTTCCCCAGCCCCGCGGATACCGGCAAGCCGGCCCTGCACTGGCTTCCGGTATGGGGGGGAGTGTATTGGGCCTTTTGCACGAGTACCAAGTACTCGTGCAAACGGCAGTATCGGCACTGAATCCTAGTTTAGAGGCTGTAATACAACTTATATAGTTGCATTTTAACAGAAGAAAAAGTCCTAATATTGTTCTTTGTTCCAGAGATATGGAGTCCACATAGTGGGTTCTGTAGGGTCTCCATTTAAAAAAATCTTGAGCCCATGTTTGACAGCCTGGTGTTTAAGGAAATCATGCCCCATGATGCTCGTGCAACAGTATTTAGAAAATCCTGTGTGTAAGGCAGCGCTCAACAAACTCCAGGTCGCCATGGTGACTAGAAATTGCGTCCTGGCTCCTGCGCTTTTGCCCATTCACTGTTCACAGGCGTGAGAAATTCCTAGTGCAGCTCTGGGGGGCCTCGGCCTAATGCTGTCGCTAGCTTCCCCCACTGCCCCCGGCATCACACGGACAGAGACATGTATGCTCCTCCTACCCCAAAAGATCCCCCCCTGTCCCACACAGCTCCTCACACCTGACCCCCAGCAGATGCATTCTGCCAGCCCCAGTAATGGGAGACGCTGGATCAGCGTGCTGTTATGGAGGGAGGCGCTGTGCTGCCTGTTTCTCTGCAGCCAGGAGGCACAGGCAGGGATGGGCAAATCCTATTGCCCGACTCCCGGGGCTGGCAGTTTTGGTGGCCGGGCAGCAGGTTTATTCCCCCCATTTAGCCCTGCTTCGGGCAAGCAGAGCAGGGTCCAAGAGGATACCGGAGTTTTGGCTGCTCAGAATGCGTGTGCGCTGAGCACCAAGTCCTTCCCTGCACTGTGTGGATGTGCGTGGAGTGTCCTGGGGATTCCCTCCCCATCGCAGAGGACGCTCAACGCCAGTCTTGTGTCCCTGCTCAATGCAGATCTGGCTCCGAGCAGGGAGGTCAGCCCACTCTATGAGACTGGCCGCGGGCGTCATCGCGCATGTGCGCGATGATGTCACAAATGGGGATTCCCCTCCTGACTGGAAGGGGAATCCCACAGGAGATGCTGTGGTCCTTTTGGACCTCTGTATCTCTGGTTCCGTACATCCTACAGAGACAATTGAGGTATCGTTGGAAAAGCCAGAGTCTGGCCTTTCCAATGATAATGTAACGGGGAGCCCCCTATAGGGTGAGGGGGAACCCCCAATCTGCAGAGATGAAGCCTTAAGGACAGGTATACAGCTTCCAGGGAACAAACCAAGATATTAACAGAAACTAGAAAGATCCCTAAGCCCTGACTGAGATCCTTGAAAGATGGTCTCGAGATACTAACTAGGCTAGGCCTGCAAGACGAACAAAACATAAACCAGACATACGATGAATGCAGACATACAGATTCCAGGGAACAAACCAAGATTTTAACAGAAACTAGAAAGATCCTAAGCCCTGACTGAGATCCTTGAAAGGTGGTCTCGAGATACTAACTAGGCTAGGCCTGCATGACGAACAAAACATAAACCAAACATACGATGAATGCAGACATACAGATTCCTAAGCACGGTACAGTACAGGGGACAGACAGAAGAGAGATCCAAATACAAGAGCCAAAGGTCATACACGGAATATCAAAACTAGAGGGTCAGACAAGAGAGGGATCCTAAATACATGAGCCAGAGGTCATACACAGCAAATCAAAGTAAACCAGCAATACAGGGACTAGGCAAGAAAGACTATCCTGGTCCAAGGATCAAGGGGAGTCCTGGTCGTACTTATAGGGCAGAACAGGTCATGTGACCGCAGGCCAATAAGCCCAACAGATGGCCTGCAGGCTGAAAACAAAACAACAGGAATCCCTGCTACCACCAGCAGGGGGCAAGGCCGAGACGTGACATAACCCCCTCCCTTACGGGTGACCTCCTGGGCACCCAAGAAAAAAAACATGGATGGCATGAAAACGGACAAGACCAGTCACCAGTACCCATTGGAATCCCACTCAGACTCAGAGTAGTCAGCATGTGCCTGAGCAAGCAAAGCTCTTTCGTAAACCTCCAGGTCCTCTCTGCAGATCACTGCACCATTAGAGGCCCGTACACAACCCTCGGCAACCGGGCTAGGGTCTCGTACCCGAGGGTCCGACGGCATGAGTACCTTGGACCTTGAACGGAGTGAATCATCAGTCCCAGGCTGTTTATGGTTAGTCCTCTTGCGTCTCCTGGACCGTGATCTAGGAGTTCCGTCCACACCATGGACATAGAGGTATTAGAGGTACTGCCAGATCCAGTGACGGTAGTCGTGCCCCGAGATTGTATATTACAACCCACAGTGGAACCACTAGACACAGTGGACTTACTGTCTACCCCAGAGACAATGACCTTGCCATTAAACGTGGCCCCGACCGATACAATACAGGGTGTGTGCATGACTGGTACACTCTCGGGATATGGGACATCACCAGGACATGGTACAGTTGGCGCCACAACAGTCTTACACCTCTCCCCAGGAGGAGTATATTGTGGATCATCTGAATCAGTCTTCCAACAGCCCTTTCAGAATGTCAGGGTGTCTCTGGAGCACTACCCAGTGCCTCTCACGCATCCAAAAGCCAGAAGGCGTCCGTATATATTCCGTGGGAACACAATGTGATTTAGGGACCTCAATACCCTTTAAACCACCAGCTTGCTGAATTTCCCTGATTACTGTGCGGAGTAAGGCAACCTCGGACTTAGAGGGTGTAGTATCAATGGAACCAGAACAAAGTGTGGCAGTTTCAGAACCAGATTGACTAGGGTTGATCACCTTTTCTTGTCTTCTCTTAGAGCAAGACATAGACTTTGTGACCACCTCACAAGGCTTGACAATGGTGGGGACAACACTGGACTCACTGTGGGGCAAGGGCACAGTGGTCTCATGTGCCAATCCAGGCACATCGGCCTCATAACAAAACGTGGTCACAGCTGTCTCGTCTAACCTGGGTACAGCTGTCATTGCTGACGTACAGCTTGTCCCGGACACCACTGGCAAGGTACCAGCCTCAGGCATCACGAATGACATATTGTCAGTACCCGACATGGCTGGCTTCTCATTACCAGTACCCGACATGGCTGGCTTCGTGCCAGGGGAAGTAGACATGGCTGGCTTCGTGCCAGGGGAAGCAGACATGGCTGGCTTCGTGCCAGGGGAAGCGGACATGGCTGGCTTTTCATTGCCAGTGGGAACAGACATGGCTGGCTTCGTGCCAGTGGATACAGACATGGCTGGCTTCGTGCCAGAGGAAGCAGACATGGCTGGCTTCGTGCCAGTGGATACAGACATGGCTGGCTTCGTGCCAGTGGATACAGACATGGCTGGCTTCGTGCCAGAGGAAGCAGACATGGCTGGCTTCGTGCCAGTGGATACAGACATGGCTGGCTTTGTGCCAGTGGATACAGACATGGCTGGCTTCGTGCCAGTGGATACAGACATGGCTGGCTTCGTGCCAGTGGATACAGACATGGCTGGCTTCGTGCCAGTGGATACAGACATGGCTGGCTTCGTGCCAGTGGATACAGACATGGCTGGCTTCGTGCCAGTGGATACAGACATGGCTGGCTTCGTGCCAGTGGATACAGACATGGCTGGCTTCGTGCCAGTGGATACAGACATGGCTGGCTTCGTGCCAGTGGATACAGACATGGCTGGCTTCGTGCCAGTGGATACAGACATGGCTGGCTTCGTGCCAGTGGATACAGACATGGCTGGCTTCGTGCCAGTGGATACAGACATGGCTGGCTTCATGCCAGTAGATACAGACATGGCTGGCACTTCCTTGCCAGTGGGAACAGGCATGGCTGGCTTTTCATTACCAGTGAGAACAGGCATGGCTGGCAGCGTGCCAGTAGATACAGACATGGCTGGCATCGTGCCAATAGATACAGACATGGCTGGCATCTCATTGCCAGTGGGAACAGGCATGGCTGGCTTTTCATTACCAGTAAGAACAGGCATGGCTGGCAGCGTGCCAGTAGATACAGACATGGCTGGCATCGTGCCAATAGATACAGACATGGCTGGCATCTCATTGCCAGTGGGAACAGGCATGGCTGGCTTTTCATTACCAGTAAGAACAGCATGGCTGGCATCGTGCCGGTGGATACAGACATGACTGGCTTCGTGCCAGTAGATACAGACATGGTTGGCATCGTGCCAGTAGATACAGACATGGCTGGCATCGTGCCAATAGATACAGACATGGCTGGCATCGTGCCAATAGATACAGACATGGCTGGCATCGTGCCAATAGATACAGACATGGCTGGCATCTCATTGCCAGTGGGAACAGGCATGGCTGGCTTTTCATTACCAGTGAGAACAGGCATGGCTGGCAGCGTGCCAGTAGATACAGACATGGCTGGCATCGTGCCAATAGATACAGACATGGCTGGCATCTCATTGCCAGTGGGAACAGGCATGGCTGGCTTTTCATTACCAGTAAGAACAGGCATGGCTGGCATCGTGCCGGTGGATACAGACATGACTGGCTTCGTGCCAGTAGATACAGACATGGTTGGCATCGTGCCAGTAGATACAGACATGGCTGGCATCGTGCCAATAGATACAGACATGGCTGGCATCGTGCCAATAGATACAGACATGGCTGGCATCTCATTGCCAGTGGGAACAGGCATGGCTGGCTTTTCATTACCAGTAAGAACAGGCATGGCTGGCAGCGTGCCAGTGGATACAGACATGGCTGGCATTTCATTGCCAGTGGGAACAGGCATGGCTGGCTTTTCATTACCAGTGAGAACAGGCATGGCTGGCAGCGTGCCAGTGGATACAGACATGGCTGGCATCATGCCGGTGGATACAGACATGGCTGGCATCGTGCCGGTGGATACAGACATGGCTGGCATCGTGCCAGTAGATACAGACATGGCTGGCATCGTGCCAGTAGATACAGACATGGCTGGCATTGTACCAGTAGATACAGACATGGCTGGCAGCGTGCCAGTGGATACAGACATGGCTGGCATTTCATTGCCAGTGGGAACAGGCATGGCTGGCAGCGTGCCAGTAGATACAGACATGGCTGGCATCGTGCCAATAGATACAGACATGGCTGGCATTTCATTGCCAGTGGAAACAGGCATGGCTGGCAGCGTGCCAGTGGATACAGACATGGCTGGCAGCAAGCCAGTGGATACAGACATGGCTGGCATCGTGCCAGTGGATACAGACATGGCTGACATCGTGCCAGGGGAAGCAGACATGGCTGGCATCGTGTCAGTAGATACAGACATGGCTGGCATTTCATTGCCAGTGGGAACAGGCATAGCTGGCAGCGTGCCAGTGGATATAGACCTGGCTGGCAGTGTTCCAGTGGATATAGACATGGCTGGCAGCGTGCCAGTGGATACAAACGTGGCTGGCAGCGTGCCAGTGAATACAGACATGGCTGGCAGCGTGCCAGTGAATACAGACATGGCTGGCAGCGTGCCAGTGGATACAGACATGGCTGGCAGCGTGCCAGTGGATACAGACATGGCTGGCAGCGTACTAGTGGATACAGACATGGCTGGCATAGCATTCCCAACCGGAGACACTGAAACCTCACTGGGAGACGAGGGCATAGTGATCCCATGATTCACCAGATTTGAGGTGGCTATTCTGCCAGTCTGGATGCCTATGGAGGACACACCAGTACCTCCATAGCGATACCTGGATATATGGTTCCCCTGCCATTGCTTAACAGGTTTTAATACACAATGCTCAATAGTGTGATTTGGATCTGCACAATAAAAACAGAGACCATACAACCTGCGTCTTTCCTTCTCATACGTGGATTTGCAAGTAGTGCAGGGAGGTGCTGCATCGTTAGCTGCAGCAGGTGATAGGCTCAGAGCCTCCATTAACCTCTGCAGCTCTTTCAGCATAGCAAGCACCAAGTTCAATATAGCTTCATACATATGAGACATACCCGCCAGCTTCTATTCTGGGACCAGGATAATGTAACGGGGAGCCCCCTATAGGGTGAGGGGGAACCCCCAATCTGCAGAGATGAAGCCTTAAGGACAGGTATACAGCTTCCAGGGAACAAACCAAGATATTAACAGAAACTAGAAAGATCCCTAAGCCCTGACTGAGATCCTTGAAAGATGGTCTCGAAATACTACTAGGCTAGGTTTGCAAGATGAATAAAACATAAACCAGACAGACAATAAATGCAGGTATACAGATTCCAGGGAACAAACCAAGATATTAACAGAAACTAGAAAGATCCCTAAGCCCTGACTGAGATCCTTGAAAGGTGGTCTCGAGATACTAACTAGGCTAGGCCTGCATGACGAACAAAACATAAACCAAACATACGATGAATGCAGACATACAGATTCCTAAGCACGGTACAGTACAGGGGACAGACAGAAGAGAGATCCAAATACAAGAGCCAAAGGTCATACACGGAATATCATAACTAGAGGGGTCAGACAAGAGAGGGATCCTAAATACATGAGCCAAAAGGTCATACACAGCAAATCAAAGTAAACCAGCAATACAGGGACTAGGCAAGAAAGACTATCCTGGTCCAAGGATCAAGGGGAGTCCTGGTCGTACTTATAGGGCAGAACAGGTCATGTGACCGCAGGCCAATAAGCCCAACAGATGGCCTGCAGGCTGAAAACAAAACAACAGGAATCCCTGCTACCACCAGCAGGGGGCAAGGCCGAGACGTGACAGATATACATCATGACTAGGGATGAGCCGAGCACCCCCCGATTTCGGTTCGGACCCGAACTTTCCAAATGTTCGGATCCGAACCTGAACTCGAACTCAATACAAGTCAATGGGGCTGAAAATTCGATTTTTAGAGTGCCCTCCAAGAGGGCATATATGCTAGATATTTGCCATAAAAGGTGTATGGGGGTCCGGGTAGTGCCCTGGGGGACAGGAAACAAGGACAAAAAGTAAAAAAAAAGTTTTTAAAGGGACAGTGAGTTTTGCATGAGATAAGGGTTAAAAATAAAAACGAAAAATTCCTTCAAATATCGTGCCTAGGAGGTCCCCATAACCTGCCCGTGAAGTGGCGGATTTCTAGGATGTATAGAAATATGTAAAAACCAAAAAATGACATTTCAAATGACGGTAAATGCTTTTCCTTTTAATCTATCCATAAACCACTGCTTGGGGCGGCAGTCTGTATGAAAAGAGGAGACCTTTTCGGACACGCAGAAAAAGTTTACTGATTTTTTTTTTGGACGGTGAAAAGCAGGAGAATGACTGGAGAATGGAAAATTCTAGACCAAATAGCCGATTTGGAAAGTGAGATAAATGGGAGAATTTTTCTGGTTTGGCTATTTTGACCTAGGAGAATGACTGGAGAATGGAAAATTCTATCAGGGTTATTCAGAGAGCGGTGAAGAGCAGGAGAATGACTGGAGAATGGAAAATTCTAGGTCAAAATAGCCAAACCAGAAAAATTCTCCCATTTAGGCTAGGGTCAGACTAGCGAATTTTTAACGTGCGTTTAGCCGCACTTAATCACGGCCGCACTAGCATCAAATGACGGGCAATGACGGCCTATATACGAAGTATGGTCGCACGAAAGTCCGGCTGCGCAACGCAAGTGGAAAATGAACGCATTTTTTTGAGAACGCAGAACCGCTA
Source organism: Leptobrachium leishanense (assembly GCA_009667805.1). Lineage (NCBI taxonomy): Eukaryota > Metazoa > Chordata > Amphibia > Anura > Megophryidae > Leptobrachium > Leptobrachium leishanense. The sequence continues at coordinate 156,824,684 of CM019067.1, read as the reverse complement.
GTACAGAGTTGCGCTGTGTCCACTAGCGGCGTGTGTGCGTGATTTGGAGACGTAAGACCCTGCTCATGTCCGGCCAACATAACGTCCAGACACCCAAAGTTTCCTGGTTTGGATCCGTAAAAAATCACGCACAAAATGCGCATCGTATGACCGTTTTCGCGCATTCCGTGAAAAAATCCACAATACGTTCGGACGCACTTATTGACGGTCGCTGCGAAAAATGCGTTAGTCTGACCCTAGCCTTATCTCACTTTCCAAATCGGCTATTTGGTCCAGATTGTTCTCTTTTCCTGCCATTCTCCTGGTTTTCACCTTTCTCTGAACAACCCTGAGAGAGAGGTGAAAGCCAGGAGAACTGGCAAGAGAAGAGAACAATCTAGACCAAATAGCCGATTTGGAAAGTGAGATAAATGGGAGAATTTTTCTGGTTTGGGTATTTTGACCTAGAATTTTCACTTCTCCAGTTATTCTCCTGCTTTTCACCGCTCTCTGAATAACCCTGTGAATGTTTAATCCCGAGGTGAGCAATAACATTGCTTTAGATGTTAAAAGCGGGAAATGAGGAAATTTTGTATTTTTTTCTACATGATCGTGTTTGGTCTCATTAGAAAGGCAGCATATTAGAGGAGAGAAATTATTAACACTTCTCAAAAACAGACACCACACCCCTCAGTATAGTCTACATACATACAAAGTATCAAATTCATTAGAACAGACTAAAAACACCTGGTGTTTATGCCCGTTTGTGAACAGAGGTCATTTAGAGTTGAGAATCTTTGCACGTACACATTAGGTTTTAATTCAATATCTAATAAACCGTTGCTTATAATATTCTGCAGTAAAGAGTCTCTTTATTTCTAGATTTATTTTTTTTTGTATTTTGTTTAAGCATTTTCTATACTTTTTTCAAAATGTCTTTTTTTTTTTTTTTAACTCGAACCGAACACACACCCAAAAAGTTCGAAGTTCGCGAACTTTCGAACAACCAAAGTTCGGGCCGAACTCCGAACCGAACAGCTCATCCCTAATCATGACCACATAGTTTGGACATATCAAAAAAATAAAATAAAATATATATATATATATATATATATATATAATATATATATATATATATATATATATAATATATATTCTTTGGTTCTAAATGCAGCATCCCCCCTTTAACAATGTATGTTATATATATTTTAATGTTTATTATAATTAAATTTGAATAATACACTGCATTTAATAAATTTAAAGGAACACTCTAGGCTACAAATCTCCCCTTTTTTTTTTACATTAAAATATACCTATTCCCTACCTAGTTATTCAGTGTGTGTGTGTGTGTATATATAATTTTTTAATGTAATACTTACCCTAAAAAAAAAACACTTATTTTCAACAGCGGTTTTTTTATTTATTTTTTATACTTATCTCCCTCCTCTTCCGCTCCCTCCTGTTACAGCTTGAACTTGGCTAATGGTTTACGTGAGAAGCGCGCATGAGCGCCTCTCACGTAAGCCAGCCAATCAGCAGGCTTCCTCTTCTTCTTTGATTAGTGTTACGCGCAAGAAGATGCGCGCAACACTAATCGCAGCCGCAGACTATGCTGGCGGCTCGCTCCCACCAGCTACTGTAGCCGGAGTCAGACAGGTTCACTTTCATTAACGGCGCCGGACCAGACACAAGCAAGGATTGTCCAAACACGAGTCTCTTCAGGAAAGGCAAGAGTTTATTGTGTCGTCACACAAGTGCTCACACAGGATTGAATCGCAAAGAGTGAGCCCTGATTACCCAGTGACATGAGGTTTTATGCCCCAAATACATAATTAGGTACATCCCCATTAGCCCACCTCCCTATGACACTCTATTCCACCCCACGTGGGTTAATACCTCCCATCATTAACTCGAACACAAAGAACATTCCACATATAACTATAAATTGATACACTTCTCGTTAGTTTGACAGTCTGTGATTTGTTTGTGCTGTCTTTCTCCGGGCAGTGCCTCCCTCCCTATCGGCTATGTTTATTCAGATGGCCTGGGCCCAGTCTTCTATACTCCTCGTCTTTCCGCGGCCCCAACGACCTTGGAGTATCTACTTCTCCGTGCCAGAAACAGCAGAGATCCTTCATAAAGCTTTAATTGCTTTTCTGCTAATCTAAACGCATTCCTAAATTTCTACATATACCTCATTCTAGTTTCAGTTACAAACCTGTCTAGTTATATACAAGTGAACCAATATTCTGAACAAGATGGCTGCCTGGCTCATAGTAACAACCATCTTTCAGCCTGATTCTCCTTCACTACTGCGGCGAGTTGGAGACATCATCGCGCTGAAAGCGCGAGGACGTCTCCTACTCGGCAATAGTCGGCAGAAGCGGGAAATATGAATCCCGCTCTGCTGACTGACAGCTGGGAGGGCAGAGTAAAGTCCTCCGCGTCTCTCAGCTGTTTCAGCCGATCGGCTGAGCGGAGGGAGGGGGGAAAGACAAGGGCATACTCAGGGCATCATGACCACCTAAAAAAGCTTAGGTGGTCATGTTGCCTAGAGTATCCCTTTAACCCCTTAATGATCCCTGACGTACCCTGTACGTCCTGTCCTCGGGTCTCCCTTAGACCCGCGGACGTACAGGGTACGTCAGCGGCGCCAAATCCCCCTCCCGCCCGATACTCACCTCCCTCGTCGGATCCCACGGCGATCTGGCAGGGAGGAAGCCTGCCCATGTGATTTACATGGGCAGGCGAGGCTGATGACGTCGCCACGCTGCGTGGTGACGTCATCAGAAGGTGCCCCCATGTGTTTCAATGGAGGGGAGGGGGGGCTCCTTCGGAGCCCTCTATCTCCCCAACCATTGAAGCTAGGGAGATGCCGTTTGCACCGCTGGAGAGGGAAGAGCCTCCCCTTCCAGCGGTGTATGGCATTAACAGTTTCGCCGCCGGATCGCTTTTCGGCGCCAATTGGCGCCAAAACGCGATTCAAACCTGGAGGGGGGCTGACATCTTGGATGTCAGCCAAGCCTCCAGGTCCCCCCCCCACCCACTGACAACCTCACCATATGTGTGAGGATGTCAGTGGGCCAGTTAACCCTCTAGCTGCCATGTAGAGATAAGGGGATCCTAAGGATCCATTTATCTCCCGATCCATGGCAGCTGGATGGTCATATTTGCCATCATTTAAAAGGCCTGATTATGGCCTTTCAAATGATACCAAACATGACCAGGTTTGGTTTTAACCCTTTCGCTGCTGAGGCTTTTCCCGCCCCTGTGCTGAGGTCATTTTTACCGGGTTTTGCTCATCATGTTTAAACGTGTTTTGAAGGCTTATTTTAGTATATGACCCAGACATATTATATATCGTTCTTTCCGTCAGACTCGGTAGATTCATAATATGTCATTATTATATGTATACGTCATGTCATGTCTGTATATTATAACAAAAAATGCAATAAAATATGAATTTTCAATAATTTACAATGTGTAAAGTGTTTTTTTTCACATTTTAACATGCGAGCAATTGCGGTTTATATTTTGTATGGGGTGCGCTTGTTAAAAAAATTAGAGATGGGGTCTCGTTACATTTTTTTTCGGGGGAAAATTACACTATTTTTAACGAACGCACCGCATACAAAAATCGTTAGTGCAGCATCATTGTTCACATTATAATTGAAATGGGAACAATATTGCTGCATTAACAAACCAAAAAAAATAAAAAAGAGTGTTTTATTTTTTTTTTTATAATTTTTTATTTTTTTTATTACAACATTTTTCACTTTCATGTTTGGTATCGTTGGAACGGCCATGCTCTGGCCGATCCAACCATACCAAAATTTAACCCCTAACTGCCACGGATCGGGAGATAGGGAGTTCCAATGAACTCCTATCTCCACCGTTGGTGGCAGTTAAGGGTTAAGTCCAGGACTGGCATCATCGTGCTACGCACGATGACGCCAGTCCTCAGGGGGAGTTCCCGGAGGCTTGGCCGACATCCAAGATGTCGGCCAGCTCCGGGAAAGGATCGCGAACCGGCGCTTTTCAGCGCCGATTCGCGATCCAGCTCCCCAGGGGTTAATGCCAGGCATCATTTGGAAGGGCAGGCTGTGCCCTTCCAAATGATGCCTGGGTTAACCCCCGCAGAGCCGCCGATCGGGAGGGAGAGAGGTCCGAAGGACCTCACCCCCTCCCTTTCAGGCGCCTCCTCCGCACATGCGGGGGGGGGCGCGCCTGAATTAGGTGTCATCGCGCTGCCGCGATGACACCTAATTCCGGCGGCTGTGGTCCCGGATGCGCGGCTGACATCCAGGATGTCAGCCCGCACCGGGGGGTCCAGCGATCGGCCGGAACCCGGCCGAACGCTGACCCAATGGGAGGACGCGCTCAGCGCGTCCTCCGCATACCAGCGGGAATGCTGAGGACGCGCTGAGCGCGTCCTCAGCATCCAAGTGGTTAAAAAAAAATTTAATAAAAAAAAAATAATAAAAAAATTAAATAAAATAAAAAAATGTTTTTTTTTTAAAAAAAGTGTTTTTTGTCTGGGGGGAGTTTAATTAAATAGGACCTAGGCTGTTATCTAAAAATAATTAGCACAAAATGGTCAGAATGAGCGCAGCGCACATAGGTGAACTGTCTCAGCAGTGAAGGGGTTAAAAAGCAAACACATGTTAAAATTGGGTATTTCTAGTCTCGGGACAAAATTTTGAACCTATTTAGCCGGGGTCTTTTTGGGTGGTTGTAGATTTTGGGGATTAAATTACGAAAAAGTGTGTTTTTACTAGGGATGCACCGATACCACTTTTTTAAGACCGAGTACGAGTACCGATACTTTTGTTCAAGTACTCACCGATACCAATTACCGATACTTTTTCTTAAAGGGACAGGACACATTTTTTCTAAAACTACGAAAGAATGAATTATTTTTCCATTGCTGAATAGTGATTAATAATAATTAATCACTATTCTATTCACTATTCAGCAAAGGGGAAAAAATTTCATTTTGTTTATTCATTCTGTATTCACAGCATGGTCAAAGATGAATGAATATTAATTTGCTATAATCACTGTTTATAATAACTGCCCCAGCACTTCGTTTTTCCCCTTATCAATTTATTTTATTTTGTTTAGGCGGTGGGGGGAGAGAGGGGACAGACAGACTGAATATAAACTTCAGAGTCCTGCTGTCCCAGCACTCTGTTTTCCCCCCTATCAATTTATTTTCCTTCGTTGGGGGAAGGTACAGATAAACAAACTTTGCAGGCCTGATGCAGCCGTTCGGAGGCCTGTCCCGGCACTCCGATAATTTATTTTGCCCAGCAACTTATTTATCAGAGTTTCGTGACAGGCCTCTGAGTCCGAACCGCTGCATCAGGCCTTCAAAGTTTATAGTATGTCTGTCCCTTCCCCCTGCAAACTAACAAAAACAAGTTGCTGGGCAAAATTTTAATTATTTTTTTCATTTGGGGGGGGGGGGAGACAGCCAGAACATACGCACCTGCTTCTAGTGAGACGTGCCACTCCTTTTATGACTAGCAGCCAGTCCCACGTGATCTGTCAGTCTCTCGCTGCGGTGATGCGCTGACTCGTGCGACGAACGCGCACAGAGTGAGTGCCAGAGGATGCCGCGATTCAAGCAGTTTCAAGCCCGGAGGCCGCGATTGCTGTCCCGCTGGAGTGGAAGTATCGGTAAAAGTATCGGGCGATTTTTGACGAGTACGAGTACTCGTCAAAACGGTAGTATCGGCACCGATACTGGTATCGGTATCGGTGCATCCCTAGTTTTTACCATTTTTTTCCTCATATTTCATATTTTTTTTATAGTAAATTATTCGATATGATGGAAATAATGGTATTTCTAGAAAGTCCATTTAATGGCGGGAAAAAGGGTGTATAATATGTGTGGGTCGAATAAACGAGTAAGAGGAAAAATTGACCTAAACACTAACAGCGCAGAAACGTAAAAACCGCAGCGGTCACTAAAAGACGGATTTGTGTAAAACCGCCCGGTCACTAAGGGGTTAATATAATTCAAATATACAGCATAATTGTTTTGAGTATTACTGCTGTGGAGCTTTGTGATACGGTCATACACACCGTACATTACTGAATTTTATTGCTGTGCAGCTCTGTGATACGCTCATACACACTGCACGTTACTGTGAGTTTTATTGCCATGAAGCTCTGTGATACGGTCATACATACCGCATATTACTGAGTTTTATTGCCTTGGAGCTGTGTGATACGCTCATACACACTGCACATTGCTGGGAGATTTATTGCTGTGTGATACGCTCATTCACACCACACATTACTGTGATCTGTAATGTGTGGGTTGTAGGAGTGTGAGAAAACCGCAATGCAGTATGTTTTGTATTTAAACTAAATACCTGTGTTTGTTGATCGCCTTAATGTGTTTGTTCTCTTTGTAGTTAAGCATAATAAAGACCTAATGCTATTTTGTTGAAATTATATTTCTTATCCGGAAATGTAGATTGTCATGAGGGACAAGTAGATCAAGCTACTGTAGGCGGACAAAAACAGGTTCACTTTCATTAACGGCGCCGGACCAGACACAAGCAAGGATTGTCCAAACACGAGTCTCTTCAGGAAAGGCAAGAGTTTATTGTGTCGTCACACAAGTGCTCACACAGGATTGAATCGCAAAGAGTGAGCCCCCCTTACACAGTGACATGAGGTTTTATGCCCCAAATACATAATTAGGTACATCCCCATTAGCCCACCTCCCTATGACACTTTATTCCACCCCACGTGGGTTAATACCTCCCATCATTAACTCGAACACAAAGAACATTCCACATATAACTATAAATTGATACACTTCTCGTTAGTTTGACAGTCTGTGATTTGTTGTGCTGTCTTTCTCAGAGCAGTGCCTCCCTCCCTATCGGCTATGTTTATTCAGATGGCCTGGGGCCTGGTCTGTTCTCTATATTTTCTTTGTTCCTCTGCGGGCCCCAACGACCTTGAGTCGCTTTTCTCCTCCGTCCCAGGAACAGACAGAGATCTTTCATAAAGCTTTAATTGCTTTTCTGCTAATCTAAACGCATTCCTAAGTTTCTACGTATACCTCATTCTAGTCTCAGCTACAACCCTGTCTAGTTATATACAAGTGAACCAATATTCTGAACAAGATGGTCGCCTGTGTACAATGGCGGCCGTCTTCCAGCCTATTTCCACTTCATTCCCCCCTTGGCTCAAGTGTCAGGATCTTTTCCTGGCACTTGTAGCCATTACACTCCACTATTCTGAAACTCTGCATACTGGGGGGGCTCTCCGTTCACTGGGAACATTCCCTGTGGAATTATCAGTGGTATCTTCTGTGTTTGTGTAGATGTCAGTGCTGTTTTGCACAGTGGCCATAAACATAGCCCTATGCGGTATATCAGTATCCCTTTGATCAAGATCACCACTATCATGAGTATCATGGATCCAATCCGTGAGATAAATCTCAAGATAGACCCAAACCATTCTCCCATTGCTCCAAACCCACGGAGCGGATTCCAGCCTTCGGCAGCAATCCTCCTGGCTGTGCCCTGCAACTGTGCTACCTTCTCTTGGTGATCTTGAATTACCTGGTAATAATCTGGGACTTCATATGTAGTGTTTCTGATGAAGGTGCAACATTCATAGTGCATTGTCATTTCACACAATCCATTCAAGGCCGCACTGATCTGCTCAAGCGCCATATCATGTATCATCTGCACCTTTCGTAACTCACGCATTTCCAGATTCAGCAGCTGGATATCCATACTGGTTCTATTCAGAATCTCATCCATCAAATTGACATAGCTATTCAATCTCCTCATCATCTCTCCTCCCCATCCAGTCCATGCTGGCAACCATGCCCATATTCGATCCATCTTCGCAAACAATTCTCTCTTCGGTCTTTCAAACACCAGTGGGTACCTAGGGTGTAGTTCTGTGTCTGTGTTTGTGTCTTCTCCCCTTAGTCTCTGGATTGGGACCAGCTTAGCCAAATAACACATTCCCGTTATTGTTGGTGGTACCCATGTGTAACACACCCTTTCACAGCACACTTGGTACCCTCCTTCCACTATAAATGGTGATGAATATAATATTCCCTTTGATATCTCTATCGCAAATTGTCTCAGCCGTCTCATCATATCCACTGCACCCTGCCTCCCATTGGTCACATTCCCAATCACCGCCTCTTGGTCTCTAGTGAATTGCCTGCATCGTATATATATAATGTCCAGTTGAACTGACTTGAGTTACATAATCTACCCTCGTTATTTGTTTCTTTATCTGGTCCTAGTTGGAAACACCATTCTGGTGGATACACTGGTCCTATTATGGGGTACCCGGGACTGACTGATTCTGTCTTTACCCTTGGTGCGTCGACAGCATGTATTGTGACATTCCCTGATACAAACATACTCAAATTCATTGGAACAGAGGCAAATGGTATATGAATTGTCTCTGGGTGCAGTCTACTACACACCCAGCATGCGGTTTGCCCAGACTTTTTAGCATAGTCATATTTGAATTGCACAAGTAAATGTCCTCTTGGCAATATCTCGGATGATACTTCTCGTTTTTGTCTCCACATGGTACGGTTCTCCATCACCGGGTGCGTACCATTCCAGATATGGGAAATATCCACTTTCCCAGCGGTGCTTGTACAATTGGGGCATGCTCCACGTGAGAGTCCATAAATCAGATTAGCAAAATATAAAATCAGCACCACAAATGCCCCGAATGTCAGAATTCCTTGGGCGATTCTTTTCACAGTCACATAAACCCAATCCCTCCCCACCGGAATTTCAAAAGTAAAGAACATTTCTGGATAATCTAGGGTGGGGGCCGGGCCCCTAAAAAAAGCACCCTGTGGTTATCCCCCGTTGGCGGGTGGTCAGGACCTGTGCCCATCAAAACACCCACTTGTTGATCCTCTGTATTATCTGGGTTAGGATCATTTAGGTGCTCATGGCTGTGGTCTTTACTGCTGTAGGGGTTGATAACAGGACAAGATAAAAACCTCTCCATTTTGGACCCAGTGGATCATTTTTTTCACTCTTTTACCCATACTGAGTCACCCGGACAATACTTATGCAGTGAAGAATACAGAAAATGCGGTATATTATCCCCCACCCAAATATTTAATTTCTGCATTGATTTACCCAGCATTACTACCTGATCATTTAGTTTAGTTTCTCCCAATGCCCGAAGGTCCCCCTTAGTCCATTAATTAGAGGGGTTGGCCGTCCAAACATAAGTTCGTACGGACTTAGCTTCAATTGGGGGGGTTTGTCTGCACCTAATGTGCAAAAGGACTATCGGCAGCAAGTCCAACCAGCTCAATAACGTCTCTTGGCACAGTTTGGACATCAAAGTCTTTAGGGTACGGTTCATTCTTTCAACTTTTCCCGAACTTTGGGGCCTGTAGGCGGTATATAGCTTCCAGGTGATGCCCAGTAGCCGGGCAAGTTGTTGCAAACAGTTCTGGATACTTTTGGGAAATAGTATCGCCATGCGAAAAATAACAAATCTTGTCTGTCTTGTGAATCTCTTACTGCTGGTATGAAAAAGTTCATTGCACTTTTCTTCATTCTTGGCAGTCTGTTCTTGATAAGGATCTCCTTGAGGAAGAACCTCCCCAGTGGGGCTTGATATTCTTCTGCTCCCAATTCTCCCAGACTGTGCTGACGCGAAATTTTCTGCTCGTTCAACTTCAGTTGTTTCTTTGTCTTCCTCCTCCCCCACTATTTTTACGCCGAAGAATTTCAGCATCATCTTGTAGACTCTGCGCAGTCTTTGCTGGACTTCTGAGGTGTTAACCATTAGGCGTGTCTCTTGCGGACTTAGGGAAATAGAGTAGAAATTTCGGCCTTGTGTCCGAGTTAGGAAAAGCCACTGGATATAATCATGGTTGAGTTCTAATAGTTCATAATCATTTTGCCATTTGTGCAGTATTATTTCAATGAACTCGCCGTGGGGTTCAAACTGTCTCAAATTCATATAGAACTCGTAATTTGGCATGGAAGGTTGAGGTTCTTGCTGGCAGATCAGTACTTTAGCTTGATCTTCTGTTGGCGGTGGCTGTTTTGCAGCTGCTTCTGCGGCCTGGTCCGCGCGTCTGTTACCTTTTGGAATTTCGTCATGGCCTTTTTGGTGGCCACGGCAGTGCATGATGCTGACAGCACTTGGTTTCCATACTGCTTCCAGGAGGGCCGCGATTTCAGCCGCATATTTGATTTGTTGTCCTGAAGACGTAAGTAGGCCTCTCTCTTTGTAGAATGCACCATGTCCATGGACTGTCATGAAGGCGTACTTGGAATCTGTGTAGATATTTACTCTTTTGCCTTCAGAAATTTCAAGGGCTTTGGTTAAAGCTGTTATTTCGGCCAATTTTGCAGATGTATGGCCTGGCAGTGGCTTTGCTTCGATAACTTCTTCTGTTGAGACCAATGCATAGCCGGAGACTTTCTTCCCATCATCCATATAGCTGCTACCATCAGTGAATAGCTGTAGATCGTATTTGTCTAGGGGTACGTCTTGCAAATCCGGCCTGCTACTGAACACTTCTTCCATGACTTGGAGGCATTCATGATCTGGATCCTCTTCACAGTCAGGCAGTAGAGTAGCAGGGTTTAAGGTAGCGATGAGGTCCAAATGAACCCGTGGATTTTCACACATCATGGCTTGGTACTTCGTCATCCGGCTGTTGCTGAACCAGTAACCTCCTTTCACATCCAGCAGAGCCTTGACAGCGTGGGGCACCTTGACATGAAGAACTTGTCCAAGGGTCAGCTTGTCTGCTTCTGCTATCAGCATTGCGGTGGCAGCCACTGCTTTCAGGCATGGGGGTAGGCCGCTGGCCACAGGGTCGAGTTGCTTGGAGAGGTAGGCCACAGGCCTCAGCCATGAGCCAAAGGTCTGGACCAATACTCCTGTCGCTGTTTGATTATGTTCATGTACGAACAGCTGGAAAGGCTTGCTGTGATCTGGCAGGCCCAGTGTAGGAGCTTCCATCAGCAAAGTTTTTAATTTCAGGAACGCTGCTGATTGCTCTTCTTCTCAATGAAAGGGGTCTAGTTCTCCCCCCTTGGTGGCTTGATGAAGCGGCTTGGCAATATCTGCGAAGTTGGATCCACAGGCGGCAGAAGCCTGCAGCTCCCAGGAACTCACGGACTTGTCTCCTGGTCTTTGGTTGGGGTATGCGGCACACCGCTTCTTTTCTTTCTGCCCCAGGGCACGTTGGTACCTGTTAACTGGAAGCCCAGGTATCTTACACTCTGTTTACATATTTGTGCTTTCTTTTTAGACACTCTGTAACCTGCTTGGCTTTTTGTGGGATATAATATTGGCTTAGAGCCACCGGTGTTGCGCCGGGCTTTAATTCAACTAATCTGGGCGGGTTTTCCTCCCCCCCCCCCCACCTCAGAAATTCCAAGGAGTAGTGCGTGCGGATCCGGCGTGGCAGACAGAGTAGGTGCCGTGCGCCATTCTTCCTCCTTTGACATAACTGCTGCGATTTTCACAGGTTGGGGGTTGTGCGGGCTGGCTGGATTATGCTGCCGAGCAAAGCTGCTATCCTCCGGCAGATCTAATTGAGCGTGACCCCCGGGAAAAAAATCATAATTTGGGCTTGCAATTTGCAAAAAAATATCCCGCCCCAGGAGCTGGATGGGACATTCGGGCATATACACATACACATTGTGTAAATAATATTCTCAGAGATATTTTCCCGTAGCCCAAAACAGACTCTTAATACCACATCAAAAAAAACAATAAAAATAAATCATTCCATTGTCATAAGACCACTCCAAACATCTCATAACAATAAAATAACCATTCCATCAAAAATCAAACAAAAACATACCTTTTAAAAACAGTTAAAGAAAAATTACTTTAATTATTTCTCGAATTAGTTTTCTTTTAATATTAATTTTCTAACCGTTTCATATATTTCAATTTAATTTTAGCTCTGAACAAAACTAAAACTTTCGGAATAATATTAACACATATGTTTATATTTTATCTTGCACTCAACAGACTTCAGACAAATATTCTATTGTAACACACATTAAAATTAGCTAAGCATAGTACGCTGCACAGATACACAAAGGGTTAGCTATCAGAGAGCAAAGAAAAACATCCTCCCTTGGCATAACTACTGCAATTTTACTGACTCCCTCCCTTCCCCCTTTCAAACAGTCTGTCAGAAAGGAGGGGGCCTATACACCAGGGACGAAGTTCACCTCTCAGTCATTCTTACTTTTAATTGAACTATTTAATAATCAATTATAAACACAATCGGACAAAATCAGTCCGAATCACACACACAAATCATACAGCACCGCAATCATCCTACTCCGTAAAATATTAATTAATTTATATATGCTCCCATCGGGCATCTCAATCTTTTCTGGTGGAGCCTCTCTATCTCCTCCATTCGCGGCGCCCTGCTCTTCTTCCTCAGTCACACAGGACGGAGCAGAGGGAGCTGACCGAGACACAGCAGCTGCCGCCCCCCCCCCCTCTCCGCCCGCGCAACCGCGGCATTCAGAGCTTCCCTAGCTGCCCCATAACATAATAAATAGGACGGGGTAAAACATTTATTTTCTTCCGGTTGTTCTACTAACACCTCTCTCTCTCTCTTATTTTGGGGGTCCTGTTTCTTATCCTCCCCGCTATCATTATAAAATGACTCTTGTTTTTAATACAATATCTCCATATATCTATATACGGGTATTGTTCAGGATGTCCGTACTGCTCTGTGACTTGGGAGTGTACCTTCTGTACCAACTCCGGGTCCATTGACCCCTGCTCTGGCCATCCTGGGACTAATAACGGCCACACAACTGTACACATTACTTTTAATTTCTCTTTTTTTTTTTTTTTTTTTAATTCTACACCATATATTCTAGGGGCGTCTCACCCTCCTTCACCTTCTTGGGCTTAGATGACCCGTTACCCATTATTACTCTTGAAAACAGTACTCTTTGCAATACAGATATATTATTTCAACAACAGTTAAAATCTACAGTCTGATACTTCAGTCAACAATTCCTTCGTATCTACAGTCGCCAGAAACGTACGTTCGGGGTCCAAACTCGTATTTGCTTCCTCGCGGAGCGAGTAGGCGCACGTTCACTCACAGCACTCGAGTCAATTCATTCACAACACATACCGTATCAGATGCTTTCATCACATAACAGAACATAAAGCACTTCAACTCTTTCCATTAGCCGAGGGCTCATTCCCTCTTCTGTGGCTCCTTATACCCCGTAATTTGAACTCTAACTCTTGACTGCTTGTGACTATGTGCACCCCGTTCCTTATCTATACTTCCATCTGCAATTCCAATCTGCCTTATGGATAATCTACCCACTCAGCACCACTATCTCTGCAGCTACCGCTGGCTCCACTATGAGCCCTTTTCACTACACGGCGTACACACTAGCACTGACTCAGGCTCTTAGCCCAGTCACAGAAAATCCCTCCTCCTTTCCCTTTTACCCACGTGGCGAAGCTTGTTTACAAAACACTGACTACTGACTTATGCAACTCCACGTAGCTACCTTCTCCCTCTCTTACAGAACTACACTTTGATTGGCATTCAATTCCCCCGAATCCAGACACCCGCTAGCCACTCTGGCTCCTTAGCAATGTCAGCGCTATCAGCGGCGGGCTAGATATACCAATAGGATGGTGGCCATCGCATTCTCTTATCCGTCTATCTCAGTCGGACGTTTCCCTTAGATACCGGTATTTCCTTTAGACATACAAAACATAGAAGACACGTTACCTATCGCCGGCGCTGCTTGCTGTTTTCTCAGACTCAGTGTCCCAGTTTTCCCGGGTCAGGGGGGTCCGTTCGGGACGAGACGAGGTCCACTGAACAGGAAATCCTGCTTGGCGCCTGCAGATGTCAGCTCACCTTCAACGGATGCCCCCAACCATCGGGATTCTCGTGCACCTGCAGTCAATTTCGCCGCACTGTGTTCAGCAGCCGTTGCCTGTGTCTTGGCAAAAGGCCCGTTATCCCGGCTATCGAGTCCCCAGAAATGTAGGCGGACAAAAACAGGTTCACTTTCATTAACGGCGCCGGACCAGACACAAGCAAGGATTGTCCAAACACGAGTCTCTTCAGGAAAGGCAAGAGTTTATTGTGTCGTCACACAAGTGCTCACACAGGATTGAATCGCAAAGAGTGAGCCCCCCTTACACAGTGACATGAGGTTTTATGCCCCAAATACATAATTAGGTACATCCCCATTAGCCCACCTCCCTATGACACTTTATTCCACCCCACGTGGGTTAATACCTCCCATCATTAACTCGAACACAAAGAACATTCCACATATAACTATAAATTGATACACTTCTCGTTAGTTTGACAGTCTGTGATTTGTTGTGCTGTCTATCGGCTATGTTTATTCAGATGGCCTGGGGCCTGGTCTGTTCTCTATATTTTCTTTGTTCCTCTGCGGGCCCCAACGACCTTGAGTCGCTTTTCTCCTCCGTCCCAGGAACAGACAGAGATCTTTCATAAAGCTTTAATTGCTTTTCTGCTAATCTAAACGCATTCCTAAGTTTCTACGTATACCTCATTCTAGTCTCAGCTACAACCCTGTCTAGTTATATACAAGTGAACCAATATTCTGAACAAGATGGTCGCCTGTGTACAATGGCGGCCGTCTTCCAGCCTATTTCCACTTCACTACCACTTTAGTCCATTGGACAAGTAGATTTTTTTTTTTTAAAATTTCCACACCCCTGACTGGGGTCCTTCAGATCACTGTATCTTTGGCCTCGTGCGTCGTACCTGGTCGATCGTTGTCATTGGAAAGGGCAGAGCCTGGCCTTTCCAATGATTCCCAAGATGACCATATTCAGTGTAACATTAAAATAATAACGTTACCTTTTTCTTTTCAGTGTTGAAATGGCTCAGCATTGAAGGGGTTAATGGTCAGGCTATATATCACATTGTGTATTACTTTAGTTCTTCTGTTGGTTTAGTTGTATATTAACCTCTTCACTGTGGAGGATGCGCTCAGTGCGTCGAGCCAAATGGGCTTGCTGTGCGATGGACGCGTTGAGCGCGTCCTGACTTTGCAGCGGCTAACGGTTGGTATTTTGGCCGATTTGCTGTGGGCTGACCTCTTGGATCTCAGCCCAGCCTCCGGGACCCCAGCCCGCATCAATAGCATTATTGCGCTGGACGCTATGACGACTATTTCAGGCACCCCCCCCCGCCAGAGCATGGAAGGTGCCTGACGGGGCGGAGAGGTCCAAAGGTCTCTCCCTCCCCATCATTAAGGGGCACAGGCGATAGGCAGGCACATGTTGGAAGGGTACAGCCTGCCCTTCTCAGCGGTACCTGCCTTTTACCCCTTACGGGCTGCATAGCGATCGCATCCTGGTAGTGAAGGTGTTAATGAGTGCAAAGTGAGCTTCCTTGCACTGACAAACAAGTTAATAGCAAGAGTTTGGTACAGGTCAGGTAACTTCTGCCTGGTCTACCTGTGTTTCCTTCCATTGTACATTTCACACAATTCTGTCTTTTCTTAGAAGGTACATGGCGTATTCTGTATATATCTATACTAAGTATTTTAAGAATTTATCCCCATCCACTCTCGGTGCTATCTCAGTGGTTAGTGGTTTTGCTCTGTTCTCTTGTAGCGGTTCACATCAAATCTTTTTTCTGCTCACAAATGACTCCTTCAGCATTTTACGAATTTATGGAAACATATTTGCGTATAGACAGCAAATGGTGCAGCGCCACACAACATGCATCCACCACCAGGGTGCCCAGATAGCCAATCTCAGGATATAGTGGTTTCCCCTATACCATTACACACAATAATGAAAACAATAACCTGGATCGGCGCAAATACTGCTCTCTGGGATCCTGGATCCTCGCATATATATATATAAAGGAGAAAACCAACAATAGTGCAACACTGTTTTGTAAAATATACTGTGAATGTAAGTGATGAACACCCCCACTTACAAGTGTAGAGCCGTGCACTGGCTCTAAGTGGGTCCAGACATGTGGGTAATTGTCTTCAATTTCTTAGGTGACCCCCACCTTACAGCAAGATTTTCTCTTTTTCTTTGTTCGAGGTTTGGACAGTGGAAAGGATAACAGGAAGAGAAAATCCTTGTGTAGGTCCACAAATAAAAGGTCACGATATTTGCGTATGTTCAGACCTCGGGGAGGCATTCCCTGCTCCTCTGCACACATGCTGACCTTCATAGGGTAATAATATATTTTTTCCAGAAAGTACCTGGGGCAGGCGTTAAGTTATACAGTATGTTCTAGAATTTGGTAGGAATCACATCCACTGGGCTCCACTTGCTTTAACTGATGTTGTAATACCTGTTTATTAAGGTCATAACAATTGCTTAGTGGCTACATTGTTTTCAGAGGGGCGTTTATTTAATTCTTATCATTAGATTTATTGCTTGAAATATGTTTTGTGCGTGCCTAATATGAAGATGATTGCCTGTAAGTTTTTATGTCTTGAATTTGCCTATTTTATTTGCAATTTAGTTCATAATGCAGAACTTGGGCCTGTTATGTGCACAGGCTTGCTACCACACAACAAATTATTCAATTAAACCCTCCGCCATTGGCAGCAGCTGGTGAGCGGCTGGTTGTCGTAGCAGCGTCACTAAATGCTCTGCAGCACTTGGGCTAAAGATGAGGCCTGTTCAGTTCCTCACCAGCTGCTGAATTGCTACATTGCAGTTCAGTTTGCTGCAGCTGTCTCACTGAACGCTTTGGGAATATTGAAGCAAAAGGGTGGAGGATTGCTTAATGAAAGGTGCTGTTTCTGCAATGTCCGTTTTATTACCATTTTATTTAGTGTTAATGTTTACCATGTTCCAATAAATATTTGGTGTGTTGGTCCACCAAAACTTCAAACTGAACATTTCCTTATTGGATTATTTACTCCGTGGAGTCGGCCATCTTTCCCACGTCACACTCAGCTGCTCTGCAGCACCTCTCTACTTGGCTGCAAGTGCTAAGTTAGCAGTGCTGAAGTGCAGCACAGCATTCAGTGTTAAGTTGCTAACTTAGCACTTGCAGCAGCTGAGGAACTGAACGCGTCTCTGTATTGACTTCCTGATTCTATTGGTCAGTAGCCAATCAGCTTCTAGCTTAGCTGTGAAGCTACTTTGCAGCCACAATCGCTTCCGAAGCGCGAGCTAAATTGCAGTGCAGCATTCAGGTGCAATTTGCTTGCTAACTGAATGTGCCTCTGGAGAGTAGGTCTGCTTTTCATCCGCTCCTAAACTCTGAGCAGCAAATCATACTAACTGATGCACTGACATGAACACAAACCAATAGAGCAAATGAAAACCAGCCCTGTGCATTGTTTCGATTCAACCATTTAACCCTTTCACTGCTGAAGACGTGTGGGGCACGTCCTCATTGATGCACGTTACATGCTGAGGACGTGCCCCACACGTCATCAGCTGTGCGGGACCCCCGGCGGAGATACTCACCTCTCTGTCCGGGGTCCCGCGGTGTTCTGACTTCAGCGTCCTCAGACTCTGAAGTCAAGCTCCTCCCGGCGTAAATGACGTCATGACGCTTGGCGCGATGACGTCATTTCCAGGCGACCCCCCCCCCCCGGGAGATAGCCTGGAAGGGAGGGGGGGTGATCCGTTCGCATCCCTCTCCCTCCCGATCGGAAAGGAGCAGCGCAAAAGCCAGGCACCGCTTAAAAGGGAGAGTCTCCCCTTTTAAGCGGTGCCTGGCTTTAACCCCTCAAGCGCCGGGTTGCACTTCAGCGCCTTGCGGCGCTGAAGTGCAGCCTAGCTCCGGTGGGGGCCGCCATCTTGGATGGCGGCTCCACCCCCGGGTCTCCCCTCGCTGCCTGATGTCATCATGCATAGCGTGATGACGTCAGATAGCCGGGGAACCCCTAGCTGCCAGGGGATTTCCCAAGGAAATCCCCTGGTGGAGATATGGGGTTCTTGTGAAGCTAGGGGGTCATGGAGGGTGTCATTTGAAAGGCCTGAGCATGGCCTTTCGAATGATACCCAATATGACTAGGTACAAAGTAAAAAAATAAAAAAAAAATTATAATAAAAATAAATTTAAAAAAAAACAAAACATTTTTTTTTGTGTGTTGTTTTTATTAATGCAGCAATATTGTTCACATTTCAATTATAATGTGAACAATGATGCTGCACTAATGATTTTTTTCTATGGGGTGCGTTTGCTAAAAATCACGTAAATCCCCCCACAAAATGTAACAAGTCCCCATTTCAAATTTTTGTACAAGCGCACCCCATAGAAAATATAACCGCAAACGCTCATGTAATAAAATGTGAAAAAAAACACTTTACACACTGCAGATGATTAAAAACTAAATTTTTATTGTATTTTTTGTTATAATATACAGACAGGACATGACGTATACATATAAAAATGATATATTATGAATCTGCGGAGTCTGCCGGAAAGAACGATATATAATATGTCTGGGTCATTTATTAAAATATGGCTTCAAATCGCGTTTAAACATGATGAGCGAAAGCGGTAAAAATGAGCTCAGCACACAGCGGTGAAATGCCTCAGCAGTGAAGGGGTTAAGTGTCCTTTCGGTGAATTTACAAATCACTCAAAATTCCTATTAAATCGAACAAATGCACATGTCTACCACCCTTTTTTTTTTAAAAAATTTCCAAATTTATATGCCAAACTAGCCAAATCCTATCATACAGTGCTAATCAGCTGTGCCATGACATACCATAGATATTCCAGTATGCTGCAATATTTTTTTTGTGTGTGTGTGTGTGTGGGGTGGTGTGGGGGGGGGGGAAATGAACATAAAATTTGGATGGGTCGAAGAATACTCAAGACATCCGTAAGTAAAAAAAAACTTGCCTTGCGGCAGCAGGAGTCCGGGGAGGAGGAGCTGCCGGAGCTTGGCGAGATTGGGCAAATCGGCCGCTGGGCCTGGAGAGCCGAGTCGTGTCTCACCAGGACTCTGTTCAGGCCACAGCCCCGGTCTATTCAGAGCCCTGCCTTGAATATTCCCGCTTCCTTTGGCAATTGAACCCTTCCTGTCACGTGACTGTTGTGTTGTCACAGGTCCTTGTAGGTGGGTACAATTTATCCTCCACTGGGCTCTAAACCCATTCTGTCATGAAACACGCGGTGTCCGTAAAGTGTGCGTCTGTTTCTCTGAGATCTTTCGCTTGGCTACCTTTTTAGGGATTTATGTTGAGTGTGGCAGGCCTCTCTCTCTCTCTGGCTGGGGGCTGAGGACTCTGCGGCCATGGTAAGGAAAAGGGGGCTTAAACCTCGGTTTGACCACCGCTCAGACCCGTGGAAACCCTGAGAGGAGGCCGGTCAGTATGCACGCTTTGTAGCGCTGAGCACACTAACGTCCGAGTGGGAGGAACATCCATTCTCACGGATGTTCCTTTCGCTCTCAAGTGCGCTCGTCTGACCCCGGCATCGCTTTAATTACACGAGGGCACTTGAGAGCGGATGGAACATCCATGCGAGTGGACATTCCTTCCACTCTGATGCCCGTGTTGCCACCTCGCTTAGCGCAGTTGGTGTGCTCAACGCTGCAAAGCTTGATTCCATTTTGCTCCTCGTGTTATATATTCGAGGTTCTCACATCTCAATAATCTCTGTCCATCGCGTTATACTCGAGTATCTTCGATAACAGCTGCGTTCGCACGTGCAAACATACATTCACACATGCGATTGGCCCAGGAGGAACAAACGACTCCTATATTTCTTATTTCTTCATAGCTAATTTAGATACAAAACCTAGCCGGGTTCATAAAATGAGTGGCAGCTCTTGTGTTTATATATATATATATTTTTTTTTCTGGCTCTGAAGTCCAATATCATTTTGGCAAGCATTGGATTTGTTACATATCTTAACTTTGTGTCAGGGTGTCATGCCTTTGGCATGTGGGGCATAACTGGATCTACAAAAGCGCCTCCGTGAACATTGTATCTTATACATCTTTTCAAACAACATGCACATGTTTTCCTTAACTGAATATAACATTGCTTTAAATTATTTCAGGTTTGACATGGGCACTTATTTTCTTTTCAGCCTTGCTATAGAAAGCGATACATTGTGATATCAAAATACTAGTGCAATAGAATTTAAATTCAGGCTGGGGATCCGTTTGCCTTAGTGTGCTTGGATGAGGCTTAATATGTACAGTTGTGTTCAAAATTATTCAACCCCCACTGAAATTGAGTGTTTTGGCCAGTTTGACATTGATTTTGATCATTCAGTCATCTTGCTTACAATTAAATCAAAGAGGCACATGTAGGTCAGACAAATATAACATAACATTTATAATGAAATAACCACAAATGTCTTTTTTGTGCTCACATCATTATCAGTTTTATTCAACCCCCAAGTGACATTCAATCTTAGTACTTAGTACAACATCCTTTTACAGTTATAACAGCTTTTAAACGTGAAGCATAGCTTGACACAAGTGTCTTGCAGCGATCTACGGGTATCTTCGCCCATTCGTCATGGGCAAAAGCCTCCAGTTCAGTCACATTCTTAGGCTTGCGCACTGCAACTGCTTTAAGTCCCACCAGAGGTTCTCAATCGGATTTAAGTCAGATGACTGCGATGGCCACTCCAAAATGTTCCAACCTTTAATCTGCAACCATGTTCTAGTGGACATGGAGGTATGCTTGGGATCATTGTCCTGTTGAAAGGTCCAACGTCTCCCAAGCCTCAGGTTTGTGACGGACTGCATCACATTGTCATCCAATATCTCCTGGTACTGAAGAGAATTCATGGTACCTTGCACACGCTGAAGCTTCCCTGTACCTGCAGAAGCAAAACAGCCCCAAAGCATGATTGACCCCCCGCCATGCTTCACAGTAGGCAAGGTGTTCTTTTCTTCATAGGCCTTGTTCTTCCTCCTCCAAACATAGCGTTGATCCATGGGCCCAAACAGTTCTAATTTTGTTTCATCAGTCCACAGAACACTATCCCAAAACTTCTGTGGTTTGTCCACATGACTTTTGGCATACTGCAGTCGACTCTTCTTATTCTTTGGAGACAGCAAGGGGGTGCGCCTGGGAGTTCTGGCATGGATGCCTTCATTACGCAGTGTGCGCCGTATTGTCTGAGCTGAAACTTCAGTACCCACATCTGACAAATCTTTTCTCAGTTCCTCAGCAGTCACACGGGGACTTTTCTCCACTCTACGCTTCAGGTAGCGCACAGCAGTCGAAGTCAGCATCTTCTTTCTGCCACGACCAGGTAGCGTTTCAACAGTGCCCTTTGCCTTGAATTTGCGAATGATGCTTCCTATGGTCTCTCTTGGTATGTTTAACATCTTTGCAAACTTATAGCCATTGCCCTTCCTGTGAAGAGTAATTACCTCTTCTCTTGTCTTCCTGGACCATTCTCTTGACTTCACCATGTTTGTAACCACACCAGTAAATGTCTAGAAGGAGCTGAGTATTAGTCATTTTAAAGCTGCCTAATTGGTGCTTATTATGCTTTATTGCTGCTCCGTGACATCCACAGGTGTTTTCAATACCTGATTGAAAACACTTGAATGAACCTCTGTTCTTCAGAGTGGTAGTCTTTAAGGGGTTGAATAATTGTGTCAATGAAGAATTCAGAAAAGAAATATTTACTACTGTATTACAAAACCAATTGATGTCATTTTAGTTGCATATGGTTCTTTAAAAAGTCCTTGTAGGATTTCATTCTGAATACAATTACAAATGTACACTAAATTCCCTAAAACCATTTACAGCATTGGGGGTTGAATAATTTTGAACACCACTGTATGTGAGATCATTCCCTCTGAGGTTTTCTGCTCTGGTTTGGCTAATTGTTCTTTGTTGAGCAAGACCATGTTATTAGTAAAGATTCTCTGAACATGGGCTCACAAGGATGCATTATCTTATTCAGCTGCCATCTCTTCTCTTGAGTAGCCGGGATCACAATGGACTTTCTGCATCCTTATCTAAACATTCCCTCCTCCACCTCATTGGCTGTTACTATACTTTAGAAGATAAACCACAGCAGTAAAGGAAAGCTTTTGTGCAGATTTTGGTAAATGTTGCATTGTGGGGGAAATCTACAAAATGGAAACTGGAGATAATAAAGACACCTAACTTTTATTTTTCCTTTTTTACATGCAATTATTTCAAAGGAAAACAGCATGTGTGTGTTTATTTGAAATGCACAAGTATCTAGTTACATGTTATGTAAGTGGTAGTATCCCCTTAACTAGCCTTCATTTGTAAATGTTCAAACATTGTTTCATTTGGGCATTAAATCCAACATTAATTATTACAGTTGCAACAATAATATTTATTATTCTTTTGGGTATTCTGGTCAAATATATGGAAGAAAAAACACACAGAAAATGGTGCAATATGAATTGACAATTTACTTCGCAATTTATATTGACAGTTTATAACATTTCACAGTAACTAACAAAATAGACGAACAAACACAGAGTACATTAAACAAATCAACAATACTAAACAATACAGCAATTAAATGAAGTCATGCTTACTAGGCCCCAGCTTTTGGCTGGGGGCTGAGAAGAGTTCACATGGTCAGTCTCGGGTACACACAGCTTAAAGGGACACTCTAGGCAACATGACCACCTAAGCTTTTTTTAGGTGGTCATGATGCCCAGAGTATGCGGGTCCCCCCTCCCTCCGCTCAGCGGTTCAGCTGTAAATGCTGAAAACAGCTGAGAGTGGCGGAGAACTTTACTCCGCCCTCCCAGCTGTCAGTCAGCAGAGCGGGAATCCTATTTCCTGCTTCTGCTGACTTTTGCCGAGTAGGAGACGTCATCGCGCTTTCAGAGCGATGACGTCTCCAACTCACCGCAGAAGCTGGCGGCTCCCTCTGAGGGTTAGTGTGGCGCGCATCCTCTTGCATGCAACACTAATCCTCAGAGGGAGCCGGGAGGAAGCCTGCCGATTGGCTGGCTTACGTGAGAGGCGCACTTCTCACGTAAACCAGAAGGCAAGAAGACTCAAGAAGGACGGGAGCGGAAGAGGAGGGAGGTGAGTATGAAAAAAAAAAAAGACGCCGCTGGAAAGAAGAGGCTTTTAGGGTAAGTACTACAGTTACAAAAAAAAAAAAAAAACAACGAACGATTTATTAAGGGAGTAGGGATAGGTTAAGGTTAAAAAACGGGGGGGTGATTTTTTATTAGAGTGTCCCTTTTAAGAGTGCTAACTGTTGAATTTAGACCAACTTTAATTCCCAGTGGGAGTCACCAATAGGTAAACCTCTCTAAAGTAGGCTTGCTTAATGACTTCACAGAATGCCACACAGGGTAAAAGGCCCCTAGTGTTCCTTCTTTGGTATGTAATTTTAAAATATGATGATTTATGACACAAATCCTTCATGATCACTACAAACACACTCACCAATTCATAAACCTATCAATTAGTGATGCCCATCTTGTAGCTGTGTAAGAGCAGTTATCTAAGCTATCTGGATGCCTATAACCCCAACCCCTGAAAAGTCCTTTTGAGGACTCCCTTTGACTCCTAGGTGACATCAAGTCAAGAGTCCTACATGTGATGTCATCAGCCACTCCACTGCAAGTAAAATTAATCTTAATTAAAATTAGTAAAATTACTCTTAATGTTTATGATGCTGAATGTCAACATAGCCTACACCTTTACAACCTATATTATCTTTAGGCTTGAAAGTGATGGAGTCAGGTATCCAGAGGCGCTTAAAAATTTACCTCTGGCTCCTATAGATGTTTCAGAGGAGAACCTGGTTCTGGAACTGCCTGGTTGACCAAACATTTCTAGAACCGCTTTATTTTAACCATATTTGATGTAACAAAAAGTAATAAATATGCTCTATGGCCTGTTATCGCTGGGCTGCTTGTCGTACGTGTGACGGTCTGCTTTAACATTTTTAGGATGAATTGGATTTAAATCTCTTGTCATCTCTTTTAAAGACTTATTCTTGCAAGTTATAATCTTAATGTTTACAAACCAGGTAAAGGTCTAATCTCTACTGTAGTAACTTTTCAGATCTGTTTGACAGAAAATTACCCTGTTTCAAATTCATTTTAACCTCTCTGGCGGTCTAATTTTTGTGAAAAACCGTGTCTAAAAGCGGTCCCCCCCCCCTCCAGCAGTATTCTCGAGTGTGGATCGGGGTTAAGTTCCTGTGTTGGAAGCGGTAACCCCGAGTAACACTCGGGATGCCGCTGGATACATCACCTCTCACTGCACTCCCTTGATGTCCCCAGCTGCCTCCTCCGGCGATCGCGACCTTATACTTACTTCCTTCCTCGCGAGAAGGAATCCAGGAAGTAAAACAACGCGATCGCCGGAGGAGACTGCAGAGATCATCGAGGGAGCGCACGGAGAGGTGATGTATACAGCCCGAGTGTCACTCGGGGTTGCCGCTCTCAGCGGGGAAATTTAACCCCGAGACACACTCGGGATAACTGTCAGGGAGGTTAAACTTTGTGTACATTCCTCTTCACACCTTATACATATCTATTCCTCTTCTTGAATCTTAGCACTTTGTGTTTAGTCTGGTAACAAAGATTTGCAGGATAACACTGCTGATAATCTACAGCCATATGTATGATATATCTGCTTATTGCTGAGGAGTTCAATTTATGGTAATTAAATCGATATGTGTCTGGATGTTTTACACTGGAATAGTCACGTGGTCACTGGTGCACACAACGGTCTTTACTGTTGCCTATAAAAGTAGTCAAAATAATTTTACAAATCTCTCTGGTGGAGCAGGACATGGTGAATGTTTTAGGCTGGGGTCAGATGAGCGGTAGTAAGGCTCCGGTCACACCTGAGTGTATTTCATACGCTCGTTTTTTCCCAGCGTTCATACGCGCGTTTTCGATAATGAAAACGCGCAAATGCCGATAACCGCGCGTTCACATCCATGTCTATGGCCGCAAACGCTCTGTAATACGCCCCAAAGAAGCTCCTGTACCTTTTGGGGCGTAGGGCGTTTTACAGCGCATTCCTATGTGCTGTAAAACGCCCAGGTGTGAACGGACCCCATAGGAAATCATGGGATTTCCGTGTTTGGGCGTTTTACAGCACGTAGGAACACGCTGTAAAACGCCCAGGTGTGAATGGGGCCTAAGAGCAGAAGGAACATCCGTGAGAGTGCACTTTGTGAATGCGCAACAGCGTGTGGCTGGCCCCGTCGCAGCGTCCCAATGCTGGGATGGATGCCGGTGTGGGCGCACCTAGTGCGCTCGTCTGACCCCGGCCTTAATGAGATTCATTTACCAAAAATGTGAACCTTACAGGAATATACAGACTCATGCTACATTTGGACTGCAATGTTTCTTTTTTTTTTTTTATAATTCTTTATTTTCAACAAGATGCCTGTACAATAATGAAACATCTCCCCTTCGGGGATATATATCAGGAACAACTATCAGCATCATTTTCCAGAAAAAACAATATTCAAGTGAGGAAATAAAAATAAAGAGACAAAGAAAGACGAAGTCGGAAAAAACAGAGGAAAAGGAGAAAGAGAAATGGAGAGGGGGGGGAACCGACATCCCCAACCGTGAGCACTTGAGGGACTACGCCCGAGGGTCCCTACTGAGCGTTGCTATCCATCCTATCCTGGCTCGTACGCCAGCCAGGGGGCCCAGACCCGGTCGAACAGGTGCATGGTATCATGGACCATTGCGTCAATCTATCCATCGTCATGGCTTCTCTTATATTAATTCGCACCCTCTCCAAGGAGGGGAGGGCAGGCGCTGTCCACTGCTGCGCCACCGCTCTCCGAGCCACCAGCGCGATTCTATGGAGGAGTTTGTTCTCTGGCGGGAGCATGGCCCGCAATGTTTCTTAAATAGAAAAGTCTGTTTGGAAGGATTTTTATCTAAAAACACTAACATTTTTTTTCTTTTTAAGTGTTGGAAAGTAACATTTTTGCATATTTTCTGTGTATCTCTTTAATGTGATGCACAGGTATTTCTGTTGACTGTACTTTTTGGGGTAATCGCGGATGATTTGTCTCTGGCATTCTTTTTCAAGATATAAAGTATAAGCACAATTATAGAAAATAACTTTACTAAACACCTGACAATCTCTATCACGTATCCGTCTAGGTTAACGGAAGATGGGGGACAAATTAGGTGTTTCACCAATAAATTGGATAAGATTGTAGTAGGGCTGAAACAACTATTTTCATTAGGGTTGTACCGATACTAGTATCGATATCGGTGCCGATACCGGGTACTGCAGGAGTACTTGATACTCGTGCAGTACCACCGATATTTCCCCCGGTAAATAAAAACAAACTATGTCCAACATAACCATAGAACAAAATCATACAGAGTAAAGCGTCTTCTCCAATCAACTCCAAAGTGGTATCTGAGGTTAATAATGTTTGACTCAAATGGTGTTTGCAATAAAGACCGATTAATTGACTAGCAATTTAGTTGATAATGAAAATAGTTGACATTAATTAAATTGACAACGAGAATAGTTTTGTTTCAGCCCTAGTTATGTTAGACATCACCAGTTTGATTTTATTTAGATTACAACAGTAGCAGAAGGAGCTGTACCACTAGTTTTATATCCCTACTTGGAGCTGCAGTCCTGTGCCAACACCCACCCTACCTGCCTTGCTCTCTCGGGTCAGGAAAGCAGACATGGGCTTGAGCTGTACATGCAACATCAGTCCATCACTGACCAGGTTTCGCATAACTTATGTGTGAAAAGTCCACAAGTTACACGAGATACGCAATTTGCGTACGTACATGCACTGTGCAAATTGCATTAGATAAGTGATGGGGGCAGAAGGAGGGGTTTATTTTTGCATAGTGTATCTTTCGGTAAACAAAAAATGTCAGCGCAGCAGTTGGAGGTTTCTTTAGGGCAGGGGTCAGCAACCTCGGCCCTCCAGATGTTGTGTAATTACATTTTCCATGATCTAAATAAGAGTGCCCCATAAAATACAAAAATATAACGTAATACGGTACAGGACAATAATAAAACTCTTAGCCCCTACATGAACCACGCTCACAAGACTAATTTGTATAGAAAGCCTTCATTTCCCATGAGGCTCAGCTAACCTAATGACTATCGGGGAGATATAGCTCCAAAACACCTGTAAGGTCAATCTTGCTGACCCCTGCTGCAGGGCTGTCAAACTC
The DNA here is from genome assembly GCA_009667805.1 of Leptobrachium leishanense. Lineage (NCBI taxonomy): Eukaryota > Metazoa > Chordata > Amphibia > Anura > Megophryidae > Leptobrachium > Leptobrachium leishanense. Next base: position 156,797,540 of record CM019067.1, on the reverse strand, counting down.
TGGCCTCCCAGATGTTTCTGAACTGCGACTCCCATGATTCCTGGCTATCTAATGTACTGAAATCTGGGAATTGTAAGAACATTTGACGGGGCATGATTTTGAGAGCCCTGGCGCAGAGGATCTCATTAAGACAATGAGGTATAATTTTCGCTCATACACATATGACTTCTTAAGTTAAGGTTATCTAGTCTAAAACGGATTCTAATGAACACATCACACAAAATCTCTCCTAGTTGCTGCAGTGGTGGTTGGTATGCCCTAATGATAACCTTCTCTTGTGATAAAACCTGTGTATGTACCTGGCTATTTACTAGATGTTATTACATCATTAGCACGTTTTAGGTCCCTGCCATCCCTTTGTGTTCCATGTTCTTGCCTTGCCCTAGTACACACACACAGCTCCCCCACACACTGAATAAAATCAGTTTTTGTGGTTTGCCTGCAGTTGGGATTGCTACAAATAATTTGTTCCCGAGTTGCAAGTATTGTGACACTGCACTGGTGTTGCTTGAAAATCAAGTTAGCACTCCCTTACCCCGAGGCTCCGTAGCTTACATTGCACTCGGCTTTGTGTCACTGGTCCATTTGTGTTTTGCTTTGGTAAAAAAAACTGTATATTATCCCTGGCTTTAATATCTGTCGCTCTGTGTTTCACAAACACAGCGATCCATAAAGCATGTTAAAGGGTACTCTTCTCCGAAAACCGTGATACAGAAGCAGACCCTATCACAGTGCAGATTGCCCCCGTCAATATGATGTCTTTTAATGCAAATACATTGCCCAATTGACACGGCACATCCCGTGCAGCATGGACTCTTGAAGCCTGCTGGAATGTGAGCTCTATAGTGGAATCCTGTCATACGCCACCAAGGCATGAGTTAAGAAGGACAAGGCATCCAGTGTTCAAGCAGATTATGACCAAATAACTGTGTTTATTTGGTTGTAGGGGCTAGTTTGTCCAATTTAACTGACAATGTGAAGATGTAAAAGATTTACGCAGCTTGCCATACTTTCTGTGTCTGTTTCAGTTTACATAACTTCTATTTCCTTCTTTAGTATTGATTTCTGGCAGCGCTACCAGTTACTCACCCACAGCAAAGAGGCAAAGGCGTGCCCACAGTGCAAAGTCCTTCATGCCTGCTGCTTCTGTGTGTTTAGTAACCTTTTCATAAATGATCATTTCAGATGATACATAGGAACAAGTAACAAAGCTAGGGTTTTGATAATTTTGCAGTTTAGGAGTGTATGCAAACACATGTGTTGATGGTTGAGTTGACATTTTTGAGTTTAAACCTTAAAGGGAAATTGTAGCGGCCTCGTTCACTTTACTTGCAATATCCAGCCCTGAAGTGATATCACATTAGTCGTAAAGATCTGTGAGATACCATGCCTTGATGATGAGAGATCGCCAGTTGCCACTTCCTGACTCCGGTGCTGGGCTCTGCATTCATCTGTCCTCAAGGACATTGCTTGCTGAAAGTCCCCACGCAGTGGTATATCGTACCAGTGTCTTGACTCAGACGTTCACGTGCCATCATGCAATCAAGAGCAGACCGTAGAGGGCTGTCCTATAAGATGACTTTCCACTCATTCTGTTGGCATGCCACCAGATGTGAGGGTGGGGGGGAATGGAACTCCCATTTTCCACTATGTGTGTTAGCAAACCGTACCAACACAGAGTGATTCCTCATTCCACGCTGATCACTACATCAGGTAGGGGATCACAGCTCTCTCCCCACAATCGCCTTCCTCTCAGACATCAGATTCTGAAAACTGGAATGCCGGGGTTCCTGATCCTACTGGATACGGGGTGCCTGATCCTACTGGATACGGGGTGCTCAACCTGTATTCCAAATTTATTAGGCGCAGTAATGGCCTATTTCACAGGCAGATGTCCAATCTGCAGGCCTAAAGGCTCTTACTGCAGTATTGGATCTGTGCTGCAACAGTTGAGACTATTTAGACACATATATTCTCAGCTGTTCAAAGAGTTTTAGTATCTTGTCTGTCACGCCCGCAGTGCTAAAACCTTGAGGGCACACTCTGGACCCAGCTGCAGACAAAACTTCCTTTTGAATTGCTCCAGAAATACACCAAATAAAGTACACGTATATCAGGCAAAAGCAGATCTGCTATGTAAGTCAAGTATAGTTTGCTTTCCATAAAGCACTAGAGTTCATAGACTGTTCATTTCCTTCTTTTGTTCCCAAGTAATTAAAGCAGAAAGTATTTTAACACTATACAACATGAATCATTCCTGCTGCCTCTCTCAACTCCCGATGAGAGACACTGTGCTGCAACCTCTAGAGCTGTGAGTTTCACACTCTGTGCCATGACATACTGTTGTGCTGTGAATATCCTCAGGTGGGACTTTAGTATTTTAACCCCTTCACTGATGTTCAACCCCATACCGCTGGGCGAGTTGTGCCTGACGGGGGAGGGGGGACGCATTAACTCCGGCAGGGTGTACTATTATGCCACGCTTGCCTGCTGCTGCTGCAGTCCCCTCCTCCGGCCCACTGACACACTCCAACTGGTGGACAGGCCTGTCGTGGCCCAAAGACGCCAGCGGGGCGTGGTATGCCACCCCACTCACCATAGGGACTGCATAGTATGCCCCATAGCGCGAAAGGGTTAAACGTCTTTTGAAGTCCCTTTTTATTATGAGACTTAGACAAATTATATATCTTAACTTTCAGTAGACTCCCAGGATGCAAAATATATCATTATGTATGTATATGTACGTCATGACCCGTCAGAATGCTAGAACAAAATATGTAAATGAAATATGAATGGAAATTTATATAATGTGCAGCAATTTAAATTACTTTTTTTCTCATCCATACCTTTGTAATTCTATAGGGTACTCGGGGGGGATTGGAAATCGGAACCTGTTACTGCATTTTTCTGAGCAGATACACCGTTTTAACCAAAGCTGGAGAAAATGAAAATTTTGGCTTTTACTTTGGCACTTTGTGTTTTATGAATAATATGACTATCAGGGTTATTCAGAGAAAGGTGAAACCAGGAGAACTGTCAGGAGAAGAGAACAATCTAGACCAAATAGCCGATTTGAAAAGTGAGATAAATGGGAGAATTTTTCTGGTTTGGCTATTTTGACCTAGAGTGTTCACTTCTCCAGCCATTCTCCCTAGTTTCACCTTTCTTTGAATAGACCTGCTGTATTTATAAAACACTGACCTTGCACGCAACGCCGTGGGAAATGATCAAGTGAATAATGGCAGTGGTATTGCACGTTTTGTATGAGACAAATGGACAATGCCATTGCTTTGGAACAATCAATACAACATTTTAAAAAAAAAATATATTTTTTTTTTGCATGGTTATGCTTGGTATAGTGATGCACAGAAATGAAAATTTGGGACTGAAACCGATACTGAAAATGCACGATGAGCTTGGCCGAAAACCGTTACCAAAAATTACTTTCTATATATGACTATATATACACATACACCCACTGTGTGTATATATGTGTCTGGTGTGTAATATATATATATATATCTCCGAAATGAAAATTTTTGGAACGAAAATGACTTAAGATAGTTTTTTGCATAACTGTATTAATACTAGACTTTATTAAATTAATATCATGAATTTAAATCTACATTAAAATTTTTAAGATGATTTTTGTCCTATTTTGGTGGTTATTTTGCATCTAGTGCATACATTCATGTGTAAAATTTTTGAACATACACACACATACATTTTATAGTTGAAGACATTTACACATCCCAGCAATTCAGAGAACTCAGAATTGCTTGGATGTGTAAATGTCTTCTGCAACTATAAAGTTTATCATTTGTTGTGTGGAGGCTTTTAATCAAATTTTTTTGCCCTCCACCACAATTTAAATGAGTAGATATGTATTTATAATCTATAATGGCTCAGATTGAGCCTAAAGATCAGTCTGTTTCTCTTAATCTATTTTTTAAAGTGCAGAAAAACAAAGCATTCTAAAGGGGCCTTTTAAGCTGTAAAGGAAAAGGCAAACCATTGCAAAATGAATGTGTATACGTTCCTTTAACATTTTGGAGGCATGGATGTAAGCTCCTATGAGCAGGGCCCTCCACACCTCTTGTTTCCATCCCATGTCCATTTATCTGTATCTTGTTCACTTTGGTTATTGTAAAGCGCTGCAGAAACTGTTGGTGCTATATAAATGTGATAATAAGAATGTCTTTGAAGACAGTCTGGCTGTGATGTGACACAGCCCCACATTAACCCCCCCCCTCATCCAGCAGACACCGCTGGCAGGAAGTCAGTGATAAATCACTTGTTCCTTGTCACTGCGAGGCCAGAGGTTACTGCTTGCCCTGATAGTGTGGATCATGCAGTTAACCCTTTTGTGTGCAGAAATAAATGTGTAGCAGCTCCTACCTATTTCAAATTACAATTATCTCCAGCTAAGCAGCATTGAAAGAGTGCTCGCTCATTATCAGCTGGGATCAGCAATTTTCGGCTGATCTTTTCTGCTGGCGTTTTTGTTTTCGGGCTGAAACTGATAACTCCATTATCGGCAAATATCTATCGGTGGCCGAAATTCCAATGCATCCCTGGTTTGGTATCATTAGAAAAGCCAGACTCTGACCTGCCCAGTGCCACCTAAAATGACTTTGTGAGGTGTAAAGAGTGGGAATACAGGGGTCTAAATGACCCCCGCTTTCTTCGCAGTGGTGCTTTGTGTTTTAGATGGATCATTGCGTAATAATGCTTTGCTCCATCACCTCCAATTTTGGTCCCAGCATGGTAAATGAGAAGGTGAGTTAGTGCAGTGGCATTGTTTGCTTTACAAGTAAAAGTACATATTGCCAGTAAATTTGCATTCATTTTTTTTTTGTTTGTACACGTTACATGGTCTTATTTGGTATTGTTAGAAAGTCCAGACTCTGACCTTTCCTATGAGAAGTAATGGTTAATCTATTCAGTGAACGCCAAAGTGTCATTGAAATGCCCTGAATTTCGGTGATTCAGTTTGACAGGTTTAAACAGGCAAATCCCATCGGTTTCAATGTAAAGCAATATTATCGTTTATTTATTTAAATTTGTTTTATTCAACGGTTTATTTTCATTTTCAGCAAACCGTCATTGTGGCAGATTAGAGATGGGACAGATTAGATCTGTATTTCTATCGTGCTAGGTATAGGGGTGTGTGTGTGTGTGTGTGTGTGTGTGTACATACATACTATGGCTGTCTATATAGCCGAAGGGTCCAGATAGTAACTGCTTGAGTTTCCAAGAAGTAATTAAAATGGTTATCTTTTCCCCTGGGAGGGATATAAGAGGTTGCTCCGAAATGGGTAATTTCCACCCTGATCCTCGATCAAAGGAATCCCATTTGGGCAAATGGAAGTCCTGTGTCCTCTATTCACACCTTCAAGTAGACAGCGCGGCACCAGAGGTATGTGGTCATGTCTTCAAAGAAGGAAGCACATCCCTTGATCCCTAGAGGGGGTACGTGGCGATGATTGACGTTTTGGGCAATTAAAAATTAATGGAGAAACGCACGGAGCATGCCCAGAACAAGGCATTCTGGGAAATGTAGTGCCAGGCTCTTCCAGATAGGAGGCTGACCTGGGAGGGACAAGACAATCCTATATATTCGGGAGCACGCCATGTGGCTCTTACTGATCACAGGGGGTTCATGTTACATGAGGATCTGTCCATGCTTCTATCTTCAGCCCCCCAGGAGTCGGCGAGAATTCGCTTATTTGACTTGTAAGTAAGGCTCTATGTTTTAATCCCTTTCTTTTATTTGCTATCTATAATTTCTGTAACAAAATGCACTGTTTTTTTTTTTTTTTTTTTTGATCATAATAAATATCCCTTAAGTTCTGTTTCGGCCTGATCTTCGATCCATGCTAACTGAAGAGACTGGAGTATTGTTTGTTGTTGTAAGCTCGAGTAGCTACGAAATTGTGAGTTGCGGTCGCTGGGAACAGATGGGTAAGCAATTGGGATCCATGTCTTGTCTCCCTGTGCACTTTATATAATAAAAACCATTAAGTAAAAATATAAAATAGCACTGTAAAGGACGATTGTTAGTGTCCGTATTTAATTGAATTCTGAATAGGATGTGATTTATTAACCTCCCTGGCGGTTTTCCGAAGTGTGGGTCGGGGTTAACTTTCACTGCTGAAAGTAACACCGAACCACACTCGGGCTGGATACATACCTGAACCTGCGCTCCCTCGCTGACCTTCCACGATCGCATTCTTCTGTCTGATCACGGCATCCTGGTTCCCTTCTCGTGAGCCAGCCATGTATCGGTGCGCTCGTGTGACCGTGGCCTCAGTTGTGACGTGATACTCAGCAGACAAAGCGTACATACTACTTGTATTACAAGACCTGCTCGTTTATCAGGTTAAAATTTATAAAAAATTGTTGCTCTTCTTGCAAAACACTCTCAAACCAAGTTACTCTCAATCCAAGGTTTTACTGTATATAGATGGGGATGTTCTGATCTGATCCCTAGGATTGATTCTGGGACTGATATTGAAATTTTATGGGGATCAACTTCCAAGCTGGACTGTCGAAAGTCCTACAGATGTTGGTTAGCCTGACTCGAAGTCGCCTAGCTGGTATCCCCGGAGCCTTTGCGTCGTCTTTCCTGCCTCCTTGCAGGTTGTGGAGGAGGCAGGGAAGATGCTGCAATGCAGGGGCTCCTGGATTCTCTATCACTAGAGCACCGTAAATCTGCTTGTTGGATGTGCAGTATGGGATCTGTACTCTGTTTTGGCTAATGCTGAATACTGAACGACCTGGATTGTATTGGGGGCACTAAAACTGTGATTGGGACATCCCTAAATCTAGATACACCTTTCAAGTTTACCCATCCAATTGAAAATTACCTATCCCCCTGTATTTGTGCAAGTTTATGGTACAGCCATTAGCCTAAAACCTCAAGATCGTTGCCTTAATGCCAGTTATTACTTGGTCTCTTTACTTCCAGTCACCAAATCCTTTTTTATTTATTTGAAAAACATTGTTTGTATCTGCTCCGTTTGGCACAAAATGTGACAATGGTGCATGATCAAGTGGTTGAGTCTTTATTTTATCATTTAATTTCTCCATATTTTTTTTTTTTTTTTTTGCCTCCCCAGCACCAGGCCGACTGCCCTGTTGGACTGTAATGAATGCTGCTGCCAGGCTTATATTTCACCTGATGCTCTTCACATACTTCCCACTCTGCAGGTCCCTCCATTGGCCATCTGTTCCTTTTTAGGATCCTAGTTAAAAAATTCACACTCCTGTTCAAAATTCTAAATAACTCTTTATAGCTCTACCCTACGTCAAAAGTATGTTACTGCTAGATACCTCCAAATTGCAGGACACCTCCACCTCTGTTTCCTTCCGCAATGCTATCGTTTGCTCCTGGTCTTCTGATGGGCATTTTGTTTGTTGGTGGTAGTGGCCCTTTAAATGCAAAGTAACCACAACCAGAATTTCCAAATTTAGCACCATGGGAGTTATTCATAAGGTGCCGGTGGTTGCTCTACTTGTAAATAATGGTGAAAATTTCCATTATCACAAACAAGACAACGTCAGTATTTCGAAAACCGACAATAAAACAATGGCATGAGAAGCTTCATCAGTTAATTTTCCCTTTTGTGAAACATAGAGGTTTTCTGTGGTTGCAACAGCAAGCACAGTTTCTTACTGTTTAAAATAAACGCATACACCCCCCCCCCCCCAAACTTTAGAACAATCGTCAAATAACCAAGCCCTTCCTAGCAGGATCACATTTTTTCCTCTGAACAGTGTCAGTCATTCTTGACTTCCTGTTGCACAATTTAAGGTTATAATGCAATATCCTTCAAATTGCAAAGCTTTTGGCTAACTAGTCATCCTGACCACTATTGTTTTAAAGTGGCTTTGGGAACTAGATCCTGCTATCAATGAGAGTCACTGGAGTGTCCTGCCCCCCCCCCCACACCTGTGGTCATGTAAAATGCTGGTGCTATCGGGGACCAGAGAGAATTCAGCACTGGAAAACCTAGAGGGTTAAACATGTTGAGGGTCAGACGGGTTTAAGTTTTAATCTTCCATTTTCCTCCTACCTCCTGTTTAACCCTATAGTATCCTTTTAAGCAGTGATGATGAAGAAGGCATTGCCATTACCTCTATGGTAGAAAATCTATCCTTACATGTTTCCGCCAGACCTGCTCTGCCAGTCAGAGGTTGACTTTTGTATGAACGTCATTTACATTTTAAGGGGAAGACTAAAAGGGATGTTCAAAGAAGTAATTTCCCAGGGCTCTCAAACTCTGGTGCCCCCCCCCCCCACCGATGCTTTTAAACTACAACTCCTTGATTACCTGGCCATCTGTAGCATGCATATTTTTGGGGGAATTAAACAAAATAAACATTTGGGGGTCAAAATTTGGAATCCCTCTTCTAGCCAATGCAATTGTTACATGTTCATGTATTTGGGTGTTGAATTTCTAATACAATTAAATATCCCATATTAATGTAAACAGATTTACTAAAGCGCTTATAGAAACATAGAAAAATGTCGGCAGATAAGAACCTTTCGGCCCATCTAGTCTGCCCAATTACATGGATACTTAACCTGGATTTATCTTTTGTTTAGGATAGCCTTATGCCTATCCCATGCTTGCTTAAATTCAATTACTGTTTTGGCCTCTACCACTTCTACTGGAAGACTGTTCCATGTATCCACCACCCTCTCAGTAAAATAATGCTTTCTGATGTTACTTTTAAACCTTTGCCCCTCTAATCTAAGACTATGTCCTCTTGTTTTGCTATTTTGTTTCCTTTTAAATATACTCCCTTCCTCTTTCCTGGTAACTTTTCTACTTCAAGCCGTACACCATTTTAGTAGCCCTTCTCTGAACTCTCTCTAAGATGTCTATATCCTTCTGGAGATACGGTCTCCAGTACTGCACACAGTACTCCAAGTGAGGTCTCACCAGTGCTCTGTACAGTGGCATGAGCACTTCCCTTTTCCTACTGCTAATACCTAATACCCTTTACGTATTTAAATGTTTCTATCATATCTCCTCTGTCTCGTCTTTTTTCCAAGCTGTACATGTTAAGATCATTAAGCCTTTCCTGGTAACTTTTCTACTTCAAGCCGTACACCATTTTAGTAGCCCTTCTCTGAACTCTCTCTAAGATGTCTATATCCTTCTGGAGATACGGTCTCCAGTACTGCACACAGTACTCCAAGTGAGGTCTCACCAGTGCTCTGTACAGTGGCATGAGCACTTCCCTTTTCCTACTGCTAATACCTCTCCCTACACAACCAAGCATTCTGCTAGCATTTCCTGCTGCTCTATTACATTGACTACTTACCCTTAGATCCTCTGACATAATGACCCCTAAATCCCTTTCCTCAGATGTTGAAGTTAGGACTGTATCAAATATTCTATATTCAGCCCTTGGGTTTTTACGTCCCAGGTGCATTATCTTGCACTTATCCACATTAAAACTCAATTGCCACAACTCCGACCATTTTTTTAGTTTACCTAAATCATTTGTCATTTGGCTGATCCCTCCAGGAACGTCAACCCTGTTGCAAATCTTTGTGTCATCAGCAAAAAGACATACTTTTCCATTAATACCTTCTGCAATATCACTAATAAAAATATTAAAGAGAATGGGTCCAAGTACTGACCCCTGAGGTACCCCACTGGTAACAAGACCTTGTGCCGAATAAACTCCATTTACCACAACCCTCTGTTGTCTGTCACTCAGCCACTGCCTAATCCATTCAACAATATTGGAATCTAAACTCAAAGATTGCAATTTATTGATAAGCCTTCTATGCGGAACAGTATCAAAAGCCTTACTGAAATCTAAATAAGCAATGTCTACTGCACCACCTGTGTCTATTATTTTTGTTACCCAATCAAAAAAATCAATAAGATTAGTTTGGCATGATCTCCGTGAGGTAAACCCATGTTGTTTCTGATCCTGTAATCTATGTGTTTTTAGATGTTCAACAATCCTTTCCTTTAACATGGTTTCCATTAATTTCCCCACTACTGACGTAAGACTAACTGGCCTATAGTTCCCCGATTCCTCCCTACTACCCTTCTTGTAAATGGGCACAACATTTGCTAATTTCCAGTCTTCTGGGATGACTCCCGTTAACAAGGATTGGTTAAATAAATCTGTTAATGGTTTTGCTATTACATCACTGAGCTCTTTTAATAATTTAGGGTGGATCCCATCAGGCCCCATTGACTTATTTGTCTTTACTTTAGACAGCTGCTGTAGAACCTCCTCCTCTGTAAACTGATATGTAAATGTCTCTTTAGTGTTCTCTCCTAACTGAGGTCCCTTTCCTTCCTTTTCTTCTGCAAAGACTGAACAAAAATATTCATTGAGGCAGTCAGCGAGACCTTTATCCTCTTCTACATACCTTCCTTCCTTTGTTTTTAATCTAACTAATCCTTGTTTTACTTTTCTTTTCTCGTTTATGTATCTAAAAAATGTTTTGTCCCCCTTTTTTACTGACTGAGCTATTTTCTCTTCTGCGTGTGCTTTGGAAGCTCTTATAAATTGCTTTGCCTCTTTCTGCATAATTTTATAGGTTTGCCTATCTTCTTCACTCTGAGTTGTTTTATAATTATTGAATGCTATCTTTTTGTTCTTCACTATTTTGGCCACTTCTGCAGAGTACCACAGTGGTTTCTTCCCTTTTTTGTTTTTGCTAACAAGCCGAATGCAATTTCCTGTGGCCTTCAATAATGCTTCCTTTAAATAATCCCATTTCTCCTGGACTCTTTGTCTTTCAGATCGAGCTGGCAGTGTAAGTACTCTGGATTCTCTGGATTTTGCACGGTACTCTGACGATGGGAACCGGGACACAGATGAGCGGGTGACAGGTGAGAAGCATATGAGCATTTTACTCTTTGAATGCAAGAGCACTAACCACTGCAAACCTGGCCTGGTAGTGCTCCCTGAGGACAGGGTTGAGAATGACTGCTGTAGTCTCAGTCCAGCACTTAGAGACACCACAAAACACTATCCAGGTGGGAAGCAGACAGGCCTGCAGTACAACACGTTACGTGCATCCCTTAGTTGTCCTGGGAACAAACATGTACCACACTATTAGACAAGCATTGTATTGCCTTATCCATCTCTATTGGTCCAATGAGCTTGTTGCCTCCCTGCTTGTTGTGGGTCTTTGTTTTTTTTTTTTTTCTTCAATAACTAAAACCTGCTGCTCATCCTATCAGTGGGAGCCATCAAATGAACACCATTCTTTATCTTCTGCCCCTGCAAGTACTTGAATGACTTATGCTGGAAAAGCGCTTGTCATGGGGGTCAAACGTAACTACAATGTACCAGTTTACCAGTACAAGGGAAGGGTCCGTAATCCCACCAGATTAGAGATATTCTATTCATAACCGTGTGGTCAGTGGAGCAGCTGATTAAAAGCTGAACTAAATATCCCATAAACCTTTGCTCAGTCAGGGTTAACATATATATGTACTGTGCTATATTCAAAAGGCGGCATCTCAAAGCAATGTTAGCAAAGCATGAAGGTTTGCAGCAACTTCAAAGCGTCGGTGAGTACTTTTTAGATTTAACTCACTTTATACATAATACCTCAAAATGAGTGTGCTATGCAGATTGAAGTCCCCTGCAAAATGCAGTAGAATAAACAACCTCTCCTTTCTATCTTCCCATTTTATAATGATCTATATATATGTATATATATCTCTTTCCCATGCACTCTGTGATTCCCATGGGTTGGCAGTAGTCCCTGGCTAGCATCTGTTTGTTGCGCTTCCTGAATGGCTAACAGATCTCTTGGCAAGTGGCAAAACTTTGCCTTGTCTGTTAATATGGCAAACTGAATGTCCACTCCTGTTGTTTTGCTTCTTATAATGTATGGCTGTAAAAATCTCTATTCCTTCCATTGTTTGATTTCTAGTAATTGCTTAAGTACATCTAGTTGGCATTGAGCAGGTAATCTAGCAAACCTCTTCTAGGTATCTGTAGGTGGGTTGAAGAAGCCAGAACCAACTGTGAATTCCGGCGGTGCACATGGAAAGTTGGCAATGAATGAAAAGTTTGACAAAACCGTACGCGCCCTTATATTTGAATGTTAAACAAACCTAGGGGATTATTCAGAAAGCACAGATGAAGCTTCTTGGATTTTTCTTTTGTGAAGCACTGTCATTTGTCACCATTGCAGCATCGGCAAACACTGGCACTTTCTGAATAATCTCTGTAGCATTCATTATTTTTGTAGTGTATCGTGGTCTTGTTTAATTGGGAAATGCGCAAAGAAATCTAAATGTGACTATCTAATGACACATTCAACATGGTCCCGTACTATTGGCTAGACATTTTCCACTGTAAACCAGAATTACTTTTTTGTAATACTTTTAAATGTTTGGCTCTTTTTAGGGTAACTTTATATTATAAATGTTTCTGGTGGTACACTCTTTCATATAACATAATTTTTATGTTTTGTTCTTGTCACCCTATATAATTGGTATTAGCAGGCATACTCTACAGATTGCCAATACTTGTTTGAATGTTTTTCTTGTTTAGTACATGAACAGTAGCGCTCTCCTGTGCGCTAATGGATCCGTAATACAACTTCTATGCAGACAAAAATGTTCCTTAAAGTGCACTTGTCATAATCTGTGTAGGGTGCAGCCATTGCCTTTCTTCTATTGGCCGTCTCTTCTGATCTCAGCTAACCTTTAACAACGGCTGCGCTGATTGGTCCTCATATTGTTTTGCCAGTTTTATCACCCAGACGGCAGTGCCTTGTAAGGAGGCTTGATAGGTGCATTTTAATGAAAGTTCAGGTTCATTTCCAATACGTGATATTGGTACGTGGAGAAAGTTCTCATTTAGTGAGCTTTCAACATCAAAGCATCAGTTTTTCTTTAGTAAACTGTCTGTTTTAGATATGCATGTGCTTTATTGGCTTAACATTTAAGTCCATTAAATAGCAGAGCAATCCTCTGTTCATGTGCTTAACAAAATGTGTTCCAACTCTCCAACTTTTTCTGCATGATTTTACTTGCACTTTTTCAGGTCCAGATAACAGGAGCCCCAGACTGAGAGGTGACTTAAGGGTCTATTCAATAAATAGCGAGTTGAAAGCAGAGTTTGTATTCTGTCTTCTTTGCAAATTGGGATTATGTCTCCATTATAGATTGGCTGAACACGACATGATACCTGAGTTGTACTAACTTGGCTTTAACACATTGTTTAGTGAACGGACCTCTTATTTATAGAAAGAAAAAGTAACCTCGCAAACATAGCAGTTTATAGGATAACATTTGTGAAGGATTACTGGTAAACGAAACATGCAGCAGAGTGCCCACATCTGTTTTTCTTTTAGATCCCTGTAAACATGAAGTGGTCTGTCTGATCATTGCTGTTGCACATTGACTTTTTCTTGCCGTCTGACATGGGTTTTCATCATATTTATACATTTGTGGTTTTTGTTTTTTATTTGCTTGAAATTCATACCTCAACATTTGTCTGTTTATATATTATTTTTTTCCTTTTGCTTTTGAGATTATTTTTTTTTTTTTAATTTGTTGCTCTTGATTCACATTGTTTGGCTTTGTATGCATACTATTCCCTGCCCACACTTTACTCACCAGATGGGTTAGTGCCAAGGTAAGCCATATTGATTTAACTCAATGTGAACCTGTCACCGTCAGGTTACTTTTCAGTGGTTATTGATCAAATCAAGTGATTTAGAAATTGTAATAAGCATTCCGATTCTTTGCTTCAGACGTTTATCCAAAACTGCAACTTGCCCTGGTCTAGTGAAGCCATCATTACTCCATGTCCCCTGCAGAGTGCACTCATGCAAGGGTTGTAAGATTGACCCTCCCTAGTACTGTCGCTACAGCATGTCAGCAGGACAGAGTGCTATTTAATAAAGGAAGCACAAGCACCCTATTATCTGGGGCGGCAATGATGGAAACATTATTTTATTTACCCAACCAGATGTGTGGTATTGGCATGAAGAGTAGCATCCCAAAAGCTGTAGTGAGTATAGTGCAAATACTTTGCCAATTACTGGAACTTTGAAACGCCTGTCCTGTTTATTGGATCCCAGTTATGTATACTTTGAAAATCCCTTTATAGATTATATAATTTCTATGCCACTGTTATTATATGTAAAGAATGGTGGATTTACTTCAGTGAATTCATTACTTTGGGAGGTTTAACTGTAGTTTTCCACAGTTTTCATTGTTATTTCCACAGTAGTTATTGCCAAAATTATTTGCTGTAGATTTTTCCTTGGCTTTCACTGGTGTTTCACTCGAGTTGTCGCGTTCCTGTTTTGTTTTCCTTGTCTCTGAGTTCTATGGTGATCGCTGAAGTAAATTTGCCAGTGTAGCAAACAGTGTAACAATGCTTCATGGAGAATAGTCAGTTTATTAACAGAAGAATAACAGTGGTATGTTTTTCTCCTTTGTTTGCACTTTGCAGCCAGTTCCCCTGCCATTGTTAGTTTCTTACTCTGTTTAGCCGAAGACGTCTGTAATTGCAATAACAGTGGTTTGTTACTGTTTGCAACTACGATTAACTTCAGTAAAACAAGGAATGCTGGTGATGGTTGGTGATTAACCCTTTAAATGTTGCAGTGATGGTCTCATTCTAGGTAATTCACTTTATATGCAGACTGTATGTAAATTTAGCACTTCAGACGAGAACAAAACGTGTGTCAAAAGAACTATAGTGCTGAATACAATGGCATTTAAGTGCACCTGTCATGGGCAAAACTACCTTTGCCAATTTGACAGTTCATCTCCCACTTTATATAGATACGCTTTTCATCACTGATCTATGTAATGGAAAAAAAGAGCATATATTCCTTTTTAAAATGTTCTGGTCCTCCAAGTGACCTGCGCCACTGTGCTGTGAGTAGAAATCCTGACAGGACAGCCCCTATGTCGTGTTAGGCTAGGGTCAGACGAACGCATTTTCGCGTTGTCTGTGAAAAAGTGCGTTCGAACGAATGGACGCATTTTTTCACGGAGTACGCGATAGCGGTCATACGATGCGCATTTGCATCCGTGATTTTGTACGGATCATCAATAAAACACTTTGTGCATCTGGACGTTATGTTGGCCGGACATTAGCAGTGTCTGACGTCTCCTATTCACGCACACACGCCTCTAGCGGACGCAGCGCACTCTGTACAACCGTACTAGAGGTTTTACGTTCTCGACAAAATGCGTTCGTTTTCCACTTGCGTTGCGCAGCCGGACTTTTGTGCGACCGTACTTCGTATATTGGCCGTCATTGCCTGGCACTTGCTGCTAGTGCGGCCGTGATTAAGTGCGGCTGCACGCGCGTTCGCACTGCGCTCGTCTGACCCTAGCCTTAGCTGCACACTGAGCATGGGGCTTTCCTGTAGGACAACTCTCTGCTTACAGCAGACCCACCTCTTGCAAAATGGCAGAGATCACGCAGGGGACCGAGAAACTTTTATTCTTTGCTCCATTAGATCTGCAAAAAAGCTCATTTATATAAATGCTAATCAATATCTCACACAGTCTCCGCTCAATTAACGTGTTCTGGGATTGGGAATGAGGATTGTCAGAGGCGTTAAGACACTCCCTTTAAAGTCCTGTGTCCCAGCAGGATACTCCTAATACCAGTATTAGGTCAATTAAGTGGCCATGGTGGCTAGAATTCTTAAATCTTGATCTCCACCCACATAGCCAGTTTGGGTATAGTATGTTGCATTCATCTCTCATATCCATGAGGAGCCAGATTATACATCTCCCTCTCCTTTTATTGAGGTCATTGTACTATGACTTGTCAGCTGCACATTGGAACAGCTCTTTTGTGGTTGATGCTGTCTTAGAAATGCGGGAATGCACCTTTGATTTCTTGTCGCTTTGCATAAACTCCTTGTCAGACAGCTTGAATTGTTCTTGGTTTAATTTAGGTTTACGGCTACTGAAAATGTTCATCAGATTGCTTTTTAAGCCAACTCTGCTGCATGCTTTCATGGTTCCCATTTAGAGTGCATGCTTTCTGTTTCAATACAAACTGTGTATATATTTTTTTCCACACCCATCCTTGCTTTTTATTTTTATTTTTGTTTCCCTTTTCTTGGTTGGATGCCTGTGTGTGTTTAATCCAAATCCTTGTCCAGTCCTGGAGTTTGAACTACGGAAAGCCAACGAGACCATTCAGGCCCTCAGGGTCAACCTCACTCTGGCTGCAGGTGGTGTACATACAACTTTGTTTTATATTTCTTAATTTGATATATGTCTCTTGTCAGTATGGTTGTACTTTACTCGATATGTTATTTTTTTTTTCTTCCGCCTTATTTCTGTTTTGCAGAAAATGAAATTCCTTTACAGGAACGAAAGAATTATAAATCCAGTCCTGAAATTCAGGTAATTGTTATGTGTGTGTTTTTTGGGGAGCTGCTATCCACCCTTTTCTCCTTCCAATCTCAACATTCAACTGCAATTACAATGTCACTGATATCTACAACTCTGCCCTCTCCACATCACTTGACGAACTCGCTTCTACTACTCTCTGTCCTACACGCAGGCCTAAACGGCAACCGTGGCACACTAAATACACCCCCTATCTTCGGCGTTCTAGGGCAGCTGAGCATGGTTGATGTCTCGCACATCGGCTGACTTCCTGCACTTCAAAATCACGTTCCATTCATAAAGTCTCTCTCTATCCATCGCTAAACAATCTTACTTCTCCTCCCTTATCTCCACCTTCTCTCATGTTTCATACTTTCAATCTGTTAATGTGCCCCTCTTCCACTCCAACCTTCCACAGTTCTCACAGCTGTCAGCTTTGCGGACTACCTCACCAATAAGATTACTCAACTTAGACTAGCATTCACTTCACTGCCCTCTTCCATTAACCACTCTACTTCACTCACTCCATCATGCACTGCCCCCTCTACTATGCCATCCTTTCAGCTGGTCTCAGAGGAGGATGTGACAGTGGTTCTCTTGTCTTCCTGCCCTACCACCTGTCCGGTTTACCCCATCCCCTCTCCTCTTATTCAGTCTGTCCTTCCAGTCATTGTCCTTACTTTGACTCATATCTTCAACCTCTCCTTCTCCCCTGGACTCTTCCCTCTGAATTTAAACGTGCTCTGATCACCCCCATTCTAACAAAGCCATCTCTTGATCCCACCTCCCTTTCAAACTACCATCCCATCTCTTTGCGCCCCTTTGCCTCAAATCTTAGAACGCATGGTCTATAACCAGCTCACCAGTTTTCTTGCTGCCAACTCTCTACTTAACCCATACCAGTCCGACTTTCGCTCCCAGCACTCCACTGAAACTGCTCTGACCAAGGTGACTAATGATTTAGTTGCTGCAAAAAACCAAAGGTCTCTTCTCCCTGCTTATTCTTCTTGATCGCTCCGCTGCAGTCGACACGGTCGACCACCCTCTCCTGCTCCTCATGCTGCGTCAACTTGGCCTCTGACACCACTCTCTCCTGGTTCTCTGCCTATCTCTCTCTTCGATCCTTCAGTGTCTGTCACTGGTGTCTCTTCACGGCTTCCTCTCTTGGTTGGGGTGCCACAAGGCTGTTCTAGGGCCCCTTACTTTTCTCAATCTATACTGCCTCTCTGTGCAACCTCATTTCTTCCCATGGACTCCAATATCATCTCTATTCTGATGACAGCCAAATCTACCTTTTTATTCCCCTGATCTCTCTCCTCCTGTGTTGAACCGTGTTACAGCCTGTCTATCGGCTATATCCGACTAGATGACCTCCTGTTTCCTAAAGCTTAACTTCTCCAAAACTGAACTTCTCGTCTTCCCTTCCTCTAAATCATCCATTCCTGCACCCATTTCCCTTCAGGTGAATGGTGCCACCATTACTTCTACCGCTCAGGCTCGTTGCCGAGGGGGCCTCTTGGACTCCGATCTATCCTTTACTCCTCACATTCAGTCACTAACCAAATCTTGCTATTTCCACCTAAAAAACATTGCATGCATCCATCCCTTTCTTAGTCAGGAATCTACTAAAATGCTCATCCAAGCTCTTATCTCCCTCCTCGACTACTGTAACCTCCTTCTCTCTGGCCTTAAAAGATCCCAAATTCTCCCTTTGCTATCTGTTATGAGTTCCTGTGCCAGACTCCCACACCTCACATCCCGCACACCTCACCCCTTGATCAAGGTCTACACTGGCTTCCTGTTTCCTTCAGAATCAAATTCAAAATACTGGTCCTCACATACAAAGCTCTCCATAACTGCGCCCCTGCCTATATCTCCTCCCTTATTAGCAGGTATATCCCATCCTGACCACTTCGTTCAGCCAATGATCTGGCGCTATCCGTTCCACGTACCCGACTCCCACCTTCAAGACTTCTCCGAACTGCTCCCTTTCTATGGAACTCCCTCCCCCGCAACATCAGACTCTCCCCGTCTCTCCAGTCCTTCAAGAAGTCTCTGAAAACACATTAATTTAGGGAAGCCTAACAGCCCATTCCGTAATCCCCCATTGTGCATTTCTTGCTCCATCTTCCCACATGCATCCCACGACTTCATGTTCTCTATTTACCCTCACCTAGTGTGTCACCACTCTCCTCTTAGATTGTAAGCTCTCAAGCAGGGCCCTCTCTCCTTCTGTTCTGTGCATGTAATATTTATTTGTTGTTCTGTCTCTCCCATTGTACAACGCTACGGAACTTAACAGTGCTTTATAAATGCTTGTAGCTGCAGGAAATTTCAGCTCTCTCGGAGGACTGTCATGTCCCCGGTCTTTCTTTTTATTACTTGCCTGTACTGAAAGCATTTGGAACACTGTACTGCTCTAGATTCCATAATGTGTTTTTTTTTTTCTCTTTTCATTCCATGTCTGTATTGAGTGAATTTCGGGAAAGGCAGGATTTCCTTGTTTTAGGTTTGTCTTGAAAGGGTGAACCTGGAATCTATAGGCCATTAAATTAGTTTAATTTGTATGGTGAGCATGTTAATAAACTTGTCAAGTCTTCAGTGATGGTCATCTCATCATGTAAAATGGGGGAAGCCTCTCTCCAGAATGGATCAGGGACACTAGGGGCTAAATTCGAAAAAGGTTTAGGCTAGGACAGATGAGCGCATTTTCTGCAGCACCGTCAAAATGTACGTCGATGTGTCGCACGCATTTTTTCACGGAATACGCTTAAGTGGTCAGACGATGCGCAATTCTGGACGTATTTCATGACGATGGGGTGAAAAGAAGTCTAGGGAAATCCGGCTGTTTGAACGTATGTTGGCCGCACACTAGCAGCGTCTGACATCTCTAATCACGCACACACGCTGCTATGCGGCCGCAGCGCACTCTGTACGTCAGTAGCAGCGGTTTCACGTTCTGATAAAAATGCGTTCATTTGCGGTTGCGTGGTGTCGGCGCACTTTCGTACGCACGTACTGCGTATATTGGCCGTCATTGGCCGTTATGTGCTGCTACTGCCGCCGTGATTTAGTGCGCCTGCACGCGCGTTCCGACTGCCCCACTCTGACCCTAGCCTGAAAGGGACCCAAAACGTGGGCATGAAGAAAGCCTTCTTAGCTGAAATGTTGCTACTGCCACCAGTGTTCATACAATAAAAGCTGCACATATATAAAAAAAAAATTATGACAAGTGCTACATTAACAGCTCGACTCAGAAGTGTTGCAAGCCTCTAGTATTTTCTTCTGCCGTCCATAGTACTTTCTTGAGGCCTCTGTTTACAAAATCTTGTCAGATTGTATTGCTTTCCAGAGAGGAGGCAGTTAATCTTCACCCTCCTCTTCACGGAGGTATGAGGTTAGGTTTTTTTTAAACCTTTTTAAGTGAATTTACTGTCACTTAATACCAGTTCTTGGTTGCTGGTAAATATATTTCCTTGCCTGCAGGAGTGGATAAAGAGTGCACAGGAAGCGCTCATTATTCTCCTGGTCACAATGCACTCACGCAGCCTGTACAAAGTATGGAAACTATAAATGTACAGTAGACTGCTTCAGTAGTCGAGGACCAGCAATTGAGGCTTTGCTTGAAATAGCAGGAGAGCTGCTAAACTTTTCATGAGTAGCCTTTATAGTCCAGGTCTCGCTCATGAATCTTCATTGCTGGAGTGGAATAGGGCCTCGGGTTTGTATGCCTTGGAGTAGGACTGAAACAACTAATTGATTTAATTGACAACTAATCAATAATGAGAATAGTTGTTAACTATTTTCATTATCAATTAATCTGTCTTTATTATACACACTGTTTAGAGTCAGATGGAGTTGAAGATTATTAACCTCAGATACTACTTTGTTGCTGATTGGAAAAGACGTGCCGGCTGCTTTACTCTGTATGATTTTGTTCTAGGGTTATGATGGACAACACCAGTTAGATCTGCTATAGTTTTAAACAAAATAAAAACAATCACACAGACCATGGCATACTGCCAGTGTTTTATCCTTGGAGTTGAAGTCTTGTGCCACCACCCCACCCTATCTCTCGTCCATAGCTGCCATCATTCCCTTTGGTCCTGATCCCTTCCTTGCAAACTTAAGACACTAAGGCTGGGTTCACACCTGAGCGTATCTCATATGTGCGATTTCTACGCACGTCTTTTGTCGGGCATTTTATGAGCGTTTTTGACAATTAGAAACGCGTGTCGTACACACGTTTTTTGAAGTCTATGGCTGCAAACACACTGTAATACGCCCCAAAGAAGCTCCTGTACTTCTTTGGGCATAGGGCATTTTACAGCGCGTTCCTACGCGCTGTAAGACGCCCAGGTGTGAACCAGGCCTTAACGGTACATATTCGCCACCCAGGACATACTTGAAAACGAGGGAAATCTCAATGTATCCTTTCTGGTAAAATCCTTTCTCCAAAAAAAAAAAAACTCCATCCCAAACTCGGGTCCAGTCTCTTGCCCAAACTCACTCGCTCTCATCTCCTACCCCCCCCCCACTCAAAGGGACACAATACACACTCTTTAGCCACTTTAGCTTATTAACCTAGCGAGGCTGCGTAGAGTGCCTCCCTTCTCACCCCACTTTGCCTACTGACCTCCTCATATCTGTCTGAGCACTCGTAGCAGCGCTAGTTCAGGGAGAAAACCGACATGAGTTTGAGCTGTGCACGCATATCGATCCATCACTTTGACCAGGCGCTCGGTTATTAAAATAATCATTAGTTGCAGCCCTAGATTGGAGCAGTCAGCAAGAAGGTTTAAACTGAGATTCCGTCATTTATCGTATTCAGAATGTTTCATTAGTGTGGGCACCATTGGAGCATTTATTCATTAAAACTGTAAGGAGTTAGTATACTAGTATACACTGTTGTGGTACCTAAATTCACCATAGTAGTAAGTAAATGTAAAGGTCCATTGGTTTTTGCAAGAACAGTTAATGTTACCCAGAGGAGAATTCAACAACGGTATCACCATTAAAAGAGTAAACTGCAGCTTTTCTCCACTTTAGAGTTATTTGCAACAACAGCAAATAGTGTTGCGATTATAAAGTGGTAATCTCCTGAATGTTGTAACAAACCCTAGATAACTTGACTCTACATTGGCAACCAAGGTAAAATCCACACCATAAAGTTTGGGCAGAAACTATTGTGCAAGCAGTGGCTGAAACCCAATTTAAAACTAAACCGAGTATAACCCTGAACAACATCTACAGAAACTACAGTGTAAAGCAAGGTGAAAGTGCCACAATGATGGAACTTCACAAAATAGTGAATTCACCAAAGTAAACCCACCATTCTTTCAATGAAAGAGCAGTGGTTGAGGAATAACTCCTTTCTGTGTTTTGGATTTGCTACCCTGTATGCAGATTTAGTAAATTTTCATACTCTTTATCATGAATCAGATATGGAACTTCTAAAATGTCAAAGAGGACCTATTCTTCATTTAACATTGGGGGTGAACACACTCCTGCTGCCTATGGATAACATTAGGCATTTAACTCCTTTTTAGTTTGAAGGTTCGGGATGAGGTTTATATAGTGATAATCTCATTGCTCTCTAAATCCGTTTTTCTCCCCAAAAACCTATATTAGACTGTTCAGCAATCTAGTAGTAATATTGAGAGGACAATACAATTGTCAAAAACAATGCACATTTTAGTTTACACTGTCACAGATGCTGGGGAAGTCCTTCATTTCCTTTGTGGAGTATTATTTCCTTTTGATGGCATGGTGTGCTGGGAAAAAAACACCCTCCTGCTTTCTACTGCTTAGATAATGTCAATATTCAGGAAACAATATACTGTGAGACCTGATATGCATGTCTGCTGAGAGATAATCATGTCTGGACTTTTCTCTTTAAAATCTGTTTTTACGTCAGCAGGATGTTTTTTCATTGCCAACGTAAAAATGAACGGAATATTTAGACAATCAGTCACATATATTTCATAATTGTTTGATTATGGGGTAGAAATGGCTAAAAATTACAAGTCCACCGTTCTGTCACATTGCATGGGAGCATTTTCATCCCATATGCTGTGCATGTTATTGTAGACTATAAGAATTGTCAATGGATTTTACATGTGATCACTGGTGGCTTGAGGCGTGAATTCTCAGATGTTTGTAACAATGATAATTGCCTATATCTGCCTTTTAACCTTGTTACTTTCGCTCACAAAATGAAAGGGTTAATGGGTAATAGATTTTTATGCCGAAAGGGGGAAGGGAGGAATCTCACAATGATTTGGGACATAATGCTGTATCAGATGTGTCCTTTGACATTTTTGTTTTGTGGGCTAGACTGTCACTTTTCAGTCTGACTACTGGGCTACACTTTTTTTTTCCCTTGATCTTTCTGAGAGCCATCAGATAATCCAGAAATCCCCCCCCCCCCCATATGTCCATACTGAACATCAGCCGCGACGATAGGTTCGGTAGTTGTCAATTACAGTTACAAGTTTTTATAAAGCGCTAACAAGCTCCGTAGCGTTGCAAAATGGGAGGCAGAATACTGCTTTATTCCTTCATTCACACTTCTTTGAATATGCCTATAGACAGGGATATGAATGGCACATGCCCCCAGTGTTCATTAGATCAGCAGATAATTTTTTATTAATTTGCGGCTATAAGGGCCTCTGAAGGATGTGGAAGCAGAAAACCTTGTGTAAGTGATCCGTAACGGTTCCCTTTTAAAACTTCAGTAAGTTCTTAAGAGTGTTGGATGTAGAGCACCTTATTATTAACATATGTGCTAAATATGCATCTGAAATAATGTGTTTCCTTTTAGGAGCCCATCAAGCCGCTTGAAAAAAGAGCATTAAATTTCCTTGTGAATGAGTATTTATTGAAAAATAATTACAAACTTACTTCAATCACCTTTTCAGATGAAACTGATGATCAGGTAAGGTAAACATTCTTACACATCATCACCACCCCTGTTTTCCTTTCTTCATTTATCATATTGGCAAATGCAATTTTACTTTTCAGTGGAGCTAAATACATCTTGTGTCAAAGGCCCTGAAGCTCCTTGTTTTATTACACTAATGCTGGATGTCTTCATACTGTAAAATTATTTTTGAATAAGCAATTTATTTTGGGTTCTGTATCAAAATGTTGCTGTTTATACTTGTAAACCTGTACACGATCATATATTCCTAATATCAAACCACTGTGAAAGAGCAGATTCCATTTCCTATCCATACAGTGCCATCTAGTGTTTTGAAAATAGATATACTGTACTATTGCTCTGAATTCATTACTCATGCAGAGCCATAGTAGGCATGTGTCCTCATGTTATCAGTATACCTTTTCACGTGTCGAATTCTATAGAGGAATTTTATCCATACGAAGTATACTTCTATATTCGATCCCGACGAGCACCTCTCCAGTAAGTGTCCTTGGGCAAGAGACCTAACGGTACATACTCGCCACCCATGACATACTTGAAAACGAGAGAAATCTCAATGTATCCTTCCTGGTAAAATCCTTTCTCAAAAAAAATAATAAATAAATTGATCTATTATAAATACATTTGCACATATCCTTATCCGGCATGCTGGGGACCAGAAATGTTTGCATTTGCCTGTGAAAAATATAGTTTATGTACATTGAACAATTATTTATAAACTGGTACATAACAAAATAAACATAAAATAAACATAAAATTAACAGACAAGTGAGAAAAATGGGGAAATGAGAATCCTACTCAAGTGTAAGAGGAGTGAGGTGACACACAGAGGTGAGGGTAAATGGCAGAATGAGAAGTAATGATGTATTTGAGCATCCCTAATCTGAAAATCCAATGTGCAATATAATCTCACCTTTTCTGTGTCTTCACCATTGTTTAGAATAGTGTATGTGGGTGGGAGAACAGGGGACTCTGCCCCTTTTATTTGTTGACTGCATACATTGGCTTTGTCATTTTGATCATTTTACTTGCCTGCTTAATAGTGGAAGACAATGATGAATAAAGGCGGATGGGTTTATCCCCATTTTATCTTTTTATATATCTGCTTTGTATTTTACAAATCAAATTTATTTATTTGCAAAGTATTTTTTCAGGAAGGATACATTCAGAGTTCTCTCATTTTCAAGTATGTCCTGTCTCATAATTGGAATTCTTAATTTCTTGGAAAGCCATGTTTTTCGTTGCTACCTCTTCACATGTTGCTT
Source organism: Leptobrachium leishanense (assembly GCA_009667805.1). Taxonomy (NCBI): domain Eukaryota; kingdom Metazoa; phylum Chordata; class Amphibia; order Anura; family Megophryidae; genus Leptobrachium; species Leptobrachium leishanense. Next base: position 156,772,953 of record CM019067.1, on the reverse strand, counting down.
TATTAGCTCAGTGATGCTTCTGCCATGTACCATTCGAGTCAGTTACTAAAATACAATTATTCTTAAAGAACACTACACTGAAAAGTGGAGGTCCCTGTTTTGCGCTTAAATAATTGGGAATGGGCTGCTGACTTTTTAATTTTTTTTTACCCATTTTACTCCCTTGTCGGGCACATCTCCTCTTATTCGGATCATGGACTCCCAAACCTGGAAGTCCGAGGCTTTTCTGCACCTTTTGCGCTCCCTGCACTCCTTGCGTAGCGTAGGAAACTCAAATTCCACACTGAACAGAAGTTGCGAACTTTACGTACACTAGTCAGTAGCACCTGCGCAGAATGATAGATCTGAGCTGTGTGCCGATGCAGCTCTGATTCATCGCAGCTCTGAAACTGATCGCTAATGAGCTTGGTCTCTTAGGGGTTGTGCGGATGTCACCATCTGTGTGCCAACGTCATTAGAAACTGGAAGCTGGGAAACTCGACTTGGCGACTGTGGATTGGGTGGAGGAAACTCCTACACTTCACCCAGCGATTTTAGCAAAAATGGGGGAGGGGCATTCCTCACATTCTGTTGACTTTATGAAAGTAAAGTGGTCAGGATGAGTAGAGTGTACCTTTTTAAAGCTTCAATATATTCCCCAGGGCTGCACAATGGGTCGGATAAAGCAAACAAGTTTGACTCCCAGTGATAGCAATGTTAATTGTGACAGCAAAAACTTTATTTTAGCCATAATCTTCTGACTATAATGTCATTTAGTTCTAGTCATATTTTAGTCGTCTGAACTGTTTGTCTAGTTTTAATTGACTAAAAGTCACAAGAATTTAGTCAACTAAAATCTAAAGGGTTTAAAGAGTAACGCATTATTAAGGCTAGGGTCAGACGAAAGCATTTTTCCCCGCGAACGTGAAAAAGTGCGTCCGAACGCATTGATGTATCTTTTCACGGAATGCGCAAAAACGGTCAGACGACACGCATTTTCGGCCGTGATTTTGTACGGATCGTCAATAAAACTCTTTGCATCTGGATGTTATGTAGGCTGGACATTAGCAGTGTCTGACATCTCCTAATCTCGCACACACGCCGCAGCTGCGCACTCAGTACGTCAGTACTAGCGGTTCAGCGTTCTCAAAAAAATGCGTTCAAATTCCACTTGCGTTGCACGGCCGGACTTTTGTGCGGCCGTACATCGTATATTGGCCGTCATTGCCCGTCATCTGCTGCTAGTGCGGCCGTAATTATGTGTGCCAGAACGCACGTTAAAAGTGCGCTGGTCTGACCCCAACCTTAAGCATTTCTCTAGAATTTCCAAACTCATTATATACTCCTGGATCAAACCTCTTATCTGAATATAGAAAATTAATCAGTTCTCTTATTTGAGATTAGTTCTGATTGGATCTCTTCCCAAATAGACCCTCACTAACATTTTTTTTTTTAGTCCACTAAAATGTCAATGGATTTATGTCATAGTTTTAGACATAACTTAGTTTTTATCTAGTTTTGACAGAAATGGGGGGGGGGGATGGCACAGGTATTAACCTCACCCCACCTTGCTGTTTTCAGTTTACAATATTCCTTTAGGCCCCCAGCACACAAGCGTATTTATGGCTCATGTGCGCCCGTACTTCCGTGCGTTTTTGACGGGGAATGCCATCCCCCGGTCGTGAAAAAGCCCTCCCCGTCAAAAAGCTAAATGGACGCTGACAGGGATACAAAGTGCGATTCTCCATAGGAGGATCGCGCTTTGTACGCTGAGCTTAGAGCGTGGAAGGAACGCCCACTTTCACGGACGTTTCTTGCTCTCTCGGTTAACGCTCGTGTGCCGCCAGCCATAACTGTTCCTATTGTGAGGAGCGAATAATGTTGGTATTTTTTGTGGGGGTCGGGGATTTTGGCTACATTTAACACTTGGAACAAATACTGCCATGTCATTCTTTATCTTTTCTTATTTTACAGGACTTTGAGCTGTGGGACGATGTAGGGTTGAACATTCCAAAACCTCCAGACCTCTTGCAGATTTATCGCAACTACGGGAACCACCAATCCGTAACCAAGGCATCAGCAGATGTGGCTGTTGGTGTAAGAGATGATGATCTGGAACCCCTCCCAACTGGAGAAAAGACAACTGAATTACAAGCTTTAGAGGCAAGTAGTTTTGCACAAAGGACTCCTATACACAAGCGGAACATATCCGACACCATATTAAAACCTTCTCTTCTTCAATTCACCTATACGTTGGGCAATTAAAAGGACACTTTAGACTGTTGAAGTGGTCAGGCTTGGGGAGCAATGATGTCAGCATGCTATGCAAGGTGGGGTTAATTTTACGGTAGCATGTTCCTTTAAGTGGATTTAAAACACCTCATTGAATTTTGGTGCCAGGCCTAAATTCTTGTCAGCTTTGCCTGTGTAGGGTACACTTGCACAGAATATGCTGTTGAAACAGCCTCAGACTGCTAAAATTAATACTAAACCTGTCCGACCACACTATTTCATAGAAATTCCTCCCAGTCACATTACAGGGAGGAATTTCTAAATATTTTGTAAATACTTTGGAAAATACTCTCACTCCACTGCAGCAACTGAGTGCTTTTCTCTTGTGTCTGCAAAAGTGAGATATCTATAGAAAATATCCCAGGCCAGCACAAAAGGGCAACCTAGTATTCTACATCTCAGCTTCTAGATCAAGACATTGGTTTTCCCTGTGACGTTTTGCTTCTTTGTTACCTTGTAGTACATCATTTCATGTGAATAAGTTACCCTCTAGCTCCAGCCACCTATTCCTGGGCTCCATTCTGGAAATAGTTAAGACCTAGAGCTCTGTTCCAGTATTGCAGCTCTGACAAATGCCAGCACTTGACAAAACTGAAATCCAAAGAATGAGAGAAGCTGCACTGTGACGCTTCTTTTGTCGCTCTTTAGTATTTTGTTTTGTGAAATGCTTTCCTTTGTCGCTACTGCAGTGCTTGGCAATGTTAAACAGTATTCGTAACAACAGCAAACACTGACATTTTGTGAATTACTTAAAATATAAATCTCTAACCGTACATTATAAAATAAATATTTGAGAAATGTAAAATATTCGTCTCATAATACCTGCACAGTTCAAACATCTGTAATTCATAATGCACTAGAATTAAGATCTGCATGTTGAGCAATGTTACACACCAACACAATATATAATAGAGAAAATGTTTTTGCAAGCTTAATTTTAATTCTGGAATCTGAGGCTTCGTATTTACATTTCTCTCTTCAGTGCCCCAACAGCAGCAAAAAAAACTTTATTGATAAACCAGAATAAAAACAAAACAGTTACTGTAGATACTCGAGTATACCGCTAGATTTTAGTGACAAAAATTTACATTAAAATTGGAAGGGTCGCGGTATATTTGAGACATCTGCATCGCGTGTAAATAATAAAATTAAAAAAAAAAACTTAACTTGCTCAGGGATCCGTAGTCTCCCTGAAGTGAATGCGGGCTCCCTGACGCCCGCAAACACTTCAGGAACTCCCGGAATGGAAGAAGCGGGATCCATAACGGCCAGAGGGCACGTTTGGTTTAAGCCAACCATGCAAGATTGGCTTAAAACTGAGCATGCACACTTGCTCCGCGTAGCACGCTGGGATATGTATTTTCCACCGCGTCGTCTGCCAGTAGCCAGCCCCACCCCGTTATTGCCCCGTCCTGACGTCACTGCAGACTTGCTGCGCGATTCTGTTCTGGATGTGAGGAGTATCGCGCGGCGCCTCTGCAATGACGTGAGGAGCTTGTTCAGGGGGGCTGGCTATCGGGGGGGGGGGAGGATGCAGAGGATGAGCCTGCCTGCTGAAGCCGGGGTTCAGAAAAGGACACCTCCCGGCATGCAGGCAACCTCTTATCGCAAGTAGAGAAGACGGGTGTCCGGCAGCTTCATACTTAGTAACAACTATCATTCTAGAGCAGACCAACCTCTCCTGAAGGGTGGCCTGACTGTGTTAAGAGAACCTCGAAGGATTTTGATTGTTTTACAGTACAGTATACTTTTGCTCCTCGCGTTATATTTGAGTCTTGAGCATTTCCATAATAAATCTCTATCCATCGAGTTATATTCGGGTCGCACTATACTTGAGTATCTACGGCAGTGTTTCCCAAACCTGTACTCAGGACTTGCTGACACGCCAGGTTAGCCAGATATCTAAAGCACAGCACAGGTGATATGATTTGCTGCTCATTGATTGTAGGATTCAGTCTGTATTTCCCCAAGGTGATCTGCACAATCTGGCCTGGTTGAGGGTCCCGAGGACAGGTTTGGGAAACACTGATCTACGATATTCTCCCCCCACAAACCCAGCCCCTATTTCCATACCTCCAGAGTAGGGCTGTGCAATACGGACAAAATAATCATATTTTTTTTTTTAATGAATATTGCGATTTTATTTGCGATTTAGGCAATTGTTTTTGCTTTTTCAAACATGCTACATACTTTCTAAATGTATTCAGCTCATGGATACTGCCCCAGCGCACCTCTTTGCGCCGCACGTTCGGCTCCCTGTGAGCTTCCGGCGGCATGGAGCTTGGGCACTCGCCTGGGGGAACCACGTGACGAGCTGCGATAACGCGGCTGTACACGTGGTTCCCCCTGCGAGCGCCTAAAGCTCCATGCCGCCAGAAGCTTACAGGGAGCCAAACACGTTCATTTCCACAGCCCTAAAATGAATAGATAAAATCGCAGCCTTAAGTGGATTAGAAATCGCATGTGCTTAAATCGCGATTTTTTTATTTTTTTATTTTTTTTTGCGATTTAATTGCACAGCCCTACTCCAGAGTCTCATAAATGTCTCCTCCGGAAGCAGTTCCTCTTTCTTTGCTGCTCTTGGCGTGGAATCAGATGAGGCATAGATGATTTTATTAAGTTGTTCTTTATTAATCATTTAGATTTTTTTCCAACTTGTAAGGTCATTCTATTCTCGGGCTCATCTGACTCGGTTTTAGCTTCGGCGGGTTGCCAGAGTTCTCTGGCGCTGTTAGTGTGAACCGGCGTTGGGCCTGGCCTCCCTTTTCTCCTTTTCCCTTCTATTTTCAGTTTTCTACCTACATATTTTGCACCTTTCCGAAAACTTTGTTCTCTTGTTGCCCTTCTTGGCAAGCAGGCTCTTGCATGATCTCATGAGCGTTCTACATGCTACTGGCTGACCCGCCTCCTGACGGTTCTTCCTGCGAGAGTTGACGAGCGACATCTTTGCTTTTTGGCATCAGACGCTGACGATCAAGGCTCATCTCCTGATCTGCCATATTCAGTACCTACCATCATGTCCCTATCAAAGCCCAACCACTCTAGCCCTCTCCCTTCAGAGCTTGACTCTGGGTCTGACAATTACTATTAGACACTATTGTAGTGGCTGAATGGGTCCAAAGGGCTTTTTTTTTTCTTTTTTTTTGCAATGCCAATGCTGCTCTGGCAGCTGAATGACATAAAGACGGTCTTCTTAAAATGTATCCCCAATTATTATCCCTTGTCACTAATGATTTTGGCAGTACCACTCAGGGCCTACTTTTTGGCAGGCCTTTTAGTAAGGACGTGGACGAATATGCTCAAACCTTTACATCATTTGACAAGTCTGTGTCATCTATGAAATACATCTTCTCGCCTACCACGCAAAATTTCGACCAGGCTGGTAGTTTCCAGGCCGGCAGTTTAGGCTTCCAGCCGAGTGAGCTTTACCACTGCTCACACCAACCGAGGCCCTACCTCCATATCGCAGTCAAACACTGATACAAGTGGGTCCTGCTCCTTCTTCCCTTCGAGGACGAGAGCAAGGTGAGGTCGTGGACAAAGTGGTGGCAGAGGTGTCTCCTTCAGTCTTTGTCCCACAGGTATGTCCCTTTTACATTGTTCCTCCTTCCCCACTCGCACTGGGGGGTTGGCTCTTTTCTCAAAACGGGCCCACTATCAATTGGGACCCTTGGGTTCTTTCCACAGTGCATGCTACCTCTTAGAATTTTACAATCCTCCTACCCAAACCTTTCAGCCACAGCCCTTTTGGCTGGCAAGGGCTTTGGAATACCTGATCCAATCGGAGGTTTCGGATCAGAGACAGGAGTGATAGAACTCGCGTCACTTTAAGCTCCAGGTTTTGTGTGCAATCTGTTTCTACTCCTAAAAAGGGTGGGGGTTTTCGTCCTGTTATCAATTTGCACTCCCTAAACGATTAGGCATTGTATCACCTCTTAAAAATGGAGGTTATTCCGACTCTGGTATCTCCTCCTGATAGATGATTGGATGGTCATGCTTGATCTATAGGATGTTTACCTTTCAGTTCCAATTGCTTGTCTCAACTGGACTTCCTGAAATTCCCTTGAGGAACAGGATGTGGTGGTTCACATTCCTTCCCTTTCACCTGTCTTCTGCCTCCCGGTGTTTCCTCCTACCCGTCTGACTCTCCTCCAGTGGAAGTTTCATTCGTCCAGGATCTGGCTCTCGTGAAAAATTTGGACAAGTTGCTTCCAACTCGTTCAATACAATCCCTGATAGTCATAGTAGACTCAACTCGCATTATGCTCAGTCTTCCAGCATTCAAGACCTCGTCAATTCGGAAGGAGACAATAATGTGATCGCTGATGAACTCTTTCCCCCTCTGCTTCTTGACCCTTGATAGGCCTGCTAGTTGCAGCCAGACTAGCGATTCCTCCAGGCCTGCTGCACTGCAGGGCCTTCCAACGCTTTTAAGGCCCATTCACTCTGATTGGGACTGGGCTTCTCAGATTCGTTGACACTTACGGACCATGCAAAGGTGGATCAGCGGTGGTGGATAGTCAACCTGTCCAAATAGAATGGGAAACCTATTGTCCCGCATCGCCCTACCATAACGTTAGATTCGGTGCCAACAGGCTTGGAAGTGGCACCAGATGTGGCTCCCTGGAAACCAGCAGACTTTGGTCTGTAGAGGAAGAAGCTTTTCATATCAACTGTCTGAAACTGTCGGCAGGACTATTGCAATCCAATGCTTTGCTCCATCAGCAAGCCAGAGCTTGATATTGCTGAGACATTCAGCGACTGTTCACGCGATCTTCATATCTTGCGTGCTCCTGGACTCTGAAGCCCGGACTCACATCACATCACCCTCTGCCGCCGCGCGTGCTCCTGGACTCTGAAGCCCGGACACACACACAACCCTCTGCCGCCGCACGTGCTCCTGGACTCTGAAGGTACCGGCGATTCAACCTGTCTTCTGCAATTCTACGCCACAATTTTGACTTTAATTGTACTGTTAATATTTTATGCTTGCAACTATCTATTAATATTTTGACTTTGTTTTTTCTTGCTAAATATATTTCCTGCTTTGTTAAAGCCATGCTGCCATATGCCTGCCCCTCCCCCTTCTTCCCTCCCATGTCGTCAACAAAGTTACTCTCTACAGCCCACACGATCTGACTCTGCAAATTCTTTCTTCCACAACCCGGCCACACACATACACACCACCCTCTGCCGCCGCGCGTGCTCCTGGACTCTGCAGAAAGAGCTGTCCCTTTCCTACACCTGTAGCCCTGATTCTGGAATGCCTTACCTCTATTTTTGTTGGATGGGGTGCGGTTTTGATATCTCATGCCAACAAGACTTCTAATTCGTTAGTAATTTTTTCTTCGCTTTAGGTTACCCCTAGACTTTGTCTGGTTTTATGTTTGAAGGAATAGGAGGCTCATACTAGGGGCTTGCACGTTCTACCCGGTTCTCCGTTGTTGTTTTTTGTCCCCTTATAAGCCGCTCTCGTCCCCTATGCCAGCTAGATGGCTTTTAGGGCAAGCTGGAGTAGAAGTGTCACTCTTCGGTGCTCACTCTGTCCATAGCGCCTCTGCTTCTAAGGCGGTGTTATTAGTTTGCCATCTTGAGGATATCATACATACGGTGGATTGGTCCCGTGAATGTACGTTTCAGATTTTTTGTTTCAAACTTCTCGTATATCAGTTTGATACTGCAATTGTATAGTTTTGAAGTTGCAGAAAGAAAGCCTCAGAGTCCTGCATTAAAATTGTTAAATTTTCCTATTGTCATGATGGAAAGTTTAAATTTTAAAAAGGACTCTGGGGCGAGTATTGCCCTCCCTCCCCGTCCTTTTTTCTTCCTTTGGTTTTGTATTTATCATAACAAATTGGCCTTCCTTGGGGGTGTCTCTCTTTATTTGTTCGTTTTATATGCTGACATGTTTCCACTCTGTATGTTCATACGGTGATGCTGTGCTCTTAACATAGTCTCGGTACTGTTTCTCATCTTGTTTTCACATTTCTTTTGTCTTCCAGCTTCCGGAATTTCATGCCCTCTTTCATTTCCGGATTTTGGATCCCGCACTCCTCCTCTAGCTTTATGTTTCAAGTTATCCCGTTGTTGGACTCTCGCAGCGCAGATAAAGGAAATGCTACTTCTGGAGGGGACATTTATGGAACTCTGGAGGGTTGGGAATAGGGACTTGGTTCGCCCTTGCCCGTGTCGGGGAGGGAATATTCGGTTTTCTTTTCTGGTTTATTAATATTAATTGCTGCTGTTGGGGCAGTGGAGAAAAATGCAAATACTCGCCTCCGAGTCGTATTGAAATTTAAACTTTTCATTATGGCAATAGAAAAATTTAACTATTTGCACTAATGTCCTTGCAGTAAAGGATATGGAGTCCGTAACAGACCAATAGCACATAAGCTGTCAATTAACGATGTTATTTATTATTTTATTTATTTATAAAGGATTTTACCAGGAAGGATACATTGAGATTTCTCTCGATTTCAAGTATGTCCTGGGTTCAAGAACATTGAGTGGTTACAGAAATACAAAGTTACAGTTACAAGTACTTATACAGCGCCAACAAATTACATAGCGCTTTACAATGGGGATGCACAAACAGCAGACTTACACGATACAAGAGGAAATAACCCTGGACATCAGATAACTGTCCAGGTTATATATCACTTTAAACAAAAAGCTCAGGCAGACATCCCATGAGCTTACACTCTAAGGGACTAGGGTGACAGAAACAAATGGGAGCAGAGGGAAGGTGAAACTGGTGGTCAGAGGGATTGCATGAAATGGACCAGATTTTTTTGGGCTTAGTAAGGGTGATTAGGGAGAGAAGTGGAGACAGCTGGAAAGGATGCCTGAAATTAGGGACCAGCTCTGGGAGGGCGGGTGGATGGGGAGGGTGGGTTGGGGCAGCAGAGGGGAGGAATGGAGGTCACTCTGTGATGGAGAATGCTGTGGAAAGTGAATGAGGTTTGTGATAATGCAGATAGCCCCAATTAAACAAACATGAGGATGAGGAGGGAGGAGGGAAACACAGATTTTTTCTATCTGAAATGGAGGGAGATTCAAAATATTTCAAAAGACTAGTCAGAAAATAATAAATGCAGACATAAAAATACATTTGCAAGATCATGGCAGCCTGGGGTATGATGTCGTACGCCTTTGTTGAGATGGTGGATACCTTGAATGCTTGGTTCAGGGCAGCAGAGGGGAGGAATGGAGGTCACTCTGTGATGGAGAATGCTTGAATGCTTGGTTCAGGGCAGCAGAGGGGAGGAATGGAGGTCACTCTGTGATGGAGAATGCTTGAATGCTTGGTTCAGGGCAGCAGAGGGGAGGAATGGAGGTCACTCTGTGATGGAGAATGCTTGAATGCTTGGTTCAGGGCAGCAGAGGGGAGGAATGGAGGTCACTCTGTGATGGAGAATGCTTGAATGCTTGGTTCAGGGCAGCAGAGGGGAGGAATGGAGGTCACTCTGTGATGGAGAATGCTTGAATGCTTGGTTCAGGGCAGCAGAGGGGAGGAATGGAGGTCACTCTGTGATGGAGAATGCTTGAATGCTTGGTTCAGGGCAGCAGAGGGGAGGAATGGAGGTCACTCTGTGATGGAGAATGCTTGAATGCTTGGTTCAGGGCAGCAGAGGGGAGGAATGGAGGTCACTCTGTGATGGAGAATGTTAGAGGGAACGGAGTATTGGTGTAAAACACAGAATTACTGGTTTCTGTAACACCACGGTCATTTAACGTACTGTTGTACGTGCTTTATTGTATTTTTCCTAAAATTGTCGGAACACTATACACTTATGAATACACTGCTGTGTATGTCTAAAAAATATATATTCTATAAACCTGCATGCACATAAACTGATCATCTCATCATAGCAAAGGTTTGGCTACAGTAGGTGGCTTTTGGACGCATGGGGGTGCAGGAGATCATGCCATCTCCAAATTTCCTTTTCATCTTTTACTATGTTATAGTGTTGGTATTGCCTGACAATGTGAAGTAACCATGTTCTGTAAAAATAAACTTGATATTCTTCTTGTTAGCAGTCTCCTATTGTGCAGAAACTAGAGGATACAATTGTTAAATGTAGCAATGAAAAAGCTGCCTTGCTGGATCAAATTCAGAAACTGGAGAGGTATGTAATGTTCCAGTCTAGAATAAGCACTTTAGATAAATTATTCTGACTTTGCTATTATGACCATAGTTTTTGTGCTTTTCAATTTGAATAAAGGGGTACAGGCTTTGTCTTTTATTTAGTATGCTGCTTTTTTCTGTCATTAACAATGTTTGGCACATATCTAGGTATAAAGGGACATTCAATGGGACTCTTACTTAAATGTAGATAGACACAAAAAGGCAGGACCTCCAAGTGGAGTGAAGTGAGCTATTTATTTGGGAACAGCAAGCCCCATTAAACAAAAGTGGTGTGACGTTTCGACCCAAAGGTCATACATCGACCTTTTGGGTCGAAACGTCACACAACTTTTGTTTAATGGGGCTTGCTGTTCCCGAATAAATCTCTCACTTAACTCCACTTGAGGTCCTGCCTTTTTGTTTCTATCGCCATTTATCTGGATCGGCGGTGTCCTACCACAACAGTGACCTCGTGGATGCAGAGGTGGGGCTCCTCTTTGTGTGTACCGCGGCGCTTTCTATTTGCATCTCTTACTTAAATGTAGTCGCTAAAGTGTATTTTAAGGACAAAGTGAGGTAAGACTCACAGGAGCCAAACCAGAAGATCTAAAGTAATACTCCTGCTTTAGGTTGGGTGCTCCACGTATCCCGGTAGGCTAACTCCAGGATCCGAGTTCAACAAAAATAAGGAATGCTGGCATTACACTTGGTGAAAAATACCCGCTGTAATTGAATGAACCTTGGTGGCAACATTTCAACCAGTAGAAATGTGGCCAGTATACTCAAGTTTCCTTGTTAATTTTAAGAGGTCGAGTCAAATAGGGCCTGTAAATTTTCAGAACTTGAATACTGTGCTTAGTTTGTCCTTCAAAGAGTTCTGTGGTTCATCTTCTCTTTGAATAATTGTGATCTACGATCTCTACTCATTGGTCAGTGTATTGTTGGGTTGCTGAATTGGGTTGCTGAAGCTACTAGTACACTGGACCCCAATCCTGTCTTTGGGGACTAATTACAGACCAGATTTTAAGTATTTCCATGGGGAAATGCAGACTGGATTGCAATCACTAAGTAGCAAATTATGTCACCTGTGCCTTTTCAGATATCTGGCAAACCTGGCCTATTAAGGGAATTTGAGGACAGGGTTGGGAAACACTGTACAAAGTCTTTGCTCCGTTTTAATCTTTCAAAGCATTTCAGATTTGCATATGGTCTGATTACCTTTATACCTATCTGTGTCGGTTACCTGTCTCTAATCTGCACTCAATGGAGTGGGAGGGAATTATAAAGGTTGCTCTTTCTGGGTTATATTTCATGGCTTGCAATTTAAAAAAAAATTTGGCGTGGATTCTATGACTTTTTAAAAATAAAACGTTATTTAAAATGTCATTTGCTAGGAATTCTTATAATTTGACTGGCTCTGGTTACGTTACAAGAATGGATATTTGTCTGATTTCAGGGAGCTTGAAAATCTAAAAGCAAAGTCAGCCTCTGAATTTGTTCCTGCACCTCAGCCATTGCCTAACCGATTACACAGCCAGGCATCAGAGGAGAGTGACCACTACATAGACATCCAAACCTCTGACATCAAACCTGAAAAGGCAGAAGAAATACCCTCCAAACAAACAGAGACAGAGGTCGATTCCCATTTTTCTCATGATTTTCCTCCTAGCCCTGACTTGACTAAGATCAGCAAGAAGAGTATCCCATTTGCTGCACCCAGTAAAGCTGGAGTCAAGTTTGATCAGCCAAATAGGTTTGTGGCTTATTGAAATATGACACTACATTTATTATTAGTACAGCTTGATAGATTTAAAGATACTATGGGTTTTGTTATTACTGTCATGGTAGTTTGGCTTTCTAAGAATACCTTGCTGTATTCACATTTGTGTGTCTTAACATAAATCCATATAGACAATTGTTGATTTGTTAAGGGATGTCTAATCTCTTTTTTTTATTTTTTTTATTTTGTTTACAGGAAGCTGTCACCTGCCTTTCTTCAAGCACTACTTTCTTTTTGCCGAATGTCCGCAGACAGTCGCTTGGGCTCAGAGGTAAATGAGAATAACATTTTGTGTTCAGTTTTAGATTGGTAGTATTAGGGCCATATTACAAAGTTGGTGCTACCTTAACCAGAGCTGTTGTAAACTTAAAAGCCCCATAGACTAGAATGGCTCTGGTAAGTTTACAACAGCTACTGGTTAAGTTAGCACCAACTTTGTAATATGGCCCTAATACTACCAATCTGAGAATAATAGGATGAAAAGGAGGTGCTTATAATTGGGGATATACACCTACTAGTATCTATATAGGTGCTGGTACCGGCATTTTCACATGTACTCGTGTAAATGCCCACTATACTTCTACTGCTGCCAGAAGCCAGCACTTGGCTGGCTTGCCGGGTGGTATCTGAGGGGTTGGGGCGGCTGGCAGAATGCACTAATGGCATTCTGCCAGGCCCCTCCCTCTGACCGCGATCCAGCGAGTGGCTGCCAGCATGTGAAGGTTGTAATCTTGCTCCTCTGGGCTCTCTTGCTGCGCTCTCGAGGCCTTCTGGGCTGAGGAATGTCCTCTGCTTTGGAAAGCCGTCACAATTTGCTGGTGCACCCAGAAGGGATGGGGGGGGGGGGTATGCATAGCAGACCATGACCAATTAAATTAATCTGATAATGGTAGCTGGGTAATCTTGAGACCAATACAGTTTAAGTGAATACACGGATTTAAACACTCGGATCACAAAAAACATAACCTTTTCTAGTCTAGATACAACTCCTGCCAACATCTCCTCTTTCCACAAATAAATCACAAATAATAATAATAATTAAGACAAGGAGTGATCCAGGATCAGCCACCTCTAGGATCCTCTGCTCTGATCTCTCTCGCTGCCACAAACACCAGGAAAACATCAAGTGTATGGAGTTCGCCTACATACAAAATCTAAACACCTCATTGCACAATACAGCATAGATTTTAAAACCAAAGACTGGTACCATACTCTTCCATTATAAACAAAAGGGTTTATTAGATTTAAAAGAAAACACATAATAACGCGGACACATCCGACTCTTTTTGTTGTCAAGTACAACTTTTTCAAGGAATCCTTGAGCGCAGTGCTTCCTATAGCAGAGATTACCAATTGAAGCCTACATAAAGCTGTGGATGCAACAAGGGTCTTCAGCTTTTCTGTTCCAGACTGTGCCAGTACAGAGGGCTTGGCACCAGGAAGACTACCGATTACTGCAGGAGTGGTAACCACCGAGAAACTCTATACACGCTTATAATTGCATACTTCTTGTGAGTGCAATTCAGAGAGGGAGAAAATACAGTAAATATGGTATGTGCTAATTGAGAAAGTCAGAGCGAGCACGGGTGATAACCCCTCGTCAGTAGCATTGCAGACAGTATAAAATGTGGAATATAAGGGGGTAACCCTGGAACATGAATAAATAGATACTGTGCTGCTGAGAGAAAAATGAAATAAAACATAACTTTTATTCATGCATAAAACAAAAGACTACCAGGACGACAATATTAAGTCTCCGTAACCTTTGACAACAAGTTAGGTACCACAGTGAACACAAAGGATTGACTCATTGTGTCTGGCATGAAAAGGAATATGGCCTACTAAAGGTCCATATATGCAAGCAGGCAACACTGCAGAAAGCTCCTGGGTACATACACACTTCTAACCTACGTCAGTTAATAGAGCAGAGAAGCGGGCCTTCGTGGGTCCGCAGTAATAGGAAAGAGACAGATTCTAAAACGGAGTATAATTGCAACATAAAGAGTATCTTATGAAAAATCCACTATGCAAATAGTGGTAAAAAACACAGTGCACAAGATGGAAAATTGATAAATAACGTAATAGTCTCGTAAAGAACAGAGGGTTTTTGAACGCTAATAAGTTCTAACAGCTGATCCGCTGGCCTAGTCAGTCAAATCACAAATTCACGTAGTGACCAAAATTAAAACCATGCACTTTATTAGAGTATGGTGCAAAAAATAAAACTGGTCATGATCATGAAACACACTAAAACATATATCTTAAAAGTCTATGTGATATACCCAACGTGTGGAAAATAGTGCGTATCGAGCTTACTGCAATCTCTATAGAAACCAAAAATAATCTGTATGTATACTCAGCATTTGCAGCTCAATAAAACGTGGGAAGAATAGAGAAGGTGGGCAGGAAACACAAAATATGTAGAGAAATAGATATCAAGCCCGCACCATGATTTTTAAATAACAGCAGGCATTTAATCAACTCTCGTTGTCTCCGTTATATCGGTCGAAGGAAATTGAAAAGCACAAAAATGCCACAAATCGGCGCTCCAACCAGCGCAACATCAAAGTCGTGTCATATAATGACCATACCAAGGTAATATTAATGATACCAAAAGATAAATTATGGAGATTTAGGGTAAGGGTATCCTGCCCATAAGAACGCACCCGACTCGCGTTTCGCCTAACACAGGCTTGTCAGGAGTGCTGGGACTGTGAATGAGTTGTGTGCTCATTTATATTCACTTACAGGGGGTTTGGTCCACGTTGTTAGCCAATGGGAATGCATGGGCGTTTGTAACTAATACTGGTGACGCAGATGATTGATGATAGACATAACAATGGTCCAATATGATGATAGCGTCGTTAAGGTAGTCATAGTTACTTGCATACGAATACAATAATCCGTATATACATAGCGCATGGGATCTCTTAATTCAAAATAAGCAGATAGCGTGTTAGAAAAAACTGCTCCACAATAGGAAATTGTAGATGTTAATAGATAAAAGATCTGAGCTAAACGTGTGTATTGTAGGGATATTCTGATTATATAAACATCTTAATTATGATGGAGTATCAAGTCCGTGGAAGGATAACCGATTATAGATTCTGCTGTTAGGTATTCAAAATAGGTGTATAAAGCACATATACCAAAAGAGAAAAATAGCTCAATAGAATAGGACAACCACATTAGGTCTTCACGAAGAATATATGTGTGACGGAACGTCCGCCACGTGGATAAAAAAATTATGTTGTAGCTATTTGTTCATTTAAAAGGTTAAATTTGTTTCTATAATTTAGTATCTGTTTTTGATGTATTTTGTTTGCCCTGTATTTATCCAAACGAATTCCCCTGTTAGATGTGCTGTAAAGTGTCCCCAAGGTCATATTTAATTATAGAATTTAGCTAAGTATGACGATAAGTTAGAATTTTAATAATAAGACTCTGAGGCGAGTATTGCTTCTCTTTCTTGCTTTTATTAACATAGTAGCAAGTGGCAACTAGCAAGAACTTTGAAATATGAAGCTTTTTATATTGAATAAAGAGAAAACCTAACAGTAAAACAGGCATATGGTATCTTCCAACACCCCTTCCACTCCTTTGGATCTGTCCTCTTTCCTGTTCAGTGGCCATCAAAACCGATCCACGCCCCTCCTACTTCCTCTTTCTTTGCCATACGAGGTGATCATTGTAGGTAGATAGGGAAAACCAAAGGACAATCCATCCGGAACCAGAAAAATCCTTCATGAAGCTGAGGAAAGAAAAAATATAAGAGTGGAAGACATTGGATCCGCAGACCCAGGAAACAACCAAAAAACCACAATAGCGGCGGGAGTGGTGGGCAATACTCGCCTCAGAGTCTTATTATTAAAATTCTAACTTATCGTCATACTTAGCTAAATTCTATAATTTTAATACATCGACTCTGAGGCTCCTATTGCTTGTTCAAAGCTGACCCACAACTGCGGATGACCAATGAACAACAGGCTTGAAATAGAATGAGCGGAAGGTGGACTCTCTGGACCAATCAGCTGATCGCAACAAGTCCTCCAACCGACAACCTGCCGACACCGCGGAAGAAGCAACGGCGCTACGCACCGAATGAGCTCCGAAAACGGAGGTATCTACACCTGCTAACACCAAGAGCCAACGAAGCCAGCGCGCAAGCGTAGTTGTACCTACCGAAGCGAAGGGAGACTTAAATGAAATAAAGAGAGGTGAAATCTCCGTGCCTCGGAGGGTTGTAGTCCGAGATTCGTATTCCTGAAGACAAAGGACCGGGCACAAAGCTGGACGTGAAGGGAACGCCGGGTAGAAAGCGGTCGAAATGGACGTCTTAGTACGGCGGGAGATGTCAAAGCGCACGCCTTCTGGTATGAAAGAGCGAGCTTTGAAGTCTAACGCCCTGACATCAGCCACCCGTTTGCAAGAAATCATGCAAAGAAGGGCCAATAATTTTGCCGAGAGTTGGCGTAGGGTTAAATCCTTGTTCAAGGGCCACTGTTCCAAAAAATCAAGGAGGATATGCACGTCCCAAGTTGTCGTATATCTAGGCAACGGAGGACGGTCAGATCTGATACCCTTAAGCAAACGACATACCAACGGATGTTTGCCTAAAGGTGTCCCCTGAAAACCCACATGGTAAGCTGATAAAGCTGATCTATACACATTAAGAGTGCGATACGCTTTGCCCTGATCGAAGATCTCCGTAAGGAAATCTAAGACACAGTTCAAAGGAGCCTGGAAGGGATCTTGATCCCTTGACAGACACCAATTATGCCAGGTGAGCCACGCTGATTTGTAGCAGGATCGAGTACCCGGGGCCCACGCCTGGCGTAGGAGTGTAGTAGTTCGGTCCGAAATCTCTCCTGCTCTCCCGGGCGTCCCGAAACCAGTGAGGCCAATAACCGACTGGATCCTGGAGACAGGAGAGGGTGAGGTTGCCCGGAGGCGTCTTTCAGGAGATCCGGGAGAGCCGGAAGAAAGCGGGGGATATCCATGAGGAGATCCAATAGTACCGGGAACCAAGATTGGTTCTGCCAGAAGGGGGTGATGATCACAATCTGTGCCTGCTGCGTCCTGACCTGACGCAGTGTGCGAGCTATCAGTTGAAATGGCGGGAAGGCGTACTGGCGGGCCCCGGACCAATCCTGAAAGAAAGCGTCCGTTGCCTCCGCCAGTGGGTCTGGTCGCCAACTGAAGAAGATCGGAAGATGGGCGTTGAGTCGGCTGGCAAAAAGATCCGCGTGAAAAGGTCCCCAAAGGGATAACACGTCGGAGAAAACTGCCGAGCTCAGACGCCAATCTCCGGAGTCCTCTGTATGTCTCGAGCTCCAATCTGCGAATTGGTTCGAGATTCCCGGAATGAATTGTGCTTGGACCTCGATCCCGGTCTGAAAACACCACTCCCAAAGACGGGAAGCCATTGTTGTCAGAAGCAGGGATCGAGGGCCGCCCAGCGAGTTGATATATCGAACTGCTGGGAAGTTGTCCATCCGGAGGAGGACCGAACGATGAGTGCCGTCTTTGAGGAAACTCTGAAGTGCAAAAAGCCCTGCCAGGAGCTCCAGACCGTTCATGTGCAATTGACGTTCCTGCATGGACCATCGACCTCCTGTGGAGGTACCGTCGCAATAAGCCCCCCAGCCTGACCCACAAGCGTCTGAGTCGATTGTAAGCGTCGGGGGTGGCACCAGGATAGGCCTGCCGTTGCAGGTGTGGAGGTGATCGATCCACCATTCCAAATCCAGTCTGGCCTCTCCCGAGAGAGAGATCGGAGCGGAGTAAGGGAGACCCTTCCTGAGAAAAAGGGCCTTCAGGCGTTGGAGGGCCCGATAGTGTAACGGGGCTGGTTTGACAGCTAGCCGTGTGGCCGCTAGGAGACCTATCACGCGAGCCAGGTCCCTTAAGGATGGGGTGTGAACCTCCAAAAGGGACCGAACCTCGCGCAGGATAGATCGGCACTTCGGCAGAGGGACCGTGATAGTCATCATGACACTGTTCACCCCGAATCCCAGAAATTCCAGGGTTTGAGATGGAGAGAGAACTGATTTCTCTTGGTTCACCAGAAATCCCAGAGATTGGAAAAGATTGATCGTCCAACATACGTGGAGACGTAGCTGATTTTCCGAAGAGGCCATCAGCAACACGTCGTCCAAATATATGATGAGACGGACCCCTTTTGCGCGTAGCCATGCCACGACCGGTTTCAGCATCTTGGTAAAGCACCAAGGAGCCGAAGAGCGGCCGAATGGTAGGCAGCGGAAGCGCCATAGATCGGGACCCCAACGGAACTGAAGGAAATCCCGTGATTCCTTGGCAATCGGGATGGTCAGGTAAGCATCCTTGAGATCCACTTTTGCCAACCAATCTCGGGGTTTCAATAAATCTTTGAGCATGTGCATGCCTTCCATCTGGAAGTGGCGGTAGACCACTGAGCCATTCAACTCCTTGAGGTTGATTACTGGACGAACACCTCCTCCCTTCTTGGGGACCAAGAATAGATTGCTTAGGAAACCCGAGGGCCCCCGTGGAGCCCGCTCTATGGCTCCTTTCTGGAATAATTCTAAAATCTCCCGCTCCACCAACGCCTGACCGTCCCCTGAAAAGGGGAGAGGGGAAGGAATCTGTAGTTGGAGCGGGGGAGAAGAGAACTCCAGCACAAACCCTAGCACAGTATTGAGGACCCAAGGGTCCGACGAAATGCGACACCATGCTGTGTGAAACAATTTTAAACGACCTCCTACTTTGGTCGTAGACGGGTGAATAAGGTGCATAGGTACCTGTATGTCTGAAGGTTGAGGAAGAATGTCCGCCTCTGGAACCCCGGAATCCTCTGCCCCTCCATGGTCGGGAACGGGAAGGGAAGAACGGGGACGGCGCGGGAGCTGTTGCAGTGGAGGGGTTGCCTCCTGTGGGACCTGAGGTGAAGGGTTTTCCACGGCCGGCAGCTCGGCCCCGATATCCACCGGCCCGTGGAAAAACCCCGGAGAATACTTTTTTAAGCGAATTGGAAACTCGTTCCATGGTGTTGAATGCTCCAGAGTACTCATTCATATCCTTCAGGAAGGATTTTCCAAATAAAGCGCCATTGGCCGCAGCGCCTAATTCGTTGTCCGCCACGCCTGCCAGTTGGCGATCCATCTTTAATAAGATACATTTACGTCTTTCTGACGCTAAGGCCGTGTTGGCGTTGCCCAAGAAACTTAAGGACCGTTGGGTCCAGTTAGTGATCTGGACTGGGTCCAGGGGTTCGCCAGAAAGCTTGGCTTGTTCTGCCGTATCTAGCAGTTTTATCAGAGGGCCCACGGTGTCCAGTAGCTTATCTTGGCACACCTTAAAGGCATGGTCTATGCCCTTGCTGGGCGACCATCCTTTAGGGGTGACAAAGTCCACGAACGCCTTATCCACTTCTGGAGTGAGGCATGTTTTCCCGTTCGTGGTAGGGCGAGGGCATTCCGCTTTCATGCGGTTCCGTGTGTTTTTATCCAGGGCTTTACGCACCTGTGCATCGACCCACTGTTCTACGTGGGGTAATGGGGACCAATCTGCCGACCTTGGGTGAGACAGGTCTTCTGGGCAGAAAAGGGGGTTCCCCAGAGGATCGTAGATAATGCCCGGACGGGCAGTCGTATCCACCTCTACGGTGTCCTCAGTGAAGTCCTCATCCGAGGCATAAACATCTATGACATCGCTAGTGTCATCCTCCTCCGAATCAGGGGTAGGATCCTGAAGCGGGGCAGGGACAATAGCGGTGTCAGGGTTGGAGACTGCTGGTAATTTAAACCTCTTGGAGTGAGGTATGGTCATATGTGCAGAAGCCCGTTTACGGGGTGCAATAGTGGGGGAGGGGTGCACGTGCCCCGGCATTGTTGCGGGTATGCCAGTCCCTCCAGTCATGTGGCGTGCTGTCTTCACAGACTGTTTCCCCGTGTTGTGCAGGGGGAGCTCGGGGGGCCTCACCGCGGTGAGTGTACTGCCCATGTCATAGACCGCTGGTGGCGGGGGAATATCGGGTTGGCGATTTTCAGCCATGATTTCTTTTAAAGAGCGGGTAAAATCCGCAGACAGCACTGAGACCGCTTTAAAAACCGCAGAATCGATTGAAGCCTGCGTGTAAGGGTCTAAAGTGGGAGTCTGGGAAGGAGCCATCTGCGCCTGTACGAGTACGGGAGGTTGGGACTGCTCACCCATACTCTCGTCGGAGGATTGCGCCAAAATCTCTGCAGGGGAAGCTGCGCGTTGTGGGGTCTTCCCACGAGGCATGGTGCTGTCAGAATCCGGGAGAATGTCCGGAATTGTCCCCGCGTGCGCAGACCTATCGGGCACACTCCGCCCACCTAGCCAGCGAGCGCGTGCGGCGCCTCGGAGAGGCAGGCAGACGGGGTCACACCGCGGTCACCAGGAGGATCAAAGGAAAATAACTTGGAGGAAAAAATGCGAACGCCGCGGTTAAAGCCGGGCGCTCGCTAAAGTAAACACTTGGTAATATAAACCTCTATTTATAGATAAATCACTAGACCATAGGTAAAAATAGAATATCGTCGAGAGAATAGATATATATACTTATCTAGTCGCCGAGTAGCTAAGAAAGAGGAAGTAGGAGGGGCGTGGATCGGTTTTGATGGCCACTGAACAGGAAAGAGGACAGATCCAAAGGAGTGGAAGGGGTGTTGGAAGATACCATATGCCTGTTTTACTGTTATGTTTTCTCTTTATTCAATATAAAAAGCTTCATATTTCAAAGTTCTTGCTAGTTGCCACTTGCTACTATGTTAATAAAAGCAAGAAAGAGAAGCAATAGGAGCCTCAGAGTCGATGTATTAAAATTGTTTTCCCTGCAAGGTGCCTTACAATTCTGCTGGTATGTAAACGGCAACATTGTATCAGAAAGCCGCTGGCAAATTGCCAAAACCGGACATGAGTTCCTCTGCTTGCCTTGGAGCCTCCTTTAGCCTGAGCAAGGTGCTTTTTGGACCATAGGTCCCCAGGGATGGTAGCTTGGTGTGTGGCAAGTTTGGAGAGGATTCGCCCAGGAGAACCCCTCCATCCCACTAGAAATCCCCCTCCTGCCCGGAGCCTGTCAGCCCCTGCACTGCAGTCTCGGAGAGAGAGCTGACAAACTCTATCTGATGGCGTTCTGACCCCTCTGGACGGATCGGGTAGCTTCTTTCAGGGAAGCAGCCCGGGGACCCGAGCTACTCAAGGTGTAAAGGGGGTGCCGGAGCGCGCAGGGGATCCCCCCGAAAACCGCATTTCCCAGACCATCGGGCTGGGAGCTGCGCCTACACCATGGGGGGTCATCGGACAGCAGACAGGCAGGCGCCAGAACCTGGGCTTTGGCTAAGCCCCGGTGCAGAATTCACTCTAGGGGTCTGGGGGCGGGCATGGGAGAGAACAATGGGACTGTACCATATAAAAGGACCGTGTATGTTCTGTTTGTCATTAAAAAACCAACTTGCTGAAACCTATACTGAGTCACGACTAGTATTTGGGAGGGCATAATCACGAATCCTTCACTTCCAGACCATCCAGGGACCGCTGTCAATCTCTCTCCCACCTTGCTAGCTCGCTACCCGGCTAAGCTCTCCAGCAAGACTCGGTGCCGCAGACGGAGCTACCCCTGCAGCGTAGCTGATCTGTTACAATATACAATTATGGTTATAATAAATCTATTAATTCATTACAATGATTGGTGATTATGCCTATAAATATACAGTTACTACAGGGTTGCACAATGGTTTTTCGAGGTTACCATAAACATAAATAAATCAAAGTAAAATATAATTATGTGAATTAGATATCAAGAGACCCCATGCCTTAATGATATGCTTTAAATTAAATATTAAAATGTATATCTAGATCATTTGTATGTATGTATAAATGTTCAGACAAATATAAGCTAATTATTAATATATAGAAATATAAATGAAAAAAGCAACGCGTAAAAACAATAGCATGAAAAACAAAGTTAGAAATTGGATGAATATGTGCTTGAAAGAAGCCTGCATCGTCAGTGTAAACCTTAAAATATAAAGGTTGTATAACGATAAGGGTATATAATACAAATATATAACACATGTAATTCTCAAGATAAAGAGTATCTTAGTATAGTAGGGTGGAGAAAGTAGATCTGCAGTTAGCCAGTGCTGGGAGCGCTCCAAACCAGCATATGCAGAGCCGCAGCAAATAGGATGACAAAAATGCTACCAGAGAACAGCAAAATAAAAGATTAAAATTGCAAAAAGCTTTACTCCATTACTCTACACGTTTCGCCATGAAGATTGGCGTCATCAGGAGTATACAGAGAGTGACGGACAAGCTGTGTACAGAAAAATAAGTAAAATAAGCCAATTCAGAGAGGGGGCCAGTCTTTGGTTTCAATGTCTATGCTGTATTGCGCTAAGTGTTTGTATTTTGTACCTAGACAAACTCCATACACTTTTCATTTTATTGTAACCTGTTTATAGTCAAGTGGAGGAGACTTTTCATTTGGAGTGATTTTAGATACGTATATATCTTTATTGTACCGGAATGTTTTCCCAATTTTTTTGGTTTATGAATTTATTGGTGACCAGTAAAGAATTAAACAATTAAAATGGCATCCAATGCATTTCGTCTTCTATTAAAAGGACTTCATCAGGGATAAACCAACATCGTGCCACAACTATTTAAATGCCCCGTAAATGAACTTCTCCTGGGCTGCTTTCCTTTCCAGAAGTAGGAGCAGCCTGGGAGAAATCCATTTGGTGGGGTATTGAAATAGTTGTGGCTCTCTGATGGTTTATCCTTGATGGCGTTTTAATTTTTTTACTGTTTAATTCAGCCTTTTAATTGATAATCAGGCTCCTTTTCTGGAGTTTCTTGTGGTGGCGATAAATGACAGGAGCGGAGGAGCCTGGACGTGGCTGATCCTAGATGGTAACATTTGATCTGCCCAATACCATTATTCTTTCATGTGAGTGAGCACCTGAGGGGCATTATATTGTTTTTTGTTTCTTTTGTATTATACTACAAATATACTGTATTTGTTTATTGTCGATATAATACACTTTTAGAACAGATCTTGATAGTAGATATGGAAGAGAGAATGGTGTACGCAGCTGATTCTAATTTTCATAAGGATGTGTATTTTTTTCAGCACAGCCGTCATTAAAATTTTCGTTCAGGTTTAACCTGGTTTAAGGGACACTTTAGCGACTGTGACCACATTATCTTAATTAACCAGTTATGGCATCTTGAATTTGTCTTCTCTTTTGGGAAAAAAGTGACTGCCAAAAGGGAGATGAAGAAATAATACCTCATTCTAAATGTGCTTTTTTTTTCCCATATTCATTTGACACAGACTATTGCATTATGCTTAAAGTGCAAAACTAGGGGTTGCATATGTTCATATGCAGAAGATGCGTGTTTTATTGTGCTTTATTTTTCCATTTACAGGTATCAAGGATTTCAGACAGTGAGAATGGGGTCCTACTAATGCTTGGCCGCTGCCTTCCTCATATTGTCCCAAACGTGCTTCTTGCAAAGCGAGAGGTATGACACCCCATTTGTAAGGCACATGTTATTGAATTTGTGCCTGCTCCCTGTCTGAATCTTGTTTATAATAACCACAAAAGTGTAGTTGATGTTGTTGTTGTTTCTGTGCATGTCTACTTCTAGAGATTGATTGTACATCTGTGTCAGGTGAGTTGAACGCTGCATGGTTTCCCCGCCTGTAATCCCAGCCTTGCTAGTATTAAGTGTATTCTAAGTGAACCTGGAAAGCTGCATTGCCTTTTATTACTTAGTGTCAATGCATACGGTCAACTCTGAAAAGTTGAAAAATTACAGAGATATCTAAACTTGCCAGAAATTATTTGCATCAATCTAAAATACTGGTCATTTTCCACCTCTAGCTTTGAGATGGTGTCATTTCAGAAAATGCTTAGAAATGAAGGCACTTTGTGTGTTCGGGGGGGGGGGGGTCTATTCTTACAGGGTATTTGGAATTAGATTTTGCTATGGTGTCAGTTTTGCTCTCCAGTGTTGTAATGTTGACATCTTTGTGTACAGGTATGAGTGTGTTTAGTGCTGGTAATTCTTCTTTCTCAGCTCTTCTGTTTCCCAAGTATTGCTTCAACAATTCCATGTTTAGTAGCAGTATGCAGTCATGACCAAAAATAATGGCACCCCTGCATTACTGTCAGATAATCCACCACTTCGCCCACAAAATTCTTGCAATTACAAATGTTTAGGCATTCTCATGTTTATTTATTTTATTTGTATTGCTATGACACAAAAAAGTGGAGGGGGGGGGAAGCCAAATCTTTCCACGCAAAACTTCAAAGATGGACTGGACAAAATTATTTGGCACCCACAATTTTATATTTGGTAGCACACCCCCTGGAAAAAGTAACCAATCGATCGATTTCTGTAACCATCAATGTGTTTATTACACCTCTTCTGACTTTGAGGAGGGTCATCACATTTACTGAATTAGATTTTTAACACTACATTAATTGCCACAATTTATAGCAAGATTCATTTTTTTTAGCTTAATGGCGTACTTTAGACCAGTGGTTCTCAACCTGTGGACCCTCAGGACCCACAATTGTCCTTGGTCATTAAGTCGCGACCCAAAAATAAATGAATTTCTGAAACCTAATTTATTCCACAAAACAACGTGTGCAATATTCTACAATGCATGCACTTTTTAAACCATTTTGTAAACAGGGAATCTTTCCAAAAAGGATAGTGCAGTTATCCTAGAACTAGTGAAAATGAAAGCCCTGTTGAGGCAAAAACCCAATAGAATAAACTGTAATTGAAACATATGAAATTAATTAGAACTTAAGGGAAAACTGGAGATGCTTCTTGCTCTTAAGAAGTGTCTCAAAGTCTGGGGTGATGGTAGACAAATCAGCTCTAATTTAAATCACTACTGAATGAATAATAAAATATTATAAAAAACTTAACAAACTCATCTGCTCCCTGCTCACCCGCCATTCGTCTCTGCCGCTGCGCACATTATTTTTTCGCAGCAGCCTGCCCTCACTGAGCCTACGCAATTTGTGTAGCTGAATGCTACGCTAATCGCATAAACTCAAGCTGGCCAAGAGATTGATAAGTCTGCAGCGCGCGTCTGGCGATGCCTACTTCCTGAACCTATGCTCTTCAGTGCCTCAGAGACACTGAAGAACAATGGAATAGCTTGGACCAATGGGAAAGCACCATTTGGTCCAAGCCAGTCAAAAAACACCTCCATGAAAGGCTGGCCTATATAAATATACTTTGCTTCACTGAGATGTGCATTGTGCACAGTGGCTCCTGGTGTTGGGAGTACAGGGTGTGGCACCAGTCAGAGTCCCACCACCACCTTCCCATTACAGATTCTTTCCCCTTC
This sequence comes from Leptobrachium leishanense, assembly GCA_009667805.1. Taxonomy (NCBI): domain Eukaryota; kingdom Metazoa; phylum Chordata; class Amphibia; order Anura; family Megophryidae; genus Leptobrachium; species Leptobrachium leishanense. The sequence goes on along the minus strand of CM019067.1, from coordinate 156,747,390 downwards.
CCACCTTGCCGTTACAAAGTATCTTACCTGATGCAGTGAGTCCCAGGTGGCGCCTGGGAACAATCAGAGGTAGCCGCGCCGCCTGGGACCCACTGCCGCAGGTAAGATGCATCAGCGGGTCCCAAGCATTTATAGAGGCCTGGGGGCACTTGCCCCGCGACCCAGTCTGCCCCTGGTCGCAACCCACTTTTGGGTCGCGACCGACCACTTGAGAAACACTGCTTTAGACCAATGTTTCCCAAACCTGTCCTCAGGACCCTCTAACAGGCCAGATTTTACAGCTCACCTTGGGGGATATGCAGACTGAATCCTGTAATCACTGAGCAGCAAATTATATCACCTGTGCGGTGTTTAGCATAATCTTAAACAGGAAACAACAATTGGTGAATACAAATGTACTTAACTTCAAAAGTATAGGAATATCTTCCAGGAGGTGGTTCACGTTCTCCTTAATCAAACAATAGAGTATACACGTAAGATATGAAATCCTAAATAAATGAATAATAATTGGTGCAAAGTCTATGAAATAAGAGCCTCAATGTCTGAGACTCACAAAAGTCCTTGGAGATTGGCAACTTCATGGTACTCCTGAATAGACTGCAGCTCTCTCTGGATGTGGTCCTAGAGGTATGGATAATCCTGTGCTTCAAATATTTGGGAGACACTGCTTTAGAACCTTCCCATTTTATATATAAAAAGCCACTCCTACTTGAAGCATCAGTTCTTGCCTGTCATTAGACAATCTAGTTTAGGGTTTTTCCTTTAGGGAACTATTTTTCGAAGAGGAGAGTTGTAGGATGCAGGAACAAAGCAGTAGTGAAGAAATGCTCTGGGAATAGCCTCAGATCTCCTACATTAGGAGATGACCATGTGCAGGAGGAATGCATGCCAGGATGCTCTTCATTTCACCTACGTAATAGAGGACCACTTCAGACAAGAATGCATTCCACCATAAACAGCAAAAGCAGGTGGAGCACATGTCGAGGGACAAGGAGTTGCACAGAAAAATATCTGGTTCTGCCATATCTGGTCTGGTCCATAATGAAGAATGGAATACAGGGTGTTCGTGATAGATCTCGGTGCCTATTGATTGAAGAAACTACTTTTGAGTGTCATTTAGTGGCTCACACAGCTGGATATTTCATCTGATGGTTAAACTCTGGGGTTTTGCATACCTTAATTGAAGCCTCTATTTGAATCCCTCTTATGCAGAAATAACCGCGTTCAATTCGTTTAACACATTGCGTCTAGCCAGTAAAGACGAGAAAATGGATTCTCTTGACATTCACATCTTTCAAGATACCTGGGGGCTCAGCTTGGTAAAGCAAGGATACCAAATAGAGTTCAAAATATTTCCTCCAGTTTTTTAGGTGCTGTATAGGAATCTAGAGACCATATCGAGAAATATTTGCTCCTGATTTTTTTTTGATAGAAGGGTTATGGAACAAGTACCAAGGTAGAAATATGGTGTAGGAGCCTATTCATCTATTCCTACTACCAAAGCAAAATGTTTTCTTCTGACCTGTTTGAGATCTTCAAGAAGGTTAACAACGTAATACATTCTTAACATTTCAAAATGAAATGTGTAGAGTCAGCAACTTTGTTCCTTCTAAAAGGGTCATACGCCCTTTTACGTCATACACAAAAGATTTTCGAGGTTTGCAATAAGAGAAGATATTTGACCTTTTCAATTCGGAGAAGTCTCTTTTTTACTTTACAAATTTTCAAAGTCCTTACCACAAGAAAAGGCTTCCACGTGATCCCTTAGACGTTTGGTTGTTCTAGGCACTATCAGAAGAAATGCAAAAATAATCACTTATCTGTGTAAAAAAAAATGCCATCTGCTTCCAGGACCACGTACAGTGAAAAAAGTTAACTCCAGTGCAATGATGTCTGTCCCAGATTCAAAAAAAATGAAAGTTTTAGGTAATCAAAGTGGAAATTCTAAATTTACTGACATTTCCATGCACTTCAAACTGAAAAAATCAGGATTCTAGACTTACTCGTGTCCATTCCATAGATAAAAAAGCAAGACGGAGACCCCCTTCAAAGAGGATATACGATAGGCCTCTTCATTCATTGGAACACAGGATAACAGCTCAAAATAAAATAAAGTTACTAATTAACTGATAAATTTATACTAGATGTACAACGACCTGTTCTTCTGAATTCAGGTATGGCGATTCTAACTTCTGGTGCCTCAGCATAGGACTGAGGTAAGGTAAGGGTAGGGTGGAGGTGATGTACTTGAATGGCCTCTACAGTAATATCCACTGGAACCCCTTTCTGGTTCCATAATCTCTCCTAAGGTCCTTTCTACTTGCATGGTTTCAGAAAGGGAAATCGTGAAATCTCTGAACTAAAATATGCAGTTTTGGACATCCTTAAAGCAAAAAGAACAGCCATTCGAAGGGTTTATTTAAATTTTGTGTCACATGTTCTCTTCACTGCTTCTTACCATTTTAAAGTTGCATGCACTATAGACCAGTAGGGGTCAGCAACTTTGGCCCTCCTAGATGTTTTGGAACTACATTTTCCAAGAAGCTCAGTCAACTTAATGGCTAGGCAGATGTAGCTCCCATAAATATGGGGAGCCAAGGTTGCTGACTCCTGGTTTAGAGTTTACAGCTCAACCAGAGGAAGTTCCACCTCCTTGGCAGCCATTGTCTTGTCTCTCTTGATCAAATTTTTCATGCAGCCAAATGGTCATCATGCATAAATTTTATAAATACTGATAAACCAGCCTCCATACACTAGTTATGAGGATAACGTTCTTCAGATGTTTCATTGTCACAACCTGGCCCAACCCATCTGAAGTTATCTGTGAGTGCTGCCTCTTCACATGGGATAAAACAGAATTTTTACTTTATCGATGTCACAACTCATTGGAGTTAATGGAGCTCAATATCTATAACCTAGATATGTTCAGTAGTTCCAGGCACAGATTCCGTAATATTTGGAACCCACACACTGGAAATCTGGGATACGCAAGGACTTTGTACTGGAACAAGAAACCGTGGCAACCCTTAAGCAACGTCCCTACAAAATTGCAACGTGTTCTGGTTGCTGGCTGTGGCAACCAGAAAAGTTCACATGGATGATTGGTGATATTCACAAATGGTTGCGGTATATGACCACCAGTGGTCACATACCAGAACTGCTAGTTATCCCCCAACAAACAATGGAGAAAAAAAATATAGCCATCTGACGCCTCTGTTAATTGTGGCCAGGAGACAACTTGGACCAGGGGGTTGCTCCTCCCCTCAGGTGGGTCTAAGAGCTGTATGTAGGGCCTGCCTTCAGATTTGGACAAAAATTTGTGGATCCCAATGGGTCTGACTGGCTAGGCCCATATTTTTTTCTTCTTCTAGTGATAACAGCAGTACTGTCTCACTTCAGTGAATATAGATTTTTGTTCTTAACATATGATCTAATATGCTGATGGTATCATTTGTTTCTCATGTTCCAGTCACGAGGCGCATTATGTATACAGATGGTGAGCGGTACATAAGTTTCATAAATCTCTGCCTGTCCTTCGCCAAGGAAATGGAGCCTGTCGAAGTACTTTCACTGCCATAAGCAGAGATATATATACAGGAAGGAAAAATTCTGTTTTTTCTTCTTTAGGAGAGTAGCTAGATTAGGTCAGTATTTTTTACTCCTTTAAACTAATATTATTACAGCTTTACAAATCAGACTGTAACACCATACATTAGAATATATTTGTCATTGAGACATTGCATTAAAGAACATGCAATCTAAATGGATCTATGTAGCCCTCAGACAGGTATAGGTGTTGACGAATCTCTAAAGCCTTCCCTTCGTTTCTGTGCTGTGTAATAAATATTACACACTGGATGATTGCACGGTGTGTATTAAAATCAATACACTGGAATGCCAATCCCTGAAACATCATGGGAATGACCTCATACATTTTAACGGCTTCATACCTGCTGTACAATCCTTATTAAGCCTCTTTAAGGCTGTATGCATTATATAACAGTATAACCATGTTTATTTTATTTATTTACTTTTTATACCTACACAATTTTAAATTCAGAATACTTTGGAACCATGAAAATAATTGTAATATATTAAAATGTCATGAGTTTCATAATGTAACTTCTTTTATAACCTCACTCATTTTCCATATCAATATGCTATGCATTGACATTACCTCTTCAAAGGCTATTAATTTGATAATTATGTTCAAGAAACGTGCACTGATCCTCTGGTAATCCATACATTTCATTTCTGACAGATCTCTTCTTTTCTAGCTTTCCATTATAAAAACAAATTATCAACTATCAAAAATGTACAAATTTCATAAATCCATTGCACTCCTTTGTATCTGTATGTATGTTTATATATATATTCTAGTTCACTTAGACCATTGTATGATTGAGAACCTAAACCCGGTGGGAAGTGTTAAGTTTCACTAGAAATAATTTAAACCTACATATGCTAGACAAGTCAACTAAACGTTAAATAATATACATCATTATCTTTCCAGTTTCCTGTCCTAGCCTTATTACTGTTTTGTCAATGGATGGATCAGTGCTGGCTTTCTGAAACTGTTGTGCTTCCCGGGCTAGTGTTTGCTTATTCCCTATCCTTGTGATGTGAGCACATCCACACAATCCTTTCTGGACCCTAAAACCTTGTGGCACTACTGTGTTTGATCTTGCAAAGTATGTCTCCCTGCATTCTTTCCGGGTTATGGCTGTCATTTATATGTAACCGGTGTTTGGGGCACAGCGGTACTTGTAAATCAGAGACATTGTTTCATTTCCTTTATGTAGACAGTCTCCTAATTCAGTGTTGAAGGTAATGGAAATGCCAGGTTTATTATCAAATTGCCCTCTGTAATGATTTCTTAATTTATTCTGTTCAGCCTTAAAGTATTGCTTGCATTCATCGTATTGTCGGTTTTTGGGGCATGTCTTCTTATTCTTCTGTTACACTTGTGGACCTAGCTGATGCCCAGCTGCTGTAGGCGGCTCCTAAAATGTTCTAGTATGGGCAGAATTGCCATGAATTATTTTATAAGGCTCAGGTGCAATACACCTGCAGTCCAGTTGGCAAAGCCAATCTCTGGCCCTTTACTCTTCTCCCTGGCAATGTTGCTATCTGTGTCTTAGAGCTGAACAGCTTTCACCTAGTATGTTTCTCAAAGATCTCATAGCACTATACTCCCATTGTGTGTTTCGGCATCATTCATGTTCCTACCTTGAGGACACTCACTGCAAACTGGGGAGGAGTCAGCAGGTAGCCCTGAATACTGGGAGGTTTTTGCTGTGGCTCTGTGTGACGACTCGGCCACTGTACTGGCTGATTGTTCATAAGGTCTTGATAAACAAGGTTTTATCTTTTCAATAGTCCTTTACTTTGTGTGTGTTCTAAGAATATTGACCAGTGGCAAAGCAGATTTGCACATTAGTAAATCTACAAACGCTCTTGGTGGGGAGGGGGAACAGCAACATTTTAGGCAATGTCCAGCCTTTCAGTAGATTGTGTTAATTATGTCTCGATCTATAACTGGAAAGTCTGTGTTGTCCTAAGTTGGCTTTATTTTTATGGCCATTGACAGATTGAAGGCCATAGCCTCAATTCTTTGATTTTTGGGCACCACTGTCATGTTTAATTTTTGATTTTCTTTTTTATTTTATGAACCTAATCTATTCCTGTTATAGGAGCTAATACCCCTCATACTGTGCACAGCCTGCCTCCACCCTGAGCCTAAAGAGAGAGACCAGCTCCTTCACATACTGTTTAATCTAATTAAACGTCCAGATGATGAACAGAGGTATGTTTGGATGTTCTGTTTTCTTTACCATAATAAGAATTGTGCCTGTATTTGTCATGTTGGTTTATAAACTGATCTGTCTTCTTAATAAACATAAACACTTTTTCCTTTTATTCTGCATCTATATTGTTTATAACTTTAATTAAACTTTTTATTTATGTATGTTTGTGTATTTGAGTGCACAGATTGAACTAGGACTGCAACTAACGATTATTCTAATAATCCGTTAGTTGGCCGAGTTTATTATTTTGATTAATCGATTCATCGGATAAAGTAAAAAAAATAGAAAAAAAATTGTTTACTTAAAAGGAATTTTATGTAAAAAAAATAACCACAGCAACTCCCCCTTTTTTCAGAAGCCATTTGCGTAGTGTACATATCGTTTGTACGTACATAAGCAAATTGCGTATCTTGTGTACTTTTCACACAAGGTATGCGATTGCTTGGTCAGAGGGATGGTTTGATGCTGCATACGGAGCTTAAGCCCATGTTTGCGTTCTCAAATGAACGCATCCACAAGTACTTGGTCATAGATGATGATGTCAGCATGAAATCGGGGGTAATAAGCAAAAGTGGTCAGGGTGCGTAGAGTGGCACTTTTAAATAATTTTGTGAACAAACTGAGTGGGAGGAGGGACTGGAGGTGGAAGGGAGTGACTTTGCTCAAGTGACTTGACCTGAATGTGATAGGGAGTAGGTATGGAGAAAAGAGCAGATCTGAGTATGGGAGAGAGTTTGGGGAAAGGTACCGGACCAAAGGGAGGGAATGGCAGTTCCCGACCAAAGAAGTCGTGGCAGGGAGGGTGGGGTGATGGCACAGGTCTCCGGCTTCAAGTAAGGATAAAACACAGGCATACAGCTCCTTCCCCCAGTGGCAGTATCCCATGGTTTGTGTTTGTAGTTCAGCTACTGTTGTAAACGGAATACAAACAAACTGGGTATGTCTGACATAACCCTAGAACTAAATCATACCTAGTAAATCCGCGGCGCATCTTCTCCAATCGGCTCCGAAGCTGAGGTTATTTACGTTTAACTCTGACTCTAAACAGTGTGTGCTGAACACCGGACGTTTAATCGACACAGATTAATTAGGGATGCACCGATACCACTTTTTTAAGACCGAGTACGAGTACAGATACTTTTGTTCAAGTACTCACCGATACCAATTACCGATACTTTTATTTTATGTCATGTGACGCTTTCCAATAAGAACAGACCTCCTATAAAGCCCCCAGGTCTCATGGATTTGCCCCAGCTCATGGATATCCTGACCCCAGCTCATGGATAATTGCCCCCCAGCTCATGGATATGCCCCCCTGCTCATGGATATGCCCCCCCCCTTGCTCATGGATATGCCCCCCCCTTGCTCATGGATATGCCCCCCCCTTGCTCATGGATATGCCCCCCCCTTGCTCATGGATATGCCCCCCCTGCTCCTGGATATGCCCCCCTTGCTCATGGATATGCCCCCCTTGCTCATGGATATGCCCCCCTTGCTCATGGATATGCCCCCCCTTGCTCATGGATATGCCCCCCCTTGCTCATGGATATGCCCCCCTTGCTCATGGATATGCCCCCCCTGCTCATGGATATGCCCCCCCTGCTCATGGATATGCCCCCCCTGCTCATGGATATGCCCCCCTTGCTCATGGATATGCCCCCCCTTGCTCATGGATATGCCCCCCCTTGCTCATGGATATGCCCCCCCTTGCTCATGGATATGCCCCCCTTGCTCATGGATATGCCCCCCCTTGCTCATGGATATGCCCCCCCTTGCTCATGGATATGCCCCCCCTTGCTCATGGATATGCCCCCCTTGCTCATGGATATGCCCCCCTTGCTCATGGATAATGCCCCCCTGCTCATGGATAATGCCGCTCATGGATATGCCCCCCCTTGCTCATGGATATGCCCCCAAGACTCATGGATATGCCCCCCCTGCTCATGGATATGCCCCCCACTCTCCGCTCATACTTACCTTCCTTCAGCGCCGCCGGTAAAGTCTTCGCGCGCGCTCCTTGGAAGGACCCCAGCCGCGACCACGTGGGACCATGTGATCGCGGCTGGGGTCCTTCCAACGAGCGCGCGCGCGGGAACTTTCCCGGCGTCGCTGAAGGAAGGTAAGTATGAGCGGAGAGCATTCAGACAGGCCCTGCAGCTGGTCTCCGCTCATACTTACCTTCCTTCAGCGACGCCGGGAAAGTTCCCGCGCTCGTTGGAAGGACCCCAGCCGCGATCACATGGTCCCACGTGGTCGCGGCTGGGGTCCTTCCAAGGAGTGTGCGCACGAAGACTTTCCCGCGGCGCTGAAGGAAGGTAAGTATTAAACACAGGGCGCAGAGCAGCTCCAGGGGCGGCTGTCCAAATGCCGATAGAGCATTCGGACAGCCGCCGCAGCCCCTCGGATACCGGCAAGCCGGCTCAATGCCGGCTTCCGGTATCGGAAAAAAATATCGGGGTACTGCACGAGTACCAAGTACTCCTGCAGTACCCGGTATCGGCACCGATATCGATACTAGTATCGGTATCGGTGCAACCCTAAGATTAATCGATAATGGAAATAGTTGACAATTATTTTTATCGATTAGTTGTCGATTAATCGATTAGTTGTTTCGGCCCTAGATTGAACCATATAAAAGCCTACTAAATAATGAATCCTTGGAGACGGTTAGCATAAAAATGTTAATGTTTTCCCTACTCTGGAGAGTCCTCATAAAGCCCTTGGATCAATATTCGTAGTTCATGCTAAATGCATAAGCTTCAGACTTTGCCTTACAGAGAAGAGCCATGTTTCCATGAGGATCACAAACCATACACTGTCATTGTTTTGACAAATTTTGCCCTGGTTGCAGCCAGGGGTGTGGGAATAGTATCGCCCGACGCCCAGGACATGAAGATCCGGGCGAGTAGTTTTTTTTTGAGATGCAGTCTGGCGGGCTAGAAGCCCGCCGGACTGCGGACTAATTCCAGGGACGCCCCCAATGCCGGGATTGAGCCGGCTTGCCGGCATCCGAGGGGCTTGGGCAGCTGTTCGAATGCTCTGACAGCCGTCCCTGGAGCTCTCCGGCATACTTGCCTTCCTGAGCGACGCCGAGAAAGTTTCTGCGCTTCCACACGTTGAAGGACCCCAGCCGCGATCACGTGTGAGTCCCACGTGATCGCGGCTGGGGTCCTTCAACGAGCGCAGGCGCGAAGACTTTGTCGGCGCCGCTCGGGAAGGTAAGTATGCCGGAGAGCTCCAGGGATGGCTGTCCGAAAGCCGATAGAGCATTGCGAACAGCCGCCCCATGTCTGAGCTGGGGAGCATTATCCATGAGAGCTGGGGCATATATCCATGAGAGCTGGGGCATATATCCATGAGAGCTGGGGCATATATCCATGAGAGCTGGGGCATATATCCATGAGAGCTGGGGCATATATCCATGAGAGCTGGGGCATATATCCATGAGAGCTGGGGCAATAGCCATATCTCTCGGGGGGGGATATATACATGTGAGCTGGGGGCATTTTTATGAGGTCTGTTCTTATTGGAAAGTGGTCACATGACATAAAATGTATCGGTACTCGGTATCGGTGAGTATTTGAAGAAAAGTATTGGTACTTGTACTTGGTCTTAAAAAAGTGGTATCGGTGCATCTACATACATACATTAGATTTGGAAAGAATTCTGCATCTTGTATCAAATTACAATAAAAGTACTAGTTATTATTGCTCCAAACAGCAGTAAATATTTTTGTTTTTTGAGGTGGGGGCACACTAAAAACAGTCCCTTCCCACGGCCCTCCCCATGTTCCGGTCCCACCCACAAAGCACCCAATAAAAGTCCCCTCTGGGAACAGCATTTTTTCATTCTTTGTTGCTCCTGCTGGTAGCTTCAGGTATACATCTTCTCCCAGTGTTTTCACTGTTTATTATGTATATTTGATAGTTGGCAGTATATTTTTTCCCACTCTAGTCTCTTTATACCTGTTTTCTTTCCTGTCCTGGTGTTCACCCGGTCTGGTTTCAGCCATGTGACTTGCATGCTGCACTCATGTCCGCGTTGAAAAGTTGAACTGACAGGCGCAGTGTTTTCAACTTCTACCTCACATTTCTCTGTTCCGAAGGCTGGCCATCCACTGGCACTGTATTTGTGCAATCATCCAATCTTGTCTGAAGTTGTCCGACTGATCCCACTGCCCTCTTCCATGGCATCCGACTACCATCGGACGTTTTTTAACGACTCCAACAGATTAGAGATCTTTCCAAACTTATTTGGAATTAACGGACGATCTGGTAAAAGTTACATGAAAAAAGATAAATTGTATAGTTAACCCTTTCGCTGCTGAGGCTTTTCCCGCCTCTGTGCTGAGGTCATTTTTACCGGTTTTGCTCATCATGTTTAAACGTGTCTTGAAGGCTTATTTTAGTATATTACCCAGACATATTATATATCGTTCTTTCCGTCAGACTCGGTAGATTCATAATATGTCATTATTATATGTATACGTCATGACCTGTCTGTATATTATAACAAAAAATGCAATAAAATATGTATTTTCAATAATTTACAACGTGTAAAGTGTTTTTTTTTCACATTTTAACATGCGAGCAATTGCGGTTATATTTTGTATGGGGTGCGCTTGTTAAAAAAATTAGAGATGGGGACTCGTTACATTTTTTTGGGGGGAAAATTACGCGATTTTTAACAAACGCACCGCATACAAAAATCGTTAGTGCAGCATCATTGTTCACATTATAATTGAAATGGGAACAATATTGCTACACTAACAAACCAAAAAAAAGAAAAAAAAATGTTTATTTTTTTTTTATATAATTTTTTTTTTAAATATATTTTTAATTTTAATTTTTTTTAAAAAACTTTTTTCACATTCGTGTTTGGTATCGTTGGAACGGCCATGCTCTGGCCGATCCAACCATACCAAACATTAACCCCTAGCTGCCACGGATCGGGAGATAGGGAGTTCATTGGAACTCCCTATCTCCACCGTTGGTGGCAGTTAGGGGTTAACTCTAGGACTGGCGTCATCGTGCTACGCACGATGACGCCAGTCCTCAGGGGGAGTTCCCGGAGGCTTGGCCGACATACAAGATGTCGGCCAGCTCCGGGAAAGGATCGCGAACCGGCGCTTTTCAGCGCCGATTCGCGATCCAGCTCCCCAGGGGTTAATGCCAGGCACCATTTTGGAAGGGCACCATTTGGGCAGGCACATGCGGGGGGGCGCCTGAATTAGGTGTCATCGCGCTGACAGCTAATTCCAGCGGCTGCGGTTCCGGATGCCGGGCTGACATCGAGGATGTCAGCCCGCACCGGGGGGGGGGGGGCGCCAGCGATCGGCCGGAACCCGGCCGAACGCTGACCCCAATGGGAGGACGCGCTCAGCGCGTCCTCAGCACAGCAGCGGTAATGCGGAGGACGCGCTGAGCGCGTCCTCCGCATTGAAGTGGTTAAACTGCCATGCTGCGTTAGGGAAACATGAAAACGATGCATTGTATAGTAAAACCGCAATGCTTCAGGGAAACTTGAAAAGGATGCATTGTATAGTAAAACTGTCATGTGCGAAGCCCCTAGGATTCAATGTAAAAATTATTTTAGTTTTTTCTTCGACCATTTGTTTTTTTAATTCGCAGCAAAAAGCCTTTTTATTTATTGAATTTTTAGGAATTTTCTGGGGTTTTTTAGGTGATATTTTGGGTTCAAATAATTTTTCTATTTATAAGTTTTTTGCCTCATTTATTACACCTCTATATGGGCACCATTCGTTGCATGAAGCGCATCAAGACGTACTCCATTTCTTGCCATGTTCGCTGTAGCATACCCTCATTGATGGTGGCAATGGCATCAGTGATCCTCTGCTTTAGATGAATGTGTGGTGGTGTGGACTGATGTGCAATCGAATCATGGAACCGTTTTCCTTCGAGACAACAATTACTGCAAATGTTTACCTTGACCTTTTGATTGAATACGTGGCACCACAACTACATGACCTTCAACCAACCATAATTTTCCAGCAAGATGATGCAACACCACATTGGGGACAGCATGTTCGTGGGTTCCTAAATTAAACATTTCCAGACCGATGGATTGGAAGGGGTGGCCCAATTCCCTGGCCACCTCGTTCACCAGATATCACTCCCCTTGACTTCTTTCTATCGGGTTATGTTAAAAGATATTGTGTATCGAACAAAGGTGCAGGTCATCACTAATCTAAAGCAGAGGATCCCTGATGCCATTGCCACCATTGATGAGGGTATGCTACAGCGAACATGGCAAGAAATCGAGTACCGTCTTGATGTGCTTCGTGCAACTAATGGTGCCCATATAGAGGTGTATTAAATGAGGGAAAAAAACTTACATATATACGTCTCATTTTGTAATAATTTTCACTTACCTGTCTTTTCATTTGCCTTTAACACATTTTTGAAATTGTAAAGAGACTTTATGGACACCCTGTATATACTTGTGATGCAAAATAATCACACCAAAATAGGACAAAAATATCTTTAATGTTTTAATGCGGATTCATTTACATTGAATACTTTAATATGTCTAGTATTAATACAATTAAACAAAAAATCCAATTAAAAAAATTAATTGTGGGGTGGAAAAGTCATTTTCGTTTTGTTTCAAGTTTTCGCCAAGTCCGTCCTGAATTTTTGGTGCATCACTATTAAGTGGCATGAGACTCTCTATAGACCTCCTCAACCACACTGCTCTTAACATTATTTTGACATAACTGGAATGTTGGCCTGATAATGCAGCTCTGTCTCTACAAGCCCTCTCTGGGAAACTCCTTATGTTGTTTTGTCTGATTGCTTGTAAGTGATGTTCGCGTCATAGAGCTTGCCGCATGCTCATTTCTACCCGGCGGAGTGCATTTTGACACAACAGAACTCTTTCTTTTTTTCCTCCCTGTTCAACGAGGGGTCTCATTTGTGCCCAGTCTTGTGTTTGCAGTCTTAGGAAGAACACACTCGGGATTTCAGAATTTTACCACTTTAAGGCTAGGGTCAGACTGAGGCAGTGCGAACGCGCGTGCAGCCGCACTTAATCACGGCCGTGCTAGCAGCAGATGCCGGGCAATGACGGCCAATATACGAAGTACGGTCGCACAAAAGTGCGGCCGCGCAACGCAAGCGGCAAACAAACGCATTTTTTCGAGAACGTGAAACCACTAGTACTGACGTACAGAGTGCGCTGCGTCCGCTAGCGGCGTGTGTGCGTGATTAGGAGACGTCAGACGCTGCTAATGTCCGGCCAACATAACGTCCAGACCCAAAAAGTGTTTTATTGATGATCCGTACAAAATCACGGATGAAACTGCGCATCGTATGACCGCTATTGCGTATTCCGTGAAAAAATACGTCCATTCTTTCGAACGCACTTTTTCACGGACAACGTGAAAAATGCGTTAGTCTGACCCTAGCCTAACTAGACTGCTCCGCTGGCACGTGGAGACGGCTAATGTGGACGTATCCCAGTTTGGCGCACATTTTGTCCATAGTGCAGCGGCTTCTAAGGCAGTTTTGATTGGTTGGTACAAAAAAAAATAATTGTGGGCTGCGAATTGGTCAAAGAGTCCACCTTATGGACTTTTTATTTTGAGCAGATTTTTCATTGGTCTGACTCCCTGGTCACCCAGTGTTAAACTTGCAAAAAGGGGCCTCCAAGTCCTGTGTTTAAAATTGATTAATTTTCCTATTTGCGTGACGGAAAGTTTAAATTTTAATAAGGATTTGGAGGTATTTCCTGCCCGTCCTTCTCACAGGTCAGTTTTGTACTGTGATTTCCTGTTGTGAATACAATTCTTATTGGTCTTTATGGACTCCTGTTTACTTCTTTTTACGGCCCCACTGTAGCAATTGCATTTATTGTGTGTTTTTGCTGCTGTTCGTATTTGATTCGTCACCCAGTTTGGAGCACAGTTATTAACCACAGTGTTGTTTCTGGGGTTTTTCTGCTTGTTTTTTTAGCTACTTAACCCCTTCTCTACAAATGGATTTTCCAAAAAACATTGTCAGAACTGAAATGAATTTCATTTGCTTTTGTCCTGCACAGCTGCAGATCGAGATACCTATATCCGATACCTGATGGTGCCTTTTGGAGACCAGAGTTATCGCGGTCTTGGTAGTAAAGGTGTTAATGGAGACGACTCGTTGGCCATTTTTTCCTTCTGTGGACGTCTTTTTCCCTTGTTTTTGGATTGGACTTTTGTTGATCCTTTTAATTGGTTTCTATTTCTTCACAACGCAAAAAGAGGAAATGCTGCTCCCGAAGGGGACTCTTATTGGGTGCTTTGTGGGTGGGACCGAAACCTACTTTGGAATAGCATTTTTTCTGTTGTAAATTTGTCTTTTGCTGCTTTTTGGAGCAATACAAGAAATGCAAATACTCGTTCAGAGTCCTTATTAAAATGTAAACGTTGTCATGCAAATAGGAAAATTTACCACTTATTATTTTAATTTTGATCTCATTGCATATACACAGCATTCATTCTACTGCTAGGAGTGGGTTAACTCCTTGTCACCAGTTAAAGAGACACTTTGATGTCCTGTGACCATTTACCAAGTTTCAAATACATAGTGGGGAAAAAATTTAAACCTCAAATTCTCCATATTTCTGTATAAACAGCATATATCATTTCTATGATTATAGAAGACTCTTAATCAGTGCTTCATTGGTCCATTTATTGTAAAAAATCTATTTAAGGATTCATTGTTAATTGATCCAGGTTATTATTGTATTTATTGCTTTGTGAAATAAGTATTAACTTCCTGCATCCAGTTATCTGATCTATACATAGTACAAATATTGCTTTTGCAAAAAATATATTTTTCAATACGTTTTTTTGATTGCAAAAATTTATAACCGAATCCGACTTTGCTCCAAAATAGTAAGAGGTTGTTAGTCTAATATTTATGAGTTACCCAGACTTCTTCTGTATTGTGGAAGTGCCTTTTTAGAAAAGCAAGCCTATGACTTACCCAAATCTGTAACCATCTTGTACAAGGAATTATGTTCTCTTAGAAAAGAGTGTTACAATCCTTTTAATATAATTTTTTCCCCATTCCCACATGTTTCATTCAATAAATGCGTGACTTGTCAAGTTACTTAATACATCAACATTTCCGTTCACTGGAATTGCTAACATACTAAAACAGGGGTCGACAAACTCAGGGCGCAAGGTTGCCATGGCGACCGCAAAATTTGTTCCGGCGCCTGAAATTTATGTCCCATTATTGTTGGGACGATAAATCAAAAACCGGGGAACACTGAGGTCCGCTATACAGAATGCCGGCTTCTTTTGATGTGCGCAAGCGCAGCTTTGAGCACACGCCAACGCGGAGACATTACGTAGAGACCCCGTGTCGGCATGTGTCCAAAAGTTACTGCTGCGCATGCCCACAAGAGCCTATCCTGTACTGTGCCCCATAATCGCGATTCGGAAGCGGCAGAGAACAGAAGAGCCAGGATATGATTTCATGTCATATCCTGTACTCCTCACGCTGCGTATCAGGCAAGGTACTCTGGCGGGAAAACGGAGCACTGCATGTATAACTCGTTTTACACCCCCCCCCCCCAATCCTTACTGTATAAAACGATTGATCACGTTATTGTAACTTGGAATAATTGATTCTGGATGTTCCTACCTTTTATATTGTGCACATAATATTTAACAGGACCAATCGTTTTACACTGTAAGGAGTCACTTAAAACCCAGCATCCTGACCAAATAAAGATGGTGTCCATTAAATTTTATTTGTCCCTATGTGGTGGTTAGCCCTGAAACAAGCATTTAATCATAACCTAGAGCTGCAAATGAGCAGGTCCAATCCCCCACTAGAGGGCGATGAAACTTAAATTTATTTAACCCATTAAAAAGCAGGCTTAGCCTAAATCAGTATAAAGACAGCCCACATAACCAATAAAAACAACCAAGCGTCTATCTTCAGTAAATGTGATCAAATCGTGATGACCGAATATAAGCAGCTCCAATACAACTGGTGTCATACAATACTTGGGAATGCGAATATACCTTGCCTCTGGGGCATCTTAGTATTCTAAGTATTGTATGACACCAGTTGTATTGGAGCTGCTTATATTCGGTCATCACGATTTGATCACATAGACGCTTGGTTGTTTTTATTGGTTATGTGGTCTGTCTTTATACTGATTTTAGGCTAAGCCTGCTTTATAATAGGTTAATTAAATTTTAAGTTTCATCGCCCTCTAGTGTGGGATTGGAGCTGCTCATTTGCAGCTCTAGGTTATGATTAAAGGTTTAGTTGCTAAATGATTACTCATATAAAAAGCAACACTCTACACT
This sequence comes from Leptobrachium leishanense, assembly GCA_009667805.1. Classification (NCBI taxonomy): domain Eukaryota; kingdom Metazoa; phylum Chordata; class Amphibia; order Anura; family Megophryidae; genus Leptobrachium; species Leptobrachium leishanense. The sequence continues at coordinate 156,731,256 of CM019067.1, read as the reverse complement.
TCTCGTCTCAAAAAAAAAAAAAAAGTAGCCAAAAGACCACATGCACAAAAAATACCTAACAGCAAAAAGCACCAGGTAACAAAGTGATAAATAGAAGCAGCTAAATTCATAATTTGGGGCAGCACAAACCAACTCCCAGATGCAGAGGCAAGGTTCCCAACATTTCAGCGAGGATTTGCTTTTATTAAAGGTATACTTTGACAAAGGCGAATCCTCGCCTAAACGTTGGCTCCTAACTTTTGTAGCTGGCTCCTAGATTCAAAGCAAATTTGTCAAGCCCCTGTGAGGTGCTGAGCAGCAGATATGTAAGACCTTGGATTGTTCTGGCTTTGATGTTCATGCAAGTGTAATTTTAAATTAAAACCTTTCTTTCAATATGTTACAAATTGTCTTTGTTTTATTATTTTCATTGTTTTATATCCACTGTTATGAAACCATTGCATATAATACAGTAATGTATACATTCTTTTTAGGCAGATGATTTTGACTGGATGTGTAGCATTTGCTCGGCATGTTGGACCAACAAGAGTTGAAGCAGAGCTTTTACCACAATGTTGGGAGCAAGTACGTAAAATCCATTAAACTCTTCTAAAGAATAAGAATCACAAGGGGGAAATATATTTTTTTCATGATGAATTAATCATGCCATCTGTTTTTTTCCTCTTCCTGTTCTCAAACCTCAAAGAGAATATCCATGACAAGAAAACACAACTGCCTATCCAATAAAGCTGCCTAATAATATTTAGAATGTTTGATCTACTGATATGCCTTAACACTGCATCAGGTGGACTTGTAAAGCTTTTTGTTCATCATAATCCTCATTCGTGAGCCCCCAAAAGAGAATTACAAGAGGAAACATAGCTACATTCTGACTCTAATCTAAAAGAGATGAATAAAACTACTGTAGAATGTGTTCCATGACATATGCAGTTGCCTTTTAATGGCCCATACAATTTGTATAGGAGCCATTAATTTGCTGATGGTCTTAAAACAACGAGCTATACTATCGTAGCTTCTTCTTCTTGGCTCCAGTCAGTATTCTGCAAAGAATAGTGTCCCAGACTCAAGTAATAAGGTGACGAACACGTTACCATAAAAGAAAAAAGCTTTAAACCTAACTCTCATCCCATGATGCGGACGACAGTGCAGTCTGCCATGTCCTGTGGTCACAATCCAGTGATTCCACATTCCTGGAATTGACCCATTCAAGTGAGCTTGAGCTTCCGTCCTTTGATTCTTACTAACACCTGGAGCCTATTTCAGTATCTGTTGTTTGGCATTGTTACATAACTTGGCATTTAACATTTTTACATCCACTACTCTTCTTGCAAGCCTTTCTTTTCTTCGATATTTTTATCAAACTTTGTAATTGCTCCTGTGCATTGTTCTTCACCTATGTATTCTGAGTTTCGCCCTGTTTTTTAGATCAGTCATAAGTATCCAGAACGGAGGTTGCTTGTAGCAGAGTCCTGTGGAGATCTGGCACCTTACCTGCCTGTAAGTCCTGGTTTACTGTTGTGAGAAACATTCTTATTTGTCCACGTGCTTCTCGGTAAACTCTAAGCATGTCATGGGACCCTTTAAGTAATAAGCAAGCATTGTTACAGGTAATTTTAAGAGTGAACATTTAATATATAGTATTGGTTAAATGCAATGAAGATTTTTTTTTAACTCCTAAGTAGGCATTACATCTAGAAACCAATGGATTGTTTTTGTGATTATCCCACAAAATTATTCTGTACATGTACATGGCCCCATAGATGATGCCATGGAAAGAAGTGGCAAATTGAACGTATACATTGAAGTCCGCAAAGCGGTCTTGTATGGGATTGTATTATAATGCTCACCTATGCTTGTTCACGCAGAAGGAGATAAGAAGTTCACTTGTGCTTTCAATGCTGCAACAAATGCTAATGGAAGATAAAGCTGACATGGTACGAGAAGCGGTGATTAAAAGCTTAGGAATAATCATGGGATACATTGATGATCCTGACAAATATCAGCAGGTATGAATCATGAAAGAGAAAGATTTCAGCACTATATGGTTAACGGTATTAGGTTTTGCTAGTATATAACAAGTATTGCTAGTATATAACATATAAACTATGTTAAAAGTACAACCGCAAATTGAATTGTGTGCTTTGAATTGAAGACTAAATCAATTCCTTTCCTGAAATACAAATGTATAAATATAAGGTACACAAAACCCCACATTACGAATAAAGCACTATTTGAAAGTACAAAAACCAAACATGATGAGAGAAACCGATTTCTCTCTAACAAGGTTTAAAGACAACATGGCAGGATTCCTTCACCTTCTGCAGTTGTACTATGCTAACACCTCTGCTATATCTCCATCTAAATTGATGGTAGCCCGCATATTTCAGCTGGCTCACCTTCTGCATCTAGTGAACTTTAGGCCCCGTTCACAATGCGATTTAGCGCGCGGATTTTGCTGCGAAATCGCGGCAAAATCTGCGCTATGTAGCGTCTCCAATGCATTTCAATGGAGCTGTTAACATCTTGCAGCACTACATTGTATGTCGCAGGCATGGAGTCTGGCCTTTCCAATGACACTTGAACTGTCCTTGTAGGACTTATGAACACCCCTGCATTTCCTATAATTGCTTGCCCTGCCGGGGAGAGGGGAATATCCGTTAGTGACATTAACACGTTGGATGCGCGATGACTCCAGGGGCAGTCCTACAGTGAGGGCTGACATCTAGAATGTCAGCCCGCTATGGCTGAAGCCTCTGCTTGTGTCCAGATCGACACCTCATTGTTTGATTGGATTTGGGTGTTTTTACACCTCGTTGGAGATGCATTCACTGCTTTGTGCCCAAATGTTCACTGGAGCCAAATGTAAACATTTTGGCTTTTTGAATCGGAGTCTTGCATGGTTCGTTCTGCTTCCTAAGGATGATGACGGAGAGAGGAGAATCTCAATTGCTGTAGTACCCACTACCTTAAAAGGCGAGGGAGGCACACTAGCTCTAAGTCGTAGGTTTTTTGTTTTTCTTTTATTTACACCTAAATCAAGTCCTCATGTTAAACAAGCATCAATTCAAATGTCTCCTTTAATTGCACTTTTTTAAACTATGTAGGGGGGATTATTCAGCAAATTCCTGTTTTTGCTGAAATTGCAAACACTGTCAAAAATCAGCAACACCAACTTTTCACATAAGAAAAATCCAAATGGCTGTAGGAGTTGGAGTGTAGTTTTTTAACTGTCGTGCACCAAAATGGGGAATATACTTCCTACATACCTTGCTCTTGTTTCCCTGTTTATATATTTGCCATAGGCGTGCGCAGCCTATTGCATTATGGTGTGCACCCAAAAGTTCAAACACCTATATATACACATATTCACGCACCCTTATGCAAACATACACAGACACACACTCACGTATTCAGCCAAAATGTATCATTACTATAGGGGTCATTCACAGAGCGTCAAAATGTCGCTGACTGTTGTTCCCCGCACTTCACGGAATCAAATTGCCCTACCCTGCGATGGATTCACCATTCACTGCAGGGCCCCCAAAGTGCAGGGAATCAGCCACTCGCAACAGGAACCAGGACGCCGCGATCGGCCGGAGGTGACTGCGAGAGGACAGCGAGGGAGAGCAGGGACAGGTATGTAACAGCCCAAGTGTGGCTCGGGGTTACTGCTTTCAGCATTGAAATTTAACCCCGAGCCACACGTGGGAAAACAGCCAGGAGGCTGAATAAATCGATTTTTGACGTATAAAAATGTCAAAATTGGACCACCAAGGAGGTTAACCTCTTGCTGCCAAGCACCAATATTTAGTCTCCTACCTGTATTCACTATTCTTTGTGAAGTGCAGGCAGAAGATATTGCGGTGATTCTAGGAGCAATACCAGTCTTTTGGGTGCAGCACCCACATCCACCAAGGAAGCAGAGGCTGCCACCAGGCCTGCGGAAGTGAAAGGTTTCGCCGGTTATCCATGAGATGCGGCCAGCCGGGACCCCGAGTGTTCTGCGGGCCGGATTTAGAGTGTGCCGGGGGCCGGCATTAGGGTGTGCCCTGGCACACCCCGTGCGCACGCCTATGATATTTGCTGATAAACTCAAGTATCTATTATTTAGTAGTTACAATGCTTATCCAAGCTATGTTAGCAGCTGTCTGTTAAAATGTATTGTCAACTTTCAGCATTTATTTTTCTTCTTTGTTATCAGGGTTTTGAGCTTCTTCTGACAGCTCTCGGTGATCCTTCAGAAAGAGTTGTCAGTGCCACACATCAGGTGTTCCTGCCAGCCTACGCCGCATGGACAATGGAACTAGGCAATCTGCAGTGTCACCTCATTCCTACACTCCTAACTAAAATAGAAAAACTCCTCAGGGTAGGTTCACTCTCTTGGCTGTTTCCCTTTGTGTTTCATAGCCTAGAATACATTTCTGTGTTTGCTCTGTTGATTAGTCATTTGTGATTTTGTCCATATATAAACTTAGTTAATATGTTTTATCTTTTGCTCAATGACTTTTCTTTAACGGTCCCATGACGATTCCCTTCAATGTAGGAGTTTTGTGGAAAATAATACATCTAGAAATCTAATGTGATGCCATACAGGGGGTAATGCACCAACATTTATTTTTCTGTTGGCGCTATACTCAACGTTGCTGACCACCATTTAGGCACTTACCATTTTTTTTAATTCGTCTTATTAGGTTCATGATAAAGAGCATCTTGACTGTGGGGAGTGTGACCAAAATCTTGATTTTAATATTTATTTTTTCTTCCCCCTCCACAAGAATGCTGTAAAATGGTCACATTTTTTTCATGGCTGTGTTTACACTTTTGTTTTTCTGTAGCCCATATTCATCTGCATGGAGATATAAACTTGTAGTAAGATGTGTCAACAAAGCTGTATGGGAAACAATTTTCAAAAATTAAAGCAAGGCTATGAATTTTGTTTGTGCTAAATAAGTTTGTGAAATCATAATCTTGATCGCTGTGCAGTACTATTGATTGTATCTTTGAATATGCTTTATTGCTGTTACGCATTGCATTTTTCTATCTCTGTTTTAAAACTTATAATATCTTAAAGGGTGAATACATTACAGCTTTTAAGTGATATTTCTGTAGATGCACACCATACTGCATTGTTTTATCATGTCAGTTTGTCATCCGAGATGGACAAAGCAGATGGTTAGAAAAAGCATTTGAAAAACATTCCGATAGTCTATACGTAAACATTCTGTAAAGTAATGTAGAAATGAGTAGCATTTGAAAATGTGTAGTTACAGAGTGAATAGTAGCAACAGAAAACACTCTTTATCTTGCGTACAAGTTAGTTAAACATGTCCTTCGATGACCTGTTCTTCTGGAAACTGATGTAGCACAATAATTGCAATAATCTATGTATCCATTGCTTTCTAGGAAGGAGAACATGGACTGGATGAACACAAACTGCACATGTATCTCTCTGCCTTGCAATCCCTCATTCCTTCCTTATTTGCAATAGTGTTGCAGAATTCACCGTTTACACGTAAAGTCAAGCTCCAAGGTGAAACCCAGCCAATAGAAGGTACAAAGCAGGAATGTCTCTGTGACCACACTAGTTACTTTGGCACTATCTGTTATGTAAAACCACCACCCTCCTATCGTTCACAATTCCATCACAAAAATTGGTTATTTAAATCCTGTGTTTTTACAACTCGAGGCTGTGGCTCCTCCACTCTTCTTGGCAAATGTTGACATACTTGGCAGCAGTTTTCTTTGGGTCTGTCTTTACGTTTTGTAAAACAGTGGTTTATTCATAAAAAAAATAGAAATGTTTAATCTGTATTTTCCATCTTCCACTCTGGTTTGGTCTCTGGACACTTAAAATAGATCTGCTAACTATGTGATTTTCCTGCCTGTGACTCAACTGTCTTATCATGTGAGGCTGGGTAACTTCCTCTGCTGCTTACTTGTGGTTTCCCTGGTCATCTTTATAGGTGTAATTGTTTATACTGTATTTTTCAGAGCGTACGAAAGCACCTAAGGGAAATTGGCTCCAGATGTCGGATAGTAGTAATGTGGGAACTGGAATGCTTTATTTGTTTTTTTATTAATATGTTAGGAATTCTTAAACTATGTTTTGCCCAAAAAAGAGACACGTCAATCCCTGTGGTCTTTCAGGTTGCACTGCAGCCATCCATACCAATGTTTGCCTGATTTATGGTTAGCAAGGGGTGAGCGGGGGCTTATAAATAAACCCACCCATGTCTCCTTTTCTTTCAGCTGAAAGCATAGAAACATAGAAAAATGTCGGCAGATAAGAACCTTTCGGCCCATCTAGTCTGCCCAATTACATGGATACTTTACCTGGATTTATCTTTTGTTTAGGATAGCCTTATGCCTATCCCATGCTTGCATAAATTCAATTAGTGTTTTGGCCTCTACCACTTCAACTGGAAGACTGTTCCATGTATCCACCACCCGCTCAGTAAAATAATGCTTCCTGATGTTACTTTTAAACCTTTGCCCCTCTAATCTAAGACTATGTCCTCTTGTTTTGCTACTTTGTTTCCTTTTAAATATACTCCCTAGTTAAAGTGAATGCTAGTATTAAATGCTGTTGCGGGTGAACTTACACTTTTACGTTTTATGAGCTATGGTTCACATTTTGGTTTGCATTAGAACACAATCATTCCAGGCAGACTTTAAGCAAAATATCTCCACTAATCCTGTTTACATGGCTGTTCACCCAACATGAAGGCCATTCAAATGAATGCTCCATTGAATTCACATAGCATCTTGCAAATCATAGTGTAGAATGAACTCTGCTCATGTATCGTTTCATGAAAGGCATTCATATGCCACATTTATGCTCCATAAACCTTGCAAAGTTTCACTGAAACGTTTGAAATTGTCTCCTTTGGTGTTTCAATATTTATTTCTCCACACAGTAACAAGGTTCCCACGACCCGTGTCTCCTCTTCAAGACGTTGCAACCATTATAGGAAGCAGGGAGCAACTAGCTGCACTGTTACAACTATATGATCACCAACTGGAACACGAAGGAACCACTGGCTGGGAAAGCTTGCTCTGGGTGGTTAATCAACTGTGAGTGTACATTTTGAGTATTTTTTATTGTTTAGCCTTTTATTTCTTGGTGTACATGTTGTTGCATTTTTTTGAGTCTTTTTGCTAAATGGTGCATATGTAGATGTTTTTCTTGTGTTACAGTCTAATTCGTAATTTGCTGAATGGTAACTTAAGTTGAACAAATAGCAGAGCAGTTGCAATTCCATTGAACACATGACCAGCATGAAATCTGGCATGTGTGGTAGAGGCATTTTTCTTCTTCGAATATATGTTCTGCAATTCTCAAATTCCAAACTGCTGTGAAAGGTTTTGACCATTTTGGAAGCACTCTGTTCCCATTCCCCCATTTCAAATACACATTTGCATGCTATTTAATTTTCATACAGGGTTATTCAGAGAGCTTGAAAAGCAGGAGAATGACTGGAGAATGAAAAATTCTAGGTCAAATTTTTCATTCTCAGTCATTCTCCTGCTTTTCACGCTCTCTGAATAACTCGATAGTGTTTCACTATTCAGAGGTTTGATATTCCACTGGTAGCTGAGGATATGGAGTGCCATGATGTATGGTTCTTTGTGATTTTGCCAAGCAATGTCTGACATAATTAACCTGACTCTCCTATAGAATATAATTTTTGGGCAAATCGTGGACTTTGTTTTAGTTTTACACCTGCCCTTTTTTTGTAAGAATTTGTCATACAGTATATAGACACCTATATGAGAAGAAACGTCACAAAGAACCAGAAAGGACTGCAGTAAAGGTAACTGGTAAAAAAAAAAAAAAATGGAGTTGGGATGTGATGGTGACCAATCTGTGAGAGGTGCATGGGAGGACGGTGTGCAATAGTTAAAAAAAAGTGGGGAGGTGGGTGCATGATTTAAGGCTGGGGTCAGATGAACGCAGTGTTAACGTCTGTGCAGCCGCTCTTTAGTACGTCTGTGGTAGCAGATAATCATGACCAATGAAGGCCCATACACGTCCGCACGGAAGTGCGGTCGCCTTACGGACGCGGCAAACGGATGCAGGTTAGCAAGAACATCGAACCGCTAGGACGGACGTGCGGAGTGTGCCACGTCCGCAACATCCGCATAGCTTTGTGTGTGAGTGATAAACGAGGTCAGACGGACTGCATTTGTGCGTCCAGCATTTTTGACGGACAAAATGGTTTTGCATTGTAATTTATTTTCCCTGCTACATCAGTCAAAAAATACGTCCGTGAAAAAGATGGACTGTGTGGCCACTACCTTGTTGTCAGAAAGTACCTCCGTTGAGCACGGACGCACATTCCGTACAAAATGCACTCGTCTGACCCTAGCCTTAGAGGGGGGTACACCATATTTTTGAGACATTTTACATATCAACCTTGATATTCGCTGCCGCCTTCCCCACATATACAGGGTTATCCAGAGAAAAGTGAAAACCTGAGAATGGCAGGAGAAGAGAACAGTCTAGACCTAATAGCCGATTTGGAAAGTGAGATAAATGGGATAATTTTTCTGGGTTATTTTGACCTAGAATTTTCACTTCTCCAGTCATTCTCCTGGCTTTCACCTCTCTCTGAATAACCCTGATACTTTTTCTAGTATTGATACGCTTTGGAATGCTCTCTGTATATGATCAACAGGGTAATTTATTTTCTTTCTATATTAAGTGATAACATTAAGTTCGACACTGGTAAGAAACTTTATTGAAAAATACATCTTCCCAACTTCACAGACTGCCTCAACTCATTGAAATAGTTGGCCGCATCAATGTTGCATCTACAGCGTGCGTCCATGAGTTTTCCAGGTTTTTCTGGAGGTTGTGCAGAACATTTGGAAAAATTTTCACAAACACAAAGGTAACCATATTCCTTACTTGTAAACGTGTTAAATATTTTATTTTAGAATAATTTTGTTAGGGATATAGTTTTTTAAATGTAACGTCATTCATGGCTCTTGTTTTGTTCAGTTTCTGCTGGGTTAATTTGACATTTGTTATCTCCATCTGTAGGTTAAGCCACAGTTCCAGGAAATCTTGAGACTGTCTGAGGAAAATATTGGTACGTATTTTCTGCAGCATCTTTCCAAAAATTACTTCTGTTCTAGATCTAATTTGAACATTGTTCAACTTAACACTTGATGACTTTACTTGCATGCCCGGCTTTTTTAAATATAGTGGCCGCTTCTTTCCAAATACGTTTTTTTTCACTCTGTAAAACTATGTCTAAAGATGAATTTAGTACAAGAAAAGTGACTACTAACCCAACTGCTGACAGGGGACTAGTGTGACCTGTGAGAAATCGGGTCACCAACTGTTCTAGCATTGGCCTCTTTCCATAGCGTTCATAACTAACATACTCTGCATAGCACAGTAACTATATTAGGTTTCATGCCATCTTCAACATAGAATTTGCTTTTTAACCCTTTCTCCTTCTGGCTAGTTTTCATAGAATTGTGCATAATTCTGTGACTGTTCTCGCGCGTGGCCTAAAGTTCGGCTAAATGCTACTTTTCCGCAGCTTGCCTAGGTGCATATGAATAGATAATCTCCCTTTTAATCTGAAAAGCCATAAATGTATATAATTATGCACATAGGATTTTTATAGTTTTTTTTTCCCTCTCAAATTCATCTTGAATTCTACAGAAATTCTATTTATATTTTGCTGGTTACTTTTGTAGCCGAGCCCAAAACAAACATTATTAAATGGATGCTCTAGGCCAGGGGTCAGCAACCTTGGCTCCCTGATGTTTTGGGAACTACATCTCCCATGATGCTCAGTCACCCATTAGGCTGACTGAGTCACAAGGGAAATGTAGTTCCCAAAACATCAGGGAGCCAAGGTTGCTGACCCCTGCTCTAGGCACTCCACTCAATATTAAGTGGTTATGGTACCCTGTGTGTATCCTCGCCCCATTTTCCAACTCAGGGGAAGTGGGACTCTGAGGGTTGATTCAGCCCTCTGAGTGGAGAGGCTTAGCTCGCTAGTCAAGTGCAGATCAGTGAGGGGTGACGTGAGCTTCAGGCATTCTGGACCAGAAAATGGGAACAAACTTGGGTCCCACCTCCCTCCTATTCAATGTCTTTAAGTGTTCATCCCTCTCACCACACTGAGGCCAAGTGACATACTCGGGCTTCCTGCAAGCTGGCAGCATGTCATGGCTAGAGAATTGGAGATCCAGTGCTTGAGTTGTAAAGGAGTTTTAAAATCAACTCAAGGGTTAAAATAAAAGGGGTTAATAATGGTTAAGGTCTTCCTTACGGACTCACAATGCCATCCATTCGGAAAGTAAGCCATTGTCTCATTGTTAATTCCTCTATGTTCACCTTCTTGCATAAATTGGCCTCAGTCAATTTTTGCATAGCTATCCTTTAGAAACATAGAAAAATGTCGGCAGATAAGAACCTTTCGGCCCATCTAGTCTGCCCAATTACATGGATACTTAACCTGGATTTATCTTTTGTTTAGGATAGCCTTATGCCTATCCCATGCTTGCTTAAATTCAATTACTGTTTTGGCCTCAACCACTTCATCTGGAAGGCTGTTCCATGTATCCACCACCCTCTCAGTAAAATAATGCTTCCTGATGTTACTTTTAAACCTTTGCCCCTCTAATCTAAGACTATGTCCTCTTGTTTTGCTACTTTGTTTCCTTTTAAATATACTCCCTTCCTCTACCTTGTGGATTCCCTGTACGTATTTAAATGTTTCTATCCTATCTCCTCTGTCTCGTCTTTTTTCCAAGCTGTACATGTTAAGATCATTAAGCCTTTCCTGGTAACTTTTCTCCTTCAAGCTGTACACCATTTTAGTAGCCCTTCTCTGAACTCTCTCTAAGATGTCTATATCCTTCTGGAGATACGGTCTCCAGTACTTCACACAGTACTCCAAGTGAGGTCTCACCAGTGCTCTGAACAGTGGCATGAGCACTTCCCTTTTCCTACTGCTAATACCTCTCCCTACACAACCAAGCATTCTGCTAGCATTTCCTGCTGCTCTATTACATTGACTACTTACCCTTAGATCCTCTGAAATAATAACCCCTAAATCCCTTTCCTCAGATGTTGAGGTTAGGACTGTATCAAATATTCTATATTCAGCCCTTGGGTTTTTACGTCCCAGGTGCATTATCTTGCACTTATCCACATTAAAACTCAATTGCCACAGCTCTGGCCATTTCTTTAGTTTACCTAAATCATTTGTCATTTGGCTGATCCCTCCAGGAATGTCAACCCTGTTGCAAATCTTTGTGTCATCAGCAAAAAGACATACTTTTCCATTAATACCTTCTGCAATATCCCTAATAAAAATATTAAAGAGAATGGGTCCAAGTACTGACCCCTGAGGTACCCCACTGGTAACAAGACCTTGCGCCGAATAAACTCCATTTACCACAACCCGCTGTTGCCTGTCACTCAGCCACTGCCTGGGGAGGATTTCTAGAAACTTGCTCCCCACTCCTCTTCGCATATTTTTAACGTCAATTGGAAATATTTGAATTGTACTATTATTACAGCAGGCACATACATCTTAAATACCATCGCATTGTCGTGCCTGAACATTCTATCCAATGTAGGCAACCACATTTCCAAACAAAAGCGATTCTTGCGATTCTTTATTTTTTCAATTTCTTTCCTATGTCATGTGCATGTTTTAAGACCATTTTTTTTTTTTTTATATATATATATAGATTCTGCAGCTGGGAATGGAGTTCTTACAAAAGCCACAGTTCCAATATATGCAACTGGAGTCCTCACGTGTTACAATCAGGTAAATGTGTTACATTTTGGAGAACACTGTTAGCAGATACAGATGTGTAAATAGGCATTTATTAATGGGGCATTGCATGTTAGACACTATTTCAGCATATTATTTTGAAAATGCATGAATAAAAGTTTAATAAACACATGGAGGTTATTCAGCGAGTAGCGATGTTGCAAACACAGAAGTAGAATCCATGGTGCAAGAAGAGAAGCTGCTTGGTAAAGCTTCTCCTGTCCATGATGCTTTGACAAGGAGGATGCTTCAGTGTGCCACACATTTTAGGATGTAACTATAGTTGTAATTTTTTAGTCTGGCTTTTGGAATAATAGGTGTCCACTAATGATCTGTAGTGCGTGCCATTTGTATATATGAGGAAATCTCATAAGGATGATTTACTATGGTCTGGGAAGTGTTTGATCAGAGGTGCCCAGAATTTATTATTTTCCACTGAGTGGATTTTATAAGCGTTTTGCTTGTGTACCTTTATTCCAATATTTCCAGGAAGAAGATCGTAAGTTACTGGTTGGTTTCCTTGAGGATGTAATGACAATGCTGTCTTTGTCACATGCTCCGTTGGATAGTTTAAAAGCATCATTTGTGGAACTGGGGTAAGCGCTGTAACCAAACATATTGTGCAATGCCTTTCTGGAATACTTCTAATACAGAATGTTGTTTTTAGATAAATTTAACGTGTCTGGAGCCAAAATCCTGTTCTGCCATGGTCTTCTCGCTTTAGCAGTCTAGGTCTTTTGCTAGGTGTATGTAATTTCCATTAGTCACCTGCTACCTCAAGGGCATATGCAAAGACCGCAGTTGTTTACCAATGTTGCAAAATCGGCAATCACCAGTATTTCAGGAAAGAGTAGTCCAAGCAGGGGCAGGAGAAGTCTTGTTGTTGCAAAGTCAGCAGTCATCAGATCTTTTTGACTAACCACGTGTAGATCATATGATGTCTAAATACTCAAAATGGTGCAATGAATGTAAATACCCAGGACATACTTGAAAACGAGAGAAATCTCAACGTATCCTTCCTGGTAAAATACTTTATAAATAAATAAATGGGCAATGACGTAAAAGGGAATACTACTAAATGTGTACATGTACTAGATTTAAAGAGGTTGAGGAACTATCACACATCTTTCTGTACAGTTGATCCAAAAATAGTAATAAATAAACAATTTGAAGTAATTTCCATTTTGTGACCTAAAAAAACAACTGTGCTTAGACCAGGTGTCAGCAACCTTGGCCCCAGATGTGTTGGAACTACATTTTCCATGATGCCATGTCAACCTAGTGAGTGGCCAAGTATCATTGAAGATGTTCCAAAACATGGGAGGCCAAGGTAGGTGACCTCCGGCGGCCGACAAATACAGTTGTACTGACTGTACAAAAGGCAAACATTGTACTGACTGTTGCGCACAATATAACTTTCTAGACTTTCATCATAGCTGAAATTGTCCATTCCCCTTAGGTTTGCCACCCAGCTTTATGATATCCTTTATTTTAAAACGGTGCTCAAAAATGCTTTGTATTCAGGATTTACACAGGGGTAAAATTGACAATTTTTCTATTTTGAAGAACCTTTTTAATTCCTTTGGATGTTCAGTTTTTTTTTTTTTCTGTTTAATAGTATTAGAGTTTACTTTTCAATCTCCTTGGAGAACGATCGTTCCTATGCACCAGAGACCAAATGATTGTACCTATGCACCAAGGATCAAATGATCGTACCTATGCACCAAGGACCAAATGATCGTACCTATGCACCAAGGACCAAATGATCGTACCTATGCATCAAGGACCAAATGATCGTGCCTATGCACCAAGGACAAAATGATCGTGCCCTATGCACCAAGGACCAAATGATCGTACCTATGCACCAAGGACCAAATGATCGTGCCTATGCACCAAGGACAAAATGATCGTGCCTTTGCACCAAGGACCAAATGATCACTCTCTGACCATCTGTGGAGAAAGTTTGATTTATTACTAGGTTACTCTTATGTCATAGTCCTATGTAAAGAGAAATGCCATAATTCCTCTTTAGTAATAATGTAGATGAAATAGCTAAGCCATAGGCATAGTGCTCACAAAACACTAGGCTTTGAAGGGATTAAATGGAGATAACAATCATTTAAAACTTTCTCCACAAAAGGGATACCCTTATTGAAAAATAGTTCCCTTTTTTTGCCCTTAAATAATTGGGCAAATGCTGCTAATGGCCTCTGAATTTACTCACCTTTTTATCTCTCACCGTTTGCTGCTCCTCCACTTCAGCTCAGGGACTCCAGAACCTGGAGCTATCTAACGCAATTTGCACTCCTATGCTTATCCGATCCATTGCTGCCCCTCTGAGATCACTCACTACAGCAGTCGGCCTCAAAGAGGGTGATGTCCGCACGCTGTCAGCGTGCTGACTTCACTAGTGACCTACCTGGGTGAGTGGCAGCCGGGAAACTCAAAATCCCAACTGCTGGTGATGCTGGGTGGAGTGGAGGAAACTCCTCCATGTCACTCATCGATTTAAACCAGATGGGGTGGGGGGCACTACTCCATCCTAACCACTTTAAACAAATAAAATGGACAGGATGAGCAAAGTGTCCAATTAATTTATTCTTGTTCTGTTAGTGTCCTCTGTCTGTTGGATCATTTTGACACCTGAAATGTCTAAATTGATGCCGCTCTAACCTCCAAATGCCCCCACAAGGTATCTTTCGAAGCTCCATGTCTCTGTGTAGGTTAATGAGGGACGGCACCTCAGGTTTCCTTTCAGCAGAAGCACATTTTTATATAGTGAGGTGTACTTCATCTGTCTTTTTAATGATTGTCCTCTTCTCACAGCACAAATCCAGCCTACCACGAGTTGCTGCTAACCGTGCTGTGGTATGGGGTGGTCCACACATCAGCACTTGTCAGATGCACTGCTGCCAGAATGTTTGAGGTATTGTTATTGAAACATAAGGTGTGGGCTGTGAGATGAATCGAGATATCTGCTTATTTTTATTTTTATTTGCTCAGTGGGAAAGTTTATGTCTGTGTGCATATAGACCGTTACATCGTCGTCTAGGAGCAATAACTGCAACCTGATCTCAAAGCCTGCAAGAGAAATGTATTAATCTGTAAAGAGGTTAAATAAAATGGTCAAGGTGGCCGGTGCGTCCCTTCTATGACATGGGGGTACAGATATGGCGGGTACAAAGTACTTGAAATACTACACTTTTACATTAAGTTGAGAAAAAGATACAAATTGTGTATCTTGTCCAGTTTAATTCAAAGAAATGTATAATTAAAACAGAATTTCACTTAAATGGAACTAAAGGGCAAAAAACCCTAGCACAATTACAAATGGGTAGAGAGTGCTTAATCCAGGGCTGTCAAACTCCTGGCCCCTCAGATGTTGATGCCTACAATTCCCAGAATTCCTACAATGCAATAGATGTCCAGGGAATCATGGGAGTTATAGTTCAAAAACATCTGAGGGGGGCAGTGTTTGACAGCCCTGGCTTAAGTCTTTGGTCTCACATGACCCTGGTATTTTAATACTTTCCTGCAATTTTTCTTGATGAACCTTGGAAGCTAATCTTAATGCTTTAGTCGGCTAGGATAGAAAATTTCTAGAGCAGCATCCAATAATGGATCCAGATGGTAACCATTTAATGTCCCAGTTCCAAATGTAAACAGAACATGTGCTGTAACCAGCTACAAATAAAAGTATAAACAAAGGGATGAGGGTCCTCCTGCAGCCGGTTTGTGCAGAGTACGATGTGGGAAAGCGCTCTGTGCCTTTTCTTGTGGTCTTAGTAGTTAAGACATGTTAGATTTCAGGAAGCCGGATGCTTGGCGGAGTGTGCTTACAGCTTCATAATTAAACTGAATGCGGCTGTGTTACAGGAAGTGAATCCTCCTGATTATCCTGTATTTCCTTCAAGCACTAGAATGGTTATTCAATAACGGTTGGTTATTAACGAATGGTTATTCAATCAAGCGAATAACTTGCCACCAAATTGCACCGAAGAGTAAATTTCACTGTACGTTGCAATTACGTGGCAGTTTGCCTATTCAGAAATCTGTCAGTTCGCAAATACTGGTGAATTGACAGCAAAATATGGTGCAGATTGCCACAATTTGGTGATTATCTGCTGCAGCTAAATTGTCCCATAGAGAAGTAATAGTAGTCTATTCACAGAATGCCGAAGTGTCAGGGAAATTCCCTGATTTTCAGTGATTCAGTTCAACATGTTTAAACAGGATTCAATGTAAAAGTAAAAAAAAAATCTTTTTTTTTTTATTCAACCGCTCATTCATTTCCTTTTCGGCAAACAGACTTTTTATTTATTTTTCTGGAACATTTTGATGTACTTTTTTTCTGTTTTCAAAAATGTTTGATTCCCAATTTAAAAAAAAAAAAAATTGGCCTATTTTTTTTACATTTTGTAACGGACCATTTTATTATTTTTTTTCTAGGACCTTTTTGTTATTTCCACACCTTTTCATGCATTTCTATTGGTTTATACACCTTTTAGAAGAATAGCAGAGTTCCGTGTTGTGTTTTGTTTTTTCTTGCAGCGGCAGCGTATGTTGGTCTGATTGGTGGCCGGCTGTGATCTTCAGCTGCTCCGTCCATCCACCTTCAGCACGCAACCCTTTTGTTTCTAAAATTTCATATAAATGGTGCCCTAAGAAATATATAACCACAACATGTAGGGCAGCACTCTTGAGTCTTCCAAGCTGAAACATCGGTTTTAACCTCCCTGGCGGTCTATTTATTTATAATTCCCTGTCTAAAAGCGGTTGATTATTTATCCCCCCCCCCCCCTTCCCAGCAGCATCCCGAGTGTGGCTCGGGGTTAAATATGTTGGAAGCGGTAACCCCGAGCAACACTCGGGATGCCGCTGGATACATCACCTCTCCCTGCGCTCCCTCGATGTCCCCGCAGCCTTCACCAGCGACCGCGACCCTCATACTTCCTGATTCTCTCCTCGCGTGAAGGAATCTCGGAAGTATGAGGACGCGATCGCCGGAGGAGACTGCAGAGATCAGCAAGGGAGAGCAGGGAGTGGTGATGTATACAGCCCGAGTGTGTCTCGGGGGTTACCGCTCTCAGCGGTGAAATTTAACCCGGAGACACACTCGGTAACACCGCCAGAGAGGTTAAATAACCTTCTAATAAAGGATCGCCTTTTTTTTATATATATATTTTTATTGGAAAGTGCACCAGGGCCATTTAATATGAAAGTTTGGAAACGAAAGTAATGGTTGAGTGCCAATTGTGGATACATACACACACGTTACCGGTATAGATAATATCCGTACACCCAAAATGTATTTTATATTTTAGTGCAATATCCTTTGTTTCAAGGAGTCTCTGACTTTGCAGTCATTTTTTTCCTTTTTAGCATTTGAATAGAGCATTTGCCACCCATTATTGTGGTGAAGTATTCTAGAATGATGCTTTGTCTTGTAATGGCTTAAACTCTAGTTCTCTAGAAAGGTTGCTATTAGTTCTCTTTATTCAGTGAATATCTTGAGGATTGTTGACGTGTTTTTAAGTATTTTTTATATTTCAAGATATTTATTTTGCAATAAACAAAGGGTCACAGGCCGACCAGCAAGGTGGCCTCGCAGGGCCAGATATGACATTCACAGAAGCAGCACATAAAACATAAGGGGGGGTCACATAGGAAGTTGCAAAATGTAAAAAAATAGGGGAGGGGGGTACAATAACAAGGGGGTGCAGAAACTCGCCAGGAGGGCTGATCCAGAAAGAACAAAAGAACGATGGAGTTCGCTGAGGGGGCACCAGGGTAACTGGTTATAAAAAGGGGGGGTGACGAGGGACTGCCAAGTATGTCGTGGCATTCCTGGCTCACCCCAGCAACCCTGAGGGAACCGGGGGCCATGGAAGGGGCCACAAGGCCGGGAAACCTGGGGCCAAGAGGACGGGCAGAGCCTAGGTAGCCATCCTAGCTGCTTCCCAATGGGAAAAAAAAGTAGATTTTAACTATATAATTTTTTTTCCATACCACTGGAAAACGTGTATGTGTTTTTTGTTTTCCTTTTGAACAAAAATATTTCATTGAAAAGATGCCTGAAACCGCGTGCCAAGAATGTAAAAATTATCCCGAAAAAAAAATATTTCAGTCTTCTTAAATATTAAAACTGGTTATTTAATTTTAATGTCACTGAATTACTTCTACTTAAATAGATATTGCTGACTTTGGGATCTGGATGCAGGATGTTGCTCTTTACAATGCAGATCTCTGCTAGAGATGATTTATTGCCAGCTTGCTGCCAAGAAAAATGATCTCTTGTAAACTCTTACATTCCGTTATGATGTAAATTCTCATCATTTTAAGAAACAATACAATGATGCTGGAGCGGAAAGAGGATAACGGCATTGTTAATTAAGAGGGTTACACAATGATTTGACAATATTGACATACCTGTAGCATGCAGAACTATGAATTCTGATAAGATGCAGAAAATGTCCCGCTTTTGATGCCTTTTCTTTACTGTATAGTTAATGTAGTTTTTCTTACCCTCTCCTTGGCATCACCGGATTGGTGAAATATTGTAAACTAAACTCAGCTGTGAGCTGTTCTCTGTGGAAATGTTTAGAAATACATTTGTGTCCTCGGTGTACCAAGAACAGGGTTAATGCTCATGTTCAGAGGTGAATACCATACATATAAGGTGCTTAAGGCTTGCTTTTTCCCTGTTTTTATAAATGATGTCTTTGTGCCAAACCTCCAATTCTCTTCCTCCCCTGCCTTTGTTTGTAAAGCTTTCACTAGAAAACGTAGTTGCATAGCTTTTCTGATGTAGTTGTTTTTTTTTTTCCACATTTGTTTACCTGCTTCCGTACTTCTTTTTCTGTAACTCCGCCTCCTGCGACTGCCTACATGCATCACAACCTTGTTCCGGTAAATCAGCTTTTGGTGAAGGGGGTGAATGAGACTTTGGTGGCTCAGAGAGTTGTACCCGCTCTCATTACACTCTCCAGTGATCCGGAAATGTAAGTTTCCTTGCTGCTTCATACTATAATGCTTCTTTGCTTGTAAGACTTACCCATCCGTTTGCGTGAAGTAAATACTTCTTAAAAAGAACCAGGAGGAGGATTTTACTTCTTACTCTTTGAAGCTTGAATATATTAGTTGTTTATCCTCTAATCCAGTGGTTCCCAGACGCGCTCCTCAAGTACCCCAACAGGCCAGGTTTGCCAAATATTTAAAGCACAGGTGATGGGATTTGCTGCTCAGTGATTGCAGGATTCAGTCTGCATTTCCCCAAAGTGATCCATAAAACCTGGCCTGTTAGGGGTACTTAAGGCCTGCAGTTGGGAACCACTGCTCTAATCCAAAAGAAATTTGGCAATCTATTAATTTCCATGAAGCAAATTGATGGGTCATTTCTTACAAGGTTCATGGTGTTTGTTGGATCAGTTTCCTCTTTTGATAATACTTTCCAACAATGTTTCTGGAAATAATAATGAAATCTAGAGGTCAGCTAGTTTATCTTTCTACACGCAGCCATAGATAACCACCTTCTTTGTACCAGTTTACCAAAGCCTTTTTTTAATTGCATGTTGACTGGTTTCAGCGGATTCTCCAAGGCATGAGAGAACCCTTAGTTGACAAGCGTGTTGCTCCGGCTCTTGTAACCTTATCCAGTGACCCTGAATTGTGAGTTTACTTGGCTCTGACCTTTTAGTTATAACCTCTTTTGTATGTAGGAGAGGTTTCTTTTCTACATGTTATTAGATTAAAATAATCCCTGTGCTAACGCAAGACTTTTAAACCTACTTACTGTTAAAGTGGCTCTGTCATCTGAAACTTCCTGTACTTTTAAACAGGAACAATGTAAGTAGTATTTAAATCAAACCTAAGATTATCAGGGTTATTCAGAGAAAGGTGAAAGTCAGGTGAATGACTGGAGAAGTGAAAATTCTAGGTCAAAATACCCAAACCAGAAAAATTCTCCCATTTATCGCACTTTCCAAATTGGCTGTTGGTGTAGATTCTCTTCTCCTGATTTTCACCTTTCTTGGAATAGACCTGATTGTCTGCAATAGCAGTGAAGATCTGTTAGTTGAATAGAGGCGGTCATATTCGTTTTAAAAAAGATATTAAAGAATTGTTAATGAAGTATTAATGTGTTTAGTGGCAGAAACTCGTCAGATATGTAATGTTGTGCCAACTAACTCTTCCTATTAAAGACTAATAGATTGTGCACATTTTAAAGGTATACACTAGAATAAAAACAGTGGTGTGACCCTTCCTAACCCCTCCGTGCCACAAGCCCTCTCTTTTTACCCTAAAGTATCTCTCTGTACTTGCCATCTCTCCATTGCCAGGGTCCGTGTGGACCCCCCCCAGCTTCTGCTGAATCTCTAGCTGTCATGTGAGTGGAATAGCCATGATGGGAAGGGAGACATTCAGGCTACATTGAATGGTCTTGGTGTTAAAGCACCATATAACATTAAACGGGCCTCAAAATTCCAAGTCTGAATCACTGGCCACCAGTGACCTCACTGCTTGGCTAGCCCAAGGTGTACACTTTCCACGCAATCCTCACTATAAATCTCCCCCTTTGTTTCTCTTTATCTTCTCCCTTATGGAACAGTACATTGTACATTTCTATGTTTTTGAATTTTAAATTAACTCTCTAAAGTTGTAAAAAAAAAAAAAAAAGAGTATTCAGTATTTTATGTTGTGCTTTTGTCCATCTGTCCGAGCATTGCTTGAAGAATTGTTAAACCCATCTTCAGCAGTAGGTGATACATAGTGCAGCATGACCCAGCTTTGGACTGATCCATCAGAGAGTAAGACCTAAAGGATGTCTATGTATTTCTAGAAATCTGTCAAATCCCGAGTCACTCGGTGCTGTGTATCAGCGTTATTTGTGCTGCAGACAGATCTTCAAGTCATCTCAAGCAGTGTTGGATAGATTTTTTTCCACCTCACCAGGGTTGAATTTCAACCAGTCAATGGAAAGTAGGCCAGTGAAATTTCAAGCCCTGACCTGGAAGATATTCTGATGAGACATTTAACTTTTTTTTCTTCACGTTTTACTGTATTTTAAAGCCAATTGTTTGATTCTTAATAACTTTTTATGTTTGTGATCGCCACCTTGCAGCTCTGTAAGAATTGCCACCATTCCAGCTTTTGGTACTATAATGGAAACGGTTACCCAGCGAGAGGTAAGTTGGTTGGTTTTATTTTTTTGTACTGCTTTACCCTCATACTTGCCAAGATTTATTAAATTTTATTCAAAGCCAAATGCGAGTAGGGCAAACACGTTGTATGATTTACCATGAATCAGCCAGAAAGGGCATGAGGTCATGGTGTGTACCATATGATGAAAAAAAATAAAAATTAACAAGAGTTCCATTTGGACGCTCCAGATGTTTAACTGCAGTTTCTGTGATTCTCTTGCCATCTGTTGCATTCACAGTATTCTGGGTATTGTAGGCCATCAACATCTGCAGAGCCAGAGTTTAAAATCCTGATGAGCCATTGAATCGAGCCCCTGATATTTAAAAAGTTGTTTTTTTCGTTACCTTCATGGTATTATTGGTCTCTAAACAAGACATTACAGTACTTTAGAATTTTATGAGAATCAACATTTCCCGTTAGTGAAACATGCATAAAACTATCTGCTGAGAAGGTGATCAATGTATATGGTGAGATTAAATGCCACCACATAGCAAATAAAGTTTATAATTGTAGAAGACCTTTACACATCCCAGCAATTTGGGAAAATGCTTTACAGAGCTCATGTGCTACATTCCCCATATTATGTAACGAACCCTGGGTAACCTGTATGTATATGTGTATATATATATTACACAAGAATTATTGCATATGTGGTATATACTATACTTTGGGATTCATTTGTAATGCCGGTCAGTGGTAGGCTCCGAAAATCAAAATAAAAATTCATTTAAATTGCTCTGCTTACTTTTCAAATATGTAACAGCCAGCAATAATCTATAGAAACAAGTGATCGGACCACACTACTTCAGCTTTTAAATCAAACTCTGATATAATTACACAACATGTCAAAAACCAACTTCCTCAATTCTCACAAACCATTGATCAGAATACACACATGCTGGAAGAGAGATGTCTGACCGACAAAGGTTTATGTTCAGTGGCAAGCAAGGGGATCATAACTTCATGCAAAATCCCACGCAATAGGAACCGAAGTGATCATGATCAAAGGAATGTAAATACATACTTGACTTGATTAACAAGAACATTTTCTACAGCAGCATTGAAAAGAATTCCATGTTATGGGAGCGTCTCTGGCTTAGGTCATAGTCAACTAATGTTTAATCCTATACCACAGCTGTAAAGTGAGACCTATGCTAAAATTTTACTAGAGATAAAACCGAACTGTTTTCCTTTTTTTTTTATACGCAATTATTTCAGAGAATAACAGTAGCACGTGTTTTAGGATGTTTATTTTTTAGGCAGAACTAATCTAGTTACAGCTTATGTTAGTGGTATTGTTCCTTGAAATTTGCTGGAGTTGCCTGTCCTTAGAAGCGGAGTACCTATTATTATTAATTATTATTAATCTTTATAAAGTGCCAGCATATTCCGCAGCGCTGTACAATGGGCACAGAATAGATAGGGTTACAATACATTGAACAACGTTTGACAAACTGGTACAGGAGGCGACAAGGGCCCTATTCCCGTGGGAACTCACAATCTAGAAGGGTTGGAAACAGGAGGAGAGGTGAGCGCGATGGACTGGTTGCGTCAGTGAGTCGGGTGGTAGGCTTCCCTAAATAGGAATGTCTTAAGGGAGCGTTTGAAGGAAGGAAAACTAGGGGAAAGTCAGAGCGTTCCAGAGGGTGGGAGCTGCACGTGAGAAATCATGTAGTCTATAATGGGAAGAGGTGATGCGGGGAGAAGCTAGGCGCAGGTCACTATTTGACCTTAGGGAGCGGACTGGGGTGTATTTGATTAGTGAGAACAAGTAGTGGGGAGCAGAGTTAGTGAGAGCTTTGTAGGTCAGGGTAAGGATTTTGAATTTAAATCTGCAGTGGATGTGGAGCCAGAGAAGGGACTTGCAGAGAGGAGCAGCAGAGACCGAGCGGCGGGTGAGGTGCATGAGCCAGGCAGAGGCATTCAGAATGGATTGTAGGGGGGAGAGAGGGAGGCTAGCTAAAAGATTATTACAATAGTCATGTCGGGAGATAACAAGGGCGTGGATGAGTTGCTTTGTGGTGTCAGTGGTAAGAAATGGCCGAATTCTGGAAATATTGTGTAGTTGGTAGCAGCAGCAGGAGGAGGAAAGAGACTGGATGTGGGGGATGAAGGAAAGAGCAAAGTCAAGTGTAACTTCTAGACAGCGAACCTGGTTTGATGGGGAGATAGTGATACCCTCCACCATGAAAGAAAAGTCAGGAGGCGGGGAGGCATTAGAAGGAGGATTTAGTAGGAGTTCAGGCTTTGACATGTTAATCTTTAGGTGGTGAGAGGCCATCCAGGAGGAGATACCAGATAAACAGTCGCTGACTTTGGAAAGGACAGGAGGAGAGAGATCAGGGGTATCCACATTAGTTGTGGTTTTTTTCTGTAATTTTGGGGCACGTCTTTTTGTCTGGTTTGCATTTTTTCCAATCTACTCAGATTCACAAGGTGACACAAAATGTTTACATAGAAGTTTTGGACAATAATCTGTGGTTTGAATCCTACGTTTTTTCATTTTATGTGGGTAATACTTTTAAACAGGGCTTAAAATTTCCACTCGCCCTCTCATCATGGGAGAATGATCATTTGAGCAGGGCTAGTAGAAATTTGGCCGTCTTCAACTGTGGAATTTGTCGTTGATCAGAAGTGGCAAGTAGCCTTTCAGCCTAGTACCTTAGGAATTAGGATTTTGAACCGTGCATTTAAATATATTCTTGCAATATGCAAATTGTTTTCTAGTAGTAAATTGTTGGACTTTTAGTCCCTTCCAGTGAACTGTTTTTTTATTCATATCTTGGCTCTGGTACACATAAGCAAGTTAGACCCAAAACGGGTCAGTAGTGTTATTAGGCGCTGTCCAATATTACACCACACGTTACAATGACAGACAAATAAAAAACAACGGAACAATTATGCAGCTCACCGTTGGGTGTATTCCTCACCCATAAATCAAGATTCACACAAAAGGGCACAAAATGCACAATCTGGAGCGCAATGATTTTGACTTTTTAGTCCTTGATGATTCAAAAGTTTCTGAAAAGTCCTTCGTGCATGGAGTTCAAAAGAGTCCCAACTCCTATGTTCATCATGCAAAGAGAACAGAAAGGGATCTAATTGGGCAATATCGTACATTCCATAAACGCATCTAAAAATGAGATCATGTGGAATAACACTCACAAGTCTGGAGCTTAAAGAGCTCGAATCTGGACGCAGTTGAGCCACTATAGGGAGCTCTTCCCAACAACCGGAAAACGTTCTTCCTGGGGGTCTTCAGCAATGTAGAGAGTTCATATGTACCTCAGAAGGAAACGTGTCATAGCGTAATTCAATTTAAATGACAGGTGGGAGTAAACTCTAAGAGGAGATAAACTAACGTGTTGTAGAACCTCCTATATCGGTGGTTCAGTAGGTACGCAATAGACCACTTCCCAGGGGGTCTCAACCTCTTAGAATAGATGTTCAAAAAAATGGTTTACCATTTTCCTCAGTGAAGACAAGATAAAATCGAATATGGGTGGATATATCAAGCGTGAATGGGTTAAATAAAAGTGGTTTTATTAAAAGGGTATAAAATATATTAACTTTTGTCTGTGGTCTATTGCGTACCTACTGAACCACCGATTATAGGAGGTTCTACAACACGTTAGTTTAACTACTCTTAGAGTTTACTCCCACCTGTCATTTAAATTGAATTATGCTATGACACGTTTCCTTCTGAGGTACATATGAACTCTCTACATTGCTGAAGACCCCCAGGAAGAACGTTTTCCGGTTGTTGGGAAGAGCTCCCTATAGTGTCTCAACTGCGTCCAGATTCAAGCTCTTTAGCTCCAGACTTGTGAGTGTTATTCCACATGATCTCATTTTTAGATGTGTTTATGGAATGTACGATATTGCCCAATTAGATTCCGTTCTGTTCTCTCTCTTTGCATGATGAACATATGAGTTGGGACTCTTTCGAACTCCATGCACGAAGGAAGAGAATGGTAAGCGCCCACAATATGGCCCCGAGTGCCCAGCCACACCAGATGATGAGGGGTTTCCCCCAAACCAGTAGACAAGATATACAAAAATACGTATCTGGTCGGGGGGAAATATGCTAGGGGACTCGGATGGTTTCTCCAATGACCTCACCAATATTATTGGATAATGAAATATACAGAGGAGAGAGAAACAAGATCTGGGTGCAGTAGAACCGTAATTGTGTGAACACAATTACGGTTCTACTGCACCCAGATCTTGTTTCTCTCTCCTCTGTATATTTCATTATCCAATAATATTGGTGACGTCATTGGAGAAACCATCCGAGTCCCCTAGCGTATTTCCCCCCGATCAGATACGTATTTTTGTATATCCATGCACGAAGGACTTTTCAGAAACTTTTGAATCAAGGACTAAAAAGTCATATAAAATCATTGCGCTCCCGATTGTGCATTTTGTGCCTGTTTGTGTGAATCTGATACACATAATCCAAACCAGTGTAACTGAAAATGTAATGTTCAATAAGGTTTATGTTATGAAGTACGCACTCAAATGGAAGCTGCCTCCAAGGAACTGGACAGCTCAAAAACAAATCTTAATACAGATGAATTTAGGAAAATATATACATCTGAAATTGTTTCATTTTGGATTCCCATTTTCTTTTTATATATTTTTTTTGTGCGATCTTTAGTGTCTGAACGCGCCTGTCTCATTGTTTCTGGTATGCCTTTTAGTGGAATAGGATAAGTAATGGTCTTTAGACGTATGTCACATTAGTCTCTGACGTTCTTTCTTTAGGTTAACGGTGATTGCCCACTCTTGCTGTGTGAAAAGCTTCCACACCGTTGCAATGATTGTTCAGGAAGAATTAAAAATACATTATTGCAATTTTAGAAGATCTCCAAAACCCACTGTTACGTATAAAATGAAAATTTTAAATCCTTGTATGTTACCCATTATTTGTTCACACAAAGGGTTAAGCATGGCATTCTGGATATCTGTGCCATTGGTGGAGATTGTTAAATCCTTTGAGCATCATGAGTATCCTGGTACACTAATATCTTGGGTACTGTATATTGCAAGTAACAAATAACCCGCGTTTCTCATGACTAACGGTTCATTATTTAAATTATGTGTTTTTGTGCTTCTACAGTTATTGGAAAGAGTGAAAATGCAGCTGGCATCATTTCTGGAGGACCCTCAGTATCAAGATCAACACTCCTTGCAGACAGAGATTATAAGGACGTTTGGCAGAGTTGGACCCAATGCAGAGCCCAGATTCAGAGATGAATGTAAGTAGTAACTGATGCAGAGTGCACAATGTTTTAAGAAAATGAGGTCCATGTAAATAGAAAATTGCTAACTATTTTCCATAGGGGAACAATTCTCAGTTTGTCTAAAGTTTTGAGCAGCTCTCCTCAATGTGCTTTTATGGTTTTATATGGAGTGTGAACAGGGAAGTTGGGATCTTGGCTCACACTGTTGTGAGAGCAAAGAGAGAGCATACATATCTGCACTTGTGTTGAGGAGGTGTGGAAAATTGACCGGTTTAGTAGTAGACTATATTAAAGGTGCAGTTGAACACTACAGTAATAATCCTAGAACTGTAATGGTGCTGAGATGACGTTTTCCTCGATGTTGGAACTGTTATGACCGAAAAATTAAATTGCTTGTAAGGTCACAGTCCTCAACATCCAACTTCTTTGTTAAAGGATTGTCCATAAATGATGCTTCACTGTTTGCTTTCGTTACATATATATATATATGTTGCAAATAGACCCACACTCCTAGGATTTCTTATTTCTAACGTTTATTGCATAAGAGTGGTCTATGTTTATGTTTCAGTTACTATTGTAACTTTCTTCCAGACAGAAACATCAATAGAAAAAACACCATATACACTGCTCAGCATAAATGAGTGCACCCTAACAGATTCGTTAGAAAACCTTTACTTTCCTTTCAGAATCAACATTTTCTATGGAACACTATATTAGAAAATATTTCTACAAATGCAAACCATTGATTGCAACCAAGATTTGATAGTTTGCACACACAAAAAAGTATTTTTCCTAGCAAATTCAATCAAGGCCATGTTCCAAAACGAAATACACCCCAATGAAAGTCGTAGGAGCAAAGCTAAATTTTAAACAAAATCCTAATAAGAATTCAACTACAGGCAAGTCTAATTATTTATTAAAAAGGTGCCCAGCAGACAATTTATTATAAAAGTGCGTTACTTAACGTCGGGCGGGTGGCACCCGGTGGAAGAGGGTTAATGTACTAGTACGCCCCGCTTGCTGGCCTCCTCAGCGGGCCTAGTCTTCGTCCCTCCCTGCTTCTGACATGCAACGCTGAGTTCAGGCGTGCGCTGGCTTCTGGCCAGAGCTGAGGCGGCCCATAGAAGTCAACGGGGCGTACTAGTACACCATGAGTCTTTTAAACCCACCCGCCACAGGGAAGGCATGGTACGCCCTGTGGTGGAAAAGGGTTAACAAACAAAAAAAACCTTCCCATTTTATGCTGTCAGTATTGGCACCACATGGAAGAGAAATGGCACAAGGCTGGAGAAAGAAAATAGTTTCTTTACACAAGAAAGGTGAGGACTACAAGATCAGCAAAGCTTTACTTAGGAGTCAGAATACCGGAGCAAAAGTGATACAAAATTTAACAAAGATGGAACTGCAACCATCTCAGAGAGAAGTCAAGGCCATCCATGGAAGATAACACCTCGACAGGAGCGTCTTCTGATGAGAATGGTTGAAGAAATTCGCTATGCAAGTTCACTGTAGTTAGCTAAAGAAGTAGAAAGCCAACCTGGGGTGAATGTTTTCCCGTGACACAATACGGCATACACTGCAGGGAAATGGCATGTATGGGTGTCACCCACGAAGGAAGCCTCTCCTAAAACCCATGCACAAAAAAGCCCGCCTAAAATTTGCTAGGGCCCATGCTGAAAAAGACTACTGGGACTCTGTACTGTGGAGTAATGAGACAAAGATAAATGTTTTTTGTAACTGATGGCTTCAAATGTGTATGGCGTCGCAAAGGTGAGTACAAAAAAAAGGAAAAATGCATGGTGCCTACAGTGAAACCTGGTGGCAGGGTCTGTGGGCTGCACGAGTGCTGCTGGTGTCATGGAGTTGCATTTCATAGATGGTATCATGAATTCACAGATATACTGCTCTATATTAAAAGAGAAGATTTATTGTCACGGAAAGAAAAAAAGCTACCTACCCTGTTGTGACGTGTGACGGGAAAGCGTACAAGGGGTTACAGCTCCAAGCCTCTGGACTCACTCTACCCACTCTCCCCACTCTCAGGGCCTCAAGTTATGCCAACCTAACCCCCATAAGCCGTACACACCCTTATGAGTATATGCTGCCACCACGAAAGTAATTAGGGCACTTTCGAAACCCCACTAGCTGTATACCACCCCCAATCCAGGAGCCCAACCATACACCGCTAATATCTCTACCAAATGCTAAATACTACAGTAACGATAAACCAAGCGATTCTATTCACGAAGCATGAATTATCTAGATCAAGACAGTACTGATTTTAAAGTTTTAATGGAAAATGATAAAAGTACAAACTTTACACAGTGCCAGTATCACATAAAACCAAGACATACAAAATATACGAAAACATGCAAATACAGTTCTTGAAATAAAATGGGACTTACGTAGAGAACCTAACTTGCATTAGGCTGCTTCCATGGGTATTCCATATTTCAATTGTCCCTGAAGGTTCTTAGATGTTCATCCAACCAAGCCTTTTGGAGGAATGATGCTGCCATCACTCTGCGCCCTTGGTCGTCATGCACTTTTCCAACATGACAAAGATCCACAACACACATCGAAGGCCACTGTTGCACTTCTGAAAAACAGGGTGAAAGTGATTCATTCAGTGGCAAAGTAGGTCTCCTGATCTGAACCCAATCGAACACCTATGGGGAATTCAGAAGAGAGAAGTTGAGCATCCCTCTCCATCCAGCATCCAGGCTGTAAAAGAGGTTGTTCTTGAAGAATGGAAATATATTTTGCAATAAGTCGCTAACTTGTGCATTACATGCCTAGAAGACTTGGGGCTGTCCGTACAAATCATGGAAGTAATACAAAATACTAGATGTAGTTTTTGTCGTGGGGGTGTACTCTTTGTCGCATCAATGGATTTGAGTAAAACTGAAGATTTTGTAATCTAAATTCTATTAACCTTATTGTCATGTAATGAGCTAATAAATGTTCTATAAATCTCAGTTTGTCAGAATTTTGGAAATTGTTCTCGCGTTCATTGAGATATTGATTAAAATCTTACTTTTCAAAAGGGTTGTACTCCTTTATACTGAGCAGTGTGTAAACAAAATTACATGGCCTCTTACCCCCAACACCTGTTCAGTTTGATCACGGATGCCACGACACGCCGTACTGGAAGTGACCTCACCCCCGAAAAACAGAAAAAACTGAAAACATCAAAAAAGAAAGGGGGGGGGGAGTGCATAAGGCATACAAGTTACATTGTCTTGCTGGTTCAAATATTCCAATATGCAAATTTTCTCTGCGTATTAACACCACTGTTAACACCTTAACCGACCTTAAATGACCAGGAGGCAATTTTCCTCTAACGATCATGAGTGGCTAGAACATGTACATTACATATTGGGAGGATAATCTCTCCTGAAAACACCAATGAGGATTGTTTTAATGGCTCCTCTAATAACTTGCATGCTCTCGTAAGCATAAGATTATCTGGACTTTGTTGCAACGTCCCGGCCTGTTATAATAAAATGCATAATATCCTATTTGAACAGACAGCCTCAAAATCACTTGCATTACTGGAACGTGCTAATGACACAACCTCATTACCAGTTTTTAATAAACCTGAATCATGTCCATGGATCCCAGCTTTCACTATGAATACTATATCACGAAACAAATTAAAGAACATAAATACATATAGCCCAAGTTTCACGGGTACTAAAAGCCTATTCATCTATTAGGCAAAAAGGGAGGGGGCAATAATTTGTCGTTTGCTCCCCTGTGAGCAACAGTGTCCAGAATCTTAATCCATTTTGCCTCCCGTTACATGATTAGGCTTGTACCGTAGTGTAATTATTGTATTAAACCTAACGAATCCCATAGGCTTCAATGTTAAAAATATTCCCGTTTTAATTCAATATTTAATAAACCGTTCATTATAAAATTCTGCAGTAGAGAGTCTCTTTATTTATAGTTTTTTTAGGATATTTTAAGTATTTTTCTGGATTATTATTTTGTAATAAAAATTCCGTTTTTTTTAAGTTTACTTCTTTTTTCTGTAACAGCCCTTTTTATTATCATTCCCTGGACCTCATATGTAAATTTCAGACATTTTCGCTCAGTAGTTTCTTTGCAAACAGCGTTTCACTTTTCAAACATTCAAGCAAACTGTTTTGCTAATTTATTCACTGCCTTCGTCAGAGGTGTTGGGTTTTTTCGGCGGCTTCACTGCGTGTGATCGGCTCCTGCTCGGGTTTTCCCGGTGTTTTCGGTGGGTTAATCCAGATGTTTTTGGGAGTTATCGGCGTGCATTCGCCGGGTTTTGCGGTTCGTTTTCAGTGCGTGTGGGGCGACCTTTCCCTGCAATTCGGGGACCCTGTGGTGCTTGCTGAATACACCGCAGGGTCGCCGAAATGGCGAAACGAACCGAATTGAAGAGAATGAAAAGTCACCGAACGTGCAGTGACTTTTCGATTCACTTTGAATTACCCTTATAGGGTGTTTTCTGTTGATGTTTAGGTCCTGAATAAAGTTACAATTAGGGATACACCGATACTAGTATCGGTGCCGATACTGCCGTTTGCACAAGTACTTGGTACTCGTGCAAATGGCCCGATACCCCCCCCCCCATAACCAGTGCTGGGACGGCTTGCCGGTATCCGCGGGGCCGGGGAAGCTGGCTGCATGCATGAAAAGCACGCGGCCAGCGATACTCACCCGTCTGAAGGTCCAGTCGCACGGCTGTGATGCGTTCATGTGGCCGCCGGGCGCATCTGTGACGCTGCCTCTCGGCTGGAGGCAATGTCACAGAGGCGCACGGCAGCCACATGATCGCATCACAGCCGTGCGAATGGACCTTCGGACGGGTGAGTATCGCTGCCACCGGAGGGGAACGCTGGCCGCGTGCTTTTCATGCAAGAGTCCGGCTTACCCAGCGTTCAAGCTGGGGGCATATCCATGTGAGCTGGGGGCATATCCATGTGAGCTGGGGGGCATATCCATGTGAGCTGGGGGGCATATCCATGTGAGCTGGGGGGCAATATCCATGTGAGCTGGGGGGCAAGCTACATATCCATGTGAGCTGGGGGGCAAGCTACATATCCATGTGAGCTGGGGGGCAAGCTACATATCCATGTGAGCTGGGGGGCAAGCTACATATCCATGTGAGCTGGGGGGCAAGCTACATATCCATGTGAGCTGGGGGGCAAGCTACATGTGAGCTGGGGGCATTCTGTGTGTGTGTGTGTGTGTGTGTGTGTATGTATATATATATAATTTTCATTTTCTCGGGGATATATACATGTGAGCTGGGGGCATTTTTATATGCGGTCTGTTCTTATTGAAAAGCGTTCACATGACATAAAAGTATCGGTACTCGGTCTTAAAGTGGTATCTGTGCATCCCTAGTTACAATAGTAACAGAAATGTGAACGTCGATAAAACTGTTGGCAATTATAAGAAGGCCTAGTATTGGGGTATATTTGCAACAACTATTTTACATCAAACACCGCACCGGGCAAAATGAATTGATTAACTTTGGAGTGCAGGAACAGTCGTACAAGAATATATAATCATTGTACCAATATTTCTGTCATCAACCTTGTGTATTCTTTATTTTTTCTCTTTCCTAGTTGTCCTTCCTCACTTGCACAAGCTGGCTTTGGTTAATAATCAGCAGTCTGTGGATTCCAAGAGGCTGGATATTGCCACATACTTGTTTGAAGCATATAGTGCTCTCTCCTGCTGCTGTATCCTTTTTCTCAGTATTTAAATATTCGGTCTTCTATTGTACACAATTGGGTTGTGAAATCCTAGTGGGAGGTAGTTGTGTGTTATCCACATACATGAAGAATGATTGCATATACAAAAATCTTTAAAGGGGGAGAGGTGCTATGCAAGAAATGTGCAAATTGTGCCACAAAACGTTATGAAGATAATTTGATCTTATTTTCAGCTTATTGACTCCTTGAAACCTGCCTTGATGCATTCAACAATTCAGTGAACGAAACCACATGTTTTTGGTATAATGTTAAGTGCCGAAAACCCTGCCATAAGAAAAATTACTTGGCAGGAGGGTGTTCCACTTCCAAATAATAACGTTTTGTTTCAAAGTTCATTACACTCTGCGATCAGCCAGAGAGCAAATATGTATGTCTGTTGAACTGTGCTGTGCCATTGCAGATTAGTCTGGTTTCTAAAGAGTGGTTACGGTCATTGAACATCCTGCTTGTTTTGTATATTGCTATAAATTGAGCTGCAACTCATCTGTGGTGCATGCACGTATTTAATGATTAACGTGCTGGTCACAGCAAAAGGTATCCATTTGGAGTCATTTATTGGAATTGTTAGATGCCCATTTTCACTCTGAGCCTTTTTTAACCGCATGCTCAAAAATGGTCAGTACTCGTAAGAGATAACCCTGATGGGTGATCACCAGGAACGATTTTGTTAAATCACTCTATAGCATACAGCATTTATTGTACAGTTGGCAGGAAGAGGAACTCCATTTCATGTGCACTCTCGCTGTTGGCTAGCAGTTTAAAAGCCAGGCGAACTAAAAAAAAAATCCCTTGGGTCAAAATATGCTAATGGTTCTGTAGAACAGAGACGTGTATGTAATGGTCTGTCTAAAGAGGAAGGTCTGGGTGCTAGGTTTTACAGTCTACATTTCTTTTGTTAAACTTCTGGATGCAAAAACCAACTAGTAAATGATGAACAGAAAATGTGTTCTGAAAATAAATATAGTAAAATAAGGTAAGATGAAAAAAATACGTAACTTTCTGGCTACTCGGATTGTAAACGTAGTAAGTGTTGTGCAAGGTGTCCTCAATGTGAATGGTAAGTTTGTCTCCATAAATGAGAAGTTTACTTAATCTGTCTACTAATACTGATTCCTTCCCAATCTTTTCCTGTTATATTTTTGTTTTATAGTTCTATGCATGTGCCAAACTTTTTTTATTGCAGCCCAGCCACAGTGTCCATAACTACAACTATTTCATTACTACTTTTTGGTAACTACCCTTGTCCCAGCAACACAGAATCCCTAGCATCCTATTCTTCTTATTTAACACTTTGCAATTCTTAATGCTCCTTTTATCAGACAATATTTATTTTCAGCAATTTACTGATTTTTGACCTACAAAGGGTTAATTCAACGTTTCACATTTTACATTTCAATAAAGGTATGTAATTCAAAATTAGAAGTAGACATAACACCCCCATGCCATCCCAGGCCATATTCCGGTCATGCCATTGAGAGGTGCAAATACATAAAATAGTAGTTGTTGAGCATTAGAGGCTCCCTATTACCAGATCAATCGCAAGGAGGCCACTAGATTAGCAGGTCGACTCCTTGGGATTCATTAAAGAGTTGCATATGATTTGCATGAGATTGCGTGAACATGCTCACACTTTCAGGGTTATTCAGAGAGAGGTGAAAACCAGGAGAATGACTGGAGAAGCGAAAATTCTAGGTCAAAATAGTCAAACCAGAAAAAGTGTCCCATTTATCTCACTTTCCAAATCGTCTATTTTGACCTAGAATTTTCACTTCTCCAGTCAGTCTCCTGATTTTCACCTCTCTCTGAATAACCCTGAGAGTCAATGGAGGGATAGTGAAGAACTGGTCTCGGTGTCCTTCAGGTTTTGGCCTGTGTAAGAGTCTGTGTTGTCCTTTTTAAACAAAGGACCAGGGGGTAGTATTGGATTCTTTTCTGCTAAATAAATTTTTCTTGCATTAAGTGATTTTGACGATGCAGCTGATAATTTGTGTTTTCATTACCAACTGCTAACGAAAATAATGTGCAAACTTAGAACGACTGGTTATTCTCTTGCAGCATCAATGTTATGTTATCCTATGCAAAGTATAGGAAGATCTAATGCCCAGTAAGCATCCGTATCAAAGCCACAACAGAAGTTTGCAGTTCAGGAAGGCCGGTAGCTTTAAAGCGCATTTGTCCTGAGCAAAATCACATTTGCCCATTTGATAGGGCATTTCTCTATTGACACAGAGCAGATTTATTGCTGACTTATGTAATGTAAAAAATTTAGGTATTTATTTTCATAGTTTCTCCCCTTCTCCAGAGCCAGTGTAATGTTGGGGGGGTTCTGTGAGCAGAGTCTCTTCTTACAGGACGTCACCCTACATTCTCAGTGTGTTGCGTGACCGGTCACTCAGATCATGGCAGACAGAGCAGCACTCACAGCGAGAAGAGTGCCATTCTGGAGGACGTCTCTCGACTTACATCCGTCCTCCTGGCTGTGACATGCTGCAGTCATGTGGGTTATGGCAAAATATTTAATTGAATATTTCCTTTTCTTCCACTTTTATATACGTCAACGAAAAACCACTTCCCTATATAAAGTGAGGTTTGCCCTGTCAAATGGACAAGTCATTTTGCCCTGACAAAGGCAATTTAAAGTGTTAAGCATATTAAATTGTTGGCTCACTTATTAATGTTAAAGCCCTCGTGAAATAGAGCTCTACATTTTATGTTACATACGTTTTGAAAGGAATGTTTTGTGAAACAACTTTCCTTACTACTGCATGTATGGAAACTGATGGCATATTTAGAAATGTACTGGACTAAAATTGCAATCACAATCTACCCAGTCGGGAAAGTATAGTCTCACCAAGCATCTGTACTATGCAGAGTACTGGGTTGTTCTGAATACAGAGAGGGTGTTTTCTCTTTATTTTTAATTCTATGGCTTGAGCTGTGCATGTGATCTCTTTCAATGGTTTGAAACAATATATAGGGCTGATAAATGGAGCATGATCTTCTGTTCACTTAATGATATACATATAACAAAGGTCTTGATACCAGCATGTAATGTGTTAAACTGTTGATAACCACCTCAAAGAATTAATAAGCAAAATGCATACATACATAGAAGCATATTTTTCTTGGAGCATACTGAATTAATTAGCCTTGGAGAACCATACTTCACTGCTGCTTGTAATGTTAATTAAATGTATAGATGATAAAAGTAGATGTTTAATATTCAAATAAACAAAGTTAAAACCTCATGTGTTGGATAAAACCTTAACTATTTCCCTGTAGTTATTTCAGAAGACATATTGGTGAATCACTTTTTGCCTGGACTCAGGTGTTTACGAGTTGACATGGAGCATCTGTCACCAGAACATGAGGTAAAAACATAAATACAAGGCAGGATTTTCATCCTTGCGTTATTTGCATTAAAAGTTGGCATAGTAAAGGGAGTCCCCCAGGGATGAGTGGCTGGGAGGAGCTGACTGTGAGATGTGGCAGTGGAGCCACGACCATTACAGTGATTTTTTATTTTTTTTTGGGAAAAATGGTAGAAGATCCATCCACCTTCTTTATTTATTTCATACCTCCTCTATTTCATGCTGCATCGAACAGCATTTATGTTTTGTGACCAGTTAGGCACTACTTATATTGACTGCATGTCAATCCGCTCCATTAAGTTTCTGACAGGAAGTTTGCGTAAAAGGAAGACTAAGTTCATGGATGGGCTTCTGTCTACCTCTTTAACAACAGAACACAATGTCAGTAATGACAGAAAAGGCTCAGCCTCACCTGAATGAACATCCGAGTCCTGTGTGTTTTCTGTAACGTGTGTTATGCTGTATTTAGATTCATACTTCCATAATGCTAAGACAAGACATGGCTTTACAAGTCTCCAATGTGGCACCTGACCACAATACAAAACACCGTAGTGTAAAACTCCATTTTCTGTTGTATCACCCTATGTCTTTAGAGTTTAAGGAGTTTTGGTGGCAAGTCAATCCATAGGCTGGTAGATTAGGTATAATAAAGCCTCTAAAGTATGAGCACATATGGAAGGGTTGATTATAGCAATAAACAAGTGAAGTTGGTCATGTTTTGTATGTGATCTATTAACATCTTTAGTGATTTAAGCATCTCCTGAATTATCTCATCGCATTTTGGCCATGCGCCCTAGCATCATTAATTCCCTTAATTGTTTGGAATTCCTCTGCAAAAAATTGTTCCGCCTTGCTTCGCATCTAGGGTCTACAGATTTACTGTGATTACTGTTGGCTTGTTTCTCTATTTGTTAGGTTATTTTAAGTTCCATGATAAAGGAATGTGAACAAAAGGTGGAAAACAAGACTATACAAGAGCCCCAGGGGTAAGTACATGACATTCGTTCTTGGATGGCTTAACTTCATGGGTCTCTATAGCAGGTACTACTCCATGACACACATAGTATTATTTAGAAACATAGAAAATGTCTGCAGATAAGAACCTTTTGGCCCATCTAGTCTGCCCAATTACATGGATACTTTACCTGGATTTATCTTTTGTTTAGGATAGCCTTATGCCTATCCCATGCTTGCTTAAATTCAATTACTGTTTTGGCCTCTACCACTTCAACTGGAAGACTGTTCCATGTATCCACCACCCTCTCAGTAAAATAATGCTTCCTGATGTTACTTTTAAACCTTTGCCCCTCTAATCTAAGACTATGTCCTCTTGTTTTGCTACTTTGTTTCCTTTTAAATATACTCCGTTCCTCTACCTTGTGGATTCCCTTTACGTATTTAAATGTTTCTATCATATCTCCTCTGTCTCGTCTTTTTTCCAAGCTATACATGTTAAGATCATTAAGCCTTTCCTGGTAACTTTTCTCCTTCAAGCTGTACACCATTTTAGTAGCCCTTCTCTGAACTCTCTCTAAGATGTCTATATCCTTCTGGAGATACGGTCTCCAGTACTGCACACAGTACTCCAAGTGAGGTCTCACCAGTGCTCTGTACAGTGGCATGAGCACTTCCCTTTTCCTACTGCTAATACCTCTCCCTACACAACCAAGCATTCTGCTAGCATTTCCTGCTGCTCTATTACATTGACTACTTACCCTTAGATCCTCTGAAATAATGACCCCTAAATCCCTTTCCTCAGATGTTGAGGTTTGGACTGTATCAAATATTCTATATTCACCCCTTGGGTTTTTACACCCCAGGTGCATTATCTTGCACTTATCCACATTAAAACTCAATTGCCACAGCTCCGACCATTTTTTTAGTTTACCTAAATCATTTGGCTGATCCCTCCAGGAACGTCAACCCTGTTGCAAATCTTTGTGTCATCAGCAAAAAGACATACTTTACCATTAATACCGTCTGCAATATCACTAATAAAAATATTAAAGAGAATGGGTCCAAGTACTGACCCCTGAGGTACCCCACTGGTAACAAGACCTTGCGCCGAATAAACTCCATTTACCACAACCCTCTGTTGCCTGTCACTCAGCCACTGCCTAATCCATTCAACAATATTGGAATCCAAGCTCAAAAATTGCAATTTATTGATAAGCCTTCTATGCGGAACAGTATCAAAAGCCTTACTGAAATCTAAATAAGCAATGTCTACTGCACCACCTGTGTCTATTATTTTTGTTACCCAATCAAAAAAGTCAATAAGATTAGTTTGGCATGATCTCCCTGAGGTAAACCCATGTTGTTTCTGATCTTGTAATCTATGTGTTTTTAGATGTTCAACAATCTTTTCCTTTTAACATGGTTTCCATTAATTTCTCACTACTGATTTAAGACGTAAGACTAACTGGCCTATAGTTCCCTGATTCCTCCCTACTACCCTTCTTGTAAATGGGCACAACATTTGCTAATTTCCAGTCTTCTGGGACGACTCACGTTAACAAGGATTGGTTAAATAAATCTGTTTATACAGCGCGCATAGTTTCTGCAGAGCTTTACGAAAGAATTCATAATTCTATTTAAACAAAGCAAAACATTTATACATAGAGACAAAATGTGTGGCGGGCCCTGCTCACATTGGTTTACAATCTGATGCATTAAAGCTATAAGCTAGAATCCTCATTTGTAGTAGATGTTTTTGCAGGTTCTTATGTAAAAAATGATATTTACGTTAGACTTGGTCCATTCACAAAAGGCTAAACCAAAGCAAAGATGGTGCATCTTTGCTTATTTTTTAATTTATGGATGATGTTGTTTGACTAATAATGAGGGTTTATTGTACAGAAGCAAGGCAAAGAATGGGAATCCTTTGGTTCTCCGCATGAACTGGTCATAAAATGTCTTCTCTTTTTCAAAGTAACAAGTATCGACAAACACAATTGTGCTTAAGCTGACAACACACAATGATAATCTTTCTTGTATTTTATCGAACATATCCCAATAAACTTTCAAATCACTGTGGGAGGGGGGGGGGCTCCTTGGACTGCAATAACCTCACCCAAGCATTTCCAGTATCTGCAGATTAGATCTGTAATCCGTACAGAAGGAATTTTGGTCCACTCTTCTTTACAGAACTGCTTCACCTATATTCTTAGGATGTCTGGTGTGAACTGCTTTCTTGTGGACATTCCACATCTCTATGGGGTTAAAGGTGTGGGCTCCGACTTTGCCATTCAATACAGACTTTTATTTTATTTAAGCCGTCCTGTAGCGGATGTTTAGGATCATTGTCTTGCTGCATCACCAAGTTCTACTGAGCCTCAGCTTCTGTACAGCCACCCCCATACTATGTTGTGGAGTATTTTAATATACTCATTTTTCAGGTAGTAATCATGTATATCTGAAGGTGAGACCAATGGGTATATTTACATTTTTTTTTCTAAACCCACACTGAAAAGGATCATAGAGTTCAGATAAGCTTGTAATATTTGTTTTTCCCAGAATCGAAAAAAAACTAATTATTTTGATCAATGGATCAAAAAGCATTAGAATGCTTTAAAACCATTTCAAAATCTATTGCACGACATTGTACAGCTATTCTAAAAATGCGTTTTGATAAACAATGTTTTAATTTTTTTTTATCCTTTCCTTTTACATCCTGGTTTTGTGATAAGTGAAGTGTGAGCTGCCAACTTTAAATAGATGTTTGTTCTGATTTCCTTCCCATTGCACAATGCAATGGAGCTCCGTTTAACTTCCTGTGTTGCATTTGGCATGCTTATCTCAAGTACTTATGGTGTTATTCTTTTAAAGGAACACTTTAATATAAACGGGGGCCCTTGTTTTGCTCTAAAATAATTGGGCAGTTGCTGTAACAGCATTTGCTCAACTATTTTTATTTTGTTTTAGTTTAGAAGACGGTACTCTGCTTTTTGTCCCTAGGAGTGCACTGCAAGTCCCTGTCAGCTCATGGGCTTCCGAATTTTGATGTCTCTGCGGCTTTTCTATGCAACTTGCATACCTACGCAAAATACATAATGTAGGCACCACAAATTGCACATCATTCAGGATTTGCATACTTTTCGCAAGTTCCATAGCACCTGTGCAGAACGATGGATCAAAGCTGCATGCGCAGAACCGATCCATTGGCTGCCTCTATCAGAACATTCGTTGTCAAGGGCGGTCAGAAAGGTTGACGCCAGCACCCTACCATTATTTGTAGATACTGAGAAAGGGTTCTGTGCTTTAAGTATATTGGAGTGACATCAATTAAATATAAATTGAAGAAAACAAAATATGCAAAAGAGACGTTTAAAAACAAATACGTTTTTGCAGTGCTAACAAAGTTTCAGTGAATCACCAGCGATATTAATCATGATGAATTGTAGACAAACCAAACTGTAACCGATCTCAGACTCCCAGATTGGGTTACATCTGTTAATGCCCCTCTCTTGTCAGGCCCTCGTTCTCCTACCGGCAGACTTTCGTGACTTCTCCAGGCCTTTTCCGAAGCTTTAGTACAGGTACACTGAAAGAACGAAGACAGCATTCCCCAGAAATGACAGTGAAATATAAAAACAAACAATAAAGATTTTAACAACAATACTCATACCTAACACAAACACCCTGTACCCTTATAGGCACAGGGTGACCAGGACTTAAGAGAGAGTTGGGAAATAAAATGTTGTGTGAGAGCCCCCAGTCCCACATCTCCCAGCAGTATCGCCAAGTCCACATACCCCCAGTTCAGAGTGACACTTCTAACACCCCATTAACCACTTTCCTGCGGAGTCATTTCATCCCCATGTGCCAAGCTCATTTTGACCACTTTTTGCTTGAGTATAAATGCTTTTTGAAGTCATGTTTTATTGCAGGACCCAGGGGAAAATAACACTTTATTTTTCAAAAAAAGTTCCTTTTTTGCCCTTAAATAATTGGACAGAGGGGATAGACTTATAAATGCAGCATAATTCTTGAGCAGCTAGTCACATTGAGCGTCAATACAGCTCAACTATTTGCCATAAATGCAGCTTTCAAACACTGCACATTACTGTGAGGTTTATTGCTATGGACCTTTGTGATATGTTCATACACCTCACATGTTGCTTTGCATAGTATTGCTGTGGATCTCTGATGCGCTCAAACACACTGCATATTACTCTATCAGTTCCACAGCAATAAAATGCACAGTAATGTGCAGTGTTTGAGTGTATCACAGAATCCACTACAATGAAACTTAATAATGTGCAGTGTGTATGAGCATACCGCCAGCTCCACCTCTATGAATCCATTGTATTTATAATTCGGTAAAGCCACTCTGTAATTTTTTGTTTAGTGTATGTGATTATATGTATGGTGTAATGGTTGTATGATGGTACATTGTCATGCGTGTGTGATTCCAAAAAAGGAATGGGGCAAGGCACTCAGTCCACCAAATAACTGCAATAATTTTAAAACTCAAATGAGTTGGAGCCTAACCAAACAATGTCCAGGCACCACCCCCAGCTTAAATTTCACCAGATGCAATTGCCCTGCACTAAGGAGGTGCACCCTAATTACAAATTAGAATTTAACATCTTGCTTTACTATTCGTAAATACCACATACACTAGTTGTGTACAGTAGTACTGTCAGTTTTCACATTCTCGCACATAAGGTATAATCTTAAATGTGAGGCTGCCATGACTAGTTCCCCTGGTAATGGTGATCATACATTATATGCTCTGTATACAGTATTTCATCACATCTGCTGTTAAACTGTGCTGTTTGGTAGATTTTTTTTATCCTGAAGAGTAATGTGTAAGTAATATAAAAGTACATTGCGATGGATTACAAATATCACATGTCACTATTACTGTTATTAAATCATTAGTATTCACAAAAGATAGAAAGTTAATGATGAAATATTATCACTGGTTACATAACAGATGCTTCATGATTTTAGATGATACATGGCATCATACAGGGTGCGGCAGAAATAACTCCCGAATTTCAAACGTAAATAACACAGCAATGCAAAACAACATTCAGAAATTTTATTGCGCAGTTTGAAAGAGCAATATTTGCTATTTACATCACATACACATACACACTAGGTTTTAAAAATGATATCATCCAAATGACAACAGTCTTTTTCTATGCACATCTGAAGTCTCTCCCTGAAGTTCCGCATGACACTCCTGGTCATGTCTTGTGGTATTGCCTCGATTTTCGTCACGGATGGCAGCTTTCAGGTCATGTAGTGTTCGTGGCTTACGACGGAAGACGCGCGCCTTCAGGTATCCCCAGAGAAAGAAATCGCAAGGGATGAGAGATCAGGGGAACGGGCTGGCCACAGAACATCACCCCGTAAGGAAATCAGATGCCCAGGAAACATTTCTCTGAGGAGGCCCATCGATGCCCTAGCTGTGTGTGCAGTGGCACCATCTTGTTGGAACCACACAGCAGGATTCCCTAGGTCATTCAGTGTCGGCTGCAGGATGTTGTGTAGCCACTGTACATAACGATCAGATGTTACTGTCAGTTCTTTCCCCTCTTCAAAAAAGTATGGGCCTACAATTCCGAAATCGGCGACGGCGCACCAAACAGTAACACGTTAGCTGTGGAGGGGGCGCTCAAGGATCTGTCGAGGATTGGTTGCGGACCAGTACCGGAAATTTTGTTTATTGACGTAGCCTGACAGATGGAAGTGCGCTTCATCACTAGCCAGTAGTCTAGTGTCAGCTGCAACAGCTTCCATGATAGTCTCTCAACACGCTCTGCGATTGGCCCAATCACGTTCACAGAGTTCCTGCACATACCATTTTGTACGATGGAACTTCATCTCTATGTGTAAAATTCTCCTTGCGGTGCGGTCCGAGAGTCCCATAGCACAGAACTCAAAATTTCCACTCGTATGCTTGCATTTGGCGAGTGGAAATGCAGATGCAGGCAGCACAATGAATAATTTTGTGCTGCGTATTCCTGCCGGCGTCTGTTTTTTTTTTTTTTTTTTTGGGCCAGCAGGAGAATCCAATATGGCGGCCGGCAGCCCCCTCTGATGACAAGAGAGGGCGTGCCTACCACCCATTCTGTCAAATCCCCTGCCAAGCAGTGACAGACTCTTAGGGCTGGCAGGCAAGAGAAGTGCAACTGGGCTCTGCAAGTGTGTCAGGCAGCTGAGCTTTCATCCAGCAACTGCAGGGTTAACTCTGCCTGCCACGGGTCACAGAGTGGCCGCAGCCGCTGCACACTTATGTTTTGAAGGGGGGGGCAGAGCCGCAGGGGCTCTGCTGCCTCCCCCTTCCAAACATGTGTTTGCAGCGGCTCCGGCCACTCTGTGACCCGAGCCGCTGCACACTTATGTTTTGAAGGGGGGGGCAGAGCCACAGGGGCTCTGCTGCCTCCCCCTTCCAAACATGTGTTTGCAGCGGCTCCGGCCACTCTGTGACCCGTGGCAGGCAGAGTTAACCCTGCTGTTGCTGGTTGAAAGAGCTCAGCTGCCTGACACACTGCAGAACACATGCTGATGAGGAAGGTTGGGGGGGGCTGAGCCGCTGCAGCAGACGCAGACACAATGAAGGGGGGGGCGAGCAGCAGAAGGTGATGGTGTCAGGTAATAAGTTACTGCCCTTCTCACACAGCACTGAAAGCCTGGTGCTGCCGGTATGAGTGTGCACTCCAGGAGCCTGGCTGACATCAGGTGGTCCTCACCAGCGATCCCCACACACCCTCTGTCGTCCTTATCCTGTACCCTGGGGTCACCGATACAGGTCAGCTCCCAATAGCTCTTAGGTGTGTTTTTAGATTAATGGTGCCTTTGCCTCATTGTTTTACAGGTTCCTGTAATATTCAGGCTGTTCTGATATACCTCTGCTATATCAGAAACGTTATTGAAATATTTTTTTAAAAAATTGTTTAATTGCAAAAAAATACTTCTAAAAAGTAGAGTAAGAGAAACCTATATTGCCGCTCTTAACATTTCACATTCATTTAATAAAACCAAT
The DNA here is from genome assembly GCA_009667805.1 of Leptobrachium leishanense. Taxonomy (NCBI): domain Eukaryota; kingdom Metazoa; phylum Chordata; class Amphibia; order Anura; family Megophryidae; genus Leptobrachium; species Leptobrachium leishanense. The sequence continues at coordinate 156,687,870 of CM019067.1, read as the reverse complement.
ACCCACCCTATCTCATATGAGTGCTTTCCCACACCACCTATGACTCTAATCTGCTCTGTTTATTCAAACAGCTTCCATGTGTCCCTAGTCAGTAAGGACAGTCCTTATTTTTGAAAAGTCACATTATCACTTTATTTTTTAATTTCCCAAAATATTTGATGTTTGTGGATACATAAATGAGCTGAAAGTAATAAAGTCAGTGATACCCAGGAGTTGCCAGAGTGTGACAGATTTTGAATTTCACTTTCTTTGTAATGGTGAAAGCCAAACAATGGTAGAAGTTTCATCAATGAAGCTTCTCCTGCCTCTGCATGAATTTCCCTTTTGTTAAAGCGATTAAATTTGCTGCTGTTTCAACTAAAACAAGCACAGCTTTCTGAATAACCCCCACACTAACGAGTCTGTAAAGTACAGGGGTGTGTATAGCCGTGAAACCCGCACGCCCTGAATATATGGAGGAACCTCAAAAAACACACCTGCACACCCTGAATATTGGTGCAGTTTTAGGGGTGCAGCATTTCTTCCTTGGATCCAGTCCGCGCAAGGACTTGCTGCGTCAGGGAAGGCAGCTCATCCCAGCATCACTGGCCAAAGACCCCTGTGCCTCCTGCAATGAGTTGTCATCCCCTCCCAGGCTGCACGGTGGTGGGGAGCAGCTGCCTTCCCTGATCCAGCACTTCTGTCACTGGCTGAGTTGGAGAGAAGCTTCCCTGCCTTCTCACTCTGCTCACCCTAGGGTCTGGGTATACATGTATCTGATAATTAAATAACGTGTGTTTAGGGGTTCAGTTAAGGGCAGGGTAGGGGTTAGGTGGAACAACTCTTAAGGCCTGGCTAGTAGCCTGGGACTTGATATTTTGAGCCCTGTACTAAACTATTTTTGTGGGCTTAATTGAACGGGGCGTTTTAAGTCACCTCAGTTTAATATTTGGTGAACGACTTGTGGCAGCATAGAAATTGTTTAGTATTTCTTTATATGTAGTGGGCAGGGATAATGTGGTTATTATCATCTTTGGGTCTAGTGTAGGCAAATAATGTTTTTTTTTTTTTACACAACCTTTTAATCCACTTGACTATGTGCCATTGCATATTTGCTGTAACACCCGGTAGGGGCCTTGCTAAGCGGTCTGTAATTTGACTTGCTTGTTTGGTAAAGGGCAAGGACTTTCTGCCCTACCACATAGGTGCGATTCTGGGCAGTACAGGTGTAGCACAGTGTTCGTGAGCTTCTTAAGCTGGTCCCTAAAGGCTATCACATACCCTACCAAAGATGTCTCCTCAGTCCTCACCACCCCTTCCCAGTGGTAAGAAGAGCTCTGCAGAGGTCTTTTTCCACAAAGCATCCACAAGTGCTGGGTAAGGTCCACAGTAAACTTCACCCTGGGGCAAGATGATTTCTCTGGGGAAACCACCCGGGCAAAGATACAGTCCAGGGCATCCATCACTGACTCCGCGTGGATGTTTGTCAGGAGGACCGCCTCTGGGTAACGGATGGCATAGTCCACAACTAAGAAGATGTATCTCTTTCCAGAGGGACTTGGTCGGGGGTCCGACGAGGTCTACAGCAATATGGCTGAAGGGTTCCTCAATGATCAGTAAGGGTTACAGTGGAGCCTTATGTTGCACGTTTGCAATCTATAAACGCACACTCTGTTCTTCAGTTACAGACCATTTATTAACCTGTGTGCCTGTATGAAGTAAAAAACAATGCTTTAAACTCTTGTAATAGCATGAGGTGTTTACACAGTGTCCTCCTGCACCAGTGAGATTAACAGCAAATGTCCTTTACCAATATTACTCTACTAGACATGCAGTTTATGCGTACAGTTCTTTTTTTACCTGTACTATTGCTGCAAAGAGCAGAACCAACTTAAAACTATTGACAGAACAGATGCACAGAAAATGACACGCTCTTTTGTTATGGCTTCACACACACTTCAAGCTTATGCTACTTGCTGGATCTATGCTTATATTGGGCTTACCTGTATGAAGTAAAAAACAATGCTTTAAACTCTTGTAATAGCATGAGGTGTTTACAGTCTCCTCATGCACCAGTGAGATTAACCATAGAGCCAAACACTTCCTGGTACATGACCCTCCACTCCCAACCAGGCTCTCGCCATCTGCTGGCTGGAGGTGATACTCACCGCTCAGTACCCTACCATAACTTTACATGTGCGTTTAAAGCTACCATGCCACACTCTCCCCCCACCAAATAAATGTCGTCCCGACATTCCACAATTATCGGCCTTAACTTTCACACAAAACGTTACCCACCCATTTTCCCAATGCATGAGTCTTTTTATAGTCTCTGGCAACAGTCTATTATATTATTCACCATGGTCTCCAGTAATAATCCATACTGATCTTATGTGCGGTTAGGTTTCTCTGCACAATGCTGGGTTGACCAAGTGTTTCATAGGTCAGTGTTTTCGGCTGTCTTCTCTCTCTTTTAGGATAGTCGCGTTTCGCTCATCTCATCCTGGTCTTCATCCTCCAGTGTATTGTTCCTTGTGATGTCCACAGGTGTCATTTGAGGATCTTCCTCTACACTTTCCATTGACGGTGTTTCTATGGCTTCTGCATTTGTTGGCAATACTTGCTCTTCCCTTGTGATCCGTCAACACTGTCTTTCTTCTGTTCCCTGTGGATGGAATGCCTCAGCTGTTGGATTCAGCAAAGAATTCACTTGCTGTTCTGGTATTGGCCCGCTGTAATGAAATCTCTGGAGTTCGCCATCAGAATCCCACTCGCTGTCTGTGGAACACTGGGTCTTCTCGTTCTAACTTTGGATTTCTTTGTTACGTCTTCATTTTTGTGGTTTTGTGGAGGTTGCTCAACTGGAAGATGGTCACATGGTAAAAGCAAATTCCGGTGCATCACTTTTGTTCTACCAACTCCATTTTCTGGTTTCACTTCAAAAACTGGGATATCTTCCCCTTTTTAACAACGACATACACTCTTTCTTCCCAGTATGAGCGTATCTTCCCTGGGCCTCCTTTCTCACCCACATTTCTTACCAATACTCAGCTGCCCTGTTGTAACTCTGCGCCATAGATCTTTTTGTCGTACTGTTCCTTTCCTCTTGCTGCTGTCTTTGCTGCAGACCGAGATGCTATTCCATAGGCTTCAGCCATCCGCTTACTCCAATTTTCGGTGTAGTCTTTATAGGAGCCCTTATTGCTGTCCCTTCTTACACCAAACAGATCAATTGGTAATCTGGGATACCTCCCAAACAATAAGAAAAACGGCGAATAGCCTGTGGCATCACTGCAAGTGCAATTGTAAGCATGGACTACCTTCGCCAGAGAGCTCTTCCAATCAGTTTTCTGATCTTTGGTCAGTGTTCTTAGCATAGAGAGCAGAGTTCTATTAAATCTTTCTACCTGTCCATTGCCCTGCGGGTGATATGGGGTAGTGTGCGAACCTTTGATTCCACAGTAGTCTTTTAGTCTGGACAATAGCTGATTTTAAAATTCTCTCCCCATGTCGTGGTGAATTCCCTCTGGAAAGCCGAATTTGAGGGCAAACTCATTGAACAGCTTGTCGGCCACAGTTTTTGCTGATTTGTTCGTTGTAGCATACGCCTGTGCAAATCTTGTATAATGATCCATTACAACTAAGATATACTCCTATCCTCCTTTACATGTTTCAAGATGGAGAAAGTCCACAGAAACTAGTTCAAACGGATGAGTAGTCTTAATGGTTGACAAGGGTGCTCGGGTAGGTCTGTTTGGCTTCTTCTTGAGACATTCACACTCCTGTGTCACAAAGTGCTCCACATCCCGTTGCATCTTGGGCCAATAGAACCGCTCTCTGATCAAATTCAGTGTTATTTCCATGCCGAGATGCCCCATCTCCTGGTGGAGTTCTAGACCAGTGGCCAGTATCTTTTTGGAAGCACTAGCTGGTACCTAGACTTGGTTTTCCTGTGCAAGGTGCCGTCTTGCGCTATGTGAAGCTTTGTCCATTCTCTCAGCAAGGCTTTTACGTCACTATCTTCTGCTTGACTGGCTTTTGCACTGGGTCTGTGATTTCTGGCTTTGTAGTCGAGTATTTTTCCAATTACTGCATCGCTTTGCTGTGCTTCTCATTTCTCTTCTTGGGATTGGCTGGATCGATTCCAGTAGTTGATCTCTCTCCCCTTGTTCTTCCATAGCCTCTAAGGTTACTGAATTGAAGTATGGCGTTGCTTCCATTTGTTGCATGAGAATTGCTTGTGTAGATGACCTGATAACCTCCTCACTGACCTCTTCAGTGCACTGCAGTATAAGTCCATCAATGTCTAGCGGCATTCTCAATAGGCCGTCTGCATCTGCATTAGACGTGCCAGGGCGATATTTGATAGTGAAGTTGAAGTCAGCCAACTCTGCGATCCACCTCTGCCCAGTTGCATTCAGCCTGGCAGTGGTCAGGACATACGTGAGTGGGTTGTTGTCCGTGTATACAACAAATGAAGGTGCATGATATAAATAATCCCTGAAACGCTCACATATAGCCCACTTTAATGCCAGGAATTCCAATTTACCGGAATGCATATGATACCTTTTTTTCTGGTGGTGTAAGAGTCCTGGACCCATATGCAATGACCTTCAGTTTTCCATCCCTCCGCTGGTAGAGTACCGCTCCCAGTCCTTCTTGGCAGGCATCACAGTGCAACACAAAGGGTTGATTGAAGTCTGAGTAATCTAACACTAGTGGATTAGACAAGCAGTCCACTAACTGGGTCAGTACTTCCTGATGTTGGTCTGTCCAGGTGATAGGGGTTCGACTTGGCAGTTGGCCCTCTTTTCTTGTCCCTGACACTTTCTTTCTGTTAGGGGGACCCTTGCCCCCTCGTAGCGGATCTACTGATTTATCACTCGACAATGGAACTGATAGCAAATCATACAGTGGCTTGGCAATGCGTGAAAAGTTCTGGACATAGGACCTGTAGTAGGAGAGGAATCCCAGTACTTTCCTGAGCTCTCCTACTGTTGCTGGCTTCCTTTCTTTAAGTGCCTGAACTGGGGCCACCTCTGCTGGGTCCATTGTATAGCCGTCTTTTGACACCATCTTGCCCAAGAATCTCACTTTTCACTTGAACAGTTCACACTTCTTTGCAGTGAGTTTGATGCCATGTTGCTGATACCGACGCAGGACAGTCTGTATATGTTGGACATGGTCCTCAAAAGAATTGCTGTGTACCAGGTTATCATCTAAATAGGGTTGACCTATGTCATCTCTAAGTCCTGACAGTCTTTCATACTTCTTTGAAACTCTGCTGGAGCTGAACTTAAACCAAATGGAATGCGTACCCACTCATACAAGCCCCAAAGGGTAATGAAAGCTGAAAGGGGACGACTTTCCTCATCAAGGTACCCTTGGTGGTAGGCTTTTCCCTGGTCTAATATGGAAAACCAGGAGCTCCCACTTAAACTGTCCAACATGTCCTGGATCCTGGGAATAGGATGTCTTTCAGGTATTGACTTCTGGTTCAGCTCTCTAGTCGCAGCAGAGTCGCATGCTGCCGGCCTTCTTTCTCACGCAGACGATTGGTGAGGAGTATGGGGATCTCGATTTTGTGACCCATCCTCGATTTAAAAGGTCCTGCAGGTACTCCTTGACTTCTTTATGCAATGGCTTTGGGACTGAATGATAGGTCTTCTGCACGGGAGTTTGATCTTTCAGAGAGATGTGCATCTTTAATGATGGAATACAGCCCACGTCATTATCATCTCTAGAAAAAGCTTGACATTCTTCTCTGAGCATCCTCTTCGCCACCGCTTGCTGCTCCTGATTTAGATGGTTCGATATTGGTGGGTCCCATGCCTTACTGTGGTTCTGCATCTGTGTATCAAGCTGCTGTTCCAAAGTTTCTGAGTTTCTGAAGAGGTTACCCTGTCCTTCTAGGCTTATCACATTCTGGTCAGGTACTCTTGGATAAATCTCCACAGGCTGCACTGCTGCTGGGTACACTGCTTTCACAGGCTGGACATGTCCCAGGGTGGTTTGTGGTTCCAGTGTGATATTGGAATTGGTAGTGTTGATCACTGCGACTGGTATTCAGAATGAATTGCCTTTCCTTATGGTCACCAACTCTTCATTGATCTGTAACCCTTCGAGCCATAGTGGCTTTTCTTCAGGAACAAACAACATCACAGTCTCTTTTCCTCTCTGTCCCAGATGTGTACAGCATCGCACCGTTGTGACTTGTCCTAGGGGAAGGACCATTCTTTGTCTCCCGGTCTTAACTTCACTCCCCTCACAGTCCGACTGACATGAGCGTATTACTTGAATGAGTGCCTTGGCTTCTCTTTGGTCAATACAGAAAACTTCGTTCACCATGTGTTGGTGTTATTGTCTCCTCTGCACTCTGATAGTCTATTTTAACGCTGTCTTTCCACTCTGTAGTTCATTCATTCTTGTTGTTTTGGCGGTTACATTTTTCTTAAGCTTGCGCTGCCTTTCCAACTCCAGACTTGCAGCTTTATTTACTCTTTCAATGAGCACCTCATCAGAAATAGTCAGGTCATCCAGGTAGGGTTTTATTTGAAATTTAATGTGGTCACTTAGCAGTCCTGTCCCACTGACCTCAGAAACTTCCTTTGCACCAGATCTGGATTGTACTGGTCTTCTGACCCCTTTTCTTTTGATGCAAATAGCAGTCTGTCCTTCAATTCAATAGCACGAAGCAAGAAGTTCTGAGCAGATTCTCTTTCTCCCTGGAAAATGTTCATCAATTTCTGATAGAGATCAGATGTATCCTCTTCTTTTGTAGTGTCCTTTTAAAATGGTTTTTAATTTGGGAAGAGTCGGGTCACTTTTTTCTCCAGCATATCCCTCAAATTTAATCCAGGGCTGATTGCTTTAATTACTGCCTCAATGATTTCTGTCTCCTGATGTCCTTTTCGGAGCCCAGCATCAATTTGGTGCATCAGATTGGTGTATGACAGTTTATCTTTTTGGCCTCCCTCACCAATCTGCCCGCAGATCCGGAATTCCCTCCTAATGGTGACTTCAGGTATTTTTCCAGATGCTGGTTGCTGTTTTGCACTCTCTGATCCTGTATCTGTTTTTAATCTGGCACGCAGCTTTTTTATTTCCTCCTCAAGGGTTCTCCTGGACTCTTCCTGTGCCTTTTGCATTTGCAGGTACTGCTTTCATTTCTTTTAATTGAATGAACTCCTGTTCTGTCTCTTTACTACCACTATCTTCACCTTGCAGCGACTCTATGAAGAGTAATAAGTCCTTGACATACTGCATTGCCTCTTCTTCCTCCTGATTTTCCTCAATCTCATTCAGGGTTTTCTCTACTAAACGGATTAAAGCTCGCTTGCTTTTGATCTTTTCGGTTTCATCATCTGCCTTATAGCATTTCAAGAATCTGCATGCTTCCACTAACTGTTCCTGCTGCAACTGTTTTAAAGCAGCACTTTAAAGCAGCACAGATTATACAGTGATTCTAGGTTCTTGTTGAGAAGTTAATTCTGCCACTTTATCCTGGAAAACTTCTCCCGGCTGGCTCGCCAAAATATGTTGCACGTTTGCAATCAAGAAACGCACACTCTGTTCCTTCAGTTACAGACCGTTTATTAACCTGTGTGCCCTGTATGAAGTAAAAAACAATGCTTTAAACTCTTGTAATAGCATGAGGTGTTTACACAGTCTCCTCATGCACCAGTGAGATTAACAGCAAATGTCCTTTACCAATATTACTCTATACTAGACATGCAGTTTATGCGCACAGTTCTTTTTTTACCTGTACTATTACTGCACAGACCACATGGCTAACTAAAAGAGCAGAACTAACTTAAAACTATTTACAGAACAGATACACAGAAAATGACACACTCTTTTGTTATGGCTTCACACACACTTCAAGCTTATGCTGCTTGCTGGATCTATGCTTATATTGGGTTTACCTGTATGAAGTAAAAAAACAATGCTTTAAACTCTTGTAATAGCATGAGGTGTTTACAGTCTCCTCCTGCACCAGTGAGATTAAACATAGAGCCAAACACTTCCTGGTACATGACCGTCCACTCCCAACCAGGCTCACGCCATCTGCTGGCTGGAGGTGATACTCACCGCTCAGTACCCTACCATAACTTTACATGTGCGTTTAAAGCTACCATGCCACACTTGGAACAGTCGCCCCTTTTTCCCACCCTCTGACCGGTGTCATGGTATGGCAGTCTTGTCAGATATCCCCAGTTATTCAGAGCCAAAAGAACATCTGGGTAACTATAAAAACTTCTAACCATCCAACGCACAGCAGTGCGTGCAGAGTTACTAAAGGGGATTCGGTCCCCGTAAAAATCTATTTATTGAAAAATGATCAAGAACAAAACATACACACAAAGCAGAAATAAAAAACAGAAAATTGGAATTGAAAAAAATAAAAAATTGGGTAGGATGTACATAGGTCACCATCAAAGTACAGAACTGCCCTAAAGCAGAAGTGGTCACTGAAAATCTTCACACTAAATATAGTGACTAGTGACCAAATAAATCAACAATGAGGAACAATACAAAAGGTAAATAATTCATCTGAAAATTAATTCTCAGACATCCACTCACATAGAACCAAAAGTTTATTTAAGGGGATTTAAAGGGCACCCCAGCAGTTAAAAAACACATAACAATGTATTAGAACAACCACAGGTTGCAATGCGTTGGATGGTTATAAGTTTTTATAGTTTCAGTTTTTGGTGGGTTAGGCCCGAGGATTGTAGTGCCTGGCACCTTTTGGGTGTTCCTTTGTTGGAATTACCCTGTTTTTGGAACATCTGGGTAAGGCGGTGGTGGGTTTTGGTCACTCCAAAGTGAGATGCTAGGGGAAAGTCATGCCCCATGCCAATCAGGTCACGCCGATATTTCCGCGTCTCAACCAGCTGTTACTTGGGCACAGGATGGGGTCCCTTCCCGTCCGTCATCCTGTACAGCAAGCCCCGCTTCCGCTCTATCTGCTCATGCTATAGTCCCCCAGGTTCAGTCCCAGCCCTCTCCCGATAACTAGCCAAGGTAGAGTCGGTCAGTATTTCTTTTGCAAATCCAGTCGGAGATTCCCAGGGGAAAAGGGTTAAAACAAAGTCATTGTCGAAGGTAGAGGTACTTGCCTGGGTCCCATCATAAAGTGTTTGTCCAATCGCCTCGCTTGTTGTCACACGTGTGGTCACAGGGCATGACTCTGGGGATAGATTCATGAGGAAGGAAGAGGAAAGGTGTCCCGAGTCATTACTGAGAAAGGCATCAGATGGCAGATTTTTCATTAGTTCGATCTCTTGGAATCCTTCGCCTCAATCCAGATGAACATGAGGAGTAAGGATCCATAGCACCTTGCCTCCGCCTACTCATACTGCTTCGGAGTATCTGATCAGCTCCTCCAAGGTAGCATTCAGGGTTTAACCAGGGTGATGATGGGTCCACTGTCACGAAGACCCTGCTCTGGACATCCGTTTACCCTCACGGATTACCGATGATGTGGTAATGATGTGGTTGTCAGCTCAGCAGCTGCTGCTTGTAGAGGATCCACCTCATGCCAAACCCCAAACTCTTCTTCTCCCCTTCTGGCAGGGGTGGATGGGGTGTCAGCCTCTAACCAGTGAGCTGCCGCCCTTGAACCAGTGGGAGACCAGTTCCAAAATGCCGGCGGTGTTTTCTGGTGACCGTGGGCACGCCGGTGACCCATATGCTTGCAGACATAGGGCCGAGGTCCCATCATCTTTGGAGGAAAGTTGGCCGGAGGACAAAAGGCTGGTGGTGGCACTGCTGGGTGACAAGCGGGAGTTGAGCTGCGAGCAGCGGACGGTGGTGATGACCTTGAAGTGTTGGGGCTCTAGCCAGTGTTATCCGTGGGCATCCACATTTTGGTCCACAAGGGCAACCGCCCAGTCCACAGTCAAGGGCTTACGGTCCTGGACCCATTCTCCACTCCACTGGGGCTTGTTCATCTAACTGCTCCAGCACTGTTAGCTGCAATGCATCGGTCAGAGTGGCCAATTGGCAGCTGGCGAACCAGATATCCATGGAGCAGGTCATTTTATGGTCCGATTCTGTATAGGGCTGAACGTCCCTCCATCTTGGGTTGTGGAATTTAATCCGGAGAGCCTCAGTGGTGATTGCATATCTGGCCAAAAGTGTCTCCTCCTTGTCCTCCACTGGGAGGGCCTCAAAAGCATCCGGTGCCCAGACAGAAAGTTTACAGATTAAAATGGTAAACCAGTCCATATCATCAATCCCTTGAGGATTGCCGTGGGTTTAAAAAACATGCAGGTAGCGGTCAATCTTCACAACATCCTGGAAGGCGTCATTATGTCCCATTAAGCAGCTTTCTGGTCTCAACTGCTGCTATACAGAGGAAAAAAAATCAGATCATTTATCTTGGACACCATCCAGAAATCTGATAACTCTATGGAGGTCCTAAGTATCATGGTCCTCAACTGTTGAAGCTATCTGCTGCGTAATTGAGCAGTGATAAGCATCAAACCAATGTGACCAAAGCTAGCATTTGAGGCTTGAATGTAAAGGTTTTCCTCCTCCTACAACAGATGTCTGCCTTGACTACTAAATGACAGAGCATACAGGTGTAAATTGTGGTTTTCTTGCCTTAATTTGCTAAATGGCAATAGTAAACTTTTTTTTTTTTCTTTCATACACTACAGTTTTGTGTTCAGAGTTAGGGAAAATTGGGTAGGATTAGTTTAATACTCACTTTTCACTTGTTTCGTTTATCTCTTCCCTGAATGTGTTGTGTATACTTGCACTTGTAGTTTTGCCTCAAAATTGCCATTTTATTTGACTGGGTGAGTGTGTGATAACAGCGCTAATACAAAGCGAATAAATAATATAAAGAAATTATCCCTAAATTTTAACAAAGTGCCACTAAACTTGGAACAGATGTGTCCACAAACCTCAAATGACACGATAAATATTAGAAAAGGTATGTAATGTTTTATTATTTTGACACCTCAACTGGAGTATGTCTGTATGGTTTATTCCCTGTATATGGGGACTGCCCACTTCTTTTGGAAATATTTGTGCCATATAGAAATACTCCTATTCATGATTAAAATCATTGTTTCCAGTCTGGCGCCCCACTAAATTGAAATGTCACCAGCCACCACTGAAATTGAATGTATACAGTACTAGTATATCAATCACACTAGGACTGAAACCATCGATTTTAATCGACAACTAATCAATGAGAATAGTTGACAACTGTTTTCATTAATTGACCATCCCATTAATCGATAATCTGTGTACAGCACACAATGTTTATAGCCAGACGGAGTTAAAATTAGCCTCAGATGTGACTTTGGACCTGATTGTAGAAGACATGCCGCTGCTTTACTCGGTATGATTTAGTTCTAGGGTTATGTCAGATATAACCAGTTTGGTTTTATTCAGTTTAAAACCATAGCAGAACTACAGCACAGACCCTGGGCTGCTGCTACTGGGTGGAGCTGTACCGCCAGTACTCTATCCTTTCTTGGAGCAGGAGTCCTGTGCCACCAATCCACTCTCCCTGCCTCTGGTCTAGAACTGTCATCCCTCCCTTTGGTCCGATCTCTTCCCTCAAATTCACTCTCATGCTCACAAGGTTTGGTCCCTTGCCTAAACTCGCTCTCTCCCACCTCTGGTCCCTTCCCCTCACTCAGGTCCTTCATGAAATTTATTTAAGGCTAGGGTCAGATGAGCGCAGTGTTCACGTCCGTGTTGCCGCACATTTGTACGTCCGTGGCAGCATAGCATTCTGACCAATGGAGCCCCACACACGAAGTACGTCTGCACGGAAGTGCGGATGCATGACGGACGCAGCAAACTGACGCAGGTTAGGCAAGAACGTAATACTGCTAGAACGGACGTGCGGAGTGCGCCACTTCTGCAACGTCCGTGTAGCTTTGTGTGTGAGTGATGAAACAGGTCAGATGGACTGCATTTATACGTCCAGCATTTTTGACAGACAGAATGTTTTTTCATTTTAATTTATTTTCCCTGCTACATCAGTCAAAAAATACGTCAGTGAAAAAAACGGACTGTGTGGCCACTACCTTGTCAGTCAGAAAGTATGTCCGTACTGCACAGACGCACAGTCCGTACAAAATGCGCTCATCTGACCCTAGCCTAAAGGGACACTATCAGGGTTATTCAGAGAAAGGTGAAACTCTGGAGAACTTTTGGAGAAGTGAATATTCTAGGTCAAAATAGCTGATTTGGAAACTGAGATGAATGGGAGAATTTTTCTGGTTTGGCTACTTTGACCTAAAATTTTCACTTCTGCTAAAGTTCTCCAAAGTTTCACCTTTCTCTGAATAACCCTGTATATGCACACTGACCACTTTAGCTTAAAATAAAGTGATCAGGGTGCGTGGAGTGCCCTCCTCCCTTCTCAACCTTTTGCATGTTGCCATCATTTTCATGGCTGCAATCAGGGCATTACAGCCCATGATTAATTCAGGGGCCCGCCAAGGGCTGTGTCTCTCTCCCCCTCCCCCGTTTGACTTTAGCCCAGCTCCTCTAGATGCCCCAGGACCGCTGTTCCTGAAGTGTAATGGGGCCCGGCGCTCCAACACAGTGACGCTGGTGCCTCCCAGCAGTCTCACACATTTGGGATTAGCCAGCCAGGAAGTAACCTCGCTCTCGTGCTCCACCCAAACTTGCCCTATGCACTGCCTGACCACGCTCCTACTGCCCCTCCCGGCCCAGCCCCAGATGTTCTGTCTGGCCTGCATCCAAAATGCTTCACTGTGGAGGTAGTACAACTCAGGAGAACTCATCCCCCTCACCCCTCCTTCAAGCTCTCCTTGATCAGTGCACTTAACAGGCAGCCAGCGGCGCACTCCGTAAATGCCGCGGTGGCACCTGCGCCGCCCCCTCATGTGATGTGAGGGGCGGTGCCAGTGCAACGTGCCTGCTCCAGTTTTAGACTGGGATGCAGGCACGCTGCAGGCGCCACAGCAACATTTACAGAGTGCGCCGCTGGCTGCCTTTTTAAGTGCACTGATCATCAGAGGGAAACCGGCGGGGACCCACTGTGTCGCCCCAAACCGGGCCCCTACCGACCCGTGGGCCCTCAGAGCCGGTGAGCAACGGGGGAGGGAGGGGGGCAATATATATCTGTTTGAGGTGCTGGGGGCAGTATTTATCCATGTTTGAGGTGCTGGGGGCAGTATTTATCCATGTTTGAGGTGCTGGGGGCAGTATTTATCCATGTTTGAGGTGCTGGGGCAGTATTTATCCATGTTTGAGGTGCTGGGGCAGTATTTATCCATGTTTGAGCTACTGGGAGCAATATATATCCATGTTTGAGCTACTGGGGGCAAATATATTCATGTTGGAGCTACTGTGGGCAATTCATATCCATGTGTGAGCTACTGGGGGCAAATATATTCATGTGTGAGCTACTGGGGGCAAATATATTCATGTGTGAGCTACTGGGGGAAAATATTCATGTTTGAGCTACTGGGGGAAAATATATTCATGTTTGAGCTACTGGGGGTAAATATATTCATGTTTGAGCTACTGGGGGCAATATGTATTCATGTTTGAGCTACTGGGGGCAATATGTATTCATGTTTGAGCTACTGGGGCAATATATATTCATGTTTGAGCTACTGGGGGCAATTTATATCCATGTTTGAGGTGCTGGGGGCAGTATATATCCATGTTTGAGCTACTGGGGGCAGTATATATCCATGTTTGAGCTACTGGGGGCAGTATATATCCATGTTTGAGCTACTGGGGGCAGTATATATCCATGTTTGAGCTGGTGGGGGCAGTATATATCCATGTTTGAGCTGGTGGGGCAATTTATATCCATGTGTGAGCTGCTGGGGGCAATTTATATCCATGTGTGAGCTGCTGGGGGCAATTTATATCCATGTGTGAGCTGCTGCGGGCAAATATATTCATGTGAGCTACTGGGGGCAAATATATTAATGTGTGAGCTACTGGGGGCAAATATATTAATGTTTGAGCTACTGGGGGAAAATATATTCATGTTTGAGCTACTGGGGGTAAATATATTCATGTTTGAGCTACTGGGGGCAAATATATTCATGTTTGAGCTACTGGGGGCAATATGTATTCATGTTTGAGCTACTGGGGCAATATATATTCATGTTTGAGCTACTGGGGGCAATTTATATCCATGTTTGAGGTGCTGGGGGCAGTATATATCAATGTTTGAGCTACTGGGGGCAGTATATATCCATGTGTGAGCTGCGGGGGCAATTATATCATGTGTGAGCTGCTGGGGGCAATTTATATCATGTGTGAGCTGCTGGGGAATTTATATCCATGTGTGAGCTGCTGGGGGCAATTTATATCCATGTGTGAGCTGCTGGGGGCAATTTATATCCATGTGTGAGCTGCTGGGGGCAATTTATATCCATGTGTGAGCTGCTGGGGGCAATTTATATCCATGTGTGAGCTGCTGGGGGCAATTATATCCATGTGTGAGCTGCTGGGGGCAATTTATATCCATGTGTGAGCTGCTGGGGGCAATTTATATCCATGTGTGAGCTGCTGGGGGCAATTATATCCATGTGTGAGCTGCTGGGGGCAATTTATATCCATGTGTGGCTGCTGGGGGCAATTTATATCCATGTGTGAGCTGCTGGGGGCAATTTATATCCATGTGTGAGCTGCTGGGGGCAATTTATATCATGTGTGAGCTGCTGGGGGCAATTTATATCCATGTGTGAGCTGCTGGGGGCAATTTATATCCATGTGTGAGCTGCTGGGGGCAATATATATCCATGTGTGAGCTGCACATTACTGTGGGTTTTATTGCTGTGGAGCTCTGATACGCTCATACACGCTGCACATTCCATTGAGTTTTATTTCTGTGGAGCTCTGTGATGTGCAGTGTGTCAGGAATGTACAGTATCTGTTAAAGTGATCGGCAGTTTTCCACAGGGGCTTTCTGTGCCGCGGCGCAGCCTTGGCTGCAATGAGTGGGTGATGGCTGCTGCAGCAGTGTGGTGGCCATCTGTAAGTATGGAGGGGGGCACAATTCGCTGCTGGGTCCAAGTGGATTTTCAAAACGGTTATTTTTAGGAGTTCAGAAATGAATTCTTTAGCACAATAATGTACATGTGGGTGTTGCATTGTAAGGGGTGGTTTTTTTATGGCTGTGGCCTCCTGTGGGTGCAGAACAATTGCCCGGGGGCCCCATTAGATGTCAGTCCGCCCCTGCAATTAAGATTTCTAAATGCTTGCAAACAGGTTCCTGTAAACATGTTGCACCGTTTGCTCGTTATGCTGACAGGTTACAGCACGGTAACTCTGTCATTGCAGTCACTTCCAATGAAAATTTGTGTATTTTGTAGAAGTTGATGATCCCAGTGCTGAGCACTATGTTGGCCATATATTGTAGATAATCCAACTGCACTTTACAGCTTGAACAGGCACAGGACAGGATTTGCCCCTGCATTTTCCACATTGAACAAGATATAAAACCTTATACTACTCCATGTATAGTGGTAGAAAAAATGCTCTCATAACATTGAGAACATGGGCTTGTTTTTTTTTTTTGGGGGGGGTTTACATTAAAGATTTTTTTGGGGAAAACAAAACCTTGTGTGAACCTTTTTGGTCTAGGGTTTTTCTTATATTTAATCCAGAACAAAGAGCTTCCCTTTTGCATGTAAAGTGGCTGCCCTGATTGTCAGTAAACACGTACGTCAAGCCATAGGGAGATTCCTCTAGAGATGTAATAGAAAGATGTGATTCCGCCTATGGGATAGGGGTGGGGGGGGGAACCTTCATTTTTGACGTGTTTATAGATTTACGTTTTTACCTTTTTAGAGTTCCATTAAAGCCGTGTTTCCCAAACCTGTCATCCAGGACCTGCTGACAGGCCAGGTTATTCAGATATGTGAAGCACAGCACAGGTGATATGATTTGCTGCTCAGTGATTGCAGGATTCAGTCTGCATTTCCCCAAGGTGCTCTGCAAAACCTGACCTGTTGATGGGTCCTGAGGACTGGAGCTGAGAAACGGTGCTTAAAAGAAACACACTCTGAAAAGCGACAGATTTTACAAACTGCATATTTATGATTTACATGCCTTTTATACAGTTTGTTGCTTGGCAATGAGCCAGACCTCACTTCCTGAGTTAAATACAGTCTCCTTAGACATTAGCGAGAGGGTTCTGACTTAATTTTAAATGTTTTTAAATTCAATAAACAATTGGGATCACTTCTAGCCAGAGATCTGGTTGTTTTAGAATGTTTTCTGTTATAATGTAAGTGACTGTATAAAACCACATAATTCTCTTATGCAGTATGTGTCTTTGGTATCAATGTGTGTACATCATGCTGCATGGGTGACGTGCAATTTTTACCAGTTTTTCTGGTCTTGGAGCGAAATAAGACTATAATTTGGAAACTGAGTTACAGGATCTAAATGTGCGATTTGCAGAACTGTTCTAAGCAAGTGGTTATGTCATGTTTGCATACGATTTGGGGCACATGAATTAAAGATTTGTTTGCTGAAAAGGGAAGTTCCCTCATAGTGCTACACGTGCTGCCGCTTCCCCTACTATACCTTCCTCTTTTCTTTTTTTTTCCCCCAGCTTTCTTGCTTCCAGATTTTATTTTAAATACTTCCTGACTGATAATTCTTTTAAGACCTCTTCAAATGCAGAGGTGCTTTTGCTGCTTTACTAAACAATAGCTATACAGTACAGGCAATTTTAGGCTTGGTTGTATAGAATCCTATGCAGATTAATAACTGATCAAACACTATACAAGTGGTAAAATGTAACACGAATATGGATGAGGATAAAATTCATATGAATGTGATGAGCACAGGAGAATCTTGGCTTTTCACCCTCCTACAACAATACAAGCTTTGATCCACCTGAAAAATCACAATGGACCACTATTTCTACCCGTGCAGATAATAATTAACCTTTTAATAAATGTTAAGTTTTATCTGCACAGGTAGAAATTGTGATTTTTTCAGGTGGATCAAAATTTGAACCTATGCAGATTAATTTCTCGTTTTTTGTGTTTATTACAGATTAGCTTTTATGCATTACATTAACCTTATCACAAATGAGATATAACACTTTATTTAAAGTTGATTTCTCTTGAAAATAATGAAAACCCATTTTATAGTAAGCAAATTACACATTGTTCATTAAAGTAAAACTCTAGTCACCATGACCATATAAGTGGTCATGATGGGACAAGTGCTCCCCCATATACACACTTCCTGACTGTTGTGACATACTTTCAAAGTGTGGGTTCTCTCTCTTCCTGGTTGCCGGTCAATTAGCTGTGGAATGACAGAAGTTGGGTTAGTTGCAATAAGAGATTATCTCTGTGTTTGAGAACGAACCGTTTGAGTAGGCATTCTTCTACTTTGAGAAATTTTATTGGCTGTGTACAAACTAGCTCTGCATCTGCCACTCGAGTACAAGAATGCAGTGGCGTAGCGTGGGTTGTCAGCGCCCGGGGCCAGCCAAGAATTGTGCGCCCCCCCCCCCCCCACCTGTGGACATTTGCCCCAGCTCATGGATTTGCCAGAGCTCACACATGGATTTGCCCCAGCTCACACATGGATTTGCCCCAGCTCACACATGGATTTGCCCCAGCTCACACATGGATTTGCCCCAGCTCACACATGGATTTGCCCCCAGCTCACACATGGATTTGCCCCAGCTCATGGTTTGCCCCAGCTCACTCATGGATTTGCCCCAGCTCACACATGGATTTGCCCCAGCTCACACATGGATTTGCCCCAGCTCACACATGGATTTGCCCCAGCTCACACATGGATTTGCCCCAGCTCACACATGGATTTGCCCCAGCTCACACATGGATTTGCCCCAGCTCACACATGGATTTGCCCCAGCTCACACATGGATTTGCCCCAGCTCACACATGGATTTGCCCCAGCTCACACATGGATTTGCCCCCAGCTCACACATGGATTTGCCCCAGCTCACACATGGATTTGCCCCCAGCTCACACATGGATTTGCCCCCAGCTCACACATGGATTTGCCCCCAGCTCACACATGGATTTGCCCCCAGCTCACACATGGATTTGCCCCCAGCTCACACATGGATTTGCCCCAGCTCATGGATTTGCCCCAGCTCATGGATTTGCCCCCAACTCATTGATTAGCCCCAGCTCCATGGATTTGCCCCAGCTCACACATGGATTTGCCCCCAGCTCACACATGGATTTGCCCCCAGCTCATGGATTTGCCCCCAGCTCATGGATTTGCCCCCAGCTCATGGATTTGCCCCCAGCTCATGGATTTGCCCCCAGCTCATGGATTTGCCCCAGCTCACACATGGATTTGCCCAGCTCACACATGGATTTGCCCCAGCTCACACATGGATTTGCCCCAGCTCACACATGGATTTGCCCCAGCTCACACATGGATTTGCCCCAGCTCACACATGGATTTGCCCCAGCTCACACATGGATTTGCCCCAGCTCACACATGGATTTGCCCCAGCTCACACATGGATTTGCCCCAGCTCACACATGGATTTGCCCCAGCTCACACATGGATTTGCCCCAGCTCATGGATTTGCCCCCAGCTCATGGATTTGCCCCAGCTCATGGATTTGCCCCAGCTCATGGATTTGCCCCAGCTCATGGATTTGCCCCAGCTCATGGATTTGCCCAGCTCATGGATTTGCCCCAGCTCACACGTGGATTTGCCCCAGCTCATGGATTTGCCCCCAGCTCATGGATTTGCCCCAGCTCATGGATTTGCCCCCAGCTCATGGATTTTCCCCCAGCTCATGGATTTGCCCCCAGCTCATGGATTTGCCCCCAGCTCATGGATTTGCCCCCAGCTCATGGATTTGCCCCCAGCTCATGGATTTGCCCCAGCTTACACATGGATTTGCCCCAGCTCTCACCTGGATATTGCTCCAGCTCCGGCAGGGGTTGAGGGGACCCAGATGCCGGGCAGCGCGGGAGTGCCTGCCCAGTCCTGAAGAGTCCGTCCTGTTGAGGTGATGCGGCTGCGTGGCGTGCGTGCGCAGGTGACGCGGTCCGGCCAGTCAGGTGGTACAGAGACTCAGTACCACCTGATTAGCCGGACCACGTGACCGGCTGCGCCTGCACGCAGCCGCTTCCCTTTAACAGGATGGACTCTTCAGGACCGGGCAGGCACTCCCGTGCTGCCCGGCATCTGGGTCCCCTCAACCCCCGGGCCAGTTTTAGGGGCGCAAACAAAACTGCACCCGGGGCCACGGCCCCCCCAGCCCCCCCCCCACGTTACTCCACTGCAAGAATGGAGATGGGTTCCTGAACATTCCCCCCTTTGTAGCTTAGAAATGTGTCCCTTTAAAGACAATGGATGGTGTAACGGATCCGCTACCCTGCAGGGGTAGCTCCGTCTGCGGCGCCGAGTCTTGCTGGAGAGCTTAGCCGGGTAGCGAGCTAGCAAGGTGGGAGAGAGATTGGCAGCGGTCCCTGGATGATCTGGAAGCGAAGGATTCCGTAAAGCTGGCTTCTTCAGTGATTATGCCCTCCCCAAATACTAGTCGTGACTCAGTACAGGTTTGAAGGTAAATCAGAGTGTTTAATGAAAAGCAGAACATACATGGTCCTTTTATATGGTACAGTCCCATTGTTCTCTCCCATGCCCGCCCCCAGACCCCTGGAGTGAATTCTGCACAGGGGCTAGCCATGCCCAGGTTCTGATTGGTTGGTTCCCAGACCATTGCAGACTTCTCTCAGGTCCTCTCAAGTCTTCACTTGGGTCCACTGGTTGTATGCAGATGAAGTCTTCACCCCACAGTGACCACATACAGTGATTTACATAACCCATTGTAAAGGGAATCAGATAGTGGGTGGCTGAGACAATGTGACTCCCAGCCTTTCAGAACAGGTAAACAGACAACAGATAAACAAAGAGAAAGCACCTTTGCATAATCCACAAATTACACAAACCTATTGTACATTCTATACGAAGGAAAGCATTTGACTATAGTGGCAGGTAGTGTTTTTAAAAACCACATTTAACTAAAGAAATATAAGTCTATTTAAAACTAAAAATGAGCGATTGACACTACATTTAAAACCACACAATATATCTGAGCATAAACTAGCAGGATGGGTGCAGGGGAAAAACATGATTAATTAGAAGTCTAGCAACAGTTTTACATTAAATCTAACAAAGGAAATTAGTTCCTATAAATAAAGGGTAAACGAAATATAACAAAATAAGAATGAGATTAAACTAAATAAATCCTGTGGCGGCCGTTCCGTCACAGATGGGATTTGCAACAGAAAGTTGGCCACGCAAATAGGCTTTGATGCACATATATTTATATTTATTTTTATTTTAAAATATTTACTTTTGTTATCCTGTGTTAGGATACTCAACAGTGAAGGCTGCTTGCCAGCCTTTCCTCTTTTTCACACATGTATAATTTTCCATTTAGGTGATAATTTGTGATGCTAATTTAGCCTAATATATCTCAGCACTTTGTACAGAAGATGACTGCATCAATACAAACGATGGCATGGCAAGGAAATTTGTATTCATTTCATAATGATCGGCAACAGTGCATGGTTTGTATCACTAACTCTGCAATATGACAGGTGTGCTAAAATAATACACACAGACTTCACGGAGGGCAAACAAAACAATGATAATGCATTCTTATTTTCAGTTTTCATAAGCCAAATCTTTATTTGTGGTATGGTTCATTTCGGAAATTGAAGAGAGAAACAATTTCTCACCATGGATTTTCACGGTATCTAAAGCCCAAAGATGCTCAGTCTGCTTTATATTTTCTAAAACCGTAAATGCTGTAGTTTCAGTAAAGTTTACAAAAGAAGGAAGTCGGGCTCTTTAAATGCATGCCAGCTATTTGATTTTGTCTGCAATGTTTTGGCCATCAAAGTAGTCTTTTTCAAGCCCTTGATGGCTAAAATGTCCCCAGATCTCTTAAATGCCTGTCATTCCATTGGAGTACCTAACTTCCTTCTTCTTTGGTTATCTCTGTGCAGAGTGTATGGCCGCTGCGGACTCCAGGAGCACCTCAAATTTGAGAAAATGACAAATCTTGGAAATAATGCGTTTGCATAATCCTGGTTACTTTTTCTTTTTTCTTTCAAAGCCTCTTGGCTCAAAACACATGTGAAATCTGGGCAGTCGGAGGGCTTTTTTCAGAGTCGGGTTTGAATTTAACTGAGGTTTTGGTGTTCTGATGGTTTAAAGGGACATTCCACAGTCCTACTAATGCCAAATTTACCACACATAAGCCAAGAGGGTTCACGTGCAGGAATATCCACTTGACATTAGAGCACTTATTATGTAAACTTTTATTGCTATAAGTAAGCTGGGTGATTTTCTTGATTTAGCACAATTTGAGGTAGACCTCTATTTTATTTTTCCAACAATTGAGGACTCTGGATTTGTTGATCAATGGAGTGTCGGCGCAAGTGCCTGCTGAACTTGTCAGCTACCTCTCTGCCTGTCCTCATATGGACACCCCCCCCCCTTAACAAATCCAGAGTCATTAAATTTTGGGAAACTAAAATAGAGGTTGACCTCAATGAAATCGAGGAAATTGCCAGCCCTATTTATAAGCATAGATTGTGTGTGTTTCATGTAAACAGCCACAGTCCAAGGTGAATTACAATGAAAATGTTATCAAATATGGTTCTGTTTGTCCTTTCTGCGGATACGTTAGGATTGAAATCAGTGTTGGGGTTTTAAACATTAGTGGAAAAATGACCGTGGCACAATTCCTGGCAGTGTATTGCACATATTGGTGCAAAACGTTTAGGATTTCAGGAGAAACCGTGTATTTTATGTGGCACAGATTGCAGATTCAAACATCAGACTGCATATGGCTTCTCTTTTTAATGTAAATTATTTGATTTACTAAAACCAGATGTTCCAGATCGGAGCTAGACTATGTGATACATGGGTTGGTTAAAGCTGGCTGAGAACATTCTGCTTGTCACCATTGCTGTTGGTTCCTTTTGCTGTTCACCCCCTCACATGTCCTCTATTTACCTTTAATTGCCCTCGCTGGAATGCACTATGCCTCTTCTCTCTGCTCTCAGCTTTTCTTGCTCTCATTGCAGAATGCTCTCAGCTTGTCTTTTTCCGGCAAATCTGTTTTCCATGTCGTCATGTGCTCGTGCTCCAACCTGGAACGTTTGGTCTCTGTCCAAGTCAGGTGCCGAAAAGAAGGGGTAGAAGTGAGTTTCTCTTGATATTTAGTAAAGTTCAATTGTCTTTTACTTACGCTTTAACTTTTTAAGATTTTCTAAGGAATCATTCAAATATTTCAATGTTGATTCACAACCTGTTCAATGATTCACTGATGTGCATGTTCCTCCTTTCAGGCACAATAGTGCATGGACACTGATCAAAAGGTGCCTGTAGCTAAAAGAACAGGCCACTCCTAATTTGAGAACAGTAGGAAAACCGCAGAATCTGCCGAACCGTTGTATATCCGTTATAACACTAAAATATAGATGTGTGTGGTGTCCTATGTAGGAATGTAATGCGCTGGAGACCCAATAAATGATTATGAAGTCTGTAGTCTCCCGGACATGGCCCCAGGGTTACCAGTGTATAGCATTGTTGATCCGAAGTTGGTTTATCTCACCTTTACATATCATCTTTGCCATGTTTCATATCGATCTATGTTCTTTTCCTTCTATTTGCACAGTCTTATTTGAAAGAATCCTTATTCGCTTAGTTTCTGTTAAGAAAACCGGTCCATTTTTCGATGTCTTGTTAATAAACTATATTGGATGGTTTTGTGATAATATGCACCGCTTTATAATGGGGTTCTTACAGTAGTATCTGTTTTACAGTTCCATGTCCATTGCTGCAAGTCTCGTGAGTGAAGATACGAAGACCAAGTTCTTGAACAAAATGGGTCAGCTAACAACTTCCGGCGCAATGTTGGCAAACGTTTTTCAGAGAAAGAAATAGTTTGTTTTTTTTCTTTCACGAAGGCCAATAAACACTACAGATGGACCACATACTCCTTGGCTCCTTGTACTTGAAGTACTTGCCTTTTTTTTTTGTTTTTTGTTTTGTTTTTCTGTCTTACGTTTCCGTAATCTATTTTATTGAAAACTCCAAAGATAATTTGCACTTCATGAGAATATCAGCATGTCTGTTGATTTTTGGAGTTGGCACTGTAGCTGAAATGTAAGCAGGATTGTTAGCCTTTATCATGTCTTTATTTTGTGTCCCTGTCTGTTTTTTATATATCTGTATACATATAAATACACAAATATATATATATAGTGAAAAGTATTTTTGTTCTGCTGCAAAACATTGGCAACTCTGTTATATACTGCAAAAATTGCAATAGTAACTTTAAAGTAATGTACATTTAAATTAATGATCATGAAGTAATTAAAGTGAAAGAATGCTATGTATTTAAATTATGGAAAGAAAATCAACTTTGTCTTCTTTTAAAAATTAATAAGAAAAATTGATCTAGCCAATGTTGCCACGGTACTCTGTGCCTTTTTGTTCCGTTTCCTTGTGCCCCTACCTTGAATAAAATTCTTTAGAATCTTGCGGAAGGAATGCAATTCTAATCTTGATAAAACTAAGGCATATTTTAGGTTTACATTTTTTTCCTTTAGGTCACGAATTCCCTTTTCAAACTGTATTGGGGGGAATTAAATTCCTGGGATTTGGCAGAACATTGGTTTAATGTTTAAATTTGGGTCATAGATTTACACTGGATTTTTTTTCTTTTTTTGTATACTCATATGTCACGGTTCATCCACTAATTCCATATATTAAACAGGTTTGGGATACTTTCTTTGTGATTTAAAGACTGTTGTGAAGTCTTTTAAAAAAAAAAAAAAAAATGGACCAGGTAAGATGAAAAACATGTCCGTCCTGGCTTTATCTTCTTCGAGACAGAACAGCGACGATCTTTGAGCCCACCATTTTGACAGGGTTTTATAGAGACCTTAAAATCTAATATATAATAGCAGTTGTGCTGTCTTCAGTAAAATGTTCATGTTTCTTTTCTTTTAATTGTGTTTTTTTTGTTATTGCAAATAGCTTAAGTCTCAAGGACAAAGGAGAAAAAAAGAAACTGTTGGAGCATTGCCTAAAACCTCAAATGCTAGCTTCAAATGGATCAGTAAATGTTGTGAACATGTCTTATAACACTATTCCTCGATTTCCTTTAAGCCGCATCTGCGTTCTTTTATCCATTTGATTATGAAGGGGAGAAAAAATACTAAAATCATAAAATAAAATGCACTGATATATATTTTTCCTCCATGGGTTAAGTGAAACATTCCTCAGTGTTGCCTTCACCCATTTCTAAATCTGTGCTGTGAATTCTCTCCATCTTTTATTGTATACCCTTTCCAAAGATGTATCTGACCCTTGTTTTTGTGCCATGTGAGTATTGGCCTGAGTGATGGGAGAGATTATTGCCTCTTTAAATGGGAATCATCAGCATTTCTCCAGCTACTGACCATTTAATCTGGAGAAAATTAACACAGTTGTCTCTGACGCAACCATGTGTTCTTTTAAACTTGTTTTGTTCCTTAATATATGCTCACCTGAGAGCATGCGGTGTACAATGCAGAAGACTGTTTTTAATAAAAATGCTGTATGGGTAATTTAGTGGAAAGATTTTTCTGTTCAAATAAAGACGCTGGAAAAAATGAAAGCTGCTATGTGTTTTATTGTGTGCAGTCTACTGTATGTATTGTGGAGAAAAAAATTGAGGACTACGAAGAAATCTTGGTAAATCATAATCTATTTTACACTGCTGTAATGCTTAAACATAACATACTGTATACTCAAAGTGGCAGCATGAAAATCTGCTTTGTAACAGCAAAAATGTGCGTTGTATTATGGAAAAGATGTCTTTAAAACTATAAAATTAGGTGTATTCATTTTTATATTGTTAACTTTCAGGGTTATTCAAAGAGATCCGAATTGCTGGAGAAAGGTAACCGAACGCTGAAAAAGGTTCCCATTCCTGGCCATTCGGCTGTTCAGAGAACAGGCAATTCGCCAAATCCTGGCGAATTGCCTGCACATACAGTGCCTGTTAGGTGCCTGTTCGAGGGCAGTGAATCCCCATAGAGAAGCAATGCTTCGTCTATTCAGAGAGCAAAACCCAGCAGTAAAAAGTTGCTGAATTGCCTTGCCATTCGGTGGTTTAATTCGGCAGGTTTATTCAGGCGAATCCCATAGGCTTCAATGTTAAAAATATTCCTGTTGTAATTCAATCTCTAATAAACCGTTAATTCTAATATTCTGCAGTAAAAAGTCTTTTTATGAATAGAATTTTTAGGACCTTTTTAGGCATTTTTTGCAAACATTTTTTTTTCCTTTTTAGTTTTATAAATCATTTTTTCTGTAACTGCCCTTTTTATGATCATTCATTGGACCTCATATGTAAATTTCAGACATTTTCGCTCCGTTTGTTTGCAAACAGCGTTTCACTTTTTAAATGTAGAAAATGTCGGCAGATAAGAACCTTTCAGCCCATCTAGTCTGCCCAATTACATGGATACTTTACCTGGATTTATCTTTTGTTTAGGATAGCCTTATGCCTATCCCATGCCTGCTTAAATTCAATCACTGTTTTGGCCTCTACCACTTCAACTGGAAGGCTGTTCCATGTATCCACCACCCTCTCAGTAAAATAATGCTTCCTGATGTTACTTTTAAACCTTTGCCCCTCTAATCTAAGACTATGTCCTCTTGTTTTGCTACTTTGTTTCCTTTTAAATATACTCCCTTCCTCTAACTTGTGGATTCCCTTTACGTATTTAAATGTTTCTATCATATCTCCTCTGTCTCGTCTTTTTTCCAAGCTGTACATGTTAAGATCATTAAGCCTTTCCTGGTAACTTTTCTCCTTCAAGCCGTACACCATTTTAGTAGCCCTTCTCTGAACTCTCTCTAAGGTGTCTATATCCTTCTGGAGATACGGTCTCCAGTACTGCACACAGTACTCCAAGTGAGGTCTCACCAGTGCTCTGTACAGTGGCATGAGCATTTCCCTTTTCCTACTGCTAATACCTCTCCCTACACAACCAAGCATTCTGCCAGCATTTGCTGCTGCTCTATTACATTGACTACTTACCCTTAGATCCTCTGAAATAATAACCCCTAAATACCTTTCCTCAGATGTTGAGGTTAGGACTGTATCAAATATTCTATATTCAGCCCTTGGGTTTTTACATCCCAGGTGCATTATCTTGCACTTATCCACGTTAAAACTCAATTGCCACAGCTCCGACCATTTTTTTAGTTTACCTAAATCATTTGGCATTTGGCTGATCCCTCCAGGAACGTCAACCCTGTTGCAAATCTTTGTGTCATCAGCAAAAAGACATACTTACCATTAATACCTTCTGCAATATCACTAATAAAAATATTAAAGAGAATGGGTCCAAGTACTGACCCCTGAGGTACCCCACTGGTAACAAGACCTTGCGCCGAATAAACTCCATTTACCACAACCCTCTGTTGCCTGTCACTCAGCCACTGCCTAATCCAGTCAACAATATTGGAATCCAAGCTCAAAGATTGCAATTTATTGATAAGCCTTCTATGCGGAACAGTATCAAAAGCCTTACTGAAATCTAAATAAGCAATGTCTACTGCACCACCTTTGTCTATTATTTTTGTTATCCAATCAAAAAAGTCAATAAGACTTCAAGGTGTGTTTTTTTTTTTTCTTCACCTCCTTCTTCTGCGGTGTCGGCTTTTTCCGGTGGCTGCTCTGTGATCGGCTCCTGCTTGTGTTTCTCCGGCGGGTTAATCCAGATGTTTTTGCGGGTTTCGGTGTGCGTTCGCCCTCGTTTGACGTGTTTGCGGCGACTTTTCCTTGCATTACGGCGGTCCTGTGGTGCTTGCTGAATACACCGCAGAGTCACCGCAATGGGATCGCCAAATCGTACCGAATTGGAGAGAACGAAAGGTCACCGAACGCGCGGTGGCTTTTCAATTCTCTTTGAATAACCCTGTTTGTGTCACATATTTGGACTCTCCCTATGCCCAAAGACCAATTAAGTGGGTGGTTTTACACTCTGATTCCTATAGAACAGAGCTACACCTGTACAATTAACCATTAAAGTGCACCTGTCATGCTCATCTACATGGTGCTGCCATCTTGGCGATAAACTTGCACCTCAGCTTGCTGTGCCAATATGCTACTGATGTTTACCTGTCCATCGGAGTTCAGAAGAGACCACCTATAGGAGGTGTACAATGATGGCACCCCAGGATAGGAGTATGACCATGAACCATTGAGTTCCAGCCAGTATCTGACTTAAACTGGTGCTAAACAGGCTACACACGAAAGATGCATTACTATTATTACTTTTTTTCATCTATGTTGATGATACTTAAGATTTTACTTATCTGTTTGAGGAGGCTCGATTTGGTTTGATTTTTGAAATTGTTTACTGTTAATTCCACAATGATCAGAATTCAAAAATGCCCTAGTAGTCTAAGGCTTAAGTGATCTGATTGTTTAAAAATTGGTTATTTTGGGTTATAATTAACCATAATAATAATTTAAAAAATTCAGTTTAAAATGCAGACACTTTTTTCCAAAACTATGGGTGTTTTGAGCTTCAGTGTGGCTTTATATGGCAAAATATAATATAGGAGCACTATGTTATGCCTATTTTCAATCATATAGTACAGCTGTACATGGCATCATACATGTCTGGTTTGTCCTGCAAGCCTGGACTGAAAGGAGTTTTGGGTGTTACAATTTTGTCATATTTCTAACGGAAGCTGTTTAGTCCAATTTGCTTCAATTTTTATTTTGTGAATTAAAAAAACGTTACTATTGCATTTTTTTCTTTATTGTAGTTTTTTTCCCCCTTTCATTTTGTTTTGAGACATTCAGGTCTATTCATTAAAGGTGAAACTCAGGAGAATTGGGGAGGTGAGATAAATGGGAGAATTCTGGTTTGGCCATTTTGACCAAGATTTTTCACTTCTGCCAATTCTTCGAGGCCTCTTCAGTTCCTCAGCCATTGCAAGTGCTAAGTTAGCAACTCCTTATTCACAAGCAAAGCGTTCAGTGAGACTGCTGCAACAAACTGAACTGCTGCAATGTAGGAATTCAGCAGCTGCTGAGGAACTGAACAGGCTGACTTCACCCTTTATTGAATAGACCGGATTAGTTTTTTGTTTTAGAAAAAAAATACCAGCTTTCTAAAATTTCCACAAACCGCGGCTGTACAGGAATTATGGAATAAACTTTGCAATCCCATCAAATAATTAACTATAAATGTGACTATACTGGTCATAGTTTGATCTTCAAGCATATGCAAATTCGGGAATTAAAGCAATAGGAAATGTAAAGGTATTTAATACAGTTATGTAAATGTGTATTTGCATGATCTGATCGCCAAATCCCAAGTGAACTTTGAGATTCATGACACATCAATATTCTAACTGATAATTATAGTGTTATCATAAATTAAAAATTCAAATTGTGAAATCAAGGCATATTAAAACTAATCTGACTTAACTCTCCCAAAACCAAAAAACTAGATTTGTTGATGTACGTTGTTCAAGAATTTGTCATGCCAGGTACGTTTTCATGTGCTCTATTATACAAATGTTTTTGGTCAGCAGTTTATACAATATGAAGTGTGTATTATATTTTCTTACAGGGCTTTTTTTTATTACTTTGTGAAATAAAGGTACTGGCTGGGTGGAGTAGAGGTAATGTCACCGCTCTGCGTGGAGAGAGCCTGTGGAGACATGGGTTCGATCCCAGTGAGCAACCTCTCCAGTAAGTGTCCTTGGCAAGACACCCAACGGTACATACTCGCCACCCAGGACATACTTGAAAACGAGAGAAATCTCAATGTATCCTTCCTGGTAAAATCCTTTCTCAAAAAAAAAAAAAAAAAATCCACCTTATGACTTGCACTCCAGTACTGGGAATTGCATCATTTATCAGGCATATTGCTGGATGCGGGAAAGTTTTTTTTTATTATTTATATGTCATGGGAAGGGGGGGTGTTGCAGGTGATTTCCCCAATCCTGAAACCAGAGGTATATCAGACCTGAGTCTGTCAAATGGTATACAAATTTAAAAATCCCATTATACTATGATTTTCTTTTGTGAAACCACCTGGTTCTTTATGAAGTGTACGAAAACCCCCTTTTATGTACCTGAAAACAGGGACTCCTTCCAGCATTTAATTTTCTAATTCTATTCAGAGAATACGTTAACATTTCAGTTCAAATTGGCTTCTATCCGGATGTTGACGTAATATAAAATTTTATTTGGAGAATAAGTGCTGGAAGGTAAATGTGCTATGGAGAGGACTGTCCAGTCCAAAAATAATTGCAAAAATGAAAACTATTTTCCTTCCAGATGCTGTAAGTGCCTTTTAAGCTGTGCTCCCAACCAGCAAAATATAGACCCATGCAAATGGAATAGGCTCAAATGCTTAGGTAAAAGTATTTGTAAAGCCCTATGCAATGGGTGAGACATAACAAATATACATACAAGTTAGACACAGAGAGAACAGTGGGAGGACCCTGTTTGAGAGTTTACAATCTGAAAGGGATTACTCATAGGTGAGAGTAGCGAAGCATGAGTAGTAGGTGTAAAGTGTCTGTGCCAGAAGCTGTAGCAAGAAAAGTATAATGGGAACTATAGAGTGAGCTGATAGGCTTCTCTAAAATGTGTTTTTATAGATCTCTTTAAAGGAGTAAAGAGATGGGTAGAGTCTAATATTGCGGGGGAAGCAGTTCCATAAAAAGGGGACAGCTCGAGAGGAGTCTTGAAGGTGATAGTTGGTGCGAGGTGATATCAGATCATAGGCAGATTGGAGTGGACGGAATGAGATCCACCTGCTAGTAAGGGAGTTGTAGGCAGGGGTGCAGTTATGTAGAACGTTGTATGCGAGGACCATTATTTTGAATTGTATTCTAAAAGAAACGGAGTCCATGTAGTGATTGACAAAGGGGTGAGGTGTGAGAGGTACGGGATGTGAGGTGGATGAACCTGGCAGAGGCATTCATTAGACCGCAGAGGGAGCATCTGGTATCTCTTAAGGCCTTTGAGAAGGGGCTTACGGTAGTCAAGGAGGGCGAAAAGATCTTGGATGAGCATTTTAGTAGAGTCCTGATTTAAGCCTTTCACACTGGGCAGGTGTTGCATGGCGGGAGGGCTTTAACACTGGCCAGGGCGTACTAGTACACCCGCTAGCCAGTTGCTGCTCCTTCGGCCCATCCACACAGCAGACGTGCATCATTGGCTACTAGGGGACGGCCTCAACCAGGCTGTTCCACAGCACCCAATTGCGTGCGCCAACTAGTGGGCAAGGCCGGAGGCCCATTGAAGTCAGCAGGGTGTACTATCTCGCCGCAGGGACGGCATAGTACGCCCTGCGGTGGGAAAGGGTTAAGAAAGGGACTGATGCATGTAATGTTTTTTTAGGTGGAAGTAGCAAGATTTGGTTGGTGACTGCATGTGAGAATTGGAGAGATTGGAGTCTTAAGAACCTATGTTTCTATGTACTTTATCTGCCGACATTTTTCTTTCGGCCCATCTAGTCTGCCCAATTACATGGATACTTTACCTGGATTTATCTTTTGTTTAGGATAGCCTTATGCCTATCCCATGCTTGCTTAAATTCAATTACGGTTTTGGCCTCTACCACTTCAACTTGAAGGCTGTTCCATGTATCCACCACCCTCTCAGTAAAATAATGCTTTCTGATGTTACTTTAAACCTTTGCCCCTCTAATCTAAGACTATGTCCTCTTGTTTTGCTACTTTGTTTCCTTTTAAATATACTCCCTTCCTCTACCTTGTGGATTCCCTTTACGTATTTAAATGTTTCTGTCTCGTCTTTTTTCCAAGCTGTACATGTTAAGATCATTAAGCCTTTCCTGGTAACTTTTCTCCTTCAAGCCGTACACCATTTTAGTAGCCCTTCTCTGAACTCTCTCTAAGATGTCTATATCCTTCTGGAGATACGGTCTCCAGTACTGCACACAGTACTCCAAGTGAGGTCTCACCAGTGCTCTGTACAGTGGCATGAGCACTTCCCTTTTCCTACTGCTAATACCTCTCCCTACACAACCAAGCATTCTGCTAGCATTTCCTGCTGCTCTATTACATTGACTACTTACCCTTAGATCCTCTGAAATAATGACCCCTAAATCCCTTTCCTCAGATGTTGAGGTTAGGACTGTATCAAATATTCTATATTCAGCCCTTGGGTTTTTACGTCCCAGGTGCATGATCTTGCACTTATCCACATTAAAACTCAATTGTCACAGCTCTGACCATTTTTTTTAGTTTACCTAAATCATTTGTCATTTGGCTGATCCCTCCAGGAACGTCAACCCTGTTGCAAATCTTTGTCATCAGCAAAAATACATACTTTTCCATTAATACCTTCTGCAATATCACTAATAAAAATATTAAATAGAATGGGTCCAAGTACTGACCCCTGAGGTACCCCACTGGTAACAAGACCTTGAGCCGAATAAACTCCATTTACCACAACCCGCTGTTGCCTGTCACTCAGCACCTGCCTAATCCATTCAACAATATTGGAATCCAAGCTTAAAGATTGCAACAAGCCTGTGAGGTTGAAGTAATGGTGGCACCATTCACCTGAAGGGAAATGGGTTTAGGAGTGTTGGCTCTAGAGGGAGGGAAGACAAGAAGTACAGTTTTGGAGAGGTTGAGCTTTAGTAAACTGGCAATTGTCCAGTCAGACCAGAGATCAGGAGAGGAAAGGTGGATTTTGGTGTTGTCAGCATAGAGGTGTTGTTGGAATTCATAGGAAGAGATGAGGTTGCTAAGAGAAGTGGTATAGATTGTCCTGGGTTCCCTACTCTTCTCACAACTGAAAGAGGAACTGCGGGTGAAATGCTACTAGTGAAAGATAGAAGAGCGAGATTGGAAGAGAACCAGGAGAGTGCAGTGTCACTGAGGCCAAGTTGACGCAGCGTAAAGAGCAGAAGAGAGTGGTTGACTGTCGAAAGCAGCAGATCGATCAAGAATAATAATCAGGGACCAGTAACCTTTGGTTTAGAAGCAACTAATTTATTAGTCTCGTTGGTCCATGAAGTCTCAGAGGAAGTCTCAAGAAATGGCTTCTTCAGAATGGGGTGATCAGAGCACGTTTAATTGCAGAGGGGCAGATGCCAAATGAGCGGGAAAGGTTGAAAATATGGTTTAAAAGAGAGACAATAACCATTAGGGTAGACAGAATAATGTGTGAGGGGATAGGATCGAGAAAGGTAAGAGAGAGTTCCTCAATTGATTGGGAGAGGGCAGAGTTGTAGAGATCCATAGCTGTGTCAGTGTAGTTGGAAGTTGAGATGGAAAGGAGAAGAATAGGGATGGGGGCAGAAAAGTCGGATTGCATGGATTTTGACAGAGAATAGGAATGAGGGGATGGGTGAAATAGGCTGGAAGGTGCAAATAAAAGTAAAAATCCCACACTCCTACCCTTGCATAAGCCTGCCACAACGTCATGAACTCCATCACTTTCAGATGCTAGCACAAACTTTCTCAAGCCTAGACTGAAACGTTGCTGGTTTTCTCCAAAATAAATTGTGCCTGAGGACCCAGTAATTGGTAATGTATTCCTTTATTTGTAATACAGTTGATCTATGTGTAGGCTGTCAATTTCCTGTATTGTGTATGTACCCCATCACAGGAGGTCCTAATGTATGCCAACCTAATGAATGCTCTTATGACATTTACTTACTGGAGCCATCCACTCATGGGGTTTTCCGGCATTCTGCAAAGTGTAGATAAAAACCCTGTGGTGGAGAATCTATAAATCACGTGACAGAGTGGCTTGCATGCCCTGAAGGTGATCTGAGCTCCTGCCATAACACATAACCCTCAATAGGACTGCATATAAACATGCGTGTCTCACAAAGGTGTCTGTGATTGGATGTTCCTAGTGAGGATAGATAGATGTACAGAGATCTAAGTAAAAAGGTAATCCCAACTGGCAACCAATTAAAACAAGCTGCATAAACACTATTGTTATGTTCACATCATAAGAAACCATATGGACAAAAAAGATCTTGACCTTGTTGCACCATATATCTTTTGTAAGAGGTACTAAAATAACAAACATTTTAAACCAAATTA
The DNA here is from genome assembly GCA_009667805.1 of Leptobrachium leishanense. NCBI lineage: Eukaryota > Metazoa > Chordata > Amphibia > Anura > Megophryidae > Leptobrachium > Leptobrachium leishanense. The sequence goes on along the minus strand of CM019067.1, from coordinate 156,654,765 downwards.
GTGACATGATAAACCTAACACATGAAGGGTGTGCAAATCTAAAAGTTTAAACACACCAATGTAAAAGAGAATACTTGTATTGTTGTCTTCCACCAAATTGCATAATATTTTGATTGACTTGAAAATCAAAAAATACAACAAAATCTAAAAGCGGCATTCTAATAAAGCCAATATTCGGAAAGGAGAGGCAAAGTGCAAAGCTAGCAAATGTTGGTACATGGAGATATGTAATCATACAAGCCAAGGTTTGGGACAGAGATTCGAATCCAAGTACAAAGCCAGAAACCAGACCAGGTAATCCAAAAATCACAAAGGAACGAGCTGTGGGGTAAACAGAAACCACAACAGTCCAAAGAGTTCTGTCAGATGCTGCTATTTAATCCCCTGCTAGGCCTTTGGTTGGTTGTGGCAGCTATAGAGGAAAAGGGTCTAAAATGGAGTCCTTCCTTCGCAGGAGGTCGGTCTGCGGCAGAAGTGGGCACGGCAACACCAGCTGGCATGACCCCCATACCTCATAATGTGTGACTTTATTTTTATTCTCTCCTGCCTCAATTCCACAACCCATAATGGATTGACTTGCTGAGCTGGTTAAGAATCCTCAGCCATGAGGGAGGACAATCATGGAACCTATACGAGGGAGCAGACCCCCCCCAAAAAAAATCAGACTTTTGCTATATACACTGCTCAGCATAAATGAGTACACCCCAACAGATTTGTCAGATTCTTATAAGAATCGTTCTCTTTTTTTCTTAAACATCTTTCCAACTAGGTAGCCTCTTATATATTCCCTTAATACTGTATATAGAATATTTTATGTGGTCATAATGTATATATGATTTTTAATATACTTTACATGTATTGTTTTAATCTACATATTGTTTTATTGTTTTTTTATTATTTAATGTTAATATTACCTTTTCTTTATCTTTTTTATTATTAGATACTTTTTAGGGTAGGGATATATGATATAATCTTTATATGATAATAAAGGATATCTATTCTTTTTCCTTTCCCTTTTTTACTTAAATTATTTTTTTAAATAAAAATTTAAGATTTTATCATTTTTTATACATTGCGTGTATTTGGTGGATTTTATACATTAAGTGATATTTTAGTTTGTTCTTTCTACACTTGATAAGAAAATTTATTGAGCAATGATAGGCAATCGCGGCAGTATTGAGTCATGAAATACACAATTTGTATGTTAAAAGATTTGTTTAAATAGATATTGCCAAGAGAGATCAAAAATTAAAGTGTGGAAGAAATATTGCCGCTCATAAGGATCATGGCGATACGAATGGGCGGATACACGTCATCAGGAAGTGAGTATACAAAGGTGACACGCAAACCGAAAGCAGGGTTGACACACACATCACGGCCATGCGGTTCGAACGATAATGAGGAAAAGTTATAAATGGACAAGACTGATAGTATGGGGACAGTCCAACTGATGAAGCCTGCAGGATAGCAAGAGAAACACGTTTCGGTACTGTTCCCCATATTTATTTTTCAATAAATGAAGTTTGTGATATAAATCAAAGGCTTCAATCCGTCTATTGCTGTATACAATATTGTCTCAATATTGCCCTGAGTATCGGCATTTGGAGACTGCATTCCAGTGAGGACAACATCAACGGAATCCGATACCAAGAGCGGGTGAAACCCCCCATGAGTGGTCTGAGGCTTATATACAGAGCCATCGTCCTAGGAGGCTCTAGGACCCGTGAGTGTACCTTTCATATCTCTCTTCACTATTTAAAAACAATGTTGTGCTATATATTGCTTTCTTTGAGGGACATCCTGATTGACCAACTCTATCTGAGGCATAAATTCACCGATTGATGGGAGGGGTCCCCCATAGAGGCCTGCAGGCGGAGAATACGAGCCAAATAGGCTCTGGACTTGTGCGTGGAAATTCTGTAGATTGCATATCATTGGCATATTGATGATATTGCGCTATTCGTTTTTTTTTTTTTCTGCATAGGATCATACCACAAGATTGGGATTGTAACTTTTGTCATAAAAGATGAGTATTTGACAATTTTCAACCCTGTTACTAACACAGGGTGTGTGTGTGTGTATATCTATTAGTGCGCTCTCTATTATACATATTTATGTATGAATTGTTTTTCACTTTAGTTAGATACTTCTAACACATAAGCACTTTTTGTGCGATTTTTATCATAAGAATTACAGCAATCTGTAATATGATCACGATTCACAAAATCTATTGGATGTATTTATTTAGGTGATAGAATTCACCATCTGTTCACATAACACAACAGTTATCTATATGTATTTGATGCAGTTTATGATTGCACATTAATTATTACTAATAATGAGGAACAGTTGAATGTTTATCACTGATCAGATACAGACACATTCTTGTTCCCAGGAGTGTGAAAGGCATGCTAGCCAAAACAATAGTTTCATATCTGCAATAATAGACTAGAGGTGAGTCCACGTGCCCGTATGTTTACAAAAAAGGGGAAATACAGTAATTATACAATTTATGTAAGCTTTCCAAATAATGCAATCATGCTATAAAGATTTTATTATCTAAATTCCATACAAAAAAAAAAAATATTCTCATGCTGATATTTTTTATTAAAAGGGGAACTCCCACAATAAGTTTTTTCATTTTAGGTGGAACATAGGCTTGGGTGAAACAACTTGATTTGCTGGAAAAATAAGTGGGAAATCAAACAATGTTATGTATGGGTATAATAAAGTATCTACACATTATATGAATTTAAAAAGACAAAAGAAGATTAAATTTATATTAATTATATCCAACCATTTCCCTTAAATTCTTTGTTCCTATTGTAAAATTCCCACTGGATTGTTCCTCCATTAGATCAGCAGAACCCGACACGTTTCATCCACCTAAGCTGCTGATTCTTCAGGTCACACAGTCAGTGCTATTATGAACAAGAAACTGTACTGTGTTTTTGATAGCAATATATACAAACATCACAGATAGCCCTGATAATCCAATTTTTATGTGCCTGAAAAGACTGCAGGGATGAGTAAACCATAGACACTCTTCAGAACACACAAGGTACCCTATTTTGACCCTTGTGTAAATTTATCCAGAACCGTTGCAATCTAAGCAACTACATTTACTTTAGGATTACCTTGGGGAAATGCAGGCTGAATCCTGCAATCACTGAGCAGCAAATGATATCACCTGTGCTGGCCTGCAGATATCTGGCAAACCTGACCTGTTAGGGTACTTGAGGACCACGGTTGGCAACCACTGGTCTAGCGGATCACCCAACAAGAGGCCCCATGTAAACTTAACAAGACCTGGTGTAAACTTCCTAAAGCAATTAAAACTACAGGACCCTATTCCATCCTTGGTGTAAACTTAAGCAAACCTCTTGTAGACTTACAACTCCATAGACTATAATGGCTGTGGAATAGGGCCAAAAAGTCTATGGAGTTGCTAAGTTTAAAACAGATCTTGTTAAGTTTACACCCGAGTTGCAATACAGCCCAGGATTTGCTCATATTGTGGATTTACAATAATTGCTGGCATTTCCCATGTTTGTTTTTTTTAATTTGTATGTTTAAAATAAATAGGAATAAACTCCAATCTGTTGTGTCCATTCAATTGCAACTATAACTTTTTCCCTTGCTTCTGTACTGAATTATGTTTTCTCATTCTATTTTCCCGACTGTGCTCTTTTCTCTTCTGGTTATTCTTCACCGCACATTCTGCCGACCTCTTTTTAGATTTGCACACTTCCCTTTTATTTCCAAATAGCTAAAAATTGTAATCCTATATATGTTAAACCATCCATTTGTAGATTATTTAATAGCAAATTCTCCCAACTTCAGAGATTGTTTTCTCACTGATTTTCTAAAAAGAAATCTGATTATTTGTTCCTGAGACCTTTCACTCTTCCACAAAGGGGTATGAAATCCCTGATTTAATTAGTTGAGTTGTGTTTACGTTGACACATTCAGACCCTTATCTTCTGGCTACACATAGATATCTGTAAATCATTTTGAGATGAGCATATACTCTTTACCTTTTCAGGATCAAGATCTAGCATAAATTGTGCTACTGGGTAATGACACATTTGAGTCTTCTGTCATATAGTAGTCTGTCAAGCCGGTTATTGCACATATTAATAGTATATGTCCTGTTCTTTCCATGTCTTGTGAACCAGAGTCAACATTACGCCTTTATATTTTAATGAAATATTCTTATTATTTTCGGCAATTATATTACAATGCATAAATAATGCCCTGTAACAGGTTATATGTATATTAATATGCATAATGGTGTCCTTAGATACAATCAATGGTAGTAATGGGTAATTGCATATTCTTGCCCATTTATTTCCTACAAGCAGAACATAGTCAAGTACCTTAATATGATTTATTACAGCAAAACAGCATTACGTGACAAACAAGAGTTGTAATGAAACAACACACCTGGGGAATTAAAAATAAAAACGATCACTACTACTTGAAATTTTCACATTGGCTGCTTGCTTTTCCCTACATTGAGCTAGGGAGATTCTATAGACATTAAATATGATAGTATTAAAGGTTATATAGCATAAAACCTGTACCTTTTTGGAGTAGATGTATTCTCGGTGATCCTTGAACACCACAGACCGTCCTATCGTGACTCTCTGTGTTTGAGTGCTGCCCTCCTGTTGTATTTTGTATGAAAAGGGCTGACATCCCTCTGGAAAGCACCCCTCCCTGTCACAGGTGTTCCACTTTCAGGCTCTATTTAATCTTGAATCGCAGGGAGCTCCAGAAAGGATTCAGTCCTCAGTAAGTGAGGTTATCCCATAATAGCGGTCATTAGGTGATGTACAGTAGGACCTGTCAAAGGTGGGATACATTGGTTCTGTTGACAGGCTTAAGCAATTTATGGCCATATATTGTGAACTAAATTCCCATAATTTTATAACAAAGCTTAGTGTTAAAAACATTGTGAAAGATCTTGAATCGGTTAAGAACTGTTGAAATCCTGAAATGGTTAAGAGTTGTTAGAGTCTTTAAAGGTTGAAAATTTGGTAAAATCGTTTAATGTATAAGCTACTGTTTAAGCCTTTGAATGTGTTTGTTGGTTTGCTCTCCTCCTGGTTTGTTCTCTCTCTGTGTTTGTCAGGGTTTTCTGAGCAGATCTCTGTGTGCAGAACCTTAAGCGGTCGGATGGGGGGTGTAGTATTGAAATTGTTATGCAAAATTGTGGTCAGGCAAGAAAAGGTTTGTCCAGGTGTGAAAGATTCAGCATTGATAAACCATGGACTCGTACTAAACTCGAGGAAAAAATAACCCCGTATCCCATACAGCCCATTTATTATCATCAATTATACACATACTTTAGAAAAGGCATAGCTGCCCTCACCAGCTGATTTTAATAATCTGTTTGATGCTCCTATCACTTCAAAGTCTGCAAGCTGAATCATTACTGCTAAAATGTTTGCAGCTCTCAGGGCAGGCAGTGGTCAGGCACAGATGCGCGGAGTACTGGTCCAAGTAGGTGGGCCAGGGACATTCCAGCTCTTCAGACAGACAATGTGGTGAGGGAAAAGTTGTTGTCCTATAAGCTTCTTCCCTCAGAAGGTTACTGGAACATGTTTTATAAAATCCTGCATCGAGCATACATCTTGCCATCACTACTGGCACATTCAAAAATATTGCCGGTTGTCATTCAGTTGGTTTGGGACAAAATTAAATTATTTAGTACCTTTTGTATTAGGAGTGTGGTTCCCTATTTCGGTTGAACAGGCCCTTTTTGGTAATGTTCCGTCTTCCCCACACTTGATATATAGCCGCACTGATTCTGGCAATGAATTTTAGCAGCTACCAGGTAAAAAGGTATTCTGTCCCTATCCAGCGTTGAACTAAACCACTAAAGTGTACCTTGTGTGATCCGCAGTTGGGGACGATTGGGATCTTTGGGGCAGGAGATCTATATAACGGACTGTTGGCGGATATTGTGCAACAGTGGGTGTGTTGATTATTGCATGAACAGTACATATAATATACTTAAAGTAACACTCTACACATCCTGGCCACTTCGCATTGATAAAAAGTTCAGGATGTTTGCAGTGCCCCCCCTTCTCCTCCACGCCAATCCTCCATCTTTGCTACTTACCCAGAGCTGTTGTAAACTTAACAACTCCATAGACTATAAAGGCTCTGGTAAGTTTACAACAGCTCTGGTTGAGTTAGCACCAATTATGTAATAGGGCCCCCAGCGTCATCAGCGGCCGCAAAATTTGAATTTCCTGGCTGCCAGTTACTGCTCAGTTTCTCTGTGACATCGGCACATAGGGAGCTTGCCGACATCACTATATCTGAGACCAATTTCGTTGGCGATCAATCTCAGAGAGGCCTCGATGGATCGGAGCTCAGATCCAAATTTCTGTGCACGTGCTACAGGAATTACGTACGTAAAGTTCACAAGTCACGTTGCTGTGCACAATTTGCATTCCCTATGTTAAGCAAGTAGCACAGGGAGCGCAAACTGTGCAGAAAAAACTCAGGGACTTCCGGGTTCGGGGGTCCCAGTGCAGAAAAGGAGGCGCAGCACGTGACGATGGACAAAAGGTGAGTAAATTCACAGAAAATAAGACAAATAAGTAAAAAATAACTGGACAGATTGGCAATAGCCTCTGCCCAATTATTTCAGGGCAACAAAAGGGCACTCCATATAAAGTAGTGTTCCTGTAACATTGTTGTACATTTTGTTATCTCAGTGTATCATTGTGTTTTGTGTGGAATTGGATTACTGTACTGCATTCAGTCTGCTTCAATAAAAATAAATAACAAAGACATTGTGGTTGCTTCCCCTTCAGTCCTCTGAGTGGCATCTGATGCTCAAACTAAGTAGTCATGCTATAACGGTCAGTTTGGCAATGCATGGTCAATCAGGCAACGCTCTAATTTTTCTCCTTAACGTGATTCCCAGCAGTACCTAAAAATGAAATTTTCAGTGACAGGTGTAAGTTCATTTCCCCATTATAGTTCTGCAGTACTGAGCTCAGCACAACGTGACCGTGCATTGTGCGTCCATGATGGAATCAGCCCATTTATCGCATGTTCTTAAACACTAGCAGCAATTGCACATTATTTATTTGCAAAGATTAATAAAATATGAATAATTAAAAAAATTTATCAATAAACAAAATGTAGCTTTCTAGCCACAATTGTCATTTTGATCTTTTTTTAAATCAAGGAAAAGACAAAAAAAATGACCTTTCGGATAAACTATTTCTCAGCCTAGAGACAAAGGTGCTTTCCTAGATGAGGTTCAAGTGTTTCGTCTCTTACCATTGAGTACTTGTCATTTTATACACTGGAAAGTGATTCAGCTCCTTCATATAACTGTGACGCAGAAAGAAAAATATACAATTTCTACGAAGTGAAATAAAGGAAGTTTCAAGAGTTTTATTATAACAGGTTGTCAGGAATATGGCGTGAGAATATTCATGCTGCAAAACAGGACAACTGATTGCATAGTCCACAGTATAGTGGATATATTTAGCGTTTAGGAGAGTCTCCAGCAGAAACTCTGAATATCTGCATTACACTACTCAGTTGACCCTGTATCCAGATTCCCTCACCTCATAAACAGCTAAAGTGATATATGTATATTTTTAGTAAGTGATTTGATAAAGGATTTTGGTTATTATTTGATTTCACTAGTACACAAAATTATTATTTTTTCTGATTACACAAACCAAAGATAAATCAGAGCATTGATATTCCAAATCTATGTTAGTATCAACAGGGTACCAAATCTAGAGAGAAACCATCCTGTCAGGAAACTCCATAAACACAAGGACTAATTTCTAGTGGAGTAGTAAACTACAAATGTCACCTGGACTGGGAATTGCACCTTATTCTCTTTCTATGACCAATTTTCCAAAGAGAGACAAGGAGCCCACAACAGAGTATTGGTAATACATGTTAAGATTTAGCCTGGAATAACAAATCAAGCAATAACAATTGCAAGACGTACTGTGATAATTACAGAACATAATGTAACTGTAACTGCATGACTTGGAATAGGACCATGTCCAGGCACTGATGCCTGATATGTTATTTTATGATATTGGCTAAACTATTAAAAGCACATGTTTTCCTTATACTCCTCCTGATAATGACCTAACATCCTTCGAGATATTCCATTGCTACAGAATTGCACATGAATCTGTTATCTTCACCCCTCAGCATGTCCAACTGTGTCTAAACCTTAATTGTCCAACCTTTATCAAATAAAACACGAATATCTACGCAAATCATTGCTCTGATTCCACCTATTCCAAATTCGGCAGAGATTCCGCCCAGTAATACATATTCAGATTAATGAACTAACTCCACCCACTAATGCCTAGTCCAATCGACGCACTGATTCCATCAGTAATAACTATTCCAAACTGTGCAGTAATCCCGCCCACTAACATTTATCCCAATTACTGCAAAGCAGGGTCAAAACACTAGAACCTGATGACTGATAATCACAGATTAAACAATATCTGTAATAGACTCCTGGTACTCCGGCTGAGCACCTCTGCTAAATTCAGCTCCCTCTGCTACAGCTAGTGATTATAGCGGATAAATATACCAATCCATTATAGCCTTGGACCCCATTTCATAAGTCGTGACTACATGTAGGGGCCAGATCAGAACTTCTTTAATGCATCCATGTAGGAATATTTATACCACTAACCAATAACACAATCACAGTAAATAGAGTTCTCCATCTACCCATCCATAGTCCAAAACCAGAATAATAAAGAAATCACAGTTTTAACATTAGGCTGTCTAGATAAGTTTTTGTCATTGAATAGGGATGATGTAACACTAATGAGATACAGACACAACTTAATAAGCAAACCCCATAACCTGAGCCTTTAACAATCAAACCACTCATATATGTCTCGGGGGGAGGGGGCTCTCCTTGACACACGCAATGACAATATCAACAGTACTGATTTAATAGGTAAGGGGCATTTAAAACAGAAACAAACAGTAATGGCAAATTATTACAAAATGGGGGATAGCTCAAGAGCATCCTGTTACAGTATCTATAATGAGATAAGGAACCAGGACCCGAGGCTAGAGCTAAATTTATTTATTTATAAAGGATTTTACCAGGAAGGATACATTGAGATTTCTCTCGTTTTCAAGTATGTCCTGGGTTCAAGAACATGGTTACAGAAATACAAAGTAGTAAAATGCAAGAAATTAACACAAAACAAATATACAGATCAACAGAAAATAAATATGTAGGAAATATAGTCACTATGTTACATGTTTACAGGTGCATTCCTTATTGAGGTATGTTAATATGGAGCTCTTAAGGGACTTTAGACTGGGGGAAGATTTGATGGCGTCTGGGAGGTTATTCCATAATTGTGGTGCTCTGTAGGAAAATGAGGATCGAGACACTTGCTTTTTGTATTGTGGTATTGCAAGTAAGGTGCTGGTCCTGGATCGGAGGTTATAGGATGATGGAACTGCTGAGGGAAGCAGCCTTTTCAGGTAGGGTGGTAGCTTCCCAGAAAAGCTCTTAAACACTAGGTTGGAAAGGTGAAGGGTGCGTCTAGATTCCAGCGACGGTCAGTTTAGCTCTTTTAACATGTCACAATGGTGGGTCATGTAGTTACATTGTAGCACAATGCGACACAATGAGTTATACAATGTAGTAAGTTTCTGGAGGTGCGTTTGCGGGGCGGCTGCATACACTACATCTCCGTATTCAATAGCCGGCATAAGCATTTGTTGTACAATCTGCTTTCTTACCGCAGGGCTCAGGCAGGATTTGTTTCTGTACAGGGCACCTAGTTTGGGGTAAATTTTAGATAAAAGTTTTTCAATGTGGGGGCCAAAGGATAGATTTGGGTCTAACCACAAACCTAGATATTTGAGAGAAGTGACTGTGGTCAGCGTGCCATTTGATTTTGTCCAGACACATAAATGGGGTGTTTGCAATTTGTGTAGTTTAGGTGCTGTTCCAAAGAGCATTGTAACAGTTTTGTCAGCATTTAGAAAAAGTTTGTTATCTTTGATCCACTTTTCTACCTCTGTGAATTGGTCTTGCAGCACGGCCTCCAGCTGTGGGAGATCTGGTTTGCTGGTATAGATTACAGTGTCGTCTGCGTACATGTGTACAGTTGAGGCTTTGCAGACATTTGGCAAATCATTTATGAATATTGTGAATAGCAGGGGGCCGAGTATCGAGCCTTGGGGTACACTGCACGTGACTGGGAGGGGGAGGGAAGTGCTGTCATAAATGGACACATATTGCGACCGATCAGACACATATGATTGAAACCAGGTTAGCGTGCGATCACCAATACCAGAGTTTTTAAGTTTTTGTAATAAGATGCCATGGTCTACGGTGTCAAAGGCCTTGGCAAAATCAAGGAAGATGGCTCCAGTTAGGTTTCCTTGTTCCATGCCAGCCTGGATATCATTGGAAACTTTTAAAAGGGCAGTTGTGGTTGAATGATTTGGACGGAAGCCGGATTGATCTGGGGTTAAATAGTTCCAATACTGATAGTAATCGCGTAATTGAGTGTAAACACATTTTTCTAGGATTTTTCACATTACAGGAAGCAATGATATTGGACGGTAGTTGGATACCAAAGTATTGTCTCCACTTTTATGGATAGGTACCACTCTCCCAGTCTTCCAGAGTTTGGGTATATACCCAGTCGCCAGTTATTCATTGACTAGGGTTGCGACAGGTTTTGCAATTGCCGGGGCGCTGATTTTCAGCGGCATTGCTGGGATTTGGTCAGGTCCTGACTGGCGTTTAATTTTTTGGTTACAGAGAAGTTTAGTAATGGCACTGACAGGCACCAGTCTAAAACTGAATTTCTCTTTGATAAAGGGTTTTTGCACAGTTGGAAAGATCTGACTTGTGTGATGCCTTTCTGAATGTGTTTCAATTGCTAGCTTAGCAATCAGGGTGTTGGCGCATCCAACAAAATAGTTATTAAAGGCATTTGCTACATCTAGGGGGTGTTGCAGGGTTTGGTTGTTTACTTTGACAGCAGCTCGTTGGGAGTGGACATGGGCCGATTGTATGTTATTTATGATTTTCCAAAAATTTCTCGGGTTTGATATGTTATTGTTTAAATTTTCATTGAAGTATTGGGCTTTGGCCATTTTTGTTTGCTTTGTGCATGCATTCCGCCATTTTCGGTATTCACAGTGATCGTTCATGGATCCAGTACTCTTGAAATTTGACCAGAGTGAATCTCTAAACTGGTACATGTGTGTGAGGTCAGCTGTAACCCAGGGGAGATGTGCCCCTTTGACTCGCACTTTACGCAGCGGAGCATGGGCATTCCAGACTTGCAAAAGCTCTGACTGAAAGTATTCAATTGCTCAGCCCAGGTCTGGGATTAGGTTTAGCCTGTACCACGTGAGCCATTTGAGATCATTTAGGAAGGATTCAAGATTAAATTTCTTGAAGGACCTGGTGATTATTACCTTTGGGGGAGATTTTGTGGCCTTTATTTTGCGCACACAGTACACTAGACAGTGATCACTGAAGCTATTAGCGAGAACGCCTGTCTCCTGTATTCTATCAGGACATGAGGAGAGAATCCAGTCCAGCAGGGTATGGTTAAGGCTTTTCTTATTAATGCGAGTGGGGGAGGAGATTAATTGAGTTAACTGGAAAGCCTTAAACTGGGAGCAGTGTTTTTTGATTTTAGGATTAACCCAGTGATGTTCTCATTGTGTATTAGGTGTAGGTGATGCAGGGACCGATTCAAGGAACAAATGGAAAAATACGCAAAATCAGGAAACCAGTGTCAAAATTCTAGCCAAGGATCACAGAATAATGCACAACTGTCTAGTGGAGAATCAAGCATCAGAAGAGGTGGCACAAGTTGCATCTATGTGTCAGTGTGGACACTCTAGTGATGGCGATCCGCCGGGAGTCCTAACACCTCCTACTGAAAAGATGGTAGTTGGTGAATGTTGTTTTCTGTCTTGCAAAAATGAATAATGCTGTGCCTGTTGCATAATCATAAATAGGTGTGATTTATTACAGTAATACTATTAACATTACTTGGCATGTGGTTTCCTACCTTTTAATTGGGCTGTAGATGGGTTCACATAAAAAAAAAAGCAAATACATTTGATTAGAAGCCACTCCTTCATACTATCATCCACACACTTGTGTTTACATTGCTGGCTAAGAATCTTGTCTTCTGCGTAATGTACTCTCATAGCTAATAATTGCATGCCTGCAACAAGAAACAAGTATCACGGAGTTTCCCTCCTGAAACCCCCCCCCCCCCACACACACACAAAAAAGTAAGTCAAGGAAATAATGAAATTCCAAAAGTAAAAGAGAATGTGGAAATCATCTTTACTAGCTAAATTATTAGAGAACAAAATACATATATATGTTCACACAACATAAGTGTTTGTACCAGAGATGACAGTCTCTGGTTAGAAATATATTTTAATCATCGGTTTAAGTTGGATCTGAAAAAATAGATAGAAACAGAAAAATGTCGGCAGATAAGAACCTTTCGGCCCATCTAGTCTGCCCAATTACATGGATACTTAGAGAAACAAGGGGGTGTTTGTGAGGGTCCTTGGATACTTAACCTGGATTTATCTTTTGTTTAGGATAGCCTTATGCCTATCCCATGCTTGCTTAAATTCAATTACTGTTTTGGCCTCTACCACTTCAACTGGAAGGCTGTGACACTGGATATGTCTTTGTTTGGGCCAGACATAAGTTGGCAGGGGGGACGTGATCGGCTGCTGTGGGGAGATGTGCCATGGTTGAGCTCTGCTCTATTCTGCCCTGTTAGAGGCGGTTTGGGGTCCTTTGCTCCATCAGATATCCCCGATAAGTGACCCCTCTGCGGCTGACCACCGGGTCTGCACTGTCTGGAGTCCATCTAGCTCCCCCTCCAGACCAGAGACTCTGTTCCCGGCAACTGTTCAGGGCCGACATGCTGCCTCAGCGGCCATATTGTGGCCTACCTTCAGAGATGGAACCTGGCCCTGTCGCTCCCTCGCTGGATGAGTGCCTGGATCGGGCCGTGGAGATGGTGGGCCCCCGTCACCCGGCTTCTACAGCTGTCGGTAAGGCAGGGAGGGATGATGGACCGGGGAACTGGATGAGAGGCGCTTCCCCTCCCCCCCCCACGCGAACCTGGGGGCTGCGATATCAGCACTTGATGCTTGCTTGGAGCTGTTGGGAGAAGACGACGACGACGCCCCACTTAGCAAAGGGGTTTGGCGCTGTTTAATGCCGGTGATATCGGCCTTTCGAGGGGTGAAGACTCACTTGCCGCTCGGGGATGCTGCTGCCCCACTAGGTGACCCTGCCGATGGATATGGATCTGCGGAGATGGAAGGAGGGCATTGTGGCGACGTCGAGATGTGAACGGGGGAACCTGACACTCCGGGAGCGTCCTCGTGTATTGAAGCGCTGCCGCCACCGGATTCGCCGGAGGTGAATAGGCTTTCTCAGTCAGCTGACTGTGAATTACCTGACCCGGTGGTGACTGCGGTGGCCTACGAAGATCCGACTGGGAACCTTCCAGCGGAGATGTCGGCGCTGGGGTGTTTTTTGACCCCGGTGACGGCTGAGAGAGTCGCTAGCCCCCTCTCTGCTGCCTGGTGTGGGTTGAGGCGGCTCACCTGCGTTCCTGATGAGACCGAGTGACCTGAGATGACCTGCGGGGCGCTGCCTGAGATGGCCCCAATGCCGTTGCTGGATGAGGAGTCTCTCCCCCTGCTTCTTTCGGCGGATCTTCCCCCATCGCTGAACCGTTCCTTGAGGACTTTTCCTTTTCTTTTCTTCGCTTGCTGTGCTCTATTATGAGGACTTTTCGTTTTACTATTTTTGTCTTCAGCGGCTGGCATTGTGGACATTTTTCGATATCCCGCTCCCATTTTATTCCGATGTCCTATCATTCGAGACTCCTGACTTTCCCCCCTTTTATTCTCCCCCCCCCTTTTCTCCCTATATGCTGAGACTTTTTTTTTCTCCACTTTCCCTTGGCCCTCTTGGGACTTTCCAGAGGTTGCAGCCGAAGTCTGGTGCCCGGTTTGCCCCCCTCAGAATCCCGACCCTGGTGCCACTTCCCCCCCCCACGGCCCCCTCACATGGTCATTTGGCCATTTCGGAATCAGCCTAGGTCGGCACTGTTTAGGCCTTTTGCTAAGCCTCAACTGTACACATGTACGCAGACGACACCGTAATCTATACCAGCAAACCAACTCTCCGGCAGCTGGAAGCCGTGCTGCAAGAACAATTCACAGAGGTAGAAAAGTGGATCAAACACAACAAACTTTTTTTAAAAAATGACAAAACTGTAACGATGCTCTTTGGAACAAAACTTAAACTACACAAATTGCAAAATCCCCATCTATGTGTGGGGACAAAATCAAATGGCACGCTGACCACAGTCACTTCTCTCAAATATCTAGGTATGTGGTTGGACCCTAATCTATCCTTTGGCCCTCACATCGAAAAACTCTCATCTAAACTTTACCCCAAACTAGGCGCCCTGTACAGAAACAAATCCTGCCTGAGTCCCGCGGTAAGAAAGCAGATTGTACAACAAATGCTTATGCCGGCTATTGATTACGGAGATGTAGTGTACGCAGCCGCCCCACAAACACATCTTCAGAAACTTACTACATTATATAACTCATTCTGCCGCTTTGCATTACAATGTAACTACATGACCCACCATTGTGACATGTTAAAAGAGCTAAACTGGCCATCGCTGGAATCTAGACGCACCCTTCACCTTTCCAGCCTGGCGTTTAAGAGCTTTTCTGGGAAGCTGCCACCCTATCTGAATAGACTGCTTCCCCCAGCAGCTCCCTCATCCTATAACCTCCGATCCAGGACCAGCACCTTACTTGCAATACCACAATACAAAAAGACAGTGGCTCGGTCCTCATTTTCCTACAGAGCACCACAATTATGGAATAACCTCCCAGACACCATCAAATCTTCCAGTCTTATGTCACTCAAGAGCTCCTTACTAACATACCTCAATACAGAATGCACCTGTATACATGTAACATAATGACTATTTTTCTACATATTTATTTTCTGTTAATCTGTATATTTGTGTTGTTTTTTTTTTTAATATCTTGCATTGTATTACTTTGTATTTCTGTAACTGTAACACTTCAATGTTCTTGAACCCAGGACATACTTGAAAACGAGAGAAATCTCAATGTATCCTTCCTGGTAAAATCCTTTATAAATAAATAAATAAAATAAATATATATCTCCCCCATCCCCCTCCCCTTTCCTTTTGCTCAAACGTATACTCGGGAGTTTAGCCCTGCTACTTGAAGTCCCTGTTCTGTGCTTTTCTAGACGACGCATAACACTTAAGATTACTTTCTAAGTATAGCTGCTTCTGTTCTTTTACATACGTGTTCGTTTTTCTAATGCAGTGCTTCTTGGATAAATAGTTAATGTCTTTGTTTTCTTATGTGCTCTCCTACGCTGACGATTTATGGCCCTGCGCGGCCGTTTTCTTCCGTTTCAGATGACTCGTTTTGGTCCTGCGAGGCCTTTTTCATTATGATTGTCTTGCTGACTGCTTCAAAATAAAAGACATAATAAATAAAAGATTAAAAAAAAGACGTAAGTTGGCAGTTCATTGAACCTCAAAGATCAACTATTTTGTTTTCGTCTACACCTCCATTATGCAGGTCACCAAAAATGTACTGAAAAGAATATGGGCTATATTACAAAGCTGGCGCTAACTTAACCAGAGCTGTTGTAAACTTACCAGAGCCATTATAGTCTATGGAGTTGTTAAGTTCACAACCTCTCTTAAGTTAGCACCAGCTTTGTACAACTGCCCAAACTTTGTCCCGGGGTCCATTGTGGTCTGTTACACTCCTGGCTGTCAATATGATATATAAATACATACAGGGATTTTGACTTTAAAAAATAAGTGTGGAAACTCACCAACATTTCTGCCCCTACTTATTCATTGCGCTCTCCCACCATACACAATTTTGATTTAAATATGTATACAAAGCTGATTTGGGTTTTAGAGAATTGCTATGATAATCATAATACACCGCAAGTAAACAAACCATTGAACACCTCAATAAGTGCATTTCAGTTTGTGGCCTGAATGGGAACTCCATTTCCTTTGGGAAAAAAAAGTTTTCCAAGCGTTTGCGCTCCACTTGACCCCTTGATACCTATGTCAGATCAAAACACAAAGTAAAATGCCAATGTGCATCAACTGGAATATTTATAGATGTCGTAAAGATGTCACACTTTAGGCTAGGGTCAGACGAACGCATTTTTCACGTCTACCGTCAAAAAGTGCGTTGATGAGTCCGAACGCAGTTTTTCACGGAAGACACGATAGCGGTCATACGTTGCGCAATTACGGCTGTGATTTTTTTATGGAGCTATAAAAAACAAATGGACGTTGTCATGAAAAAAACGCGCCGCGACGAAGGATGCAGGGTTATGCAACTCACTATCTGTCTATCCTAGACCCAAATAATGACTACGCGGTCAACAATCCCCCGTGCCCACTTGCCTAACTGTCCCAGCAACGCCTACGCTCGCGACATGCATGCAAACGTGATGAAATGGGCACAGGGTGGCAACGCAGTATCCGTTTACTCCTGACCCGGGGGTACCAACTACGTTTCCCACAATCCCTGTACCCGCTTTCCTTATACTATTCGTCACACTGCCACCACAGACAAGGGCTTTCCCAGGATGCCTACCTGAGCCAGAGCTGGTCTGCTACTCTGATTACGCACCCCACAATAGAACAGTACAGTCACTGCACCCCAACTCAACTCACAGTTTGGTAGATAGACCCCAATTTACACAAAGGCAAATCTCTATGATAATCCAGTCCTTCAGTTAGCATGGATCAAATATCAGGCAGAAACAGAGCTTAATAAATGTTAGATTTTATTTATGATATACCAAATTATGTACATACTCGCCACCCAGGACATACTTGAAAACAAGAGAAATCTTAATGTATCCTTCCTGGTAAAATCCTTTCTCAAAAAATATCACTGTGCATTTAGGGTTACAGAAAAAATATGGATATAATATTCATTAATTACACACAAACAGCAAATAAAAGTAACAGGATTAAAAACACAGACCCATACTCACGTCAGTACTCTAACAGGACCATCTGTGTCCCCCTGGGGCTGGAGATTTGAAGAACTGGCACAGTTTCTCACGTTCTTAGGTGACCCCACAGAATAAAGCCCAGAGCTCATGCTTGGCTCAGGTATATATAGGCTGCCTTGTCCCTCTGGGGGACAGCCCCTAGCTGCTACACCCTGTGCACTACATTTCCCAGAATTTCTACTCCTGGGCACGCTCAGTACACTTATTCGTTAATAATTTTAATTCCCAGGTACATCAATCATCTCCAAAGACCACCCCTAGTGATCAAAGGGTGTGATTGCTTCTTTGATCTATGTGACCACTTACAAGTGCTGCTGCTAGGTCTGTGCCTTTTCCACTTTCCCAAGGTGTGAAATGCTTGCAGGAGACCAAGGAAATTCCATTAGACCAACTGGGGTAATTTCCCCTCCTTATCATGCAGATCAAAGAAGCTGCATTCCCCTGGTATTCTGCAAAAACCTGGGATATCCTTTCACCAGGGCTCAGTGATAAACATCTTAATTACTTTCTTGGAAACTCAGGCATTTATTACTACCGCTGCGCAAAATGGTCACTGATATCCATAGATAGCCATAGAGTTATATATGTACGTATGGATATACAGATGGATAGACACCGATAGGTATGTCTACCTGTGACAGACGTGATGTTGGCCGGACATGTGCAGCGTCTGACGTCTCCTAATCACGCACACATGCCGCTATGGCGACGCAGCGCACACTGTACGTCAGTACTAGTGATTCCACGTTCTCGAAAAAATGTGTTTGTTTGCCGCTTGCGTTGCGCGACCGAACTTTCGTGCGGCCGCACTTCGTATATTGGCTGTCATTGGACATCATTTGCTGCTACTACGGCCGTAATAAAGTGCAGCTCAACGCATATTCGCACTGCATTCGTCTGACCCCAGCCTAAGTGGGGATATAAAGCCCCTGCTCCTGATGTTAACTACTGGAGGTAATGATATCAGAGAGAAGAGAAAATATATAACAATAACCACATGTATATTACAAAGTGTGCGAATGAAGTCTAAGCCTTTTTGCCTTCATATTAGGCTTAAGGAGTTATTGAGAGAGGTCCGAAATGTCGCCGAAATGTAACTGGACACTGAAAGTCAGCGTACTGTGACATTTCGGGGCAATTCGTCTATTCAGAGAGCAGGCAGTTCGCCAAATTTTGGCAAATTGCCTGCACGTACGGTGCCTGTTCGAGGGCAGTGAAATCCCCATAGAGAAGCAATGGTTAATCTATTAAGAGAACACCAAACAGCAGTGAAAAGTTGACGAAATGTCGTGCTGTTCGGTGGTTTCATTCGGCAGGTTTGTTCAGGCGAACCCCATAAGCTTCAATGTTAAAAATTATCCTGTTTTTATTCAATATCTATTAAACCGTTTATTATTTTATTCTGCAATAAAAAGTCTCTTTATTTATAGAATTTTTTTTAGCATCTTTTAGGCATTTTTCAGGATTTTTTTGGCAATTTTTTTTTACCAGTCTTTATAAATTCGTTTTTTCATTTTGCTTTGACAGACCTTTTTATTATCATTCGTTGGACCTTATATGTAAATTCCAGACATTTTCGTTCAGTAGTTTGTTTGCAAACAACATTTCAATATTGAAACTTTCAAGCGTACTGTTTTTTGTTTTTCTTACCCCGTTCGTCAGTTTGTCGGCTTTTTCCAAAGGCTGGTCTGTGCTGTGATTGGTGGTTCGTTGGCTTTGTTCAGCGTGGTTCTTTCGGCGGGTTTGTAGCGGGTTTTCCATGCACTCCAGGATCTCTGCGGTGAATGCTGAATTCACAGCAGGGTGGGGAACTTTGATTCCCAAAAGTGTAGGGAACTTCAGGGAACGAGAGAGCACCGAAATGTCCGCTGATGCTGGATGCCAGCTGATGAAGCCGCTTATAGCAGTGAAACGCGTTCTGGACATCTGCCTACATCTTATTATTTTATTATTTTTTAGTAAACCTTTTTAAAGAGCAGGTCCCGGTTCAAATGGGGTTTCTTTAGATTTGTCCGATTGAAAAAATCCACAGGCGCTTACCCTCTAGCTTTGGAAGCTCCATCAAGAGTAAGTTTTAAATTGTCAAAAGATGTTGTATCTATTTAAAACTTGGATCTACACAAGGAGATTTGTTTCACTTTTTTTCTCCTATACTATACTGCTGCGGCGAGACACCATTCCAGCAAGGTGTGGGTTACCTTGGAGAAGCTATATTATCTACCCAGATGCGTTGATCCACTTTGAGCCAGTGCTAGGGCTCTATATTTGTGAGTGGAATAACTATGTTATTTAATTTCACTGATTGTGACTCCCTGCACCATTACATGTTAATGTTTGCTTCCTCTGTGTATACCCATATGTGGACTGTACATTTGTGAGAGGCATCTGAACCCTGAGGGCAATTGAATTTGCGCTGACCAGATACGTATATAATACTGTATTGATTTTGGCTTAGGGGAAACTACTGTATATCTGGTCCGGCATTGAAGTTCTGGTGGTGGCACGTATTGTGGGCGCTTACCATCTTTTTCATTGTATTATCTATTTAAAATAGTTTATATGTTAAAAGGAATGTCACCAGTATTGTCAATGTTTTAGAAAAATAGTGTAAAAAATTACATATTTAAAAAAATAAAGGGTTAACATAATAAGAATAGTATTTTCTGCGTATCGGTTTATTTAGTAACCTTCATGATACTGCCGACTCACTTGATCCCTCTGTACTTGTTCAGTAAAAGGGTTGGAATTGGAAACCATTACCATTGGCTTTCGTGCTGAGGTAGATTAGGGGAAGTACATTATTGTAGTACTACATTATGTAAACACTTGTAATGTGTGTTTCTACAGAGCTATGCCGGGTAAAACCCAGGTAATAATTTATAACAGAGCACAGGGAAAAAAATGTTACCAAGGATCTTTGAACACATTTACGGTAATTTGAGGGTGCTAAGTATAAAAATGACATTAGTTTTGCTGAATTTGCTGTAGTTTGTGAGACAATGGAAACCCCTCAAATTAAGATTTTACCCCAAAACAACCATTTGCGGCTGACATTTAAAGCTGTTTTTTGTCTGTATTGTAACTTTTTAACATTGGTTTTATC
Organism: Leptobrachium leishanense; assembly: GCA_009667805.1. Taxonomy (NCBI): domain Eukaryota; kingdom Metazoa; phylum Chordata; class Amphibia; order Anura; family Megophryidae; genus Leptobrachium; species Leptobrachium leishanense. The sequence goes on along the minus strand of CM019067.1, from coordinate 156,634,480 downwards.
TAATGTAATCTTTAATCTAATCTTTAACATTTGTAAACTCATCAACGACTCAAAATTCATAAAATGTATGACTGGACTGATGTGGAAGCATTTGCCTGATGCAGTTATGTCTCAATAGGCAAGAACGTCTTGAGTATCCAAAAAGCAGACCATTATGAAGAATTGGTGAACAACTTGATGGCTAGCTTTTAAAATGTGGGTGCTTATATGAGCATAAAGGTACACTTTCTAAAATAAGTATTGGTGATTTTTTTTTGAGAAAGTATTGTACCAGGAAGGATACATTGAGATTTCTCTCATTTTCAAGTATGTCCTGGGTGGGCGAATACCATTAGGTGTCTTGCCCAAGAACAGTTACCGGAGAGGTGCTCTGGCCAGGATTTGAACCTGTGTCTCCGTGGTTATAGAGCACTGATGTTACCTCTACTCCATCCAGCCGGAACAATGCAAAAGGTTCCACTAAGAGATAACGGTCATGGAGGAAAGGTATAAAGGAAGATGGGACAGACACATGATGGCAGACTACAGCTGGAGCCTCCAACATGATTGTCCCGAAGACCCACATTAAAGGTAATTCTAAAAACAGTGATTTTCTATGCATTATCTTTGATTATCTAAATCATCTTCTTCTGGTTTTATATTATTATACTGAATACTACTCCAAATATTTCATGTGTTTACGTCTGTAGACCGTTTCTTTGTGATTTGTGGATAGGCAACACCTGACCATTGTTAGTTTTGCATTTTTTCTGGTTTTCAATGGGGGCGTCCATTATCTCAAAAGCCAGAGCCAGTCTAGTAAAACTGATGCCATTTTCGGAATCAGCAGCACAAAGTTACCCTAAAATCGTTCTAACGTCATTGGGAATAAAAGTAGTGTTGGCCAGTGTAATAAATGTGCACCAACAGAGCAAGATACTGTATTCTTGTTTTTTTGTACTTTATAATTAATCTTTATTAGAGTTTTCAATTACAATACAGGGATACACAGGAAAATACCCTACATTTACACAATGTAGCAGTGATCTGCAACTTCATTGACTTATACAGGGTTATTCAAAGAGCGGTGAAAAGCGGGAGAATGACTGGAGAATAGAAAATTCTAGGTCAAAATAGCCGATTTGGAAAGTGAGATGAATGGGAGAATTTTTCTGGTTTGTCTATTTTGACCCAGAATTTTCCATTCTCCAGTCATTCTCCTGCTTTTCACCGCTCTCTGAATAACCCTGATAACCTTTTTCTTTGCTGCTCATACTGACCAGACATTATAATTGTCAAGACTCACCATACATTTTTCAAGTAACTTATTAAATAAATTTTCATTTAACAAATAAGTATCATGATTGCCTTTACATTTATTTTAATATATTTCCTTAATTTTTCATCACAAAACTATATCCCCGTTTTCATTTTGCCACTCCCCTTTACTCATATACCCTATTGTGTCATTGTCTCCTTACTGTTTCATCACAAAATGATATCCCCATTTTCATTTTGCAACTGCCTCGTTACTCATTTACCCTATTGTGCCAATGTACAGCCGAGTACAACTGCAACAACTGAAGAGCATTCGCTGCACACCAGTTTGCTACAACACAATGGTCAAAATGCACTGTTCTAGACAGTAGTTGATATTCTTAAACCTTTGTACCTGAACCCTATAAAATCCTCATTTGAAAGCTTCATTGTTTGTTGTAAATAAACATTATTTTGCTGAAAATAAATATATTTGTGGTATATGAACTTAAAATTGGTTAATCCTGCTGGAAACATGGAGCCGGGCACAGGATGACCCACAAACACCTGTGGGCTACAGAGAATTTTCCGTGCCCGCCCAGAAGGATAAAAGCATCAAACAGGGTCGCCATTCAGGAGGAATATTAATCTGGTATAAGGAGGAGCTACACGAGAACATCAAAGCAATCAAGAAAGGAGACAGCCACATCTGGATAAAAATAAGTAGCTCCGTCCTCACCTCTCAGTCAGACATCTTCCTATGTGCAGCTTACATTGCACCACCAGAGTCTCCATACTCCAAAACAGACACCTATGAGGTGGTACAGAGTGAGGCCTCCCACTTCCAGTCCCTAGGACACGTGCTTCTCTATGGAGACCTCAACGCCAGGACAGGAAGAGAAAAGGACTATGTGATCTCAGATGGGAACACATACATTTTGGGAGCCGCAAACTACTGTCAGGAGTCAATACAGGTGCAAAGAAACAGCTATGACAATACAACCAACAAGAGTGGAAGAAAATTGCTGAATTTGTGTCGGAGTCTCGGACTTTACATCCTTAATGGCCGCACCAAGGGAGACTCTCTGGGAAGGTATACATTAAGCTCCCATGTAGGAAACAGTGTGGTCGACTATGCAATCACGGATATGAACTCCACTCACATCAACGCCTTCACCGTCACCCCACAAACACACCTGTCAGACCACAGCCAACTACTGCTTTATATTAAATCCTCAAACAAACCATCCTCAAAACCCCATCAGAGCGGACTGTACAACCTCCCACCATCGTTCAAATGGACCAGACACTCTACCATAGCCTACAGAGAGGTCATCAACAGACCCGACATCAAAGATCAGCTAACAGTCTTTCAAAACCATACCTATGTACTAAGTCCCCAGGGGGTGAACCAAGCAGCAAAGGACCTCCACAGCATACTACACACCATCGCAGAGACCTCCAACATTAAAAAAGTCAACTTCAAGAAATCATCCAATAAACAACCCAATAAATGGTTTGACAAAGAATGCAGAACACTAAGAAACAACCTACGAACAGTCTCAAATAAAAAACACAGAGACCCCGACAACATTGACCTGAGGATCACACATGGTGTCCTGCAGAAAAACTATAAACAAATCCTCAAAAAGAAAAAACAAAACCTCATCTCCCAAAACCTTCAACAACTGGAAGAGGCTCTTCAGGATAACTCTTTCTGGGAAACCTGGAGTCAAATCGGCTCAGGATCCAAGAAAAAACACCTCCACATCCAAAATGGCAACATCTGGCTCAACTACTTCAAGAGCCTGTACAAAGACATTCCCAAAGAGGAGCTAACTGGGGAACAGGAACACATCATCAGAAGACTACATGAACTGGAGGAAAAAATCAAGGATTTCCAAAACCCGTTAGATACATCCATTACACCCCAAGAAGTAGCAGAAAAAATTCAAGATCTGCGAAGTAAAAAAGCCAGCGGGATGGATGGAATTCTTCCAGAGATGATTAAACACGGCTCTCCAGAAGTACACACCGCAATATGTAAAGTTTTCAACCTGGTCCTGAGCGTTGGATTCTACCCTCAAGTATGGAACCAAGGCCTCATAACACCTATCCATAAGAGTGGAGACCAATATGATCCAGCCAACTACAGAGGGATATGTGTCAGCAGCACACTGGGAAAACTGTTCAATAGCATCCAGAACAAAAGAATCCTCAGCTTCCTGACACAGCATAACGTCCTCAACAGAAGCCAAGCAGGATTCATGCCAAACCATCGCACTACAGATCACATCTACACCCTGCACAGTCTCATCAAGGACCATGTCCACAATACAAAACATGGGAAAATATTTGCTTGCTTTGTGGACTTTAAGAAGGCCTTTGACTCAGTGTGGCACCCAGGCCTTTTCCTCAAACTACTGGAGAGTGGAATAGGAGGGAAAACATATGACGTCATCAAGAGCTCATATAATGAGAACTTCTGCAGCATAAAGGTGAATGGGAAGAGAACAGAGTACTTCCGGCAGGCTCGTGGAGTCAGACAAGGCTGCAGCCTAAGTCCAACCCTCTTTAACATCTACATCAATGGACTGGCTGAAGCTCTAGAATCCTCCTCAGCACCAGGACTAACTCTACATGACACCGAGGTGAAGTTCCTGTTGTATGCAGATGACCTCCTATTACTGTCACCAACAGAGAGAGGTCTACAAGACAGCCTGGAAGTGCTGGAAAAATACAGTGCGGCATGGGCACTACCCATCAACCAAAAGAAAACAAAGGTCATGGTTTTCCAAAGGAAGAACGCAAAAACCAAGAGTTCCTGTTTCACACTTAATGACTGCACTCTTGATGAAGCCAACAGCTACACATACCTCGGCCTAGAAACAAACCGATCAGGAAGTTTCAAACCAGCCATAGAGGCCCTAAGAGACAAGGCGCGTAGAACCTTCTATGCCATCAGGAGAAACCTCTACAAACTAAAACCGCCTGTAAGAGTCTGGCTTAAAATCTTTGATAGTGTCATCACTCCAATCCTCCTTTATGGCAGTGAAGTATGGGGCCCCATCACCTACCCTGACCAACCCAAATGGGACACCAGCCCAACAGAAATATTCCATCTGGAATTCTGCAAGCACCTCCTCCAAGTCCATCGGAGCACCTCTAACAATGCTTGCCGGGCCGAGCTGGGCAGACTCCCCTTACTTCTTGCAGTACAGAAGAGGGCGCTATCATACTGGGACCATCTAAACATCAGCAGCCTCAACTCATACCACCATAAAGCCCTACTGGCCAACAAGGACCATCCAAAACCATGTGGGCTGCAACAACTCATATCCACCCTGATCATCCAAAACCCCCATGAAGGCAACCTGACAAAATATCAAATAAAGGCCCTAATTAACGATTCCAGGGAAAACTATATCAGAGAATGGAGACATGATATAGCAAACTCCAAGAAACTCACCATTTACCAATCCTTACAGAGGGAATACAAACTGGCCCCATACCTGGAGGTACTACAAGACCCCAAGGACAGACAGATCCTGAGCCGGTACAGACTGAGCGCCCACAGCCTGGAAATTGAATCAGGGCGGCATAGACAGACCTACAAGTCCAGGGAGAATAGACTGTGCCAGCATTGTGACCAGGAGGCCCTGGAAGATGAGGTCCACTTCCTCCTACAGTGCCCCAAGTACTCAGCACTGAGGGAAACTCACTTCCAGAGACTCTCCGCTCTCATCCCGGACTTCACCTCTATAGAAGAGACGAGGAAACTCCACATCATATTGGGAGAAGAGGAGCCGGCGGTGAAAATATCTGCCCAATACGTCGCAGAATGTCACAGACTGAGAGGAACATGAGAGATCCTGGACTTATAAATCCCCAACACGGACTCGCCCCCATCCCCCTTCACATTATCCCTTACCCCTGATAATGTCCATGGACTTGCCCATTCCCCCCCATATATATGTCCCACTACCCCCCTCCTCCCCATATGCTTTGGCAATGCTAAAATGTATTTGGTCCTGCCAATAAAGCTTATTTTGATTTGATTTGATTTGATTTGATCTGTTGGTAATATTGTACAGATAGTTCATTTAAGCGACATGTCGCCAACCTGGGTTTAGGCCCCGTTCACACCTGGGCGTTTTACAGTGCATTCCTGTGCGCTGTAAACCGCCTAAACACGGTAATCCCATGATTTCCTATGGGGCCCGTTCACACCTGGGCGTTTTACAGCACGTAGGAACACACTGTAAAACGTCCTATGCCCAAAGAAGTACAGGAGCTTTTTTGGGGCGTATTGCAGCGCGTTCGTAGCCATAGACTGCAGCGTTTTTGACGTTTGTGCGTCAAAAAACGCGTGTATTACGCGCGTCACAAAACGCGCAGGTGTGAACCCAGCCTTAGTGCTTAAGAGTGACAGATACCTGAAACCTTACTGCAGGAGGAGCAATAATTATGTTGCCATATTAAACAATAATTGGGAATTGTAACCAAATAATCAGGTTAAAAAGTTTGATTGTCTTGATGGCTTTAGCCAGGTTTTATTTCATACAAGCACCCAGGACCATAAAATAAACAGAAGGATATAGATATCTTTAAGTAAATAGTCAATGTAGGCTCACTTAATCTTGACAAACAGGGAGTTTCCAGGCGGTTGATTCTTTGTTGTAGATTATCCAGTCAATTTGGCAGTTAAACCACTAATTGGGGGATAAAATTTATAGGTCAGCTTGAATTTCCACATATTAAAACTAACTCGTGGCAGCTGACAGCAAGGCATCTATAGCCTCTGAGAATAGTCAACTGGCTGTAGATTTTTTTTCCACTGCCCAACTGAAACATTTGTATTAAAATGATCATATAAGGTAAAAACAGGAAGGGGTGAGGTTTCTGGGCCACCATCCCTACATTTTTACCATATATTTCCTTAAATCAACTTACCTTCTCCCTGGAACCATTCTCTCTTCTTTCACTTTAATAACTCCTGCTCTTGTTGAGTCAGTCAGGGGGCTTGACGTTCACTCAAATCATTCAGCTTTCTCCTCCTCCTGGGCTGACCTTGTAATATGCAGAGAGCTGCCAGCACTACAGCCCATCACAAGTCCTACTGTGGTTGCAACTCTAACACTATGCACTGCAGCATTGGCTAACCGATTAATGTGGCTACAGCAACCAGATCTGGGCACAAAGAACCAGGGCTGGTGCAAGCATTTTTGTCTACTCAGTCGAAGTGATGTGTTTTGGTGCCCCCCCTTTATCCGTGCCTTGCCTATCGGGAGTATTTGGTGGCATCTCACAGACCATAAAGGACACTGAACGTTGCTCTTGCACGGACAACCTCTAGCAGTGGTCTGAGTCACTGATTGCGTGACACTCCTGTGCCACAGTGCCAATCAATCTATGCTGTGCCTGGAGGTGCCCCTTCTGTGCCACAGTGAGAGAAGTCTGCAGCGCCGTCTGGCGCTTCCTGAACCTACGCTCTAAAGTGCCTCAGAGAGACAATGGAAGAGCAATGGAATAGCTTGGACCAATGGGAAAGCACGATTGGTCCAAGCATTTCAAAAAATCCCTCCATGGGAGGCTGGCCTATATAAATATACTTTGCTTCACTGAGATGTGCATTGTATTGTGCACAGTGGCTCTTAGTGTTGGGTGTACAGAGCATGTCACCAGTCACTGAGTCCCACCCCACACCTTCCCATTACAGATTCTCTCCCCCCCCCACCTTACCATTATTTTACCTGATGCAGCGGATGCCAGGTGGCACCTGGGAACATTCAGAGGTAGCTGGGACGCCGCAGGTAAGATGCATCAGCAGGTCCTAGGCCCAGAGTTGCCTGGGGGCACTTGCCCCGCGACCCAGTCCACCTCTGGTCGCGACCCACTTTTGGGTCACGGCCCACCACTTGAGAAACACTGGTCTAGTCCATGGTGATCAGGTGGTGTTAATCTCCCATAAAGAAGCAAGAGATAACATTCTCAAAGTAAACAACGTAATGTTTCATGCTCTGTCAATAGAAATCCTCAACCAACTTCCTATCAATGGGTCCCAAAAAGACATTTTACAGGATGGACTGCTCCTTGCAGTTCTCTAATTCCGGGCTTTTTTTTTCTTATTGTAGCAAAAATTCTATTAGAAGTTTTTCAGTATACAGAAAGAAAAGTGATACATAACAATTCAAATGAGACAATTGCTCAAACATAAAAGGGGGAACAGAGCACATGTCAAGTAACAAATGTCTCTCAGAAGGAAAATATCAAGGTCATTAAAGCAACATTCAGTAAAATATATAGAAAACAAAATGCACAATAAAACAAGAAATAGACCTAGCCTGCGGAATAATTTTAATAGGAAAAGGGAGAGCCGCTTTACTCTAGTGGGGAAGGAATCACATAGAAAGGGGTACAAGGGGGGTCAATTGCTCAGAATTAGGAGAGGGAGGCATGGAAGCCTCATGGAGGAGGGAGAGATGAATTCTTGGCTTTGGCCCCAAGATGAATGGAAGCCTTGCTGCGTTGTACTCCGACTCTACTACCTCCATCAGGGTCAATGGGATACTGGAACTTCCTTTCTGATTACCAAAATCATGAGACAGAGTTGTCCTCTTTCACCCCTGCTCCTTGCCTTGAACAACATGTGATAATGCACCTCTGCTCTTTGCCCTCAACATGTGATAATACGAACGAACACATGAAATATGTTTTAAAGTTGATCTGCTCATTACCCCAAAAATCCTGCATCCTCCAACACTGCTCTATACCATGAAAAATTTGGTGCATTTTCCAACTTTCTAAGTCTCTACACATGAGGGCCAATTTGCCCCACAACCATTGAAATACCTGTGTATTAAGCTTGCCTCCATATAAGCAACATTATAGTATAAGTCATCCTATGCTTTGCCAGATTGTATGCTCATTACAGCTGGGCCATTTAAACCTCTTCTTTCTGTTTCCTTACTTTTTTGTTTACGAATGTAGTTGTTTTAGTTCCATACATTTTGCTAAAATGTTGACTCCACATAACTGATGATAATAATTCTAATCTAAATACGGGTGTCTATTTAAACGCGACCGTCAGTGCTCGTTTTGGCAGAAAAAGTGACAGAACGTTTTAAAATCATTTAACAGCTGATTGATTTTGCAGATACGCAGACATAGTTTTCAACACACCATCTCATTCTCCAGGTGTTGTCTACATTTTCTCCACACTTGCCGATTTCTATCGGTTGCACTGGAAAACCTACTTTGTGAACTAATCGAACAGGTGATGGTCTGTCTGATGTTTCCCACGTCTCCATTAATAAACGAGTTCTTGATCTGCCTTGCTTCACTGCTAGAAGGTTTATACAAGGTTCACAGAGAGTCTGTGGTAACAGGTTATCCATCATAAAGATGAAACAAGATACCTACTGATATCACCTGCTCCCTTCTGCTTCAAATTAATTGCACATTTGCAGTTCTATGACATGTGTTTGTTGCTTCTTATGCTATGATGCAAGGGACCTAATTTTCATGTTTTCTTGCCCATATTCACCATAAATGTAGAAACATTCAGAAAATGGAGTATATTTGTTATAGGGTATATCATTTTTAATTTAAAATTAAGATGAAAGGGACATGGCTGGCAAAGTGTCATTCCGATCCCCTCCCACACACACTTCAGCTGACCCAACAGGATTTTACAACCTTCCAAAGTAGAGGGCCTTGCTCCAACTAGAAGCCTATCAATCCTCTCACACTCAGACAGATTCTGGAGTTCTAAACAGCCCTGTACAGGACAGGTAGTGCAGTAGTGATAGGCCATTGATACTCTTTGTATTTACATTGAGAGGCATCAGATTGGCTGAGTGCTCAGTTCAGTAAAACTGTCTGCCTTAAATAGAAATACAAAATAAAAACAGAAATTGTTTTCCTGGAACAGGGCTGAGGGAGTCGCCAGAGTTGAAAAACCTGTAATTTTTAACCCAATTCAATCTAAACCGTAGGGGAGTGGGAACCAGGATAGTAATAAATTGCTGAACTCTCCTCTCTTCTAATCAACAGTCCCTACTTCCATTGAAGCAATCAGAGCGCTTTCAGGACGCCGGTGTCACAGTGGCCCATGTCCGGGGAAGTGGTGCGCCTTCGTCCCTGATTGCAGTTGTCACAGCGGCCGATATCCGGAACGCTTTGTTCCCGGGTACTGTTTACCGCCGGACAGAGAATGGCGGCGCCCGCCAACCACTGGCCCACAACATCCACCAACCACACCCAGAAGGCAATTCTGTCTTCGAATCAGACGCAGTAAGCAGGAGAGGTAACCAATCGCAGCACTCGATCGGCGATCCTATGGGAGTCCCTTCTGATTTCCAATAGGAAGTATTCTGGCTCCATTTATAGGGCTTCCTTTCTCTTAGTAATCGCCCTAGGGTGGTTTTGGCTTCACCTAGTGCCTTGTTGCTGCGAATACTTTTCCATATATATATATATATATATTTCTCTGTCTCTCTGGTCCTTTGATCCCGGCTATCCTGACCTCTGGTGCCCTGACATTTGGCTTTGTTAAACGGTTTGCTACCCTTGCTAGCCAGTTAGTTTATGGTGTAAACCCAGTCACACATCAAGGACCGGTTAGTTAAGGTTCATGTGCTATGTTTTTGTAATCAGGGTTCCCTATCCGTGACTATTGGTTAGTAAGGGCCTGTTTTCTTTCTGTATACCGAGGGTTACGTGGTTGTGACACTCAGGGGCGGACTGACAACTAATGGGGCCCCTGGGCAATTGGAGACCATGGGGCCCCTTGTGCCGCACCCACACAAAATCCCACCCACACAACGCAACATCCACATGTACATTATTGTACTAAAGAATTTATTTAACTCATTAAAATAATCTTTTTGAAAATTGTGTAAAATAAAATCCATTTGGACCCAGCAGCGAATTGGGGAATCCATTGTGCCTCCTCCAGAATTACAGATGGCCAGCGTTCTGCCGCAGCAGCCACCACCCACTCATTGCAGCTATGCCTGAACCACGGCACAGAAAGTCCCTGTGGAAAACTAGGGAAACTGACTGCCGATCACTTTAAAAGATACTGCACATTACAGAGCTCCACAGCAATAAAACTCACAGTAATGTGCAGCGTGTATGAGCGTATCACAGAGCTCCACAGCAATAAAACTCAGTAATGTGCAGTGTGTATGAGCATATCACAGAGCTCCACAGCAATAAAACTCACAGTAATATGCAGTGTGTATGAGCATATCACAGAGCTCCACAGCAATAAAACTCACATTAATGTGCGGTGTGTATGAGCGAATCACAGCGCACCACAGCAATAAAACTCACATTAATATGCAGCGTGTTTGAGCGTATCACAGAGCTCCACGGCCTTTTTGACACCCCATGGGAAATCCCATTCTTCATTACACCCCCCATGCCCCCACTTCATTCTTTTTATGCAGGTCCCCCATTTTTGTTTTTACACAGGTTCCCCTTTTGTATTTTCAGGCATGTCCCCCTTTTTATCTAGGCAGGTCCTGTTTTGTTTTTATGCAGGTCCCCATTTTTTTTTCTAGGCAGATCCAGTTTTTATAGGCAGGTCTCCATTTTTATTTTTGTGCATGTCCCCATTTTTTTTTCTAGGCAGGTCCAGGTCCTGTTTTTATAGGCAGGTCTCCATTTTTTTGGTGTGCATGTCTCCATTTTGTTTATAGGCAGGTCCCGTTTTTTTTTCTGTGCATGTCCCCATTTTTTTTCTAGGCAGGTCCTGTTTTTACAGGCAGATCTCCATTTCTGTGCATGTCCCCATTTTTTTTTCTGTGCAGGTCCCATTTTTTTTTTCTAGGCAGGTCTCCATTTTTATTTTTGTGCAAGTCCCCATTTTTTTCTAGGTTGGCAGGCAGGCCCCGCCCTCCCTCCCTCCCTCCCTACTTTGCTCTGCTGCTCCTCCGGCTCCGCTGTCCTCCACGCATTTGCCTCCTCTTCTGGACCCTGGACGATGTGATCACGTTGGTGGGTCATGTGACCCGCCAATGTGAATCTCGGCAGTCACGCGAGAGGGGGCGGGGCCAATGTAGCGTGCAGCTCCCAGACTCAAATACCGAGTGTGGGAGAGGCACGCTGCCTGCAACGCCGCCGCAGACAACCACAAACACCCACTGTAACCAGCCAATGGACATGTTACCAAAACCTGGCCCCTGCCAACCCGACGGGTCAGTCTGTCCCTGAACCGCATGTTTAGCGGAGGGGGGCCCGGGCCCCCCACCACTCTCGGGCCCTTGGACAGTGTCCGAATGGACCGAGTGGTCAGTCCGCCCCTGGTGACACTCCTACCACTATCTGCGTTATCTGAGTTCTCCACTGTTATACCCGGCCATATATCAAGGACCAGTTAGTAGTAACTGTTGTTTCATTGTTGCAAGCGGGGTTGCCCGATCCTGACACTATCTGTAATACTCGCCAACCAGGACATACTTGAAAACGAGAGAAATCTCAATGTATCCTTCCTGGTAAAATCCTTTCTCAAAAAAAAAAAGTACTGATATCATTACTAACCATACTCCAGCCATTATCAAGGACCGGTTGGTTAAAGTCTGTTGGCTTGTTATCTGCAAGCGGGTTACCCTATCCTGACAGCCGGGCACTCATATTCATATTCTTCCTTCCCCTGGACTGACCATATGATGCAACCTCTGTGGCTTGGCTCTCTGTCAAGCATAAACTAGCTACTGTAATATGCAGAGGGCTGCCAACTCTGCAACCCAACACAAATCATGTGACTTCAGCTCTATCACATTATGCACGGCATAATGCGGCAGCCAAACGCAAAGTCAAATGTGGCTGCCACATCCAGGTCTGGATACAGTGAACTGTGCTTTCAGCCACGTACCCTCTCTATCACTAAGTTAGGAACAGCATGGTGCTAGGTTAGAAGCCTTGGTGACCTTTCTATAATAAACACATTTCAGATAGAAAAGCAAATGTTGGGGGGCATGGCCGGCAGTAAGCGGGAGCGGACATGTCCTGGATGGACCTGTGGGGTAGGGGGGATGACAACCTCACACTGGAGGTGAGGGTGCCATGGTAAAGGGCCTGGAGGCCTGCCTACAGATATTGGCAGGGGAGGACGAAGATGGCCCGCTGACCTGAGCTAGCTGCATTGTGGAACTGCCGTGGGGTGGCGGCTCTGAAGCCGGATGGGAGGTCAGAGACCCAGCCACTGGATTTGAAGCTGCCAACCAGCTGTGGCCTCGGCACCCGCCGAGGCTGAAGTACCCCTGCTGCAGTGGATCAGAGCCCGATGCTGGCTGCGAAGACTGCGACACTGGGGTTGCTTGGACTCCGCTCTCTGACGCAGCGGAGGTCATTCACCCGACAGGCCCTGCGTGAGGCTGACCGTTCTGGGGGGAAGCGAGATCGATCCTATGGCGCTGCGGAAACTGTTGGTGCTATATACAGTCAGGTCCAGAAATATTGGGACAACAACACAATTCTAACATCTTTGGCTCTATACACCACCACAATGGAGTTGGAATGAAACAAGCACAATGTGCTTTAACTGCAGACTGTCAGCTTTAATTTGAGGGTATGTACATCCAACTCAGGTGAACGGTGTAGGACTTACAGCAGTTTGCAGATGTGCCTCCCACTTGTTAAGGGACCAAAGGTAATGGGACAGAATAATAATCATAAATCAAACTTTCCCTTCTTAATACTTGGTTACAAATCCTTTGCAGTCAATCACAGCCTGAAGTCTGGAACGCATAGACATCACCAGATGCTGGGTTTCATCCCTGGTGATGCTCTGCCAGGCCTCTACTGCAACGGTCTTCAATTCCTGCTTGTTCTTGGGGCATTTTCCCTTCAGTTTTGTCTTCAGCAAGTGAAATGCATGCTCAATGGGATTCAGGTCAGGTGATTGACTTGGCCATTGCATAACATTCCACTTCTGTCCCTTCAAAAACTCTTTGGTTGCTTTTGCAAATGCATCCACTTAAAAATGGATCGCCAGCTAGCTGGTGTGGCAGATAATGAGCTAGGTGCTGCAGCTAATGGAGCTTTGTTAAGGCAAAGGCTTCTTACGAGATATGAACGAGTATTCTGGTGCCTTTTAATACGAAGGAACGAGTATCCAATTCCCTCAAGAAGGTGTTCTCTAGGGTTTTTCCACGGGCCGGTGGATATCGGCGCCGAGCTACCGGCTGGGCAATACCCATCTCTTCAGGCCCCGCGAGAGGCAACCCCTCGAATGCCGCACCTCCTGCACCTTCCCCGTTCTTCCCTACCCGCTCGCGACCGTGGCGTGGCAGAGGATTCCGTGGAGCCACAGGCAGTCATTCTTCATCGACCTACAGACAAACAGGTACCTTTACACCTTCTACACCCGTCTGCGACCAAAGTGGGGGGTCGTTTAAGATTTTTTCACACAGCGTGGTGTCGCATTACATCGGACCCTTGGGTCCTCAACACTATACAAGGGTTTGTTCTCGAGATCTCTTCTCCCCCACACCAAATGACGTTTCCCTCCCCTCTACCCTTTTCAGGGGATGGGCAGACGTTGGTGCATTGGGAGATTTCGGAACTATACCAGAAAGGTGCCATAGAACGGGTTCCACAGGGGACCTCAGGTTTCCTGAGCAACCTGTTCTTGGTCCCCAAGAAAGGCAGAGGTGTTCGCCCAGTCATCAACCTCAGGGAGTTAAATGGGTCAGTGACTTACCGTCACTTTCAGATGGAGGGCATGCATATGCTCAAGGAACTGTTGAGACCCCGCGATTGGTCGGCAAACGTGGATCTCAAGGATGCTTACCTGACCATCCCGATTGCCAAGGAATCGTGGGATTTTCTACAATTCCATTGGGATCCAGATCTCTGGAGATTTCGTTGTCTGCCTTTCGGCCTGTCCTCAGCACCTTGGTGCTTCACCAAGGTGCTGAAGCCGGTCGTGGCATGGCTACGCGCCAAAGGAGTCCGTCTCATTATCTACCTGGACGACGTATTACTGATGGCCTCTTCAGAGACTCAGCTACGTCTCCATGTTCAATGGACGGTGGACCTCTTCCAATCTCTGGGATTTCTGATCAATCAGGAGAAGTCAGTACTCTCTCATCTCAAACCTTGGAATTCCTGGGATTCGGGGTGAACAGTGTTCTGATGTCTCTCTCAGTGCCACTACCCAAATGTCGATCGATCTTACACGAAGTTCGGTCCCTTTTGGATGCACATGCCCCATCCTTAAGAGATCTTGCTCGCGTGATCGGCCTTTTAGCAGCCACGAGGCTGGCAGTGAAGCCAGCACCCATGCCCTATCGGGGCCGACAAAGCCTGAAGGCCCTTTTTCTCAGACGGGGTCTCCCCTACTCTGCTCCGATCTCTCTCTCGGGAGAGGCCAGATTGGATCTAGACTGGTGGATCACTCACCTCCACTCCTGCAATGGCAGGCCTATCCTGGTGTCTCCCCCGACGATTACAATCGACTCAGACGCTTGTGGGTCAGGTTGGGGAGCTTACTGCGAAGGTTCCTCCTCGGGAGGTTGCTGGTCCGTTCAGGAACGTCAATTACACATGAACGGCTTGGAGCTCTTGGCAGGGCTGTTTGCACTACAGAGTTTTCTCAAGGATCACGTCCATCGATCAGTACTCCTCCGGATGGACAATTTCCCAGCAGTCAGATATATCAAATCGCTGGGGGGTCCTCGCTCCCTGCTTCTGATGACCATGGCTTCCCGCCTCTGGGAATGGTGCTTTCAGAACGGGATCGAGTTACAAGCGCAGTTTATTCCAGGAATCTCGAACCAATCCGCAGATTGGAGCTCGAGACACACAGAAGACTCCAGAGATTGGCATCTGTGCTTGGCAGCGTTCTCCTCTTTTCATCTCATTTAGATCTCCTTTCGCCCCAGTGGGTACGACTACGCTTGCGCGTTGGCTTCGCTGGCTGTTGGGTTTGTCAGGGGTTAATACCTCGGTTTTTGGCGCTCATTCGCTTCGCAGTGCGGTGGCGTCTTCCGTGGCCCCGGCAGGTTGTCCTTTGGAGGACTTCTTGCGATCAGCTGACTGGTCCAGGGAGTCCACCTTTCGATCTTTCTATTTCAAACCTGTTGTTCATTGGTCATCCGCAGTTGTGGGTTAGCTTTGAACAAGCAATAGGAGCCTCAGAGTCAATGTATTAAAATTATAGAATTTAGCTAAGTATGACGATAAGTTAGAATTTTAATAATAAAGACTCTGAGGCGAGTATTGCCCGTCACTCCCGCCGCTGTTGTGGTTTGTTGTCTACTGGGTCTGCGGATTCAATATCTTCCACTCTCACGTCTTCATTTTCCTCAGCCTCGTGAAGTATTTCATTGTCTCCTGTGGATTGCCCTTTGGGGTTCACTACTCTCCTCCATTGATCACCTCGTACAGCAAAGAAAGAGGAAGTAGGAAGGGCGTTGCCTGGTTTTGATGGGAACTGACAGGAAGGTGGACCGGTCCAAAGGAATGAAGGGATGTCAGAAGATACCATATGTATATCTGTTACTACTGTTATTATATATGTTTTCTCTTTTATTCAATATAAATGATTCATATTTTCAAAGTTCTTGCTAGTTGCCACTTGCTGCTATGTTTAATAAACAATTGTCAGACAGCTGCCCCTAGGTGGAGTAGCGACTGCTTAAACAGGAGTGGCACAAAAATTAGCACAAATTGCCTTTATTAATTACAAAGAAACATTACCAAAATCCAACATTTAAAACCAACACACAACAGCTGCAGCATGAGGGCACCGATATAATGAACATCAGAGCGGCTTTTATATTCAAAGTTGAATAGCAGGCAACAAACGAGTTTCTTGTCCTTACATTCAGAGTTCCCAACCGGGATACATAAATTGCTTGGAAACAACAAACGCCATAAAGGGCCACTTGCCATGCACCTAACTAGCCCTAAAACTTTAAAGATTCTGCTCTTGCCCTCACATCTGCACTAATACAAAACAAGTTAAAATCAAAACATTTAAGCAATCAGCTCAACATGTTTCGCCGGCCTGAACTATTATAGAACTATTTTGCAAATTGGTTAGTTCGGAAATTGAGAATATTGACATCACAAAAGTAATGGCATCCATTACCGATAACTTAACTGTTAAAGAAAGGCTAGCCTTAAAAGATCTAGAGTCCGAAAAAACAATCGTTATAAAACAATCTGATAAAGGCGGGAACATTGTAATAATGTCTGCGGGATACTATGAAAAAGTGGTACATAGGATTTTGATTGATAACGATACTTATATCAAAATGTCCAGGGATCCAACTAATCGTTTTGTTGTAGAACTTAAAAACTTGGTGGATTGGGCATTTGATCGTACTTTGATCACTAAATCGGAACGGGAATTTTTGGTCCCGACATCTCCCACAATAGCCACATTCTATGGCATTCCCAAAACGCATAAAAATCTCCAAGAGCCACCAGGCCGCCCAATAGTGTCGGGCAACGACGGCCTCACTCAAAACGCCAGTATTTTTCTAGATAAAGTTTTAAGAAAATATGTCACCAGCCTACCCTCATATTTGAGAGATACTAAACAAACTCTTCAAATAATAAAAGATAGAGGTATGGTTGACCAAACACTTCTCTGCAGTCTTGACGTAGAATCACTTTATTCATGTATTCCCCATGATTTAGGCCTTGCCCATGTTAAATTAATTCTCGATCGAGATAGTACCTTGAGTGATCTTACAAAGACATTTCTGATTAATCTTTTGCAATTCGTGTTGACTCACAACTATTTGACATTTAAAGGTACTACCATCAATTAAGGGGCAGTGCAATGGGTTCCTCAGGAGCACCTTCATACGCTAATCTATACCTGGGAATTTGGGAAGAACAATGCCAACAAAATGCTGATTTGAAATTCTATTTTGAGAAGGTTGATTTGTGGGTAAGATATATTGACAATATTTTGGTGTTCTGGAAAGGCACCAAGGAAGAATTCATAGAGCTGGTCATACTTCTCAATGATTATAATCTTAAATTCACTTATGAGGTTCAACAATCTATTATCTCATTTTTAGATATTAGGATTTCAGAGACCGAGCAAGGATCACTATCTACTACGCTTTACAAAAAAGAGTCAGCCACAAACAATCTGCTACATTGGCAGAGTTTTCACCCCATCCCACAAAGAAAAGGTATCCCAGTCGGTCAATATCTCAGATTGAGAAGCTTGTGTTCCACTATGGATGATTTTAATGTGAGAGCAAAGGATCTGCAGAGAGACTTTCAGGAAAAGGGGTACCCTAATAAACAGCTTAAGAGGGCGTACCAACGTGCCATTTCCACACCTCCTGAAACCCTTTTAGCAGATCAACCCCCTAAAAAAGACAGCATAATAAGATGCATAGGGACTTTTGACAAGGGTTGGCACTATGTCCATGAAATATTGAACAGGTTCTGGCCTTTATTGACAATTGATCCTCAATTACAGGATGTTTTACCGAAAAGGGCTTCAGTTACAGCTAGACGTAGTAAAAATCTGAGGGTCAAGTTGGTTCATAGCCATTATACTGTGTCCAAAGCCAGGTTTCGTCAACTTGGTTATCCAGTAATTTGCGGGGAACATATCAGTGTGGACTCATGGAAAACAAAGGAGTACGAAGTAAAAACTTTTTTCAATTGTAATTCAGTGGGCATAGTGTATCTTGCACAATGTGAATGTGGCAAGATGTACATTGGCAAGACTCTTCGTCATTTCAAGAGAAGGATTATGGAACACATCCATTCCCCTAGACGAATACAGGAGACACCTATATCGCGCCATCTGTCTCAGTACCATAATAATAATGCTATGGTTTTAAAGTTCTGTGGTTTGGAATTGGTGTCTCCATCACCAAGAAAAGGCGATTTTGATTGCAAATTACGGCATAGAGAGTGCCTGTGGATTTATAAGCTCCAGACTCTGGCTCCCAAGGGACTTAACGAAGGTTTTTCATATACCCCTTTTTTGTAATTTCTTTGCGGGTGCTGGTGATAGTAGGTACCTCCTTTCCCCTTATCCTGCATATAATTTTTGACACATATATCTTTTTTTCGGTTTCAATGCCTTTGGGTCGACTAGCTCTTGGAATCTAAAGGGTTACCATCTCTCCAATTTCATCATTATGTCATTACATAGAAGAATGTATATTCTTTTGGCTAATTAGGTCCTTTGTTTATATATTGTTCTCTGTAGGTTGGCAACCACGGTTATCAATAAAAATTTTGCAACATTAGTAATATCAGTTTAGCATCAGTTCACCATGACATTATACACAGTGTTTACTAATGTCTTTTTAGCATAGCTATAGTGGTTTGCTACTGTTCATACTGAGATACTTTTGACTAGTGGGCGATTGCCCGATAACTGTTGCTTATAATATTATTTCACCCGTGAGAAGGATTATCTACTTATTAAGCCTGACAATTCTGAAGAAGGAATTGTTTTTTCAAATTTAAGGCTATTTTTGTGGTTTTTTTTGTTGTTTTTTGTTTTTCTGTTGCTAACTACGGTATTTAGTGGTAGTAGCATTGTATTGGTCCAATTAAGACACGTGAGGGTCCATTGACCCTATAGGACGTATACTGCACATTGCTATTGGTCTACTGGTAATAGGTGACCGTTCATTGATCAGATCGGATGTACTTAATGTTATGATGAGCTTTTCTACACATCTTATGTAGCGATCTTGGGGATATCCATCGAACACTAAGATTCGTTTAAATCAGTTATTAGGACTGTGTAACTAGAAATCGCAAGTTTCAAGACAGGCGGTGACAAGATCGCTATAGTTTGGAGTGAAATGCCTGATGTATTGTAACCATTAGGTGATTCTTGGCATGTAGTAATACCAAAACACGAGTGATTCCAGCCAATTAGGACCTATTATCTAAATGATCTCGATTGGCAGGATCAAATGATACATGGGAGGTGCCCGTTGGATTTCATTGGTCAATTAAAGAATACCTTTTTCTTTTTAAGGTGCGAGGCAGACAAGTAACAACAAGCTATTCATTCTATCTTTTGCGCCAGATGAAGCTGGTTCAGGCCGGCGAAACATATGTTGAGCTGATTGCTTAAATGTTTTGATTTTAACTTGTTTTGTATTAGTGCAGATGTGAGGGCAAGAGCAGAATCTTTAAAGTTTTAGGGCTAGTTAGGTGCATGGCAAGTGGCCATTTATGGCGTTTGTTGTTTCCAAGCAATTTATGTATCCCGGTTGGGAACTCTGAATGTAAGGACAAGAAACTCGTTTGTTGCCTGCTATTCAACTTTGAATATAAAAGCCGTTCTGATGTTCAATATATTGGTGCCCTCATGCTGCAGCTGTTGTGTGTTGGTTTTAAATGTTGGATTTTGGTAATGTTTCTTTGTAATTAATATAGGCAATTTGTGCTAATTTTTGTGCCACTCCTGTTTAAGCAGTCGCTACTCCACCTAGGGGCAGCTGTCTGACAATTTTTTTGTTTTCGTGTTTGCTAATATCAGCAGGTTTAATCCTGGTAAGGGAGTGTTATCCCCAAGTTGACATTTGAGGATAAGTGATTGTGTTACCAGGGGTTTCTCCCTTGGCATGTTTTTTTTTTCTTATGTTTAATATAGCAAGAAAGAGAAGCAATACTCGCCTCAGAGACTTTATTATTAAAATTCTAACTTATCGTCATACTTAGCTAAATTCTATAATTAGAGAATAGCAGCAGTTTCTGCTTTTTATATGAGAATAATGGTGGTACCAATGTTTACAGATTTTCTTATTCACTGGATCGCTGAAGTTCAATGTAGATTTACCATTGTTTGCAACAATGGTGAACATTGGTGCGTTGTGAATTTCCCCATATATTTTTAATTCTTTTGAACATTAAAGCTTCTCCCCAAGAAGAAATCAGTTTTACATAAACATGAACCTAGTGTTTCCAACAATACAGTAGTCTTGCCGCGTGCTGATGCACCAGAGGAGTATGGTTATGGGTCCAGGATGCAGTGACACACCGAAAAATGCTGATGTGGTTAAATGGGTTTATTGGAGTATATCCAAACACAGAAACAGGATGGCTTGGCTGTAGGTCCAGAGTAAGGGAGAGGAGCAGGACAGGAAAAGGACTGACTGAACAAGGTAAGGGGAGAGACAGAGGAAAGGAATACTACAACAGGACAGGATAACAAGACAGACACAGTGTGCAACACACCAGGAGAGTTACAGGAGGCACAAGACAGCAGACAAGCGAGACAGGAAAAAGGGCTGTCTGGGAGTAGGCAAGACCACTGATGGCAGAGGGCACGGCTCTAGGCTGAATTGGAACACGGTAGTAAACTTGGAAGGGTCATGGCAGAAGACTGGGTGGGAAAACGCGCACTGGTAGCAAACTTCTTGCTAGCAGTGTTCAGGAGTAGCCTTTGAACTACATGATGGGAGCAGCACCCTTAAGGCTAGAGTCAAACGAACGCATTATTCGCATCGACCGTCAAAAAGTGCGTCCGAACGCATTGACGTATTTTTTCACGGAATGACGAAAACGGTCATACGATGCGCATTTTCGTGCATGATTTTTTACTGATCGTCAATAAAACACTTTTTGCGTCTGGACGTTATGTTGGCCGGACATTAGCAGCATCTGACGTCTCTTAATAATGCACACACGCCGCTAGCGGACGCAGCGCACTCTGTACGTCAGTACTAGCGGTTCTGCGTTCTCGAAAAAATGCATTTGTTTGCCGCTTGCGTTGCGCGGCCGCACTTTCGTGCAGCCGTACTTCGTATATTGGCCGTCATTGCCTGTCATTTGCTGCTACTGTGGCCGTGATTAAGTGCGCCTAAACGCACGTTAAAAATGCATTAGTCTGACCCCAGCCTTAGTAGGGAAGCACAGGCAGTGACTGGGAGCAGCTGTCCTACTAGCAGTGCTAGCAGGATTGGTCAGGATCTTGCAGGAAAGGTGCTGCCATGGTTTTCAAGCCACAGCAGTGGAGTAAGCTGTGACAAGTCTTAAAGTACTGACTTTACTCATTATTTTGGATGCTGTTTATTATTATTATCTAGTTCAGTGGTTCCCAACCGCAATCCTCAAGTACCCCCAACAGGTCAGGTTTTCCAGATAGCTTAAGCACAGCACAGGTGATATGATTAGCTGCTCATTGATTGCAGGATTCAGTCTGCATTTCCCCAAGGCAATCCTCAAAACCTGACCTGTTAGGGGTACTTGAGGACTGCGGTTGGGAACCACTGATCGAGTTTAACACCCTATCGTGGGAATAATTGAAAGTAAATACCAGTAATCCTCCTATTTTAAGATGACTGGCACTTCGTCAATTTAAGAATGATGATTAATATCCTCTGTGTAGTTGTGTAATACTCTCTCAGGCTCCTTTCCTTGTCACTGGAAACATTTTTCTAATGAAAATATGGCATTCCCAATCAGATTTTGTTGGCATACTTAAATATCAAATTAAGCCCCATTTAAGAAGAGAATAGACAATTTAATCACTTACCTACAAAACCCTCACTAACTCAGCGCCCCACTACCTGTCCTCACTAATCACCAAATACACCCCAGCCCGCTCCTTAAGGTCAAACAGTGACCTGCGCCTAGCTTCTCCCCGCATCACCTCTTCCCATGATAGACTGCAGGATTTCTCATGCGCAGCCCCCACTCTCTGGAATGCTCTCCCTCGTACTGTCAGACTTTCCCCTAACTTCTCTTCCTTCAAACGCTCCCTTAAAACATTCCTATTTAGGGAAGCCTACCACCCAACTCACTGACACAACCATCAATCACTCTCACCTTACAGTCCTCTCCTCCTGTTTCCAACCCCAACCCTCCTAGATTGTGAGTTCCTACGGGAATAGGGCCCTCAACTCCTCATGTACTGTTTGTCAAATGTTGTTCAATGTATTGTAACCCTGTCTATACTGTGCTTATTGTACAGCGCTGCGGAATATGCTGGCGCTTTATAAATAAAGAATAATAATTATAATAATCAGTATAGTCAGCATTACGTCATCCTCAAAACTGGCATAGGGGATTTCCAAAGGTGTGATGAAATATTATTTATTTGGTACTCAATATGAATGCATATCAGAATTTAATAGTTATAGGTGCTTTGTGCAGCAACAATTTTGAAGGGTTAACTTATACAAGTTATGTTAAAACATGAGTCAAATCAATATAAATGTTTATTTAGATATACTGTATATGTTCTATACTATTATTGTAATGAATGTATTTTTGAATTAGATAGCCATAATATTCATGATGATCAGAGTCTTATTTTGTAGCTGTTTTATAAAATGTATACTTCTTTTGTGGGTTTGAACTGTATCCAGATACACGTAAACAAGAAAAGAAGAACAGCGCTAGTACAGTGCCCCACTAGTGCGGGAGGTAAAAAAGTACACCACAGGTAGGGCAAGTGCATCCCAGAAAAATTGTGGATACAATATAATGCAGTAATGACCTGGAAAACCTTTAGTCCAGTGGACACAGATGATGATCAATGTGCATGAAAACTAAAAAAACAAAGAAAAACACATATGGTGCAGTATGTCTATGCACAGATGCGAATAGAATACGTGAAATGGTGGAACTCACATATACTGGAGCCTGTACAATAAAGGCTCACTATGATCGCAGTGGGTCTCTTCAGGGATGACCCCGTCCCGTCTTCATACAGTTCCAGAAATTATTCACATGGGCCGTACATGAAACGAAGCAGACACATACCATAGTAAAGCATTGCAGACTACAAGATAGTACAGGCCAGGTGGTCACAACACTTACGTGGTGGAGAGCCTGTGTGGATTCACTGGCTCTGTACAGGCGCCTGGGTGTAGAAAGGGATACACCAAACCCTCTTCGTTATGTAGGAGTAAAAAATAACCTCACCATCAAAAGGTAAAAAACGATTTAATAAAAGAATAAAATAAAGAAATACATCCAAAACGCGTTTCGCCGCTAACGCAGCTTCATCAGTTGGTATCAAAAAAAGAATAAAGTCTTTATTCTTTTTTTGATACCAACTGATGAAGCTGCGTTAGCGGCGAAACGCGTTTTGGATGTATTTCTTTATTTTATTCTTTTATTAAATCGTTTTTTACCTTTTGATGGTGAGGTTATTTTTTACTCCTACATAACGAAGAGGGTTTGGTGTATCCCTTTCTACACCCAGGCGCCTGTACAGAGCCAGTGAATCCACACAGGCTCTCCACCACGTAAGTGTTGTGACCACCTGGCCTGTACTATCTTGTAGTCTGCAATGCTGTACTATGGTATGTGTCTGCTTCGTTTCATGTACGGCCCATGTGAATAATTTCTGGAACTGTATGAAGACGGGACGGGGTCATCCCTGAAGAGACCCACTGCGATCATAGTGAGTCTTTATTGTACAGGGTCCAGTATATGTGAGTTCCACCATTTCACGTATTCTATTCGCATCTGTGCATAGACATACTGCACCATATGTGTTTTTCTTTGTTTTTTTAGTTTTCATGCACATTGATCATCATCTGTGTCCACTGGACTAAAGGTTTTCCAGGTCATTACTGCATTATATTGTATCCACAATTTTTCTGGGGTGCACTTGCCCTACCTGTGGTGTACTTTTTTACCTCCCGCACTAGTGGGGCACTGTACTAGCGCTGTTCTTCTTTTCTTGTTTACGTGTACCTTTTGGGTTGTTTGGGAAAGACCCTTTGAGAACTTAGCTGCTGTTTTGCTCCATCATTGTGTTATTTCTCCCCCTCCACCTACTGCCACCCCAGCGCCCCCTTTTCTTTTGTATTTATATTGTATCCAGATACAGGATACAGGGTCTGTAGACCGCCAAAAGCAGTTAAAATATGCTAAACAAGCAGAAAGTAAATAGGATATATATATATACAGTGGGGCAAAAAAGTATTTAGTCAGCCACCAATTGTGCAGGTTCTCCCACTTTAAAAGATGAGAGAGGCCTGTAATTGTCATCATAGGTACACTTCAACTATGAGAGACAAAATAAGAAAAAAAATCCAGAAAATCACATTATCTGATTTTTAAAGAATTTATTTGCAAATTATGGTGGAAAATAAATATTTGGTCAAGATCAAAAGTCCATCTCAATACATTGTTATATATCCTTAGTTGGCAATAACAGAGGTCAAATGTTTTCTCTAAGTCTTCACAAGGTTTTCACACACTTTTGCTGGTATTTTTGCCCATTAATCCATGCAGATCAACTCTAGAGCAGTGATGGTTTGGGGCTGTCGCTGGGCAACACGGACCTTCAACTCCCTCCAAAGGTTTTCTATGGTGTTGAGATCTGGAGACTGGCTAGGCCACTCCAGGACCTTGATATGCTTCTTACGAAGCCACTCCTTGGTTGCCTGGGCGGTGTGTTTGGGATCATTGTCCTGCTGAAAGACCCAACCATGTTTCATCTTCAATGCCCTTGCCGATGGAAGGAGGTTTTCACTCAAAATCTCACGATACATGGCCCCATTCATTCTTCCCTTTACACGGATCTGTCGTCCTGGTCCCTTTGCAGAAAAACAGCCCCAAAGCATGATGTTTCCGCCACCATGCTTCACAGTAGGTATGGTGTTCTTTGGATGCAACTCAGCGTTCTCTCTCCTCCAAACACGACGAGTTGAGTTTTTACCAAAAAGTTCTACTTTGGTTTCATCTGACCATATGACATTCTCCCAATCCTCTTCTGGATCATCCAAATGCTCTCTAGCAAACTTCAGACGGACCCGGACATGTACTGGTTTAAGCAGGGGGACACGTCTGGCACTGCAGGATTTGAGTCCCTGGCGGCGTAGTGTGTTACTGATGGTAGCCTTTGTTAATTTGGTCCCAGCTCTCTGCAGGTCATTCACTAGGTCATGTAGTTGTGGGATTTTTGCTCACCGTTCTTGTGATCATTTTGACCCCATGGGGTGAGATTTTTTGTGGAGCCCCAGATCGATGGAGATTATCAGTGGTCTTGTATGTCTTCCATTTTCTAATGATTGCTCCCACAGTTGACTTCTTCACACCAAGCTGCTTGCCTATTGCAGATTCAGTCTTCCCAGCCTGGTGCAGGTCTACAATTTTGTTTCTGGTGTCCTTCGACAGCTCTTTGGTCTTGACCATAGTGGAGTTTGGAGTGTGTCTGTTTGAGGTTGTGGACAGGTGTCTTTTATACTGATAACAAGGTCAAACAGGTGCCATTCATACAGGTAATGAGTGGAGGACAGAGGAGCCTCTTAAAGAAGACGTTACAGGTCTGTGAGAGCCAGAAATCTTGCTTGTTTGTACTGTACTGTAGGTGACCAAATACTTATTTTCCACCATAATTTGCATATAAATTCTTTAAAAATCAGACAATGTGATTTTCTGGATTTTATTTTCTCATTTTGTCTCTCATAGTTGAAGTGTACCCATGATGACAATTACAGGCCTCTCTCATCTTTTTAAGTGGGAGAACCTGCACAATTGGTGGCTGACTAAATACTTTTTTGCCCCACTGTATATATATATAACTTTATGGCTGGAGAAGACTCCAAAGTAAACCTAAAATAACTAATTTTAACAAAACAGGTCAGTATTCACTCACAATAACGAGAAGAAAAATGTAGCTTTTACATTAGTGGGCTTTGTCTGTGTTTGAAACCTTCACGAACATAGATGTGTACCCTCGGGCACCACTGGCGGCCAGAAGGCAATATAAAAAAATGGTCAGTGACCAGCTCGTTAGACAATAGGATCTTTCCTTTATGGTCATTACTTTCTTCCAGCTCCATGACTTGACAAAGGCTGCTAAATTGCCAAAGCGTTGTTGCTATAAACCGCTGTTTTGATTATTCAATAAAGCCACATTGGATTGCAGTGACTGGTCTCATCATATTTCTTTGTGGCTTCCGGTTTTGGTGCCATCTTGAATGGCCACGAATGGCCACGTGGCAGCTCCACTGTCCTCAATGAAATTTGTATCTCCAAAGATGTGATCTGTCCTTCTGCATGCTCTCTGCTGGACAATTCCTGTATGAAGCCAATCTGCCTGACAGAATGGGGATCAGTGACTTTTATTATGTCACTTGTTGAGCGTACATAATACTGTGAAGAGGGGATATGATAACATCCTAACATTGTGAGTGAACATCCTCCTCCAGACCCAAATACTACATACACCCTCCTTACCATTGGGTTACCATAATTTCCTCGGGAGACTACTCCATGTAAGTTATGCCTTGCTAGTTGCAAGTTTGCACAAGTTCAGTTTTGCCCATGTTTGTGAGCCATTTTGCATGCTCAGCACCAAGGTTACCCCAAACATGCAGGGTTATTCAAAGAGATCCGAATTGGGGCCGAAAGGTAACCGAACGCTGAAATTCAGCGTACGGTTACCTTTCCTGGCCATTCGGCTATTCAGAGAGCAGGCAAATGTTGGTGAATTGTCTGCACATACGGTGCCAGTTTGGTGGCTGTTCGAGGGCAGTGAAATCCCCATAGAGACGCAATGCTTTGTCTATTCAGAGAACAAAAACCAGCAGTGAAAAGTTGCCGAAATGCCCTGCCATTCGGTGGTTTCATTCGACAGGTTTATTCAGGCGAATCCCATAGGCTTCAATGTTAAAAATATTCCCGTTTTAATTCAATATCTAATAAACCGTTTATTATAATATTCTGCAGTAAAAAGTCTCTTATTTATAGGTTTTTTAGGATCTTTTAAGCATTTTTGGGGATTTTTTTCCAAACAAAAAGTTTCCGTTTTTAATTTCAATTTTTTAAAAAAGTTTTTTCTTTTTTCTGTAACAGCCCTTTTTATTATCATTCCTTGGATCTTGTATGTAAATTTCAGACATTTTCGCTTAGTCAGTAGTTTGTTTGCAAACAGAATTTCATTTTTCAAACATTCAAGCGTACTGTTTATTGTTTTTTTCACTCCATTCGTCTGCGGTTTCCAGCGGCTGCTCTGCGCTTTTTATCGGCTCCTGCTCGGGTTTCTCCGGCGTCTTCAGCGGGGTTAATCCAGATGTTTTTGCGGGTTTCGGTGTGCATTCGCCTGGGTTTTGCAGTGAGTGTTCGTCGGGTTTGCAGCGACTTTTCCCTGCACTACGACGGCCCTGTGGTGCTTGCTGAATACACCGCAGGGTTGCCGAAATGGGATCGCCAAATCGCACTGAATTGAAGAGAACGAAAAGTCACCGAACGTGCGGTGACTTTTCGATTCTCTTTGAATAACCCTGATGGTGTCACTCCCTGTTGCCAACATTTGCTGCTTTGCAGGTTTACATGTGACTTGGTACTTGAGCAAGGGTGGGGTGAGTTATGTTTGCTTTGCAAAATTTCTTCTATATATATATGGTTAACGCGTTGGAATTTAAGATACAGCCTCAGGAAAGCCCCTGCATGGGCTGAAACTTCACTGATATGATCCAATCAATCTGCTTACGATTCTCTAAGCACCACGTACATCATTTTTGGAATTGTCACGTTCCAGACCTGTCGTCTTTAAATTGTTCCACTACAATTTCGGCATCCTGATAGCCACCAGGAAACTGTCCTCCTTTAAATACAAAAAGCCATTGTTATTTTCAAGGTGCCCCCCACCTTTTTCATGGTTTCATTAGGTTAGGACCCACATTGAATGAGGTAGCCGTCACACAGCAGGTAGACTTAATACTTTTACGGTCATTCATGTAAACTAAAAATCTCTGGTTTTGTTTGGCATGGAGCCATAGGGATAAGCGCAAATTACAACCTTTTTTCTTGTGATGTTTTGTCTCATGAACCTGTCTAGCTTCTGGGGTCACCTAAGAGACAACTTGGCTACAATTCGTGGACCAATATTGACCATCTCAGTTAAAAGAAGGAAAAGAGACTAAAGTCTTCTGAATAAGCAGTGGAATCTTCCCATTCCAATATCATAACCAACCCTTTGAGTCTGACCCATGCTATAGGTATACTGGCCTAAACACAACCCCAACAGACGACCACCCACTTGGAATCCAATTTCTCAAACAAGTGAATTTACCTCAAACTAAGAGGCCTGATATACTTCATTCCCCAATTACAGAATGAGAAGTAATCACAGCAATCTCTACCCTTAAATTTAGGAAAGCTTTAGCTGGTTTTTTGGTAGAATTCAATAAATTTATGAAACCACATATTTTGTGCCCTTTCAATCCTTGTATAATGCCATACCATATGGCATATGGTATACTAACAGCCTACATGTAGTCTCCATAAATGTATCTTGTACTGTCTTATTGCCGAACTCAAGTAGAGAAACAGACAGAGACCTTGTGTAAATAATATATGGACTGCTATATCGTCACTTTTGATGGCTAAGCTAATGAATTACATGTTTTGACTCTTAAGTAGAGTTTTAAACCATATTTTTTAGCTATGATTTGGGTGTATTGCGTGCATTTTGTTTCTTAATAGACAGATTTATCCTGCATAAGTAACCTATTCTACAGATCTTCCAGGAAATCAAGAAAAGAAATGAGCTTACAAAAAGCACCTTTCGCAAGTAAAGTCCTGAACAATAGACTATTTCTGTTTAGTTTCCACCGTCTTTTGCTCTTCCTGATCTGTTTGTTCTTTATGAGACAGAACCAGTGGGGCCATATTACAATATGTAAACAAACATGTGGGGCCATATTACAATCATGACGCTAAGGCCCCATTACAATCTTCGCGCAAATGCGCTAGCGCAGCGCAATTTTTTTTTGTGCACGCAAAAAAACGTTAGCGCTCAAATTAACGCGGTATTACGATCCGAGTGCATTTTTTCAGCCTTCAACTTTTTTCGAGTGCAGAACCGACGCGCAAATGACCGTTGCGTGCAGGAATCGGTGGGCAGACTGTTTTTTCACGGGATTCAGCCAATCAGAATTAAGAACCACCATTTGCTAGGTTTCGGTTGTTGTGCCTGTCAAAGTCAATCTGCGTATATGTGCTGCAACAAAAATAAAAAATTAAACAATTTACTAATTTTATTGTTTGGGTATGTGTAGAATGTGTAACTGTACTGTGCAGTATTTTTTTTTTTGTGCAGGTTCATTTAATTTCGGCCAGAACGTTCAGATTGTAAATTAACACCAGGTTTTCAAAGACGTTAAAATGATGTGCGCAAACTTTGTGCGTTACATTTTGCGCTAAGATTGTAATACCATGCGTGCATACGCGTACTAACGCATTGGCGCTCACAATGTTAAGTATAGGATGCGCGCAGGAACGCGTAATACGACGTTATGCGCTAATGTTTTTTTCCTCGTGCAAATGCGCATTTGCGTGAGCGAGGAATGTAATAGGGGCCTAAAACGGGAACACTAAGGAGAAAAACCTGCGCCTGCAGGTTTCCCATATAGTCCCTATTTTGTCGTGATATTACGGCGCAGGCGCTAAACCAGCAGCCTGCACTGTAACACGGCGCAAAGCCTCAGAATACTCGTGGCAGCGCTAAGTGACGCTGTGAGCATCCACTCCATGGAGTCTATAGGACACCAGTGAGGCTTCTGCTGCCGGTCACATGACCTGCAGGATGGAGCCTTGCAGATGGAGCCGCCTTTCTCGTCACGAGATGGGAGGTAAGTATGTGAGTTTTGGGGGGTTGTTCAGCTGGTCCTGACTGATTCCGATTCTATTCAATCTATTAGCGGAATTTGTATTGTCTTTCGTGGTTTGTAACGGACAGTGAAAATACCGCTAAACATTTCCGGGAAATGCATGGATTCTATTACATAGTAACTAAGGATCTCACCATCTATGCACTGGCGGATCCAGAGGGGGCATTTGCCCCCCAAGATGCAGTCCCATTAAAGGTCATACAAGGGGACGTTTGAATCCCTGTATCTTCAGTTCTAAAAACAGCCTACATAGACCATAGGGGGATCATTGGAAAGGCCAGATTCTGACATTTCCAATGGTACCAAACTTACACATTTAACATACAGGGTTATTCAGAGAGAGGTGAAAAGCAGGAGAATGACTGGAGAATGGAAAATTCTAGGTCAAAGTAGCCGATTTGGAAAGTGAGATGAATAGAGTTTTTCTGGTTTGGCTATTTTGACCTAGAATTTTCCATTCTCCAGTCATTCTCCTGCTTTTCACCACTCTCTGAATAACCCTGATAGTAAAAATATAACGCAAGAGAAACAGTGTATTTTTTATCCATTTGCAGAATAGGCCATGAAATGGCACAGAAACAAATGGGTTAACTTCTATGTATCATACCTTTTGGAGTTTTCTAGACAAAGCTATTTCCTGGATGCACTCAAAATATATAAACCTCTATAATGTGTATAGTGTATGTCCAAGCCTGTGTGTATCTGTGTGTCTGGTGTATATATGGATAACTATATAATATAGCTATGTATGTGTCTGTGTCTTTTGAGTGTATGCCAATGAGTGTGTGTCTGTAAACCAGTGTTTCCCAAACCTGTCCTCAGGACCCTCTGCTTCCCCAGGTTTGCCAGATATGTGAAGCACAGCACAGGTGATATGATTTGCTGCTCAGTGATTGCAGGATTCAGTCTGCTTTTCCCCAAGGTAATCTGAAAAATCTGGCCTGGTTGAGGGTCACGAGGACAGGTTTGGGAAACACTGCTGTAAACAGATGTGTATGAGTGTGTACCTGGGTACATATCTCCCAAATGTCCCTGTTTTTGAGGGTTCGTCCCTATTTTGGGCACAAATTCCCCTTTCCATCTTTTTTTCTAATGTTCCTCCTATTAGAAGCTCCTCAATATATTCAGGGAGTGCAGGTGTATAACACAGATGCACAGCAATAAAATGCGCAGAAATTAGTCTGTAAACTATAATAAATGTAAATAAGATACTTTGCTTTGATTTTAGTTAACATTTTTATTGACATAAGTGACCCAAAATTGTGTGATGCAGCCTATAAAGTTTGGTAATAGCCTAATTTTTGAGCATGGCATTAGCGACTTCCCTAAATGATGTATCCAGCTATGTTTTTCAGTCATAGGCCACAGGTTTCCATGTTAAGTCACAATAGATATATACTTTGACAGTGTGATTAGGGGCAGGGTAGTAGACCATAAATATATTAGTAGGCGTATGGGGAGGGAAGGGTAGGGGGGAACCCCCTAAGACAAAAGGGAAGTACTTTGTCATTTTTGTTTCATTTATTGACAAGCGGCCTAGCTGCCCAATATCTAGAAAGGGCATCCTGTATGTTTAGTCAGACTCCACATGAAGGAGTAGGCGTTTGTTTTATATTCTGTTTATTTGATGTTTTGCTGTACCCTGCTGCTTTTATGACTGCATAATAAAATAAAGAGGAAGTTCTGACCTTTGCATCCAGTGCCTTTTATTACGTATATCATATGTATATAATAACAATGGTTAAAGAGAGGGGAATTCCCACACTTACTGGTTTAGGAGTTGACCACTGACAATGTCCATAGAGCATAGAGCAGTGCAGTGGTGGCCCCCATGTTACGAAAAAATTTACAAAACAACTCAATAAATTCACACAGACAGCTCTCCTGGAAGAAAGGAACTTGTGAATGTAGGAATGAATTTGTGTGAGATTTTAGTATCATAGTTGTATGGAGTAATTTTTATGTATTTCTTTGAATAAAGTGAGTTAGAGTAGTGTGTGTTTGTACATGCTTGGGTAATATTTTGCAGCCGCGTATGACAATGATGTTTGGGTGTGAATACATAGGTGTGTGTGTGAATCCAAGTGCTAGTAGATTAACTAAAGGAGAGGCCACACATCATTATATTATGGGCCTTGGCAGTTATCTGCCACCTATCATGCATGGCTCTACTTTTATCAAGCTTTAGGTTGCCACCTATTTTGCAAAATTATTAGGTCACTTCTGCATTCAGGCACTTCAGTCCTCAAGTACCCCCAACAGGCCAGGTTTTGCAGATCACTCTGGGTAAATGCAGACTGAATCCTGCAATCACTGAGCAGCAAATCATATCACCTGTGCTGTGCTTCGGATATCTGGAAAACCTGACCTGTCGGGGGTACTTGAGGACCGCAGTTGGGAACCACTGCTTTAGATTATTCTCCAAAATATGCAGAATTAATAGTGTGCAGAATTATGGGGTTATGTTATCTGCAAACTGGGGTGGGCTGGCAAGTGGATGAATGGCTCCTGGGCCACTAGCATGTTAGGGCCTGTGAGCCACAAGTTCCATTCCCAGCTAAATACAGCTAGCCATATTTCATAAGGGGTTATTCAAAGAGGGCACTGAATTGGACACGGAATTGAACCGAACTGTGAATTTCACCATACAGTGCAATTTCTTGGCAATTCGGCTATTCAGAAAGCTGTCACCAAATATTGGTGAGTTGCCAGCGAAATACGTTGACCTTCGGCGGCAGTGAAATTCCCCATAGAGAAGTAACTATTAATCTATTCAGTGTAGGGAAAGGTTGGCGAAATGCCCAGATTTTCAGTGGTTTCATTCGACAAGTTTAAATAGGCAAATCCCATAGTTTTCAATGTAAAAAAAATTCCCCTTTTTTCAAAAATGTTTATTCAACCGTTTCATTTGCAGCAAAAAGTCTTTTTATCTTTTTTTTTTTTAAGTTTTTTAGGCATTTTCGGGATTTTTTTGGCAAATTTTTTAAAACTACAATTTTTTTAAATGGCTTTTATTTTTATTATGTAACAGACCTTTTTATTGTTATTAAGCAAACCAAAAATTTGTGACCACTCCCAATCAATTAAAAACACTATACGTATCTGCTAGCTTCGACAACAGCACTGCCCCTCAATGCAGACAGGATATATAGAGGTGAAAAATGTGAAGTATAATCTGCAAAACAAATCAATACAAGCATAGTGCAGACCGCAGATACAGAATTAAATATATTGAGCCCCCGCTGGAATTGCACTCACAAGATCGAAATAACTAATGACAAGTGCTTGTTCATCAAATAGATCCAAATTTGAACAATTTCTCCTCATTCGTTTGAATTGGCCTTTAGGGATATTATCGAGCCAAAAATCAGCATGGGCACTTTTTCTATCGATAGCTGAATTACAGTCCGTTGACTTAAAAAAAGTTTTGGTGTCTAATCTATCTTGATTTGCAAAAATGGTTAAATCCACAAAATCTATTTATTTTTGGTTAATCCTATGCGTAAATTTCAAATTAAAATTATTTGTATTTAATGAATCTATAAACCTTTGCAGTGATTCAATAGACCCCTCCCAAATAACAAAAATATCATCGATAAAGCGATGCCAGATGACAAAGCTGCCCCCAGCCAGTGGCCAAACACAATTATCTTTGGTTCGAGGATATTTTTTTATCTCCAAATCTGTGGCATGGCTATGGGGACAAGGTTTGCCCCAAGTTATATTCTCCAGTGAACTGGCCACCCTGGGACAGTCACTGATTTTATCCGGGAGCGGCAACAAACAATGGCACAAATGCCTTTAATTGATTCACAAAGAGACACTCCCAAATACCAACTTAAAAACAACATACACACACCAGCAGTGTGAGGAGAAATTAGAGGTGTATGATAATGGACAAGCCATTCAATTTTCGCTCCAGATGAAGCCGGTTGTTACCGGCGAATCATATGTCGAGCTGAGTGTTTAACCTATGTGGTTTTAATACTGTATGTCTTGTTTTTGCAGATGTGAGGGTAAGAGTAGAATCTGATGAGTATTAGGGCTAGTGGCAAGCATTTGAATATATATCTGTGAGTAATTTGCTTTGGCCTCTGGTTGCCCAAATATGGTTGGATCTTTGATCCTAGGCAATTGGGCTTTATTATTATAAATTGGTGGCTGCATTTCAGCTATATTTATTAGCACCCGAGGGATCGCAGTATACTATTGCAATAACAGCTACTATGTCCATTATCATACACCTCTAATTTCTCCTCACACTGCTGGTGTGTGTATGTTGTTTTTAAATTGGTATTTGGGAGTGTCTCTTTGTGAATCAATTAAAGGCATTTGTGCCATTGTTTGTTGCCGCTCCCAGATAAATCAGTGACTGTCCCAGGGTGGCCAGTTCCAGGCCAGCCATCAGAAATTTTGGGGCCCCTTACTGGCTCTCAGAAGGGGCCCCCCCGATCCCCTCTTCCCATAGGAAATACATTATTTCGTGTGAATTATGATCACATTAGAGTGCTAGTGCCAATATCTTAAAATCGCACACATTGCTCGCACAACAGCACATTTAACATAAAGTACCTATCTGCTTCAAATAATTTAAGACAGTAT
Organism: Leptobrachium leishanense; assembly: GCA_009667805.1. NCBI lineage: Eukaryota > Metazoa > Chordata > Amphibia > Anura > Megophryidae > Leptobrachium > Leptobrachium leishanense. Next base: position 156,600,041 of record CM019067.1, on the reverse strand, counting down.
GAAATTGTGATTAAAAAAATATGAATCAAGATCGTATTACAGAGTGTTGCTCCCAGTACCTTAAAAAAAAAATCACATAAAATGTGTATTTTCCTGCCTGTTTGGAGCCAAAACCCAGCTTAGCAGGCAAGGGCAGGGATAAACTTCATTTACGGCACTGAGTACCAAGCCCAATTTTCCCTGACAAAAACAGCTGAGCTTATTGAAGTGATTGCACATAAAGGTTTTTCCAATTTACTCAGGGCCTGCCCTGTGCTGCCTGGAGCCAAGGATGAAATGCTGTCCCCTCCCCCACCCCACCCCAATACACCCTCATAGAAATAAATAAATTTAGTTATTTATTTATTTATATAATATATATATATATATATATATATATATTATATATATAATTTCAGAGTAGGTAGCACTCAGTCTGTGTTAGTTAGGAGTAACTTAGTGCCCAGGTGCTACTCGTGGAGTCAATATAGTAAAAAATAGATAAGTGCACACTGGGACTTGTAAAATAGAAAAACTTTATTTGATATGCATTAAAAACCAGGAGTGTGCTGTCACTGCCCATAGTGCCGAGGTGCTGCCTGGCTGAAACCATCAGCAGCTCGTCCTCCCAAAAGATTACAATTTAGCACTGAGGTTTCATGTTGTTCGCGTCTGGCCACACACACACTCCAACCCCTCCACACACTGCTACATGCAGACTGAGACAGTGATCCCTCCACACAGAACTTTGTGCCATTGCTGCCGTTAATAGAGGATGTCTGTCAGCTGACAGCTGGAGGGAGAGCACGGCGTACAGGCAGCTCCCAGACATCCTCTATTAACGGCAGCAATGGCACAAAGTGCTGTGTGGAGGGATCACTGTCTCAGTCTGCATGTAGCAGTGTGTGGAGGGGTTGGGGTCTTGGGGAATGTGTCTGAGCTGAAAGCTGGAGGGAGAGCACGGTGCAGGCAGCTCCCTGGCTCCCCTCACTGTACACATTACAAAGCGCGCTGCAGTGCTGGGAACCTCCAGTTTTTGGGGTGAAGTACCTGAACAGCTGCTCCTTGGCTGCCTCCGATGGTTTCTTGTACTCTGCCCTCCTCCTGCAAGTCAGGTGACTGTGACAGCCCGGTCTTAGCTGAGGGAACAGTGACCGTGCCCCCACACACGCAGCCACGCTGCTCAGGAGTGGGAGAGCGGCGGCCGGAAGGAGACAGTAACGAGTGTGTGGGCGGGCCAGATCGAATGAATGTGGGAGGTGCAAAGCTTGTGTTAATCAAAAAAGAAAAACTACTGAGTTTAAAAGCAGCAATAATGGGAAGATGTTCAAAATAAATCTTTTTATACATTGCTCGAGTAAAGGAGTAATTTATTTGCTCCAATGCCCCTGTGGGGCACAATATATTGGGCAAACGTCAAGATCCTTCCGTGTATGCATTTTGGAGCATTTAGGTAATATCAGGCAGGGCCGGTGCAAGCATTTTTGTCTACTCAGGCGAAGGTGCGTTTTGGTGCCCCCCCCCATCCCTACCATGCCATGTCAATCAGCATTGAGATGCATAATAATCTCTAAAACATACCAAGAAAATAAGTTGTCATTTGCGCTCACCCCCAGGCATGTACTGGCCATAGGGACTACAGGGAGATTCCCGGTGGGCCGATGGCTCTGTGGGCCAGTGTGAATGCTGGTTCACCGCATGGCTCGCGCTGCCCTTAATGGGTGAGGTGAGAACTTCCTCACTGCAAAACAGACGCATTCTCATATTGCGGCCACCGGTGAGACCCTCTGCGCATGCGCCTCACCTTAAGGCATGGTGCACACTTGACCTCAGTGCCACTGCGGTGCTTTACCCAATCGCTCTGCAGCAACTCCAGTATCTGTAGAGCGATTGGTTGAGCGATCCAGTTGGATTATATACTATTTTTGTGCGTATTTGCATAATTAAATTGGGCCGGTCTGGATGACATCCAGGGCTGATTTTCTGTCCCAGTCCAGCCCTGCTCACCCCTGTAGCTCCATGTTGAGCAAAACACAGAGGTTTTGGTTTATTTGAATGGTCATTAAAGTGTAAGCTCTTCTGCCGCATCACGACACCTCTGGGTCAGGCTAGTCCTTCCTAATGAAACCAAAAGCTGCTTTCTAAGCAACCACATGTTCTCATGCGGCTTCTCAGCCATGAGAGAAACTGGTGGGTTTTATTTATACCCTCACCAGGAGCAATTCAGGTTTATAAGATACGTCTACCTTATTGATGTACTTATACACACTGCAAATTACAGAGCTCACTTCAATAAACCTTCCAATAATGTGCAGTGTGTAAAAGCGTATCACAGAGCTCCACAGCAATAAAACTCATAGTAATGTGCAGTGTGAATGAGTGTATAACAGAGCTCCACAGCAATAAAAAACGGCAATGTACCAATATCAGTTTATTCAAACCCCCTGCATATCATTTTACACCCCCAGACCCCGGTACATGATTTTACACCCCCAGCATAGCAATTTATACCCCCAGTAAATCAATTTACAGGCCCCAGACCCAGTATATCAATTTACAGCCCCCCAGTATATCTATTTACAGCCCCCCGTAAATCTATTTACAGCCCCCAGACCCAGTATATCAATTTACAGGCCCCCCCAGTATATCAATTTACAGCCCCCCCAGTATATCAATTTACAGCCCCCAGACCCAGTATTTCAATTTACAGCCCCCAGACCCAGTATATCAATTTAAAGCCCCCAGACCCAGTATATCTATTTACAGCCCCCAGACCCAGTATATCAATTTACAGCCCCCAGACCCAGTATATCTATTTACAGCCCCCAGACCCAGTATATCCATTTACAGCCCCCAGACCCAGTATATCAATTTACAGCCCCCCAGTATATCTATTTACAGCCCCCAGACCCAGTATATCCATTTACAGCCCCCAGACCCAGTATATCCATTTACAGCCCCCCAGTATATCTATTTACAGCCCCCAGACCCAGTATATCAATAATGTACAGCCCCCCAGTATATCTATTTACAGCCCCCAGACCCAGTATATCAATAATTTACAGCCCCCAGTATATCTATTTACAGTCCCCAGACCCAGTATATCAATTTACAGCCCCCCAGTATATCTATTTACAGCCCCCAGACCCAGTATATCAATTTACAGCCCCAGACCCAGTATATCCATTTACAGCCCCCAGACCCAGTATATCTATTTACAGCCCCCAGACCCAGTATATCAATTTACAGCCCCCCAGTATATCTATTTACAGCCCCCAGACCCAGTATATCCATTTACAGCCCCCAGACCCAGTATATCAATTTACAGCCCCCCAGTATATCTATTTACAGCCCCCAGACCCAGTATATCCATTTACAGCCCCCAGACCCAGTATATCTATTTACAGCCCCCAGACCCAGTATATCTATTTACAGCCCCCAGTATATCTATTTACTGCCTCCCACCCCAGTATATCCATTTACAGCCCCTGGACCCAGTGCAGCAATTTAAAGCCCCCCCAGTATATTAATCTACACCCCCCCCCCCATTAGTTTTTTCACACCTGGTAATAAATCTCCTCTCTGCCTCGGTCCTCCTTCGCAGCAGAGTGAAAGCACAGGGGCTGGTGGTTCCTCCTGCAGTTGTTTTCCTGGGCTATGTGGATCACGTGTGGGGGCGGCGCCAAATTACACAGTGTGCCTGCTCGTGTTAAGAATGTGGGATGGGACTGAGACAGGCACACACACTGCAGCGCCGCCGCGGTATGACAGTGCATCGCTGGGCCCATCAGGCCATCATCGCTGGGCTGTCAGATGATCAATCCCTCTCCAGTATGTTTAGAAAATCTGATTTTTCCGCCCCTCAAACTGGCAGCAGGCCAGGACAGTAAGGCGGCCCCGCCTGTGCCGCCTTACATTAGCGCCGGCCCTGATATCAGGAGAAAGACAACGAATCATAATGTACCAGTTCACTGCAATTCATGTCCAGTTTCTAATTTAGAGCAGTTTATTTGTCTAGGTATTGATCTGGTCACCCCGAATTGGAGAGGGGGCAATTCGCATAAAGATTTACTCAGGAGAGAGACCGAATGGATATTTAGAGTAGGGACTTGGAATAAAGGTGGGCTTAATGTTGATCTGGACATAAATCAATGGTTGTGATTTGGGGATTTATTTTCGCTGTGGAGAGTTTATTATCGCTGTTTAGAGTTTTTAGGCGGTTATATGTTAGGTCTGCCATATAACATATTCCTTTATTATATATCTTTTGAGTGTATTAAGAAAGACCAAACATAAAGACCTCTTAAGATGGTTGCGCCAGGAGGACGGAAGTTTGACCTCCACAAGATGGCGGATTGCTGGAGATTGATTGAATATTGTCCTGCAATTCGTCACTTCCGGTTGCACTGGAAATAGAGGGGAGAAGATTATCAACCATCAATATGGACGTGCGCTCCGCCATGGGGCGCATCATAATACATCTACTATGATCAATTGGGACTTAAGTGGACGTTTAATTAATTATGTGTCAGCTGTATTGTTTTTTAGTAGTCATGTGGCTATATAACTGCGTTATTCTAAATGAACACCTTATCCCTGATGAAGTCTTGCATGTAGCAGAGACGAAATGCGTTGGGTGGTGTTCCAACTTTTATATTTTATTTCATGTTATTTTAAATAAACCGTTTTTTATTGGAGAACCGCTGGTTGGAAATTTATTCTTAAAGCCTGACTCCAGCGATTGATGAACAAGCCTGAAGGAGTCCCTGGGCGATATTCAGACGGTTTGGATTTCAGGAGGCAACACATTTTAGGCTGGGGTCAGAAGAAAGCAGTGCGAACGCGCGTGCAGCCGCACTTTATCACTGCCGTAGTAGCAGCAAATGACGTCCAATGACGGCCAATATATGAAGTACGGCTGCACGAAAGTTCGGCCGCGCAACGCAAGCGGCAAACGAACGCATTTTTTTGAGAACGTAGAACCTCTAGTACTGACGTACAGAGTGCGCTGCGCCCGCATAGCGATGTGTGTGCGTGATTAGGAGACGTCAGACGCTGCTAATGTCCGGCCAACATCACTTCCAAATTGATTTGGTTACTCATATTTCTCGTTTTATTGAAGATCTGTAAAAAATCACGCACGAAAATGTGCATCATATGACTGCTGTCGCGTCTTCCTTAAAAAATACGTCAATGTGTTCGGATGCACTTTTTTACGGACGATGCGAAAAATGCGTTCCTTTGGCCCTAGCCTTAACCAGGAGAGGGTAATCAAGTACCTGATATGCGCCTGATTAATATTTCGATCTTGTGAGTGCAATTCCAGTGGGGGCTTAATATATTTAATTATGTATCCGCGGTCTGCACTATGCTTGCATTGACTCTTTTTATTGTTATTCATATTATTTCCATGCATTTTCATGCATTGTTTTTGTTTAAAATACCTTTTAAAAGTTGCGAGGGGGGGTTGTTTTGGTTTTTTTACCCCTGTTCGGCAGCTGATCAGCTTTTTTTGGCAGCTGGTTGGCTTTTTCCGGCAGCGTTCAGCAATTTATCGGATCGATTCAACGAGTTTATCCAAATGCAGCTGCAAAGCCGCCCAAAAAAGCAGATGATCCACCAGACAGACCGCTGAATGACTCCAACGAGCCATAGAACGCTGCTAGAAAAAGCGGACAAGCCACCGAACAGGGCTAAAAAAAAACAAAAAAAAAAACCATTTTAAAACGCATTTTAAAAAAACCTAGTATAGGAAAATGCCTGGAAATAATATACTGTAAAATCTTGGATTGAGAGTAACTTGGTTTGAGAGCGTTTTGCAAGAAGAGCAATTTTTTTTTATAAATTTTGACTTGATATACACGCGATATCTTGATATACAAGCGATGTCAAAGTACGTCCGCTTTGTCTGCCGAGTGTCACGTCACAATTGAGGCCATGGTCATCTTTCCTCCCTGTGTCCGTCGCAGCATTCTGACTTCTTGACGGGGAGGGCCACACTGTGTAACATGCATAATAGTATCGCACATTTCAGCGGATGTGCTGAAACCCTCACAACAGATAGCTGTGATCCCATTAGTGATAAACATCCTGCACAATAACTTTCCTCTCCTCTCTCTCACCCAGCCAAATAATCAGAATCAGGTGTTCCAACCACTTCCATGGCCACAAGTATATAAAATCAAGCACCTAGGCATGCAGACTGTTTTTACAAACATTTGTGAAAGAATGGGTCGCTCTCAGGAGCCCAGTGACTTCCAGCGTGGAATTGTGATAGGATGCCACCTGTGCAACAAATCCAGTCGTGAAATGTCCTCGCTCCTAAATATTCCACAGTCAACTGTCAGCTGTATTATAAGAACCTGGTAGTGTTTGGGAACGACAGCAACTCAGCCACGAAGTGGTAGGTCACGTAAACTGACGGAGCAGGGTCAGCGGATGCTGAGGCGCATAGTGCGAAGAGGTCACCAACTTTCTGCAGAGTCAATCGCTACAGACCTCCAAACTTCATGTGGCCTTCAGATTAGCTCAAGAACAGTGCGCAGAGAGCTTCATGGAATGGGTTTCCATGGCCGAACAGCTGCATCCAAGCCATACATCACCAAGTGCAATGCAAAGCGTCGGATGCAGTGGTGTAAAGCACACCGCCACTGGACTCTAGAACAGTGGAGACGCGTTCTCTGTAGTGACGAACCGCGCTTCTCCATCTAGCAATCTGATGGACGAGTCTGGGTTTGGCGGTTGCCAGGAGAACGGTACTTGGCTGACTGCATTGTGCTAAGTGTAAAGTTTGGTGGAGAGGGGATTATGGTATGGGGTTTTTTTTCAGGAGCTGGGTTTGGCCCCTTAGTTCCAGTGAAAGTGACTCTGAATGCTTCAGCATACCAAGACATTTTGGACAATTCCATGCTCCCAACTTTGTGGGAACAGTTTGGAGCTGGCCCCTTCCTCTTCCAACATGACTGTGCACCAGTGCACAAAGCAAGGTCCATAAAGACATGGATGACAGAGTCTGGTGTGGATGAACTTGACTGGCCAGCACAGAGTCCTGACCTCAACCCGATAGAACACCTTTGGGATGAATTAGAGCGGAGACTGAGAGCCAGGCCTTCTCGTCCAACATCAGTGTGTGACCTCACAAATGCGCTTCTGGAAGAATGGTCACAAATTCCCATAAACACACTCCTAAACCTTGTGGATAGCCTTCCCAGAAGAGTTGAAGCTGTTATAGCTGCAAAGGGTGGACCAACGTCATATTGAACCCTATGTATTAGGAATGGGATGTCACTTAAATTCATATGGCAGTCAAAGCAGGTGAGCGAATACTTTTGGCAATATAGTGTATGTCTTTTTATTATTGTCTATTAAGGTATCTTTTTGTTTATTCAATAAAGAATTTTGCTTTATAAAGTGAACTATCAGTAATAGCACATATGAGTTAGAATGTTAAAAGCAATATTTGTAAATAGATCGTATAGTGGTAGATATCTGTTTATAAAACAGAGGATTCCGCTGCCTCTCAGAAGCCACTGCCAGTACACAATGTTTTTTTAAAATCTTTTGCTATCCCCAGCCAGCAAACTCAAATCTCACTATACATTCAGCTGGCCAAATGGCACAGATGGGTAGAATTTAATTCCCGTTACAGCTGTGGAACCATGACAGGTTGACTTTAAGAGAAGGGGAGGTGACCTGGAGTAGGGTTGGAATCTGGGAAGTAGATCTGGGCCTGGGGGACACAGAAAGACATAATGTCACGCTGAGTGGAGAACGTGGAAGTTCAGACCAGAAATAATCAAATCGAAAGAAGAAAAGGCCCCTCCTTTCTTCTTACTGCAGAGAAAGGAGCAGACAGGCTGTGCAGAGGCTGGTTTTTGGGCAGAGACGACTTTCTGTGACAGCTCAGAATACCAGCGGGGCTTTAACTGCGATCGGTGCAGCGCAGGCTGGTCTGGGAAAGGAGAGCTGACAGGACACAGATACAAAGTGTCAGTGTGATCGCTTGATGGATACATTCTTTGCATCCAAACCTCTGAGCAGTTGAGGAGCAGGAGACCAGTAGGGGACTAGAGAGGAGGCAGCGGCTGGCCGAGGAGATCTGCCCAGATCCTGCTCAAGGTCCTAGAGAAGGGGGGAAAGAAGGCAACTCTTTCTTTTCTTATGTGTTTTGGATCTGCTTTTTTTTTTGGAAAGAAATCGTAGTGGGTTTTGTACAGAGAGCCGCAGGATGAGGTGGATTATCGAGGTGCTGGCTGTGACTTTCTTCTTGCTCTGCTCCAGCCAGGTAAGTTCTGACTTCTCTGCTTATGGCAAGGCATTGATTTTTCAGATAAAGGGTGACAGGTGTCCTGTTATGAGCTGATCACTGTCTGACCCCCCCCCAAACAGCCCCCTGTGTGATGGGAATTGTGTTTCTGCAATTTATATATAGAACAAATATTGTGAAAATGTTTTTTATATTTAAATTACTTTTATAAATATGTGTTATTTGTATATATATATATATATTTATACTTTGAGATATTTCTTTGAGCTACATTTGATTTTTTTTTAGTAAAATGTATTTAGTAATAAATATTTATGCCTATTTGACATACTTCTATGTTTAATATGACCATATACTGGGAAGAATCCATGGTACAAAGAATACTGCTGGGAAAGCTGTAGGTATGTTTAGACATGTATTAATTGAAGGGGAGGGGTGGAGAATCCCCCTTTCCCATACAAGTTAAGCACATGCTTTACAAGAAGTCTAGGGGTGGGAACTGTCTCCATCCTATCAATGGGAAGGAACTATCACTACTCTAAGCTGCAGACAATATGCTGTGTGTGAGGAGACCCTGGTAGCAGTGCCTTATATAGGTTTTTCCAGGAACCATCATGTATTCCCTGAACACAAATCACTTGTACATACTGATGGGGATCACATGCAAAGTGATGCCCTGCAGCAGACAAAATCCCAGCCTTTGAGTGGTCTATATTTTAGCAGGGCACTTTACATACACTGTCCAGCAGCATCTGGCAACATTTTCCAATTCAAAATCTATTATTTTCTGTATGTTTAAATGCTGTGTTATGTCACCTACAAGCGGAATTGGATCACATGGATTCTGGGAATACACTGTATGATTTGTGACATGTTAGGTCTAGCCAGCACCAAAGCACTTATGACATATATTGTATATGGGAGGTTTGTTGATAAACCGCTGCATTGAAAGCCACATTGTTACATTTAGTATAAGTCTCCATAGTTTTAAAATATATTATTTGATATCCATTAACAGCATATAATAAATATATCCTCTTCTAGACTGTAAGCTTCTATGAGCAGGGCCGTCTCTTGTTTCCATCCTATGTCCATTTATCTGTATCTTGCTCCCTTGTTGTTATTGTAAAGCGCTGGGGAAACTGTATATAAATGATAATATATAAGAAGTATTCAAAATGTTTTGCTTTTTCTCCAATTTAAAGAGACATTCTTGACGTTCCTTTGAACTTTACCTAACTCTCAATGTCAAGAATTTTTGTAGAAAAAATATTTTAATAGGTATTTGACAAACATGTGATTCGTAGTTAAAAGGATACTCTGGCTTTTAAATATTAACCCATCTAGGCAGGGCTGGATTAACATAGGGGCTGATGGTGCAGCAGCTCCAGCCCCATGACCCAGAATAGGCCCAGAGAAAGGATAACTATGCCTGCATTGCTGTGCATTTGGACCTCTGTATCTCCGACTCCATAGCAGTTACAGGGTCGTGTGAGGTATCACTTAATCTGTAGTAAAAAGTCTCTTTTAGGGATGTGCGTTTTGTTTCACACCGATTTTCATTTTTTTCACGAATCGGCCCGATTTGGTGATTCAGATTCTGCCGATTTTCCGGATCGGATCCGAAAACGTCTGAAACGAAGGGATTTCTGATCCGAAACGAAAAAATTTCCGAATTGGAAATCATTTTCATTCAATTCATAATTTCGGTTCCACTTCAGTAATTTTCAAAAAATGCTTAAAAGATCCAAAAAAATTCTAAAAATAAAGAGACTCTTTACTACAGAATATAATAATAAATGGTTTATTAGATATTGAATTAAAACGGGAATATTTTTAGCATTGAAGTCTATGGGGCAAAACGTTTCCCAAACCCTGTGGCTCAGAATTTTTTTTTTCAAAAAATGCTTAAAATATCCTAAAAAATCTAGAAATAAAGAGACTCTTTACTACAGAATATAATAATAAATGATTTATTTGATATTGAATTAAAACGGGAATATTTTTAACATTGAAGTCTATGGGGCAAAACATTTCCCACACCGAATACACGAAAATGTGCGAAATCACGAAAAAAGTCTATACGAAAAATGAGCCGAAAGGAACCGAAACGGAAATCGGCTGAAACGATCCGAAATCAAAATTGTCGAATTACATACGAAACGAAAAAAAAATTGGAGCATAGTTTCTTTATTTGTTGATTTTTTTTTTCTTAGTATCTATTAGGCATTTTTTTTAAAAAAAAATCATTTTTTTTTTCTTTCTAATAGCGTTTTTTTTCTGTAACAGCCATTTTTATTATCATTCATAGGATCTGATATGTTAATTCCAGACATTTTCGTTCAGTAGTGTTTTTGAAACCAGCAGGGGACGGGTTTGTGGTGGCTTTCGGTGGCTGATTCCCTGCACTTCAGGAACCCTGCGGTGAATTCACCAGGGAAAATTGATTCCCTGAAGTGCAGGGAACAACAGAACACTGAAATATCTGCGTCATTTCGGTGCTCTGTGAATATCCCCTTTAGTGGTGTTTTTTTGCTGCTCCCTGGAAAGTGCCAGCCTAGGCCTTGCCTACCCAGGACATACTTGAAAATGAGAGAATTCTCAATGTTTCCTTCCTGGTAAAATAGGTTTTTTTTATATTCAAAATTTTTATTTTGAGATCACATCAGCAATACAGAAGCCAAAGAGAATAAACGGTCAAACAGCCGCGCAGGGCAGACACATAAAGTCTCAGATACATAGATTACGGAAATATCAACAGGCAACAGAGAGGCGAAAAAAAGGGGTGGGGAGGGGAGTAATTTTTTTTTTAAAAAACACACCAAAAAGCACCCCAGGACCCAAAAACAAAAAATAAAACATTGGGTGGAGTGGCAAAAGCCCAGTAGGTGACCTTTCTGGCTCACTCCCAGGAGTCCATAGGACAAAAGGAGGCCATGGAAGAGTGCAGGTCACAAGGCCAGGGCACTCGAGGGCCAGGTATGGCGGTCGCCACATGGTGGACGCCACAATGGCACACCTCGAACAAAACCCAAAATGCCAAAAATAAAGGGGGAGGGGGAAGGAGGGGCCCGAGTACGATTTAGAGCATGTGTGAGATTAAAATAATAATAAAAAAAAAACATCCGGGGAGTAGAACATCGGCAGACGTCACTAAAAGGAGTCTCGGGTATCCTCAGCCCCAGAAGGGTAGTCATCAGCAGAATCCCAAAGGTGCAAAAATAGGGGGAGAAAAGGAAAAGAAATGGGGGTAAGAAGAAATGTCATCAAAATCAAGTCCTCGGAAAATATAACAAACAAAAATATGAAGTCAGCTGGGGAAGCAAAATCTGGCAGGAAAGTTCAAAAGGCAAGGTGAAACGAGGTAAAGAAACAGACAATAACAGGACTGTCCGCAAGAAACACTCAGCATAAAAACTCAAAAAGGCTCAACTTGGTGGCGAAGGAAAGGAGACGGATCGCCTGGGGAGGACACCTTGAAGAAGGGGCAGCGGGTCTCAAATCCAACATGGAAAAGATGTGAGTGGACAGTCATCTTCAGCCCGTATCCAACCAAGAGGTCGGAAGGGCAGCTCCACCAGACACAGGCACCCCACAAAGATCTCTTCGGGCAGACAGCTCCCATACGCCAGCAGCAGCTGCGGTATTTGCTGCAATGTGGGACCCAAAGCAAGATCCTGGTCTGCAATCAGCTGGCTCCCCCATCACCACCTCAGCAGACGGCATAGGAAGACACGCGGTAGGCAACTCAGGAGCCGCCACCCCGACCCCCATCTCTTCCGTGGCCAGCGTATCCCCTCCGCATGCATCTTGCAGTGGGCTCACCCGCAGCGCCGCATGCAGACCTTCAGCATCGCAGCCCTCTCCATCTGTCTCAGTCACCTGACCCACAGCACAACAAGAAGGTACCGGGTCATCGTTTCGCTGGGTCACCTCTTCCCGGCAGCTGGTCAATGCGGCCATCACTCGACGCCAGACCCCTTTAGTAAGCGGGCCGTCGGCATCCTCTTCCTCTAATATCTGCAGGCAGGCGTCCAGGCCGCAGACAACAGCGTCCCTTCCCTTTTTATTTCCCACGCTGGGAGCAAGGTCAGTGTTTTATACATACCGTATATACTCGCGTATAAGCCGAGTTTTTTGACTCAGATTTTGAGTCAAAAAACCGCGATTCGGCTTATACGTGAGTCCGTCCGTGTTGAAGGGGATGCGGCTGCGTGCAGGCGCAGCCGGTCACGTGGTCCGGCTAATCAGGTGGTACTGAGTCTCTGTACCACCTGACTGGCCGGACCGCGTGACCTGCGCACGCACGCAGCCGCATCCCCTTCAACACGGACGGACTCACGCTGTTCAGGACCGGGCAGGCACTCCCGCTGCCCGGCATCTGGGCCCCCTCAACCCCTGCTGGATCCGGAGCTGGGGCAAGTATCCATGTGAGAGCTGGCTGCCGCTGGGGCAATATCCAGGTGAGAGCTGGGGCAAATCCATGAGCTGGGGCAAATCCATGAGCTGGGAGCAAATCTATGAGCTGGGGGGCATATCCATGAGCTGGGGGACAATATCCATGAGCTGGGGGCAAATCCATGAGCTGGGCGGCATATCCATGAGCTGGGGGCAAATCCATGAGCTGGGGCATATCCATGAGCTGGGGCAAATCCATGAGCTGGGGCAAATCCATGAGCTGGGGCAAATCCATGAGCTGGGGAAAATCCATGAGCTGGGGCAAATCCATTGTTTGAGCTGGGGCAAATCCATTGTTTGAGCTGGGGCAATATCCATGTGTGAGCTGGGGCAATATCCATGTGTGAGCTGGGGCAATATCCCACTTAGGCTTATACGCGAGTCAATAAGTTTTCACATTTTTTTTTGGAAAAAGTAGGGGGGTCGGCTTATACACGGGTCGGCTTATACCCGAGTATATACGGTAGTCATATTATTCATAAAACACCATCCTTCAAAACAAAAGGGAAATATTTTCCTTTTTTTTTTTCATTTTTTGGTTAAAAATGTAGTAACAGGTTCCCACTTCACTTCTTTTAACAAGAATTTCCTATAGAATATATAACCACAAAGGTTTGGATGATCAAATGGGAAACAATAATATTACATGCTGTAAATGATTGAAATCTGAATGAAAAATTAATAACACAGTATCTGCCTGGTTAAGATATAGCTGTATCTGCACTATTAAATAACCAAAAATATGTTTTCATTTCACTAAATTCCAAAAAAACCCCACCAAAATATTCAGCTCCAGGCCCATATAGATCTTAATCCGGCCCTGCATCTAGGTCTGTGCTGCACCAATTCTTGTAGCAATGCAACTTCATGTAAAAGTGGCAGTTGTTATCTCAGTGGGGGATAGGAGCATCCAGTCAATCCATTCCTAAAAATGCTTTTGCCATGAGGGGCATTGGTTAATCAGGAATGCAAGCCCACCGAAGGCTCACCAACTCATTCCAGCGTGATAGCTTTCTAGGCCTGAAACTGCCTTCTGGAACGCTTTCCCTGAGGAAGGATGGTGGGCACATTCATCCAGATACATCCAATGATCATGGTGGCAAGAGTGTCCCTTTTAACACCTACATGTGAGTTCTGAAGCACTATCGCATGAAAAAAATGTATTCTGAGATTATTAAAAGTTTAAAAAAATTTATTTGTTAATTTTTTACATTTTCATTTCTTCATTATTTACAGAATTATTGCTGGGATGAAAGGTTCTAAACCTCTCTTGTGCAGGTTCAAATGGGTCTTAATGTCTTCTTTTTAACTAGAAATTCTAAATATTTTTTTTACATTTTTCATTTTCTTTATGCAACTCTTAACAGATACTCCCACATTCAGTAAAGATCTATGTATCTCATATCTTGAATGCTTGTAATTGTTTAATGATATATGAAGTATAAAAGTCAGAGGTTTATTTAATGCTGGAATATTACATATTCAACAGGTTACCTCCCATTAACATTGCAATGGGCTTTTATGGACCCGCCCCTCTTGTGAGGCAGTCAGTAACTGCAAAAACCATGATTTCCAAGTACTCTGCATCTCAGAATAGTAATTTTTCTTCTGCATGGCAGTCTATGCCATCACTGGGCATTAAAAGACTGCACTGCATAAGGGCATAAAGAGTCACGACGTTTTAAGGGATTAGAGGAACACTCCAAGTTAAAATTGGGGAGGAGGAAGGAAACAGGGTTGGCTCAGGGCCGTACTTAGGGGGGCGCGGTCCACCCGGGGTACCAGGTGGTGGCCACTGATAGGGGGTGCCACAGGGCGGCCGCATTCAAGAAGTGAGGCCTCCGCGAGCAGCCACTTGCCAACCTGCCACTGCCACACACTGAGGCCGAGACAGGCGCCGGATCCGGACAATGCCACTACCGGATTCGGCCTATCCAGCCTTCAAATGTGTGTGAGGCATGCGTTAGGCCGTGCGGACTGAGGAACACCAGCCTGCAACTCGTGATGTGATGTGTCATGTCACGTGCCCCGCCTCAGCCGCCTGCATGTGCCGGGTTGTGGGGGGGCAGACAGTGCGCAGGTGTGCTCCTCAGCTTGCACTGGCTGTCCTGCCCTGCCCAGTCAGTCGCCCGCTGTAAGAAAAGCAGGCTGCAGGGCCTGCCAGTGCCAGCCACTACTCAAGGGTCTGTCCACTGTCCAGAGTTCTCACACTGCCCAGGTGGTCAAAACCCTCACCGACGGTAAATATATAAAAAAATAATAAAAACTGCTGTGTGCGTTCATATTCACTGCCTTTATGAGCCATTTATTGCTGTGGCTCCTGTGTGCATTCATATTCACTGCCTTTACCATGAGAGTTTTATTGCTGTGGATCCTGTGTATGTTCATACTTACTGGTTTTACCTTGAGAGTTATACTGCTGTGGTGCTCTGTGATATGCTGATACACACCGCACATTACTGTGAGATGAACTTGACATACAATTTGTGAAAACTAAGTACGTTTGTCAGTATTCCGATGCATTCCAAACATTCTGTAAGACAAAGTATAGTGGTTATAGAAGGATAGTGGAGAACAATACTGTACGTGGCTGCATCAAATCCGATACAAAGTCATAATTAACAGTACCACTATAATATGAAGTAACTTATGAAATTGTATCTAGTAGCGATTGATATGAGGGTTTAAATTAATATGTATATGGTGCAGAGAGCAGAATATTGGGAAGGTTGAGGTACGGTCGGAGACGGGCAGGGTTAACTAGTGGGGTTTCCACTACGGGTCAATATTGTCACTTATGACAGTACTGTCTTCCAGCCAAGGGGACCAATTGGCTCAGGCATGTGCGTGGGATATCGTGGAGTACAGCAGTTACTGTATTCGTTCCCTGTTTAAGGCCCGTGTCAGACGAGCGCAGTAATCACGTCCATGTTGCCGCACATTTTAACGTCCGTCGTAGCATAAAATTATGATCAATAGAGATCCACACAACGCACGTGGTACTGGACACAATTTAGGCAAGAAAGTCAAACTGCTAGGACGGGCGCACACAGTGCGCCACATCCGCGTAGCTATGTGTGTGAGTGATGGAACGTAGTCAGACAGACTGCATTTTTGACGCCCAGCATTTTTGACGAACAAAATGGTTTTTCATATCACGTATCAAATTTTTTCATTTTACATATTAATTTTATTTCCCATCTACATCAGTAAAAAAAAAAACGGACTGTGTGGTGTCTACAGTATCAGTCAGAAAGTACGTCAATTGTGCATGTACGCACAGTGTGCTCACAATGCGTTCGTCTGACATTAGCCTTAGCCTTTCATCAGCAGGTGTTGAGTTCTTGCGTGGCTGTCAAGGTGATTTGGGTACAATGTTGTGCTGAGCTGTAACCTGCTGCAAGTACCACTTTGACAATTAGAAGGAAGGGATATTTGTTTTTGTATCATTTAGTACATATACAACGATGACCTGTTAACCCATGTTTAGAACTTTGTTAGCAGGGCCGGATTAACATAGGGGCAGATGGAGCAGCAGCTCCAGGCCCATGCCCCAGAATAGGCCCAGAGGAAAAAATAACAATGTCTGCATTGATGGAGATAATGAGGTCCAAATGTCCAACACCATAGTAGCTACAGGGTCTTGTGAGCTATCACTGGAAAGACCAGAGCATGGCCTTTCCAATGATACCAAACATGACCAGGTGTTATGTAAAAATAAATATAAAATAATAAATATTTCTTTATTTTTTCTTTCTAACACAGCAATATTTTTCACTTTTCAATTATAAAGTAAACAATGATGCTGCACTAACTCACCATCTCAAGTGTGGAGGTGATGGCACGATCCGTTATTACGAATTGTTACACCAAAAACCTAAACCCCCGCACTGCAGCAAAGTGCACTGGGAGGGACTTTGGAACCCTGCGTCACTAATCTTTATACCTCACAAGGTAAAGGGAGGTGTCATTGGACAGGACAGTGTCTGGTCTTTGCATTAATACCAAACATGACCATGTAAAATCTAAAAGAAAGGAAAACAAAAAAACTTTTTTTATCTACTTATTTTTAGTTCCAAAGCGATGGCATTGTCCATTTGTCACGTATAAAAATTAGCAATACCACTGCCATTGCTCACCTTCTCATTTCCCATGCTGGGAGCAAGATCAGTGTTTTATACATAGCCACATTATTCATAAAACCCCTTCCTCCAAAACACAAGGGAAATATTTCATTTTTTGGGTTAAAATTGTTTATATTTTTAGAAAATGCAGTAACAGGATCCCATTTAAATTTTTTTTAACAAGAATGCCCTATAGCAGGCCTCAAAATTTCCACTCGCCTACTAGCATTTGGCGAGTGGAAATTACATGAGGGCGAGTGGGAATGCAGATGCAGGCAGGGCAGGATATGGTTAGGTGGGGCAACTAGTGGCGAGTAATTCTTAAGGCCTGGCTAGTAACTTGGGACTTGAAATTTTGAGCCCTGCCCTATAGAATATATAACCACAAAGGTTTGGATGATAAAATGTGAAAAAATTATTTTACACGCTGTAAATGATTGAAATCTGAATGTAAATTTCCTCACACAGTATCTGTCTGGTTAGATATATCCATATCTGCAATATTAAATAGCCTAAAATATGCTTTCATTTCACTAAATTCCAAAAAAAGCCACCAAAATCATCAGCTCCAGGCCCATAGAGATCTTAATCCGGCCCTGTTTGTTAGTGTAACGTAATTTCCTGTGAAAATTTGTTGCCACAGTCACCACACCTATAATTTCTTGTGTCATCAATCTATTCTTGTGCCTGTTATTCAATGCAATGGAAACTTATTTGGAAGGTCCCACCAGACAGGTGACTTCATTGTTACCTTTGTTTTCTAATGTGGGTGCTTTGGGGCAGCTGAACAGAGAAGGGAAAATCTAAAATGGACTATTTTAAATATTTACATTGAATAGACCTGTAACAGCCTGATGGATAAATCCTATCTATTTTATAAAGTGACCACAGCAGAGTTGCACTTCTCAGAAGTAACCTGGCATTTAGTGTAAAGAACCCATTGTATTACATTGCATCCATAATAATTTAAAATTTGCCTATAAATTAGCTTTAAGGCGCACCTTGCCTACAGGGCATTGCCATCTTGGTAATAGCATTTCAATGCAATATAAGGTCCAATCAGAGTTGCATTTGTTTACCTGTGTCGTATCTGGCCTATAGGAGACAGGCAGTGGCAGCGCTCAGCAGCTGAGTATGACAGGTGCACTTTAAAGCAATGGTTAACGTTAACAGGATATTGCAATTGGCATCCGCTGCATAGAAATCGTCGCCTATGAAGGCTGACTTAATGAGATGTTTTGTGAAAAGTGCCCTGTTCGTGAGATTAAAATAACCTGCACCATTTTTTTGGCTCTTTTAACTCCTTCAATACAATTGAGTATACTCATTCTGCAAACGATCCAGCTGTTTCCCTGAGATCGAGTATACTCAATTTGGTCTTATTCTAGAGCAATGCAGAGGAAGTCCTGTTTCTGGGGATTTAAAAATTGTAATGTAATTCTCAGATTACTGTCTCCATAGTGCTATATCTTCAAATGGTCATGGCTACTAATTTATATTCTTATTCCTAATCAATTTATGTTGTTTTAAGATGATTTTTGAAAGAAAATGTCAAGTGACATTGCTGTATAATGCAAAGTTCCCTAATGCCAAGCAAATGCAATGATTTTTTTTTACAGGATTGATACCAATATTGGCTTACTTCTGTAGCTATGTTCCTCTGCAGTGCCTTCTGGGTAGAAAAGGCTGACTAAAATATGCCAAGCCTGGTTGTTATCTACTCGCAGGCTAATGATGAGCATGGGGTAATTCTTGTAGAAAGGAGAAGTGATGCTCCAGGATATCAGTTTAAACCAGTGTTTCACAAACCTGTCCTCAGGACCTTCACCGGGCCAGATTTTACAGATCACCTTGGGGAAATGCAGACTGAATCCTGCAATCACTGAGCAGCAAATCATATCACCTGTGCTGTGCTTCAGATATCCTGAAAACCTGGCGAGGCGGAGGGTCCTGAGGACCGGTTCGGGAAACACTGGTTTAAACTATACATCTGCTGTTAGATTTGACCAGCACAATATGCCTTTTTAAAGTTTTCCTTTCTGAAACTAAACTTGCCATCCCAATGTATTATGAACAGTGGGTTTCTTTGGAAGGATATAAAGTTGTTTTCAAATATAGTAACACTTCAAATTTTTTTTAAAAAAATGTCCTGGCCGGGTAGGCAAAGCTATTGTGCAATCTGTACAGAATGCATTGTTACTTGTTAATAATCAAGAATCCGAGGCAGATGTTATTTCCTGTTCGGGGGGTCGAGCTCTTACTTCCCTCTCACCTATGACCTTGAGCCAGCTTGACTTGGTGACGTATTTAACTTAAGAAACAGAAAAGGGGCAACGCCAAGAGGTGCGCCAAAACATTCAGTTTAGGTTAAGATATTATCTAATATACATGTCATTCGCCCGTAGTATAGGCTTCCTTTGTAGTCTTTTATTTCCAGAATTATGCCATTTGTAAAGGATGTTCAGCATGTTTTCCAGTGCTAGCATGCATTAATTATTGTGGTTAAAGAATAAGGGCACTATTCCCTAGTTGGCGCTAACGGTGGCGCCAGATTAAGGGCTCTATTACATTCTTCACGCAAAAATGCACGGTAAACGTGTGTATTTTTGCGCAAAGCGTTAAACGTTAACGCGTGTAAATTAACGTTGGTATTACAATCCTCGCGCATTATTTCATGCGTCAAAAAAGAGCACGCGTAAAAAAGACACGCAAAAACGCACGCGCTTTAACGTTGCACGCAGAAATCGGTGTGCGGACTGTTTTTTTTTTCACGCGATTCAGCCAATCAGAATTAAGAACCTTTTGTCTCACGTTAAGTTTTTGCGTCTGTCAAAGTCAATCTGCGCATATATGCTGCATCAAAAAAAAAACACACACAACTTCTCAAATTTATTGTTTGGGTATGTGTAGAATGTGTAACTATACTTTGCTGTATTTTTTTTTTTTTGGGCTGGTGTATTTGGTTTCGGCCAGGACGTTCAGATTTGCCATAAACACCATCTTTTCAAAGACGTTAAAATTATGCGCGCAAACGCTGTGCGTTAAAAAGTGCACATAGATTGTAATACCATCCGGGTACCAGCGCACAAACGCATTTGCGCTCACAATGTTAAGTATAGAACGCGCAACATCCATTACGCTTGCGCAGCGTTCAAGCAGGTTCACCCGCGGTAGACATTAACGCACATTTTTTGCACAGACATTGTAATACGACGTTCAGCGCAAAGGGTTTTGCCCCTCGCGGTATGCGTTTTTGCGTACACGTTAACGTTTGCGCGAAGAATGTAATAGAGTCCTAAGTGTTTAACACGTGCCACCCATATTACATTCCTGACGCTAAACCCGTTAGTTAGTGCAACATTTTTAGTGCTAGCTTCTGCAAGTTTCCTGTACTATGCTCATCCTATACTTAACATGGGGAGCGTAATTATTAATTAGTATTTTGATAAGTAAGGTATTATAAAGTGCTAGCATTAACCCTTTCGCTGCTGAGGCTTTTGCCGCCCCTATGCTGAGGTCATTTTTACCTGTTTTGCGCATCATGTTTAAACGTGTTTTGAAGGCTTATTTTAGTATATGACCCAGACATATTATATATCGTTCTTTCCGTCAGACTCGGTAGATTCATAATATGTCATTATTATATGTATACGTTATGTCATGTCTGTATATTATAACAAAAAATGCAATAAAATATGTATTTTCAATAATTTACAATGTGTAAAGTGTTTTTTTCCACATTTTAACATGCGAGCAATTGCGGTTATATTTTGTATGGGGTGCGCTTGTTAAAAAAATTAGAGATGGGGTCTCGTTACATTTTTTTGGGGGAAAATGACACTATTTTTAACAAACGCACCGCATACAAAAATCGTTAGTGCAGCATCATTGTTCACATTATAATTGAAATGGGAACAATATTGCTGCATTAACAAACCAAAAAAAATAAAAAAAAAGTTTTTTTTTTTTTTTTAATTTTTTTTTAATTTTTTTTTTATTTTTATTTTTCTTTTTTTTTTTTTTACAAAATTTTTCACTTTCATGTTTGGTATCGTTGGAACGGCCATGCTCTGGCCGATCCAACCATATCAAAATTTAACCCCTAGCTGCCACGGATCGGGAGATAGGGAGTTCATTGGAACTCCCTATCTCCACAGTTGGTGGCAGTTAGGGGTTAACTCTAGGACTGGCGTCATCATGCTACGCACGATGACGCCAGTCCTCTGGGGGAGTTCCCGGAGGCTTGGCTGACATCCAAGATGTCGGCCAGCTCCGGGAAAGGATCGCGCACCGGCGCTTTTCAGCGCCGATTTGCGATCCAGCTCCCCAGGGGTTAATGCCAGGCATCATTTGGAAGGGCAGGCTGTGCCCTTCCAAATGATGCCTGGGTTAACCCCCGCAGAGCCGCCGATCGGGAGGGAGAGAGGTCCGAAGGACCTCCCCCCCTCCCTTTCAGGCGCCTCCTCCACACATGCGGGGGGGCGCCTGAATTAGGTGTCATCGCGCCCCCGTGATGACACCTAATTCTGGCGGCTGCTGGTCCGGATGCCGGGCTGACATCCAGGATGTCAGCCCGCACCGGAGGGGCCAGCGATCGGCCGGAACCCGGCCGAACGCTGACCCCAATGGGAGGACGCGCTCAGCGCGTCCTCAGCACACCAGCGGGACTGCTGAGGACGCGCTGAGCGCGTCCTCAGCAGCGAAGTGGTTAATTACCATCGGGAAGCACAAGGCAACATTGTAGCACTTTCTAAAAACTAGTGCTAAATGATTCTGCAAATGCAAAATCATTTAACACCCCCAATATATCCGATTCTTTCCTCTCATCCTGTGGCGAGAACGGTGGCTCGATCCACTGCTTCTTGTTGCAGGGAGCAGAGTGAGACTGGGAACAGGTAGTTCCCAGTCTCCCTTCGCGGCGCTACTGCGAGTATCCCAATTGTTAGAGCTGCATTCCGGGGTGAGGTGAGAGTTTGCGCTAACATAGGGATGCTAAAGGGAAAAGAGAATAGGAAAGGTTAAGATTGTTTGGAGTTGATTACTTGTTTGCATATAAGAGTATTGAAGGCATGACCAAAATGCACGATGAAGGCTAGTGTCAGACGAGCGTCTTTGGAGAGCGGAAGGAAACGCCCGTGAGAGTGGACATTCCTTCCACTTGACGCCGTCTGGCCACTTCGCTGACGGCACTCAGTCCGCTCTGCGCTGCAAAGCGCGATCCTCCTATGCGCTTTGCATAGCTGCTTTGCAGCTCCGTCAATGCGCGTCCTAGCGCTTTGACGGAGAGGCTTGGATAACGGACGCTTGTTGCGCGCACATTTCGTGCGTGTGCACAAGTGTGTGACCAGCTCTGATGCAGCATCACAACGCTGCAACGGACACTGGTAAGCACGTCAGTACGGGCGCACATAGCACGCTCATCTGACGCCAGCCTAAGGCGTAGAGCAGAAAAGTTGCAGCTCTGCAACCCAGAGGTCCTCCAAATAAATACGTCTGCTATTGTACACCCTTGTAGCCTACCCCCCTTTTTTTTTCTTCTCTGAATTGAGGCATGGCCGAGCCTGAGAGGTGAAGCTTGGGTGAAAGGGTCCAATTGGGTTCTCACTCTGGCATCCCAGTACAGAGGTGTAAGAAACTGGTTACAGGGAGCAATTAATTTCAGTTCATTTTTCCAAGGGGTGTGCTACCAAATATTAAAATCGAGGGTGCCAATAGTTGTGTCCAGTCCATGTCACGCCTCGACCCTGCCCCCTGGTGGTGAAGGGTCTCCAGGTCTGTTTTTTCCCTGTGGTGTGTTTGGCTGTGCTGTCTGGGGCTGTTCTGGGGTTCTGATGTGATCTCCTGGTCTGGGATCACATGGCCCAATCACACAGACCAACTCCCTATATATATCCCTGCAGCACAGTGCCTCATTGACGGTTTGTGGAGTTTGATGGTGGTTGTGTCCTGTTTTGTTCCTGAGTTGCTGCAAAGCATTCCAGTCTGGTTTATTCTGGTTTTGACCTCAGCTGTATTTCTGACGTTCCTTTCCTGCCTGCTCCTGGTACTCTGCATTCTGATCTGTTGCCAACCTTTGCCTGTCTGACCATTCATATATGTTTCATGTACCTTGTTTGTCTTAGTTTAGTATATTCTCCGAGGCCACTACAAGGACCTCTTCAGTGCAGGCTTTTTGTATGTTTTGTTAACCTCACTCTTCTTGCCCACCTTGCTCTGTTATTCTTTGTGAGGGTTTTCTTAGATAGAAATTATTTCCCAGCATAGGGATCCCTTTAGTTTTCCTCCTGGCCCTCCTGTCCCTTGTGTCTCAGTCTAGTTCCTGCAAAGCCCTGATGTGGAGTCCAGTTCCCGTATCGCCAAGTCTGTCTGTTGACTGCCCTGCAGCCTGCACTATTCATTGACTGTCTAACGAATCATTGTGTTTCTGAGCGTGCTCTAAGTTGTCTGTCGGTCTTGAAACCTTCGGAGCTTAGTGGCAATTCAGTTGTTCTGCTGTACTCCCTGGCATTGGAGTATCAGTCTGTGAATACCGAGTATTTTGTAACAATTAGTCTGTATTATTTATCTGTCCTGTGTCTAGTCAGTATCTCACCTGCCAAAAGGGCTTCACTCCCTGTTCTAAGCCACCACGATGGCCCAAGCGGGGACCAACCGTTACAGTCCATTTTTGGAGTTTTGCGTGGAATGTGTCAGATTTGGCTTTTTTCTCCACTTTTTTTGTGACAACAAACAAAAGAAATAAAAAATGAGAATGCCTAAACATTTGCAATTGCAACAGTTTTCTGGGCGTAGTGGTACATTATCTGAAAGTAATGCAGGGGGGGGGGTAAAATATATATATATATATATCACACCTGGAGAGCAGCATGCCCATAATTTTTTAACAGAGCTTAAGGTTAAAAATTTGCAAAAAACTTTAAAAGTTTAAAATTGTTGTTAAACTCTTTAAATTTATGTTTTGGTGCGCGTGATCAATTTACTGCAATTCACTCTAAGGCTAAGGTCAGACGAAAGCATTTTTAACGTGCGTTTAGCCGCACGAAATCACGGCCGTGCTAGCAGCAAATGACGTCCAATGCCGGGGAACACACGAAGTACGGCCGCACGAAAGTTCGTCCGCGCAACGCAAGTGGCAAACGAACGCATTTTTTCTAGAACGTCAAACCGCTACTACTGACGTACAGAGTGCGCTGCGTCCGCATAGCGGCGTGTGTGTGTGATTAGGAGACGTCAGACGCTGCTAATGTCCGGCTAACATAACGTCCAGACACAAAAAGTGTTTTATTGATGATCCGTACAAAATCACGGACGAAAAGGCGCATCGTATGACCGCTATCGTGTATTCCGGGAAAAAATACGTACGTTCGTTCGAACGCACTTTTTCACGGACAACGTGAAAAATGCGTTCGTCTGACCCTAGCCTTAGAGTTCCTTGTTGTTTTATGAAGCACTCATTATTTCGATAGTGATATTTGTTTTCCATGTTTGTTCCTGTATTCCTTTTTGATGGGTTAGTATAAAACTATGATGGGATCATCCAGAAAATCATACTATGGATTGCTTTCAGGAATAAGATTACATTAAAACTGATAACGCTGCCAGATATTTCCTCTGACATTTGAGAATGCTATTGTGTACCTATAAATGTCAATCAGAACATGCATGAATGATTAATTTCCTTTTGAAGGAATGCATATAAACATAATGCCAGACAACAGTTTAGAGTGCTTCCATACAGAATGGCTACTTGAAGTATCCAGAAAGTAATATCTTCTTGATAACCCCCACCCACATAAACATATACAGTCTTGTTGGAGATGGAAAATGTTTACATTTTTTAAATTGTAAAATCCGCTGTCTGCACACCAGAGGTTGAAGTGAGAGGGGAAATTAAATACATTCTATAATCAGATATCAGACCAATATGGGGGCTGCAGGCAAGCGGTCTCATAAACAACTCTCTCAACTAGTGGCCCTATTCCAACTCTTCCAATAATAGGAAGCTGCTATAGGGTGAATTTGGAGCAAGCTGATTAAACTATTGGTGAGCTGCCGCTATATTAGCTGCTCAATTTGTTTTATTAGAGAGAAACTACCAGATGCACTGCTGCCACGCCACCACTGCTATTGTCTCTCTGGAGATGAGCATGAGCCCTGCGTACATGCATGCAAGCAGGGCTGCAGAGTCATCAGAAGGATGCTGGAAACTGTGTATTCCCAGTTTCTTTCTGCATGTGGTGGTGAGAGGAGGTGATGCATTGTTGCATCCACTGCACTGTGGAATCAGAGGTAATTACAATTATTTATGTGCCAACCAGGGGTCATGTCCAGGGGGAACGTAGTTCCTGGACGGTTTTTGAAGAGGGATCTGACTTCCCATTGGTCCCATAGACCAGTGGTTCCCAACCGCGGTCCTTAAGTACCCCTAACAGATCAGGTTTTCCAGATATCTGAAGCACAGCACAGGTGATATGATTTGCTGCTCAGTGATTGTTTCTCCAAGGCAATCCTTAAAACCTGGCCTGTTGGGGGTACTTGAGGACTAGGGATGAGCTGTTCGGGTTCGGACGGTTCGGGGTTTGACCCGACCTTAGCCTGTTCGAGCAGATCGCGAACCCCGAACATTTCCGGGTGTTAGCCGCATGTTCGACCACAATGGACCACAATTCATTTTCCCACTGCCTGAAGCTCGTAATTGGCTACAGCCTTGCACCTGACCACAGGTCTGGTGCAAGACTGGTTGAACACTATGCCAATCACCGCTCAGAGTCCTGATTGGGCAAATTTTGCCCAATCATGGGCTCACAGAGCTAAGTCCCGCAGCACACTATATAAGGTTTCCATGCAGCGCTTCTGCACGCATTTCAGAGGAGATTTCAAAGGAGATAGTTGTGTGTGTTGTTACTGCCGGTCTGCCACGCTACTGGGGCGGTCTGGGGGGGGGTCTCATTTCGACCAAATATCAGGGAATTTAGGTGATGTGTGTCTTGTCACTGTGCCAGCAATTTTTTTGAGGGTTTACAACTTTATTTAAAACTTTTGTGAATTGAGGTGATTTTCTGGGTCTTGTCACACTGTGCCAGCAAGTCTTTTTGGGTCTCATTTATACCAAATATCAGGGAATTTAGGTGATGTGTGTCTTGTCACTGTGCCAGCAAATCTTTTTGGGGTTCACTAATTTCTTTAAAACATTTGTGAATTGAGGTGATCTGTCTCTTGTCACAGGCTGCCAGCTATCAGTGTGTCTCACTGAGTTATACCAGAGTTATTTAAATCTTTATACCAGAGTTGAATCAGAGTTCTGTATATATTAATCTATATATCACTCACCATGTCTGAAAGAACAAAAAGGACAGGCAGACGCTCCCAGACACAGATAAGAGGGCAAGCAGCCACTGTGTCAGGAGGCTCTGTCTCTGGTCGTGGTGGACGTGGTGCATCCTCTGCAGGGGCATGCTTGTCCTTTCTAACTGGTGCTGGCCGTCTTAAGCAGCAGCAGCAACATACAGAGGACTTGGTGGATTGGCTAACCAGGCCATCCTCATCCTCCAAGTCCTCTGCCAGCCAGGCTTCTAGTGCTTTACAGTCCACCTCAGCTGCCAAAGCATCTAATGCAGCCTCCATGTTCACAGCTACTCCTGCCGTAGCCTCGCTATCACACACGGAGGAGTCAGCTGAATTGTTTGACTACAATGAGAGTGACATGTTGCTTGAGGATGCGCAGCAAGTACAGTGCTCTGATTCAATCTCTGAGGTTGAGCAAGGGAGTATAATCAACCTAGAGGAAGGGGGTGCCATTGATGACACACAAATAACTGGCACTCATGTTGCCCCAGCAGCTGCAGCATACTGCCAAGTTGGCTCCAGTGACGAGGAGATAGGGGGTGAAGATGACATTGATGATGATGAGGTCACTGACTCCACCTGGGTGCCAGATCGAACTGAGGAATCAAGTGAGGAGGAGGGGGAGGAGGAGGAGGCACAGCAAACACGAGGCACAACATCCTCTGTGACCAACCGTAGCACTAGCCAGTCCAAGGCATCACATGTCAGCTGCTCCAGTGCAGAGCGCTGTTGTCTCAAAGAACACATGCAGGAACTCTGCTGTCTGGGAGTTCTTTAAGAAATGTGCAGCAGACCCCACCGTTGATATTTGTAATCTATGTCAGAGGAGGCTGAAGCGTGGGATAAACACCGGACACTTGGGTACCACGTGCTTGAGGCGACATATGAACAAGTGCCACACATCCCGTTGGGGCAAAACTTTGCGTAGGTCCTCCTCCTCCTCATCTGTCTCTACCCACACTGTATGTCCTGCCATGCAATAGCCTACAACCTCCACCGACAGGGATGATGCTACAGTAATGGATGTACCAGCAGGTCCTTCCTCACAATGTGACATCATCCCAGTAGTTGAAGATTTACGCAGTCAGATTACGTTGCCGCAGCTGCTGCAGCGAAAGAAAAAATATAGTCCCAACTAGGGTTGCACCGATACCGATACTAGTATCGATATCGGTGCCGATACCGGGTACTGCAGGAGTACTTGGTACTCGTGCAGTACCCCCGATATTTTTTTCCTATACCGGAAGCCGGCATTGTGCCGGCTTGCCTGCATCCGAGGGGCTGCGGCGGCTGTCCGAATGCTCTATCGGCATTCGGACAGGCCCTGCAGCTGCTCTCCGCATTGTTTAATACTTACCTTCCTGAGCGCGCCGCGGGAAAGTCTTCGCGCGCCCGCGCTTCTTGGAAGGTCCCCAGCCGCGACCACGTGGGACCATGTGATCGCGGCTGGGGTCCTTTCAACAAGCGCACGCGCGGGAACTTTCCGGCGTCGCTAAGGAAGGTAAGTAATGTATAAACGTGGAAGAGAGCAGCTGCAGGGCCTGTCCGAATGCCGATAGAGCATTCGGACAGGCCCTGCAGCTGCTCTCGCTCACTTACTTACCTTCCTTAGCGACGCCGGGAAAGTTCCGCGCGTGCGCTCGTTGGAAGGACCCCAGCCGCGATCACATGGTCCCACGTGGTCGCGGCTGGGGACCTTCCAAGGAGCGCGCGTGCGAAGACTTTCCCAGCGTTGCTAAAGGAAGGTAAATATGAGGGGCGGGGGGCAAATCCATGTGCTGGGGGGCATTATCCACGAGCTGGGGGGCATTATCCATGAGCTGGGGGGCATTATCCACGCTGGGGCCATATCCACAAGCTGGGGGGCAATATCCAGGAGCTGGGGGGCAATATCCAGGAGCTGGGGGGGCAAAACCATGAGCTGGGGGGCAAATCCATGAGCTGGGAGCAATATCCATGAGCTGGGGGCAATATCCATGAGCTGGGGGGCAATATCCAGGAGCTGGGGGGCAAAATCCAGGAGCTGGGTGGCATATCCATGAGCTGGGGGGCATATCCATGAGCTGGGGGCAATATCCATGAGCTGGGGGGCAATATCCATGAGCTGGGGGGCATATCCATGAGCTGGGGGGCAATATCCATGAGCTGGGGGGCAAATCCATGAGCTGGGGGCAAATATCCACGAGCTGGGGGCATTATCCACGCTGGGGCCATATCCACGAGCTGGGGGGCACTATCCAGGAGCTGGGGGCAATATCCAGGAGCTGGGGGGCAAATCCATGAGCTGGGGGGCAATATCCACGAGCTGGGGGGCATTATCCATGCTGGGGCCATATCCACGAGCTGGGGGACAATATCCAGGAGCTGGGGGGCAAATCCATGAGCTGGGGGGCAAATCCTTGAGCTGGGGGGCAATATCCATGAGCTGGGGGGCAAATCCATGAGCTGGGGCAATATCCATGAGCTGGGGGGCAAATCCATGAGCTGGGGGGCAAATCCATGAGCTGGGGGCAATATCCATGAGCTGGGGGGCAATATCCATGTGCTGGGGGCAAATCCATGAGCTGGGTGGCAAATCCATGAGCTGGGGGCAATATCCATGAGCTGGGGGGCAAATCCATGATCTGGGGCAATATCCATGAGCTGGGGGGCAAATCCATGAGCTGGGGGGAGCAAATCCATGAGCTGGGGGGGGGCATATCTATGAGACCTGGGGGCTTTATATGAGGTCTGTTCTTATTGGAAAGTGTCACGTGACATAAAATAAAAGTATCGGTACTCGTACTCAGTCTTAAAAAAGTGGTATCGGTGCATCCCTAGTCCCAACCATCCCCAAGCACAGCGTCTAAATGCCAGGTTAGCAAAATTACTCGCATTGCAGCTGCTGCCTTTCCAGCTGGTGGACTCTGCTCCCTTCCGTGAATTTGCTGAATGCGCTGTACCACAGTGGCAGGTTCCAAAATGCCATTACTTTTCACGCAAGGCCATTCCAGCACGTGGAAGACAATGTTATCCAGTCATTAGGAAAGTGTCACGGATCCCCCTGATACTAGAGTGGTGGTCCCTATACGCAGGACACTCTCTACCCTTCCGATCCTTAGAGTGGTCGGCACGACTAGACAGACATAGAATGATACACAAGACCTTAGAACAATTAGCTCTTCCCAAGACCCTAACAACAAGGGGTAGTCTGATGTGTGCTTCGGGTGCCACACAGACTGACCTCAATACCAGAATTAGAAGAGTTAATGCTAATACCAGGAGTTACGCACAGAATGGTTCGTTCGCCAGTACCAAGGATCATACACAGAGTGGTTCGTTCGCCAATACCAAGGATCATACACAGAGTGGTTCGTTCGCCAATGCCAGGGGTCATACACAGAATCGTTAGTTTGCCAATGCCAGGGGTCATGCACAGAATCGTTAATTTGCCAATGCCAGGGGTCATACACAGAATCGTTAGTTTGCCAATGCCAAGGGTCATACACAGAATCGTTAGTTTGCCAATGCCAAGGGTCATACACAGAATCGTTAGTTTGCCAATGCCAAGGGTCATACACAGAATCGATAATTAGCCAAAATATTCAAGAGCTCTGCGGGAGGTAACTACCACGTCAGGGCACCGGCGTCTCTGTGAGTCTGGGCTTTAAACCCGGCGGGTCCGCGTCTCGCCGCCAGGCCCCGCCCCCGGCGTCTCACGTGTGCGGAAGCGTCCGCAATATCACTCGGCGCCTGGCCAGCGAGCAGCGAGGAAGCTGCTGCCAGGCGCCGGGGGGCGCGGGGGCCACCGTGACAGAACCCCCCCCTCTACGGGCGGCCACTGGACGACCCCCAGGAGCGCGGGGATGAGCCACGTAGAAGGCCTTCACCAACCGAGGCGCATGGACCTCAGCAGCCGGGAGCCAAGAACGATCCTCCGGCCCGTAGCCCACCCAATCGACCAGATACTGCAATGTGCCCCTTGATACCCTGGCATCCAAAATGGCCCGGACTTCAAACTCTTCCTCACCCTCCACTGAGATAGGAGGAGGTGGGATACGGGCCCTGGTGTACCGATTACACAAGAGAGGTTTTAAGAGGCTCACGTGGAACACGTTGTGTATCCGGATATGGGGAGGTAATGCCAAAGCATAGGAGACGGGGTTGAGTCGTCGTAAAACCTTGTAAGGGCCTATGAATCTAGGTGCCAACTTCATGGAAGGCACTAGGAGCTTAATATTCCGCGAGGAAAGCCATACCCTGTCCCCAACCTGATATACGGGTGCCTGCCTCCTGTGTCTGTCAGCCTTGATTTTCTGGATGGCACTACTTTTCTTGAGTGCCTCCTTGACTTTCCCCCAGGTGTCCTTCAAGGACGCCAAATGGTCATCCAAAGCAGGTATCGTGGTATCCGAAAATGTAGTCGGTAACATAGGAGGATCGAAACCATAAACGGTGAAGAAAGGGGAATGTCCTGTGGATTCGCTCACCGCGCTGTTCAAAGCATACTCAGCCCATGGTAGCAGGTCTGACCAGTTATCTTGCTGTTCTGAGATAAAGCACCTGAGATACTTTTCTACGTTCTGATTTGCACGTTCTGCTGCTCCGTTGGTCTGGGGGTGATAGGCCGAAGAGAAAGACAAGTCTATCCCCACATTCTTACAAAACCCTTTCCAAAACCTGGAGACGAATTGGGTACCCCTATCGGAGACAATCCCAAGAGGAATACCATGTATGCGGACCACGTGGTTAATGAATATGGGCACCAGTTCGGCTGCCGACGGTAGTTTACGAAGAGGAACATAGTGACCCATCTTGGAGAACCGATCGATGATCGTAAGTATAACTGTGTTCCCTCTAGAATCGGGTAACTCCACTATGAAGTCCATAGCTAAGTGCGACCATGGTCGTTCTGGGATAGGCAGAGGTTGGAGCAAACCAATGGGTGCTGTTTTGGGATTTTTATGTCTTGCGCAAACCTCGCACACAGCTATGTAATCCTGAACATCTCGGCGCAACGTGGGCCACCAAAAGATTTTATTGATGCTGGACACCGTTTTGGTGATTCCCATATGCCCGGACGTTTTATTATCATGGTAAAGGTTTAATATTTCTTCTCTTTCACATTCAGGTACAAAGAGTTTCGCGGGAGGTTTCCCTTCAGGAGCCGTGCCCTGCACGGTTTGTAACCTTTGCAACAAGGGAGACGAGACATTGATTGTGGTAGAGGCTATAATCCTTTCTTGGGGTACAATGGGATGCTGATCTTGGACGTTAAATTCGTAGGACTCATGTTGTCTAGATAAAGCATCTGCCTTAACATTTCTGGACCCAGGTCTATAGGTCAGTACGTAATTAAAGCTTGAAAGAAACAACGACCATCTTGCTTGTCGGGAATTTAACCGTTTAGCATCTCCAATGTATGTGAGATTTTTATGATCGGTTATGATAAGGATGGGGTCACTAGACCCTTCCAGTAGGTATCTCCATTCTGCCAAGGCTGATATGACTGCTAACAACTCTCTGTTTCCTATGTCATAGTTCCTCTCTGCCGGGGAGAGTTTCCGGGAATAGAAGCCGCATGGATGCAATGGTTTGTCGGGTGCCTCCCTCTGGGACTCGGAGGCATCAACTTCCACTTGGAACGGCAGAGCCGGATCCGGATGTCTGAGTACCGGGGCCGTAGTAAACGCTTGTTTGAGTGCTTCAAAGGCTTGACTGGCTTGGGGTGTCCATTTCTGATTACCCACCCCTTTCCTAGTCATGGCCGTGAGGGGAGATACCAAAACCGAAAACTCTTTAATGAACCTCCTATAATAATTTGTGAATCCTAGAAACCTTTGGATGGCTTTAAGTCCTTGGGGTAGAGGCCAGTCTAGGATTGCTGTAAGTTTCTTAGGGTCCATCTGGAACCCCTCCGGTGTTATTATGTAGCCAAGGAAATGTACTGTCCTTATGTCAAATAAACATTTCTCTAATTTACAATACAATCCAGCCTCCAACAATTTTTTCAGTACTTTTTTCACGTGGACATGATGGGTTACGATATCAGGCGAGTATATCAGGATGTCATCAAGATATACTATGACAAATACTTGCAGGAATTCTCGTAAGGTATCATTTATGAGGTCTTGAAAAACAGCCGGCGCATTGCATAGGCCAAAAGGCATCACCAGGTACTCATAATGCCCACTTCTAGTATTAAAAGCCGTTTTCCATTCGTGTCCCTCTTTAACCCTTACGAGGTTGTAAGCCCCGCGTAAATCAAGTTTGGTATAAATATTGGCCCCCTTTAGGCGATCGAACAGTTCTGCGATAAGTGGTATGGGATAGGCGTTCCTTATGGTAATCCTGTTCAAACCTCTATAATCTATACAAGGCCGCAGGTCTCCCTCTTTTTTCGATACAAAAAAGAAACCTGCCCCTGCTGGAGAAGAGGACCGTCTGATGAAACCTCGCTCCAGGTTCTCCCTTATGTACTCCTCCATAACGTCATTTTCTTTTTGGGACAAGGGGTATACATGTCCCCTAGGAGGCTTAGTACCAGGGAGTAAATTTATAGCACAGTCGTACGGGCGGTGCGGCGGTAGGACCTCAGTCCTGGACTTAGAGAAGACCTCTTTCAATCCCAAATATTGTTCAGGCACCTCTGTAGACAAGGGAGGGGCTGTGGCAACGTTGAGGCTAGCGATTACGTTGACCCTCCCCAGACAGTGCGATTGACAACGAGGACTCCAGTATTTGATGTCTCTTTGGACCCAATCAATAACCGGGTTGTGTTCTGCCAACCACGGAAACCCAAGCACGACAGGACAAGAAGGGGACTCAATGATTTGGAAACATATGTTTTCGTGGTGCAATACTCCTGTTTTCATACATACAGAAACAGTGTCGTGGGTGATATGGGGGCAGGATAGAGGGTTACCATCTATAGCTTCCACCATAAGAGGTCTGTCCTTGAGGACCAGGGTATGAGACATTTAGCAGCAAACTGTTTATCCATAAAATTGCCTGAGGCCCCAGAATCTAAGAAGGCCTCAGTCTTAATGTGAACCTTGTCCCAGGTCAATGATATTGGTACCAGGATCCTGGACTTTTTTTTTTCGTTGTTTACGAAAGAGGCATAAAGAGACCCTATAACCTGGGTATTGGCTGGTCTCTGGCTTGCTCGGCCACTCTCACCCCTGCTCCCCCTAGGTCTCTGAGGACATTGAAGGCGGAAGTGGTCTGCCCCGGCGCAATAGAAGCAGAGTCCCTTCTCCCTTCTGTGAGCTCTCTCTGCCTCCGATATACCAGTCTTTCCTATCTGCATAGGCTCAACAACAGGTAGATCTGATTTAACGTTTTCCTGGTTACCGGAAGTAACGGTAGTTCGGGATGATAAGGGTAAAGGAGGCAAGAGCCTTCTAGGTCTATCCCTGGGGTGTCTCCTTTCCCTAATTTGATCATCCATAGCGATACAGAAGTCGATCAAATGATCAAGAGTCTCTGGCAATCTTAGAGGAGCCAACTCGAACATAAACGCGTCGTTCAGCCCTTCAGTAAAGGCCAAGGTTAGGACATCGTTCGGCCAGAGGACCTCTGAAGTCAAGGTCTTAAATTCTATTGCGTATTCAGCAACCCTCCTATTACCTTGTTTAATATGAAATAATGACCTCCCTGCATTGGTAGCCCTTCTAGAGGGGTCAAAGGTGCGTTTAAGCTCTGAAGTAAAACCCTCATAATCGTATATGATGGGCTTTTGTTCTCCCACAAGGGAGTAGCCCACAATAAAGCCTTCTCCGTTAAATGACTAATTAGATAGCCCACCTTAGCTTTATCTGACATACATGATCCGGGGTTGTTCTCGAACAATATCTCCAGTTGGGTCAGAAAGCCCCGGCACAAGTTTGGTGTCCCATCATAGCGTACGGGTGCTTTCATACTGAGCCTGCATCCCTCAGGAGAGGCCGGACTGATCCTAGGCACTACTGGGTCTGGAGGGCTTGCAGTCCCAGAACTAGATCGGTTTAACAGGGTCTGCAGGGCAACAGCAATCTGGTCCATCCTATGGTCCTGCTCTTCTTGTCTGGCTGCAATACGAGTCAATTGATTAGAGAGGTCTGCGGGATCCATTGGCCCTGACGTAATGTCACGGATCCCCCTGATACTAGAGTGGTGGTCCCTATACGCAGGACACTCTCTACCCTTCCGATCCTTAGAGTGGTCGGCACGACTAGACAGACATAGAATGATACACAAGACCTTAGAACAATTAGCTCTTCCCAAGACCCTAACAACAAGGGGTAGTCTGATGTGTGCTTCGGGTGCCACACAGACTGACCTCAATACCAGAATTAGAAGAGTTAATGCTAATACCAGGAGTTACGCACAGAATGGTTCGTTCGCCAGTACCAAGGATCATACACAGAGTGGTTCGTTCGCCAATACCAAGGATCATACACAGAGTGGTTCGTTCGCCAATGCCAGGGGTCATACACAGAATCGTTAGTTTGCCAATGCCAGGGGTCATGCACAGAATCGTTAATTTGCCAATGCCAGGGGTCATACACAGAATCGTTAGTTTGCCAATGCCAAGGGTCATACACAGAATCGTTAGTTTGCCAATGCCAAGGGTCATACACAGAATCGTTAGTTTGCCAATGCCAAGGGTCATACACAGAATCGATAATTAGCCAAAATATTCAAGAGCTCTGCGGGAGGTAACTACCACGTCAGGGCACCGGCGTCTCTGTGAGTCTGGGCTTTAAACCCGGCGGGTCCGCGTCTCGCCGCCAGGCCCCGCCCCCCGGCGTCTCACGTGTGCGGAAGCGTCCGCAATATCACTCGGCGCCTGGCCAGCGAGCAGCGAGGAAGCTGCTGCCAGGCGCCGGGGGGGCGCGGGGGCCACCGTGACAGAAAGGCAGTCAGCAGCAAGGTGCATGTGACTTTAGACACGTGGTCCAGCAAGCATGGACAGGGTCGTTCTATTTCCTTCACGGCACACTGGGTAACTCTGATTGCAGCTGGGAGGGATCCAAGACAGGGCTCTGTGCTGGAGTTTGTTCATCCACCACGCCTCCAGAAAGCTGCTTGTATGAGGTCTGTCTGCTCCACCACCACCACCTCTTCCTCCTCCTCCTCCTCCTTCTCTGTCTCTGGCGAAGTGGCAGTTAAACCCACGCCTGACAGGGTCTACGCAATGGCTCAAGCAAAAAGATGCCATACTGTGCTTGAGCTGGTTTGTTTAGAGGACAGGAGCCACACCGGGTCAGAAATTTTGTCAGCTCTGCAGGGGCAGGTGCAAAGATGGTTTACACCACGCCAGCTTGAGCTGGGAATGATCATCTGCAATAATGGCAGCAACCTTTTCTCTGCCCTACGCAAGGGTAAATTGACGCATGTACCATGCCTAGCACACGTCCTAAATCTGGTGGTACAGCGTTTCCTAACCAAGTACCCAGGGCTGCCAGAGCTTCTCATCAAGGCCAGAAAAGTCTGCAGCCACTTCAGACGGTCATTCCCAGCAAGCGTTCGCCTGGCAGAAATTCAAAGAGAATTCCACCTTCCCACAAACCGTCTGATCTGTGACATGCCCACCAGGTGGAATTCGACATTAGCAATGCTGCAGCATCTGCACAAGCAGCAGAGGGCCATCAACGAGTACCTGTGTGAGTATGGCACAAGGACAGGTTCAGGTCAACTTGGTTTTTTTCCCCCCCGCAGTGGCTGATGATCAAGGATGCATGCACTGTACTGTCACCATTTGAGGAGGCAACGAGGATGGTGAGCAGGGACAGTGCATGCATCAGTGACACAATTCCTTTAGTGTTCCTGCTGGAGCACACTCTGCGGGGAATTATAGATGTGGCTCTAGAGGCAGTGCAGCGGGAGGAAGAGGAGCCTTCCCTAGCTCTCAAGGCCCCAGTCTTTCCGCAGACAGCATTCCAGCGGGTCCTACTCAGATCAGACAGGAGGAGGATGAGGAGGAGGAGGACTATTTAAGTAGTGGGGGCATTGAAGGTGGGGATTCCTCAAGGCAGGGTTTTGTGTGCCCAGAAACAGAAGGGCTTGTGCGTGGCTGGGAGGAGGAAGTGCACGATACGGTCATCCTCATTGACCAGGAAGACTTGGCAGCTAATGCCACCTCCAACCTACGCTGCATGGGCTCCCTAATGATGCAAAGCCTGCTAAAGGACCCCAGGATTCGTGCTATCAAGGAGAGGGATCATTACTGGTTGGCAACCCTTCTTGATCCACGATACAAGGGGAAAGTTGCAGAGCTCATCCTGCCCGCACAGAGGGAGCACAGGATGATAAAACTTGAGGACGCTCTAAAGCGAAACTTGTGTAACACCTTTCCAGGCACTGTTAGATTACCAAGTGCTGACACACGTGCTTCTGAGGCTGCAGGTGATCAGAGGAATAGCGGTGAAGGCCAGGGCCGCTTGACTGATGCATTTTTTTAGTCCTCGACGCCCAGGGACGTCAAATGTAGGCACCCATTGCCAGCGTCTTCACCATATGGTGCAGGACTACCTAGGGGCAAGGGCAGACCTGGATACCTTTCCAGCAGATGATCCACTGGCTTACTGAGTGTTGAGATTGGATCACTGGCCAGAACTTAGCCAATATGCTATGCAGCTACTAGGTTACCCTTCATCTAGCGTGCTTTCCGAAAGGACGTTCAGTGCCGCTGGAGGTTTTGTCACAGACAAAAGAGTTCATCTGTCCACCGACTCTGTAGACCGGCTGACATTTATAAAAATGAATCAGTCCTGGATCAGCAGCTATCAATCCCCTGATGCTGAAGTAATGGAATAGATCGGGTATGTCTTCTGCATGCACAAAACCTCCAGCACTGAACTCTTCCACAATACCACAAAAGGGTTACGTGTGAATGCAATTGCTGCCATGAAAGGCACAATATTTGGCTGCACTGACGCCTGTGCCAGATTTATATCATTTTAATTTTTTGAACAGCAGGGTCCAACCCTGCACTCTTCCACAATACCACAGAGGGGTTACTGTATGATGATACTTGCTGGCCTGGCACCAAAGGCACAATATCTGGGTGCACTGACGCCCATTACCAGATCAAAAACTTTTCAATATAGGACCGCATGGTCTACCCCTGCACTCTTCCACCATAACACAGAGGGGTTACTGTATGATGATACTTGATGGCCTGCCATTAAAGGCACAATATCTGGGTGCACTGACGCCCATTAACAGATAAAAAAAATAATTTCAATATAGGACCAACCACATGGTCCACCCCTGAACTCTTCCACAATACTACAGAGGGGTTACTGTATGATGATACTTGATGGCCTGCCATTAAAGGCGCAATATCTGGGTGCACTGACGCTCATTAACAGATAAAAAAAAAACACTTTTCAATATAGGACCACATGGTCCACCCCTGCACTCTTCCACAATACTACAGAGGGGTTACTGTATGATGATACTTGCTGGCCTGGCAGTCTTGCACCAAAGGCAGAATATCTGGGTGCACTGATGCCCATTCCCAGATTCATATCTTTTTAATATAGGACCGCATGGTCCACCCCTGCACTCTTCCACAATACCACAGAGGGGTTTCTGTATGATAGTACTTGCATGCCTATCACTAAAGGCACAATATCTGGGTGCACTGCCATTGACCCCTGTATCAGATTCATATCCTCAGAGGGGTTACTGTGTGACGGCACTGTTGCCGACGCTAAAAGCCCAATTTTAAAGCACCTATTGTTACTTTCATCCAAAGCCTGCATAAATTTCACAATAATTTAGCCAAAAAAAACACTAAACTTTTTCTGCGCGTCCTAAAATGTCTTTTCATACAGGCTGCCGTCCCAAGCAGTTGTTTATGGATAGATTAAAGGAAAAACATTTACCGTCATATGAAACGTCATTTTTTTGTTTTTAAGTGTTTCTATACATCCTAGAAATCCGCCACTTCACGGGCAGGTTATGGGGACCTCCTAGGCACGATATTTGAAGGAATTTTTGGTTTTTATTTTTAACCCTTATTTCATGGAAAACTCACTGTCCCTTTAAAAACGTTTTTTTTAAAACTTTTTGTCCTTGTTTCCTGTCCCCCAGGGCACTACCCGGACCCCATACACCTTTTATGGCAAATATGTAGCATATATGCCCTCTTGGAGGGCACTCTAAAAAA
Organism: Leptobrachium leishanense; assembly: GCA_009667805.1. Classification (NCBI taxonomy): domain Eukaryota; kingdom Metazoa; phylum Chordata; class Amphibia; order Anura; family Megophryidae; genus Leptobrachium; species Leptobrachium leishanense. The sequence continues at coordinate 156,561,727 of CM019067.1, read as the reverse complement.
TCGAATTTTCAGCCCCATTGACTTGCATGGGTGTTCGGGTTCGGTCCCGAACAAATGGGATGTTCGGGTTCGGGCTCGAACCGAACTCGGGGAGTGTTCGGCTCATCCCTTTTGAGGACCACGGTTGGGAACCACTGCCATAGACTATAAATCTTGTATTCAGGCGCTTAATCTTGATTCCTGTTATCGCACAATAAATATAGGATTTCAGATATTTTTGCTAAAATCAACATATATACATAAATCAGATCTGAGTGTAACGTGCGAGATGATAATTGCTAATTGTGGGACAGAAATCTTGGTGAGACCCCCCCCCCCTAACACGTGCAATGGGTTTGACGCATGGAGAGTGTAAATTCTCTTGAGCACTGCTCTTTTCTTATCAATGTAAGATGAGAAAAATGACACACAGGTGAAGGTAAATAGCTGAGTATGAGAAGTATTGGGATGCATGGGGGGCTCTTTGAGAGATAGATTAGGAAAGGGGCAGCAATAGTCGGATTATGGAGTGAGGGGATGTGCTTTTCTACAGTAACATGTCTTTAGAGACTTCTTAAAAGCCTGGAGGCATGGGGACAGTCAACTGTTGTGAGGGATGTAGTTAAATAGGTAGGAGAAGCTCAGGAAAAGTCCTGAAGACAAAGCGTGTGCCTCGACTGGAATAGCGCCTTGTGCCACATCTGTCAGCAAGTGAGCTGGTCGATATAATGTCCTTACTCTTTAACAATATTGGCCCAGTTGGAGTAGGTCTCTGGGTATATTTTATTCAAGAAGTCAATGTCTCCATTAAACTAAGTGTTAAGAGATATGTTGACAGCTGGCTATTTAAATAAAAAAAATTTATGCTAAGTTGCATTAGATGTTAAAGAAGAATTGTTTGAGATTTCATTGTTAAAAGTTTGCCAGGAAAGGGGGGGGGGCGTTGCTGGCCGCGCGAGGGAGCAGACGTGATTCAGCTGAGCTCCGTCGGAAGCTGCTCTAAACGGTGGATTTCGACCTAGATTGTCGCCAGAATTACCCCCTTGGGGAGTCCCTGCGTGGCTGGCCATCTGAAGGAGTGCTCTGGAGCTGCTTGGGTCACCCCCCTCCAGAGCCCAGCGGAGATTGGAGCCTTGTTTCCCGACGAGTGAATTTGCCCGGCGGCCATCTTGGGGCCTAAAATCCCTGCGTTCCTTTGGAGTGTCCCTCGCTTTCCTTCCCTCCCTCTGTGACGAGACTCTGCCAGGGGATTTGACGGGCACGGACTTGGAGGATGGAGGGCCCCCGTCCTCTGAACGCGGCTGTTGACCCGGTGGCAGAGTTGGTGGAGGAGCGCACAGAATGGAGGCGTCTGAGGCGCATTTCCCCTGGCAGAGTTATGGTGGCTATACATGCGGGTTGCTTGGAGTGGATGCTGGAGGCCGAGGGGGTCATTGTGTGGTGCGGCCTATGGAGCGAATCGGAGGCTGTCTTTTTGGATGGCTGGGAGCTGGGAAAGGAGGCCCTGGCTGACATCCAGGCGGTGGAGGCCTTACCAATCAAATGAGAGTGTGGTCGTCCTGTTCTGGCAGCGATCCGGGGCGCTGGAGGCACGCGAGAGTCGGCCGTGCTGGAGATCTCGGAGGAGGTTCCGGCAGCTGGTCCCTCAGCGCAGCTTATGGAGACATGGCGGTCTGACGGGCTGAAGCGCCCACCCGGGCCTCGCGACGGGGTCCTTTCTGTGGCGGTGATGACCTGGAGGATGCCAGCTTTCTGTGCCACCCGTGAGTTGATTCAGAGCGGGGAGGCTGAACACACAGCATTCCCGCTGGACACAGGCTGAGACGGTCCATGGAGTCCTTGTTTTTGTTGCTGACCCGTGCCATCTTGCGATGACCCCCCCCTGCAGATTTATTCTACCCCTCTCCCCAGCTGAGTTTTTCATTTTGGTCCCCCCCCTGCTGTCTCTTCTTTTAAATTTGAACCCTTTGATGTGTTTTTACTGTACGTTCACCCCCCCCCCACCAGCTGAGATGTTTTACGGGAGTCCCCTATTCATTGAGACCAGGGACGGACTGACAACCAATGGGGCCCCGGGAAATAAGAGTTTGTGGGGCCCCTTGTGCCATGCCCACAGTAGACCACACCCATACAAACCCTTCCCATGCAATGCACAACCTACATGCACATTGTTTTGTTAAAGAATTTATTTCTTCACACAATTTTCAAAATAATTTTAACGAGTCAATAAAATCCACTCAGGCCCCCAGCGAATTGGGGAATCCATTGCACCCCTTCCAGACTTACAAACTGCCACTGCTCTCCTGCGGTAGCCGTCACACACTCAAGTCAGCTACAACCGAGGCACAGAAGGTTCCTGTGGCACACGTGGGAAACTGCCGAACACCTTTCAGGATTAGAAGATACTGTACATAACTGATACACTTGTACACACTCCACATCAATAACACTCACAGTAATGTGCATTGTGTATGAGCGTATCCAGAGAGCATCAAAGCAATAAAACTCATGGTAATGGGCAGTGCATATAAGCATACATAGAATCCACACTAATAAACTCTCACAGTAATAGGCAGTGCCTATGAGCATGCACAGGATCCACAGTAATATAACTCACAGTAATGTGCAGTGTGTATGAGTGTATCACGGAGCTGCACAGCAATAAAACTCACAGTAACGTACAGATTTATTCAACCACCCCCAGCATAACATTTGTCATCTTATTATCCACCCCAGCATAACATTTGTCATCTTATTACCCCAGCATTTAATTTGTTTTTTATAACCCCCAGCATTTAATTTGTTTTTTATAACCCCCCAGCATTTAATTTGTTTTTTATAATACCCCCAGCATTTAATTTATCATTTTATAACCCCCAGCATATAATTTGTTTTTTATAACCCCCCAGCATTTAATTTGTTTTTTATAACCCCCAGCATTTAATTTGTTTTTATAATACCCCAGCATTTAATTTATCATTTTATAACCCCCAGCATTTAATTTGTTTTTTATAACCCCAGCATTTAATTTGTTTAATACCCCCCAGCATTTAATTTGTTTTTTTATAATACCCCAGCATTTAATTTATCATTTTATAACCCCCAGCATTTAATTTTCCAATTATCCCCAAGCCCCCGCAACATTTAATTTTCCGATTATCCCCAAGCCCCCCAGCATTTAATTAGTCAACTCCAACTTCCCCTCCCCCGGCGCTCACCCACCATGCGCTATCAGAATCTTCTATGGAGGCGAGGCAGGCTGGTCCATTCTGCCGCTGGTGGTGCGTGCTCTGAGAGCATCATCACGTGAGGGGGCGTGCCAATGACTGCAGTGTGCCTGTTCCTGTTTAGAATGTCACGTGGGACAGGCAGGCACGCTGCAGCACCCCCACGCTCACTGAAACGATCACAGCTCCGGTCTCCGGAGTGGGGGGGACTTGGGGATAAAGAACCTAAAATATGTTTTCATTTCACTAAATTCCAAAAAAAGCCCACCAAAATCATCAGCTCCAGGCCTATAGAGATCTTAATCCAGCCCCCCTGAGCTGCACACAGAGCTGGACCCCCTGAGCTGCATACCCTGAGGCTGAGCTGCACACAGAGCTGGAACCCCTAAGCTCTACACAGAGCTGGAACCCCTGAGCTCCACACAGAGCTGGACCCCCTGAGCTCCACACAGAGCTGGACCCCCTGAGCTCCACACAGAGCTGGACCCCCTGAGCTCCACACAGAGCTGGACCCCCTGAGCTCCACACAGAGCTAGACTAATTTTTTTAAATGGGGGGCAGTCTCCCTGAAATGAGTGTTTGCAGGTAGGATGTCTGCCCCTTGTTACCTGCCTCTCTGATGCAACATGCCAGGGTGTTAGGGCTGCTGGCTACTCTCCTCCTCCACACATAGCTGCAGGCACATGCTGGTGGTGATGTGTGAGAAAGGGGCGTGTCATTATTCAGGACGCTCCCATTGGCTCTCCCCAGACACAGAGCCAGGGGACGTAGGGGGAGCCCTGGTGGTGGGAGGGCTGCTTCCTCTCCTCTCCCCGCCCCCAGGCAATCTCATGGAGGGGCGGGCCTCTCCCCCTGCACAGAGTTGGTCTCTCCCTACAGAGAGAGACAGCGCTCATAGGCTGAGAGAGGATTCAAAATCAGATCACCGGTCAGTGACCGGAGATCTGGATTTTAGCGCCGTCTGCTGGACAGGCACCCCTAGGCAGGCACCTGTCCTGCCTTATAGGTAGCGCCGGCTCTGATCACTTGTACTTCACAAATGTTTCTCCTGTGTGATATCATCATAGAATTGTATATTTTGCATTTCATAGGACCCAGCTGTGTACTGCCTAATGACTTATGCATGTCATAGGACCAATCTGATTGTGTCATTTTGCCATTATTCACATTAATTTTGGGTGTGTATCTTGTTTCTGGGTTACATATTACAGTGCAAGCTGCACACACTTCCTTGACTTAAAAATGCTAAACCTTCATGCAAGATGTGATAGCGCTAATTACAGCAATTCAAATATTTATCTACACCTAAAAGCTGGTGCTAAATGATTCCGGTTTTCCAAACTCATTTAGCACCCCCTAAACCCCACCCCTAATAAATCCGATGCTCACTTCTCTTCCTGTGGCGAGAAAGGTGGCCCGATTTGCTGCTTCTTATCCCCGGGAGTAGAGTGAGACTGCGAACAGATAGTTCCCAGTCTCCCTCCGCAATCATGCAGCTCAGAAGTGCAACCGTCCATAGAGTCCCATGGATTCCAGGAGATGATACTTGCAGTCACCGAAATTGAACGCAATTTCAGTGGCTTTGTTAATAGACCCCTAGGAAAGCTTTTCCAGCTGAGCCGGTAATATGGTGCCTCTAATGGAAAAAAGTGGCACAAACCGTCAACTATTGGTCACTCCCTATTTTTATGGAATTGTTTATATTCGTGGCTTGACTCGAATTTGGGTGCCGGTGCCACTTACTGGTAATGCGTAAACTATTTCCTCTGCACTGTGTGACCAGAGGTGAGATTTTGATGATTTTTTTTTTTTTTAATCTCATTTTTATGTAGTACTAACACTCAGAACTTTCCAGCTGCCTCCAAAGTATGTACAAAGTAAATGAAAGGTTAATTCACATTTAGCTGGTGCAACAGATGGCTGTAATGGAGGTTTGCAGCATGGCTGAATTCTATCTTTTGATTCCAAAGTCTCTAGTCTAGTCTTACTGAGTGTGAGATTTATTGTAGTCATGATAAAAACTGCATCTTATTCTGGGAAATGGAAGGGGATTCTTTGCACGTCTTCAACGTAATACATTTGCTGACACCTGGAATGTGAGAAAGTTTTAAGGCATTATGCTCTCTCTGTTTACTGATTTAAGAGAAATCCATGAGACTTCTGCTTATTACTGTGAAACATTTGCAGAAACCTGAAATACCAGAGCAGGTTTATCTAACTTTGAATTTATTCAACTAGTTGTATTCCACCCCAAGACAGCTTTCTCTTTTCCAAAATCATTATTTCCTTTAAATTACTAGAAACGACTCTTAATAAAGTATCTAACAACTATTGTTGCCAAATTAAGAGGTCATATCTTCAGATTGGTACCATTTTTCCCTTTACTGTACCCTGCTTTCCTTGCCAGCCGTTCCCCAAATCTCACTGGAAATAGCCCTTATGCTTGCTGATGAAGATCTTTTTCCTATGACATCTTGCCACAAAGGCTTGCAGATCTGCATTCTCTGTTCTCTCCCCCATCTGCCTTGGATTCCCTTTTCCATTATTGCTCCATCTCTCTTACGTTCTCAATATTACAATGCCCTCAGGAAATGTTCCTTCAAAAAATCTTCAAAGTATTGGTCAAGCATCAACACTGCATTGGTAACTCATGAAAACAATGTATTACTGTATTCAACTCCGTTGCCTTTTTTCACATTTTCTAAAAATTGCGTTTCATTGCTCTTCCCTACTTAGTGAACTATATCAATATGTCCTTTTTCTCGATTTCAAGCAGTGTGTCCTTAGGAGTCATTTTGAATTTGTACCCTTATCTCTGCCAAGCATACATATCTGTCCTCATCGCCTTATTTTTTTATATATTTTCAAATATTATATTTTTGCATGTCTGATTCTGTCATTACCATAATTATGTCTGCGATTAACTTGCCTCCACTCCCTATAAATCTCACTGACTCTCATCCTTTCTATTGGCTACATACCTTTTGATTCGAACAGTAGCGGTCCCTGGCATTGGAATTGGGCATTAAGCTACTACTTAAATCTCTCAATTTAGTTATTCATCTCATTGTGCTGTATGGGTTCTTGAGGACAATGCTGGAATCAGTGGCGTAACTAGAAACCTGAGGGCCCCGGTGCAAGAATCCACGAAGGGCCCCCCCCCAAAAAAAGATCTATATTTTTACTTATTTTTCAATGCAAAATAAAACAAAGATAGTATTGCCCCAGCTCACATGGATATATATTGCCCCCCAGCTCACATGGATATATATTGCCCCAGCTCACATGGATATATATTGCCCCAGCACACATGGATATATATTACCCCAGCTCACATGGAAATATATTGCCCCAGCACACATGGATATATATTGCCCCCAGCTCACATGGATATATATTGCCCCAGCTCACATGGATATATATTGCCCCAGCACACATGGATATATATTGCCCCCCCAGCTCACATGGATATATATTGCCCCCCAGCTCACATGGATATATATTGCCCCCGCTCACATGGCTGTATATATGGCCCCCAGCTCTCATGGGTATATATGGCCCCCAGCTCACATGGGTATATATGTCCCCCATCTCTCATGGGTATATAGGTCCCCCAGCTCTCATGGGTATATAGGTCCCCCAGCTCTCATGGGTATATAGGTCCCCCAGCTCTCATGGGTATATAGGTCCCCCAGCTCTCATGGGTATATATTGCCTCCCAACTCTCATGGGTATATAGGTCCCCCAGCTCTCATGGGTATATAGGGCCCCCAGCTCTCATGGGTATATATTGCCCCCAGCTCTCATGGGTATATAGGTCCCCCAGCTCTCATGGGTATATAGGGCCCCCAGCTCTCATGGGTATATAGGGCCCCCAGCTCTCATGGGTATATACGGCCCCCAGCTCTCACCTCTGCTGGCCCCAGGGCAGGCTCCGCCAGCATTCCGTTCTTCTCCGAGGCGAGCGGCCGCTGGAAGCATGCGTCTTGGCCGCTCGCCGGAAACCACCTGATCAGCGCAGAGGTCTCGCGAGAGGATCTCGTGCACTGGTCAGGTGGTTCCTATCCCACGTGAGCATCCAAGCTGCATGTCAGCAGCCGCTTGCAGGGAGAGGGACGGCCAGCGCGCGGCTCCCAGATTCCGGCGCTGATTGCCAGAATCTGGCGGGCGGCGCTGGGCCCCCCTCTAGTGGCGGAATGCCAGGGCCCGGTTGCAACTGCGACCTCTGCGACCCTGGTACTTCCGCCACTGGCTGGAATTTGAGAGTCGTCAGCCTTGGTTGCCTGCAGCACAAATTGAGATAGCTCCTTCTCTTCGAGTACTGAAAGGCAGGGCTTCTTTAATTTGATGATCTCCACAGTTGCTCTAGGTTTGCACAGTGTATATCCTGCAGATATAACTTGAGACCACCATTCCAGCAAGTTCTCATTGCGATGTTGGTGATTCGCACATGTGTAGCTCGCCCTTTGCTTGACAATCATTTATCAAACACACATTGGTGGTATTAGAAGAATAGTTGAATGGATAGTGTTAAGATAACTCTGATCAGTTTCCCAGTCCTTGCTGCTAATAACACCCCGAAACCACAATGCTACCACCAGTTTCACTCATTGTATAGTATTGCGCTGATGATGATGTTTCCTGAAGGCAGGATGCTTTGCATTTATGTTAAACCGTTCAATGTGCATTTCTTCAGACAAGAGATTCTTGTTTCTCATAGTCTAAGAGTCCTTCGGGTGATTTTGTTGGTTTTTTTTTTTTTAGTCTTCATTGCAGCAGAAATGTTTTGGTAGCCTTCCCCAGATCTGTGCCTTGACACAATTCAGTCTCTGAGCTCTGCAGGCAGTTACATTTATGACATGGCTTGGTGTTTCCCTTGACATGCATTTATGGCTGGCTATAACACATTGTATAGGCAGGCGTACCTTTCCACAATCTCAAAAGGCCCTATACCAAGGTTGGTGCTAACTTAACTAGAGCTGTTGTGAACTTACCAGAGTCATTATAGGGCTATATTACATAGTTTGCGCTAAAACGCGGACTCAAAGGTGGAAAACCTGCACCTGCAGGTTTCCCCTTAGCATCTTATTACGGGGCAGATGCTGATTCAGCGGACTGCCCTGTAACGCAGCACTAATGTGCCGCCATGAGTATCACCACCTGGAGTCCATAGGACTCCATTGAGGGTTGTGCTGCTGGGCCTTTAGCTCTACGTGATCTCTCACTCATGAGATCGTGCAGTGCCACAGAGTGATTAGTGGAGGGAGACTGGGGACTATTTGTGGGATGAAAGGTGAGTATCTGATTTTTTGGGGTTTAACAGCTGGTGCTAAATGATTTGCAGAGGTGGTATCAGTTAGCACCAGCTTCTAGCTGTGGTTGACTTTTTAGTTAACCGCAGCAGTGCATAACTAGCGATAAGACTTTGTAATCCTAATGCTAATTACTCTTTGCACTCCCTATGCTTAACATGGGGAGCGCAAAGTACAGTAAGCTCGAAGAAGCGAGCACAGTCCCCAAAGCGCTAACGGGTGTTTTAACCTGTTAGCGTCTGGTGGTCATGCGCTAAAAGCACCTAAGCTAGCATTAGGGCTCAGATATGTGCGTGTTAAGTTTGTAATAGTGTCCGTGGTCTATGCAGTTGTTAAGTTTACATCAGCTCTGATTAAGTTAGCACCAACTTTGGAATATTGCCAAAAGTGTAGCAATATCTCAGAGGATCCAAAGAAAAGGGGTACATCCGAGCCAAAGTTCAAGCTTCATGGCAAAGGTTTGAATACTTACAGTAATGTGATTTTTCAGTTTTTTCCCTATTAATAAATTTGCAATATGGTAACAAATCAAGTTTTTGCTTTGTCATTCTGGGGTTTTAAACGTAGATCAATGTGAAAAAGAAAATTAAAAAAATGGCATACAGGTGCAGCAAATAAAAATTTGAAAAAATGAATGGGGCTTAATACTTTCTGAAATTACTATTTGTATAAGAAATATAATCTGCTTTATTTAGTGCATAAGAGAATCCATTAAAAAATGGCCTTAAGGTGCCGTATGACCTGTGAACTGTTATATTGTCAGACAGAGTTAAACAGTGGAAGATTAGTTGTCTGCATTTCTGCCAATGTGGAGCTTTTTCAATTTAGTGTGTTCTTTTCTTAAATATCGTGTTTGCGAAATTATGGCATGGCGAGCATAAGGTAATTTATTGAAATTAACCCTCAAAATGCAGGATTTTTTATGCTTGAATTTTCACTTGTATTTTCTTAAATTTAGTATTTTTGCAATTTTTTTTGCATGTTTAAACCTAAAGATTTAGATTCCAAACCTGATGTAAATTTAACTGGACTTATGTAAATTTACAAACTCTGTAGACTTCAGTGGCTCCTGTAGGTTTACACCAGCTTTGCTTAAATTTCCACCAACTTGGAATCTAGATGAAAGATTTGTGGAGACCTTAGAACTCAGATGTTTACCACTGCGTGCAGTTATGTGGAGGACTCCTATATGTAAAACTATTAAAGGAAGCAGCTGTATAAATTGTTGTATTAAAATTCTCAGTTTGTTGGGTAGTAGAACAGCAACAATTGGAGTACATTTATCTATTTGTAATAACTGATCACAGATGTGGTTAAGCTCAATATTATGTTGAGGTGTCCAGAATTAGAATTGAAGAAAAATAATAATTAATTCAAGCTTAATTCCTTGTAATTCAGAAAAAGACAATCTCAAGAATTTCCAGATCTGTCTTCTAATCCCTTGGAACATCAGACATGAGTATATGGATTCCTGAATACTCATGCATCCATAACTGTTGAGCCAGATCTAGTTCTGCAATTGAGACTCCATATCGTGGTGTATGTAGAGCCGCCAGTAAACCAAGAGGAAAGATTACCAATAATTTTATGTCCTCATGATGAATTCTCTGAGTGTTTACGGAAATGTTTTAATTTTGTATTTAAACTTGTTAGTTACAATGTGGTAGTCCCCTCACTAAGCAACTGATTCACTATAAAAAAAAATAAAAAACAAGATGAGTAAATGATATTTAATATCGAGAATGTAAATTCCGACAGGAATAGAGCCCTCATTCTGTATCTGCTGGCAGGAATACTGACCTGCCTCCTGTATGTATTGTAGAATTGTCCTGTCTTTACCCATTGCACCTTGTACAGCGCTGCGGAATGTGTCGGCGCTGGTTTTCACCTCTCTCTGAATAACTCTGCTAGTCTTTTAGTGTGGGCAAGGCTATGAACGACTGTGTCATCCAGTGGGTTAGTAAAAGGTGGAAGTGATCCTGTCACACCAGTCTATATTTGTTTGAATGCAGGCAGCTCTTGTATAAATTTGTGTAAGAATGTCAGGCCATATTTCTAAGGAGAGGCGGTGTGAGTGAGAAAAAATGCAGAATGGTACAGAAAGATGGATTTTCATTTGGAGACCTTTCTTCTGTGATTATACTTGATAAAGTCTACATAAGATAGATGAAACATGTTTAGTGCTTAAATTTCTTTTTTTATAATAAAATACCTTTTATTTTACTCACCCTCTGTGTCTGTGGAATATCCTTTTCAGCAAACCGACATCTTGAGGCGTAGTGGGCATATCAGTGCAGTATGACTTATGCTCCTTGATCTTATTGATCTTGTGATCTCTCATCCAATTTTATTAAGCCACTTTTTTGCACAGTGTCTCAATATTGACGTGTGCCTTTATTGTCCCAGTACTTCTATTTTCTGAAATCCTGTGATATGGAGTAGCTTGGGTATTTTCTCTTAGGAGCCTTATGTCCTGCATATTTAGTTAACATCTGTAGTTACAACTCTGTATGTTTTTTTTGTAAGGCGTATTCACAATCCAGGTAGCAACTAACTGAAACACAAACGAAAGGAACGGCGCAAAAAGATAAACAGGCAAGAAACCATGAGCTGTGAGTGACCACCAAATATTTCACGAACAATTGACAGTCAATCTTTGACAAATCTCCTTCAATTTCTTGGGAAATCAAGAGACACTATCTGGTGTGGGGTTAAGTTGTTTTTAGTGACTTTTGCAGATTCCTCCTCGAAACTGCTCAGCCTTGTGTTTCCTATTAGAATTAATTTAAAGGGCCGTTTACATTTATTTTTAAATGTTGGAACACATTTCTCATATTGTCATGGTGACAGTTATTCAACAATGCAGAGATCCTATTTCTACTAAGCTGTAATGTTTCTTTTTTATTAAGTTCATTGTCTGTCAGAATGAATTTTCAAACAGCACTGTCACCAGTGTGTGGAAATAACCTACAATTTTTATAAACAAAAAGAATCTAAGTATGGCAATGATTTGTCATTTCTGTATGTCGAGGTATGTGCACTTAAAAGTGTTAAGTCGCCAGTGCAACATTGCATCATTTGACAGATCTACAAAAGGGATATTTTTAGTTGCCTGTCATTACACCCTGACCCTCTATACTATTAATATATATTCTATCTACTACCAGCTGCACCGTGGAAATGGCTTGTCAAATAATTAAAGGGAACCTATCATACCCAACATGTTAGGCTCGCTTGAGATATATATATATATGTTAGTGGTTTTTATTAACAAATCTATAATACAATTTTGTTTAATTACCTACCAAAGTTTGGCTGTCCTTTGCTTCCTTTGACATGCTGCCGGGTGATTGGCATCTGTGAGTGGAGTGGCTGTGCTACAGGAGAGCCATCTGCACACTGTTTGTCTCATGACATAGCGCATCAGCACTCCGAGTGCCAACGTAACCAGTAACGCAAGAGCCAGTTGCATTGAGTGATGACCTTCAGTAAGTAACATACGTGTACAAGTAGAATATTGCAATGACTGAAAATGGAACCAGGTAAGCGTGGTTGGTGATATCTCAACATGAGATGAGATCTCATATTAATCGTTATGGTCAAAGTGATCTCCATTGCTGGGAATGAACCAGTCAAAATTGTACCTTTTTTGTAGCTTAAAAATAGCTGGATATAACATATCATTCCCAGTGTCCTTCCACAGGCCCAGCCCTGTCTTTTTGTGGTTCCCTATATTACAAGTCAAGCCGCCAACATAGGGTCTTACTCCTAATAATGAGCTAGTGATTGCTAACAGCTCATGGTGTATCTGTACATTAGCAGCTCCCTATTAGTGGCTCTGTCGAAATAGGGGCCTGGGTTAATTAAGGATACTTTAAAAAAACACTAGAATTTCCTTAAAGCTCTTGTATTTGTTTTATATCCTACACCAGGAATTGGAGATAAATAGCAAGTAATTGGATGCTATTGGACAAGATGGGGAATGTTGATGAGTTGGAGAATGTCCCAGAAATGCTGCTTTAGGGAAATAGTCTCAAAATTTAACTCCAATAACCGTTTAGGAATATTTAAATTTTAGATGCTTTCTGAAGTCTATTAAAAAGAAAACATACAGGATGACTTATATTTGTGGGTCTATAGTGCGTAGTGCAAATAACTATCTAAATATGACTTCTTGTAAAAACAGACTCGTCTTCCTTATGTTCTTATTTTTAGAGGAACTGTAATTCTATGGTTCTAGAAGCTGGAAATTGATGACATGTAAAAATTGTCAGTGGGAAGAAGACAAGGAAAATATTAGGAGATAGCCTTAATATCACACCATTTCAGCAACACACAATGACCTGGTAGCACAAACAGTGGAGGCTTGTCTATAGGGGCAATTGGGGCAGCGCTCTACACTTAAACTATATAATTCTTTTTTCTTTCCTGTTAGATATTGACCTCTTTTGTTTCCATTATCATGCGATAAAATGTTTCCTGTCACTTTAATTATTATCAGGGCAGCTTCTCTTGTTCTTCTCCTTTTGCTGTTGCTAGACCGAGTAAAAAAAAAAAACCCGGATTAGCTATTTGGACGCAGTTTAAAAATTTTAGAAGGACTCTACAGGAGGTTCTGTAAATCACCATGTGCAACTAAGCACAAACATACACCAAACTCAACACCATACTCAAACAATATTGTTAATATATATTTATATAATTTATATTTTAAAGGGACAGTCTACTTATCCTGACTACTTTTACTTTTAAAGTGGTCAAGATGTGAGGAGTGCCCGCTGCCCTGATCTGGAGTAATCGCTAGGTGAAGTGGAGGAGTTTCCTCCTCCACCCAACCCAGCGTCACCAGCAGCTGGGATTTTTGATTTTCCCAGTTGTCAAGATTGAACACTAGTGACGTCAACCTCTCTGAGACCGCCTGCTGCAGTAATCGGTTTCAGACAGGCAGCGATGTATAGGATCTATGCATGTGTGCGTTGCTCCAATCCATCACTTTGCACAGGTTCAAAGGAACTTGCATACGTAAAGTATGTACATCGTGGTGTGCAATTTGCAGTTCCTATGGTACATAAGCTGTGTAAGAGCCCAAATTGCGTTAGCTTGAGCTGAAGAACCCAGGACATACTTGAAAACGAGAGAAATCTCAATGTATCCTTCCTGGTAAAATCCTTTATAAATAAATAAATAAATAAAGAAGAGGAGCTATGCATGGCAAGGGGCAAAAGGATATAAAATTTACCCCATAATAATAGTAAAAAAATTAAAAGGGCTGAGGCTGCTGGTCAAAAAAAGGAACTGTAATTTCCAATAGAGCAGGGGTGGGAATTTACAGCCCTCCAGATGTTTTGAAACTACATTTCCCGTGATGCTCAGCTGCTCATTAGATTTGTAGAGCCTCAAGGGAAATGTAGTTGGAAAACATCTGGAGGGCCGTAATTGCCCACCCCTGCAATACAGTATCCCTTTATGGACACTCTGACAAATGTTTATGGTGCCAAACCCTTCCCTCTGTTGTTGTGGCAGGCTGTTACAGCCTTCCAAAGTAGAGAACTTAACCCCCACTTAGAAGGCTTTCAATCAGCTCACTCCAGGCAGCCTTCAGTGGTTCCATAGAGGAATGCCCAGCTAATGAGAGACTTTGATTTGGAGCACGAGTGAGCGTTCAGTCCATTGACATTGTTCTCTTCAGGAAGGAGCAGACTTCTCAGATGGTGACCCGGGATTAATGTGTCACTTCCGGTGCTGGCCACTGTGAGGTTTCTCAAAGCGGCGTTACAGAATTTCCGGTTTGCCGGCCTCGTTTCCGGTGTTTTCAACTTTTAATTAAGAAAGACCATTTAACGAGGACTCGCTGTTCGACCCCCAAGCTCTTGATGAAGTTGTGAAACGAAACGCGTCGAGCTGGTGGTCGTTTTCTGTCACTTTTTGGGAGTTAATCCTTCGAAGGAGCTGCCGATCCAAGGACCCCCTGATCCGAAGGTGGAGTGCATCAGAGGATACAGGCTGGACTATTGGACTACTGGCGTGCGGTGACTGACTACCCATATGTTAACCAATGCTGTTTTGCACACATAATTGTTTATGGTGTGCCACTTGTTTTGTGAGTGGTTCCGCTTTAGTTTAATTTTGATTAAATGTGTACGGTTTTACGCTACGTGGTGCTCTTCATGTCTTTTATTTCATTAGTTCTTGTAAGAACATTGGAATCTGTATGACGATGTGAACATTCATCGACTTATTATAGTATTGTGAGCTAATTTTTTGCCTTTTAGTATTCTTGCTCATTTTATACATGACAATTTGACAATGCCATTAGTTTGGAACAAAATATAAATACATAAAATAATTTTTTCAAGTTTTGTTTTGTCTTTCCTTTATATTTAAGTGACATTTTGCATGGTAATGCTTAGTATCATTAAAAAGGACAGACTCTGACCTGCCCAACGACACCTAACCTGACTGTGTGGGGTGTAAAGAATGGAAACACTGGGGTCCAAAGTACTCCCGCTCTTCTATGATTCCTCGAACAGACATGTTTGTTGTATTCTTGCCTTTTTGTATTATATTATTTGCCACTGGCTGTTATTTTATGCCTCAATAAAAACGCTTTATACACAAACAGGGTTATTCAGAGAGGTGAAAACCAGGAAAATGACTGGAGAAGTGAAAATTCTAGGTCAAAATAGCCAAACCAAAAAAAATCTCCCATTGATCTCACTTTCCAAATCGGCTATTTGGTCTGGGTTGTTCTCTTCTCCTGCCAATTCTCCTGGTTTTCACCTCTCTCTGAATAACCCTACTTGAAAACGAGAGAAATCTCAATGTATCCTTCCTGGTAAAATACTTTCTCAAAAAAAATAAAAAATAACCCTCATGGTCTCCTCACAGCGGTGCAGCAGCTTGTGTTTTAGATGGAACTAAGAGATATTACTCATTGGTCAATCACCTCAACATTTGGTGCTGTGTGGGAAATGAGATGGTTAGTCCTGCAGCATTGTTTGCTTTACAAAAAATTTTTGCATTAAAAGCAAATAATGCCACCGCCTTAGAATAGAGAGGTGAAAAAAAAGGAAATTTTGCATTTAAATTTTGTTCTTTTTCTATTTTTTTTTTTTACATTATGTGGGCATATTTGGTATCATTGGAAAGGCCAGCCTTTGACCTTTCCAATGTCACCTCACTTGACATGGTGCGGTGTAAAAATCTGAGACGCAGGGTTCTGAAGTCATGCCCTGGCCTTTCCAATGATACCATGCATGACCCTCTACAGAACAGGCATTCTAAACATTACATTTGCAAGTATTAAAAGGTTTACTGATCGCCAACCCCAACATTGCCCTAACCTGCCTAATTTAGCAAGAAAAGAGACAGGAATTTGTCAAAATAATTGTTTAGATACAATATTGTGTTTTAGGATGACTTTTCTCAAAGGATTACCTTGAACTATGATGTAAATCTTTTTATGCATGTGTAGCGCTGTTTAAAGATTGTGTTTGCTGCATTTAAATATTATGGCCACCAGAGGGAGACAGAGACATAATGGACTATGCTGGACATAAACTGAACTACAATTTCCATCATGCTTTGCGGGAGTACAGGAGGTGGGTGGGGTAGGAAGAGGAAAGACATCAGCAGCCTTGTGCAGGGGAGAGGCAGAGTGAGCTGAGCGGTGAAAGGTGGAGGACGCACGCTAAACTGCCAGGGATCGTGACCAGGCCAGAGTACAGGCGCTGCCTCACTGGTGCTGAAGATCGGGACGGTGACCCTGCAGAGACCTACCTACGCACCGCTGAGAGGTCTGAATGATAATCTGGTTCCGGCTGGACCCCGAGTTAGGAGACCGCGATGATCCATTGGGAGTGCAGGTGGTAGATCGTTGTACGCAGTGTGGAGATCGGACAAGCAGGGAGCAGATCCGGTGACACAGAGTCCCAGTACACAGCGGAGAAAATCCTTGATCGGGTGCTGAACAGATTGTCTATCGGATGGGTGAGAGGCCTCCCAGGCCGCAGTTCCAAAAATAAGAAACGCACGCTGCAGTATTGTTTAAATCCACAGGGCCCCAACGTGACTAGTCGAAGATTTGTTTGTTTCATTCACTGGCCAGTTGAATACAGTACCCGGGTACCCGAGACAATACACATACACATTTTTGAGCTATTATTCATGGGACTTACACTCCAAAACTGAGGGGGATAATCTTTTTCTTTTGCCGCCGCGTGTTTTTCCCACGTTACGAAATCCTGTCGTTTAAATACCGTATCTACGTTATATATGCTGCTTTATTGGGATCAGTAAAGAATATAATCTATAAAAATCCACTACAGTGCTGGTGTATATTTATTCCCTAGTGCGGTGAGACCAACCCGAGGTTAATTCAGCGGCTCCTCCGGGAGTGAGCGCTACACATGCATCCATTTTATGGGCTAAATCAAATCACATTCCGTATTAAGTTTCTTTTTTCAGCTAGACTTTTCTGCTGGGAAAACGGAAATTTTTAGAGAAGTGGATAACACTGGAAGTCAAAAGTAAGCTATCTCAGTATGTTTCGTTTTCTCTATTTTCAACATGCTGGGACAGATTTACTGATTCTCGGGTTCTAAAATTAAACTTAAGGGACGTTATTGCATCATATTGGCATGCAGGCCTAGCCTAGGTTATGTTACAAGAAGCTCCTGTGTCTCCATTCTATTAATCATAGATGCAGTACTTAATAATATTCAGATACAATCACTCGGTAGGTTATGTTATTATATAAATGGTGCCTACTCTCCTGCAAGTTTCCATGAGACCAGCCATATTAGAAGCCATATACAGGCAAGATCGCAAATCGTTTTCTTTACATAAAAGATAGATGTATCTCTGAGTAGCAAAAAATTTAGTAGTATAAAAAAAATAATAATAAAAACTTACAACTTACTAGGATTCAGCTTCGCAAACTTGTATTAGTTTTTTCGACCAATAAGAAAACTTAAAAGTAGTTTGCGTCTCCACTCGCAAATAACAGCAATCTTCGTTTACCACTTGATTTTTTCTGTAATGTTACCTATCTTGTACTTTGTGTAGAATACACAATAATACTGAAAGACAGTGAGTAGTGAACAATGCCCCAGTCGCTCGTTATTCCACTGTCAGAAATTAAAAAAATTCCAGGTGCTTTCCCAGAGGTTAGTGTTATCTTCATCACGTGCATCTTTTACAAGCAGAATAATATTGTGCTGCACATCAAAAGTGGCTCATATCAACATTTATGGCTTTATTGCGATGTCGTAGTAGTGTAACCTTGAGTTTATGCCGTAGACTCAGTTTATAGGAATGAGGAAAAGTGAGAACGTTTCAGTATCGATATAACTGTATATTTAAAATTCGTAAATATATATTATACAAAGTACTGTAAGCATATATAGATATTTTTAAATCGTGTTTTATCCTGCAATGGATAGTTACTCCGTGCTCTTTTATCATTCTGTAGTCAATCCTTGTCCTTAAAGCACACTTATCATACTTCTCTACCGGGTGCTGCCATCAGGGTGATGGCACTAGCACATCAATCTAAGGTCCAATCAGAGCTGGCAATGTTTAAATGTCGGGTGAGATTAGAACAGCCGGCCAATAGGAGACAGACTACTCATTAAGTTTGAAAAGTCAAATATCCTCTGTTCTTGTCAGGCATTTCTCTTTTTAGAGATACTTATTGAACATATCTCACAATATCTGGATTACTTTAGCACTTACTAGGATGCTGCTTTAATGGCTTCAAATTAGTTATTTTTTCTTTTGTATTTGATGTTTAGTCATGCTGGCAATGAATGACCTTCTCCTCGTGACTTTTTTTCCTTGCCACTTACTGAGGACTGGCCATTTATTGTGTCATCCTACTAGAGTGTTTGTGTAATTCACGTTAACTGTACTCATATTAGTAACACCAGAAACCATGTGTAAATGTTGGGAAACTCCAGTCTATAAAGTGAAAATAAAACCGTTTCTTAATGAATTTACATGTCATGGGACTTCAGACTATTTGGCAATAACACATTTGTACTCGATCAATGTTTTCACTGGATAGTCATAAAAAGTGAATGAAACAAACTAAAGGTAAAAGGACACCCAATAAAACCCATCGATGTAAAAAACTCAAACAATAGGGCAATCGGCATACATTTTAAACCATAAGCTTTCATATTGTGTTAGCACTTTAGAGCTTAGGAAGCAGACTGATATGTATGAATACATCTTACAGCAGCAACAATTTATTTCTTTCCTATTATTTTTCCTGGAAATGGACCAAGCGCCACCTGTGAGCTTTGCCTATGCGTTATCAGTTGCCATTTATATGGTTCAAGCCTGACAAATGTTTGAGGAAACTGAAGAATTTTTGAAGACTGTTATTATATTGGAATTCCTCGCCCTAAATGCTGATAAAATTTTATATGCCCTTGTAGTAACTGTGGGCCCTATTCCAAAGTTGACGTCAACATGGAGACGGTAAGTGGGAAAATCTATACTTGCAGATTTTCCCTTACCATCTCCATGCAAGCATTGCATTCCGGGGAAAGTGCTATCTCAGCACCTGGCTCAGGAACGCGGCGCTAACCATCCTGATACTCGCAGTAGCACATACGCTCCTCCGTGTTTATCAGCTCCTGGAATCCATAGGACTTCATGGAGGCTTGTGCTTCCAGGCTGCAAGCTTTGCGCAACATCACTCTCGTGAAATCGTGCAGCGCCATTTGTTCCCAGTCAAACTCTGCTCCCGGTGAGAAGAGATGGCTTGGGTCGATCTTTTTGCCACGAGATGAGAGGGGAGTATGGACTTTTTGGGGGGGTTTATGGTGTGTTAAATGATTTTGCATTTGCAGAAACCTTTAATGCCAGTTTTTAGAGGGTGCTAAAATTTTGGCTTGCTCGTCCTGATGTTAAATTGCACCAGCACTTTGTAATACCTCACTTGTCGAGACGCTAAAAAAAATTTGTGATTCCCATGTTAAGTACAGTAAGCTCATGCAAGCTGTGGGGTGCAAAACTTTTTCACCCCAGTGTAGCGTCAGGATTGGAATATTGATGCCAAACGTTAAACTTAATTATCCTAGCGCTAATGATTGAGACGCTACATTAGCATCATCTATGGATCTATGGAATAGAGCTCTCTGTGTAGTAACTGTTGAGCACAGGCATGTATAATTGTATACTATGTGAATTTACCTTTACTTTGCTATTTCAGTACAGTCTGTCAAATAATATTACAAACTGATTTCACGTGTTCTCTTTTTACTGTATGTAGAAACTCCAATTAATCCATGCTTTATCAGCATTACAGAACGGTTGAAGGAAATCCAGTAAACCAATGATGTAAACCCCAAAACACAACTCTTTTGTATAAGAATGAATTCACTCCTCCATCCCAAAGGACAACGTTCCAACTAAATTAATTATTTTTCCAGCCAACATTCTCCTCTGTAATGGAGGAATAACCCAAGTCATATACATCTGAATTGCTTGCTGGAGTTATCCTCTTTTTAATTTACTGGATTTGGTAGGAGTGGGGAGTGAGGACTATACTCCAAACAGGGATGTTGGGATGTATAAACCCCCCCACAGCATATCTATCAGGTCTACTCACTGAAAGGTGAAACTCAAGAGAAGAGAACAATCTGGACCAAATAGCCGATTTGGAAAGTGAGATAAATGGGAGAATTTTTCTGCTTTGGTTATTTTGACCTGGAGTTTTCACTTCTCCAGTCATTCTCTCGAGTTTCACCTTTATTGAATAGACCTGTCAGGGCTATTCAGACAGAGGCGAAAACATTGAATTGCCAGGAGAATGAACAATCTAGACCAAATAGCCAATTTGGAAAGTGAGATAAATGGGAGAATTTTTCTGGTTTGACTATTTTGACCTAGAATTTTCAATTCTCCAGTCATTCTCAAGGTTTTCACTTCTCTCTGAATACCCCTGCTGCATGTCTTGAGCAGGATTGGACTTCCCAGTTTATTTTTGGATGCTTGCTTATCCTTTAGTTATGGCTGTGCTGTTTTATTTGATTGTGTAATGATGTGAGGTGTTGTTAGTTTAGGGGTTCCTTGTGTTAGCAAGATAATCACTGTGTATTTCTTTGCCACACATTGGGTCAAAGGGACCCAATGATAACAATGTGTTTGGAGTGATAGAGAATATACAGGAGCAGCTTTACCTAACTACTGTGAAATAATATCAATAAGTAATCTAACCTGAATGTGTAATACAAATATCCATAAGAGAGTGGACTTCAAGTGTTCATTTCGTAAAAGGATGTGTACCGAAGCTCCCTCTATCTTTGTGTCCTCACCCTCCTTGGCACACTTGCCCACACTATACATGGCCTCTGTGCCTGTTGAAGTGTGGATGCTGGCTTCCCTCCAAGGGACCGTGTACCAATGTGGCAAAGCCAATTCTCAAGGACAAGGGGCATAAGTGGGCACTTAAGGGTTAATAGGCTAAAATGTATTGCTATCCTGAAACTGTATTTTAGGAGGTATTTTGTGTTGGCAAGAACAATAAGCCTCCATTATATTACTATCTGTATAACTGTTTAACCCTAGATTGATTTGATATTGTTTATTTGCTAATCTTGTCTAGTGCGTACTGATCAGGTTTCTGTCTCCTGAAGGAATTCCAATCCAACTCATGTATACAATGTATTCTGTTGAGTTATGTAATTTTACCTCCCCCTCCCTGTTTCCCATATAGTTTGTCCCTATTTCAAATTAAAGCTCATTCTTCTTCCCTGCACAAAAGTCTTGTCTGGTGCTAGGGGAGAGATACGTAGAATTATACAGCACTAGGGCTGTGCAATTAATTGCAATCGCAATCGAATCGCGATTTCCGACCCTGCGATTTCTAAATCGCATAAGGCCGCGATTTTCATCTGTTAACTTCCGGCAGCGGCATGGTGCTTTGGGCGCTCGCAGGGGGAACCACGTGACGAGCCACGTTCTCGCGGCTCGTCACAGGGTTCCCCCAGGCAAGCGCCCAAGCTCCATGTGCCGCCGGAAGTTAACAGGGAGCCGAACACGCGGAGCACAGAACACAGCGGCGCACAGAGGTGAGCTGCGGCGCAGTATCCAGGTGCTGGGGCAGTATCCACGAGCTGGGGCAGTATCCATGAGCTGGGGCGTAGCCATGTGCTGGGGCAGTATCCATGTGCTGGGGCAGTATCCATGTGCTGGGGCAGTATCCATGAGCTGGGGCAGTATACATGAGCTGGGGCAGTATCCATGTGCTGGGGCAGTATATCCATGTGCTGGGGCAGTATCCATGTGCTGGGGCAGTATCCATGTGCTGGGGCAGTATTTCCATGTGCTGGGGCAGTATATCCATGTGCTGGGGCAGTATATCCATGTGCTGGGGCAGTATATCCATGTGCTGGGGCAATATCCATGTGCTGGGGCAATATCCATGTGCTGGGGCAGTATCCATGTGCTGGGGCAGTATATCCATGAGCTGCGGCAGTATATCCATGTGCTGGGGCAGTATATCCATGAACTGGGGCAATATCCATGAGCTGGGGCAGTATATCCATGTGCTGGGGCAGTATCCATGTGCTGGGGCAGTATTTCCATGTGCTGGTGCAGTATATCCATGTGCTGGTGCAGTATATCCATGTGCTGGTGCAGTATATCCATGTGCTGGGGCAGTATATCCATGTGCTCGGGCAATATCCATGTGCTGGGGCAGTATCCATGTGCTGGGGCAGTATCCATGTGCTGGGGCAGTATTTCCATGTGCTGGGGCAGTATATCCATGTGCTGGGGCAGTATATCCATGTGATGGGGCAGTATCCATGTGCTGAATACATTTAGAATGTATGTAGCATGTTTGAAAAAGCAAAAACAATTGGCTAAATCGCAAATACAATTGCAATCGCAATATTCATTCAAGAAATCGCAATATGATTATTTTGTCAATATTGCACAGCCCTATACAGCACTCCCTCAAGTTCTGGCTGAGGGTTGTGAGAAAAGGAAAGCTAGTGAGGATCTGCGTGACTGGAGAGAAGGGACGGACGCTGTAATAGTTTTGGGTCTGGTCCTCAAGATGGAGACCAGTAAACCCCAGTTGCTGTTACAGGAATCATTTTAAATTGTGGGTCTGATGTCCTACCATCCTCAAATATCAGCAGCCACCACTGAAACTTAGACTCACTGGCGCACTTGCCCAGTGATTTGGAAAAGCTGCAGGTCTGCTGGAAGTCTTTCAGCTAGTCCATGTATGGCCATCGAGATCAGACACATCCTGAAATATTATTATAATTTCTCAATTAACTTTAGACTCACCTATGAGATTTTGCCTTGACATTGCAGGTTGGCTTAGTACTTCAATGGCCAGTTAAATAGATTTAAAAAAATCTGTTTTTCTTGTAGGTTTATGGGATTTTGAGCGCAGGTGATTTTCTTGGGTGCTGCATTTATGTGGCTTTCAGCTGGGTCTACTCTGCTGCCCAGGAATTGTCAGGCTTTGCATCGCAAAAAGGCCCAGACTGATGCTGCTTTGCCATGAAAAGCTCTGGCAGCCTCATTCCTGCCATGCCCTGATTGCTCCAGCTCTCCTCCAGGCACCTCAGGTGCTCCCATCAGTAGTCCTGGACTTCCTATTTAATACAGACACACCCCTTCCTCAGTGCTTCTGCAATGCTTAGCATTCAGCTCCCAGCCAAGCAAGAGGCCTGTTTCCCATTGATCCTGCTCCCAGTCTTCGTTGCCTGTAGTTGAGTTCTTCTACTGTGCCATGTGCCCACAGTGTTCCTGCTCTTGTCTCAAAGTACACGGCAACTCCGGTCTCCTGTCTCAAGTGCCCTGCAACTCTGCAGCTAGCCCTTATCCTATCCCACCTGTCTCATATCGTGTTGCCTTCAGTGTCTCTCCATGTCTTGTTCCTCCCGTTCTTTGTTTCTCCTTCCTACATCTTCCCTCCAGTCGGCCCCATTCCTGCCCATCTCCCATACTCGTAAAGAGCCTACATCGGAATACTAACTGTAAAATGGAGAACGTGAGGAAAATATGCAGGCCGTCTCCATTTTACCATCAACAATGGCATAGGGTCCATGGAGATCGAAACTTTAAAATCACCCATCAGAAGAAAATTCACTGAAATAAGAGTAAAGTGACAATTGTCACAGTTTAACAGTGTTACAGTTGTTTACTGTAGATCATCTTTGTCACCGTTGTTGGCAGGAACATCATCTGCTGGTGTTCTATCATTCTTCTGAGGAAAGCCAAAGTTCACTGCAATTGCAAAAACAGGGATTTTTACCATTTGCCATTAAGGTGAACATTAGTGAGTTACACCTAATGTCTCTTGAAAATATACAATATTCTATATTTTGCCAAAAATGCAGTAAGTTGCTATAATATGAAAATGGTGAAGTTTTTGTATGCAAGCAGTCTTCAAATAAAATGCTGCTCCAAACAGGAACTTCACTTGCAAAATTGAAGCAATTG
This sequence comes from Leptobrachium leishanense, assembly GCA_009667805.1. NCBI lineage: Eukaryota > Metazoa > Chordata > Amphibia > Anura > Megophryidae > Leptobrachium > Leptobrachium leishanense. The sequence continues at coordinate 156,537,732 of CM019067.1, read as the reverse complement.
TCATAGTGCTCCTTGGTCACTGCACAATGTTTGTGAACCCTCTTTCCTTCCCAATAGACGAATCAATGGATTCTAGGAAAAACAGAGAAATAGTGCTTATACTTTGAATGACCAAATATACACCATAAAATAGAACACCTAAATAAATTGGTACTGGGTAATCCGCATGTATCAGCATCTGTCAACAAAGCTAAAACAGAGCAATTACTTTTAAAAACCGCGCTAAAAGTGCATAATCTGTATAGTGCCCTCATTTACGAATTTCCTTTAGACAGATGTTTATCCGTCCAAAGTGTTTTTTGTTTTTTTTTAGCACTAATCCTTTTTTCCTTTTTATATTTTAAATTTACAAAAAGCCCTAAAACATGGTGAATGCTGACGCTGCATTGACTCTCCAAACCAATGCTAATAATTGCTCCACAGCAATAAACCTCACAGTAATATGCGCCGTGTATGAGCATTCAGTCTTATATGGGAGTACTGATTTATGGGTAAGAGTAGTTAAAAAAAGAAACCGTAAAACTCGGGGGGGTTGACACCATGAGTTACCGCACTGGGTGACACCAACCCTAGTGACACCACTGCGCCCAACCAATCTAATGAGTACCTGAGCATCATGCAAGATATACTTTCAAAAGATCTGGATGGCCAAGGTTGCTGACACCTGGCTTAAAGGTTGTATGTTTATGTTTTTAAACCAATATGTGCTGTTACATAGAACTCGTATTTTTAAGAATATTTTAGGACTGCAATCGAATACTTGAGCTTGCTGTCAGAATGATTTGGTCATACATGTAATTTGTGTATCATCTAAGAACAATTGGTAGTTGTAGAAGAAATAGGGTTTTTCTTTAGTAGAAGAGCAATAAATATACAAATTTAGAGAAGTTCAGATTATAATTCAATATCAATTATATACGTCTGCACAATTATAATATATGAATTTATAATGTAAACACGGCCCTGCTGAGCATTTCCTGCAGATCCAGCTTTAATCCTGGTCCGAGTGCCTGCTCCAGCCTCTACTGCAAGCTGATTAATGAGGAAAGGATATTTCATAGAAACCTGTAGTAACATAGGGTATTCAATGTAAGCTTTGTAGTAGGTGATTAGGATGGCACCTATAGACCTTGTCCAGTGTGTCTTTGGGTTACTCTGAAAAGCCCAGATAGGAAAACTGTCAAATAACTCTACATCCAGGGGTGTAACTCTCAGGGGTACAGTGTGTGCCACGTCACCTGGGCCTGAGTCCAGGGACGACCCCAGGGCCCACAATCACCTGCCAGGGCCTTAGTCTCGCCTGAGGCCAGGACCTCACCTAGGCCGTACATCCACTGGGGCGTTGCCTAGGCTCTTCCATTGGATGAAGAGGAATTCAGCCCGATACTTGCAAAAAATGTTAGGAAAGGTAACAATATACGTTTTTAATATAAATTATGTTAAAATATTTTTTATATTTATCGTAATATTAATTTCAATGCAATTATTTTAATATAATATTTAATAATGTCTTATATTTATTTGAGAGAGTTAATTTGGAGCTCTGTAATACACCCATATATACCCTGCACATTACTGTGAGTTTTATTGATGTGGAGCTCTTTGAGATATACATAGTGCACATTACATTAAGAATGGAATGAACTGAAGCGGTCCTAGTGGAACTGGAAAAAATGGGACACCGATTGTGTGGAGTTCACATTGTGGTCCTGGAGGGGTCCAGTGGCGAGGCCCATCATGGATTCCCTCACCGGGGCCCTGAGGTTTCTAGTTACGCCTCTGTCTACAGCCATCCACTTGCTGCTTTTTTGGCCTGTGCAGTTTATAGAGATATGACTTGTGTCATTTGAGTCAGGTGGAGTTGCATAGTATGCAATATAAAAATGCTATAGTTAATAAACTGTGTGACACACACTTAGTTTGACTGACACTGATAATTATTTGAGAGTCCTACTGTTCCACTAGTAGGCCACAATGCTAAGACTGAGAGGAAGAAAAGATAGGACAGAAGAGATGGGAAAAATGAGGGACTTGGATATAAGGATGAAAGGCAAAGAAAATGAGGGCAAAGGGTGGAGAAGGGAATGGAATGACTTGTGGCACCAGCTGAGGAAGAGAGGGGAAGATGTAAGTAGGGAAATAGAGAGAATAGAGTATTCCAAAGGAGGAAATGGTGAGAAGGAAGAGCAGGACACAGACCCCCTGTCCTTAGGCCAGGTTTGCTAGATATCTGAAGTGACTGCAGGATTCAGTCTGCATTTCCCCAAGGTAATCCTTAAAATCTGGCCTGTTAGTGCTCCCTAAGGGCAGTGTTGGGAAACACTAATCTATAGCACAATTATTGCTAAATGCTTATGTAGTACATGCTTATGTCGTTTTCTGATGTTAAAGTATAACAAAGGCACATTTTAGATAGCGTACGATGATAGCCATAAATATCACCTCATGCAGCCACCCCTGTTATACAAATCATGTGAGATGTTCTGCTGGGACACATTCCATTACTTCTACATCAAATAGTCCGTAATTTGTGTGTTTAAATGTCTAGGGACAAATCATTCTGCACATGTAAAACGGCTGTGCCCAGATTCCAAGGTTACCTGGAAGCCAGGGGATTTTCTTCACTGTAGTCTACTCTGTATTATACTGAAAGGGTGACTATTTATGATTTTAAATATGTGTAGATTATCCACATATTGCCTAACATCGAAATTTCCCATCAATGCAGTTCCTTTTACTCAATACAGGGGAAATCCCTCTGTTACTGCATTACTGAGGTGTTTGTTTTGTGTTCATTTGGAACTCTGAACCGCTTAATCCTGCACTAGGGAGGGTTTATCCTTACTTTTTTGACCCTAGACTTACATGGAGGTACTAGAGGAAGACAGGAAAAAAATAAATGGATTTACCCAACACTCTGTTCTATAAATATTCTGGTTTTGCAGAGTCTTTCACCTATGACAATTGATGCTTACAATTAATGTGACACTCGTGTATCTGCAGATGTATTTATTTTTTGTATATGTACAAACAAAGACAGTTTCATACCATTGGTAGTAATGTCATACAGTCATGCACAACTTGAAGTGTTCTGACATTCACAAAGCTGTAAAGACAGAGCCATTAGCATTGAGAACCAAAGGATCAAAAAAAGGGAAAACCATGAGGAGGGGGACAGCAAATATAACAGTTTAGATATAAACGGGTCACACAGTGGTTGTCCTAATGAGGCGCCAGAGGTCCTAAAGTGAAGTCAACTAGCCCAAATCTCCTGGAAAGTGGACACTGTGTTATTGACTATGTGTTATAGACCACAAACGTGGTGTAATTTGAATAAATTTTTGTTTAAGGAAGTAAGTTTAGAGTAGCGCCATTTGCGCGCTATCACTGATTTAGCAACTCCTAATATAGTAGGAATCAGCCCTCTTGGGGCCAGTTGGATTTTTGTTGGTAAAAAATGGTGGAGATATTTGTCTGGGGGGGGGTGAATATCGAGCGAAGTACACCGCAAGATCAGACTGTGCATATTAGCCCAAAACGGTGTTAGCACAGGACGGGACCAAAAAATATGCACAAGCAGCCCTTTGGCACTGGCACACCGCTGACAGCGGATCTCTTGGATATATGTGCCAGTCACTCCGGGACATGGTACCACCTATAACAATTTCAGATGCGCTTCCCATAGATTGGTGCTTCTAGCAAATTTATTAGATAGAATTTGTGGCATACTGCCAGTCGTCCACGAGAAAGGACCTGTTCAGTTCTTTCTCAGTGCAGCACATATGGGAGTTTCTTAGTGGCCGACTTTAGCAATGAACTACTATGATAACCTAATGACAAAGGTTTCCCCAAGCACTCTTTGCTCAAGCAGAGTTTCTGAAAGGCCGTGAGGTCTGAATCAGCAAACTTATGAAGGCATTGTTTGTGTAAAATATGTTTAATACAGAGGTAAGTGAAAAGTTCACAGGGTGGGATACCAAATTCAGAGACTAAAACAGGAAAAGGCTTGATTGTAGTGTGCGTGAGCAGTCGTGTACCTGAGAGAAACTTTGCCGCAACCAGGAGTGAAGACCCAGGTCAAGGATCAGTCTCCCCAAAAGAGACAGTGGGGCAAAACTAAGCTGCGGGAAAGGTTTGATCAACGATAGTCCCTACTGATGCTGATGCCATGTAGTAATGAATGAGTAAGATGAAAGCAAAGTCCCCGTCAGTTTATCCTTGGACAATACTGTGATCCACATAAAATTGTGGAAAGCGTAAGGAAATATAAAGGAATTGTCCAACTGTTGACATTAAGGAGGTCAACAAAGAGTATAGGTGACAAGACATAAAAAATGAAAACTTTATTAGGGCATAGAAGCCAATGTTTAAAAACTGGACACAACGTGATCACTAGAGACAAACACATAAACTATAAAACATGTTCAACATATTAGGACATCTCCATGTAAATATAATATATCTCGGACCTCAGGATTCTCCTACAGACTCAGATAATGCTGAGAATATATATATATTATATATATATATGAAGGGAGAAGGTACAGATAATGAATGGGATGCCTAGAGAACATATAAAAGAAAGTGGGAGCAGAAATTCTTTGGTATACTTGAATGAGTATACTTGATATATGTATATATATGTAGTCCTCAATAGATTCTGCAGTGTGGGATACCCTATAAATCACCGCAGAATCTTTGAAGTATATTTGTGTACAATAGTATCGATGGTAATGCCACAGTTTAAGCACCAAGCCATGTGCTTAAATCAAGCCCAGAACACAAGGGGAAATGTATTTTCTCTTTGTCTATAGAAAACAGTTGTAATTGTAAATATTTGTATATATTCGCCTTGTTCACGGTGTTGGTGAGCTAGTGAATTACTGCTTACTCTAATAAATCGCTGTAATCATAGATAGACATACAAGACAAATTAGCATACAGATTTTAACATATATAGCCTCCAATGCCAGACTGAATGTTAGATTGCAATATGGAGCCCAATCGCTCAATTGGTTGCTGTGTACATAAGATTTTGGTGGTAAGAGTTATAATGCAATTCTTAAACCTATGCTGTTCAGTCATAGATTAGATGCCGATTGTATTATAAAGCATAGTTACTTCATTAAATTCTGAGTGAAGGAAATTTGGGGGTAGGGGTTGAGTGCCCACATTCAGAATAATACTTCAGAATACTGCGATATTAAAGGACTACCTAGTCCCAAAACATATGCTGTTCAGTCATAGATTAGATGCCAATTATATTATAAAGCATGGTTACTTCATTAAATTCTGAGTGAAGGAAATTTGGGGGTAAGGGTTAAGTGCCCACATTTAGAACAATACTTCAAAATACTGCGATATTAGAGGACTACCTAGTCCCAAACAAAGATCCCCTTGTAATGCAATATAAATGCTGGTCATTAAGGCATAGATTATCAACAGTCATGGGGCCCTGCTTAAAAGGCTCCAACAAAAAACACCTTATTGCATGGGGAATTTGAGGGTAAGATTTAAACTGCCCACAAGAGGAATGCACCCGACACGCGTTTCGCCTTGCACAGGCTCGTCAGGAGTGCTGGGGGTGAAGCCAAGAAGTGAATGCATATTTAAAGCCCCCTTGAAAAGAAGGAAGGGCCCATGAATAACCAATGGGCCCTTCCTTCTTGTGGGCAGTTTAAATCTTACCCTCAAATTCCCCATGCAATAAGGTGTTTTTTGTTGGAGCCTTTTAAGCAGGGCCCCATGACTGTTGATAATCTATGCCTTAATGACCAGCATTTATATTACATTACACTTCTCCCTTCATATATATATATATTCTCAGCATTATCTGAGTCTGTAGGAGAATCTTGAGGTCCGAGATATATTATATTTACATAGAGATGTCCTAATATGTTGAACATGTTTTATAGTTTATGTGTTTGTCTCTAGTGATCACGTTGTGTCCAGATTTTAAACATTGGCTTCTATGCCCTAATAAAGTTTTCATTTTTTATGTCTTGTCACCTATACTCTGTGGTAGGTTTGACTCGTTCAAACAGACTAGCTCTGCATATACAATTCAGGTTTTAGTACCTCCGTGAATTGTGTGAACAATTACCCTCAATACCAAATCTCCATCTCATAAATTTTTTGAAGATGTGGTGTTACCACTATTAGTTTAGTGGATTTGTGTCTTAAAACTTCAGGTTTCAATACCTTATTGTTTAAATTACTAAATCATTACATTTCTTGATCTTTTGAATTTTGAGAGTGCCTATATTTTTAGACATGTCTGACTTACTTAAGAAACTTAGTGATACAGCCAATTGGGCGGAGGACGTTTCATCAGTGTTTTCCGTTGAACCCCTCCCTAGATTAAAGGAAGGGAATGACATCTCACAGGCTTTCTTTAATATCCAAAAAGTTTATCAGGATCAAATTAAGAGCTGGTGGGAAATCAATAGTCTGGAAAATTATATAGAACAAAGATTGGTTCCTAGAGGTTTAAGACCAGATATCTCTCTCCCTAATAAAGTTGTAAAAGATGAACATATTGAGGAATGGAACACACTATTATTGGAATGTTCCTTTAAGCTCAGGAGTTTTCTAGGGCATTTAGAAAAAGAATATCTTGAAACCATTAACAAAAATATAGCACATGATATTGTTGTATGGAACAATTTAAATCTGATCCTCAATATACCCATATGGAGACTCGACTCCAAAGGAATTTAGATAATTATAAGAAAATGATTAAAGAAAAAAAGCATTTCAAATTCCAGCGAGATCTAAATGATTTTAAAACTAGAAACATCTTTAAAACCAAAAATAAGTCTAGACGCCGCCAAACATCGAATTATAGCCATAATCGTGAAAGAACATCTACAACGGAGGGGGAATCCTCATTCGATGATAGTGAAGGTGAGAGATCGAATATCAATGCCACACATATACCCATTGAACACAGTAAAGGAATACTACGTAATTCCAATAGACAAGTCTTTTTTGGAGGAGGGATGGAAAATAGACCCTCCACCGGAGGAACGTCTAAGAGACCGTCAAAAATGGGGATACAGAGGAGGTCGGAGAAACGCTTATGCAACCAGAAGATGATAGTTCCAAATCACTCTTTGCATTCTATTATTAATCTGTCCAAATTTGATCTCACCACCAAACATATCAACGTATTAAGAAAGGGCCTTTCTTTTGTACCAACCCCTCATTTCAATAGGTTTAATTGGATCAAAGATCTTAACATCTTTGCACGTAAATTGGCTTTACATGTGTTTATGGATAGGAAACAAGAGAGAGATGCAAAAGAGTATGGCTTGTCGCAGGAGGATTATCAACACCTACAAACCTTGACGTCTCTTTTAGATCAATGTCCTCCGGATAATTTAAATCTAGAAAAGAAGTTTAAACCTAAAACTAGATTTACTCCTCCCTTTTCTGACTATTCCAACATTGAGGTTTTTGTGAAACTGGTCACCAATGAAATCGAATCTATTGCAGTGAGGGATCTTGAATGGGACTCCAACCTCTCAGTATCTGAACAAAAAGCACTAAAGGAGTTATGTAATATCCAGAATGTAGTTATTGAACAATCAGACAAGGGAGACAATCTTGTCCTTATGGATACAGAGGATTACATAACTATGTGCATGACCCATCTCCAGGATCCAGGAGGATATAGAGTCCTAGAAAAAGATCCAACCCTTCTCTTCTCCAGAAAACTTGATTTAATTTTACAATCTGGTGTGACATCAGGTCTATTATCTAATGACAACTTTAAATTCTTGCTTCCAAAATTACCTACCATTCCTACACTTTACTGTTTACCTAAGATTCACAAGTCACAAACATCTCCTCCTGGCCGCCCAATCATTTCTGGTAATGATTCTCTCACTGAACGAATCAGTCAATTCATCGACTGTTATTTACACCCTCTGGTCGAGCTGACACCTTATGTTAGAGACACTCAACATGTGTTATCAAAATTGTCAGATTTTTCAGTCCCTCCAGGTACCATTCTAGCTAGCTTCGATGTGGTCTCTCTCTATAATAACATCCCTCATGATGTGGGCTTAAGGGCCACACAATTTTTTTGGAAGCTGAATTTGTGTTGTCATTGTTAGAATTTGTGTTACATCACAACTACTTTGTCTTCAATGGCAAGTTTTATTTGCAAACTCGGGGCACAGCTATGGGAACATGCTGTGCCCCAAATTACGCCAATCTCTATCTGGCGTGGTGGGAGAAATTATATGTGTTCACTCATGAGAAATCTAAGTCAACAGCTCACATCGTCAAGTGGATGAGGTACATTGATGACATATTGTTACTCTGGCATGGATCCACAGAGGATTTAAATGAATTCTTTCTGGATCTAAATATGAATGACATTGGCCTCCAGCTGACCCTTGTTGCAGGTGGACCCAAAATTGAGTTTTTGGATCTGTTGGTCATGATTGATGACACTCGTATTACCACCAAACTCTATAGGAAATCAACGGCCACAAATAATTTTTTGGATTGGTCCTCATACCATCCAATGAACCTGAAGAGAGGTATTCCTATCGGCCAATACCTCCGAGCTAGGAGGAATTGCTCGAGTGACGCTGATTTCCAAATAGAAGCTGACTACCTCAAGATGATGTTTCTATCTAAGGGTTACCCCAAAAAATGTCTGAAACGGGCAAAGAGCTTTGCTTACTTTGAGACATCAGTTGTTGCCTCCCAAACATAAGAAGGAAACTGAAAATGTACCAAGATTCATAGCCACCTATGACAACGGCTGGCATAGAGTTCAATCTATTTGTGAAAAGTTCTGGCCTATACTCCGGGTGGAGAAACCTCTGAATACACTTCTTTCTGCAAAACCGATGTTTAGACGAGCCAAAAAATCTGTGTGATCAATTGACACATAGTTTTTTACAAACTGAAAAAACTCCACGCATGTGGCTCCAGCAACCGAAAGGTACTTACAAATGTACACACTGCAAAGCTTGTAACTTTGTTAAGAAATCCAATACCTTCTCAAGTAATGTTACTGAGAAGAAGTATAAGATTAGGGACTATATGAACTGTTCCAGTAAAGTAATAGTTTATTTGATCACCTGTCAATGTGGTCAACAGTATGTGGGTAAGACGATCAAACAATTTCGACGGAGAATTCTGCAACATGTTAACTCTATTTACAATTCCCTGGAAACCTCTGTCTCCAGACATGTAAGAACGTTACACGATTCAAATCCCTCTTGCCTTACTTTTCAAGCAATTGAACAAATACGTTCAGGTCCTAGGAAAGGGAATTTCGACAAACGGTTACGTTGTCGAATCTTTTTGGATTTATACCCTTAAAACTTTATATCCTCTTGGCCTCAATGAGGAATTTAATTATACTCCATTTATATAGGCATAGTAAGTCTGACATGTCTCTTGGCCTCTCTTCTATTTTTGAGTAAAATCAATATAAATAATATTAATACATATCATTTCATGATTTGGTTCTTTTCAATCTTTTCTGTGTTTATACAAGTGTTGATCCTTTGCCTTCTTTTATCAAATAACATGGCCCCCAAGTATCCCAATCCCCAGTGAGTTAGATGAAATATGGCTCCTATGCAATGTGGAGTAGATATCTAGTTTATTAGAACTTTCCCCACCTATGATATATATGTTCAGTAGTATATATACATCTCCTGGCCACCAATACTTGATCAATAGGTGACTCCATGTATATATGTACAATGTCTCGTTGTTTGATGTAGAAAGCAAAATCAATAGGTACACATAGGTACATTCAGGTGTGAATATATATATATAAGTATATATTATATATATCCTTTATTTCATCTACCTTCTATATTTCATATTTTTCATCTATTTATCATCATTTATCTATTCTTTCATCAATATTCATTATATTCCAATCTCTCGAACCATCATATCCATTTAATCTGGACTTCAACATCTTGTTGCCCTACCACCCATATCATTGTATTCGCTGGTATAATTTGATATCGCTAACCGTTGACTGTAAATAGCACCTTAAACTATCAGATGTGAACAAATACCTTCCCTGTCGATGTACAACATATTGAACCCCAAATTATGGTGTAATTTTGATACCCATTGGCAAGAGCACCTGTCAGTTCAGATTCTACTCTATCTCTGAGCAGCATATTTTGTGCATAAATAATCACATCTAGCGAGATGACAGTTGACAGTCTAAGCTTGATGTCTTGGACATCTAAGCAAGATGTCTTGTCCAGCCAACCCATCTGATGCTATTTTCTTTCCCTTGTGCTCTATGGCTGGTAGCTATATGCAGTTTATTAGATAAGAATATGGTATTTTTTCCTTTATAATAACTACTGGTACACTGCTCAGATAGCTGGTCATATAGATATATGACTGTGGTGTGTGGGGGTTGGTTTTGAACAGGGCGATACGTAGTTACTCATCGGCGAAAGCGCATGTCCATTCAGGATTCACCCCATCGCCAAATGTATATTTGCCCTACGGACACCTACGTTCCATTCAGTGAAATGGTGTCCGATATTCTACGCATGATACCCGGGATATCTTTGCAGGTATCCTTTAATGTGCCTGTCCCCTGACCGTACTCCTACTCGAGTGCATCATGACCCGTGAAGTATATTTGATTAATTCCTCTGAACATGAACATAGTTATTCCTTTGCAGGAGACTTTTGTTTATTGATTACAAGTCTTTCTACTGATTCTATTGGCTGTAACATCTGCCAATCTTTCTATGGCTCTATCACAGTGGCCTATGCACAAGAAACCATGACTACAGGGCAATGCTATGAGCTGATTGGACGCATGAAATGCCAATCGGCCAGCTGTCTAGTGAAGCTTTGCAATTAACTCATCTACCCAAAGGCATTGGTTAATCATGGGCCCTTCCTTCTTTTCAAGGGGGCTTTAAATATGCATTCACTTCTTGGCTTCACCCCCAGCACTCCTGACGAGCCTGTGCAAGGCGAAACGCGCGTCGGGTGCATTCCTCTTGTGGGCAGCTTAAATCTTACCCTCAAATTCCCCATGCAATAAGGTGTTTTTTGTTGGAGCCTTTTAAGCAGGGCCCCATGACTGTTGATAATCTATGCCTTAATGACCAGCATTTATATTGCATTACAAGGGGATCTTTGTTTGGGACTAGGTAGTCCTCTAATATCGCAGTATTTTGAAGTATTGTTCTAAATGTGGGCACTTAACCCTTACCCCCAAATTTCCTTCACTCAGAATTTAATGAAGTAACCATGCTTTATAATATAATTGGCATCTAATCTATGACTGAACAGCATATGTTTTGGGACTAGGTAGTCCTCTAATATCGCAGTATTCTGAAGTAGTATTCTGAATGTGGGCACTCAACCCCTACCCCCAAATTTCCTTCACTCAGAATTTAATGAAGTAACTATGCTTTATAATACAATTGGCATCTAATCTATGACTGAACAGCATATGTTTAAGAATTGCATTATAACTCTTACCACCAAAATCTTATGTACACAGCAACTAATTGAGCGATTGGGCTCCATATTGCAATCTAACATTCAGTCTGGCATTGGAGGCTATATATGTTAAAATCTGTATGCTAATTTGTCTTGTATGTCTATCTATGATTACAGCGATTTATTAGAGTAAGCAGTAATTCACTAGCTCACCAACACCGTGAACAAGGCGAATATATACAAATATTTAAAATTACAACTGTTTTCTATAGACAAAGAGAAAATACATTTCCCCTTGTGTTCTGGGCTTGATTTAAGCACATGGCTTGGTGCTTAAACTGTGGCATTACCATCGATACTATTGTACACAAATATACTTCAAAGATTCTGCGGTGATTCATAGGGTATCCCACACTGCAGAATCTATTGAGGACTACATATATATACATATATCAAGTATACTCATTCAAGTATACCAAAGAATTTCTGCTCCCACTTTCTTTTATATGTTCTCTAGGCATCCCATTCATTATCTGTACCTTCTCCCTTCATATATATATATAATATATATATATATTCTCAGCATTATCTGAGTCTGTAGGAGAATCCTGAGGTCTGAGATATATTATATTTACATGGAGATGTCCTAATATGTTGAACATGTTTTATAGTTTATGTGTTTGTCTCTAGTGATCTCACGTTGTGTCACGTACCTCTCCTGGCCTCAGCGGCTCTTCCTGTGGCCGACTGGGCTCCTGGTAATTCCTGGGCCCCAAGATCTGTCCATGCTGAGGAGACATTATAATTCTTGTCCTTCTCCTTTAATGACTAAGGTCTGAATGAAAAGCGCACGCGCGCGAGCAGGCATCCTCCCATATAGCCATTACAGCTGCAACTCAACCCGGAAGTCTGGACACGCTGATGCACGCCGGCTGGATCCAATCAACTCGTTATACCTGACTATAAAAAATCTACAAGCTGAGTAAGTCATTGCTCGTTTATTGCGGTTTACAACCTGAGCCTACCTGTGGAATCCTTGCCTGAAGCCTCTTACCTGTGGAATCCTCGCCTGAAGCCTCTTACCTGTGGAATCCTTGCCTGAAGCCTCTTACCTGTGAAATCTTTGCCTGACGCCTCACCTGTGACCTGTTCCATTGAATACTTGCTAAATTTCTATCTTGAAGTATTACCTGCACCAAGCTGTTGATCCTTGTCTCCTGGAAAATCTACTAGCAAGTATATTCTGATATTGATACCTGTTGCCGACCTTTGCCTGTTATTGATTACGCCTGATTGCCGCCTGCCTTTATGATCCTTTACTTCTGAACTGATCTTGCTGAGAGACTGTTTATCGCTATATATATATAAAGATATTAAACCGTGGTTGTGCTAAAAAATGTTCCAAGAGTTCTCTGTCTAAACATCACTCCTACTGAGCAAGAGAGGTCTGTGTAAGCCATTCAGCCCTTTTTGCCAATAGCTGTACTGAAAGGGCTGCTACTTCTGCACAATTGGTTCCTCTGGAAAACCGGTACCTGACACGTTGTGTCCAGTTTTTAAACATTGGCTTCTATGCCCTATTATAGTTTTCATTTTTTATGTCTTGTCACCTATACTCTGTGGTAGGTTTGACTCGTTCAAACAGACTAGCTCTGCATATACAATTCAGGTATTAGTACCTCCGTGTATTGTGTGAACAATTACCCTCAATACCAAATCTCCATCTCATACATTTTTTGAAGATGTGGTGTTACCACTATTAGTTTAGTGGATTTGTGTATTAGGTCAACAAAGATGCGCTCTGATATCCCTGGAGGTCAAGGAAACCCAACTCCCCCCCGGGACCCTAGTGAGTGTTACAGTGATAACTGACACCCTAGGAGGTTTCCGTTTCCAAATGTGGGCAAATGGCAACCTCTGCAGCCGATGTAATAAATATCCTGCGAGGAGGACTGGGACATTGCGGAAATAGTGGAGTAGTTGGGGAAGGATCGTTTTTATCGTGGCCAACCTTCCCAGCCAGGAAACTGCCACTTTCTGCCAGAACAGCAATTGTTGCTCAATTCAGGATATTAGCGGGAGCAAGTTATCCTTAACAACTGTGATTCTAGACTTCACAAGGAGGATACCCAGGTTGTTTGCGAGTTTGTTCTCCAGTCAAATGGATATGTACTACGAAGGGAGTGTTGGAAGGCAGGGCCTGGGTTTTGCGAACATTGTTTTCATAATAAGAGCGAGAGACGTATTTCTCAAGTAACCAAAATAGGAGGATAAGTCTGCAAAGAGTGCTAGTTTTTGTTCCCCAATAGACGAGAATATACGATACCATAATGCATCTAATAACTTGGTCAGGAGAGCAGAAGGCTCATAAATGCTTCTTTCATGTAACCCAGTGAAGGCGATCAAACGCATTTTCGGTGTCTAAAGCGAGGAGCAGTCTATTTGCTATGTCGATTAAGTCTCGTTAGCATCGCGTTGTTGTTTGTTCAACACCCTGGGACGAACCCAGTTTATTCTGCAGATTCAGTTTGAAAAGGAGGGGAGCTATTCTGGAGGCCAGCAATTTTGCGTAGAGTGAATTGAATGAATGTTTGCATATTGGGTGGGTGATATGCCAGGCTTCATTAGGGTGACCACAGTTGCCTGTAGCATTTCCTGGGGAATCTGTCCTGTCGCTTTGATATCATTAAATGGTTTATTAAAGTTGGGACAAGAGTAGCACTAAATTTCTGATAATCCAGATTTGACAGACCATCCGGGCCAGGGACATTGTACCTGGGAAGGTTCTTAATGGCCAAGTGATATTCCTTCACAGTAAAGGGAGCTAACAGGTCTATCTGTTGGATGCGTGATACATTAGGGAGGTGCACGGCTTCTATGAACTCAGAACTAGGGTCCTGCTCTATTATACAGCGAGTCATCATACTTGGTGAATTCAGAGACACTGTGCACTCACACCAGTTTTGAATCTGGGCGTTCCCAGAGGTAGTGAGATATTTTATCTTTTGTTTGAGTGCACTTTGCATTTAACGTAGATGCCAGTAGCCTACCTGCGTAAGAAGTTTAATTTTATTATATGGAATGCCCTTTCAGCGCTGTAGAGAAAGATATTCAAGGTCTTTCCTCAGAGTGATCTGAGATGCAATATCTGATGTGGGACAGTATTTATTTAGGGATTCTAAGACGGAGATTTGAGGTGAACAATTTCTTACATTGTGTCCCAAGCGACTTCTGATGACTGCCTTATGGGTGACCAACACTGAGGTTACCACAACATAATTAGTTAAGTTCTCAGAGAAATGGTTCTGTAGAACATTCAAAATGGCACTTTTGCCTTCTGCGTTGGGCATCAAAGAGTCATTCAGTCTCCACTTTTCCATGCCTCGGGCCGGCAAGGAGGCAGCGAAAGTAAAGCTAAGGGGGGTTTGGTTGGACCACATTATTGTCCTGATTAGGGCATCTAATAATCTGAGTAACAGAGAGCTGTGTGTGAGACATAATTATTTCCTACTGTAGAAAGAATGAACCTGTGAAAAGTAGGTATAGTCTTTGGTGTTAGGATGGTTTATCCACCAGACATCGTATAGTTCAGTAGAGTGTAGAAAGTCCGTAAAATGTCTGCCCAGAGCAAGCGCCTTAGGGGAATGGAGGCATTTTGGGCCTATTTGGGCATCCATAATAGCATTAGGGGTCAGATAAAATCACCACATGTAAATAAGGAAACCCGAGACATGGATTTAATATGTTTGTAAATTTTCCTGAGGAATCGAATTTGGTTAACATTTGGGAGGTACAAGTTGACAATGGTAATTGCCTTGTCCATATATTAAGAATACATGTGAACACCCAATCCCTATGAAAAAGGACAGCAACCCCTTTAGAGTTTGTAAACTGGTTATATAAATGAAACCGTACAACCAAAACTGCATTTCAAAACTTGTAGTTGATATGAGTTTAGTACACCACGAAGCAACCAAATGAGATCTTAAATACATAAGAACCGTAAACTCCTTGGGAGGGGGGGGTAACCTTGGTAGGTCTAAATCTATGAAATAGGAGAAAAAACAAGCGGTATCTCAGTCTGTGAACTACATATGTTATAGGTTCACTTTTACAAATGACTAACTGGCTGGTCCGTCATCGAAGCAGAGATGCCATGCTAGTACCCACTAGTCGGCATAGGCTAAAGGCATTTGTAAGGTGCTGCGGTTAATGATGGGGGGGAAATAGAGTACATGACAGTCACCCACAGGGGCCAGATGATCTCCGCATGAGCCACGCTTCCCAGTCTGAAATGATGTGCAGAGGTGGGAGGATGTGACCATTTCGGCTTAACCCATACCACTCGGGTGATACTTTGATTGAAGATGCACCGGCAGCCCTTGGGAGAATATTCTTGCAGTGTATTCCATTCTTTATGCAGTAACATTCCTGCGGATACAGTTGAGATTACATTCAATTTGCCGTCACACCAAGCAAACAGTTTCGTTGGGAATCCCCAGCGTTATGCCACTTTATGGTTTTGTAGGAATTTTGATCAGCAGGAATTCCCTTTGCCTGGTCATCGTCGTAGCCGATAAATCAGTGAAAAAGGATATATCTGCATACAGGCAAGGCAAGGGTGACACCTGATAGGTGAAAAAAGCTGACCAGCCGCCGAACAGGGGTAAAAAACTAAAAAACACCGGTCTATTCACTAAAAGGTGAAACTCAGGAGAATTGTCAGGAGAAGAGAACAGTCTAGACCAAATAGCCAATTTGGGAAGTGAGATAAATGGGAGAATATTTCTGGTATAGCTATTTTGACCTAGAATGTTCACTTCTCCTGCCCGTTCTCCTGAGTTTCACTTTTTAATGAATAGACCTGAGTTACTTGTAAAAGGCAATTAAAAAAACTACTGTATGGAAATAATACATGAGGTCATATGAATGATTATAAAAATTGCCGAAAAATCCCAAAAAGGCAATAAAATAGACTTTATGCTGCAAATGCTAAGAATAAATATTTAAGAAAAATGGGATTTTTTTTTACATTTAAACCTATGGGATTTGGCTGCTTAAACCTGTCGAATGAAAATCACGGCATTTCACTGACATTTCGGTGCAGTTCGGGAATTTCACTGCTGCCGAAGATCACCGTATTTCCCTGGCCGTTTACCAATATTTGGCAAATTGCCAGCTTTTTGAATAGCTGAATAGCCACGAATTTGCACCGTACAGAAAAACTCACCATTCAGTGGAATTCTGTGGTGGATTTGGTGTTCTTTGAATAACCACTCATGTCAGTAAACTGTTGTGCACTGATGTGGTTTCAGGATGAATTGGTTGGTTGAATGCTCATTCCCTATCAGTTTCCTGTAGCTAGAAGGCCGGGCTCTGTACAAGTCAGCATTAACCTATTGCGCTCGTTACAAGGTGAATTTTAAAACTCTATAGAAAAAGTGGGGATATAGAGGTCCTTTTAAACCATCTCTAAAATGAGTTTGGAACAAGAAGGCTGGGTTCACACCTGCGCGTTTTTTTTCACGCGCAATACGTGTGTTTTTTAACGCGCATATCGCAGAAACGTAAAAAACGCATGAACGCGCATTGCAGCGCGTTCACGGCCATAGACTTCAGAGTGAATGCGCTGCAATTACTCCCCAAAGAAGCAACCATACTTTGGGCGTAGGACGTTTTACAGCGCGTTCCTGCGCTGTAAGGCTAGGGACAGATGAGCGCATTTTCTGCGGCCACCGTCAAAATGTACGTCGATGCGTGCGCACGCATTTTTTCACGGAATACGCTTAAGTGGTCAGACGACCACAGTCGCACAGTCGCAGGTACTCACCAACGCAATTCTAGGGAAATCCGGCTGTTTGAACGTTATGTAGGCCGCACACTAGCAGCGTCTGACGTCTCCTAATCACGCACACACGCTGCCATGCGGCCGCAGCGCACTCTGTACGTCTGTAGCAGCGGTTTCACGTTCTGAGAAAAATGCGTTCATTTGCCGGTTGCGTGGTGTCGGCGCACTTTTGTACGCACGTACTGCGTATATTGGCCGTCATTGGCCGTTATGTGCTGCTACTGCCGCCGTGATTTAGTGCGCCTGCACGCGCGTTCCGACTGCCCCACTCTGACCCTAGCCTAAAACATCCAGGTGTGAACGGGTCCCATAGGAAATCATGGGATTTCCGTGTCTCTGCGTTTTACAGTGCGCAGGAACACGCTGTAAAATGCTGAGGTGTGAACCCAGCCTATCAGTTGCCTCTACTTAGCCTTTTGCATTGGAATTTAAACACTGTCTATTTTAACTTTCGTTAAAACACTTTCTCGCGTCACTAAATGGCAGACAATAATACTTTAGACTCGTCATATCTAAGAGGATATGTCTAGACTGTCAGTGAAAACTGATGATTGACTCAATCTGCTCATTTTCGAAGCTTCGGAAGTTCTTATTAACAATTAAAAAAGGAAGTGAAAGAAAACTGGGATGGGGTGTTCTCTCTGTTGGCTGCATAAAGTGAAAATTAACTTCTAACCTTCACCCCAATTTTTTGGCTAGAGTATAAAGGCCATTGTTTTTCTTGAACCGGTATATTTTAAAATGCAGAATTAGACAGGAACAGGGCCAGATTAACAGAGGGGCTATTGGAGATGCAGCTCCAGACTTATGCCCCATAATAGGTTCATAGAAAGGATATCTATGTCTGCACTGATTTTGTTTTAAAAAAAAATATTTATTTTTATTTTTTTCTAACAGCACTATTGTTCACTTTTCAATTATTAAGTAAGCGATGATGCTGCATTATCTCACCAACTCCTTTCCCATGTTGCCAACAAGTATGGAGGTGATGGCACAATGCATTATTGCGCATTGTTCCATCAAAGACTTAAACTGCAGCAACAAGTGTTGGAGTCCTTTGGAACCCTGTGTCTCTGACCTGTCCAATGATACCTCACTTGACCCTGTGTGCTGTAAAGATTAGAGACAGTAGAACCAACTGATGAAGGTTTTTATGCGAAACGCGTTTTGGTATACTGTATATATTATTAGTAATAAAATTTGCCTTATTTTACGCCTATCCCAGGTCCTGGATGCTTATATTCGCCGAGGAGGTGGCTGAGGCTGATGGGTGATCCGGTGCACCTTCTGATGTCACCAGCTGCCTACAAATCTGGTGTCTGATCGATAAGACACCAGCAAATGTGAATACGATATTCTTCTTTTTTTGCACTCCATTTCATACAATATTGCTCTATGTGAGTCATTTTATATTTTGAGGGACACGGAGGATGGTAACCCTGTAAGGAAACCACACTTGAGCCATGGGGTGCAGCAGAAGGAACCACTAACAGGACAAGAAGTGCCAGCTCCAGCACATCTTTCTTTTACACTGACTTACAAGGTGGAAAAGGGATATGCCACCAAGTGGTCTGGAGAGGCAGCTGACTCCACAAATACGAGATACTGTATGACTTTTATTTTTATTCTTCCCTGCACTGATTAGTAAGACTTTCACAATCATTAAGACTTTTTACAACCTGGAATATATAGGATAAGACTGTAAATGTCACATTACTTTGCAAGTAAAATAGTGCAAATAGGATAAAACATTGTATTTTATTTGATTGTATTGAGGTTGTTTATTTGCCATCACCACTGGGTGGCGCCAGTGGCACAGACTATAATTTCTATGTTTCTATGTTTCTGTAAAGATTAGAGTCTGACCTGTCCAATGATACCAAAAATGACCATGGAATATCGAAAAGAATAAGTGTTTTTTTTTTTTGTTCCAAAGCAACGGTATTGTCCATTTGTTAAGAAAATGAGCAATACCACTGCCATTATTAAACTTCTCATTTTCCATGCTGGGAGCAAGTCCAGTGTTTTATACATTGTCATATGATTCATGAAACACAATCTTCCAAAACACTTTCGAAATGTTTTTTTACTTTTGCTTAAAATCGCATAGTTTACAGAAAAATGCAGTAACAGCTTCCCATTTAGATTTCCGTTTAATATATATATTTTTTTTTTTTACAAGAGTACCCCGTAGAATATAATATAACCACAAATGTGCGGGTGATAAAATGGGGAAAAATTATAATTTTATATAATAGAATTTTACATGTAATTGAAATTGGAAATCATTGAAATCTAAATAGAAATTTACATTTTTGTCTACTTTTGCTACAGCATTCTGAAGGGACGTGATGCATTCACATAAATGATAAATTTTGAATCTGCTTTAAAAAAAGATGCATAAGTTGTCTGGATCCTATAATAAAAAAGGACTTCAAATCACGTTCTGTCAGGTGTAGACTGCGATGTATGCAGCAAGTTGGGTTGGGAGCCCAGGATGCATTGAAATAGGCAGGTTGCAAGTAACAAAAGGGTTTATATATATAGAATAAACACAAGAACATAAAAGACATGAACTAAACAACAGATCAGAACTAGACACTGGAGGAGACTGGCACAAAAGGGAATAGCTTAGAGAAGGAGATGCAAGAAAAGGAGATTGAAGCAATAGAGGGATGGCTGAGGAGTTGTGGGAAGGGAGGTTTAAGGAGAACTGAATATGGGAGCGGTTTAGGAAAGCAGGAGAAATGAGGGATAGCAAGATGAGAAGAATAAGGGACTAGAGAGTGAGAGTGGAAATAGACACAAAGGGAATTTAACAGCACATGGGGCAAGCAATGAATAAACAATAATACAGATATAAACATATAACACAGATCTTAGAAATCACGGTCTCAGGCACGGGACAGGCAATAGAATAGTCAAAGCCCAAGATGGGGGGCAGAAGGGAGCAGGATGGGGGGTTACCGGTAGAATGGTGCAATGTCCAGATATAGCAGAGGGTCCTTAGGAAAGTCTTTGGCAGAGGAATCAGGTGGTTCTCAAGAAGATCAGGGAGCTTTGCCACAGGTCTTTGCAGTCTAGGACTTCAATGTGGAAGTGGGCTGGGGAGGGCATAGCTTCCTTCAGTGCAGAGGAAATCAAGGGAAGGTGAGCTCAGGTGGGGCTCCAGGGCTAGGATGTCAGATGCATGCAGAAAGTCCAGGAACTTATATTGTTCATATTGCAGGGTTAACGTGAGTGACAGGGGCCAGAGCGTGGTGACCCTGACACGTTTAAACATGATTGCAAAACGGCCAAATTTAGCTCCGCACACTGGGGTGAAATGGCTCCGTAGGGAAGGGCTGAGCTCCTCTCTGCCGCTGACTCACTACTGTGGAGCAGTGAAGCCGCTTTTGATAATAGAAGAGAAAATCCGTGCAGAGGCCGTAAGTAAGGCTAGGGTCAGACGAACGCAGTGCGAGCGCGCGTGCAGCCGCACTTTATCATGGCCGTAGTAGCAGCAAATGATGGCCAATATACGAAGTACGCAACACAAGCGGCAAACAAACGCATTTTTTCAAGAATGTGATACCGCTAGTACTGACGTACAGAGTGCACTGCGTCCGCTAGCGGCGTGTGTGCGTGATTAGGAGACGTCAGAGGCTGCTAATATCCGGCCAACATAACGTCCAGACGCAAAAAGTGTTTTATTGATGATCCGTACAAAATCACGGACGAAAATGCGCATCGTATGACCGCTATCGCGTATTCCGTGAAAAAATACGTCCATTCGTTCGAACGCACTTTTTCCCAGACGATGCGAAAAATGCGTTCGTCTGACCCTAGCCTTAGAGCAGAGATGAGTAGCTGATGCACTCTACGTGAGGGGGGGGCGATTTGCTGTACTATGGGCCTCTGGGTTGTTCTTGCCCTATAGGCCAAAAGTTGCCAGTCAGCCCCTGGTAATGGCACATTGAGTGAGAAAGGGGCAGAGGCACATCCAACTCTTCTGCTCCAGCCCCATGAAGGTCTTTATCCAGCACAGGTCAGGAAGCACCTTGAACACCAGCCCACTGACGATCTACACATGTATGTAGCAAGGCAAAAACATTAATAGGTATCACAAAATCCAATGTTTCAACCAACTGATTCCTCCTTAAATTATACATAAAATTTCACAATGCAGAGCAGCACTTCCTCCGAACAAGGCCAGGCATCTGTCGCCACAATACATGGAGCAACCACCCCCCAAAACATCCTCTGATCAAAAGACAAACTGGACCAGACCATCAACATATTTGTAGACCGTTTTATTGGACAACACAACTACAGCAATGTTTCAGCTTGAAAGCTTGTGCTTGATAAAGGCTTCTTGGCTTAAAAAAGATGCTTTATCCATTCAACTATTAGGCTGGGGTCAGACCAGCGCACTTTTAACGTGCGTTCTGGCGCACTTAATCACGGCCGCACTAGCAGCAAATGACGGGCAATGACAGCCAATGTACGAAGTACGGTCGCACGAATGTCCGGCCGCGCAACGCAAGTGGAAAATGAACGCATTTTTTCGAGAACGCAGAACCGCTAGTACGGACGTACAGAGTGCGCTGCAGCGGCATAGTGGTGTGTGTGTGTGATTTGGAGACGTCAGACCCTGCTCGTGTCCGGCCAACATAACGTCCAGACGCAAAAAGTTTCCAGGTTTGGATCCGTAAAACATCACGCACGAAAATGCGCATCGTATGACCGTTTTCGCCTATTCCGTGAAAAAATACGTCAATGCGTTCGGACGCACTTTTTTACGTTCGCGTGTAAAAATGCTTTCGTTTGACCCTAGCCTTAAACCCAAGCATTGTATTTGACAGATATGGCAGCCTTTTATATATGGAGGTCACCTTTTTTGTGTAGCTTAACCATATTAATGGCCATTTTGAAGCAACGGTAAAGACAATGCTGAAACTTAAATGACTGAAGCAACAGTGAAAATACCCTGAACAACGTTGTCAGAAACTACAGTGGAAACAATGGTGAAAACTATGGTTGAACTTCCCAAAACAATTTCACTGTATTCGTTCACAGAAGTAAATCTACAGTTAGTTATCGTAATAAAACTGTACTTATTGAAAATCCCTTCTAAATTTCATAATTATTCTCCTCTAAACTTTTTTAAATGTATGTATTTGGCTCCTAAACTCTTGCTGATTCTTATGTTCGAAGTAATACATTCAAGCCCTGCTGTAAACATATATAATTGTGTCACCGGTTCAGAAAGCATTTACTACTCGTTTAAACTATTATTTATTTCTGATAACATTTCAGGTTTTTCATTTTGGTTTAAGTGCAAGACGCTGGGTAATTGATGCCAAGTGCCTCTTTTTCATCTTGCAGTCACCTTTTATTGTTCCTCTGGAGAATAGTAATTAGGCTTCACAGTGTCATGGAAACTGCCATTTAATTATGTATATTTTATGTTTAGTACTATTCCAGCTGACAGTTGTTGATATCTAACCTATTTTTATGACTGATTATTTTAAAATATTTAACATAGTTTGTTTTATGTCATCCTCAGGGGTTTCCATTTGGTAACAACCAGGCATCTGACTGCACAAAATGCCCACCAGGTAATTTTATTATATTGCTAAATAGAGTCTTATGTGGGAAAACATGGTGCATCTGACACCTCTGTCCTTGTGTGATTTAGTGATAATGATTTATTTAACCCCTTAAGGACCAATGACGGAACTGTTACGTCATAAATGCATTGACTTTAAAGACCCTTGCGGTTAATATTACATTTTCTGAGTGGTCCAGACCCTCATAAATATTCTGTGTTTTCAGAACCCCCGCCTTTTAAAAGGAGGAAGCCAAGCTTGTTTTTTTTAAAGAAAGGGAAAGTCTGTACTTATGGTGTCACCTGGTGGTTCTTTATGAGAGAGGAAATGCTATTTCTGGCAGCAGTGATAAAACACCGTAGTATCAAGCAGCAAAAGAAGTTGCATAAAGTGCAATATATAGCAATGGTAAAACAACAAATGTCATAAACAATCCCTGTAAAATTAGTTATAGCAGCAGTGTTCGGAAGCAGCAATACATAACATCAAGTGTATCCACTTGCAATCTTATATGTGCAAATGTGCAAACTTGCATGCTGATGTGCAAACTTGTAAAGAAAGGGAAAGTCTGTACTTATGGCGCCACCTGGTGGCTCTTTATGAGAAAGGAAATGCTATTTCTGGCAGCAGTGATAAAACACAGTAGTATCAAGCAGCAAACGAAGTTGCATAAAGTGCAATATATAGCACATAACTTATGGTGTCACCCCCCCCCCGAGTTTTACGGATTTTTTTAACTACTCTTACTCCTAAATCAGTACTCCCATATAACACTGAATGCTCATACACACAGCGCACATTACTGTGAAGTTTATTGCTGTGGAGCTCTCTCATATGCTCACACAAATTTTTGCCAACTGCCAGCAAGTACGGTGCCTGTTCGAAGGCAGTGAAAGCACACATGGATATATATTGCCCCCAGCAGCTCACCCATGGATATATATTGCCCCAGCTCACAAATGGATATATTGCGTCTCAGCTCACATATGGATATATTGCCCCAGACCAGCTCACACATGGATATATTGCCCCAGACCAGCTCACACATGGATATATTGCCCCAGACCAGCTCACACATAGATATATTGCCTCAGACCAGCTCACACATGGATATATTGCCCCAGACCAGCTCACACATGGTTATATTGCCCCAGACCAGCTCACACATGGATATATTGCCTCAGACCAGCTCACACATGGATATATTGCCCCAGACCAGCTCCCACATGGTTATATTGCCCCAGACCAGCTCACACATGGATATATTGCCTCAGACCAGCTCACACATGGATATATTGCCCCAGACCAGCTCACACATGGTTATATTGCCCCCAGACCAGCTCACACATGGATATTGCCACAGCTCTCATGGATATTGCCCCAGCTCTCATGGATATTGTCCCAGCTCTCATGGATATGCCCCCAGCACACACGGATACTGCCCCAGCTCACATGATATGCCCCAGCTCTCATGGATATGCCCCAGCTCTCATGGATATGCCCCAGCAGCTCTCATGGATATGCCCCAGTAGCTCTCATGGAAATGCCCCAGCAGCTCTCATGGATATGCCCCAGGACCTCTCATGGATATTCCCCAGCAGCCTCATGGATATGCCCCCTCAACGCTTGGCTGTTCTTCCTCTTCGTCTCAGGGCTTACAACATAATTTGTATAGCATGCATAATTTGTACTCAAGGTGTGGCGTATCTCTCAGAACTTCTGAACCTTTGTACATAAGTGAGTGCCTGCACAAAATGATGGATTGGTGCTGTGTTAAAGTGGTCAGGGTGTATAGAGTGTCCCATTAATTCTGCTAAATAGGCAAAATCTCAAAAATACTTTGTATTGTAAATAACTTTGCGTTACTAAATCAAACGTTGCATTTATTAACTATATAAAGGCTTTGAATATGTGTCATTTCCTTATTTTCATGTACTTATTTATGCCTTTTATTATTTATGACAATTAATTCCTACATCTAATCGTATACCCTTATTTGAATATTTGGCAATATTGTTCTGTATGTAGTTACATTGCTACAATATATATTGCTATACAAAAACATTTGACACAATAAATAAAGCTCCCAAAAAATCCAAAAATTTTCTCTACTTCTGTGGGGCAGAGGACCACTGGTGTATTTTGGCCTAGGCCGACTAGGCCCAGGCCTAGGGCGGCACTTTCCAGGGGGCGGCGGCCCGCACTGGGTGGCCCCACCCCTAAAAAAAAATTTTTTTTTTTTTTTTTTTTTACTTTTGCAAAGTATTTTACCAGGAAGGATACATTGAGATTTCACTAATTTACACTTTCAATTTCACTTTCCAGGGGGCAGCAAAAAACCTCACCACTAAATGGGTTACTCACAGAGCACCGAAATGACGCCAACTTTCTGGTGTTCTGTAGTTCCCTGCACTTAGGAGAATAAAATTTCCCCACCCAGTAGTGAATTCACCATTCACCGCAGGGTCCCCAAAGTGCATGGAGTTGGCCGCTGAATGCTGCCACCGCAAACCCGTGGCCTGCTGTTTTCAAAAGGACTACTGAACGAAAATGTCTGGAATTTACATATAAGATCCTATGATTGATAATAAAAAGTTCTGTTACAGAAAAAAGAAAAAACTGCTATTAAAAAAAAGGGGGGGAATTTTGCACAAAAAAATCTGAAAAATGACTAAAAGGTACTAAAAAAAATCAATAAGTAAAGACTTTTTACTGCAGATTAAAATAATAAATGATTTATTAGATATTGCATAAAAACGGGAATATTTTTAACATTGAAACCTATGGGGTTCGCCTGAATAAACCTGCTGATTGAAACCACCGAACATCAGGGCATTTCACTGCCATTTCTCTGAGTCTCAGTACCACATGACTGGCTGAATCACGTGAAACGCACGCGCGCAGCTGCCGCCCTTTTGTTAAGGCTAGGGTCAGACGAGCTTGATTTCTACGGACTGTACGTCCGTGCACACGGACGTACGTCAGTACGGAAGACACAGTAGTGGCCACACAGTCCGTTTTTTTCACTGACAAATATTTTGACGGATGTAGGAGGGAAAATAAATTAAAAAGCAAAACCATTTTGTCCGTGAAAAAAATGCTGGACGTATAAATGCATTCTGTCTGACCACGTTCCATCACTCACACACAAAGCTATGCAGACGTTGCGGACGCAGCGCACTTTGTGCGGCTGTTCTAGGGGTTGTACGTTCTTGCCTGCCTTGCGTCCGTGGGCCGCGGCCGTTGTGCGTCCGCAGTTCAGTGCGGACGTACTTCGTGTAATGGACTCCGATGGGCTTCCTGTCATGCTATCACGAACGTACTTTTAGGCGCAATCACGGACGTGAACACTACGCTCGTCTGACAGCAGCCTAACACAGACTCTATTCTGGACTGAACACCCACCGGGAAGGGAATCAAAGCTACAGTGCACCCTTTGGCAGTGGTACCCCACTGCTGACAAGATGGCTCCACAGCATAATTGCTGTGTGCTCATATACATTCGGTTTGCTG